>OW569413.2:82950247-85450247 GCA_937662695.2 Halyzia sedecimguttata
TATGCCTTTTAAAGAGTCAATTGTCGCTTTAGGATGCACAACCTACCCTAAAAATTGCTAGTCGCTATGTCTTTCCGTTCTGAAGTAATAGTGAGATAGGTACATAATATTTTTTCATAATTTTTTTTTTAAATATCCTATCGATATTATCCTCATAAAACTTTTATGCGTCGGTATTCTACAACTTCATACCAATTTCCATTTCGATCGGATCTATATTTTTTGAGTTATCGAGAAAACAATATTTCAGATGGGTAGGTACGAAAGATGTGCAGATATTAACCTAGAAAGAAAATATCAGAAATGCGACATAGCAATCCATTCGGATAGTCAATCTGCTATCAAAGCACTGAGCTCCCATGCCATCGATTCAAAGTTGATATGGGAGTGCCGAAGAAAACTAAATGAAATTGGCAAGAATAATAAGGTCTTTTTAGTCTGGGTCCCCGGTCACTCGGGAGTCAAGGGGAACGAAGAGGCCGATACACTTGCCAGAAAGGCAGCACGAACTCCTTTTATCGGCCCAGAACCTTTCTGCGGTATAGGAAAATGCACCTACAAGAAAGAGTTTCTGGAGAAGGAGGAAACCAAAAGAGAGACACTCTGGCGGAATATTCCAGGTTTGGATCATTCCAAAAAGTTCCTTAGGAACTTTGAAGAAGTGAGATCCAAAAGGTATCTGGATCTCTGTAAGAATAAGTTACACCTGGTCACTGGCTTCCTCACAGGACACTGTCGCCTCAGGAAGCATTTGATGAGAATAGGTTTATCAGATACTGACGAGTGCAGATTCTGTGGGGAGGAGGAAGAAACTCCTCTTCACCTTGTTACAGAATGCCTCGCCATTGCAAGTCAGCGAAAGGAATGCTTTGGACAGGAAACTTGTAGGAGTGAAGACGTAATATCCTTGAAACCTTCCCCGATATTGAGGTTCATTTATACTCTGGAACTGGAGGGCGAGCTGTAGATGGCGTAATGGTGAGAACAGCTCTGATGGGGGGCACAATAGATCTCAAGGTCGCGGTGCAACGTAACCCCTTATCAATTATAATAAAAAATAATAAATGGGTAGGTAGCCGATTATACCCTACAATGAACATAACTGTCCCATTCGGTTGCGCAACCTACCCTGAAAATTGCAAGCCGCTATCTCTTTTCGTTCGAAAGTTATCGTGGCAAGGGACGGCCGGACGGACGGGATCGAATTTGACCTCGAATTCTTCATCAGTGAGTCGAACCTAATCGTTTGAGGCCATTTTCGGCAAAAAATCCAAAATTAACGATAATTGGCACTCACAACTAATTATCAGGTTTGAATTGGATTGGTTTCATATTTTCTTTCAGATAGGTATAAATCCAGAACTGTTTGACCGATTATGGTTATTCACACATTCAAATGTTGCATTCGGATGCTCAACCTACCCTGAAAATTGCAAGTCACTGTCTCTTTCCGTTCTCAAGTTATCGTGAGGTGAATAATATTTTTCAATATATTTTTTTTAATTTTCTAGTGATGCGATTCTCCCAAAATTGTACAAACGTGTTTAGGTCTATATTCTACAACTACAATTATCGATGATCGTCATATCTCAACTTCAGGATACGCTGTATAACATTTCCTTACATCAAAAAAAAAGCACTGACGTGAAGTCAGTACTCTTTGGCGCGCGTGTTCACGGTGGCTAATTTGAATTGAATGATTCAAAAATTAACAGTGCTGTATCTAAGCTGCCATCAGGATAGAGTAACAAAGTTGGAAAAGAACACAAGTGACTCTCCTTAGTCGCACAAGCTCTTAGAAGATTTGGGAGGGTCAGTATAATCCTAATCATGTTTATAGCACGCGCGCCAAAGCAGATTGACTTTTTACACTTTTTGTTTCATTGTTAAGTCAATCTGCTTTTGCGCGCGTGCTCTAAACATGATTAGGATTATACTGACCCTCCCAAATCTTCTAAGAGCTTGTGCGACTAAGGAGAGTCACTTGTGTTCTTTTCCAACTTTGTTACTCTATCCTGATGGCAGCTTAGATACAGCACTGTTAATTTTTGAATCATTCAATTCAAATTAGCCACCGTGAACACGCGCGCCAAAGAGTACTGACTTCACGTCAGTGCTTTTTTTTTTTTTTTCAAGTTCCTTTAACAAATATAGCTATCAATACAGTTTGGCTGTTAGTTTTACCGTAGATCAGAAAAAAATTCGGTTGTGGGTCCTCCGTTAGGGACGAAATTGCATCTTCTCCAAATCCGAACGCATTTTAATATAGATCTACCGAATATAGTTATTTATAAATTCGCCTCAGGGCCACCATACAGACATTTCAAATCGGAAACAACGCTATTTCCCCCAAACTGACTTGTGTCCGTGCACTGAATTGACATGAATATTCTTTTAAAACCTCACAATATCGGCTCATTACTCCCAACATAACCCAAACAACCCAAAATCATTCACTTCTCGTCTGCGCAAGCGCAGTATACTCGTGGCTGCAAGTCCTCCCAAAATTACACACCTCACAAAAAACTCCGATTCTCCAACACTAGTGGTACAGGAGATATCGCTTCTTGAATCCACGCATGCGCAGACCCTCACCAGGGGATTCTATAGCGGAAAAGCATCCGCCACCCCAAAACCCCAATCCTCTCTGACGAAAGCACCACCAGTTAAATCACTGATGGTCTGCTCATGCGCATAACGAAAAATGCCTGTAAGGGGTTACATCCATTTCGAAATTAGCCCCAGGGCCACGGTACGGACACTTTAACTCTGAAACAACGCTACATCCCCCAAACTGACTTGTCCTTGCACTGAATTGCTATGAATATTCTTTTAAAACCTCATAATATCGACTCAGCACTCCCAACATAACCCATCCAACCCAAAAACAGTCACTTCTCTTCTGCGCATGCGCAATCTACTCGCGGCTGAAAGTCCTCTCAAAATAACACACCTTACAAAAAACTCCGATTCTCCAACACTAGTGGTTCAGGAGATATCACATCTTTAATCCACGCATGCGCAGACCCTCAACAGGGGATTCTATGGAGGAATAGCATCCGCCACCCCAAAACCCTATTCCTCTCTGACGAAAACACCACCAGTTAAATCACTGATGATCTGCTCATGCGCATAACGAAAAATGCCTGTAAGCGGTAACATCAATTTCAAAATTAGCCCCAGGGCCACGGTACGGACACTTTAACTCGGAAACAACGCTACATCCCCCAAACTGACTTGTCCTTGCACTGAATTGCTATGAATATTCTTTTAAAACCTCATAATATCGACTCAGCACTCCCAAGATAACCCATCCAACCCAAAAACAGTCACTTCTCTTCTGCGCATGCGCAATCTACTCGCGGCTAAAAGTCCTCTCAAAATAACACACCTTACAAAAAACTCCGATTCTCCAACACTAGTGGTTCAGGATATATCACATCTTTAATCCACGCATGCGCAGACCCTCAACAAGGGATTCTATAGAGGAATAGTATCCGCCACCCCAAAACCCTAATCCTCTCTGACGAAAACACCACCAGTTAAATCACTGATGGTCTGCTCATGCGCATAACGAAAAATGCCTGTAAGGGGTAACATCAATTTCAAAATTAGCCCCAGGGCCACGGTACAGACACTTTAACTCGGAAACAACGCTACAGCCCCCAAACTGACTTGTCCTTGCACTGAATTGCTATGAATATTCTTTTAAAACCTCATAATATCGACTCAGCACTCCCAACATAATCCATCCAACCCAAAAACAGTCACTTCTCTTCTGCGCATGCGCACTCTACTGGCGGCTAAAAGTCCTCTCAAAATAACACACCTTACAAAAAACTCCGATTCTCCAACACTAGTGGTTCGGAAGATATCGCATCTTGAATCTACGCATGCGCAGACCCTCATCAGGGATCTGAATTCTATGGAGGAATAGCATCCGCCACCCCAAAACCCCAATCCTCTCTGACGAAAACTACAGCAGTTAAAGGACTTCTCATCTGCGCATGCGCAATACGGAAAATGCCCGGAAAGGGCAGCATGAACCTCAAAAACATATGTTTCGGCATTAAAAGCAAAATATTCCGCAAAATAGTAGTAATTTTTTTATTTTTTTCATGTCACGTGATCTTCACGAAATTTTGCAAAAGTGTTTGCTTTGGTTTTTTGCATCTAACTACTGAGTTTCAATTTAATCAGATCAGTATTTTTCGAGTTATCGTGAAAACAAAATTTTCAAATTTTCAAAATTTTTTTTTGCCACTTTAGGGCCGTCCGTTCAACACAAAACTTCGCAGGCATATAAAGGTCATGATTCTACAATCTGATGCCCAATTTCAAAAAGATCGAGTGATCGGTTCCGGAAATATTCATAAAAAACGTATTTATTAAAAACGGCCTTAACTCCGAAACCGCTCGGTCGATTTCGCCCGTTAACGAACTTGTCCGAGATATTTAAGCTACGAAACTACCCTGCAAATTTCAACGCTCTAAGTCGTTCTGTTCGAGAGTTATCGTGCTAACGGCCGGACCGGCCGGCCGGCCGGCCGGACCGGACGGACAGAATTGAATTTGACCTCGAATTCTTCATCAGGGAGTCTAACCTAATCGTTTGAGACCATTTTCGAAAAAAAATTCGAAAAATACAGACATTGTGACGAAATGATAGCACGCTGTTCCTTGCGGAACACGCGCGCAAAAAGAGCGAAACTTGAAATACTAATCGACGTATCCGAGCATATTTACAAGAAAAAGTCTGTCATTGATTAACTGAATTTATTCCAAGTAAGAGATTCGCACTGTACATCTTGTAATCACTGGAGTATACATCCGAGCAAACAGCTGAAGTTGAAAATAATTCGATTATGTGTAGTGGAATGCAGAGTCTGGATCATTAAACAACCATTTGTCCTGTCCTTTGGATGAATGATATGACCATTAATAAGTGATAAATATTCCCACTGGAGGAACGACAAATCATACCTGAACTACTCAACGCCCATTCATCACCAGCAAGAATTATCAATCAAACGATCCATTGAATTTCATTGATATATTGGAAGCTCCGGTGGTTCATCGGCAAAGCATCAGGCAGACTTTTATCTTCCCAAGTGTTATTATACGTTATGAATATCTCATGTCTCGAGCACAGTATAAGAATATATTCTTATACTGTGTCTCGAGTTTAGTTTAAGCCGCTATTTGAACTGTCAAACCAATTTAGAGATTTTTCGGTGATTCTTCAGTAGAGAATGGTTGTTTTGGGATTTTGAAAAATGGATTTTTTCTCCGATTGACAGCAATTATTAATTTTGCAGACACATATCAATCAGCAAACTATCGCTTCTCCCGCCTAGGCAGCAAAATAAGGATTTTTCTACCTAGACATCAAAATGATTATTCATATTTCATCTTAGCCTTATTTCTAGAGGAGTTAGTACTTGTAAGTCGCTATCCCTGTACATAATAAAAATATACCGATGATATTAATATTGCCCAGTACCAAAAACTGAGCATTTTTTAAACGTCAAGCTACAGGATACAAACTGAAACAAGCACTGACCTGAAGTCAGAAGCTTTTGCGCGTATATTCTATTGTCCATTCTTCTGTATTGGACACCCTTAATCGAATTTACCATGGTAAATTATGTTGTCCATTCTCCTGTATTGGACACTCAATTCGGATTTACCATGGTAAATTCGAATTATTAATTAATATTATTAAAAATTTTCTACAAATGCTATCCTCACCAAATTTTGCCAACATTTTCGCGGTGGCATTCTACAACTAACTACCATGTTTGAATTCAATCGGTTCAGTATTTTTCGAGTTAATGAGGAACAAAAAACCTTCAAATTCCAGAAAATTTCAGATGGCTATAACTCTAAAACCGTTTGGCCGATTATGCTCATACACAAACTGAAATGTCTCGTTCTGGTGCACATCCTAACCTGAAAACTTCAAGCCGCTATCTCTTTCCGTTCTCAAGTTATCGTGACAACAAAAATATTTTTTAATAATTTTTTTAAAATTTTCTAGCTATACGATTCGCATAAAATTTCACAAACGTGCTTAGGTTCATATTCTTCAACTACTCACCAAGTTTCAATTCGATCGGATTCATATTTGTTGAAAACAAAATTATTACTCGGAAACCACTGGGCCGATTATGCCCATTAACGAACTTGTCCGTCGTATTGCGATGCGCCACCCACCCTGAAAATTTCAAGTCGCCAGCTCTTTTCGTTCTCAAGTTATCGTGGCAACGGCCAGACGGACGGAAGGCCGGACGGACAGAATCAAATTTGACCTCGAATTCTTCATTGGGGAGTCCAACTAAATCGTTTGAGACTATTTTCGTCAAAAAATTCGAAAGTTACAGTCATTTGGGCAAAACTATAACGCGATGTTCCCCAGAACATACGCGCAAAAATCCAAAATTGTAACACAGGAACATGTTCAGAAATTCATTTTAGAGGCCCCAGATGACATATTGTTATCGACGAAAGGAAGTAGATATAAATAAAATAGTATTACTTAAAATACGAAATATACAATTTTTGATTACCTTTTAGGTAGCTCTAATATTTGGAATAGCAGGAGCATGTCGACGAGATGAGCTTGTCCGAATGAAAGTTCAGGATATAGAAGATTTCGGTTCAAAAATACTGGTAAAAATACCAGAAACAAAAACAAATAAACCTATATCATTTATCATTAACGAAACCTATTTAAATGTTTATAGAAAATACGTATCATTTAGGCCTAATTATTTTGAAAATCCCAGATTTTTTCTAAATTTAACAAGGGAAAAGGATGGAAAAATGCAGCAAATTGTTGCAAGTTATTTACAGTTGCCATACAGGACATTGTTTCCGAAGATCATCGGCAACACATTTGGTAGATGTTGGAGCTGCTATTCTTTCTTTAAAGCGCCACGGAGGATGGAAATCTTCCAATGTGGCGGAAGAATATATTGAGGAATCACTTAATAATAAAGTAGAAGTGGCTAATAAAATATTCATCACCCGTGCCTCGACTTCAAATGAAAATGATCAAAACGAGATAAACCAAACAATTAGCCATGCAGCTTCAACGTCTATAAATTCTCGTTGCCCTCCAGTACATTTGTAACATTACCGAACGCTACAGCAGTGCGGTAAGAATATTACCGCACTGTTATTTTTTAATTGCTTAGCAGCTGCCCACTATTCTGGAATGTTGAGCTTTGCGCAACGAAACAGGTCAAAATAGTGTCACTTTTCCCACGATTGAAGAAAAATAATATTTTTCCTATTTGTTTTTAAATTTTGTCTTGTTACGATAATCACAAAATTTCACATACGTCTTTATGTCGATATTCTACAACTAGTTATCAAGCTTCATTCCGATCGGGTCGTTATTATTTGAGTTATCAAGAAAAAAATATTCCAGATGAGTATAACTCCGAAACCGTTCGGCCGATTATGACCAACAACGAATTCAACTTTTTCATTGGGATGCGCAACCTACCGTGAAAATTGTTAGTCCCTATTTCTTTTCGTTCGAAAGTTATCGAGGCAACGGTCACACGTCCAGCTAGTGAACTCATCCGAGGCTGCTTGGATCTCCTACAATGTAGATCTGATCGTGTTCAAACTTGGAAATTAGAAGTAGAGTTAGCTTTTGAAGGCTCTCGCAAAATTTCAGCGATGTCGGACGAATAGTTTCTGACATAAACTTTCATGATTTTTTTTTAAATTTGCTAGTGATACGATCCTCCCGAAATTTTCAAGAATTTTCGCGTTGGCATTTTTCAACTAATAAATGAATTGAAATTTTTTAAGATTTGTAGATTCGATTCTGGAAAACTGACGAAAGATATTTTCATTTATTTCTAGCATGAATTCAATCTTTTCACAGTCGGCATTAGCAATACCTAAAGCGCAGCAGGTGGAGGTTGCACGGCCGAATTTACGCTGCAGTGTGTCTAAAGTTGATTAAAAAAGCTATCCAGACAGTGCAATAGTATAACTAAAATAAATAAAATTCGTGAGCTCAAAAAAAAACGTTTGTCACGCAATTCCTCTGGATTGCATTTTTACTAATCTGTCATTTTACCATTTGTAGTGATACCTTTATCCGCCAAACCTACCCTGCAAATTTCAACTGTCTAACTCATTTCGATTTAGAGTTATCGTGCTTACGGCCGGATGGACCGAATTGGATTTGACCCCGGATTATTCATCACTGAGTCGAACCCAATCTTTTGAGACCATTTTCGGCCAAAAATTCCAAAAATACAGACATCAGGACATGAAAAGCGCCCCTTTCATAAAACCCCTGACATTTCCAACGTATTCCAGCCTGTAACTCCGATTCCCCCTAAACATTAAGTATATCTCCCCAAAATCGATTCCTCCGTCTCCGAAATCCACGGAACAAATAAAACACTGAAGAATCAACGTTTTAAGCTTCTATTAGCAAAGCCAGCGCCGCACAAAAGTGTCACTCCATCTGGGTAAAAGGAGTTTTATGAGTGACCGATAAGTTCTCCATCCCCATGATGTAATTATTTTCCTATCGACACCGACCCAAAGTGTGAACAAAATGGAGTCGGAAGAAATGGTTTCAAAGGGTATCGGTAAATCGCATTTCCTCCGTGTGGCGTTGGAGTTTGAAGTGCTTGGGAGGAAAATATTAGCTCGTTTAACCTGCCGTTATAAAGGAACGGAAGCCGTTTGCAGAAATATGATTCTTGCTCTCTTTGTTACACCAAGTGTCGGGATATGAGGTGATAACATCGTGATATTTCTATACAATGTAGAAATTGGGGCTACAGAAGTCCACATAAATACTTTGTTAGCTGTCCTCCAACCTTTTGTGACGTTTATACGTTTCCTTCCTAGTTTTATGGAACCGCAAGGATGTCTAGGAGTAGCGTTGAGAATTTTATATTACTCGCCTTTCTGGAGCAATAAGGGTGTATTTTTCAGTCGGTGGAATAGTTGTAACATGAAATATTTGCCCCCTGAATGATTAATTCATAAGGAATTTAATTCCGTATAAATATAATTTTTTATGTACCAAGGACGAAAAACTGTCTACAGCCCGCAAATTCTTCGGCTTCGCCTCGGATAGCAAGCAGGCAAGGTACTAGACAGTTTTTCGACGAGTTGCATATTACATTTTTCCGTCCGTCCGCCTGTTCATTCTCTTATGAATTTTGGACTTAAATTATTTCACAAAAGCAAATGAGAGTTATTCTCACACACTTATGTTTGCATAGTATAACGAAATAGTTATTTTCCTAACAAGTGCGGAAAGTGATACTTTCCCGCACGAAACGGCCGTTAGCCGAACGACGCGAAGCGGAGTTCGGATAAGCAGTTGAGTGCGGGAAAGACACTTTTCGCTCGAGTTAGGAACAATGTTTTTTCTACAAGCACTTTTATTATAGGTAGTAGATCGATTTGAGTTCAACACACAGAACAAATTTGATATTATTAATTCATAATACCTACACATGAATGACAAGCGTAATCCTTGCATGTCGTTACCATCATACCTATACTGTCATCAATGTCATCGTTGTCGTTCGGTCCATAGAGGCATATGAAATATTTATATCTATGAACTGGAATATTCATTTATTCTTTATTATTAATAATATTAATTGGAAATAAAACGAGGATAACTAACAGCAAACAAAAATAAACCGCAATAAGGAAATTAAGAATAGCTATGTATAATATATACATATTAGTATCTAATATTTAGTTATTAGTTATATTTATTGTAAACGTGCAGTTGGTCGCATTATGCAAGTTTATAGCAGAAGCCATCATGTTGGTCGAAGTCAGCTGCTCAGTGGAAGGAGATAATTCTGAATTACCGGTTGAAGTGGAAGGAACATGGGAAGGAGCATTCAAATTCAGAATTTTGGTAGCCATCATGTTGGTCGAAGTCAGCTGCTCCGTCGAAGAAGATAATTCTGAATAACAGGTTGAAGTTGAAGGAGCATTCAAATTAAGAATTTTGCTAGACATTTCTTTTTTCTTGTTTACTGATTCTTCCAAATAACCCTCAGCAACAGAAGTTGACTTCCACCCTCCTAATCGTTTTATATTGGTGATTCCCTCTCCACGGTTAGCTAGGAATGTAGCAGAAGAGCGCCTAAAACTGTGACCTGTGTATAATTCTGGATTTTGTAATCGTAAAAATCCGGCTATTTCGGAAGGTATTCTTCCTATCGTATTTATTCCTATAGGTTGCATTGTACATTTTCCTTTATTGTACCTTAAGAAAAATCGGCGATGGTCTATTTCCTTCGGACGTAAGTTGGCATATTATCGATATATCTTTAAAAAATGTCCGTCGTTGGTGTCTTGGGAGATAACGAATGATCTCGATGAATAATTTTTGGAGTCCTTAATGTTGACAATAATCATGTTTCCTTTATCATCTATATCGTCGATAGTTATTTTTGTTAATTCTTCCCGTCTGCAAGCACCAGCCAATCCAAAAATCGTTACCACCTTGATCATTAGGTAAATTTCATCAGGTGCCTCACTCATAAATTTGGATATGTCCTCTTCATTAAAAATTTTGGCTTTTTTCGGACGAAAACCAACATTTTGTCTTTTAATGAAGGCAGTTAATTTATGGAATTTTCCAATATCCAAATCTTGCTTCAATTTACAAACACTCTTTATCATAGAATATACGGACCATAATGTGTTCGGTTTAAAAATTTTCGAAATTTCCAAAAAATAAGCCAAAAAGGTTTCCTCCTTCCTGGGTTTTACTTTCTTGGAATCACACCAGGCAATGAATTGAGAATAGCGCTTCTCATATTTTTCGATTGATTTGGGTGGAAGCAACTTCAAATTGGCTTCATAAGATGCTTCTAATATGTCCGAGGGCAGGTCATCATCAGATATATCCATTCTTACCGAAAATATTACGTACGGATTGAAATCAATTTGCTATTTTCAAATAAATTAATGACAATTGTCAATTCACATGTTGTTTCCATAGTAACCTCGTCGTAAGCGTTCGATGCATAGAAATATTAGATAATTCAGTATATTCTATATAAAAAGTGTGCGGAAAAAACGCCTGCTAATCCATTTCCGCACTGTTAACAGTGCGGAAATGGATTAGCAGGCGTTTTTTCCGCACTGTTTGGAAATGTGACTCTTTACGATTCGAAATGTGTGCGGAAAAAGGGTTGAACGCGCACGCTTGTAGAAAAAAGTTATTTTGCGGCCGATAAGTACTTGTCTTCACAAATAGTCGATTTTTCAGTCGCAAATTAGTACGTAAAATGTCATTTTTCATAGAGGTCGACGAAAATAGTCTTTTTATTGTACTTTATGCACGCTTCTATCTCCAGGAATAAGGTGCTATCATTTTGTAGAGATGTCTGTATTTTTTGAATTTTTGGCCGAAAGTAGTCTCAACCGATTCAGTCCGACTCACTGTTCTTGGTCAAATTTAGTAACAACTTACGCCCATAGACAAGGGATATATATAGATGGGCCACTCTCGCCTTATTTTGGTTCGTTGGAACACTAGCGGTACGTCGCGGGCACCTCAAGAAACTCATCCGAGCGGGAAATTCAAATGTACCTCGCATTATAATATCCTGTATTCTATTTCAAAATATTGTTCCAAAACACTGCCAAACACCAAATAGACGATAATTCGTCAAACACCTGGCTTTTGACAATGTTATTGGAACAATGGTTTTAGTTCTAATCGAAAGTAAACAAATGAAATCCCAGAACTCTCTTTAATAAAAGTATTTATTCAGATTCATGATTAAAGTTGTTCATTTCATGTGAACTAATTATTAGAAGAATTATTAAGTAATATATATATAAATTAAAAATAAATTTCGAATCATTTAGGCGAAAAGAGAAAATTAAATGTGAAATATAATATAAAAATGGATAGCAGTAAGTATATTTTGTACAACGCAATGTGGAAGATATTCTCTTCATGGAAATCTTCTCTAATCTATAGCTTTGAATATGAAAGAGCAAACAAATAAATGATCGCAAAATTTTTAGTAAGCATTTACAAGGACAAAATCAAATGTGAAATAAAGTATAAACAAGAGCGCCAAAAATGGATATCATTAAGCGAGTACAACGAAATGTGGAAATATATTATACATTAGAATAATCCATTATCTTTGAATATGAAGGAGCTAATAAATTATCACAATATTTCCACTATACATTTAGAAGGACAAAACCAAATGTGAATCATAATATGAAAAATTGGTTCAAGCACTGACGTGAAGTCATAAGCTTTTGCGCGTATGTTCTATTGTCCATACTTCTCTATTGGACACCCTTAATCGAATTTACCATGGTAAATTATGTTGTCCATTCTCCTGTATTGGACACTCTCAATTCGAATTTACCATGGTAAATTCGAATTAAGTGTCCAATACAGAGAATGGACAACATAATTTACCATGGTAAATTTGATTAAGGGTGTCCAATACAGAAGTATGGACAATAGAACATACGCGCAAAAGCTTCTGACTTCACGTCAGTGCTTGAACCAATTTTTTTTTCGTGACTTTTTAAAAATTTTCTAGGGGTAGGTACGGTTCATGAAATTTTTTTTTTCGTCATTTTTTTCAAATTTTCTAGGGATACGATTCTTACAAAATTTTAAACACGTCTTTATGTTGATTTTCTACTACTAGTTACCAAGCACCAATTCGATCGAATATTTATTTTTTGAGTTATCAAGGAAATAATATTCCAGGTGGGTATAACTGGGAAACCGTTAGACCGATTATGCCCAAAAACGAACTCAACACTCTCTTTCGGATACGCAACCTACCCTGAAAATTGCAAGTCCCTATCTCCTTTCGTTCGAAAGTTATCGAGGCAACGGTCACCCATCTACTGAACTCGCACAAGAATGCTCGAATCTCCAACAATATTTAACCGATCGTATTAAAACTTGAAACTTGGCAGTAGAGTTAGGTTATGAAGGCTCTTGCAAAATTTCAGCAATTTCAAACGAATAGTTACTGATATATAGAATTTTTTTTTTTTATTTTCAATGATTTATTAAAAATTTTCTACAAATGCTATCCTCACCAAATTTTGCAAACATTTCCGCGTTGGCATTCTACAACTAATAACCATGTTTGAATTCAATCGGTTCAGTACTTTTTGAGTTAATGAGGAACAAAAACCACGAAATTTCAGAAAATTTCAGATGGCTATAACTCTGAAACCGTTTGGCCGATTATGCTCATAAACAAACTGAAATATCACGTTCTGGTGTTCATCCTAACCTGAAAATTTCAAGCCGCTATCTCATTCCGTTCTCAAGTTATCGTGACAACAAAAATATTTTTTAATAATTTTTTAAAAATTTTCTAGCCATACGATTCACACAAAATTCCACAAACGTGCTTAAGATCATATTCTACAACTACCCACCAAGTTTCAATTCGATCGGATTTATATTGGTTGAAAACAAAATTATTACTCGGAAACCACTGGGCCGATTATGCCCATTAACGAACTTGTCCGTCGTATTGAGATGCGCCACCTACCCTGAAAATTTCAAGTTGCTAGCTCTTCTCGTTCTCAAGTTATCGTGGCAACGGCCGGACGGCCGGACGGACAGAATCAAATTTGACCTCGAATTCTTCATTGGGGAGTCGAACTTAATCGTTTGAGACCATTTTCGTCAAAAAATTCGAAAGTTACAGACATTTGGGCAAAACTATAACGCGATGTTCCCCAGAACATACGCGCAAAAATGGATATCATTATGCACAAAGTAATGTGGAAAATCTTTCACACATGAAAATGCAGTCACAAATTTATACATTTCCATAGCCTCTGGGAAAAAATCAAATATGAAATATAGTAGATATAGATATTGAAACCAAAACACTAGAATCGATACCGGTACTGAAATTTACTGAATGCAAGAATTTTGACAAGTTTTTCTGGATGGAACCGCAAAAATGTTGCTGAGGAGTTTGTATCCCTTAAAAAAGAATTTTCTCATCTAAAGTAAAGCGCCTTCCTCTGGTTTCAAGTTTTGACACCTTATTTGGGACGAGAGAAAATTAAAGGTTGGTGTGTTCATCGAGTGGCTGAGCGGTTCAAGACAATGGCAAGCATTCTGTAGCTCTTTCACCACAAATTTCAGGCCTTTATTCTTCTCAGCGATCCTTGCCACTTTACTTCGCAGATCAGTGGCAATTTTGTAGTAATCCCTAGCGTCTGGCGATATCTTAGAGGGTCGTGTCCTTCTGGTTTTTCCTGAAAAGAAATTATAACAATTCAATTTCATATAATCAAAAATCATTTAAGATTAGTAAATAAAATAAGTTACTTGGGGTAGCAGGAATTACAGGTTGAACTTCAGGCTCACTTCAGGCTTCAGGCGTTAATTTTACGAGAAAGCATGGTTAGTAAATATTTCAGATTGTTCGAGAAAAGTTTTTGAATCTGCAAATTCTAATGAGGTAGTGTGCAACCTGCAACTATAATCATTCAAGATATGAACAATAAAATGGAAAAAATTAATTTACCTTGTACTCCAACCTCGAGTAGGAAAGGCACCAGGTCATGCAATTAATTGCTTCCTAATATTTATTACAATGTCGGACGGATCAAAATGGTTGGAACAAATTCGATAATGTTCGTACACTAAGATTGCAGCCCTAGTAAGCATCAAGGTGTCCTATTCTTTCCAGCCATATCTGAACCTGAAAATGATGATATAAAAGTTTTTTGGATATATCAAAGTATCAATAAATTAATCACAATTAAGTACTTTATTGCTCATACATATATACAAATAAGATCCTTCAGCCTACTAACAATTAAACAATCGTATGCAAGGAAACAAAAGAGATTAAATATGGATGTTCCATTTTCTATTCGTATTTTCTGGCCCTTTGGTAACTATCTTTTTGATGAAACAGATTTAAAGTGTCTTGTAAGTCGTTTGAAACAGTTTTTATGAAGTAAGCAATAAAATATAAAAAAAAATACCTAAAACGAACTTACCTCATCATCTTTAGGAAGCCTGTGCAACGTACTTCTGTTCAAACACCAAACAGTCTTTTCTGTCTTTCACTATACAGCTAACCATCTTTAAAAACAAAACCAAAACTACGCAAAACACTTTATACTTTCAACGTTTCAACAACAAGCAATCTCGAAATTGAAAATGAATTGTTCGGCAGCGAACAGCTGTTAAACCATCACGTGACGCACGAAACGCGGAGGCAGAGACATCTTCAAAATTTCACGGGAACCACGCGAACTATATTACTCTGCCCAGAATTTAGTGAGAGAGTTTCCACCCCATGCTTACGCCGTAATCAACGAGATTACTGCTGGGTTCTGGTACTTCGAATTTACATCTATATATATATAAATAAAAGAAAGTCGTATTAGTTACATTATTTATAACTCAAGAACGGCTATACCGATTTGGCTGAAAATTGGTGGGGAGGTAGCTTAGAACGAGGGGACGGACATAGGATACTTTTTTTGTCCGAGATCTTCATACAGGCTGTTTTTCTTTCAACGTCAATTGCAACTTACTGTTTTGCACGCCATCATCGTACAATGTCATTCATTTATTTTAAAAAATATACTTTCGAGACCTACATCGTTGTAAATGAACCATTACTACCATTACTATACAGGCTGTTCTTTTACTCTCGGCACAATTGTACGCGATTGAAGTGATTTGTGCCACAAATAAAGCATTAACTAAATAGGTAGGTACCTTGGATGGAATCTCATAATGTATTGGTCCGAAATCTTCATACAAGGTGTTTTTCTTTTAATGTCAATTGCAACCTGTTGTTTTCCATGCCACGGTCGTACAATTTCATTCATTTGTGTTGAAGAATATATTTTCGAGACGTTCATCGTTGAAAATAAACCATTACTGTACAGGGTGCTCTTTTTCTCACGCCACACTTGTACGCGATTGAAGTGATTTGTACCACAAACAAAGCATTAACTTAATAGGTACCTCAGATAGATTCTCATTAGGTATTTGAATAGGGACCTTAGGGGAGACCGGGGCTGGTTGTGACATTTTTATTACAAACTGTCATATTTTTTCATTGGTTTGAGTGTTGTACCTGAGTATAGGTTCGTTTGATTAAGTAACTGTTCAGGAATATTATTTAAAATAAATTTTATGTTGCAGACTAATAGTAATAACATAAATGTATGAATTCTGAAAAAAAAGCTGTGTAACTTTCAACCCCGTGCTTGGGGCTGGTTGTTACACTACACGGGGCAAATTGTTACAATAAAAAACAAACGTATTATAAGAGTTTTTATTAGGAACAATTATCACAATTAGTTACTTTTCTTAATTTAAATAACATAACATAATGTCTATAAAGTAGTCTTTTGCCTCATTACAACAAAAACATAATAATTTGAAATGACATAAAATTACAAACTTAAATTTTGGTCTTCTTATTCGTAAAAACAAAATATAGATAATTTCTTACCTATAAGATAATAAACCTTTCTATTAAACAAAACCTTTGTAATGAACAAAACGCATTTTAAAATTGCAAATAAACTACACTTTAAAAAAAAAAACATAAGGAAAACCAAGCAGTTCAGTCACTGTAGTCTGAATCGTCACTCCCGCAATTCAAACATATGTAATGTGTAATATTTCCTCTAACACACTTAACATGTGACCAATTCTTACAAGCTCTACACTCTACCCATTCCTCACCAGATTGCTTCGGATCAAAAGGATCACAACATATCAGACAAAAATAACCATCCTCTACTTCACTTTCTTCGTCAGTGTCATGTAATACTTTCCTCTTTACAGCAAGACTTTTTTTTTCATTACTTGTTATCCTTCTCTTATGTGTATTTTCCTGTTTAGTCTTCTTTCCAGTAGACTTTCCTCCTTTGCCTGACTTTCCTTTTTTGGATTTATTTTCCTTCTTGTTACTCTGTGCCAGTGCCAAAGCATTTTTTTCAGGCGTATCTGTTAAAATTGCTGACTTGCGAGTTTTTCGTGTTATTTTGGTTGTTCTCGCAGCGGCTTTTTGATAAGGCCGAATAATCTCGGGAGAAAAATTATTTTCATTGGGCATAATATCTTTGCTACAACCAGCAACTGGGTTAGTAAAAATTAAGCTTTCGGGTTCTGCCATGGTACTCTCTATGGGAGAATGAGGAGGATATGGAGTTGAAGTTTCAGCCTCCGTGTTCTGTGCTGCAACAGCGACATTTTCGACGTTAGAGTTAATTGTTTCGTCTATTGGTCTGTCAGTAACAAAAGCAGACAAGAAGTCTTCATCTTGAAAAATATCTTTATTGAATGGTGCAATACCAGTCTTTTTAAATCCGTTGATGATGTTCGTTGGATTTAATGCCGAGAGTAAAGCATTTTTCACTATTGATGGAATGTCGTGTATAGTCATTGTCTTGCCTGGATTGTTTCTAAGCCAACCATCTTGTTGACTGGCACAGTAATTTTTGAATGGTCCGTAGATCCCCACATCCAGAGGCTGGAGCTTATGTGAACAATGTGGTGGGAAGGACAGCAATACCACATTGTTTTCTTTAGCTGTTTCGATGACCTCAATGTCCAAGTGTGAAGAATGATTGTCCAATAATAAGAGAACTGGGTCGGATGGAGATGGTTTCACATTATCTATGAAATGTTTTATAAATATTTTGAATTCCAGCCCAGTCATCCAGCCACTTGAGTTTCCGGCGCCAATGCAGCCTGGAGGACCAGCGCGAACAAAATAGTCCCTGTATTTCATTCGTGGGAAGATAAACATACATGGCACCGAGTTCCCCACTGCATTTACTGCTACGCAAAGAGTTACAAGAGTCCCTCTCTCTGCTGATGTAATGGAACCAACTTGTTTAGATCCCTTTGGAGCTAAAATTTTTCTAGGTTTCAGTACTGTTGTCACACCTGTTTCGTCTACATTCCAGATGCAGAACGAAGGAAATTTATATCTATCCAACACGTCAGCCAATTTAGAAAAGAAATTTTCAACATTCGTTTTATTAAATGACGTGGCTCTGCTCAAGCTAGTAGCCTCTGGTGTTCTTATAGATAACGACTGGTTGCGTTTAAGAAATGCTGCTAGCCAATCAGACCCTGCTTCTTTTTTGCCTGACATCCTTCGGCGTCAATCCGTAATAAATTTGGCTGCATTTAATTAAGTTACTCACCAAAACGGCTTCTTGTTCGTTTTTAAAAACTTGCCTATTCCTCTGGTACCCGACTGTGAGAGATTCCATAGGTGTCCCCTTCTCTTGTGCTTCTTTTCTTTTCCTTAAGTATCTTGTTAGCGACATATGACATAATCCGAAGTCTTTTGCGATGCCACGAATTTTTTTTAGTTTTGTCCTCCTCCAAAATAGCTGCTGCTTGTTCATAAATATCTTTAGATATTTTTCCCCGCTCTGTTTTTCTTATATACGTCCTCATCCTACAAAAAAAGACCAAAACAATATAGCACAAATTATTTCAGTCGGTAACAAGCACTACGGGGCAGGAAGTGACAAATCACAACCTGCCCCGCGCAAATGTAACTTTTAGCCCCAACGCCAAATCTGACCTTTTAAGGTTATGCAGTGAAAACGCCAATAAACATAGCTGTATAAACGTAGATTCATTGTTAAACGAAAGCATTAGGGCGTAAATATCACTACATGGACATCTTTGTCTTTATGGAACATAGGTTGCAAACCAATATTTCGAAAAGTGTAAAATTTTACTAACCTGCGATTTTAATGGCGGCACGCGCGGGCTTCTCTCACAAAAATGCTGGCGTCACTGGCTCTCGCGGTGTGCTAGCCGACGGCGGCGGGAGTATTTGTCCCTTTCTAACGTCAGTATTGCGTTCTCTGTTTCGCGACCATTGCCACTGTAACTACCTACCCCTGTCACTTCCAGCCCCGGTCTCCCCTACTCGATCGCAGATACAGCATCGATTATCTTCGATTATGTCGAAAATTAGTTCTATATACAGTCTGTTGTAAAATCAATTTGCAGAAAACGTCCCAATGAAATCCCTGCTGAGTTTGAATATATTTGCTATAATGCTGTATCACATATGAGGTAACTTGAATTTTTATTTGTGTAACACATTGAAGTAATTTGAATGAGTTCTATGAAAAATATACTTTGGCTAATAATAAATGTTTGAACAGTCTCTAGAGGGTTGGATATATTGTACTAATAAAATTAGCTAGAAGATAGTGTATATACTCATATACTTCAAGTAGAAATTCCACAAAACTACGATTTGTGGGTTGGATTCTTTCTGCTTAACTACGTCCAATTAACGTTATATAATTGAGACAAAAAGGGATTGTATTGTAACGATGACTCAATATGAATTATCTATATTTTATGACAAATGTGTATAATAAAATCTTAAATCTGCATATTTATTGACTCTAAGGCGGAACAGAGTTCGCCGGGTCAGCTCCAGGAGTGACATTTGATCCTTCGAACCATAACATCCTGATAAATCAATCTGGATTCAACATCGATTAACTCATTAACATTCATTTTAGCCCAAAAAGGGACAATCATCCTGATTATCCAATCAGGATGATGTTCATTTTTTGCGGATTCTGATGAATCCGGTCGTATCCAGTCGGGTTGAAAATGGCGCTGAATTGCAATCCCTAGCAGTATGAAACATACTTTTATTCCCATTTTCCGTTCCGTAACTGAAAGAGGATTAAATCTTCGAACGAGGATCTGATATACGTAGTTATACGTAACGAAAAACAATATTGCACCGTCCGCCACCTTAAGGCACCCCCAGGACTGCGTATTTCGTAGTAATTAATGGAATATCCTACCGATAAAAGCCCTTACTGAGGAAACGGTATCAGCAGTGCCGTTAGCGTGGAATTGATTTAGACTCTGTGCAGGCCGAGTCTCTAATAAATGTAGTAAATTAAACAGTTACAGGCTGAGTTAAATGAGTTAGTTGGAATTTCTGCTAGTTTCGCTTTCGGCGCTGCGCTAATGGACCGGATTAAGATCTCAGTAGAAATATTTTTTGCTGCGCTTTGAGGATGGATATTTAATGGTGGTCCTCAGATGTTGTAGAAATAATCGGATACAAAAAGATATTAAATTTCTTGCATTATTCCTCCTAAAATATATACCTACGCTTTTCTGTTTCTGATTATTTGGATATCTACCAACTGACAAAGAAACTGCAATACCCAGAAGGAGCTGTTTAAATTTTAATTTTTTTTTGGTAAAACATAAATAGTATAGCAAGGGGTGAACGATTAAAATTTGGAGAAAAAAATCGTGAAGGTTTTTTTTATGTAGACATTTTTTGTTACTTACATATTGTAGTCGTTTTTGCAATATTTTTTTGAATTTTACAACAAACCAGCTGTTCGAGGAGATCCAAAGTCGATGCTCAGTTGTTGTTAAAATGCCTGGAGCACGTGTTCTTGGAATTTATTGCCAGCTAAGTGAATTTGAAAGAGGTCGAATTATTGGCCTACGTGAGGCGGGATTGTCAATTCGAGAAATCACTAACCGTACGAACAGAAATCCAACTAATGTTATGAGATGTTGTCAAGCGTGGTTTGATAATGCCCAAAATCGAAGAAGAGTAGGCACCAGACGTCGAAGGGGCACGAATGAAGTTCAAGATAGACGTCTAGGTCTCATGGCTAACGAGATCGTTTTGCAACAACGCGATCTCTGGCTTATGAGTGGTTAGGAGAACAAGGCCATTCTGTAACTATCCGAACGGTTTACCGCCGGATAAGGTCTTTTGGACTGCAGTATTATCGACCCCATCTTGTGTTACCTTTACCGGTTGAGCATCGCTGGCAACGATTACAGTGGTGCAGAAACGTTAACATTGGAATGTGGAATGGCATCAGGTCGTCTTTTCTGATGAATCTCGATTCTCCTTGGGTGCACATGATGGCCGAAGAAGGGTTAGACGACGTCGGGGAGAAAGACGTGAACCTCAGTTTGATATTGAGCGTCATGTACACCGAAAAGTAAGCGTTATGGTATGGGTTGCTATGGCACATGCAAGTAGGTCAACTTTAGTCTTTATTCCAGGTAACATGACAGCGCTACGTTATCTTCAAGAAATAGTGGAGCCATATGTTCTCCCTTACCTCAAATGGCTCAAGAATCCAATATTTCAGCAAGATAATGCTCGACCTCATGTGGCTCTGAGATATGAACTACAGGTAGCTTGGGATAGTATCCGTCAAGAAGAAATAGACCCAGTTGTTACATCAATGCTAAGACGTGTTGGGGAGTGTATAGATAATCGCGGTGGACAAACACATTATTAACAAATTTATTAAAATAAAAATGTGAACTCTTCGTTTCTTCAAATTTCAATCATTTACTCCTTGCTATAGTATCTATGTTTCACCAAATAAAAAATAAAATTTAAACAGCTCCTTCTGGGTGTTGCAGTTTCTTTCTCAGTCAGTACGAAGAATTTTAATTAACTTAAATTTGAACCCATTTTGACCAAAAGTAGGTATCTAAGCCAACCTTTTTACTGAATGGTTGGGCGATAGTCTGGATTAAAAACCATATATTTTCAAAAAGGAAGGAAAATATTCCATTTTGCCGTCAAAAATGGGAGAAATTGAAAATAAATCGATAGGTTTCAACGTTTTTATTCCAATGAATTTGTTGAAAAAAATATGAATTCTAATCAATACTATCGTCCAACCCTGTATATTATTTTGAATTGAGAGCTTTTTATGTTTTGACTCATAAAAATTGATATTGTTCATGAAATAAGCTGACATATTGAATATTGATGGGCATCTCTTTCTTCAATATGGAATCATTCGTCAAAAAATGGAGAGCTTTCTCCAAGATAACCGAAAACTGAATCTAAAAACTGGAATAGCCCTGTGGACAGGAGCTTTGTTGCTCTCGTTCAAACTTTGACAAATCATATCTTGTGATTCTTATGATAGAACTGCATCATAAAAGAAACTAAATTCAAATAATAGTTTTTTTATCAAGATTAAATGAGCAGCCTGCAACGGTTTAACCTCGTGGAATATGGGTTTTTATAGCTTCGATGCATACTTTTCTCAACTCGAAATATCATAGAAATGTCTAGAGTAGGGCTAGAGACAATCATAGCAGATTGCCCATTTAATCCTGAGATTTGAATAGCTATAGGCTGACGAACAAATTATTTTAATAGTTCATTTCATTTGTTTTAAAGATTAAATATGTATTTTATATTCTTGTTTTTCTTTATTTGGGAACTTATCTCATTATAAAACAAAATATATTAATAAAATACAATCCTCTTTTTATAATTTAATAATTCATACCACTAACACATTCATTCTGCATTATGTACCTCCAAGAAAAAATATTTGATACACATGTTGTTCAATATTTCAGAATTTTTTGATAGGAACATGAAACACATCTCACTATTTAAAGAAATAAAAGGTAATATTAACCTCAGTTATCAACGAACAGTAATTTGTTTTGACGATTCCTATATGTTGCTCTTTCTTATTGCCTTCCTAAACTACCTCATTCAAATGATCCAATTCTAAATCTTCTGAGACATCATTCCGAATATTTATACATAAGTTATTCAATATGCATCAAGTCAATATTATTTTTGGTACCAAATAGTCTACAAGACTATGCATATTCACAAATTCAAGATTCGGAACCTTGTTTCCCAACACAAAATATTTTCAAAGTACGAGTTATAAACAAATAAAAAATAAGGTTATGTAAATTCTACCTCAGCACTGAACGCTGACTGCCGCGTTCGGAAACGGTGATCTTTGGTAGAACCGGCAAACAGCTGACAATGATCTATTGGATCCAGGGTTACACCATAGATGCATAGAATACATGGTGAAGACACTCTTTGACATATTTTCGGCCGATTTGCGGTCCAAATACTGTCAAAATACAAGGATTATGTTCTAGTTCAGTTTTCGCCGTTAGATGCCGGCACTAGAAATTTTATGGACAAAGTTATCGACATGTCAAATTAAATTTGAATCTTCGTTTATTCTAGTTTCTTGTGGAAGTTCGTATCGTTTGCTGAAATTTAGTATTTTGAGTATTTTGTTGGTTTAGTTTAATTTTGTCTTAGTTATTAGTGCTGTTTCTGTTTTGTTCTTGGTTTGTGTTGTTCCGGTTGTTCGTAGTTTGTGTTATTTATTTAAAGACAAAATGGTCCGTTGTTGCATTATTTGTGGATATGAACAAGTTCCAGATAATTCAACGTCCTTGTTTCCCGTGCCGAAAGTAAGCCAAATTCTTGCTGTTTGAACTCTGAGCGAGTCCCGAGAACCATTTTTATCAAATACCCAATTTTCATTTCGAAAATCCTTTGGTTTTATGAGAATATAGGCTTGATTATTGTTTCATAGTTCATACATACCTGAGTTGATGAACATAAACTGTTTTTGCAGTTTAAACATTAAATAATAACTCTATTATTACTTATATTCGTTATACAATTCAAAGTTATATATATTAAGAAGGAATGGAATGATATGTTATGAAAACTAACAATTAATATTATTCGTTTCAAGGATATTGTTACTCGACAAGAATGGCAACTGGCTTGTGGTAGAGTATTGAAAATTGGAACATTTGTTTGTTCAAATCATTTTCCTACCGAATATGTATTGAAGAAAAGATTGAAACGTGGTGCACTACCCTCTATTCGGTTAGTATATCAATTTAATTAATCATTGTCGATATTTCATCAATATACCTAAATTCTGAATAATATCAAATCAAATATATTTTGAAATCTAATCATCTACCCAATTGCTGTGAAGATAAAAAGTTTTCAACTGGTATTGGGTGACTGAAAAATTGCTGTGTACCTATATGATAATGTTTTGATGAAGTTTCAAATTATACATCGAAAATAATAAATGAAAAATGCTCAATTTAAACTGAGCCTTACGTGATGATGATGGTATTAATGCATTTGTATAATATGATATCTGAAGATATTATGTAGAGGTATTACAGAAAATTCTGTATTATTCAGTGTATTTCAAAAAACATGAATGAAATGCTTATATACTAATCACATTGGATGTGATCTTTTGTAATATACAAAAATAATGAATTCACAGATTTTTTCATTTACAGTTCCATTCAAAATGATATCCCCTCCTGTTCCAATGAATCTCCTTTACTGATAAATCCCTTATTTGACCTCATTATGTTTTCACAAGAAAAAATTGCTGTTCCAAACAAATGGGGTTTACATATACTTTCTAAACAGATTCTGTTCTCGAAAGTTATTTGTGATGCTGCAGGAAATTTCATTATAGAACGTTCTGTAGTTGTAAGTGCTCACTTTGTTGAAGCAAAGGTGAAAACTAAATCCCTTAAGCTGGAAAATGTAACCACTCTGGTCGCATTACAAGAGTATATAACCAAGTTTGACAAAACCATTGTTTGTGGTGGAAATAGTATATCCTGTACAGTTTTTCTTCCTCTTGGTGGATCAAGAATATGCAAATATTGTCTGAAGTGTAAACTGAGATTGAGGGAAAAGAAAGTAATTGAAGAGAAGGGTACATTGATAAAGAAAATTAAGAAACGTGTGATGTACAACAAAGCAAGGAAAAATCATTTTTCAATTGTAATTTCAAACCTAAAAAAAGATATGGCGAATGTCAGAGAAATCGAGAACTTCATGAAAGATCTTCCTGATACACAAAAAGAAGCAATAAAATCATGCTGTAAAGCAAGCCAATGCAAGAAAAAAGGAATCAGGTACACACTGGATTGGGTGTATTCTTGCCTTTTGATGAAAATCAAGAGCACCAAATTGTACAACCACATACGAGACCACAAAATTTTACCTCTACCATCAACAAGAACTCTGTCGCGGTAAGATTCATATTTAATTTTAACAATTTTCAGTTTTCTGACCACCATTATTTCTACTTGTCCTTTTCTTCATTGCTCTTTTTCAAATATGTTTATTGGTATTTCGAGGGTAAATGAGAATTCATTGATGGAAATGAACCATTTACATAAGGCTGTACAATTTATTTATTTGAAAAAGATGTCGCATCCTCCTTGTAGAAATTAGCGACGTAACAGTAGAGTACAATTAAAAATCATTTTCTATAAGTACAAAAGAATTGAAGAGTATTCAAAAACAATAAAAAAAAATTATTCTATATAATGAGCCTATTCATTTGATCTAGAATTTAAAGTATACACAACAATAATTATTTTTTGAAGAAACAATATACATTTATGTTCAACAGATATATAGAAAACATTGATGGAAGTTTTGGATTTAAAAAAGAAGTCTTCTCTCTAATAAAAGAGAAATGTAAAGACCTCGAAGAATGGCAGAGGCATGGTTGTTTATTAATTGATGAATGTAAGGTGACAGAGGTCAAGAAATTCAATAAGAATACCATGGATATGGTCGGTTCCATTGACCTTGGAAAATACACACCTGAAAAGATGCAAGACAAGCTTGGTAGCCATGCCCTTGTAATCATGTTTCAACCATTTGCAGGGCATGGCTTACAGGCGCTCGCTTGCTTTTTATCTGGGGGTAATATCAGTGGAGATATACAAGGAAAATTAGTAATGGAATGTATAATTCTATGTGAAAATGCTGGCCTCTTCATTGACGTTGTTACTAGTGATGGAGCAACTTGGAACCGAAAGATGTGGAATTGTTTTGGCATAGGGGATTATTTGAATCCATGGTGTGAACACCCTATGGATTCCAAAAGAAAATTGCGTATGTGCTCCGACTTTCCACATCTAATAAAGTGTGTCCGAAATAACTTCTTACAGAAACAAAAATTTCAAGTATGTGTCAATTTTTTCAGAATGAACAAAATCATTATTATTTTTTGTTCTAGATTCCTGAAGGTATAGTTGATTTTAATCATTTTGAAAAAATTTTTGAATATGAATCGACCAAACAGTTTCGGCTCTGTTTCAAATTGACAAGAAGTCATCTATATCCTAAACAGGGGGAGAAAATGTCTACAAGACTTGCTTTTCAGGTAAGGTGGATACTCAAAAATTACATTTCGAATTAAAATAGCGTAATCTGTAATGACTCCATAAAAATTCTGCTTGTAACATAAATGTTTTACTTACTTCCAGCTCTTTAGCCAAACTATGGCTTTAGCTATGGAGGCATACAAGCCTTGTATAAATTTTGACGGAGATATAGATGCTTCTATAATTTTTTGTGGTAAAATTAATAACTTAATCGACATAATGAATTCACGTACTCCTGACAAAGGACTGAAATATAATTCAAAAGAGTATAAGGTAAAAGTGTTCAACTTAATTTAAAATGTCTATGTAGTTTATTTCATCAACGAGATATAAAATCCTGATATTACAGGAATTGGAGGACTTTTTAATTTATTTAGATTTGTGGAGACAGTGTGCTGGTAACAATATGTTTTTGTCAAATTCTACTGAGGAAGGATTGAAAGCAACTATTTCCTGTACGCTAAACCTCTCCCAATATTTGGATCAAATTGGTTTCAGATATTTGATGACTTCTAGACTAAACCAGGATCATTTAGAGGTAAAATTTGGAGTGAAAGGAATTTTTATAACGATGATAAATCTGACAAAAATATTTCTTCAGTAGAGGAAGAAATTTTTAATTTTGATGATTGTGAAAATCTGATTGGTGGATCCGTATTCTATTTTATTTCCAACTCAGGAGCATCGATTCAAACAAATTCAAAGTTTTTTTATTTCAGCATTTCTTTGGTATGATGAGGGCCGCAGGTGGTTGCAATAATCATCCAGAGTCACTGCAGGTAGGGCAGATCTTTCGATTAATGTCCCTTTATTCACTGGTGAAACCACCAAGAGGAAGCAACATCACTGGTGGTGACATGATCAAATCATTGATAAAAGTCGGGGATCTAAAAGAAAAAAAAAAAGAGATTAACATTTGATATTCAAATCTGCGAGAATATCTCAGAAATTTCTGAAGATTTTGAAGAAATCGAAGAGGCATTTGCTTATTTTTGTGGCTATGTCGCGAAGAAAGTGAAAGGAACCACAAATTGTGGCCAATGCATAGAGGAATTAATTGGCCATGGAAATGAACATTTTAATTCCTACATACGAAACAAGAGTAGGGGATACTTGATATTTCCTTCGAAAAAACTAACAAAGTTTTTATATGAGGCAGAAACATTGATCTCAGAGATTTTTGAGAGGGAACTGAAGAGAAATTGTTTTGCTGAAATAGTAGAAAAATTTTCAGAATTTATGCCTTCTCTTCTTCTGGGATGCTCAGATCATAAATATGATTTGAGCATAAATATACTGAAAACATACATTTTTTCAAGACTGAGCATATGTTGCGGTAAAGAACAGAAAAAACGTATTGCTGAGAATAAATCAAAACATTTAGCTAAAATGGCAAAATTACAATGAACATTAATAATAGAATAGGAATTTATAGGAAGATTTATAACATGCTTGCCCACATTATTATTATTATTATACTGATCCTCCTGGGTCTTCCACAAGGAGACCCCTCATAATATCCTCAGATAGCATTTTCAAAACAGAAGATAGATATTTCTGCATTTGTTTGGTAAAATTAAATTTTCATATCATGCCTTATCTCAATACTTTATGATATATATATGCCTATCAGTATTTCTAAATTTCAGCAAATTTTGTGAACAATAGTTACAAATCACATTACTCACGGGGAGACAGGGTTTTTTGCTGAGGTTTTTCCCTAAGCTCTTGTATCATACGCAGAATTGTATGGTACCCCGTTACACCAACCTCTGCTAACACATATAAAACTCTCAGTCAGAAGAATATATATATATATATATATATATATATATATGATATATGGTATAAGGTGTGTACATATTTCAAGCATCATCAAATATTAATTACCATGTTTTGATTATTATTATCATAACAACGCGGTCGTGAGGCTTGGCCCAGCACAATACGATCTTATGTTCTTTTAACCTACTTATTCAATCCTAAGTACATTGCCAATGGTGTTAACATACCTAATGAGGTTAACAACTGGCCCACCCATGTTACATTCTTAGGCTGCCCTGATCTTGACATTTATTTATTTATTTAGCACTGTATTATACAGGTAAATGAACAGGAAACCCCCAATATACATTTTTAAGATAACAATGAAAAAGATGAGTATAAACTTAATTACATATTCTAATACAACACAAGATCAACAAGCCTAAGGCATCGATGGCACATAGAAAATCTCTTGTAACCTAGAAAGGGTTTTGCAGACTATTTGTTCTGCAGTTTCCTTTTCTTATCCACAGAGTCTGTATGTCTCGTTTACCAACTTGCCCATGCAATTGGTATTTGTAGTGACAGTGTCCTTTCAGCAGTCCCACCATTAGCTGAAGCTCAGCTAGTGGCAGCTGCAGGAGCTTTATGGTATAGTATGGTGAGAAATCCACTAATCTTTTTGACTGTGCAAGTCCTAGAGTATTTCTCCCAATAGGTATTCTGTTGTTTAGCTCCCATTGTTGGACCGCTGCCCTGTAGTGATCCTTTCCGAGTCTACAGAATGGTTCTGGTCCAGGTGTTACACCGGAGGTCCTTTTCACAATTTCATCAACCCAGATAACGGTGTAGGTACCGTTATCTGATTTTGATCCATCCGTATACCAAAAGGGGGGACTTTCTGTCCAATCGATTAACTAGGTCTACTGCACTCAGACGGTCTCTATTTTTTATCATTGCGAAGGGTTTTTCAAAATCGAGTATGGGTGCATTACATCTGAGGACTCTGCCAAGAGGTTTGAGTCCTGTTGGTCCAGTAACCTCATAATGTCCTACTCAGTTAATAGTTTCACACTTTAGAAATACTTATTGTATCCAGCAGCCTACATCTCCTTACATGTAAGTGCAAAGGAGGCAGATTAAGTATGACCTCAATCGTTGCAGTAGCAGTAGTATAGCTAGCTATACTAATAGAGACAATCTGTTGCAGTTTCTGCAGCCAACTGTGTGGTGGCCTCATCAGTTTTTGTCCACCATGATAAAGCTGCGTATGTGATAATGGGGCATACTACTGCTGTGGGTTTTGCAGGCCACATAGCTGCTGTGGCTTTGGAAATAATTTTGTGTATGTGTTTTCTCCAGTTGAGTTTACTATCTAGTCTTACTCCTAGATATTTGCACTTACTGGAGAAGTTCAAAGTCTGGCCATTTAGGACTGGAGCTCTGAGATTCAGATTCCTCCTTCAACTGAAGGGAATCAAGGTGATCTTAGAAGAGGGATTGACGTTAAGCCTTTCTTCCTCACACCACTTTTCGGTGACACTATGTTATTAGCGTTATCCTCTAACGGTAATCACTGTGTTATCAGCGTATGTATGCCTGGGCATTGAAACCACCTGGCGAAAGCCTTTCCAGAAGTCTATCCATGAGCAGGCTCCACACCAGGAGTGATAGGACCTCACCTTGTGGGCGACCTCTACACATTAGCTCAGTCACGTCTGCCTCCCCCAGCTAGGCCTTTCTGTATTGCCGATATCCACTTGTCATGGAGGGTTCTACCCCTTTGCTTTTGGCAGCATTAGATATAGAGGTGTGCAGGGTGTTGTCAAAAGCACTCCCAATATCACCACACATAGCAAGAAGGACCTCTTTTGCAGAGGTGCTCTCCACCTCTACAATGAGATGGTTAAGTCCATCTACCGTGGACTTGCCTTATCTGTAGGCAAATTGTTTTTGGTGAAGCTCTATACTTCCTCTCACTTTATTATCTAATATTTTTTCAATGGTTTTCAGGACAAAGGAGGTAAGACATATGGGTGGATAAGATTTAGGTTCTGAGGATCATTTCCATCCCATTTTGGGTATGAAAACTACCCTTGTGGAGGCTTGGTTACTAATTTTTAATAAATATGTAACTTTCGAAAAGAATGCATTAGAGTTCTGCTGTGATTTATGAACTCTTCAAGTCCTGCTCAGTCCAGGGTATCATACATTCTAGGAATCAATCATACATGTTCAGATGTGCAACCGTTGAATGAAGGAGTAATTGCTTATTGAAATTTTGTGTTGTATCAGAGTATTACATTTCTTTAAATAAATTTTGTACAAAAATCTATTTCACCTTTCTAGTCTAAATGAATTACTCTCTACGTGTGAAAAAGTGGGCTTTAATCATAGGTTTAACCTCACTAAGTGAAACTATCCTATCTTTGAATTATTGAATAATTGATAATCCTGACTTTGCACAGTCATTTGTATTATTTAAGTGTATTTAAATAGTATATTCTGTAATGTCAAGCATAAAATTATAAATAAATCTGGTATGTACCATACATTTTTACTTACTTCAAATTCATCAACCTGAATGTAATCCACTCAACAATAATGAGATATTCGAAGTAGGTGAAACCATGCACCATAAAAAGGTAATAATCAAAAGCTTGAGACTACAAAAAATCAAGGTAATTGTTTAGAACTAAGCTGGAGAAGTGAAAAAAATTGTACTTACCAGGTTGCAGACTTCTCGCTATCATTTTCGTAATCTGGGGCCCAAACTTCTCCAGCACGGTTCTTTTAGTTCTAAACAATTACCAAAATCAAATTTGTATTTTACTGTGACCAGTCAAACATAGCCAGCAAAACTTATAGATTATCATATCGAAAACTTCAGTGTTGAATTTTACTTCAATTTGACCCAGCTGAAACGAAAAATAAAGAATATAACAGTTTGATTGTTGAAAGTTTGAATTTCAAAATATAGCTTTCTTACCGTTGGATCATAACGCTGTGTCATCATGTTAAGCTAATATTTCTCAAGTATGAGAAGTCACTTAATCAAAAAGTCAAGTCAATTGATTTTACAAGGAACTAGTACTTCGTTATATCCTTTTAATTTGAATTTTCGGACTAGAAACGCTGTAAAGTGAACTTTGTCGCTTGTCACTCTTGTCAGTTTTCACTTCGAAATCGACTCTAGCGGCACCATCGTTAATAAAGTGAAGTAGTACATAAAGTACGTGATTTGACAGTTCTTGGTCCGTTTTTCGGCCGAAAATTTTAGCAGGAATTAGTAGGGAGTGTCCACACCTTGTTATTCTATGCATCTTGGTTACACCATATACAATAGATAGTCTATTATGCATAGATATGATTACAGCATTCTGTGAAATCATAGAATCATGATTTAATATTGAAATATGCCATATATAATGTTGCACACTGTGATTGATTTAGCTTTTTGATAATCATCTCATTCAAAATATACAATATTTCTCTTAAATAGATGAGGAGAAATATATTAATAATATATTAATATATTAATATATTATTAATTAAGATTATTCAGATAGATTAAGTACAGCATTCTGTGAAAGCAAAGAAACACGACTTAATATTTTGAAATATCATATCTCCGAAAGTACCAGCTTGTTGCCGTTGAAAATAGAATCAATGATGAAACTGCATCTTATTAAATTGAATGTGTATGCATCAAGTTGTACAATTAATATAATCAAGTAGTATAATTATGTTCCTTCATACATAAAATCAATAGATTAATATCCCATAATTTCCTTCAAAATGGATTACATGGATTGATTATAGTTTCCTTCTTTTCCGGCGTATTTGGACTCCAAGCAAATTTCAACCCTTTAACTCATTGCGTTCGAGCGTATTCGTGCTGACGGTTGGATGGCCGAACATAATCAAGTTTGACTTCGGATTCTTGAGAGTTGAAACTAATAGTTAGAGGCATTGTCTGCCAAAAATTCGAAAATTACAGACAAATTAATAAGAGTGCTGTCCAGGGAAACGGCCGAGTCTCAAACAAAATATTGCAAAATGGCGAATGCACTATGTAGATCCCAGGATACGATTTGGAGCAATTTGAATTAGAAACTCAATAGGAAACCATTTTTTGACTGCATATATCAATATTTTATTCCCTTTATCAGCTCATTAAGGCGTGTTTTTCGAAAAAAATATTCTAATTGATTCAGGAAAGTATACAAACATTAAGTTGCAAAATGGCGAATTCACAGGTATGAATTCCATGGTACAATTTGCAGCGATTTGGAAGCAGATCTTAATAAGAAACCTTTTGTTTCCTCAGATTTTTATAATTGGTAATGGGTGAGTATACGACAGATAAAATTAACAATACCGAGTAACTCCTACATACAGGCAAATTGATATGTAGAGTTGATTACTCCCATGTATATGTGTCCTCATAATTCTGAGTATGCACGAAAAATTCATGGAGAATTTCGTGAGAAACTTTATCATTTGGCATAATATATTATACAGTGTGGTTCAGATCTTAACCAAGAAATTTTAACCACATTTTCTACGTCAAAAATAAGCCCTAGTTTGTCATACAAACATATAACGAGAAATGCTTCCTCTCCGAGATACAGGGTGTTAAAATTATAGAAAAAAAATGTTTTTTATTAATAACTTTTACACTTTTCGAAATATTTCTAATAAATTTGGGACATAGGTTTTACGGATCAAGGAGCACTTTTTGAATGGAATAATTTTTTGTTTATTCTAGCAGTGGCGTCCGCACTGCATCGAGACTGAATATTTTCAGACAAAAAAATGATACGCCACTGGTTTTTCCAACATTAAAAATTACTCTTGTAATCCTTATTTAATACGGAGCAAATTCATTCTCTTGCGTTTTTGACATCCGAGGCACCGTTTCCGAGTAAAAAAATTAAACACATTCTCATGCAATCGCCACACTCAATTATGAATTTTAAGAAGGTGTTCGAAGTAAAAGAAAGAAAAACATTTTTTTTTCTAATAATTTTAACACCCTGTATCTCAAAGAGGAAGCATTTCCCGACATATGTTTATATGACAAACTAGGGCTTATTTTTGACGCAGAATACGTGGTTGAAATTTCTAGGTTAAGATCTGGACCACCCTGTATTGTAATCAAATAAATTATACATCCTATCGTTTGTTGAGGATCCGTCAAATAATAAAGAACGTCATGCATGATGATAGTTATAAATATCAATATAGATCAATATTTATATGAACAGAAACGAAACACAAATTGGAAAAGCAACGACGTGGGGTCAGTCTCTCTTGGCACGCTTGTCCCAATTTATAGTCAGAGCAGACATCCATATACTGAACCCGCTCAAGATTGCTTGGCTTCCAGGAAAAACATATTTTTCCTAATATCTTCAAAAATATAGATTCACCCGAGTTTAAATTTAGAACTGTAAAATATCATTTTGAAGGCTCTTGCAAATTTCAGATGGTTTCAACTCCTGAATCACCTGGCGGATTTTTTCCATTAACAAAATTAACCAGCACATTTCAACTCCAAACATACCCCGCAAATTTCGGACAAAAATTCGTAAATTACAGACATTTAGGAACATTCTTAAGTGCTCTGTTCAGCAGGCTGACAACATATTAAGAGGGTGATTCATGAAGATATAAGGGATTTATTTCCTCGAACAGGAGAACAGTTGTTGCTAGGTTGATGACAGGTTGGTATCAGAAACCAAATAGTTCGGGAAGAATCTTAAATTTCCATTCTAACCATTCGATGTGCACAAAAGTGGGAACCACCACCAACTTATTCCAGAAGGCAATATAGTTGAATCATCCATCGCTTCAGAAAGAGGACATACAGAAGGCCACCAGACACTTACTGAATAATGACTACCCAAAGAATTTTCTTAATAGAGTGAGGATAAAATGTTTGGCAGATAGAGGGGACCAATGTGACAACAGACAAGTCTACAGGTATGCAAAATTTCAACTTAATAAAGATCTATCCCAGCATATGGCCGCTCTGTTCAATAAGGAGGACTTCAAACTATCTCTATACACGAATAAAAAGATGGGGAACATATTTTCCAAACTGAAGGACATGACCCCTTTTTGTTTCAATTCTAATGTAGTGTATTCTATACCGTATGAATGCGGAAACCTTACATTGACCAAACAAAACAATATACATAAAAAGAAGGGTTGCGCAGTATAAGAGTGACTGTAACAACGGAGTCAAACAGGATAAAACGGCTTTGGCAACACATCATTTCTCCACGGGACACTCTTTTGGATTTTATGAAACGAGTATACTGGACTATGATCGGTATTTATTGATTTATTGATATTTATTGACAAAGACTGAAATCATATTAATTTCAGGACAGACGTTCAGAACCTGAGTCAGAATTACACCAACATAATAAGATATATGAACTAGCTGATGAGAAATCGTCAATATTTCACATTGAAGTGACGTCATATTTTGGAAGTCTTCTTCTTCTTCTTCCTTATGATTAAGCAAATTGCTTGTTTTTCTTCGGTTCTCTGCCTGTAATCATCAAATATGGAGATTATCACTCCAACTTTTGCGTGGTCTTCCGGTGCTCCTGCGTCCAACCGGAGACCTGTCTCTTGTTATTCTTACCCACCTGTTCCCATCCATGCGGTTGATGTTCATTCCTTCTTCCTATTCAGCACCCAATTATTGATGTTATCGACTCCGCATGTTCTTCTGATGTTCTCGCTCCTTTCATGCCCCATTAATGATATCCCTGCTATCCTGCGCAGCACTTTCATTTCAGTTGTTTTCAGTATTTGAGCCGTTCGAGAAGTTTCTGGTCTGGTTTCCGCAGTGTAAGTAAGAATGGGTCTAATTGTCGCTTTGTATATCCTAGATTTCACATCTATACCTATATGTTTATTGTTCCAAATTATATCACTGAGACTTCCGGCTATTCGTGCTGCCCTCGTGGCTTGTCCTCGTACCAAAAACTAATTTCAAGAACACTCGCAGACAATCAATCCCATGAATCGAACTAGTGGTTTGAGGGAAAATGCTGTCAAGGCACTGTTGAAATTTTCTCTTTCTTATTAGGCTTGGTATGTATTTAACGGAATATTTTGACGTGATTTTCATCCCTTTCCAAACGTCGGATTAATTTGAAACCTTGCACACTTATGAAGGAGCGATGACAAAGCAATAATCTCAATAGTTTGTCCCATTATCGTTGACAGGATCTTCAGTATAAGCGTTTTTTAACACGCTGTTGTAGCACTGACACCTTCGCCATTTTGTAACAATGTTACATTACAGTGCATTTTTTGAATAGGGAAAGTGGGTCCTGTGGTACTTCTTTGGCAAGGTCTTTGTATCTTCTTTACAGGCGTGCAGAAATTCTCAAGAAAACATTTTCCTTTTTTGAAAAATAGTTAGTTCAAAGAGGTTTTCAGTATGCGCACTTTGTCATGGCTCATTTACAAATTTTAACCCCTTTCATCCCCCTCACGCCCCCCCATTTTTTCTGCATTGAAGGGTTCGTAGGGGTTGAAAGTTGTGCATGAACAAAACTGTAATGGTCGACTATCATTCGGCGACAAATTTCATCAGTCATCGTCTCAAAGTAAATGAACCATGACAACGTGCACATACGGAAAAACTGTAAAGAAGATACAAAGACCTTGCCAAAAAAGTACCACAGGACCCACTTTCCCTATTCAAAGAATTTAGAGGGTTGATGGGGATGGCACAGGGTGCAACAAATATCCTTCAAAAATGCATAGAAATTTGGTAAAAATGTAGCAAAAATTGACCGGTTTCAGGACTTTGTTGCCAAATATTTTTCTTCTGAGAAAATGAATTTGTTCCATAATTTTTACGCGCACTGTATAATAAATCGGGAAGTCTTCCTAAAGTATTGAAAATATTCATGGGAGCTGAAGTGATACTGATATCTATTATTGACGTGTCAAAGGGTTGAGTAAAAGAAAGTCGGTATCGATTTTGGAACAGACGGTATACATGTAACTAAACCAGAATCGACACAGTTCCCTGCGAAATATAGCTGTGGTAACGCTGAAAGACGAATGTTGCCATTGATCATGAGTTGGGCATCAACTGTCCACAAAATACAAGGCTGCACAGTTGATTATGCAAACATTTATCTGAGTTCTCGACTATTTTCCACTGAACAAGCTTATGTAGCACTCAGCCGCGGAAGGTCTCGGACAGTATTCGGAAAGAAGAACTTGATTGCTCAATGTTGACCGCAAAAATCCCATGTATCGGTGATGGTTTAGATGTTAGATTACAAAATAATGCATGAAAAAACTCGTTAACCTATTTTGACATATGATACACAAAAATGTCGATTATTCATTGCTACCAAATCGTCATCGTTTTAAGACTAAGAAGACTAAGATGAATAGAAGTTAAAAAAAGAAAAAAAGCAGTATCATGTTGAATACCTTAATATTTTTCTGGAACACAAATTTTCCATTACAATAATCTTCATCTAGCTTCTATTTAGTATCAATTCCTGTAGAACGTGATCATAATAAGTGTTTTCCATATAATAAAATGTGTTTGAACTTGGTATGTAGGAAATCTGACATCAATTATTGGAATTAATTGATTTGACAAACAGCCGTCAAATGAGGTAAATAGATTTTTGTGACGATTTTCTGTGACCATAGAACGTCAAAACACGCTGGAATGTGAATTTTAAGCAATATCTTCTGGAATTGAGATCGTATCGAACTGAAATTTTGCACACTCGTGTAGAATGCTTGATTTAACGTCGGTACAAATTTTTTTATTAAAAAATTTTCCAACTGCCCGATCCCAACAATACTTAGATAATATTATATCCATAAATTAAGCATTTCATTATTGCATTTCTTGAAATAGGTACCTTTTCAAGTCGATCAACATCGTCCTTCTTTCGACGTCTAAACTATGACTTGATTCTTTATGTTTATGTCTTTGAATTTGTTTTCGGTGGAATTCAAAGAGTTCATAGAATAATCGATGAAAATACTGAGAGAGACCCAGGAAATTTGACACATTTTGTCTTATATCTCCAGAAATTGAAATCGTATAGAGCCAAAATTTTGCACAATGTTGCAAAATACTACAATTGACGTTAGTACAAGTTTTTGTTGCAATCTGATGAATAGTTCACGAAAAAAAATTTTTTTTTTCGAAAAAATTAAAAGAAATATTTTTTTTAAAAATTACCAACATTTCGATCATAACAGAATTTTGCCAAAAGTTGCGCGTTTATATCCTCGAACTGACTACCAAGTTTCGATTCAACATCTTCTTTAGTTCCTGAAATATCAGGGAAATAACCTCAAAATTTTAAATGTCTATAACTCCTAAACCGTCCGGCCGATTTTGCCCGTTAACGAACTTAACCGTCGCATTTTGATCAGAAACCTACCCTGAAAGTTTGAAGTCGATAGGACCTTCGGTGCTCCTGTTATCGTGCCTACGGCCGGAAGTACGGCCGGCCGGCCGGCCGGCCGGACGGCCGGACGGCACCCAAAAATCTGACACCGGATTCGTGATCAGGGAGTCCGAATTAGTCTATTAGCCAATTTTCAGACCGAAATTCGAAAATTACAGACATTTGGACGAAATGATAGGACGATGTTCCCCTAGAACATGCGCCCAAAAAAAAACGTTCGTAGTTAGCCCAACTGCATTAAAGAAAACGAATAAACTAGAGAACAAGCACCAAAACTGAACCAAAAAGTAGAAAATAATTTTCAATCAACTTGAATTAAGAATAATGCGCAATTAACAAAAACATTTGTTTCATTATGAAAAAGCGTTGGGTGCTTTTTAAGATATATTCAAAATGACTCCACTTTTACCAATATTGGTCAATGAAGTAATACCTATAACAATTGACAACAAGCACCCTAAGCTTTTTACGCGTATGTTCTGGGGAACATCGCGTTATCATTTTGCCCAATTGTCTCAAACGATTAGGTTCAGCTCCCCGATGAATAATTCGAGGTCAAATTTGATTCTGCCCGGCCAGCCGTTGCCACGATAACTTGAGAACGGCAAGAGCTAGCAGCTTGAAATTTTCAGGGTAGTTGGCGCATCCCAATATGATGAACAATTTCGTTAATGGGCATAATCGGCTCAATGGTTTCTAGTAATAATTTTGTTCTCAACCCATACAAATCCGATCGAATTGAAACTTGGTGAGTAGTAGTGGTTGTAGAATATAAACCTAAGCACGTTAGTGAAATTTTGTGAGAATCGTAGCGCTAGAAAATAAAAACAAATTATTCAAAAATATTTTTTATATCACGATAACCTGAAAACACAACTAAACGAGATAGATAAATCGGCTAAACGATTTTGGAGTTATACCGATCTGAAATTTGGTTATTATATCCTCAATAACTCGAAAAATGGAAAACCGATTGAATCCAAACATGGTAACTAGTTGTAGATTGCTAACGCGAAAATTCTTGCCGAATTTCGTGAAGATCATATTACTAAAAACTTTAAAAAAAAATCATTGAAAATTTTGGAAAAAAATTCTATATATCAGTAAATATTCGTCCGACATTACTGAAATTTTGCGTGAGTCTTCAGAATCTAACTCTGCTGCCAAGTTCCAAGTTTATACACGATCGGATATATATTGTTGGAGATTCGATCAGCCTTGTGTGAGTCAGTAGATGGATGGGTGACCGTTAACTTTCCAGGGTATGTTGCCTATCCGAATGGGAGAGTTAAGTTCGTTTGCGGGCATAATCGGTCCAAAGGTTTCGGAGTTATACCTACCTGGAATATTATTTCCTCGATAACTCAAAAAATATAGACTCGATCGAATGCAGGCTTGGTAACTAGTTGTAGAATATGGACATAAAGACGTGTTCAAAATTTTGCAAGAACCGTACCCCTAGAAAATTTCAAAAAAATTACGAAACAAAAATGGTTCAAGAACTGACGTGAAGTCAGGAGCTTTTGCGCGTACGTTCTATTGCCCATTCTCCTGTATTGGACTCTCTTAATCGGTAAATACGTGTCCGATACAGGAGAATGGACGATAGCACATACGCGCAAGAGCTCCTCTGACTTCACGTCTATGCTTGTTCATGATTTTTTACAATAAAACATTACATTTTTCTGTTTATCGCTCTGTTCTTAATTTGAATGTATTGAAAATCATATTCTACTTTTTCGTTCGGTCCTCTACAAAATGCCTGTATTTAGTCTTTTCAAACTAATTTTTATTCAGATTGTGGGTATGGCCTCGTAAATTGACGTTATGGCTCATTTCGAACAGCTCGTAAATCAATTCCAAATATGCTGGAAGAGCACGAAAAGCAAACTTAATTGTTAGGATTCTGTCGTTCATCTAATTCACACAAGCTCTTAAGAGCGTAGTCTCCTCAAAAGACCTGGTAGTTTCAGTATAATCATAAAATATTAATCATATCAAGATCTCCTCCAAACAGGATACTCGTACTAAAGATCACATAAAAGAAGCGTGTGATTGGCCGGAGGTAACTCACAAAACAGATAAAAAACAATGAGGAAAAATGCCAAAAAAGAATAATACGCCCAGCATGTCCATGATTCATCTGCCATGTCTGAACACAATTAGCAGAAAAAGAATTGAGTGAATTGCGTTTTTCTTTGTTTCATAATTAAATTCTCGAAAAATATGCTATATCCATGTTGTATTTTTTTTAAATTTGTGAAAGCAGCATTCCTTTGTGAATTCAATCTAATTTTCCTTAATATTATATTCCGGAGTGAGGTCGAGGGATTATGTAATATCTGAAGACTTTTACACGCTATTAGGAAATCAAGCAAGAAGAGAATGTTGTTCAATTTTAGGCCTGCGGTGATGTATTTCTCAGCGGTAGTTCACTAAGGCTCCATATAGACAAGATCCTGACGGAAAGATAACAAGCGTTCAGTATTTCGTGAAAAAACTACTAATCCATTCTCGACAAACTTCCGAGAATCATTTTTGCGCGTATATGTTCTGTCGAACATCGCGTTATCATTTTGCCCAAATGTCTGAACTTTCGAATTTTTTGACGAAAATGGTCTCAAACGATTTGGCTCGACTCCCCAATGAAGAATTCAATGTCAAATTTGATTCTGTCCGGCTGGCCGTCCGGCCGTCCGGCAGTCCGGCCGTCCGGCCTTTGCCACGATAACTTGAGAACGAAAAGAGCTAGCTACTTAAAATTTTCAGGGTAGGTGGTGCATCCCAATACGACTTACAAGTTCGTTAATGGGCATGGTTTCCGAGTAATAATTTTGTTCTCAACCAATATAAATCCGATGGCATTGAAACTTGGTGAATAATTGTAAAATATAAACCTAAGCACGTTTGTGAAATTTTGTGAGAATCGAATCGCTAGAAAATTATTAAAAAATTGTTAAAAAATATTTTTGTTGTCACGATAACCTGAGAACGGAAAGAGATAGCGGCTTGAAGTTTTGATGGTTAGGTTGTGCATCTGAATGCGACATTTGAGTTTGTTTATAGGCATAATAGGCCAAACGGTTTTAGAGTTATAGCCATTTGAAATTTAGTTGTTTTTTGTTCCTCATCAACTCGAAAAATACATAACCGATTTAATTCAAACATGGTTGTAAGTTGTAGAATGCCAAAGCGAAAATTCTTGCCAAATTTCGTGAGGATAGTATTCATAGAAAATTTTCAAGAAATCATTGAAAATTGAAAAAAAAATCTATATATCAGTAACTATTCTTCTGAAATTGCTGAAATTTTGCAAGAGCCTTTCGAACCTAACTAGACTGCCAAGTTTCAAGTTTTAACACGATCGGTTAAATATTGTTGGAGATTCGAGCAGCCTTGTGCGAGTTCAGTAGATGGGTGACCGTTGCCTCGATAACTTTCGAACGAAATGAGATAATAATAATAATAATAAGCCTTTATTTCCAACAGGTAGTTACCCAATTACAGGAATAGTATTGAACAAAAATAAATTACAAAATACAATACAACAGCATGTGACTAAAATAGAGCATACATGAAATAATGATCAAGAAAGCAAATGAAAATACACAGAATGCAGAGAAAAAACAATTATATATAAATAATAGGATTCCTCAATCGGCAACTGAAACGATTGAGGCAATCCTCAAAAGCCCAAACTTAAGTAAACCCCCAACAACCTATGACCCGGATCAACATTTATATCACACCCATCCGCTATCAAATTATAAGTATGACACATGAAATGAACTGGCGACTGAAAACTAAGATTTGTTCTACATGTTCTTGAATAAAATAAAAATTTATTTCTGCTTCCCAATCTAGGGATAAGAATCGGAAATTTTTGTAACAAATGCGGACAATCAATCATGTTATGAAACAGCTTATGAATTGTGCGCAAAGCCATCATCCCCCTCCTCACCTCCAGACTATGGCCTCCAAATCTGGCAAGTAGTGCCCTATTGTCACAACCGACAGGAGGATATTCAGCATCCCGCTTAAAAACCAGAAATTTATAGAATCGCCGCTGGACTGCCTCGAGCTGATTAATGTGACACCGGTAAATAGGTCTCCATATAAGACTGGCGTATTCGAGCTTACTCCTAATAAAAGCATTGAAAAGGGAGAGGAAAGTGCTGGCGCCCAGAAAGTATCTACCCCGTCTGATTATAAACCCGTAAACTCCAGATACCGAGGTAAGTGTCTGTCTTATATGTGGTACAAATGTACACTTCTCATCAAATATGACCCCTAGGTCTCTAATTTGCGTTACACGCTCCAACAATCTACCTGCCACATTATAACCATACTGAATTATTTCTCTCTTCCGGGAATAGGACACAACATGACACTTAGCGATATTAAGTCTTAAATGATTACGATGACACCACGAAATCAAACGATCAACTGCAGACTGCAGTAAGACACAGTCTTCGACAGCAATAATTCTGAGGAGCAACTTCAGATCGTCCGCAAACATCAAACCAAAAATCGCAACGTCATCCAGTAAGTCATTGATAAAGAGTATGAACAAAAGAGGGCCCAAAGTGGAACCCTGAGGAATTCCTGATGACGCAACAAAATTATACGAGCACTGACCCTCAATTCGAACATACTGAAGCCTACCACGCAAATATGACTTAAGAAGGTTAATTAGTCTGTTAGAGAACCCGTACTTAAGCTGTAATTTGGCTGTCAGACGACCGTGATCTACACTATCGAAAGCTTTGTGGAAGTCAGTATATATCACATCCAGTTGTTCGGATTGATCAAGGACCCCTACTAATATCTCCGAGAATAACGCCAAGTTACTCAAGCACGAGCGCCTGGGCATGAAGCCATGCTGTTCATAGCGTATCATGTTTTTTATCTGTGGGAATATGGCATTATGCAACACTATTTCAAAAAGTTTAGAAAAATTAGATAATATGGAAATCGGCCTATAATTGCTTATCAAAGACTTATCGCCTTTCTTTAATACAGGAATAATCTTAGAAGTCTTCCAAACTGAAGGATAAATGCCCAACCTCATCGATAAATTGAATATGTGTGCTAAAGGCAATGCCAATACTCGGATACAGTCTTTTACAAGGAAACTCGGTATTCCATCAGGGCCTGCAGTATACTTATTACTCAACTTCTTAGCCGCCTTTACCAAGGACGTTAAGTCAGGACAACATAATTTACCATGGTAAATTCGATTAAGGGTGTCCGATACAGGAGAATGGACAATAGATCATATGCGCAAAAGCTCCAGACTTCACGTCAGTGCTTGAACCAATTTTTTTGAGATACTTTCTGTGTTTTCCAACAAATAAATCTGAAATTGAAATTTTTGTTTATTAATTCATCAAATAATTAACAATAACAAAGTTGATCCTGATATTGGACAAATTCATAAATAATATTATAAGGACTGCCTTGCATTCTTCATGGGTTGAAAACAAAGATTTTATATTCGAAAATAAAACATCAAACGGTTTTGCGGAATACTGTATAGAAGAAATTCATTTCATTGATTTTACCAATACCGAAATATTATATTCAGGCAATAAAAGTAAGCTAGATATGTTTGAATCCCTATAGATCTCGTACACGTGTGAGGGCACCGCTTTTCGTCAAATTTGAGTCAATAATATTGACCGTGTAAGGTGCACTTAACTAAACAGCGTGTTTGGTAACTCGAAGTCATTTGCAAAGAATTGAGTCGAGAGAACCATGGTTCGAAAATCTATGGTTACCAAGATATGGCGATTTTTCAAAGTGTTGGAAATTTTCTGCTTTGCTATCGAAAATAATATATTTTGTAAAAACTATATTTGACTCTGAAGATTCAATGACCTTTTTTTTGAAGCTGAAGAGATGGTTATCATTTCGTATGACAAAGTATTTACTAAAAAATTAGATTACCTGAGACATAAGGTTTCATAATTGGCACCAACTGTATTCCTCATAAAATCTGGAAATGATCCTTATCTAATCAGTTTTCAAAAAAACCTTACTTCTATATTCAGTATTGACTAGTTTCCACAAAATTAATTGTTTTCGAAGATAGGTCAAAAAATTTTCAAAAATTCGAAATATCAATATATCTCAATAACCATAGACTTTTGGACCATGGTTCACTAAACTCAAATCATTTCAAATGATATCTAGAATAACCCCGTTAAAGGATAACTTCGAATTACCAAACGCTCTGTACAAATAGAAATTAGATTCTGTATTGAAATCCTATCGTAAAACACGTCACTGAACGATCCGAAACAAGAAAATTTGTGCACAAATTATTCATGAATCATGGAAGTGCCATATCCTTCCAAGCGCCCCCCACAAATAAGCCCCACAATAAAACGATGCAATTCTTTGTTAAATATGCAACCGAATATCCCCACCGACAACCATTGAAGTCATGACGTGGAGCCAACGTAATAAAAATCTCCGAATAGCCACGCCAACTCAGATTTATAAAACCCAATTCTGTCCCATATTTTTGTTTTATATTTTCCAGCTACGTGGAGCATAAAACTAGTCGTGCAGTAAAACCGTTGTAAAAAGTTTTAAAAATGAATGACCCCAAAATCTCGAAAGAAACGCTTTGCCGTCTGGGAGAGATTGCATGAAAATTAAATGGAGTGGAAGAAATTTACAAGATCCTTACTGTCCATCCGCAACGTCGTAAGAGATTAATGTGGATGAGTCTGCTTTCTGACGGGATAGACGGGGTTCGTCCTGATTGGCTTGGTTTGTGTGTCGCCTATCAAGCATAGGGTCAGAAGGGAAAACTGTAATATGGTACTTGAGTCTTTGAGTTGTTCATTAAATTTAACCATAGATTCATCTCATCAAATAAAACACTTTTTTCATTTACCATTTTTCAGATTCGGAACAAGAAAAAATATACAAATATACTGTTGAAATTTGAAAAAACGTCTATACAATAGCATTATAGAAATCCCTCTATTTTATGATCAAATTGTCGTATTGAGACGAATTAAAAAATAATTTTATTCTATCAAGCGACACTCTATGATAATTATGAAATAATTTCGTTCTTTTAGGGGTTTATTTTGCTAGTTGGGTTAAGTGTACCTTTGGTGTTGGACATTCAGGTTAAGCACATCTATAATCAATACCAATTCTATATTTATCAGTCATGACAAACAAACAAATAGCAGTCAGCTCTTTTACCCGGTAAAAGCACATTATTGAATGTTTATTTAATTTGTTTACAAGATTAGCTGTAATTCAAAATAATGATGGGCATTTCTTTCTTGAATATGGATTCCTTCATACAAAACACAGAGGTTTCTCCAAAGTACCCGAAATTCATTTGAAATACGAAAAGACAAGAAGAGAAAAATGAACAAATTAAAAATAATACACAACCTTTCAAAAGTTTACTCTCACAAATATACTCCTCTATAGCCGCAATCCACATGGATCTCTTGAAGAAGAATCACTCCCGCTAATTTTCGAAGTTATTCACTCTCAGAAATCCAATCAATATTTGAATTAAATAAGGAAATTCTCGTTGCTCATAAGGCCAGGAGGGTTTTTTCCAAAACCAGGTATATAACCAAACGATGTTTTTCAGAACTTCAGATGTTCGCAGACTTTTACAGGACCCTAATGTAGGGCTATCATCTCCGATAGATATATGATGCTTTTCTCGGAGTTATTATTTCAATAGAAATGAAAATAACATTGATTGGAACTGGTACGGTCTTTTCAAATGGATTTGGAAATTTTTTCCTACGGTAACTGGCTAAGCCTTATCAACTTCTACTTTAGATGAAACTCCAACATGTTTGATACATCTACTGCTTACGGTTTCCCTACTGGGTGAAATGGAACTGTTTTGTCTGGATACTCTATCTTCTTTACAACATGAACTATTGAGAACTTGTATGGTCGAATGTAAATACAGTGGACCAGTTCATCCAGATCGTAGGAATATATGGATATTTCGGCAATATCTTCACCAATATAGATCCTATCGAGATCACTCTACTGTAAAATAAGGTGTTGTAGAATTTCAACCATATCTGACGGATAGTATCTGACACAGATTTTTTTAAATTTTCCAGTTACAAAATTTTGTATAAGTCTTCATGTCGGTATTTTTCAACTAATTACCGTGCTTTGATGCGATCAGATTAGCATTTTTCGAGTTATTGGGGAAATAAAATGGTTTTAACTCTGAAACCACTCGTTGGATTTTGCCCATTAACAAACTTAGCCAGTGAATTTGAAATCCAAACCTACCCTGAAATTTTCAACTCTCTAACCCATTACATTCGAGAGTAATCGTGCTGACGGATGGCCGGACGGACAGAATCAATGTTGACGTCGAGTTCTTAATCAGTGTGTCAAAACTAATCGTTTAAGACCATTCTCGCCGAAATATTCGGCAATTACAGACATTTGGACGAATTGATAGGCACTCTGTTCACATAACAGCGTGCCAAAAAGAACTCTCTTCAACCTCTCAGAGAGGTAACAAAAGTGTAACGGTATAAAACCGTTAGGCGGTTTCAGTATTAATGCAACCCCTGATGCGTCAAACGTGATTGGATAGTTTGACATTTTGTAATATATTGAGAGTCTAAATTTAGAATGTTTCATCTTATGAATTCTTGTCGATTTTCCTTATTTAATTTTAAATATATTTTAGAAATCATTTCAGTTGTTATAATTTTGTTTAATACCGTGAATTTACTGCTACAACTCAACTGTGTCTAACTCCCGGGGGAATTACACTGTCGTTCTTTTACGCTGAACTGTTGAGCGAGATACTTCACCGTGTAATTATGTTTGATTGTTTCGATTCGTACTAATTTTTCTGGTATATATGGTTTATTGATATTGTTCTGAACGAATCAAGGGAAAGTTTCTTCAATCTTCGAGGGATTGAGTGCATCGTGTTTTTCTAGGCTTTAATGAATTCCGATGAATAAAGTTTGTGAACTGTCAATTTATACCCCAAATTCGTACAGAGAAATATTGTATTATGGAGAGTAATATTTGTTACACGGTTTTTATAATCCATAGTTATTATCCATAGTTTTTGGCTGGGATCGAAGCTATCTATATCTAGTGAAATTTTTGGCATGGGCTGAAGTTGAACCCTATCTAGTAGAATATTTGGTGGAGTGAAAACTTCTTTGCTGCATGTTTGAGAGGCCTAACACTGGTTGATTGAAGCTGCTATTTGATTGAGATCCTTGAATCCCCTGCATGGTTTGAAGGACCCACACTGATCACCTGGAAGGATCCTCGAAGAATATATTTGATTTTGTTCGGAAGTTCTAAGCTAAGTGCTTTTTTTGTGATCAAAGGAATTTCTTCTTTATTAAAAGCTTTAATATCCAGCGGTGTTAGTATTTACCTTATACCCCAGGAAGCATAATTTTTGTTTTCGTTGACCTTACTCTTCGTTGACATCGAAAAGGGGGTCAACGTTACAAAAGTCATGACATTTTCCCGGTAAGCAGTTGCTGAGATATCACTGGGAGCTCTCTGTGTTGCCTGGGAAATAATTAACATTTATGTATAATATGATGAGTTTTACATTAGGATTTTGACAAAACATTAAAAGGCGACGATAAAACGAAGTTAACTGAATGAAATCTATATAGCGAAAGAACTTTATCTCGCAATATATTATTTCATTCGAGAACCGAATGTCCTAATCGTTTTATTGGCTTAATTATCCTCCGCGCCGCCACTGCGAGATTAACGAAACGAGCGCGTTTGCTCCAGCATTGAGATCCCTTCGTCTGTGAAGATTAAGAAATAGCGGGTGCGCCATATCGCCTTTTCCTTTATTGAAAATTGTCGCGATGAAGGGCTTGATAATGATGAAACTTTACAGTCCGACGTTTCGTCCTTTTTCTACTGCGCCAGGGAAATTCACTGGCGTGTGAGGGCGACACTGGCGCTGCTGAATACTGGATTGTTAGGACGGATATCGCGATCGTTACTTCATTGAGGTGATGTATGTCTGCTGATTCCCTTGGGATGTTTGTGTACCTTATGTATGAAAGGGCTTTTGTTTGATGGAAGGAAAATGACAACAAGGAGAACAGAAGCGCGTTTAGTCTAAAATGGGCTTTGAACTATTGTATTCCAACGTTTACTCCAACATGTTGTAGGTAATAAGAATTTTTCGATAAATCAATTATAATGGTATTATGTTGTCCTGCTCGAACATTGAATTGCCTGTTATCAACGGGATCATCAGAGGTTTCTTTCCTTAGGTATTCAAAATTTCTAAGTGACATTTGCATAAGAGTGACATTTCAATATTTTCCTTTTGACATTATTATTATACGATTTGCTGTTGCCAAAGCAAAATAAAATAAATTTCATTCCTTAAATCTACTCGGAGATAGTTATTTATGTACCAAGGACGAGAAACTGTCTATAATAGTCGAGTCTGCAATTTGATATCCGAGGCGGATCCGAGGATAGCAAGCAGGCGAGACAATAGACAGTTTTTCGCCGAGGTGGATATTACATTTCTTCGTCGACCTCTATATATTTTTATGCATTTCGGTCCTCTTAAATAATTCCACAATAGCAAATGACACATATATACTTACGCTTGTATTGAACCGTATCCATAGTGACACATCACTGACAGTTATTCTTACAGACACATGTTTTTATTGAACCGTATCATGCCGTATTCATAGTGACCACAGCGGACGAGAAAGTACTTTCTCGTTCGCAAAGTACTTGCCTTCAATAATAGTCGATTTTACGGTCACAAATTAGTACGTAAAATGTCACTTTTCATAGAGGTCGACGAAAAATTATATTACAGTGGACCCCCAGTAGTCCGACAAACGTTTTGCAAGGCAGTGTTGGACTATCGAATTTGTCTGATTATAGACTACTGCCTAAGACCCCCGATAGTCCGGAATCCTTTGAAAAAAATTACCTTGTATCCGCCAAATTACAGATCAAAATTTGTAATAAGATTATATCTGAACTACAAATCACAAATGCAAATTGCTAGGGGCACCAGATAAGACGGTGGCCGGATTACCGGGGGTCCACTGTATATCAATTGAAACTTGGCCAATAATCCAGTATTTACTGGAGATATTCTGAACCCAATTTGACTTACCAAAGTATATATTTCCATCATCAAATAGAAATTATCCACGGGCAATATATTATCACCCAAAAAGTATAATATCATATAATCCTCATAATTCTTCGATAGCTGAGGTTGTTTGATTAGTCATTTTGCATTCAATGAGAGTATATCAGAAATTATCCTTCAGATATCCTTGATATTCTACGACAGCCTTCAAAATCTTATTTTACAGTAAACTTCTAGATTTTAACTCGATCGGATCTATATTGGTGAAGATATCACTGAAATATCGAAATATTCCAACGATGGGAGTGTACTGGTCCATTGTTTTCACATTCGACATGGCTCAAAATTATTTCATATTATATTTTGTGCTCTCCATAGATACCATATCTGTCTTTCATGATTTTCATGTTCCACTATGATCTTTACATAAACATATGATGACATGTGTATCAAATCTGATTAAATCTGATCTGTCACAATGTTTGTTACCGTACTCCTCCGAAACGGCTTTACCGATTTGTACCAAATTCTATATGCGCATTCAGTATATCTGAGAATCGGCTACTACCTATTTTTCATACCTCTAAGTGAAAAGGGTTGTTCACCCTTAAAAAATTTTTTTTAATTTCCGGACGAAATTTTTTATTTTTATTTTTTTATAACGTGGCATTACAAAATACATACAACCCTAAATTTTCACCCTCCTATCACCAACACCTATGTGTTTATAGTCTTTTTAGTAATTAATCATTTTTCATACCGCTCGATAACTGATCAATTATCACATGGTAAGTTATCCCAGAGAAAGAGCTAATTAAAACCAAGTCGCCGTATTTTTTGTGAATGTTTTTCACTCTATTTCGATTAAAATTTCTTGAGCTTATGGCAAAGCTAAAATTTTTGTACAAAAAAAATATTTATTTTTATTAAAGTATCAAGGCAGTTTATTCCTGCTATACTTAGTGCTAGATTTTTTGAAATTTCCGCGTCTTTCTGGATCGACACTCATATGCCAGACTAAACCGGTGTCACGTCCCAATAAACAGCACGGAGTAGGGATGAGAACGAAGCCGGTCTCCTGTCTTTCTCACTTTTTTTAACCAGATACGTTTGAGTGGGTAGTTCCTATTCGCAATAGAACCCGGTAGGTGGCGCAGCAAGCAGGTTCTAGGTATTTTTTAGAATTACGTGTTTGAGTGGGTCCCTGGATAACTTGGAAATTCAATTGTCTCGGTAGGAGGCGCTGCAATCGGGTTCTAGGTTTTTTTTAAAGATTTTTCGCATTTAGAAATAAAATTACAACCGCAATAACCGATTTGGCGCAGGCGAAGTTGCGTGGGCCAGCTAGTATTTTTATAAATGGACATATTTTAAAGAATAGGGATTTACTTTGGCTATATTCCAGCAACAAATTTATCCTAGAAATATGGAAGAAAAAAGTAAGTTGTGATGAGGTTTTGTAGTTAACAGAAGGGGATTATGAATGTATTCACATTTCAGCAGTAACAAATAAACTTACTTATCAAGGAAAATTAGTATAGTGACTTAGTAGAGATAATGTTCATCACGTTCGTGCTAGACTCAACATTTGTCGTCTGAAGATTTTCAAGCACAATTTCATTATAATGGTATCCCTAACGTTTGTGTAAATTAAATAAAGATCCAACCTACGGTATTCCGAATGGTCAAAAGTGTCGTGCAGGAACAGATCACAAATGTGAGTATAGACCACATTAGTTAGGTTAGGCGGGAAATTTGAATTACGCTCCATCCGTGGATCAGAGCACTGAATTCTTCATGCATTTCTTATGGACCTAAAATTTACGCGAATTCCTCGCCTGTTTTAAGATACTTTAGCTAATTTCTTAAGGTTTATTTCGGTGAAATAGATTCTGTGAACCTTTCTCAAACATCTAGAATCAAGTTCTCATAACAAAATTGTATATTTCCAATATAATTAATAAATATAAAAGTGTTCACCAAATTCGATTGACGTATGTCTTAGCTCACTCGAAATCAGTCAAAAATAATAACATAACCTTAAATCGGCCTTGTAATCACGCACAACAGAAGTCGTCTACGACATGCGGAAATCTTTCGAACTACACTGGTTTCAATTTTGTTTTAAGAATAAATAGAAGTAGATTTTAAAGTGGAGATAACATGAAAACATGCACTAATGATGAAGGTACCCAATATTTGATGTCTCTGTACTAACATTATCTTTTAATTAGGTTGCTTTCATCTCAAAGTTGAAATTCATTGTTAAAAAATTTGAATATGGATCTCCCGCCAAGCGAATGATTCTAACCTAACTAATGTGGTCTATAGGTAATGTTATCTGCACAGTGATTTGCAGTGGTCAGACGGGATACGGTAAAACGCGACTGTTGATGAAGGTCATTCAGAATTCATGCCATATTCGACTTAACTCCCGTATGGTGGACCCAAACCTCCTGAGGTGTACGGTTAATATTCATTTATGATCTCTCAAATTAATTTGAACGTTATGAATTTCGAGGGCTTTTGCAGAATCGCATCCTATGCCAGCTCAAGCATATGGCAGGGGTCTCATGCATATTTATAATAGTATTAATGATACGGTTAAACAATGAGGTGATAGGAGAAACTTCGGCAGAATATTCAGATGAGTATCGATTAGATTTCCCGTATTCGATATTGTGGTATTTCCCGATAGTTTTGTACAAACAGTTTATGCACTGTCACAAGGTGGATTCTGAAATATACTCGGACATCGGACCTATCCAATATCGAATAAAATATACAGGCAGTCCGGAGTTGAAACTGACAAAACTTTTGGTTTTATAGAGAGTGCCAATATGATTGCAAAATGGCATATACAAATGTCCAAAACCGTTTTGTTACCTACATACAGAGTGATTTGTGAAAGTAGACAAATAATTCAATCCGCCATATTTCATACTCGGAGTAGCCAATTTGGTTTAAATTTGATACATGGAAGGTCTTAACAAGTAGCCCTTTGAAAGAAAACAATATCAGGAGCGTAATATTATTTTTGGCACTCTTGTTCCTCGGAACATAGTGCTTATCAATTTTCCCAAATATCTGTAATTTTCGGATGAAAATGGTCTTCATCAATTTGGTTCGACTCACTGATCAAGAATCTGTGGTCAAAATCGATTCTTTCCGGCCGGCCGTAGATACGTTTACTCCCGAATGGAATGCGCTAAATATCTGAAATTTTCAGAGAAACTTTGGGAGATAAATACCTCTGTTAATTTTGTTATTGGGCAAAATCAACCGGATGGATTCGGAGTAACATTACAAATTTCGAATTAATTTTTTTTAGAGATGATCTTAATCGAATTTACCATAGTAAATTCGATGTCCAATACAGAAGAACGGACAATAGAATTCACCATGGTGTATTTGATTAAGAGTGTCCGATACAGGAGAATGGACAATAGAACATACGCGCAAAAGCTCCTGACTTCACGTCAGTGCTTGAACCAATTTTTTTTTCGTTATTTTTTTAAAATTTTCTAGGGGTATGGTTCTCACAAAATTTCACACACGTCTTTATGTCGATATTATACAACTAGTTAGCAAGCTACAATTTGATCGGGTCTATATTTTTTTAGTCATCGATGAATTAATATTCCAGATGGGTATAACTCCGAAACCGTTGGGCCGATTATGGCCAACAGCGAACTTAACTCTCCCATTTAGATGCGCAACCTACCCTGAAAATAGCAAGTCCCTATCTCCTTCCGTTTTGGAGTTATCGAGGCAACGGTCACCCATCCAGCTACTGAACTCACACAAGGCTGCTCAGATCTCCAACAAAGAACCGATCGTGTTCAAACTTGGAACTTGGTAGAAGAGATAGGTTCTGAAGGCTCTCGCAAAATATCTGCCATGTCGGATGAATAGTTTCTGATATATAGAAAATTTTCAATGATTTTGAATGATTTTAAAAAAAATTTCTAGTGATACGATCCTCACAAAATTTTGCAAGAATATCCGTGTTGGCATTCTTCAACTAATATCCATATTTAAATTGGATCGGTTTGGTATTTTTCGAATTATTAAGGAAATAACAACCAAATTTCAGATGGGGATAACTCCAAAACCGTTTGGCTGATTATGCTCATGAACAAACTCGAATGTCATATTTAGATGTACAACCTAACCTGCCAATTTCAAGTCGTTATCTCTCTCCATTCTAAGGTACTCGAGACATAAAATATATTTTTTAAAAATTTTCTAGTGATACGGTTCTCACAAAATTCCACAAACGTGCTTAGGTTTATATTCTAAAACTATTCACCTAGTTTCAATTCGAGCGGATCTATATTGGTTGAAAACAAAATTATTACTCGGAAACCATTGGGCCGATTATGCCCATTAAGAAACTTGTTATTTTCTTGTATGTAAATCAATAATCGAGTGTTGAAATTTTATTGAAAAATAATGGATAGATTATAGTCCGTTACTTTGTGATAGTTCATTCGAAAAAATAATAAAAGTATCTGAATAACCTTGAAATACACCGGTTTCAAAATGTAGTAGTACTACGAAACCCGAGTCATTCTTATATACCTTGATAAAATATAATTATAGGAAACTAAGTAATTTAATTCGAGAATTCAACATGTCAGAATGAAGTTTTCCTATTGCAGATTTCAATATTATGATTATGTTAAGTTTGAGACTTTTGAGAGTAGAATTGGCAACGTCCGTCGTATTGGGATGCGCCACCTACCCTGAAAATTTCAAGTTGCTACCTCTCTCCGTTCTCAAGTTATCGTGGCAACGGCCGGACGGCCGGCTGGACGGACAGAATCAAATTTGACCTCGACTTCTTCATCAGGGAGTCGAACCCAATCGTTTGAGACTATTTTTGGCGGAAAATTCGAAAATTACAGACATTTGGGCAAAATGATAACGCGATGTTCCCCAGAACATACGCGCAAAAAGGTGGAAAAGCTGAGTGGACAGGGACTTCGGCCCTATTGTCATAATACTAGCTAGTTATTATTATTAAAACTTTGACAAATCATATCTCCGAAAGTATTGGTTTCTCATAGTGGGTTCCACGAAGCTTCGATTAACTTAATTGTGGATTTAATTCGGTGGATGCATAAAAAATGAACTGAATTTGAATTATGAAAAATAAAATTTCTTTCGTTACTCCGAAACAATCATGCCGATTTTGCTCAATAACGAACTTATCCAAGATATGTATCTCCCAAACCTACTCTGAAAAGTCCAACTGTCTAGCTCATTCCGTTCGAGACTTATCCTATTAACGGCCAGCCGGATATAATTAATTTTGACCACTGATTCTGGATCAGTGATTCGAGCCAAATCTTTTATGACCATTTTCATCCATAAATTCGAAAATTACAGACATTTGGGCAACTTGATAAGCACTCTGTTCCGAGGAACAAGAGCGCCAAAAAAGATATCGTAGGAAGGTTCGTACGATAAAATTCATTTATGTTCAACTTTCCCTGTAAGGCAGTGGTCCCACAGTCTCACTGTCATTAAAGGCGGGTTTATAGAGCAAATAAGATACAATAAGAAACAGATTAAAATAAAATAAGAATTAAGGGTTAAAAGGATCGGTTTATACAGATGATCTAAAACAAAATAAGAAATAAGAATGAGCCAATCAAATCGCAGCTTTTTGACCATTTTATGCAAGTTCTATGAATTTCACTCTTTGAGCATGCGCATTGTCATTTACCAAACAAAATAACATAAAATAAGAAATAAAGATGAGAGTTGGCCAACTTTAATTCGTATTCTTATTTCTTATTTTATCTTATTTCGTGTATAAACGCTCTCATAGAAATGTCATGTTTAACTTTCTTATTTTGTTTTAATTTATTTCTTATTTTATTTTATCTTATCTTATTTGCTGTATAAGCCCGCCTTTACCGACAACCACCGACGAAATTTAGGACGCTTGCATTCTTACGGGTACGGTCACACACAAAATGGTGTTCATCAAGATTTTGTGTGTGACCGTACCCGTAAGAACGCAAGCGTCCTAAATTTCGTCGGTGGTTGTCGGTAAATGGCAGTGAGTCTGTGGGACCGCTGCTTAAAACTGTACACAACGATTATTGCTCAGACGGTCTTATAAGCTGAACGTAGTAGCCGGAAATTCTCTTTTTCGTTTTTTTTTTAATTTCTATCGAAATAATAACTTTGATGAAAGGTATATCTACTGAATTTAGGTTATTGGATGGGTAACCGATACCGATTTGCAACTCTCAGGGTAGGTTGTGCGTTCGAATGCGACATTTTAGTACATTAACGCCAAACGGTTTTGGAATTATACCCGTATTAAATTTTGTTGATATTTCCACAATAAATCAAAAATAAAGATCCGAACCAATTCAAATATAGAAATTAGTTGTAAATTGCCACAAATTTTTGTGTCGTGTGGATCATATCACTAGAAATTGAAAGAAAATCACTGAAAAAAATTATGTTTCTCGAAAACTATCTATTCGATATTGCTGAAATTTTGAGAGAGCATTAAAAATCCCAAATTCACAGTCGAGTTCCAAATTTCAACACGATCGGATATAGATTGTTGGTGATCAGAGTTTATGTAAATATCTTCTCCCGTTTCATAACCCGGATTATGAATATCCCTCTAATTCATATAATCAAAACGAAAAAAAACTAAGTCAGTTTACAATCACAAAGCCCAACGTATGGGGTGTTTGCCAATATGACTAAAATAAAGCCGTATAATCAAATAACGCATAGACGTTATTTGCCTACGTCGGAGATTGTATGTATACGAGTACACTCCACCTTCATCTGTTTAATGTCACAAGGATTTTCAGAGTATTCGATATGAAGAAAGTTGAATTCGGAGAATGAAAAATTCGCTCCTCTATACTCCATTCACTTTTATAAAGTCTCCCGGTTGGCCATGAAAATTTGACACATTTCACCATGTATATTTTGAAAATGTTAGGTTATAGTCTTTTTCCTTTCAGATAACTACGCAACGTTGTCCTCCCTACATAGAAGTCGTAGTAATTACGTATTTTCACAATGTGAATTTACTTCGGAAAAATAATGAATTGGAGAAGATATTATGTGTATTGAATAATTCCACAGTCCTGGAAACATTTCACGTATATAAACTGGTTGGATGATCCAATTATGCTATTTTCTTGTATGTAAATCAAGAATCGAGTGTTGAAATTTTATTGAAAAATAATGGATAGATTATAGTCCGGTACTTTGTGATAGTTCATTCGAAAAAATAATAAAAGTACCTGAATAACCTTGAAATAAACCAGTTTCAAAATGTAGTAGTACTACGAAACCCGAGTCATTCTTATACCTTGATAAAATATAATTATAGGAAACTAAGTAATGTCATTCGAGAATTCAACATGTCAGAATGAAGTTTTCCTATTGCAGATTTTAATGTTATGCTATCAGAGACAATTCCAAACTCGAGAAATGAGGAAATTCGTTCCATATTGTGGCGAAGGCTCCTGAAATAATTATGATACCCTTGCGTAGAGAAATAGCTAATATGATTTCTCATAACGAAATACCTGGATGAAATTGAAACGAGATGCTTGGAACTTGAATTAATGATAAAATAAATATAACATCGCAAAGGAAATTTTGTGGTGGAAAATGTATTCACAGCAGGGGAACGAATTGGAAAAGCACTGAAGTGATGTCATTCTAGGTTGGCGCGCTCGTTCAAATTCAAAGCCAGAGGCGTCAACCATCCAGGTACTGAACTCACAAAAGGCTGCTTGGTTTTCAGGAAAAAAAATTCTCAATATTTTCTACAATATGAATCTGTTCGGCTTCAGTTCTAGAGTTTGGCTGTAAAATATGATTATGAAGATTCGTGTAACATTTCAACGATATCTGACGGGTAGTTTCTGAGATACATAATTCTATTAGTCATGTTTTTGGCACTCTTAGCCAAATGTTTGTAATTTTCGAATTTTTTGATGAAAATGGTCTTAAACGATTTGGTTTGACTTACTGAACAAGAATACGTGGTCAAAATCGATTCTGTCCGGCCGGACGGACAGACGGACGGACGGATTCTCCGGCCGTCCGTGAACAAGATAACTCTCGAACGGAATGAGCTAGGTAGTTGAAATTTCCAGAGTAGGTTTGGGAAATAAATATCTCGGTAAAGTTCGTTATTGAAGAATCTCGGCCTGAAGGCTTAGGAGTAAGAAAAAAAAAATTTTTTTTAAATCACAAATTTCAAATTAATTTTTTATAATTTGCAGTTTCATCATAATAATCGAATTATATCATTTTCAACTCTAACAAATTAATATTTCCAGAGATATGATTTTTCAACATTTCAATATTAAATCGTAAATCTAAGATTTCACAGAATGCTGCAATCAAAAATTAACTCATTATCGTTACTCACGATATAAAATACCTCCTGGAATACCTAGGAAGCAAAGTATTATTGAATGCGAAATGACCAATGAAATAACCTCAGCTATCGTAGATTTATAAGGATTACAGGATATTATGATTTTTGGGTGATAATATAATGCCCTCGGACAATCCATATGATGATGTAAATATATACTTTGCCAAGTTAATGAAATCAGGTTAAAAAAACTCGAATATTGGCTAAGTTTCAATAATTGATATAATATAATTTTCAGAGTAGATTTGAAGAAAGAATATTTCGGATAAGTTCGTTTTTGGGTAGAATCGGTCTGGTGGTTTCGAATTCACAATTTTTGACACTACGAATTTACCATGGTAAATTCGATTGAGAGTGTCTAATACAGGAGAACAGACAATTGAATTCACCATGGCAAATTCGATTAAGAGTGTCCAATACAGCAGAATAGACAAGAGAACATACGCGCAAAAGCTTCTGACTTCACGTCAGTGCTTGAACCATTTTTTTTAAATGATACTTATTTGAATTTGATTTCTTTTATGACGCAGTTCTATCATAAAAATCCACTGACATCATTCCCAACTCTCATAAACCAATACTTTCGGAGATATGATTTTTCAAAGTTTGAATAAGAGCGCCAAAGCTCCTGTCCACAGGGATTTCCATCATTTTGATCAACTTACTTATGGCTGAGGTTATTTCATTGTTCATTTTGCATTCAATCATACCTTGTTTGACATGTCTCTCATCTGTAGATGAGATGACAATGAGGACATGTATGAACACAGATCATGAAATTCATAGATACGGACGTTATTTTCGATTACAGCATTCTGTGAATTTATAGAGCTAATATTGGAATTGTGAGAAATCATATCCCGGAAAGTATTAATTTGTTAGAGTTGAAAATTGTATCAATGGATTTTTATGATGAAATTGCATCTTGAAAAAAAATAATTTGAAATGTGTAATGTGAAAAATGTATTTGTTTTCATTAATCCGAAACCATCCGGCCGAATTTTCCAATAACGAACTTAACCGAGATATTCATCTCTCAAACCTACTCTGAAACTTTCAACTGTCTAGCTCATTCCGTTCGAGAGTTATCGTGTCTACGGTAGGAGAGAATCGATTTTGACTACGGATTCTTGACCAGTGAGTCTAACCGGATCGCTTAAGACTATTTTCATCCAAAAGTTCCAAAATTAAAGACATTTGGCCGAGGAACAAGACCGCATAAAATGGGTTAATATTATAAAAATTTACGAAACCAAGGCAAAAATATTGTTTTTCTCTTTAGTTATTTCGAAGTAAGATTTTATAACATACCTTCATAACCAAAAAAAAAACTGAAAAATAAATACGTATCAGTAGCTTAAAATATTTTTTTAAATGGAGAAGGCTTGTTTCAAGTGTCAAATCCCTAATTTCATTATGAGAAACTATTGTATAGCTAGCTGTCATTAGCATTTGTTTTGTTGGTGTTCATTCATTATTCTAGTGACTATTTACGGGATAATCTAAAATCGGAAGAAATTAAATTACTGTTTCATGTAATATTCTTAGATATAAGCCTAAAATAATCAGTGAAACATGCTAGCATTTGTTTTGTTGGTGCTCATACTGCTCATTCATTATTTTAGTGGTGATTCAAAATCGGAAGTGTATAATGAATAAATTAGAAAAAGAGAACATCTATTACACAAAATTACTGCTGCATGTAATAGTGTTAGAAATATCCCTAAAATATTAAAGGGGTTCTTTCAGGGTGTTCTCTCCCAAACTCTGAAAAATATCTATTGATTAAAAATGCATTATCTTGTGGATTGCTTCTGCGTAAGAAATAAAGGATATTTGACAGCAGTAATAAGTCGAACAATGTTGCCTAACAAACTAAAACGAAACAACATCAACGATGAAACAACTAATTCGTAACGTTTCGGAGTCTAAATCAGACTCCTTCGTCAGACACTAAAGAAAATCTTCAGAATACTCTTTTGTTGACATATCTATACTCGATTTTCAGAATAGCTATATCAACAAAAAATAATTCTGAAGATTTGCGTTAGTGTCTGACGAAGGATATATATTATAATAATATTACAGACATTTGAGCATCGCGTTCAAATTCTCACCTGCGCGATTGATGTTTAAGGATAAAAAAATCGATTTCACTATTAAGTATCAAGTCGTTGAAAGAACTTTAAATATTACAAAATTCATACTTTGCTCCAGACTTCTCGCAACTTTTTACGTCGACCGAGTTACCAGACTGTTCCTAATAGGATCTCCTTTCACAGAAAAGCAACATCTTCACTGCAATAGATGAATCGAAGACAAGAAAGAATATTTCAAGGATGTTGCCAAACAATACGAGACAATATATGCTCGGCTGCACTGCAACACCTTTGAACCTAGGGCTTTCCATAAATATCGAACTATCAGCGATATCGGTATGCATTTCCACGATCCAGACGGTGTAAACAATGTCTCCAAATATGTTTTTTACATTTAGGATCCCATAAAATATACGTTGAATAGGATATTTCTCCGATGATATCGATTTTGACGCCCGCGTTACTCGTTGGTGTCGATCGTTTCCTTGAGTATCCATCCTTCAGTGGAGCTTCAAGATGTAACAATGTAGGTAACTGGAATTAGTAGTTTTTCTTGCCAATTCTCTGTAATGAGCTGTGTTCCAATGTGAAATTGTAACATTTCGTGATGAGCACCATTTATCCTCGCGAATATCGTAATTTGTACGACTATTACATCTTTTGCAAACTACAATACAGGGTAACCTCTTTAATCCGGACAGTTAATGGCAAGGTGGTTGTCGGGAATTTCTATTTGTCCGGAGAAAAACCGAATCATTCTTATAGGTTGTTTATTGAATAAAATAATGTATTCCTAAAAGTAACAGGAAACATTGAATTAATTTAAATTCTAAACTGCTAGATTAATAAACGAGTTGATAACAAGATTTTTCCGTTGACCTTATTATGAATTGAGAATAAATACTTGATTAAAATAATTATTTATTTTGCATAATAGATACATTTATCATAATATGAATTTCTATGTTCATTTCGATATATTCATATTTATGCTCCCGATAGAACAATTCGAGAAATTCATAGAGGGAATATTAGACATGTGACACTCTGATTGGTTCATATTGATATCATTACCTAAAATTTATGTTTGGTTGCCCTTGACAATCAAACATTAAAATAGGAGAAATCATACATTAAAATGGGTCATTATTGATCAATTTCGTGTACGTTAAACTGAGCTTTTAATCAGAGGTCGACGGAAAATAAAATATATTATTCAAAAAGGTAACAGAAAACATAAATTGAATTCAAATTTTCATGAACAAGAGATCACATTTTAATTTATCTATTTATTTATTTTCAACTTTGAAGTAATCTGAAATCTGAAACTTACTTACTTACGGCTCAAACACGGAAAGAGCATCACACAACTAACAGGGGTAACATAATTTGGACAAAATTGGTGATACCATGGTTTCGTTCGAATATTAACTCCGTAGTGTATTATTTACTATTTTGCGTTCGAAAAACGAACTCTACAAAATAGCTGGGTTCACTTTACTCCACTCAAAATTGACGAAACTCATGGGACGGAAAATCTCCTAACTTTGTCTCACTGTGTTATGAAGAATTTATTTTATGTTCTGTGAGTACTGCAAGCTGAGGTAATTAAATAATTTTAATACTGCTCACAATAATATTTATTATTAGACTTGCATATATGCCAAGACAACAATAATAATAATAGGATCTTTCTTAATACCAACATAAACTATTCCGATATTGGCACCTTCTGTCGCTCGAACTACAAATGAAAACCGAAACCGTTCGAATATTACATGAAGAGTTGTCAACTCCTGAGCGAATTCATCAAACCTTCAAAATCTCTACTGTACTCGGTGTAGTTAATATTCGAACGCAACCCTTAACTCTAAGTTTTTAACCCTAAGGCATAGAGTAATATCTTTTTTGCACCCTTGTTCCTCGAAACAGAGTGTAAACAAAATTGATAAACTTATCAATTTGCCCAAATGTCTGTAATTTTCCAACTTTTGGCTGAAAATGGTCTTAAACGTTTTGGTTCGACTGATCAAGAATCCGTGGACAAAATCAATTATATCCGGCCGTCTGACCATTAACACGATAACTCTCGAACGGAATGAGCTAGACAGATGAAATTTTGAGAGTAGGTTTTGGAGATAAATATCTCGGTTAAGCTCGTTATTGGGCAAATATCTGGTGGTTTGTTTTACATTACTAACTACAAATTCAATTCTTTTCAGGATGCAGTTTCATCATAAGAATTCACCCATATCATTCTCAACTCTAAAATTGGTTCAAGCACTGACGTGAAGTCAGAAGCTTTTGCGCGTATGTTCTATTATCCAGGAGAATGGACACCATATTTTCCCATGGTAAATTCGATTAAGGGTGTCCAATACAGAAGGATGGACAATAGAACATACGAGCAAAAGCTTCTGACTTCACGTCAGTGCTTGAACCAATTTTTTTTTCGTGATTTTTTTGAAATGTTCTAGGGGTACGGTTCTTAAAATTTTTTATTTCCTCATTTGTTTCAAATTTTCTTGGGGTACGGTTCTTACAAAATTTTAGACACATCTTCATGTTGATTTTCTACTACTAGTCACCAAGCTTCAATTCGATCGAATATTTATTTTTTGAGTTATCAAGGAAATAATATATTCCAGGTGGGTATAACTCGGAAACCGTTAAACCGATTATGCCCAAAAACGAACTCAACTCTCCCTTTCGGATACGCAACCTACCCTGAACATTGCAAGTCCATATCTCCTTTCGTTCGAAAGTTATCGAGGCAACGGTCACCCATCTACTGAACTCACACAAGAATGCTCAAATCTCCAACAATATTTAACCGATCATGTTAAAACTTGAAGCTTGGCAGTAAAGTTAGGTTATGAAGGCTCTTGCAAAATTTCAGCAATTTCAAACGAATAGTTACTGATATATAGAATTGTTTTTTTCAACAATGATTTTTTAAAAATTTTCTACAAATACTATCCTCACGAAATTTCGCAAGAATTTTCGCGTTGGCATTCTACAGCTAATAACCATGTTTGAATTCAATCGGTTTAGTATTTTTCGAGTTAGTGAGGAACAAAAAACAACCAAATTTCAGATGGCTATAACTCTGAAACCGTTTGGCCGATTATGCTCATAAACAAACTGAAATGTTGCGTTCTCATGCTCATCCTAACCTGAAAACTTCAAGCCGCTATCTCTTTCCGTTCTCAAGTTATCGTGACAACAAAAATATTTTTCAATAATTTTCTAGACATACGATTCGCACAAAATTTCACAAACGTGCTTAGGTTCATATTCTACAACTACTCACCAAGTTTCAATTCGATCGGATTTATATTGGTTGAAAACAAAATTATTACTCGGAAACCACTGGGCCGATTATGCCCAGTAACAAAATTGTCCGTCGTATTGGGATGCGCCTCCCACCCTGAAAATTTCAAGTCGCTAGCTCTTTTCGTTTTTTCGTTCTCAAGTTATCGTGGCAACGGCCAGACAGAATCAAATTTGACCTCGAATTCTTCATTGGGGAGTCGAACTGAATCGTTTGAGACCATTTTCGTCAAAAAATTCGAAAGTTACAGACATTATTGCAAAATGATAACGCGATGTTCCCCAGAACATACGCGCAAAAATTAACACCTTCAGAGATATTATTTTTCAAAATTACAATAATTAATTGTAATTTCATGATTTCAAGAATGCTCTGATTATAATTTGCCGATGCATGTAAATCCAACATATGAGATGATTTACATCCCTACGTTTTGAATTAAATTTTTTTATGATGTAGTTTTATCATAAGAATCCATTGATATCATTCCCAACCCTGAGAAACCGGTACTTTCGGAGATGTGATTTGTCAAAATTTGAACAATTACTCGCTAGTAGTTTGACAAGAGCGCCAAAGCCCCTGTCCACAGAGTCTTCCCGCTTATTTGAGAGACTTATGATGTCATTTACTACATTCCTCTTCTCTCTTGTTTTGTTTTCGAGTTATAGGCCAAAATTCAAATTTGGGTGATTTCAACATTGTTTCCTATTCGATTGAATATTCCATAGCAACCAGAAACGAAGATTTCTGTTAGCGACACAGGCAATGAAAACTATACCTGAAACAAAGTTGTGAGAAATTCTCTGCCTATAATAATTATTGTGCCACTGTTTCTTTGGATGAAGTGGGGTAATACATATCTTGGACGCAATTACTACATTGTTAGATATCTCCATTTTCTCCGCTCATAAAACCAACAATTCGTGGCAAATACATAATAAAATACATGTTGGTCCGCAGCACATAAATTCCACTCTTGGGCTCGTAAAATAAGGATCTTAGCATTGGTGGTAAAATGTATGTAAGCACATTCAGTCATAAAAAATAGCACTTCGTGGCCGGTATCTACGAATTTACGAATTATTGGAGGTCATTTTTGCGCGCTCTTTCCAGGGCGCTATAATTTTAACTAAATGTTCCTATAATTTTTGAATTTTCAGCCCTTAATGATCCGAAACGATTCGATTTGACCAGTAGCGGATTATCCGTAAGGCAAAGTAGGCAGGTGCCTAGGGTCGCGAGGTTACAGGAGGTCGGGCGTCTGATATATAAAAAAAATAATCATTGTGACGAATTCATTGGATAATTGGCAAACAAAATTCAAACACTGGTAAAAGATGAAATTAGAATATCAAAATATTATTCAATAATTGACCAATTAACTTTCGTGATTCCATATATTCAGGCTGATGCTACACCCGTCGGACGATTTCTCAAGTTTATAGCAAATGTTGGCCACAAATCACAGGACATAGCAGATGCTGTTATCAAAACATTAGACATGCTCGAAAAGGTATATCCGACCGTAAGGGCCAGTCATATGATGATGCCGCAAATATGTCTGGCATATACAATGGATTACAGGCAAAAATAAAAGAAATATGCCCCCTAGCAGAATATGTACCCTGTTCCGCACATTCGCTCAACCCAGTGGGCGAATGCGCCGCTGAAGGCGCTCAAGAAGCTTGTCGGTTCTTTAGTCACGAGAAATTCACAATCTTTTATTCAGCTTAAACCAAGAGATGGGAATTTTACAAGCGAAAATACTCCTAGGTTATGATAACAAAAATAAAAATAATATCAAAAATCCATCTACGTCGCGCTGGTCAGCTCGAGTATAGAGGCTTGTTAAAGTTTGAGATAGATCATTTTCAGAAATATATGATACTGTGATTGCTATTGAGAGCAATTATTCTGAGCAAAAACGTTCTACACTATGTGAAGTTAAAGGAATTAGATTGAAATTGGACTGACTAGAGACTGCATTCATGATCGTTTTTGGAGCTCCTGTTCCTCGGAACAGAGTGCTTATAATTTGCCCAAATGTGTGTAATTTTCAAATTTTTTGATGAAAATGGTCCTAAACAATTTGGTTCAACTGACTGATAAAGAATCCGTGGTTGAAATCGATTCTGTCCGGCTAGATCCCGGCTAAGTTCGTTATTGGGCAAAATCTGCCATTTACAATACAAATTTCGAATTAATTTTTTTTTCAAGATGCAGTTTTACCACAAGAATGTATTGATCATTTATAACTCTAACCAGCAAATACTTTCGGGGATATTTTTCAAAATTTCAATAATAAATCGTACTTCTATGTTTTCACAGAATGCTATACTATCTATGAATTATTATAATATGATAATATGATCTGTGGTGATACTGATATGATATGATATGATATCTGTGGTTGACATTAACATGTCAAATTCATTTCGGCTATCGTAGAATTATGAGGATTAAAATATGATATCATATTTTTTGAGGAATCATCATAGATTTGAGGAATTAATATCTCGGATGAGTTCGTTGTTTGGTATAATTGGTCTATTGATATTGGTTTAATAATTTTTGGCACTCTTGTTGAATTTAAATTCTTTTATGATGTCTGAATTTAATGTATGTTATAAGGCAGTTCTATCATAAGAATCCATTGATATAATACCCAACTCTTACCAATACTTTCGGAGATATGATTTGTCAAAGTTTAAACAAGAGCTCCAAAGCCCCTGTCCACAGGGCTTTCCCACTTTTTGGAGTTTTATTTTGACTCACATGGACAAAACCAACCAAAAATTATAGTCTGTGGATTATGACGTTTTGACGTAATTTAAATGTATGATAGTCTAACTCACATAATTTCTGCAGAGAGGGAAAATTTCAATAAACATGAACAGCAGGCCTTGGAATCTCATTTGTCAAGGAATATGAAAAGGACACTAAGAGGATACGGAAGAGAAAGCCCAACGCAGATGAATCTGCCGATGATATTACTTCTTTCCTTATTATCTGGTAGAGAAACATTAAGGGTTACTGTATTTTTAGTAATCTTAGACAGACTGGTGGTTGAACTTAAAAAGAGACGTGAAGCATACGGCAGTTTCAACGCTAAATTTTCATTTCTGAGCAGCATGATCAATTTGGACTCTGAAGAACTTCGATATTGAGCAAAAGCCTTAGATGGAATGTAATCCAATGATTCAGAAGAATGCTTTGTTGATGGATGTGTCCATTTCCGTTCATTTTTGACAATAATAGCGCAAGTTGAATGAGTGCCCCGAACAACGAATACTCGTCTACAGATTCTGAGAAATAAAGAACTTAAGAAATAATTTGTCCTAACATCGACATAACCTTGAAAATGTGCGTATCAACGGCAGTTGGTAAGTGCAGTGCTGAGCGGAACTTTTCTTGTCTGAAAAGAGTGAAACATTGGTCGCATTCAGCGGACGAAGCGCTCAGCCACTTTACCCTACCGCTACCTAGCACAAATCAAATGTGCTCCATAAAATAGCCTCCGTTCCACAACGTGTTGAGTTCGTAGGGCATGTGCCACCGAACGTTTTGGTAACGGTTGCGCAACTGTTTCGTCCGCTGAATGCGACCAATATCTCCGATCAACCATGACAGGCCATAGACTGAATTCGTTAGCAAGATCATGCTACAATTTGATCGCATTGATTGTGAATAATAAACAATTTCATCAAAACTTTATTTGTATACTTATGGCCCTCCATTTGAATGATATTTCAATAAAATCTCCGTTAATAAACTCAACACTACTTTACAATCGATGCCAGTTGTTGAATTATCATAATTCACATGTTCTATGACATTTCATGGATAGCTAATACAAAATGTAGCTCAATATTCCCATTCGCATGAAAACTCGTGTTTAATTCGAACACCTTACAATTTAGGTATAGGAGCATGTTATGTCGATTGAAAGGAAATTTGCTTCTCGTTCAATACATCTTATGACATAAATACAGGCCATTCTATTTGAAAAAACGCACTTTTCATAATTTAAGTATGTCTCAGAAAAGCCTTGGATTTTGACAACCTTCTATGATTAAGGACGTATGTCATTATACGTAAATGATACATGGGCCACTGTTAATCCATATCCGAAATTTCGGCTTTCTAGGAATCCAAGTGACGAAGTAGGTATTGAATGTTGAATTAAATATGTTTTGAACAAAAAAGAAGTAAATCAATTAATTACTCGAAAACCGCTGGATATAGGGATGATGAAGTTGATACAGAAATAATCAGGAGGCTACTGCGAATCGAAAAAAGCAATAATATACAGGATTATATATTCGAAATATGAAAACTGTTAGTACTTTTTGATATAAGTGGCAACACCGCAGCACTGAAAATATTCTAGATCAATGGAGCAGTGGTTCCTAGCCATAGAACCAAATTTTCAATAAAATCGTACGTCCCCCCGTTCTCCGTAAAAGTCCAGGGTACCATCGACAGTGGCCCATCCTGTATATTTACTATTAATTCAAGTTATCGTTTATAAACATTATGATTCAATATTGGGCAAACACATATGTTCGATATAACAGTTATACAACATGCGCATGCGTGGATTCAAGATGCGATATCTCCTGAACCACCAGTGTTCGAGAATCGGAGTTTTGTGTGAGCTGTTTGATTTTGAGATGACTTTCAGCCACGAGTGGATTGCGCATGCATAGAGGAGTTTTGGGTTTAATGGCTTATGTTGTAATGGTTTAGAACTAGTGGTCATGGGTCTGGTGCTGAGCCGATATTGTGAGGTTTTAAAGAAAATTAATGCAATTCTGTGCACGGACAAGACAGTTTGGAGGAAATAGGGTTGTTTCCAAGTTGGATTGTCCTTACCGTGGCCCTGGGGCCAATTTTGAAATTCATGTTAATCCTTTCAGGCATTTTTCGTTATGCGCATGAGCAGACTGCTGTTTTAACTGCTGAGAGGATTGGGGATTTGAGGTGCAGGATGCTATTCCTCCATAGACTCCACTTGGGAGTGTCCGTGCTTGCGTCGATTGAAGCTGCAATATCTCCTGAACCAATGGTGTTTAAGAATCAGAGTTTTGTATGAGGTGTGTGATTTTGAGGGGACTTTCAGCCACGAGTAGATTGCGCTTGCGCAGAGGACAAGTGGCGCTTTTTGGGTTGTATGGCTTATGTTGGGAGTGGTTTACGTCTAGTGGTCATGAATTTGTTGCTGAGCCGATATTTTCAGGTTTTAAGAGAATATTTTATGGCAATTCTGAGCACGGACAAATCAGTTTCGAGGAAATAGTATTGTTACAGAGTTGAAATGTCTGTATCGTGGCCCTGGGGCTAATTTATAAATAACTATATTTGGAAGATCTGTATTAAATTACGTTCCTAATTGAAGAATATGCGTATGCAATTGCGTTCCTAACGGCGGTCCGTTAACCGCATTTTTTTTTATTTCGATCTGTGGTAACACTAATAGCCAGACTGTAATGATAGCCAAATTTGTCAAAGGAACTTAAAAAAATATAAAAAAGCACTGACGTAAAGTCAGTACTCTTAGGCGCACCTGTTAACGTTGGCCAATATGAATGCAATTATCAGTGTTTCAAGCTCAGTGGATAGAGCGAGCCAAGGATCAACCCAGAGGGTATTGGACAGCATTAACTGTCAGGTCAAAAATTAACAGTGCTGTGTCTAAGCTGGCTTGTGGATACAAAAGTTGAAAAAGAACACAACTGACTCTCCTTAGTCATACAAACTCCTAGAAGCTTCTAATGAGTCTACTTGGGGAAGACTTAGGAGGGTCAGTATAATCATGATCATGTTTATAGCACGTGCGCAATTGCAGATTGACTTCACAATGAAAGAAAGAGGCTAAAACAGCATTGAGGGGGGCCAATCTGCTTTGGCGCGCGTGCTATAAACATGATTATGATTATACTGACCCTCCTAAGTATTTCCCAAATAGACCCATTAGAAGCTTCTAGGAGCTTGTGTGACTAAGGAGAGTCAGTTGTGTTCTTTTTCAACTTTTTACTCTATCCACAAGCCAGCTTAGACACAGCACTGTTAATTTTTGACCCGACAGTGAATGCTGTCCACTACCCTCTGGGTTGATCTCCGGCTCGTTCTATCCACTGAACTTGAATCACTGATAATTTAATTCATATTTAGCACGCGCGCCCAAGAGTACTGACTTCACTTCAGTGCTTTTTTATATTTTCATATCTCATTTAAAAGTAATTGAATTCCTATCGAGAATTCGGGAGGAGATCGGGGTAATTTACATCACTCGATATAATCTTGGATCCAAATCGAAACATCCCCATTTTTTTCCATCGTGCAACTGAGTACATATCCTCATGTAAATGATTTATGAGACGACAAAATAATTCTTCCTATGTCGTATTCCCAGATTACAGTAATACATTACTTTCTTCTATTCAGTTTAAAATCAGGGATGACACATGCAGTGGAGATTCTGAGTGCCTTCCTCCTAAAGATTTATGGAATGCTCCACAATGTACAAACATATATCTAGTGAGTGGAAACGAGGGAATGAAACAAGTCTTACGAAGTAGGTAGGCAAGTTGTCTACTTACGGTGTGTCAAAACGCCGGGACGTAGTAACGGATGGATGGTTTAAATTCCAGTGATGTTTTGGATGTGGTTAATTCTGAAGTTGTTATTAAATGGTGCCTTTCTGGGTTTTCTACCCCTCATGAAAAAATAATAAATGAAATTGATTTCATTAAGAAATTTCTTGAACATATTGGATATCTGAAGCAATTCATAAATACATCTATCATGAATTTAGATAGATCAAATAACAACTAATCAAGTACAACAGAATATCCAACAACACAGCCCAATCTACTGTGTGTCCGAGGCCTTTCGGGAACAATCAGGAGAATCGGTTCTAAGTTCAATATAAGAACCGTTTTCAAGAGAAAAAGTGATCTTAGGTCTTTATTAACTAAGACAAAACAAATTAAAGAATAACAAAAATTTAAAAACTGTTCATAATACAGTGCGCGTCAAAATTATGGAACAAATTCATTTTCTCAGAAGAATAATATTTTGCAACAAAATCCTGAAACAGGTCAATTTTTGTTTCACTTTTACCAAATTTGTATGTATTTTTGAACGATTTATGTTGCACCCTGTGCCATCCCCATCAAACCTCTAAATTTTTTTAATAGGGAAAGTGGGTCATGTGGAACTTTTTTGGCAAGGTCTTTGTATCTTCTTTATAGGCGTGCAGAAATTTTCAAGAAAAAATCTTTCTTTTTTGAAAAATAGTTAGTTCAAAGAGGTTTTCAGTATGTGCACTTTGTCATGGCTCATTTACTTTGAGACGATGGTACCAGAAGAAATTTGTCACTGAATGAAAGTCGACCATTATAGTTTTGTTAATGCACAACTTTCAACCCCCTCACGCCACCCCCCCATTTTTTTCTCCATTAAAGGGTTCGTAGGGGTTGAAAGTTATGCATGAACAAAACTGTAATGGTCGACTTTCATTCGGTGACAAATTTCATCAGGTACCACCGTCTCAAAGTAAATGAGCCATTACAAAGTGCACATACTGAAAACCTCTTTGAACTAAATATTTTCCAAAACAGAGAAGACAAAGACCTTGTCAAAATAGTACCACATGACCCACTTTCCCTGTTCAAAAAATTAAGAGGGTTGATGGGGATGGCACAAGGTGCAACAAAATTCCTTCAAAAATGCATAAAAACTTGGTGAAAGTGAATCAAAAATTGACCTGTTTCAGGATTTTGTTGTCAAATATTTTTCTTCTGAGAAGATGAATTTGTTCCATAATTTTGACGCGCACTGTATACACAACGGTAAAATTCGGGATCTTACGATTTAAAACAATTATTTCGCTATATTCTTTTGTAATTATTTCTCGTTCAACAACATTTAATGCATACGCAATAAAAATAATTTAAAGGATATAAAATTTTCATTTGTGCTCAATATCTTGTGCCCTCCATGTATAATTATATGGATTGTGTTGGGCAGACGAAACCCACCCCTACACTGCAACCAATCCGTCTACGGTGGCACACCTATAGCACCCACTATACTTCACCCACAAGCTCAAGACTCTTGAGAAGGGACATGAGTCTGGTGGGTGAGAACTTATCCAGTTCACTCAGTCTCAGTTTGTGGACTCCTTGTTCCTCAAATCTGATCCTGTTCCCAGCGGGGCAGTTACACATGATATGTTCGATAGACTCGTTGTCCACCAGGCATAGTCTGCACTCGGAGTTCTCAGTCAACCCCAGTGTATTAAGGTGTTTTCTGAGGCCACAGTAGCCCGTGTATACAGCCGCAAGAATTCTAAGGTCTACATTAGAGGATTTGAGCCATTGTCTGGCTCTTTCAGCAGATGGGTCAGTCATTGTTGAGTAAGCATGTCTGTGTCCAGGTATGTTGCTCCAGATTTCCTGGACCTTTTGGTCCTACCATCTGTTGTTTTCCTTCGCCGCTGCCCTAAGAGAGATACCATAGGCCGGTTCAGGTCCAATGAGCCCCATTGAAGCCCCCCGTGCCGCCAATGAGTCCGCCATCACATTACCCTTTATGCCCGAGTGGTCCGGGACCCCCAAGCGCTGCAGCCTGCGGTGCTCTCTAAGTTCAGCAAGTGTGGCCCGGTAGTCCTGCACAAGCAGATATTTACAAATGTATGAAGTCAAGGCCTTCAAGGCAGCTTGACTATCCGATAGGATCTTGATTGGTCTATGGGCCCAAGTATGAGCTTCCCGTGGTGATCAATGGCTTGAATTTCTGCTTGAAAGACAGTCGCAAAACTACCTAGGCCTATGAATTACCCCTAGCAATTCTGCAACCGCTGACTCCCGCTCCCACCTCTTGGGTGGTAGCGGAGCCATCTGTGAACCAACAAGGGCGCTCAAACAGTGGGGTCTCAGAGACGGTCCAGTCGTCTCTGCTGGGAAAGACGACTCGGTAGGGCCACTCTGTTTAGGTTCTGGTTTTAGATACGTTCGATCGCATGCCCATTATCTCATTGGCCTCCAATTCAGCTTGCAGAAAACCAGGCACGTAGCAGATCGCATCTGGCTCATAGCGAGCCATATGCAGATGCCTGTATCCCGCCATTCGGGCTACGCTCCTGATCACCAGATCAAGAGGGTTGAGGTCCAGTAGGCGTTCCATAGCGGCAGTGGGGGTGGAGTGAAAAGCCCCTATCAATATCAAGCACGCAAATCTCTGAATTTTGCACTCCCACCAAGCAATGCTGCCGTAAGTGATTTGTGGTCTTACTACCATCACGTACAACCAGTGGAGCTGTTTCGGAGCCAGTCCCCACCTCTTTCCACGAGTCCACTGGCAAGCCCAGAGAGAGTGCCTAGCCTTGTAGATCACCTTTTCGAGGTGTGAATTCCAGTTCAGCTTCCTATCCAGAATAACACCCAGATATCTAGCCTCATCCGCAAAAGGGATGTTAATCCCATTTATAGTGAGGGAATCAAAATTAAGCTTCCTCTTCCTAGTGAATGGCACGATCAAGGTCTTTCGAGGGTTCACGTTTAACTGTCCCCCCTCATACCAGCCTTGTATTGCTCTCAATGCCTCTGATAGGCTCTCGACCAGGACTGAGTCATCCCGGCCCGCGGCCTTAATGACTAATTCGTCAGCATCCGCTTAAACATATATATCCAGCGTGTGTATAATATTCCCTGTATTTGTCGTAAATCGTATAGAGGAAAAATATCAAGACCACCAGAAGTGAGAGAGTCAGAACATAAGAACAACATTAGAAACAAAGACATACAAAAATAAAAAATAGTAGAATATGAATGTACAATCCATGGAACATGATGGATTGGAATAACAAACAAAGATTCTGATGACAGAGTCTGATTACATTAAAAGGAAACTTAAGGAGTCGACTGGTATTTTGTTGAACAGAGAATGCAATTTTATTTTTTTTTAATTCAAAATATTGAGTAGGTGTGCATATTCATGCTTTACCAAGCAAGTACTCATCAATAAACTATTTCAAGCAGCTAATTTCAAATGTGTTGTCCATTTCAATCTAAAACTAACCTTCCTCACTTTGCCGATCAGCAAACGCAAATATACAATAACAAATTTTTTTCAGTGCAATTAGTTCAGCGTTACGGGACGCCTTTATGCTAATCAAACTTTGAACATTCAATCTGGTGGTGAGGCAGCGTCCATCGACGTTCATTAATCATCTGCGCCATTTCCGGCACCGGCTCTTTGAGGAATCAAGTTATTATGGAAACGTCAAGAGATTCAATTACGTGTGACTTTTCCATGAAAGGTTTACCGATAGTGGTTTTGTATTGTGGTTTGATTTCAATGGTCGTTCCATGAATGAAAGCACCGTTGCAAGTTTCACGCAAATGTATGCTATTTCCACAGCAAAGTGTATAAATTATTCTTATGCATACGACGATCTGTGCCTTCCTTATCTACCTTAAATCGAAAATTCGAGCTGACAGACCATTGGCGTCTCCTTGTTCATAGTCCTTGCAAAAGTTACAGAATTCTTTTAAAACGGGAACTTATGAATATGCATTGGTTACCTTCATATATTAAACGTCAGACTACCGATATTTTATACAATAAGGCAAAATTGTCAATTAGTTCAATTCCGATTATTTCGAGCATTTTAAAATTCCAGCCTATGTAGAAAAACTCCGTTAACTCAAGCTTATCGCTTATAGCCGTTTTTTTGCCAGATGCGGACAGAGTTTTCTACGATGAAAAACCTTTGAAGTCCGTTATTTATACTGTCGAGTGTTTGAATTCCTACTAGAATCAATGACAAAATGTCAGAACGCATGACCTATTCTTCGGCCGAGCCTTTATAAGGACTTTCCGCGATGAAATTGGGAACTTTTTGGTAGATATCCGAGTAGTTGTAATAAGTTTTTCCAAGTCTTAGAGAAATTTAGTACTACACTATATAAGTACCTACACTCTTGTCCACTACAGTTTTTGTCGTCTGACATATGTTTCAGAAACAAAGTTTCCATCTTCAAAGACGAAGCGTTACTAAAGCATGCAAACAATTTCTACATTCCACTACGGGTTGACCCATAGTCATAAACCAATTAGTGAGAATAATAAACCAATTAGTGAGAATAATGGGTGGTTAATAGGGGTTAGGTCATTATTGAGTAAAATATCCTTTCTCGTACACATTTCGATGCCTTCAATTGTTCCTAGGTACGCTTTATTGGAATTTTTCAACAATTTGACGGAATTTTCTGAAATTGAGTGGCCAGTTGTTAAAACGTGATTTGCAACCGCAGATTTATCGACGTTGTTTTTCCGAATGTGTCCCGTATGCTCTTTATACCTTGTGATAATGTTTCTGGTTGTTTGCCCGACGTAACACTTGTTGCAATCTAAACATTTCATTTCATATAAACCCGATTTCAACATGTCCGGAGTTTTATCGAATGTATTTCCTAGAAGTTGTTTAATTTTCGTGGAAGTTTTGAAAGCCTGTTTTATATTAACCTTTTTGAAAATATTCTGGAGTTTGTTGTAGGTTTTCGGATGGAACGTGAACGCGTGGAAACCTTTTACCGTTTTATTTCTTTCGTTAGGGTTATGTTACTGAAGAGATTTTTATGTTTATGTTTGTTAATCGATTACTATACCCGTTTCTTTCGATAATTTGGAATATAATTCTTCTATCTTTCTTGAAATTTACATTGCTTAGCGGAATGTTAAATAACCGGTTAACGAGGAAATGTAAGCTGACTGTTTTATGTGACCAGGGAGCTACCGAATCAGACGAAATGTAAATATCAGAATTAGTAGGTTTTCTAGAAGTGTCAAAACTAATTAAATTTGAGCTATTTCTGGATACTTTTAAATCTAGGAATGGTAAGTAGCCGTCCTTTTCCATTTCGAAGGTGAACTTAATAGATGGGTATTTACTGTTTAAGACCATAAATTCCTTAATATCAAAATTTTCATCAACAAATATGTCATCTACGTATCTAGCCCAAAATTTTGGAAAATATGTGTGTTCTTTTTGACACGCTTATTCCTCGGAACAGAGTGCTTATCAATTTACCCAAATGTTTGTAATTTTCGAATTTTTGGCTGAAAATGGTATTAAACGATTTGGTCCGACTCACTGATCAAGAATACGTGGTCTAAATCGATTCTGTCCGGCCGTCCGTCCTTCCTGCCGTTAACACGATAACTCTCGAAAGGAAAGAGCTAGAGAGTTGAAATTTTCAGAATAGGTTTGGTAGATAAATATCTCGGGTAAGTTTATTATTGAGCAAAATCGGTCTGATGATTTCGGAGTAACTAAGAAAAAATTTTTTACATAACAAATTTTAAAATAAGTCTATCCCAAGATACAGTTTCACCATAGGAATCCATTGATGTTATTTTTAACTCTAACAAGCTAATACTTTCGGAGATATGATTTTACGAAATAATAAATCGTACTTCTGTGTTTTCACAGAATGCGATAATTATTCTATCTATGAATTATTATAATATGATCTGTGTTGATACATGCCAACTCATTTTCCTGAGACAAGATATGTCAAATTTTGATATTCAATACCCATGGTTAATCCATAGAACACAGAAAGGAAACTGCCTATGGTTTCTTTTTATATTTGTATACCTTTTGTACTGGGATATGATGTTTTTGAGCGCTTAACTTTTACCTGCTTTGCTGATGTTTTATTGTGGGATTTTTTTATTGGCCTTGTGCGGTTTTAATTATGTGTATAAGGTAAATTGCTTATATGCGCGAGATATTTTACCATGGTTTATTTCTATACTTATGTGAACTTAAATCATATTCTCTTTTTTTTTTTCACCACTAACAAGCAACATCTGATGCTTCTGTGGTTTATATCATGTTTGTTCAGATTGTCTGTTAATTTTAAGTTACTTTTTGTGATCTGAATCTGAATAAACGTTATTATTATTATTATTATTATTATATGATGATAGAAATGGTAATGATAAGTTGATAATATTGAGTTCAGAATATCTCCAGTAAAAACAAAACTAAAATATCGGCTAAAGTTTCAATTGATATAATATAATTTTCAGAGTGGATTTGAGGAAAAAATTAATCGTTCATCAGTGAATTCAGGAATGAATATCTCGGATGAGTTCGTTGTTGGGTAGAATTGGTCTATTGGTTTTGGATTGATAATTTTTGGCACTCTTGTTGAATTTAAATTCTTTTACGATATTTGAATTCAATTTCTGCTATTATGAAGTTCTCTCATAAGAATCCATTGATATAATTCCCAACTCTGAGAAAACAATACTTTCGAAGATATGAATTGTCAAAGTTTGAACATGAGCGCCAAAGCTCCTGTCCACAGGGCTTGAACCAATTTTTGATGTCAAGTTCTAATTTACTGAGGAACAAATTAGCTAAAAAGGGGAAATAGGGTTACCGATGGCCGTACCCAAAGTTTGTTTATAATATTCATTGTTAAAAGAATAGTAATTTACGTAACAAGTCCGGAAAATAGGGTTTTTTTGGACGAATAGACATTCTAGGACGAGCGTAAGCGAGTCCTAGAAGTCTATGAGTTCAAAAAAACCTTTTTCGGGCGTGTTGCGTACAATATTTTTTCGGCAACCGTGTAGAATAACAAATCAATGAGACGACACATTTCTTTTTGCGCGTATGTTCTGGGGAACATCGCGTTATCATTTTGCCCAAATGTCTGTAACTTTCGAATTTTTTGACGAAAATGGTCTCAAACGATTAAGTTCGACTCCCCAATGAAGAATTCGATGTCAAATTTGATTCTGTCCGTCCGGCCGTCCGGCCGTTGCCACGATAACTTGAGAACGAAAAGAGCTAGCCACTTGTAATTTTCAGGGTGGGTGGCGCATCCCAATACGAGGGACAAGTTCGTTAATGGGCATAATCGGCCCAGTGGTTTCCGAGTAATAATTTTGTTTTCAACCAATATGAATCCGATCAAATTGAAACTTGTTGAGTAGTTGTAGAATATGAAGCTAAGCACGTTTGTGAAATTTTGTGCGAATCAAATGGCTATAAAATTATTAAAAAATTATTAAAAAATATTTTTGTTGTCACGATAACTTGAGTACAGAAAGAGATAGCGGCTTCAAGTTTTCAGGTTAGGATGTGCACCAGAACGCGACATTTCAATTTGATTATGAGCATTATCGGCCAAACGGTTTTAGAGTTATAGCCATCTTTAATTTTCTGAAATTTTGTGTTTTTTTGTTCCTCATTAACTCGAAAAATACTGAACCGATTGAATTCAAACATGGTTATTAGTTGTAGAAATCCAACGCGGAAATGTTTGTCAAATTTGGTGAGGATAGCATTTGTAGAAAATCTTTAATAAATCATTGAAAATAAAAAAAAATTCTATATATCAGTAACTAATCGTTGAAATTGCTGAAATTTTGCAAGAGCCTTCATAACCTAACTCTACTGCCAATTTTCAAGTTTTAATATGATCGGTTAAATATTGTTGGAGATTCGAGCATTCTTGTGTGAGTTCAGTAGATGGATGACCGTTGCCTCGATAACTTTCGAACGAAAGGAGATAGGGACTTTCAATTTTCAAGGTAGGTTGCGTATCCGAAAGGGAGAGTTGAGTTTGATTTTGGGCATAATCGGTTCAACGGTTTCCGAGTTATACCCACCTGGAATATTATTTCCTAAATAACTCAAAAAATAAATATTCGATCGAATTGAAGCTTGGTAACTAGTAGTAGAAAATCAACATAAAGACGTGTTTAAAATTTTGTAAGAACCGTACCCCTAGAATATTTGAAAAAAATGACGAAAAAAAAAATTTTAAGAACCGTACCCCTAGAAAATTTCGAAAAAATCACGAAAAAAAAATTGGTTCAAGCACTGACGTGAAGTCAGAAGCTTTTGCGCGTATGTTCTATTGTCCATTCTTCTGTATTGGATACCCTTAATCGAATTTACCATGGTGAATTATGTTGTCCATTCTCCTGTATTGGACACTCTTAATTCGAATTTACCATGGTAAATTCGCTATCTCTTTCCGTTCTCAAGTTATCGTGACAACAAAAATATTTTTTAATAATTATTTTAAAATTTTCTAGCCATATGATTCGCATAAAATTTCACGAACGTGCTTAAGTTCAGATTCTACAACTACTCACCAAGTTTCAATTCGATCGGATTGATATTGGTTGAAAACAAAATTATTACTCGGAAACCTCTGGGCCGATTATGCCCATTAACGAACTTGTCCGTCGTATTGAGATGCGCCATCCACCCTGAAAATTTCAAGTCGCTAGCTCTTTTCGTTCTCAAGTTATCGTGGCAACAGCCGGCCGGACGGACAGAATCAAATTTGACCTCGAATTCTTCATTGGGGAGTCGAACTGAATCGCTTGAGACCATTTTCGTCGAAAAATTCGAAAGTTACAGACATTTGGGCAAAACTATAACGCGATGTTCCCCGGAACATACGCGCAAAAATCGACAATTACTGACATTTGGGCAAAATAATAGCATAGTGTTTCCTCGAGCATGCGCGCAAAAATGAAAATAAAAAAGAAATTTCAGAGGGCGCATATTAAGAAAATTATTTATATTATGCAGTCGAATAAAAACTCAAATCTATTAAAACTTCCAGAAAACGTTACTTTATGGTGCAAATCTATAGAATTTCAAATCAATTCTGATAATTCATAGTTGTATCATAGCCAACGAATACTTTCACAGAAACAGCTGATTCTTTTCCGTTATTCAAGTAGGGTCACATCACTATACGTATAGCTTATTTTCGAATATCAAAGCATGAAATAACAGGAAGAAGATTCATAAAATAATGATTTATTTATTTGATTTTGTTTCGAATAGAATTATTTCATTTTCGGCGCTCTTGTTCATCGGAACAGAGTGCTTATCAATTTGCCAAAATGTCTGTTATTTTCGATGAAAATGGTCTTAAACGATTTGGTTCGAGTCACTGATCAAGAATCCGTGGTCGAAATTCATTCTGTCCGGCAGTAGGCACGATAACTCTCGAACGGAACGAGCCAGACAGTTGAGATTTTCAGAGTAGGATTGGGCGATAAATATCTCGGCTAAGTTCGTTATTTGTCAAAATCGGACAGATGGTTTCAGAGTAACAAAAAAAAATTTTTTTACAAAACAAATTCCAAATTAAATTTTTCTCAATATGCAGTTTTACCATTAGAATCCATTTATATGATTTTTAACTCTAACAAGATAATACTTCCGGAGATATGATTTTTCAAAATTTCAATAATAAATCGTAATTTCTATGTTTACACAGAATGATATAATTATTCTATCAATGAATTGATATAATGTCAACTTATTTTCCTGAGACATGACATTGTCTAATTCATTTCAGCAATCGTAGAGTTATGAGAATTATAATATGATATACTTTTTGTGGGTTGATATTTTCATGCCGATGGCCAATCCATATGATGATGGGAATGGTAATGGTAAGTTATTAATATTGAATTCAGAATATCTCCAGTAAAAAACAAAACTGGAATATTGGTTTATTGGAATATTGGAGTGTATTTGAGGTAAGAATATATACGTATTATCGTTCATCAGTGAATTCAGGAATGAATATCTCGGATGAGTTCGTTGTTGGGTAGAATTTGTCTAATGGTTTTGGATTGATAATTTTTGGCACTCTTGTTGAATTTAAATTCTTCTGTGATGTTTGAATTCAATTTCTGCTAAGATGAAGTTCTTTCATAAGAATCCATTGATATAATTCCCAACTCTTATACCAATACCTTCGAAGATATGATTTGTCAAAGTTTGAACAAGAGCGCCAAAGCTCCAGTCCACAGGGCTTGAACCAATTTTTTTATGTGATGGCGTACTTCAAGTCATTGAGTTATTCATTTCGAGATATATCTTTAGTTTAATATAATTTGTGAGCATTTTTGGCTCAACATTTTAAAACTACAGACTATTGGACGCATTCCACTTCAGTGCAAGAGCCGATCATAAACGCACAATTCTAAACCCTTTTCAGCTTGCACTGGTCCAGAAAACATAAATTTTTATTCTGCAAATATTCATTTGTGAAAATCTATAAAACGACGCCACTGTTCCCATATCTCTTATTCCATAAGATCAACTGTATTTCTGAAATTCTTGAATAAGAAAAAAATCGTCAGTCCAACATGTTCGTTGATATCTGAAGTATGAAATCTTATCAAATATTCAATCAAGAAACTCTTCAGTTCGTCAATCTTCTTTAACAACAAGTGGAACTTCAAGAAACTAATAAATTGATTACAAAATGGACAAAAATGATGAAGAGGATATTGTTCCATTTTGGGGTGATGAACTGCAAAATTTCAAGGTACTTGTCTTCAATTCATTATAAGTGATATATTATTACATTTTATACGTTATTTCCGCAAACACATACTGTTTGAATTCGAGGTTATGTAATACGACAAGGTGCCCGAAATAATAATAAACGAAAATAATATTAGAGCGGCGCAATTTCTACATCAACAATACTTATACTATATTAAGTTAGGTATTTATTATTCAAAATATTATCCCCCTATTTGTGTCTATATGTGATGATCTGTTCAAATTTTCATCATCGTTCACTTTATTGCTCTGGGATTCTGGATCGCTGTTATTTCGTAAAACCTTTTAGATTTATTTTTTTGCTACGTGCTTCGAATTTTTCATTGACCAATAAATAATTCAAATTACTCCCAAACAGAAATATACAAATCGTGGAATATTCATTGCATTTTACCCTCTGTAATCTCATCTAACATAATTCACTCTGAGAAATTGGGATTTTTTCATTTTCAATATACATGTCTCAGGAGAATAAGTTGACATGTATCAACACAGATCATATTATAATAATTCATAGATTGAATAATTATCGCATTCTGTGACAACAGAGAAGTACGATTTATTATTGAAATTTTGAAAAATCATATATCCGAAAGTATTAGCTTGTTAGAGTTAAAAATGACATCAATGGATTCCTATGGTGAAACTGCATCTTGAGAAAAATTTATTTTGAAATTTGTAATTTAAAAAAAAAATTTTTTTTTGTTACTCCGAATCCATCTGACGGATTTTGCCCAATAACGAGAGTTAGCCGAGATATTTATCACCCAAACCAATTCTGAAAATTTCAACTGTCTAGCTCATTCCGTTCGAGAGTTATCGTGTAAACGGCCAGACGGCCGGACAGAATCGTTTTCGACCACATATTCTTGATCAGTGAGTCGAACCAAATCGTCCAAGACCATTTTCAGCCAAAAATTAAACAATTACAGACATTTGGGCAAATTGATAAGCACTCTGTTCCGAGCAAAAAGAGCGCCAAAAAGGCATCAACTATTAAAATCGGTCTAGTAGTTCGGGTTTTATAACGCCCTTCTCCCATTTGTAGATCCATTAATACGGAACGTGAAAAAAAAAATTTCCGGTACTTTGTCGGTAAAAGATCCCCGTTTCTGTTCTGGGGAATATCGCGTTATCAATTCGCCCAAATGTCAGTAATTTTCGAATTTTTGCCAAAAATGGTCTACAAGGATTGGGTTCGACTCCCTGATGAAGAATTCAAGGTCAAATTTGATTCTGTCCGGCCATTGCCACGATAACTTGAGAACGGAAAGAGGTCGAGCGACTTGAAATAATCATGGTAGGAATACAGTGTGCTAACTCATCAAAATAAAATTTCTTGATTTATTGATCCGGTGTTTCAATGAAACACTCACCTCATTTTATAACACACTGTTACATTTCTCATGCCTGTTATTATGCATTACAGTATGAATAAATCTATTCCTCCTCTTTCAGGATATTCAAGCAAGGATATTAGAAAACTTTAAGTGCCCCGTCTGCTACAAATACACCTACCCACCGATATCTCAATGTGTGTCTGGCCACATCTTCTGCAAATCATGTAACCAAAAATTGAATTTATGTCCAATTTGTTTGGATTCCAAAAGCGTCTGGACTTCCGTTTTTCTGGAGCGATTGTTCAAACTTGTCACGTTTCCATGCAACTACAACCACGAGGGTTGCACGTACAGGGGTAAAGGAATACTTATAATAGAGCACGAATCGATATGCGAGTTCGCCTATTCGAAATGTATATTTTTTGGATGCCATTGGGAGAATAGGCCGAGGGATTTACCGGAACATTTGCTGAAAGATCATGAAGTCCTACACGTACCATTGCCAAGAGGAATGTTGGTTGTTGCGGTGGAGAGATTCATAAATATGAACATACCACGCGCAATCAAATTGTTATCTGTCGAAGCCCATGGTGCCCATTTCCTCATGTTAATGAGGAAGATAGATGCATCTTTATCCTGGGCATTTTTTGCGATGGAAGAAAGAACACGAGATAATTTCAGAGTTAAGATGAGAATAGGAAGAGTAGTAGATGAGTACCAGTTGAGGCCAAGTCCAGAAAATTTGTATACAAAACTCTGCAGATCTGGATTCATAAGCGAAAGTGTGTTAGATGATTGGTGCGAAGGAAATTTTGCGAAGTTTTCAGTGAAATTCATTAAAGTGTGAAGCATGAATGGGGCATAATTAATATACCAATTAAATTAGCTTCGCGATCTTCACACCTCATATGTTATGTTTTGAACGACCAATTGACCAAATAGAAGATCATAAAATGGTGATATATGTTCTATTAGTTCTATAAATTGTTCAGCGATATATGTTGACTCAAGATCATAAACGTCAATAAAAAATGTCGGATGCTATTTCTTAATACTGAAGAATTGGTAGCTTTATTCGAAAGAAGATTATTCTCTCATTAAAAGCGAGCTGAAATAAATAATTGGTTAATTTTAGTACGTTGGATCAGGTCAAGGTAATTTTTTATTGACCATGTTACGTTTGAAGACTCGATTAAAGGTTTTCAAACGCTGATGAATTAGAAGAAATGATTGGCTTTTTTTGTAATTTTTCCTACAATTTGAATCCGTACTATCCACTTTAACTTTAAAATAAAAGGTGCTAAGATCGCAAAGCTAATACAAGCCACAAGTCGTTGTTTATATTGAAAAAATTTGATGATATTGGATTATTTATTTCTATGTGAATCAAATGTTTTATATACATATTTGACAAATATTTTAAGGAATAATCAATTTTGAACCGGTCAATTGAAGAATTTGTGGATTGGCAAACTGAAAATTACCAAAAATACTCCTCTCGATGCTGCGGTGATCAAGATGGCGCATACCAATTTTTATATCTTTCCAGGCGCGGATCTTGAGCTAAATCATTTCAAATTTGATTAATTTCGTTATCCTAATCTAGAATTGAAAAATGTAGTGTTTCCTATTATTTCTGTTTCAGGTCTCAAATTTGAATTATTAATTTCTTGAATCAGATGTTCACCATTTTTGGTAATATGATAATATCGAAATATTCTGACAATTTCAAAATGATATATCACAGGACCTTGCATTCTATTCAATAAAACAAATGAGAGTAGTGCTGCAGCCACCATTCTGATAACAACCACTACTATTTCACCATGAAACCGAAATGCCAAATTTCAGAAATTCAAGGAAGTACCCTTATGGAGGGTTGTGTATATTGTCTCCATAGTTTCGATTTATTTAATACTCGTGATTGTAATTTATTAAGTAATTCCTTCGATATGTTTTGTCATTTCAAATTCGTAACATATGATTATTATCACATTATTTAAGTTATGTCTTCATCATACCAAGAAGTATCTTATAAGTAAAAATTTTTTTATTGGTCATGCCAAATTTTACCTAACAATACACATAGTTACCAGTTAAAACGATGCACCTTGTTTTCGATATTTCGTTTCCAGAGATTTTGATTGCTATTAGCAGAAATTTTATATAAGCTTGGTCCAATAAATAATGTTTGTGTATTAGTTATTAGTTAACCAGTTATTAATAATTTATTAGTGACTCAATACATGATTCTACATCGGTTGTCCGGAAAAAAATGGACAAATATAGAAATTAGTATAGTTAGTTTTGATATACACTGTGTATGATTTTCTGACACATATTCAAAAGAAGGTGGAAGATGAGATCATTTCTAACGTATTTAACTACATAGACTATTATACAAGCTGTTCGAGATAGATTTTCCGAATTTTAACGAATTTCTTGTTGACTTCTTTTCAAGTTACGATAAAATTGTAGTCAAAGCATTTAGAGTAAAGTAGTATGTATTTTATCAATATGTGTTGACATCTAAGTATGAAAAAAAAAATGTGGGCTTTCAAAATTTAAAAGTGGGAAAACTCTGTGGACAGGGACTTTGGCGCTCTTGTCAAACTACTAGCGGGTAATTATGACAGTTTGACAAATCACATCTCCGTAAGTATTGGTTTCTCAGAGATGGGAATATCAATGGATTCTCATGATAGAACTACATCATAAAAAAAATATTTCAAAACGTAGGTCTATGACTCAACTCATATGTTGCATTCACATACATCAGCAAATACATACAGCATACATTATAATTAGAGCATTCTATGAAATCATGGAATTACGATTAATTATTGAAATTTTGAAAAATCATATCTCCGAAAGTAATAGTTTGTTAGAGTTGAGAACGATATCAATGGATAATCGAAAATTAACGTCCGTATTTGTATCTATGAATTTCATACATGTCAGCTTATCTACCGATAACAGACATGTCATATTTATTTCTGGTTCTATTCAAAATTCGTTACGCATGATATAAAATACCTCCTGTTCTAGAAAATAAAGTATGATTGAATACAAAATTCTATTAATATAATATCATTTTTGCAGTAGATTTGAGGAATTAATATCTAGGATATAAGTAATCATTAAAGGATACTGTGGGAGGTATACTCATTATTAAAATGTTTCTTTCTGGGTTTTCTCTCCCAAACTCTGAAAAATATCTATAAAATGAAAATTAATTATTTTGTGATTTGCTTCTGCGTAAGAAACACAAGATATTTGTCAGAAGCAATCACTTGAGCAATGTTGCCTAACAAACAACAACGGAACATCATCAACGAAGAAACAACTATATCGTAACGTTTCGGAGTCTATATCAGACTCCTTCGTCAGACGCTTAACGAAAATCTTAAGAAATATTTTGTTGAAAGTAATTCTAAAAAAAATGGGTTAAAGCCCTGTGGACAGGAGCTTTCTGGCGCTCTAGTTCAAACAGACAAATTATATCTCCGAAAGTATTGGTTTCTCAGAGTTGGGAATGATATCCACGTATTCTCATGATAGAACTGCATCTTAAAGGAAATTCAATTCAAATAGTAGTTTATTTATCAAGATTAAATGAGCAATCTGAGAATGAGAACTGCACCATGAAAGAAATCAAATTAAAATAGCTGAAATGAATTTGCCTCTCTCTTATAGAACAGAATGAAATGTACAAGTATGAACACAGATCATATAATAAAGCTTAGATAGAATAATTATAGCATTCTGTGAAAACATAGAAGTACGATTCATTATTGAAATTTAGAAAAATCATACCTCCGAAAGTATTAGCTTGTTGGAGTTGAAAATGATATCGATGGATTCTAATGGTGAAACTGCATCTTAAATAAAAATTGAATTTGAAATTTGTTGCTTGAAAAATTTTTTTTTTGTCGTTACTCCGAAATAATCTGGCCTATTCTGCCCAATAACAAACTTAACCGAGATATTCATCTCCCTAACCTACTCTGAAAATTTCAACTGCCTAGCTCATTCCGTTCGAGAGTTATTGTAGAAAAAATTTTTGGAAATTTTTAAATTTTTTTTGACATTTTGCGGTAATGTGGTCAATTCAAAACTTCCCATGCGTATAAAGCTCATGATTCTACAATTTGATGCTAAATTTCAGATAGATCGAGTGATTGGTTTCGGAAATATTCATAAAAATTGTGTTTTGCTAAAATCGGCCATAGCTCCGAAACCGCTTGATGGATTTCGCCCATTAACGAACCTGTCCGAGATATTTACGCTCCAAACCCACCTTGCAAATTTCAATCCTCTATCTTTTTTCGTTCGAGAGTTATCGTGACTACGGCCGGCCGGACTACGGCCGTACTACGCCGGCCGGACAGAATCGATTTCGACCTCGGATTCTTGATCAGTGAGTCGAACCAAATCGTTTGAGACCATTTTCAGCCAAAGATTCCTAAATTACAGACATTTGGGCAAATTGATAAGCACTCAGTTCCGGGGAACTAGAGCGCCAAATAAAGAAACCTTTTAATTATTAAGGATATAGGCTGGTTTTCCTGTCACGCTGACGGTCGGCGCTGACGGTCAGCGCTGATTTGTCAGCTCGAATCCTTTTAGTATCGCGCTGATCAAATAGAGAAATAGAAGGATGCTATTGTCTCTGGCTCACTGAATGTGGAGGCTTGTCGGTGCCAGCTAGTCAGCGGCGCCGACGCACCGGCGCGTACGTGCGCGTATATAGCTCAGCGCTGACGGCCTTCAGCGCTGCGTGACTCGAAAACGCTACCTATAGCTACATACATATTGACCCATCAGCGCCGACCGTCAGCGTGACAGGAAAACCTGCCATAGTTTGTGATTGGGTCGGCTGGTTTCGGACTAATAATTTTTGGCACTCTTGTTTTTATTTGAATGACATTTTTTCAAATTTAATTTCTTTTTTGATGCAGTTTTATCATAAGAATCCATTAACATCATTCCCAACTCAGAGAAACCAGATGTAATAATTTAAATTGAAAAATCGATTCCTTCGAATATCTTGTTAACTGAAATAGATAACACGTCAAAGAACCATTTCTCCAATGAGTTTTTATAATTCTTGATAAATGGATAAAGAATCTATGAAATTATCTGATTGTTTGCTTTGCCAACTACCTATTCTGTATTATAACCTAATTTTCTCCAAATTATGGATTCAAAATGACCATGTCTGATTAAGATATTAAGGTAACCTACATTCTGCGAATTTACATGTTTAACACAAAGCAAACAAGTTGCTCGGGCGTGGGTTGTCATGGTAAACAACTGAATGTTATTAAACAATAGATGCTCAACTGTTTAGCATAAGTTCTGGAGTACACTATGTATGATATACGGTTGAGGATTTCTACTGCAATGGATTTCTACTAATTAATAGCTCTTTCAAAAGACTATAATTCATTGTGTCGCGAGATGGGTACAAAAATATTTTGCTCAGAGATGAAAGAAATTAGTCATTAAAGGACACTTTGGGAGGTGTATTTAATCCCTTATGTTCGCGGTCTTTCCGAAAAATCAGGAGAATCGGTTCTAAGTTCAATATAAGAACCATTTTTAGGACACAAAATGATCTTACTTCTTTACTAACTAAGACAAAATCGATTAATGAAAAAGAAAAATCTAAGAACTGTGCATGAAGATAATATTTCTTGTATTTGTGGTAAATCGTATACTGGAGATACATCGAGACCAATAGAGGTAAGGAAGTTGGAACATAAGAACAACTTGAGGAATTGAGACATACAAAATCCAAAAATAGCAGAACATATATGCACAATTCATGGAGATCACATGATGAGTAGGAGTAAAACAAAGATTCAGATGACAGAGTCTGATGGCATAAGAAGGAAAATTATGGAGTCTACTTGCAAATTGCTCAATAGGAATTGACTCTATTTGCTTGAATTTTTCGAAGAAGGGCTTGAAACTTGGAAACTTCTATGTTAAGTGAAACCCTGTTGCTATATTTTCTTCAAAAACTGTTACCGGTGATAAACTTCGAATATCAGAAAACTGCAAAAAATAATAATTATGAACGCTTGGGGTCTGAATAAGAACTCTTATGTAGTTTCAGTAACATTAAAAAATAGTTGTTTAACGTTTATGTTGTTTCGTTATTGTTTGTTAGGCAAAATTGTTCTACATATTGCTTCTGACAAATATCTGTGTTTTAACGCAGAAGCACATAGAAGATTCATTCGTCACCAAACGAAAATCATCTGAATTATTTTTTGTTGATAGCTATTGTGATTTTCGCTCGATGTCTTGAATAAGGCCAAAAAAAGTAATTATGAAGGTGTTCACTTGGGGTATGGAGAAGGAGACTGGTCTTGTCTCCGAAATGTTACGAAATAGTTGTTTTATCGTTAATGTTGTTTCGTTATTGTTTGTTAGGCAACATTGTTCTATACATTGCTTCTGACAATTATCTTGTGTTTCTAACTCAGAAGCAATTCACTTACTACTAATTTTTGCGCGTATGTTCTGGGAAACATCGCGTTATAGTTTTGCCCAAATGTGAAATTTAATTCTGTGGTGCCGTCCGGCCGTTGCCACGATAACTTGAGAACAGAAAGAGCTAGCGACTTGAAATTTTCAGGGTAGGTGGCGCATCCCAATATGACGGACAAGTTCGTTAATGGGTATAATCGGCCCAATGGTTTCCGAGTAATAATTTTGTTTTCGACCAAAAGAAATCCGTTCGAATTTAAACTTGGTGAATAGTTGTAGAATATAGACCTGAGCACGTTTGTGAAATTTTGTGTGAGAATCGTATCGCTAGAAAATTATTAAAAAATACTTTTGTTGTCACGCTAACCTGAGAACGGAAAGAGATAGCTGCCTGAAAATTTCAGGTTAGGTTGTGCACCTGAATGCGACACTTGAGTTTGTTTATGAGCATAATCGTCCAAACGGTTTTAGAGTTATAGCCATCTGAAATTTTCTGAAATTTGGTTGTTTTTTGTTCCTCATTAACTCGAAGAATACAAAACCGATTGAATTCAAACATGGTTATTAGTTGTAGAATGCCAACGCGAAAATTCTTGCAGAATTTCGTGAGGATGGTATAACTCGAAAATAAAAAAAAATAATTAAAAATTATTGAAAAAAAATCTATATATCATAAACTATTCGTCCGGCATGGCTGAAATTTTGGAAGAGCCTTCAGAACCTAACTCTAATGCAGAATTCCAAGTTTGAACACGATCGGATCTATATTGTTGGAGAACCGCGCAGCCTTTTGTGAGTTCGGTAGCGAAGCGGTAGCGGTAGCGGATGCGAATCGTCGTATGATATGTTATCTGTGGTCGTATTTTTGCGAGAACCTTCAAAAATAAAAATATGAATGTCATGATGACATATCTTTTGCGCGTATGTTATGGGAAAATCGTGTTATTTCATCACAAATCTATGGGAGATGATAGCCCTACATTAGAGGTCAGACCTGGTTTTGAAAGAGGTCCTCCTTAGGAGGAGGCAACTAAATATTGAAGGGATTTCTATGAACAAGAGTGAATATCTTTGAGAAATAGAGAAGACGATTCTTCTTCAAGAGATCCATGTGCCTTCAGAGGAGTATATTTGCGAGAGGGGACTTTTGAAAGGTTATGTATTATTTTTAATATGATATCGCTGAAATTTTGTTGAAGGCTTCTGATCTTGTAAGGTGAGAGGCTCATTTGTGGATATTGAATCTCGTGATGGGTAGAGAGGAATTTTAGGCCAGTTTTTCTATCACTAATGAGAATATATCTTTATGTTTCACCTCATCACCTTTAGATCTATCAATGGACATTTATTGGTTAAGAATAAGTAATTGAATATTACTTTGAATTGAATTTCATTCAATATGTTAGTAACTAAACTTATAATTTTCTTTACTTTGATTATTTAAATATGACATTAACTCCAGTAATATTTTTCAAGAATAATTATGTATTCTTCTCCTAAAGAAGAATTGAAGGTAGACAATAATGTGTTAATTTTTTCATCATTGCTTTCTATCCTGACTCCACGAAAAAAAAGTTGGTTCAAGCACTGACGTGAAGTCAGGAGCTTTTGCGCGTGTGTTCTATTGTCCATTCTCCTGTATTGGACACTTTTAATCGAATTTACCATGGTGAATTCTATTGTCTATCTAATCTCCTGTATTGGACACTCTTAATCGAATTCACCATGGTAAATTCGATTAAGAGTGTTCAATACAGGAGAATGGACAATAGAACATACGCGCAAAAGCTCCTGAATTCACGAAAAAAAATTGGTTCAAGCTCTGACGTGAAGTCAGGAGCTTTTGCGCTTATGTTCTATTGTCCATTCTCCTGTATTGAACACTCTTAATCGAATTTACCATGGTGAATTCGATTAAGAGTGTCCAATACAGGAGAATAGACAATAGAATTCACCATGGTAAATTCGATTAAAAGTGTCCAATACAGGAGAATGGACAATAGAACATACGCGCAAAAGCTCCTGACTTCACGTCAGTGCTGGAACCATTTTTTTTATTTTAAATTATTTAAAGAGTTTGGGAGAGAAAAACGCATAAAGAAACCATTTAAAAATGAATGTACTTCCCAAAGTATCGTTTAATGATGACTTGAATGAGAATATCTTTCAGTTACGTCGAATGGCATGCCCTAGTAGGTCACAATAGGAGTTCCCATAAATGCCCAACTGTGACCTTCCATAGACGTCCTAGGAAGGTTTGCGTTGTCTGGTAAGCGTGTCAAGAACGGAGCCATAAGACAGCTCGGAAAGTATGAGTCTCGGTAGAAGAATAGAAGGATATCTGGGAAACGCTAGAAAATTCATAATTACACCAAACATTTTTTGGGAACCTTGGCCCTTTCAGTCACCACCTGAAGTTTGGCTTGTAAATTGAGAAATACTGTGTGTGATAATATTAATAATAATAATAAGTTTATTCAAGTTAGAATACAGCATATACATCATCACACACAAATTCCGATTCAAGAAATATTCAAGAGTCGGAGAAAAATGACACCATGAAAAGCAATTACAATAGTACACACCTATATGAATATAAAACACAATTAAGTAAATGAATAAACAGTTTACCCTCCAAAAACCATTTGGTTGTGCGGAGGAGTTTTCTACATGCAAAACAAGTATTTACTTGACAACAATGTAGGATTTCAATAAGGATTGCAATTCTACTTGTACATAGTAAGAATTGAGATTATATTTTAAGGGAGCAAACGACGCATTATCGACACATCGGACATTCTCTGGACCCTCTGGCACCCCAAACCCATTAGTATACTGTTAGCGATCTTAGATAGTACCACCCGACAAGAGAAGAAGTATTTAATACCGAACCCCGACCCTCTGGTGTCTCCAAGGAGGTCGCGGTTAACGAGATATCTGTATCTGGAGTTTATAATACTCGAATAGCTCTCTTAAATTGTGATGCAATGCAAAACCACTATATTCCTGGAATTGCCTTAAAACCGTTGGATCGTTCCCGTGGAATGCTATTGGGCTTAGGCGGGGTAGTCAGCCAGAGAATCACCAATCGTTGCACACTTCCTTTGGCGTACTACCCTGTGAGTTCGAGGGCAAGCCGAATTGCGGGGGGTAGAAGAGAAATTTCGAGGGTAGGTACTAGGCAATCGGGACAAAGGCAGTGCGTTCTGACCAGGGATACGACGAAGACGGTAGATTTGAGACGGTTATCGAATACGAGTTTTGATCCTTGAAACTTAGACGATATTTTATTCAACATTGAATTCTGACGAATTTAGAGTATATTGAGGTAGTTGGCGAACTTCAGTAATTCTAAAAGTAAATTCTGTCAAATCTGTAAATATTATTATTGAGTTGTATTGTGAATAAAGTGTGCGAATGTGAATATCAGAAAACTAAAGACGTGAAAGACGAAATGTTTGGAAAGTAATTCAATCAACCCCTAGGCGATTGAAATCCTACACTAATATCATTCAAATAGTTAAAATCTATCAAACATCTTGGATCAAAGCATTTCTTTGCAAATATTCTGAATCTGAATTAATCTTGTAATTGTTCAACTGAAACGATTTCCAAACCAGAGTAATAACATGAACACTCAGCCTTCCGATCTGTATCGCCCTGAGGAGAAAACAAATCGTTCAGTATAGAAAAATCTATTGTTTTAGCGCAGCTATCTGAGGAGCGTTTAGGGTCTTCCTTTTCGACAGAATGGTCGGGTCGCAAGGACGAAACGTTCTGATCAGTGGCTCTACGTGCCTAGAATACGGATGAAAACGAGCGCAGGAAAAATGCAATGTTTGAGGTACAAACACATCACCTTTTCTAGATTGTCTCGTTTGATTAGATGGTGTACAACGTGACAGAAGTGATTTCGACGTCCAAAAATTTATATTCTTTTCATTCATATATCTATGAAAAGGGCAATCCGAAGACTAATTCGCATGAAGAGAGTTCTGTAAACTAAGTTCAATAGATGGATGTTGATGAATATATCACCTGATATAATTTATAAATTTCTGGAATGTTTTGACCTTACTGGTGTGAAGGGTTACGTCATTAAGAAGTTATAGCGTCTGCCTTTGGCGCTATATTAAATGGAATAATAACAATGATTTTCTGAAGGATATCGAAAAAAATCCTGAAAAATGTGGGAAAGCCCTGTGGACAGGAACTTTGGCACTCTTGTTCAAACTTTGACATTTCATCTCCGAAATTATTGGTTTATCAGATTTGGGAATTATATCAATGGATTCTTATTAGGGCTTCACGCGAGAGCGAGATTTTTCTCGTTTCATCTTGTTCTCGTCTCGGAAAAGCGAGACGAGACGAGACGAGACTTTTCCAAAACGTCTCTTTAGTCTCGTTTTAGGTCTCGTTAAATTTTTTGTATGTTGATTTATATACGACTCGAGGGTTTTCAACACCCACAGAAAACAATTGAATATGAAGAGTTTCCACTATAATTACCAATATATTTTGTCTATATTATACATCGATCGTTCTAGAAATACACGATTTTTAGAAGATTATTAATTCGTTATGACATTGCGATATCTGAGAATATTTTTCAGGAAAAAATAGAATTCACAACCATAAAAATGGATGCCATTATGAATTCAATACCTAACGGACAAGTTTTATTGCCCCTAAATCCCAATGCTTTGAAAATTTCGTCTCTATCTGAACATCTGGAGAAATTTATTCTCTTGTGCTCCTTGTAGTGAAGATGTGAACAATTATTGTATACATCCTTGGAACTACGTATAATAGAACTGGTAAAGAAATGAAGCTATTCAATGTTTCGAAAAGTGTTATGAGGAATACGCAAAGAACACCTCCAATGATCTACCCACTGGGAGAGTATTCTTTGAAAACTATACCAAATTGTTTAATTCTATTAAAAAATGTATCGACATCGATCGCCTATTTAAAACATCAACAAAACTTTCTAAATATTGGAAAGCTGAGTTTGAAGAATATTTGCTGTTAGAAACAGCAAATAGGAATCAAAATATTTTACAGTGGTGGAGAGTGATGAAAAAGTTCTTCCTACACTTTCCAAGATGGCCGATGATTTATTAATGGCTACGTCCGTACCTGTTGAAATATTATTTTCCACATCAGGTATGATCATGGCAAAAACACGTACACATTGAAAGATGATGTGATGCAAGCGTGATAATGTTCGAATTCTTGGTCATCGAGTAATTTAAAAGTTGAAATTATCAGTGTTTATAATCAAAAAATAATATGTACACGTACAAATATTTTTGTATAAGAGCGTAATAAATATAGCTTTACCAAATTATTCCTTATTATATACCATTTCGTTTATGTATTATAATATTTATTATCGTTATTCAGAACTAAGCAAGACGAGACGAGACAACTGATAACGAGACGAGAACGAGACTTAAGCGAGACTTAATTTTTTGGGAGTTGGCGAGAGCGAGACGAGATTTTTTATACTCTCGCCTACTCTCGTCTCGTGTGAAGCCCTAATTCTTGTAATAGAACTGCATCATAAAAGAAACTAAATTAAAATTAAATAATGAACGTATCCGAGATATTGATCCCACAAAATCTACTCTGAAAATTATATTGTATCAATTGAAACTTATTCCAGTTTTGTTTTCACCGAAGATTTCCTAAACATATTACATATTTCCATCATCATATGGATTATCTAAGGGCATATAGGAAAGGGTTAATTATAATATCCTATAATTGGTCATTTTTCATTCAATCTTACTTTCTTCGTTAGAACAGCAGAAATACATTTTTCATGTCTGTTATAGGTAGATAAGATTACATGTATGAACAGTGAACACAGACAGATAGAATTCGCATTCTGTGAAAACATAGGAGTAGGAACAATACAAAAGCTTGTCCACTCTTGTCCACTACAGTTTTTGTCGTCTGACATATGTTTCGGAAACGAAGTTTTCATCTTCAAAGACGAAGCGTTACTGAGTACGAAGTAACGCTTCGTCTTTGAAGATGGCAAATTCACAAAAGATAAGTTCTTGAAAATGTTGTTTCGAGGAAATACCTTTATCTCATTTATAAGGTTTTTGTCATAACCTCTTCTTGTGATTGGCGCATGTTTTTCTGGGAACAACTTGAAATCACAAGAATAGGTTATGACAAAAACCTTATAAATGAGATTAGCTATTTCCTGGAAACAATATTTTCAAGAAGTTACCCTTTGTCAATTTCAGTCCAGACCCGGAGACTGGAAGAAGAAGAAATGACAGATCGAACATTGTGTCAGAACCTGACAGACAAGATGAAAACCCTGACAATTGTAGAATTCTGGAATGTTAATATTCATCGGATTTCACAAGAGATATTTGTTTTCGATACCTGGTATATTCCAACATTACATGACACTTATTAGTGTGCTCAGGTTTATTTTGTGACAAATGAGTAATTATTACCTAGCTTTTTCGACAGCAATGAATAGAGACCATATGCTTTCTGTAGAAAAATAATGTAATTGTCTAATAGAAGATATTGTATATACTAATACCCCCTTTTATGTTTCAGCCAGCCAGAGGATCGCACATATGTAGTCGAAATCGATAGCTCAAGTAAAGAATATAAAATATAGTATGCCTTTATTTTCACTTCCGTTAAAAGTCTAGTCAACAAGTTCTTTGCAGGTCAAAATTTTAGCGTATTCCTCGAAAATTATGATTGAGGTGTCATTCAATTCGAAACGGCATGTAGTTTTTGAGAAAATGCTAAGGCTGCTCCCAAAAATTGCAATAGTTATAAACAATTGAATGAAAAAATTAATCTCAGATAATTCAAATTTGAAGAAAAGATTCAAGAAGAGGAGGAAATTTCCTAAAAAAAGAGTACCAACTTCCGGAACTAGGATCAATATTTATAAATTTCTCAGACGTTTGAATATACTCCCGAAATCAGGTATACTGATGCGGCTTGCGTGAGCCACGCCCCCTACCTTTCACTTTTCATGAATAAATATTATTTAAACTCATTAAATATGAAAATAAAAAATTGAAAAGATTCAAGCGTTTACAGGATAGATCAATGAGCAATAATCCGTGGTCCAAAAATGTTTATCGTGACTTTTCAATTAGTTATCCATTAGTTAATTAACAATTTTTTGTAGCACGAACATTAACCAATCAACAAGTAAAGAGCGTTCCTGCTGATCGGGTCCTTCATGAATGGCTTCGTATAATAAATATACTTATGCATATATTTCACAAATCAAATAGACCCCAGGGGGTTCATTGATCTGCCGAGAAAGCAAGAGCAGACGCGTTTCTGGCTTCTTGGCCTTCATCAGTACCCTGTAGCTTTCCCAACAAATTCAACTAAGCTGACCTGGGTTAAGCCTCTCAGAGCCGGCTTGGTCGATCATTATAATCGCTATAAACGCTGTTCATGGCCATTGAGAAGATACTGTCTGAGCTCTGCGGGCCTCGTTCTTGATTAATATCGAGTGAATGGTGGCATATGATTTCACGCTTCAAATATTCACTGGTGGGGAGAGGCTGATATCCGTGTTTCGTCTCATAGGTGTCGTGGGCGATTATAATGATCGACTAAGCCGGCTCTGAGAGGCTTAACGCGGGTCAGTTTAGTTGAATTTGTTGGGAAAGCTACAGGGTACTGATGAAGGCCAAGAAACCAGAAACGCGTCTGCTCTTGCTTTCTCGGCAGATCAATGAACCCCCTGGGGTCTATTTGATTTGTGAAATATATGCATGAGTATATTTATTATACGAAGCCATTCATGAAGGACCCGATTAGCAGGAACGCTCTTTACTTGTTGATTTTTTAATAACGGTATCGCCATTTTTCATTATTACGAACATTAACATTGCAAGTGCGATAATTGTTAAACAAGTAATCTGAGAATATTTTCCTTTCGTGGAGATATTTTTCAAAGGTCTTGGAATAGATTTCCGTTGGAAAATTTGAGAAATTGCTAAGTTTCGTTTTGTCATTAACAATTTACTTAAGTGAAAAATTATAAAGCTTCAATTATGTTTCAAAAGAAAATTTTGAATTATCTCATTTTTTTAAACAATAGGGTATAATAATTATTAAAAATCATTTTTGAGTAGTTTCTGATCATAAGAACATGGATCAATAGTAATATTATAAATTGAAGACTTATAATTTTTCACTTAACTAAATTTGTCATAACAAAACGAAAATTAACAATTTTTAAGATTTCCCAATAGGAATCTATTCTAAGAACTTTCAAAAGTAGCTCCACAAAAGGAAAAAATTCTCAGATTAATAGTTTAACAATTAGTTATTGTTCTTGCTGCAAAAAGTTGTTAATTAACTAATGGATAACTATTGAAAAATCACGATAACCATTTTTGGACCACGTATTATTCTTCATTGGTCTATCCTGCAGTAGCCTGAATTTTTTTTTTTATTTCCATATTTAATTAAGTTTAAATAATATTTATTGATCAAAGGTACGAAGGGGGTGAGGCTTGCGCAAGCTGGAGTACCCGTTTTCGGGCGTATTTTCAACCCTCCAGGAAAATTATAAATATTGGTCCTAGAGTTCCAGCAATCCGAACTTTTTTCTAGGAAATTTGCTCCTCTATTTGAATCTTTATTAAAATTTGAATTATTTCAAATAGTTTTTGAGATATTGGCGAAAACCTAAACAAACTTCTTTTTTTTTCACTCAATTGTTTATAACTATTGCAATTTTCGTGAGCGGCCTTAGCATTTTCTCAAAAACTATCTCCATGCCATTCCGAATCGAAAGACACCTCAATCATAATTTTCGGAGAATACACAAAAATTTTGACCTATAAAGCACTTGTAAACTAGACTATAAAGTGATATTATCTTTGTTCCTAGTTCGTGATTCAAACAACCGACGGTATATTGTTTCCATATTCGAAATTATTGTTGCGAACTCATTGTTTTAGACGATTCACTGCAACCCAGTTACACATTGCAACTGTAACAGCTGTAAACTATCCGGAATTTGATAAGCATAACGAAATAGAAATGCATTTAATTTGCTTCCTACGAACAGTTGGCAATTCCGTTAATTAACGATGCAAAATCAAATTATACAGCCGTAGATCATAATTCGCGGCAGTTTGCAGGTATAGAAACTTTGTTGCGAGCGTTGCCTTTCGATGCCTGAAGGGCAAGATGAATATCGGGATCCCTGCAGGTATTTATAGGACGGTGCGTGATCACAGGATCCCTGAAAGTTGAACAAGCTCGATTTACAATGGTGGATTGATGTTGTGGAGTTTGAACAGGAATTATTAGTTTGTTCGTTTTGTTTCCAATGAGGGGACATCTGTCGAATTTCATTTTTGGCGCGTTCGTTTCCCTGAACGTATGAATTTGCCCCAGTGGCGGATTAACTTAGTACGCTCAAGCCGTAGGCCTCCATGGAGGCCAAAAGGCCAAATGAAAATTCGGCCGTTATGTGGAGATAAAACAAAAACTCTTGGCCTCCTAAGACTGCTACACGGAAAAAAATGATCCAGAACGACGTCGTACGAACATGTTATATATACCAGTAACAAGAATTTCTTATATTATCGATATAATGTTTCAATGATTTAGAAACCATTTCCGATACTAATCATAAAATCAATCTTTCTAGAAATCGTGGTCCAATGACAGGTTTCTAGCTTATCGATCGAATAGAGCATTATATACGCGTTATATTCTCAACCATACTATAAAATTTTGCACGGTCCTAGTATTCCCGGATTCTTGGAATATTGCCGTCTGTTCGAAATGAACATTCGTTGTTCAAGAAGAGAAGATAATGACCCAATGACCGCCTAAATCTTCACAAACTTGCAGTAGGTTGCGGAAGTTGTCGTGTTGTGTAGGGCATTTCCATTTGTGAAGCGATTCAGTAATATTTTATTATTTTTATATTTGTGCGAAGAACAATGTATACTTATAGGTACCTACTTAAGTGAGCGATTTCAAGAATGGAAGCCTTCCTGAAGGATTTAAATTTGGAATATATTTTAAGATTCCTATAGGTAAGAACCTACACGCCATTCGCTTATTGATTGATAGTGCATGATACTTGGAAAATATTTTCTTTAATTCTTTGGGTATGAATTCATGTCTGTATACATCAGAATCAGGTATTTATAGGTCGGTGCGTAATCACAGGATACCTGAAAGTTGAACAAGCTCGATTACAATGGTGGATTGATGTTGTGGAGTTCGAGCAGGAATTATTAGTTTGTTCGTTTTGTTGCCAATGACGGGACATTTGTCGAATTTCGTTTTTGGCGTGTTTGTTTCCCTGAACGTATGAATTTGCCCCAGTGGCGGATTAACTTAGTACGCTCAAGCGTACGCCTCCAATCCGACCTAGTCAATATTTTTCCGAATAAAAATTCGGCCTGTATGTGAAGAAAAATTTCTTTGCCTCCTTAGACTGCCATATATCATAAGCAGCGTAAAGATGTAAATTCTCACACACTGAAAAATATGATCCAGAACGACGGTCGTACGAACATGTAACATATACCAGTATCATGAATTTAGAATGATTTAGAAACCCTTTCCGATTCGAATCAAAAAATCAATATTTCTAGAAATCGTTGTCCAATGACAGATTTCTAGCTTATCGATCGAAAAGAGCATTATATACGCGTTATACAGGGTCTTTCACGAGGAACCTCACCCATATTTATACGGGAAACTACTGAACGTATTTTCATGAAATTCAGCACTTATAAGTACATCACGATGCTGATGAAATCTAAAATATTTTCAAGGCATGAGCAACTCCGGTTTTTCCGGAAATGACGTCAACTTCCGTTTTTCAAATTAGAACACCATTTTTTCATTGCAGAAATAGATTCCTTAGAAAATTTCAAGTTATTTTGATGTAACATTTTTCAGTTTTGGTTGGAAAATTCTCTCTGAGCGGGAAAATTCGAAAAAAAAATCGAAAATAGAGCTCCGCTGAAACAAGAATAACTTCGAGGTTTTTGGATGGAAAATTTTCATTTTTGGGATTTTTCAAGATGTAAGATTGATGTATCCACTTTAAAAATCGAAATCGCGATTCATGATACAGGGGGTGGAAAAATCGCTTTCAAAGTTAGGGATGACAAAATCGTGAAAAATCAATTTTTTCAAATTAGAACCCTATTTTTTTATGGCAGATATTGAATCTAAGTTAAAAAATAATGTGAGTGTATGCATCACACTCTTGCCCTAAAGTGGATATTTTCTGAGTTATTCACAAAAAACTGTTTTTCGTCTTGAATTTTCAGCTATTTCTTTTCCCTTCACGCCAAAAAGATGAAATTTTCAGGAATTGTTACTTAAACCATGTTTAAGATTTTACTACCCTAATATGCAAGAGAAAAAAGATACAGGTTGTTCCTAAATAGATGGCGAATTTTGATTCGAATTTGTATCGGAAACCTCTTTATTTCAACTAATCGGCCATCGGTTTTCTCTCCAGTGATAAATAAATAGTTCCTTATGAACCATATGCAAAAACTTACCATGTTTTACATTCTTTTTTTTTTAATGATAGATATCATTAATTACATCTGCCAAATTCCTCTTTATTCAGTAGCATTTTGTGTTTACTACTAATTTGGTGATAATTCGTATTAAGTTATAAAATCGATCACTATGCCTAATTTTACCAATGAAGATTATTTAAATCTCATTCTACTTCATGGAGAATGTAATAAAGTTGTAGATAGAACGATTCGACTGTTCATTGAGAGGTTTCCTGACCGACCCAGACCAACGAGAGATACCATTAACAGAACCATGACAAACTTGAGAAATGTCGGTCTTTCGTTAAGAAAACTATACACAGAGAAAAAAGTGTAGTAGAAGATGAGAACAACGAAATTACAGTTCTTGCATATTTTCGTGTGAATCCTCAAAATTCTCTCAAAGATGCCGAGATTGATCTGGGATTATCTCAATCGAGTGTTTGGAGAATATTAAAAAAACATAAAATGCACCCATATAAATTCAATAGGGTACAGCATTTGAAGGAAACTGATTTCGTCAGGAGAACAGAGTTTTGCGAAGCTATGATGATTCGATTTCAAGAGAATGAAACCTTTTTGGACTGTATAATTTGGACAGATGAATCTAAATTCACAAAGAATGGTTCTTTCAATAGGCATAACAGTCATTATTGGGATGAAGAGAACAACCACCACTTCAGACAATGGAACTTTCAAGAGACCTGGAGTTTCAATGTTTTTTGCGCCATCAAAAATAATGCAATTCTCGATGTTCACATTTATGATGGGACTTTAACTGGTAAGATAGAACACTACACATGTTTGCATTATTTAAAGAATGTTCTCCCTTAGGAGATAGATATTCTGACATATTGACTCAAATAATTGAGCCGCTAGTACAGAACCATAATGACTTATGGTATCAACAAGATGGCGCGCCTCCACACAATTCACTCAATGTGTCAAATATCCTCTACAGGGTATTTGAAGATCGATGGTTGGCGAACAATGGTCCACATCTTTGGCCACCACGTTCTCCCGATTTAACTCCTTTAGACTATTATGTTTGGGGTAGGATAAAAAATATAATTTCTACTCAACTCCCCTGACTGATAAAGAGGACTGCATAGAACGAGTCAGAAATGCGTTCAGGTTTGTTTAGATTTTTAGATTCATAGTTTTGAAACTCAATTTGGTTTTTAAACACTTTTGCAGATCTCTTCCTCCCGATGAAATAAGAAGAGCAACGCACGAAGCATTCCTGAGACGTATAAATAAATGTCTAGAAATTAACGGTCAAAACTTTGAGCATCTTCTCTATAGTTATAACTGCGAGAGTTTGCCATGGTTCTCCTAATAGTAACTTGAAGTCGGTTTCAAGAAGGGGTGAAAAATCTACAGCATGGTTCAAATAACAGTTCCTGAAAATTTCATCTTTTTGGCGTGAAGGGAAAAGAAATAGCTGAAAATTCAAGACGAAAAACAGTTTTTTGTGAATAACTCAGGTAATATCCATTTTAGGGCAAGGGTGTGATGCATACACTCACATTATTTTTTAACGTAGATTCAATATCTGCCATAAAAAAATGGGGTTCTAATTTGAAAAAATTGATTTTTCACGATTTTGTCATCCCTAACTTTGAAAGCAATTTTTTCACTCCCTGTATCATGAATCGCGATTTCGATTTTCAAAGTGGATACATCAATCTTACATCTTGAAAAATCCCAAAAATGAAAATTTTCCATCCAAAAACCTCGAAGTTATTCTTGTTTCAGCGGAGCTCTATTTTCGATTTTTTTTTCGAATTTTCCCGCTCAGAGAGAATTTTCCAACCAAAACTGAAAAATGTTACATCAAAATAACTTGAAATTTTCTAAGGAATCTATTTCTGCAATAAAAAAATGGTGTTCTAATTTGAAAAACGGAAGTTGACGTCATTTCCGGAAAAACCGGAGGTGCTCATGCCTTGAAAATATTTTAGATTTCATCAGCATCGTGAAATACTTATAAGTGCTGAATTTCATGAAAATACGTTCAGTAGTTTCCCGTATAAATATGGGTGAGGTTCCTCGTGAAAGACCCTGTATTCTCAATCATACTATAAAATTTCGCAGGGACCAAGTATTCCCGTCGAATAAATGGAATATTGCCGTCTGTTCGAAATGAACATTTGTTGTTCATAAGAGAATATAATGAACCAATGACCGCCTAAATCTTCATAAACTTGCAGTAGGTTGCGAAAGTTGTCGTGTTGTGTAGGGCATGCAGGAGCAGCAGGGCGATCACGTCATTTCCATTTATGAAGGGATTCAGTAATATTTTATTATTTTTATATTTGTGCGAAGAACAATGTATACTTATAGGTACCTACTTTAGTGAGCGATTTCAAGAATGAAAGCCTTCCAGAAGGATTTAAATCTGGAATATATTCAAAGATTCCTATAGGTAAGTACCTACACCCCATTCGCTTATTGATTGATAGTGCACGATACTTGGAAAATATTTTCTTAAATTCAATGGGTATTAATTCATGTCTGTATTGTATACATCAGATTCTTTAATTTTTTTTTGTATGTATAAACGTTAGTAATGCTCCACTCTGAGAATAAATTATTTTTGTTCAGGGGGACGCTTTTGAAGTTTCATTGTTACTACTTTCAAACTATAAGAGATAGCGGGAATCTGATACCACATCCTCGGTATATTTTTAGAGAAACTAATGAAATGGTACTATCCGCGTTTTTTCGTATCTTCTTTTGGTTTGATTTATGAACGAAAATTGAAAACTGATCATAACTACTTTTTCTGAAACAATAACATCCATCATATAGGCATTTTTTGCGTAGAATCCAGTGACTTACACATGTTTTGTAGAGATTCAAATTATGAAAATATATGAGGTTAATTTGCAGTTTATCGCCCCCTAACCAGATTTCAAATTATTTTACATGATATTTGGTCAGGTTAGGTTAGGTTAGTTTAGGTTAGCTATAAAAAAACGATGTCAAAAATACATTTTTTAACATTTTAAATAATTGAAAATGAAGAAATTGCAGTATTGAAAAATGTTTTTGTTATGAATGAAAATCCTCAATAATCGTTTGAAAATTTTCCTTGATTAAGATTGCGAAAAAATCGAAATTACACATCCAATTAAAAGCTCAGTTCACATCTGCAATCTATGAAGATGATTATAACTCAAACAGATTTTTAATTTGAGATGTTACATCGAACATCTAATTACATATTTACATTGGGATCGGGGAATTCAAAAATACTTTGGATACGTTTAGATGCGATTTTTGATGATTATGATTCATACATCCATAGGAATAATGACGGAATAACAATTTTGAAAAAATCAGCTCCTGATTTATTTGCTTATCTATAGTTTTTATGATATTTTTCTTGCAGATGTTTTCCGTTACAAAATATTTTCAAAGTACGAATTATATGAACAAACTAGGACAGAAATAAATATGATGTCTTGGTAGATAAGATGACATGAATGAACAGTAAACATGTATTATTGAAATTTTGAAAAATCATATTTCCGCAAGTATTAGCTTATTAGAATTGAAAATGACATGAGTAGATTCTTACGATGGAACTACATTTAAAAAAAAACTTAATCCAAAAGTTGTAATGTGAAAAAAACTTTCTTTTTTGTTACTCTGAAAACATCTGGCTGATTTTGCCCAATAACGAACCTAACCGAGTTATTTATTTCTCAAACCTACTCTGAAAATTTCAGGTGTCTAGCTCACTCCATTCGAGAGTTATCGTGACTACGGCTGAACCGGCCGGGCAGAATAAATTCTGACCACAGTTTCTTGATCAGTGAGTCGAACCAAATCGTTTAAGACCATTTCCATCCAAATAATCCAAAATTACAGACATTTGCCAAATTGATAAGCACTCTGTTCCGAGGAACAAGAGCGCCAAAAAAATACATGCATAGGAACCTATCTATCTTGTTCGATCCAGTTCTAATGAATTGCTTCGATCACAGCAAACATCCGTTACCCTAACAGACGTAATTTCACAAACATGATCCAAAGCAACAATGAAAATTTGCGTGGATCCAAGGCGCGTATTTCGACATCGTTATCGGCCTACAAATTCGATAGTTAAGCGCAAATATCCCGCTGATTGATAACCAGCGATTAAGGCGAGAGTGAATTAATACGGCAGGCGCTTCAAGCGAGTTATAGTTAGAAATAATTGATTGCAAGTTTCCAGCTTTGCATCCGCAATCCGCAGGGTAACATCCGTTTTTTCCAGTCCAGTTCGGTAAGAAAATAGGGATGTTCGTTCGGAGCGGAACCCGGCACCGATTGGAATTAATTGGATATCGTAGCGCCAATGTCGGGATTTATAAGCGCCGGGCTATGGCGCTGCCAAATTTTGAGAGCACTGAATATTAATTAATTCAGTGAAATATTGTTGCGATCCAGGCCGAGAGGGTTCTTGGCCCTATTTCGATAGCGCATTTGTACGGTTTTACCATAGAATACCCGATAGTGCATTCGACATTTGGCGGGAAGCCCGTTTTTATGACCTTGAGATTTACTACGGATGAAGAAGTACTAAGCTGACAGAGAGAAATGAACTCTCCCACTCCGAGATTTAACCCCTCAACCCGAAACATGGGATTTTCAATGTTAATACGAAACATATGGTCTTTTGGACCAGGTCTTATAATTTTTTTTTTAAATCATTTATTAATTAATCACTGAACAAATTCAATATTGAAACAAAGTGTCTATAAACAGCGCATATAGCACTGGTATCGAGACAAATCAACTAACAATCAGTGTATGAAAATAACCATCGCCTAAAAATAACATTTAAATACAAGAATATGATCAAACAGAAAAGAATTTAACACTTCTTAACTTAACCTATTTGACAAACTTAGGAATGATTCACAAACAAAGACAAAACCGGAAAATCGAAAGAAGAAGCATTACTTAATATTAGGTAATTAACATGTATACCACAAGAAAAAATATTCAATCCACAGTAAAAGAAAAAACCGAAAGATGAAGGACAACGGACAATTTACCTTACTTATGTTATAGTCTAATATGATTCTGTTTCCCTGACAAACCTTTTAATTCCATAAAACGATTTGATAGTGCTGGACAATGATTATAAACCGCGAACGATCGGGAAATGGGATTATTTATATTTATATGAATGCACATCTTTCTGCAATTTGAATCCTGTGTTAGTTTTATGACCTTTGTTAATTATTTTATATATGAGCTTGCATTGTTCCAATTCTCTAAGCTTACTCAAGTCGAATACGTGAAGTTCCGAATATAATTGCCGTGTGGAAGTTAATCTATTGTAGTCAAACAGTACCTTTAGCAACCTATTCTGTAAAATCTGCATTTTATTGAAAGTCGTCTGTTTACATGTACCCCACACAGCAATGAGGTATCTTAAATGCGAAAGAAACAATGCATTGTAAACATTATACTTGGAATTCACAGTGAGATAAGTTCTGTACTTGTATACTGCCGGAAACATGGGAAGAACCCCTTGTGTCATATGGTCTATGTGTCCTTTCCAGCTTAACGAGGAGTCAAGGAGTAGCCCCTGGTACTTCATTTCACTGACTTTCTGAAGCTTCTTACCATAAATGAATATTTCCAAATCCTCAAATTGCTTATTTTTTTGTTTAAAAATCATGTATTTTGTTTTCTCAGCATTTATTTTTAATAGATTGTACAAAAGCCAGCTCGAATATTTCTCCAAATCCGTATTAACTAATGAGTTCAGTTTCCCGATATCTCCACCAGACACAGAACTAGCTGTTATACCAGAAAATTTGAGACTCAATACATACAGGGAATATAAAAGGGGACCCAGCACAGATCTCTGCGGTACTCCGCAGCTTATGAAACTTATGAAACAAAGAAAACATACGAGATAAAAAAATTTATTGAAAGATGACTGTGGATAATATAAGTTTTTAAAGGATTTATTTGACATAAGGAGTCAAGCATATTAGACAGGGTGTATATGAAAAGTTTGTAGGAGGTGATTCCTTATCAAAAAATAGGGTGGGTCATTCATATAAATTTTACTTTTTTGAGCCCCCCTTTCTTGGTTACAGCCCCCTAAAGATGGTGCCCTGTCAGCATTTTTTCCTTAAAAATTAAAACTGACTAGAATTAAATAAAGCAGATATTTTATACGGGCGAGAAGGCATTGAAATAACTTTTTGGAGGTGTTTCTCTATGATTTAGAGGCGTAGAAAAAGCGACACCAAAACTTTGTTTCGCAAGAACCTCTTTTCCATATTCATACTTTACCATAAAAAAAATAATTTTGGATAGCTTGATCTATTCTCAACAAATAAGGTCTCTTGTAGTTTCTTACTGAAATTCACGGTTTTTGAGAAAAAAAGAATTTGTCAACATGAAAGCGTGAGTCGTATAGAGGCTGCAATTATTATTATTATTATTATTATTATTATACTGATCCTCCTGGGTCTTCCACAAGGAGACCCCTCATAAGCTCTAAGAGCTTGCCCAGTTAGGAGAACCAGTTGTGTTCTGTGTAGGCTTTGTTACTGTGTCCGTACGCCACCTTAGGCACAGCACTTGAATTTATCTAGTAAGCCGATGTTATTTTGTTATGACAACTGACTACACTGAGAGAAATGTTAGGGTTAATAATTAATAATTCTTTATTTGGGATATATTTATTCATTATTAATAAATTTTATTAATTATTAATAAATGTTATTAATAGTTAGATCCACTTGATTTTAAGCTTATTCCTCAGAAATATATTATTTATTTAGGCAATATTTATTAATTATTAGAAAGGTTTATTAATAGGAAATAAATCTAATACAGAAAAGTCATGTTCGAAAATATTATTAACTATAACAAAATGATTCATTTCCACCAAACAAATATTATTTCAAGTTAAAATTTGCCTAATTTCTGTCAAACAAATATTTGTTGAATCATCATTTAATCAACATTTATTTATTAATAATAAATCTTGATTAGACCGGAATAAGTGTTTATTTACGCTCAGATCTTTATGTTCCCGACCCCACCCCATCATAGCGAATTGCGACTCTGAAAATCTTCTAATTCTAATTCAGTCTTTTCCTTTTCTTCAGTCAGTTAGTATATGGTTAGGATAGTGTATAAGTGAGTTACTACGAACTAAAAGTTTTGTGATAAGTGTGTGAACAGAATGTCCGATTTCCAGGAGTTTTTGTTTGAAAATGGTTTGAGCCATTTGAGAAGTAGATTCGAGTTGGTTGAAAATCAGTGGAGTACTCTATAAGAAAGGAGTGGTATGTCAATACGGTCGAAATAATTTTGGAGAACCAGTGTTTTGTGTTATAGAATCTATTGAATATAACAATAAAAATTATCGTTTAAATTGCAAAGAAATTTTGTGTTTTGGTTTTGATAAACATTTTCAGGCCTATCAGTAAATTGTATTTCTTCCCATACCTTTAAAGTTAATGTACTCGAAGACTTTTGGCCTTTTCTAACACATATCCACAATTCAGCTAATGGAAATAAATATATTTCATGTATGAATCAGGAAGTTTAAATCAACCTAATTATTGAGTTCGCTTTATGTACCCAATTGTTCCTGAAGTTTAGGTGTGACAATGCCATAAGTGTAATTTTTGATTTAGTGTATGTGAGAGCGAATTTCTTGAACCTGGTCATAATTCGACCAAATTGTTAATTTATTTGCATTTAAATGTTTCTGATAATTTTATTATTTCTTGCTTCACATAAATGAGTTGAGTCCATAAGAATTTAATAATTAAGAAAAATTATGTTCCATTATCTGATACTAAAATATTGATGACTCATGATACTAAAATAGTTAGACTCGAATTATATTTTTACTTTTTTTGATTTTTTGAAAGTTGAATGTTGAACCTGTTATTTTTTTCTCATTATTTAATAAATTTTACGTTTTGTTGCGTTGAATGCTTGTAAAGACTAGACTGATTTTATATTTTGCAAGAGTTCAATGTTGAACCTCCTAAATACTTTTTTCTTATTATTCAATAAATATTACGTTTTGTTGTTGAATCTGTACTGACTAGACTGATTTTATATTTTTTAAAAGTTTAATGTTGAGCCTGTTTATTTTCTAATTATTCAATAAATATTACGTTTTGTTGTTGAATGCATATTAAGACTAGACTGATTTTATATTTTGTAAGAGTTTAAAGTTGGACCTCCTAAGTATTTTTTCTCATTATTTACTAAATAATACATTTTGTTGTTGAATGTATACTAACACTAGACTGATTTTTTTTATAAGTTTAATGTTGAACCTATGTTATGTTTTCTCATTATAGAATAAATATTACGTTTTGTGTATTTCCTTTATTTTATTTTTCATGCACCACCCCTATATATTGTTGATTGACTCAATAATACATAACTTAATTAAGTTCCATTCCAATGAAACATAAAAAGGCTAATGTGATGGATTTTAATTATTCATTCCCCTCAGTTTTCATTCACTTCAGTTTTCATTTAATTAATCATATTTATTGAAAAATATAATTTTTTTTCGAAAAAAAACCTTAATTTACTGTGAAAAACTTGTTATTTACGAAAGTATAAAATTATTCTATAATAAATTTTATTTATTTACATGAAATATAATCTACTAAATATAAATTTATATTTGTTTGGTATAAACTATTGACTTTCATAGAATGAACATTGTTTTATCTCATGAATAATATATATTTATTAATAAGAATTCGTTATTTAATAAAAATATATCTTTTCTCCTTCAATAAATTCATTATTTCTTATGAATATATAATTTCTTATAATAAATTTCCTATATTTATGAGAAATATTCTTTTCTGAAATATAAATATATCTTTATTCATTATAAACTAATGATATTCATTCAAAACAAATATTTAATTCTCATAAATAACATTTATTTATTATTAATAAATCGTAATTGAATGATAATATAATTTTGTATCTATTAATAAACCTTTTCATCTATTACTAAATCGTATATTAATAATTAATATATATATTAATTTTTCACCAATATATATTTATTTTTAAAACTCAAACAAATCCATTATTTGGGAGAAATAAATATTTATTACGCCATATATGAATAAGGGGTTTATTTAATATGAATAAACTTTATTATTTATAAATAAACTGTTCTCTCAGTGTAGTTTTGATTAACTTACAATTCAGTTATAATTATAATTTTTCGATATTTGTCACATACTCATTAAGATGACGGTGTGCACAAACGCAAAAATCTCCGATATGCACTTTGTTTACGGACTTTCTCGTGGTATTTTTCTAAAAGCATCTGAAAGATATGCAGAAATGTTCCCTGAACGTGTGGCTCCATATCACACTCTATTTTCACGAATTCGCCATACCATTCGACCGATTTTGTCCAGTAACGAAGTTATCTGAGATATTTATTTCCCAAACCTTTTCTGAAAATTAGAACTGTCTAGCTCATTCCATTCGAGAGTTATCGTGTCTACGGTCGGACAGAATAAATTCTGACCACGGATTCTTGGTCAGTAAATCGAACCAAATCGTTTAAGATCATTTTCATCCAATTACAGACATTTGGGCAAATTGATAAGCACTCTGTTCCGAGGAACAAGAGCGCAAAAAAAATACATGCAAGAGACCTATCATTCGAATAAGTTTCCAATCTTGTTCGATCCAGTTCTAATGAATAGGTCTGTTGCATGAAGTTTTTTCATTATTGCAATCGATTATTATATCCATGAGAATACTGAGGACTACGAGAAAGTGGTACACTTAAAATAAATAAAAATTGGTTCAAGCACTGACGTGAAGTCAGGATAGAAAGCAATGATGAAAAATTAACACATTATTGTCTACCTTCAATTCTTCTTTAGGAGAAGAATACATAATTATTCTTGAAAAATATTCCTGGAAATAATGTCATATTTAAATAATCAAAGTAAAGAAAATTATAAGTTTAGTTACTAACATATTGAATGAAATTCAATTCAAAACAATATTCAATTACTTATTTTTAACCAATAAATGTCCATTGATAGATCTAAAGGTGATGAGGTGAAACATAAAGATATATTCTCATTAGTGATAGAAAAACTGGCCTAAAATTCCTCTCTACCCATCACGAGATTTAATATCCACAAATGAGCCTCTCACCTTACAAGATCAGAAGCCTTCAACAAAATTTCAGCGATATCATATTAAAAATAATACATAACCTTTCAAAAGTCCCCTCTCACAAATATACTCCTCTGAAGGCACATGGATCTCTTGAAGAAGAATCGTCTTCTCTATTACTCAAAGATATTCACTCTTGTGCATAGAAATCCCTTCAATATTCTGTTGCCTCCTCCTAAGGAGGATCTCTTTCAAAACCAGGTCTGATCACTAATGTAGGGCTATCATCTCCTATAGATTTGTGATGAAATAACACGATTTTCCCATAACATACGCGTAAAAGATATGTCATCATGACATTCATATTTTTATTTTTGAAGGTTCTCGCAAAAATACGACCATAGACAACATATCATACGACGATTCGCATCCGCTACCGGCGCTACCGATTCGCTACCGAACTCACAAAAGGCTGCGCGGTTCTCCAACAATATAGATCCGATCGTGTTCAAACTTGGAATTCTGCAGTAAAGTTAGGTTCTGAAGGCTCTTCCAAAATTTCAGCCATGCTGGACGAATAGTTTATGATATATAGATTTTTTTTCAATAATTTTTAATTATTTTTTTTTAATTTTCTAGTTATACCATCCTCACGAAATTCTGCAAGAATTTTCGCGTTGGCATTCTACAACTAATAACCATGTTTGAATTCAATCGGTTTTGTATTCTTTGAGTTAATTAGGAACAAAAAACAACCAAATTTCAGAAAATTTCAGATGGCTATAACTCTAAAACCGTTTGGACGATTATGCTCATAAACAAACTCAAATGTCGCATTCAGGTGCACAACCTAACCTGAAATTTTCAAGCCGCTATCTCTTTCCATTCTCAGGTTATCGTGACAACAAAAGTATTTTTTAATAATTTTTTAATAATTTTCTAGCTATACGATTCTCACAAAATTACACAAACGTGCTCAGGCCTATATTCTACAACTATTCACCAAGTTTAAATTCGATCGGATTCATTTTGGTCGAAAACAAAATTATTACTCGGAAACCATTGGGCCGATTATACACATTAACGAACTTGTCCGTCGTATTGGGATGCGCCACCTACCCTGAAAATTTCAAGTCGCTAGCTCTTTCCGTTCTCAACTTATCGTGGCAACGGACGGCACCACAGAATTAAATTTCACATTTGGGCAAAACTATAACGCGATGTTCCCCAACGCGCAAAAATGATTGTAGAGGCCAGCGCGAGATTACAATTCCAGCAATAAAAGAAGCAGTACTAAATCTTGTCGACGAGCAACTTGAAATCTGTACTAGGAAAATTGCTCAGGAATTACAAATTCACCATATGACGGTGTTTACGATCTTAAAGGATTAACTTTTATATCCATATCACATTCAACGTGTAAAGACTCTCTTACAACGAGATGTTCCGAATATTATCCAATGCCCCACTTGGATGTTCAGAATGATTGCATAATATCCTAAATTTTTGAAAAAGGTCCTATTCACAGACGAGAGATGCAATAATTGATTCTTATAATAACCACATATGGGCCGAACGAACCCTCACGCTATCACTGTAGCTCACCACCAAGAACAATTTTCTCTGAACGTCTGGCTCAGATATGTTGGAGATCAGTTAATTGGTCCAAAATTTCCAACAATTAGATTGAATGAAAATACATACGTACAATTTCTACAAGAACCTGTACTTCATCAAAATATTGCTTAGCGTGTCCGAAGGAAAATGTAATTTATGCATGATGGGGCCCCCGCACATTTCAGTATTGCTGCACGTCAGCATTCAAATCATACATATCTAAATCGATGGATAGGTCGAGGTACACCTCAGTTCTGGCCTGCCCGATCACCAGATTTTAATCCACTGGATATTACTTTTTGGGGCACATTAAAAACATTTGTTTACAAGTCTCCTTTCCAAGATATGGAAGACTTAAGAAACCGCATTGTTATTTCATGCAGGTTATTCAAAATATACCCGGATTTTTTGACCAGGTAACCCAATCTATGCGCCGTAGTCTAGACTCTTGTGTAACGGCCGAAGGTGGTCACTTTGAAAATTTGATATGATCACAAATAGCAAGAATGAAATATTATTTATCGAAAGTAATCAAGAAATTTGTTGGTGACCATCGATGAATGTTTCTTTCTTGCTAAATGTGATATATTGCATTTAGCCTTTAGGCGTATACCTTCTACCTATTTAATATGATATTCAATTTGTGAAAAGTTTAAAAGTGTTTGTTTTGTGTTATTTATTTAATACAAGTTGGCCCGGCTATTACTGGCTATTTATAAGGTTTCAATTATATATTGGCAGACACCCACAGTTATGATACTGTCTCTTAATCAATTTAAAGCTTTCTGATAAACTATATTTTTGTTTTGTTTTGTGGTGCGTAAATAAACAAAGATGACGGTTTTCCGACGCGCGTACACGGAAAGAAATCTATTCTCGAACTAAGTGAATAATATTCGATTGAAGTAAACGATAGAGTCATATATGAGCAAGAATATGATGTAGTTGATTCAAATATACTTTATTCTCAGAATTCAAATAAACTAATTGTTTCGTCTGAGTAGATCATATACTTGAATTTAATAAATTACGTTTTATTGATTCAAGAATATTTAAATATTCCGTGAAAGTATAGTAAAATTGTTGAAATGAGTATTTAGAATATTTCGTACAAGTGAAACATTGTTTCAAAATGAATTATTGTACATCTTAATATCAGTGGATTCTTCGTTTGAAGGAAAGATACCAAAAACTTGAATGAACGTTATAAATTTACTTAATCCAACATTACGGAAATGTTGAAATGAGCATATCATATTTTCAAATCGAATCTTATTTAATACTCGTCTTTAGAAAACAATTTTTGTGAAGTAAATAGTAAATTATAACTTCAGATTTAGTTTTCGGTCCACTTGCAAGAAATAAATACCAGTTTCATTCAATCCATTTATATTCTCACTCTGAACCAATGAGAATTCTGAATATTCAGTTTGAATTTAGTATGTTCTCAGGAGGAAAAATTGGATTTCTTCATGTTAGTTTTTACTCTACTCTGTAAAAATCAATCTTATACTTAATTCGAAGACTAATTATTCTCTTACCGAAGAATGAATGTATGTTGAAATAAGTAATTTATAGTATCAATTGAAAATCTATTTTATGCTTGTACTGAGGACCTAGAGATATTCGTTAGAATTAATTTTGAGGTTTTACTATGAGAGTCAGTTCAATCTTTTGAATTATTTGAAGACTGCCCATTGCTATGATTTTAGAATAAGGATTATATTTATGAAACGAGGTTTACATTATTTGAAAACACATTTATTATTCTTCTGAAAGAAACACGAACAAAACAAAAATATAAAAAAGACAAATCAATGAGAACAAATATAAAGAAAATGCTACTGAGTTATTCAACAAATAAAACAACCTGACTAGGTACAAAGAATCACAATAATAATAATCAATAATTAATAATAATAATAATACAATTATTATAATTGAGCTGGGAAAAAAAGTAATGAAAATGAACATTCCATTCCATGCACAAAAATCATAATCCTAAAAAAGAATAGGTATATTATCACATATTTGATCACATAAGGATTCGTTAATATTCTGAACTATCAACATAAAAAGTAACATCAGAAGAGCCACAAATAACAAATTTTTCTAATACGACCAAAGAATGAGTCAGGCGAATTATGTTTTAGTAGTGAGCTACTGACATTTATTTACTATCTACAAAGGATGGAAAATGTGACGGACGATTCGTATATGAATTCGCGATCCCGAATATGTCAAGACTAACTAGAGTAACTAGAACGAAGAAAGGGTTCAATATATGTATGATGGAAATATGCCATTCAGCAGAGTGGCAAGAGTGGGAATGTCCCTGTTCCGGTAGCATTTGGTTGTGTTGGGAACTCCTGGATCTGAACGTATAACTCCTCCCTTCCCAGAGGTTGCGTCACGGGGTGAAGAAGGTTTTGCTGGTTTGTTGGACGGCCACTTCCGGTTCCGGTCCTGCAGAAAATATTAATGATGAAAAAAACAATATATACAAAATTCCAATAAGTTCTCCATGAAATGACTTTTTGGTTGTGATTCTTCCATGATGGGCCGAATTTCTCCTTGTTTCCTCTTGAGGTTGTGGATCTGGTCTTTTTTCATCGGATTTCAATATATTGAACTAAATTTTATTTAAACAGTTGGAAAAAATTAAAAATAATTTTGATAATAATTATGTTTTTAATAATTTCATATCATATCAGTAAATTTTCAAAATGATGGATGGACTTCGATACATTTATCAATTTTTGGCGCTCTTGTTCCTCAAAACAGACTGCTTATCAATTTGCCCAAATGTCTGTGATTTTCGAATTTTTGGCTGAAAATGGTCTTAAACGATTTGGTTGGACTCACTGATCAAGAATCCATGGTAACAAAATCGATTCTGTCCGGCAGGCCGTCCATTAACACGATAACTCTCGAACGGAATGAGCCAGACAGTTGAAATTTTCAGAGTAGGTTTAGGAGATACACATCTGGGTTAGGTTCGTTATTGGTAAAAATCCATTGATGTCATTCCAAACTTTAACAAACTAATACTTTCGGAAATATGTTTTTTCAAAATTTCAATAATTATTCTCAATTCTATATGATTTCACAGAATACTCTAATTATAATTTCCTGATGTATATAAATCCAACATGAGATGAGTCATAGACCTATGTTTTGAATTCAATTACGAAAATTCTTGAGAATTGACACACAGAAGCCAAATTGAAAAAGTGGGAAAGCCCTTTGGACAGGAGCTTTGGGAATGATATCAATGGATTCTTATTTAATTTATTTTATTTTATGATACAGCTCTATCATAAGATTCCATTGATATCATTCCCAACTCTGAGAAATCAATACTTTCGGAGATATAATTTGTCAAAGTTTGAATAAGAGCGCCAAAGCTGCTGTCCACACGGGTTTCCCACATTTTTAATATATGACTCATTACATCGCATCTATATCCCTGCAGGCATTTCTCATGTGAATTTGAAATCCGATGAAATAAGTTTCAAACAAAAGTTACTCCTTCTATATGAATAATGAGAATCTGCTCTTAAGAATATGCCTTTCTATTTACAAAAATCAAGTTGATCTTGAAATAACCTTGAAGTCAAGTTTAAAAAATGTCAATTTTTTTTCCTTTATACCTAACAACTTTCACTTGAAACATTTTAGTTAAAGTACAAAGTTTCTGAGATAATTTACCGTCTCAAGTTGAAAGCCGCACCCTGTATATCTCAAAAGCATCGAAGAAAATTGATGAAGGTTAAAACAAATGTGGGAAAGCCCTGTAGACAGCACCGTTGGCGCTCTTGTTCAAACTTTGACAATTCATATCTCCGAAATTATTGGTCTCCGGGAATGATATAAATGGATTCTTACGATAGAACTGCATCATGAGAGGAATTAAAGTCAAACAGACCTTCTCATAGGAAAATATGATGACATGTAAGAACACAGATCATATAATAATTCATAGATAGAATAATTAAGTACAACATTCTGTGAAAAACATAGAAGTACAATTCATTATTGAAATTTCAAAAATCATATCTCCGGAAGTATTAGCTTATTAGAGTTGAAAATAAGATCAATGAATTTTCATGGTGAAATTGCATCTTAAAAAAAACGAATTTGAAATTTGTAATGTAAAAAAAAAAATTTTTTTCGTTACTCCAAAACCATCGGGCCAGTTTTGCCTAAAAACGAACTCAACCGATATATTTATCTCCTAAACGTACTCTGAAAATTTCAACTGCCTAGCTCATTCTGTTTTGAGAGTTATTGTAGAAACAAAACTTTGAAACTTAAAATTTTTTTTTTTACACTTTACGGCAACCTGATCAATACAAAACTTCGCATGCATATAACGGTTATTATTCTACAGTTGGATGCTAAATTTCAGACAGATCGACATAATAGTTTCGGAAATATTCATAAAAAATCTTTTCACTAAAAACGGCTATAACTCCGAAACCGCTCGGTGGATTTTACCCTATGACGAACTGGTCAGATTATTATTATTTATCGTATGGCACAAAGAAAACACATGACATCAATCAATTCAATACAAATATAAAATATAAATACAAATATATGGGTATATGACACACGTATTAAATTACAGACAGACATCTAATTTACAAATATATTCAATCGCTTCTTTAGTAGCCATCAGGAAGTCGTTGAAATCGCCGTTGTAGGCTCTTTTCTGGCACTCAGTAACAATGTGGTGGACTGTTTGATTGGCCGCACCGCAGTCACATGCTGGGGATGGTGTTTTTCCCCACTTGTAGAGTGAATCCCCGCATCTACCATGGCCAGTGCGTATAGAGATATTTATGGTCCAAACCTACCCTGCAAATTTCAATCCTCTTGCTCCTTTCGTTCGAGAGTTATCGTGTTAATGGCCAGCCGGCCGGACAGAATCGATTTCGACCACGGATTATTGATCAGTGAGACGATCCAAATCGTTTAAAACTATTTTCAGCCAAAAATTCGAAAATAACAGACATTTGGGCAAATTGATAAGCACTCTGTTCCGAGGAACAAGAGCGCAAAAAATCGTGTTCTGAAAAAGTGGTATTCTCAATGAAACAGGATAAGTATTTTTGGTAACGAATCATGTCGGAAATTTAAAAGATGAGCACCAAGACTACTAAGAGTATTATTTGAAGACTCAAGAGAAAATAGATTTGTGGTTTGAAACGTATAAGATTATACCAGAATTCATCTTTTTCTTCTGAATCACAATATAAATTTGAATAAATACTGGACTTACCTTGAAATATCCTTATAACACTGTCCGAGCATCCCCATTCTCTCATTAAGTTTCACATATTTAACCAAACAATATTAAAACCTTTTCTGAAACACTAAGCAAATTAACTCCTTAAAAGACGCGTTACGAACAACTCGAATCAAGTCAAGAGTGATATACCCATTCGCGAACCGCATAGATATCGTAGAGGGCGCTTTTCAGTATATTGCTGAATAATTTACTTGAATCTAGTGGTCGCAGAAATTCATATACTTGGAATACGATAAAAATGGTCGCAGGTGGATTAGGGAGTTTTCATTGGCTAACTACTGGAAGAAGAATTGGCGAGTTAGTATATTGCTAAATATTACACTTGAATCAAGTGAATGAAAATTTCATTAAGATAACTAATGGTTTCACACAAATTTTGATAATCAACGAATTGTTCAACAAGTTTCCTGTCTCTTTCAATATTACGGAATTCCTAAATAACAGGAATATTTTCCAGAATGTAACAGATTTGATGATCTTTGTTGAGTCACTTCGTGTGATGATTTTTTCTCTCTAATAGTTTTACTTCACTGGGGCATAATATTGTATTATAAATCGATTTGGAAAAAGATATATATACGAACTGGGGACCCAGTTCGAGTCTTCTCTGATATGATATTCATTTTAGAATATCTTTCCATTCGAATCATTGCATTCGTCGAATTAGTTTTTGAAATATCGAAATAAAAATGAAAAAAGAATTTGGAACTGCGTTGTCGGTATCATCTTCGTTATTCCTACACTCAATATCTTAAGCATAAAACGTTTTCACGTCTTCGAAGTAGAAAAATGTGTGAATAGTGAATTTTGAAAATCTCGTCACAGGGTGTTCCAAATACTGTGTCAAAAATTAATTAACATTAAACTACATCCTGCAAAAGTTTCAAATTATAAGATTAGATACACCCTTCAATCATAAATTACTAGAATATTTGATTTTCTATGGTCACAGATTATTGTTAGGGCGATGCATTCATAGGAATCAATGTGCATTGCATGCAATTGACTCTACGCATAACGTGAAGTACAAAATCTCGAATAACTTTCAAAATATTGATTCTGAAGGCATTATCTCTTCATGGAAATATCGGTATTCTTCATTGTTGAATCCAAAAGTTATGGCAAATTCTCATCACCATTTCTGACACAATATGTGAAACACCCTGTGACGAGTTTTTTTAATTTCATATGATGCATAATATATCCACATTCTTCTTCTTCTAAAACGTAAGATATTGAGCAGAGGAATAAGGAACATAATAGTAACAATGCATATATGTACATTTTTTTTCAGTTTTTTTTCGATATTTTAGAAACAATTCGAATAGAAAGATATTCAGAATTGAACAATCGGTCATATCAGAAACGAAAAAATCAGAAAAAAAAAGTTTTCGAGAAATTTATTTTCATACCCTGTATACAGTGTTCAGGCTTTAATAATATTTTAGGTCGGTAGGGCATGTCGTACAATATCATAGTCCCACTTTTCAGATATCAAATAGGTCCAGTTCTCCAGAAACGTCTAATAAGCACTCGAACTTGGGATGCACTGTATATGTATTTCACTAAGACTCTTGCACTCATTTTATGGAAAATTCAGAGATTTCTCATAGACTTATTTTTGAAGATAATATCTCTACAAAACGTAAAAGGAAAGTTATCGCGAAATAATTTTGACATTAGAAATCAAATATTCGTTTTAATTACATTTTTATAATTAGCTCATTCTGAACGTTTTGCTGGCAATACATGGTCGATTTAATCTGTTTTGGCTGAATATGCTGGATAAATAAAATAATGAATTAAAAAATACCTCATACATAAAAGTGATAATTCCAAAATTCAATTCATAACTTCATGATATGTTTTAGTAGAAGTTATTATTTCAAGAAAACCAACTCCTTGGATATATAATATGGAATAAGGATGTTGCAATTCTCGAACTAAGAGTATTATATTTTCGAATTTAAGATATCATATAGTTACCTGAAATATAGAAGAACTCTCGAATTGATTGAACTGAATGGTTTGAAATGAATTGATCATTTACTCGGATAGAGAAGTTCATTCTTCAATTAAGTATAAGTTTTTGAAGTAAAATAAATTAATTCCAAGTATACAAATTTTCCCTTTATACTTGTTCCAATCCAATATATACTCGAAACAACTCGAATATTCCAAGAATATCTTGATTCTTGGTTTGATAATAGATTTCTTTCCGTGTACGCGTGACGTATAATTGTGCATGCGCCATGACCACACATCAATAGAAAAACAGAATTTTTACTTTATGAGAATCCATCCAAGGTACCTATTTAGTTAATGCTTTGTTTGTGGCACAGATCACTTCGATTGTGTACAATTGTGCCGTGATATCAAGAACACCCTGTAAAGTAATGGTTTATTTTCAAAGATGTATGCCTCGAAAGCATACTTTTGAACACAACTGAAATTGTACGATTTGCGTGAAAAACAGCAAATTGCAATTGACTTTAGAAGAAAAACACCCTGTATGAAAATTTCGGACAAATTCATTATGAGAATCCATCCAAGGTACCTATTTAGTTAATGCTTTGTTTGTGGCATAGATCAATTCAATCGCGTACAATTGTGCAGTGATATAAAGAACACCTTTTATAGTAATGGTTTATTTTCAACGATGTATGCCTCGAAGGTATATGTTTTAACACAATTGAATGAAATTGTACGATTGGCGTGAAAAACAGCAAGTTGCAATTGACTTTAGAGGAAAAACTCCCTGTATGAAAATTTCGGACGAATACATTATGATAACCCATCCAAGGTACCTATTTAGTTAATGCTTTGTTTGCGGCACAGATCAATTAAATCGCGTAAAATCGTGCCGTGATATAAAGAACACCCTGTATATTAATGGTTTATTTTCATTGATGTATGCCGCGAAAGTATAATTTTTAACACCATTGAATGAAATTGTACTATTGGCGTGAAAAACACCAAGTGGCAATTGACGTTAGAAGAAAAACACCCTGTATGACAATTTCGGACAAATACATTATGAAAATCCATCCAAGGTGCCTATTTAGTTAATGCTTTGTTTGTGGCACAAATCACTTCAATCGCGTACAATTGTGCCGTTATATAAAGAACACCCAGTATAGTAATGGCTTATTTTCAATGATGTATGCCTCGAAAGTATAATTTTAACACAATTGAATGAAATTGTACGATTGGCGCGAAAAGAAGCAAGTTGCAATTGGCGTTAAAAGAAAAACACCCTGTATGAAAATTTCAGACAAATACGACGTTAAAATAAAAACACCCTGTAGAAAAATTTCAGACAAATACATTATGAGATTCCATTCAAGGTACCAATTTAGTTAATGCTCTGTTTGTGGCACAAATCACTTAAATCGCGTACAATTGTGCCGTGAGAAAAAGAACACTCTGTATAGTAATGGTTTATTTTTAATAATGTATGCCTCGAAAGTATATTTTTTAATACAATTAAATGAAATTGTACGACTATGGCGTGAAAAAGAGCAAGTTGCCATTGACGTTAAACGAAAAGCACCCTATTGACATTTTTATATTTATTCCTGGACTTCCACGAATAATTCAAGACCATAATTAGCCAAATCGGTCCAGCCGTTCTTGAGTTTGGCGAGACTAACGAGTAGCAATTCATTATATTATTATATCATTCTTATTATATATATATTTAGATTGGTACCAGTTCTCAATAAAAATGCCAACTTGACATCTGATTGAATGTATAAATTGAAGGTCAAAAATAATTCCTACTTCTACGACCTTATTTGTTGGAAATGCAACAAGCTATCCAATATTAATATTGTTATTGTAAAGCATGAATATGGAAAAAGTTTCTTGTGAAACGAGGTTTATCCTCCAAAGGAATGTTTTTGAGTGCCTTCTCGCTCGCCTAAAACGGTTATTTAGTTCTATTCTTGTCAGCTTTTGGTTTTTAAGAAAAAAATCAAAAACTGCTTCCCGGGCGCCATATCTAGGGGGCTGTAACTAAGCAGTGGGTGGCTCAAAAAAGAAAAGTTTATATGAAAGACCCACCCTATTTTTTGAACAGGAATCACCCCCTTAATTGTTTAGCAACTATTCATATACACCATGTATAAAAGAAAACAAAACTTATTCTATTTCTACTAGTTTTGAGGAAAGATTACACAAATCTTCCTACTGCACTCCAGACAAATAGCGTTTGAACAGTGGGCACACCTATAATTATTTGTCTTTCTCAATTTTGACGAAGGTCAACCGAAACTCAATTTTCTTTTGAGTAGCTTATCATCTGTCAACCTGTTGCCTATAAACCTAGAGATAATTCCCAAAAAGATTTATATTTCCTCGCTCAGGTCTCGATAAATATTTGTTTTCAGTCTTTGCCTCAGATGAGGTTTAAGTAGTTGTTCAAATGCCAAGTCCTTCACGAATCTAAAATGAGATTGTTGTTCAATCGGTTACTCAATCTATTCAAGTAGAAAATAAATAAATAAAAGCGGTAGTAATTATTTTTTAATGATTTGCTTCTAGTAAATAGTTAGAAAAACAAGAAAAATTTCTATGTCCAGGTAATTGGTTGTTATATATGAGGAGATGATTAATTGTTGAGTATTTATTATGATGAAGTCTGAAGAAGTCACTATGTCGACGAAACGCGTCACAATATTCAATAAATAAGTAAGTGTAAATCATGTAAGATTTCAATAAGGATTGGAATTCTACTTGTATATAGTTAGAATTAAATTTTATGGGTACAAATGACACATTATTGATACATCAGATGTTCCCTGCAACTCTGTCGTCTGAAATCCATACCGTTAGTGATCTTAGACAGATGTATCACCAACAGCAGATGAAGAATTCGAGATCGAATCCTGACTTTCTGGCGTCTCCAAGTAGGTCGGGGTTAACGGCATATCTATATCTGGATTTTATCCCACTCGAAGAGCTCTTCACATGCAGCATTAACTACGACTAGATTCCAGGCATTGCCTTAAGACCATGGGATTGTTCTCAGGGAATCCTATTGGTCTAAGGCAGGGTAGTTCAGCCAGAGAATCACCAATCATTGCACTACCCTGTGAGATCGAGGGCAAGCCAAGTGCGGGGAGGTAAACAGAGTAGGTACCTAGGGTAGGATCACTCGCTGAAACGGCCAGTCTGTTCTGAGCGGGGAAGGCAAGGCTTATGACGGTTTGCGAGTATGAGTTTTTATACCTGAGACTTGGACGGTTTTATTGAATTCTGACTCAGACGAACTAATAGTATATGGCGATAGTTGACTAACTTCAGTAATTGCGGAAGTAAATACTGTCAGAGTTGTAAATATTTCTTTTGTTGAAGTGTTTTTTGAAAACCAAAGACGTTAAAGACGAATGTTAGGAGCGTAAATCAAACAACCCCTAGGCGATTGATATAAAAATCCTACAATAATATACAGGGTGAGTCTTAAAGTTGTACATTAATTTCAACCATAGATTTCTCTCATCAAATAGAACAATTTTTTCATTTACCATTTTTACAAATTTGGCACAGGAAGAAAGATACAGGCTGATGAAATTTGAAAAAATTATCAGTTTTCCTTTTGTAACTTTGACATGGTTACTCAGAATGAAATGAAGTTTGGTGTGAAGTTTTTCATAACTATAATACTTAATCTCCAATTAATAGTTTTTTCCTACTTCTACTGGTTTCCTCGTTATAAACTCGCGAATTCATAAAACTATGAGAAATTACCATAATGAAAGCAGATGAAGGTTACCTCGTGTCATTTTAAGAATACTCTATAATTTTAGAAAATTAAATTACCTACTCTTTATCAATTCTCCTCAAACGTGCAGTTTTCGAAATATTCAATGACATAAAATATGATAAAAATTCCAGAAAACTAACTGTTCTTTTCAACCCGGATCTGGAATAGGGTAGCAGATGACCTGTGCTCAAATAAAGACATAGACTGAGTATTGATCTAAAAGCTGACACTTATAGAAAGAGGTATTGCTAGTATAACCTTTATAACTCATATCATATGTTTATACATTACCATTCAATCATAATAAAAGCCATAAACAAAAGCCAATAATTATTCAAACAATTTGAATCGTAGGGTAACTTATCTTTTGGGAAATAAATGAATACGCTTACCATGATCTCTATTAATCTTTGAATTTATCTCTATTCATCCCCAATAGTGAATATAAAATGAACTTCTTCATAGTGTTAAAAACGTTTAATATCAATTATAAGTATTATTACACATATCCATCCCAATTATTATTGACGGGAAATTGTTAATCTGAATTTACAGTACATATTAATAATAAATACCTTGAAATGTTAGGTTAGGACCGAACGATATATTCTGTGGCTTACCTAATGTATTACATTTCTGTGCCTGCTTCTGTCACGGTATAAATAATATTATTATAGGTACTATGTGTACAGGAGGCTGTCACTTGTCTGATTGTTTCTAAAAATCGACAGTTTTCATCAAGGTTTTCTTATCTGAGAAACCTGGGTTTTGATATACTTAGTTATCTGTGGATAGAATCGAAAAGCTTCATGAAACCCGAAATCCGTTAACCTGCTTGTTAAATATGACAGAGAAATCAGTTAATCGTGAAGTGAACGTATCATCGTGAAACGAATGTCCAGATTCTATGCTATCTATAGGCCATAGACTGATAGATAGAGGTTAGGTTATAATAATTGTTCATAGATTGATTGAATGATTTATAATATATAGTCATTTATATGATGCAAAATAGTTATTTTTGTATCTAGTGCGCGAAATGCTACTTTGGTGATCGAGAACTGATTTTTTTAACGAGGCGCAGCCGAGTTAAAAAAATAGTCGAGATCACCAAAGTATTTCGCGCATGAGATACAAACAAAATTTTTTCTACAAACGCCAAAAATATTGTTCTAAAATAAGTAACATGCATAGCTTAATATGAAAAATAGTATTGAACTGGCTTAAAATGTTTTTCCAAATCAAGTTAATACTGTAACTATGAAAATAAAATGGCATTTGTTTGTTTGATTGAGGAACATAAAGGTTAAAATATAAAAACTCCATATAGTTTACATGCAGTGTGCGAAGTAAGTACTTCGCACACTACTTCGCGCACGGTGTCATGGTAACGAAGGAAAATGAAAAAAAGGGTCACTTCGCATATTGTTTTCAATGCGCGAACCTTGTCATTTTTTGACGTTTGTAGAAAAAAAATATTTAATGAATGACAGAATAGGAGATGAAGATATTGTGTATATTCAATGAAAACTGAGTAGGAGTCAGTGTTTCAATATTCAGGAAGAATTTCTTTCAAATGCAGCATAAAGATTATTTAAAACCATTTCATTAGTCTTGAGTGAGTAAATAAGTTATCTCAAACAATTTCGGGCTGCAGATAATAAAGCTTGCATACAATTATGCGATATTGAATCCCAGTGTTTCTGTGTTCGAAAGTTAAAGACCGTTCAGGGATGGATTAGCACAATGTAAAATGTTATAACGCTTATTACTTTTAACCTGAGCCGAATCTGGAAAAATGGCATATTCCATTTGATGGGAGGAATACCTGGTTGAAATTAATGTACAACTTAAAGTCTCACCCTGTATACATTTTTATTTTAGTTATAATGGACATCATATAAAAACGACCATTAACCAATTTGTAATCTATGTATGATATTTACAAGTGAGCAAACTATTTCTCTCCATGATGCCGCCGGGTTAACCAAAAATACTACAAACGTTCCATCATATCTGGTCAGTTCCAGATGCCATGAATCCGATTGAAATATTGCAGTTGACGAAGTGAAATCCATTCGGAACTGGAAAGAAACTGAGTGATAAAAGTACAGTGCGGGTAATCGAATGGGTGAAAGTGGAATAAAAATAAAAAAAATACAGGGCAACCCTCGTCAAACCTACCGCCGTGGAATCCATAAAACGCATAGACCGGACTTTTTCCACGTCCTATAAAAAATGTTGTGGTTGCGCCACTTCGTATCGGGGAAACAAACAACCCTTATTTGATCGCTTGGTGTTTCTTCCTACGCGTTCGGGTTTGGCTTTTGTGAGAGGAATTTGTCAACGGTTAGACAGAAGGGGGATGTTGCTCTTGAGGCACGCAAACAAACAAAATTCGATATTGTCTAGCGGAAGATCCGAAATCGATGGAAGTCTTGTTGGTTATCGGCCTGAAATGTATGAGATGGATTTACTTTCCATATGAAAAATTTCTTTTAGAGAGGAAAAAAGGGGAATATTTTAGGGTGCTTCAACGATCTAGAAATTGGACGGATTCGAATTTTCGGATGGATGAAGAATTTACTGGCAATCATCCAGTTTTCTCGACAAGAATTGTTTTTATTTATAGTAAAAAATAATTTTCCGTCCACAGTATATGCCATACCATCTGTAATCTTAAAATAATGAAAAAAGTGGGAAAGTCCTGTGGCAGGAGCCTTGGTGCTCTTGTTCAATCTTTGACAAAAAAAAATTGATCATCTAAAAAAAATCAAGATTGCCAAAAATTATTAATTCGAAACCACGAACTTATCCGAGATATTAATTCCTCAAATCCACTCTAAGAATTATATTATATCAATTGAAACTCAATATTGCAGTTTTGTTTTAACTGGAGATATTCTGAACCCAATCTGATTAACTTACCAAAGTATATATTTTCATCATCCTATGGATCATCCACGGGCATTAAAATATCACCAAAAAGTATAATATCATATTATAATCCTCATAATTCTACGATAGCTGAAATGAATTTGAACTGTCACTTATAGCTTATAGGAAAATAAGATGACATGAAAGAGTAGGAACACAGATCATATAATAATTCATTGATAGAATAATTATAGCATTTTGTGAAAACATAGAAATACGATTTATTATTGAAATTTTGAGAAATAATATCTCCGAAAGTATTAACTTGTTACAGTTGAAATAGATATCAATGGATCTTTATGATGAAATTGCATATTAAAAAAAATTAATTTGAAATTAGTAATGTAAATAATTTTTTTTTATTACTCCGAAACCGTCTGGCCGAGTTTGCCCGATAACGAACTTCACCGAGATATTTATCACCCACCTACTCTGAAAATTTAAACTGTATAGCTCATCCCGTTTCGAGAGTTATCGAGTCTACGGCCAGCCGGACAGAATTGATTTTGACCATGGATTCTTGATGAGTGAGTCGAACCATATCGTTTAAGACCATTTTCATCAAAAATTACAGACATTTGGGCAAATGAATAAGCACTCTGTTGCGAGGAACAAGAGCCAGAACAAGCGCCAAAAATCAATGCACCGGCTATAGCTGTTGGGATTCCAACCTACATCTGAATTTATAATGTTGGCCCGGGTTGAAGGTTATGTGCAAAATTTCAGTCGATTCTGACAGATAAGTATAAAATTTTTGAAAAAAAAAATTTTTTTTCTGCCGATTCGATATTCACGAAATTTCGCGAAAATTATCGCGTTGGCATTCTACAAGTACTTACTGAGTTTTATTTGGATCAGATTTGCATGGAGTTATTGAGGAAATAACAGCAAAATTTAAAATTGGTTAGGTTTCGTTTGGCCGATTGTGTCCATTAACGAACTCAACTGTCGCTATCTCTTTCCGTTCGAAAGTTATCATGACAACGGTGACCCATCCAGCTACTGAACTCGCCGAAGGCTGATCGGCTTTCCATTATTTTTCAATATCTCCAGCAATACAGATCCGAACGTGTTCAAATTTGTAATTTTGCCTTAATATTAGGTTTTGAAGTAGCCCGCAAAATGTATTATTATAAATTCAATAAGAATGCAAAGTGATTCCAACCTGTCGAGTTTTTCGCGCATGTACTTGGGAATAGCATGCTATCATTTTGCCGAATGTCCATCTGAAATATTGTTTCCTCAATAATTCAGAAATATTGATCCGATCGAATTTAAACTTGGTAATTTGTTGATATAGAAATTTTGAAAAATTATATCTCTGAAAGTATCAGCTTGATAGATCTGAAAATAATCAGTGAATTCTTATGATGAAACTGTATCTTGAAAAAAATTTAATTTGAAATTTGTAATGTAAAAAAAAAGTTTTTTTCGTTACTTTGAAACCGTTGATCCGATTGTGCCCAATAACGATTTTAACTGAGAGATTCATCTCCCTAACCTGTTCTGAAAATTTCAACTGTGTGGCTCATTCCGCTCGAGAGTTATCGTGGCAACGGCCGGCAGGCTGAACCTGCCGGATTGTATCGATGTATCGATTTTTCCATGGATTCTTGATTAGTGAGTTGAAACAAATCGTTTAAGACCATTTGCATCCAAAAATTGGAAAATTACAGACATTTGGGCGTATTGATAAGCAAAAATATAGTATAGATCGATATTCTGTATATCAGGGACTATTCGTCGAATATCGCTGAAATTTTATAATAGCCTTCAACACTCTATTCAAAAGCCAAAATCTATATGCTCGGAAATGTTAGGAAATGATTCTCTTCTGGAAGCGAAGCAGTCTTGGGCGAGTTCAATACCTAATGGGTCACTGGTCTGGGTATGAATTTGAACAAGTGCTTCAAAGCTCCTGACCCCAGTACTTTTCCAACTAGTTCCCTGAAATTACGTTGAAAAATATTCAGATTGTACAACTATTCAGTTTTCGAATTTCCCAACCGGAAATAAGCACTATCGTTTGTTTCCAATTTCAGTAGGTGTCAATATTGTGTGGGTACGATACGAACGCAAATGAGTCTCCCAGGACCTGCGTCGTGAAATAATCAGCTTCGAAACCCTCGAAAACCACCAGTAGTCCGCACATAGGGCCGACTGGTCTTCCAAACAGATAAAATTGACAGCAGTTCCCATGGGAGGAGACCTCTGACCCCAGGTCACTATTTTACAGATATAGGGTGGGACAGCACTGAAGCGAACTGTAGGATGCATGGGCTTGGAAGCTCATAGTCAGGACATATAACATAACGGTAATCGGTAGTATTGGCAAAGGGATTTATGACTTTGTTTTTTGGTTTGGGGAGGGGGGGGGGTATAACCGGGATCTGGGAGGTTCGGGATTCATACATCTGTAATGAATTCTATCGAATTTTGAGGCGGAAATGGTCTCAAACGATTCCATTCTTCTTACTGAGCAAAAATTCGTAGTCAAATTTGATTTGATTCGTCTATCTGTTCGTCCATCTATAAAGACAATATCTTTTGAAATAATAATAATAATGAAAATAATAATTCTATTAATTGATCCTCAGAGGCACACCATGGTGTATTGAACAGGTCATAATAGGAACAATAACAATGAATAACAATAAGAATGAAGTAACCAAACCTATTATTGCACAGAATAGTAATCCTTACATAAAACAAATGTTCTTGACCTAGATTTGGGGAAGAATTCTGCGAGAGCTATCAAAGCCTTATTCTACAGTAAATATCTAGATTTGAACTATAGAACGATTTGAATTATATTGGTGACGATATTGCCAAAATATCGAAATATTTCAACGACCAAGGTGTACAGGTCCATTTTCTTACACTAGAAGAAACAAGTTGTCAACAGTTATTATCTTGACGTACCTGGTGAGAATGTAATGAATTCTCACTAGTATTATCACAAGTGATTGAATTTACGCGATAAGTCTGTCGACTTATTTCTTAACGAAACTGAGTTGCAAGAAAACACCACGAGTCCAAAGGACGAGTGGTGTTTTCTCTAAGCAACTTATTTGAGTTAAGAAATGACTTGCTTAGAGAAAACACCACTTGCCACTCACCACTTATTTGAGTTAAGAAATAAAAGAAAGACTCATGAGATAAATTCAGTCATGACTGATATTTCATTAGACTATTTCACGAACAAAATGACTCATTTTGGCGTCTGTTATTTATATTTAGCATTTGTCAAACAGTCGGTAACCATGGTTGAGTCGTTTAAAACACCAAATTTGTAAGACCAATCATAATTCAATGACAGTTGGTGTCTTAGCGATAATACGAGATGTCTTTAGTAGGGCTTCACACGAGACGAGAGTAGGCGAGAGTATAAAAAATCTCGTCTCGCTCTCGCCAATTCCCAAAAAATTAAGTCTCGTTCTCGTCTCGTTATCAGTTGTCTCGTTTCGTATCGCTTAATTCTGAATAACGATAATAAATATTATAATATATAAACGAAATGGTATACAATAATGAATAATTTTGTAAAGCTATATGTATGACGCTCTTATACAAAAATATTCGTACATGTACATATTATTTTTAATTTTAAACACTGATAATTTCAACTTTTAAATTACTCGATGACCAAGAATTCAAACATAATCACACTTGCATCACATCATTTTTCAATGATCTACGTGTTTTTGCCATGATCATACCTGCTGTGGAAAATAATATTTCAACAGGTACGGATGTAGCCTAGGGTGATTAAAAAAAAAAGAATATTTTTTTTTTCGTTTGGTACTCTGAAAAATAGGTTCCTAGACACCTCTAAGAAAGCCTCTCCAAGCATGAGTTCTTAATTGTAACGGGAAGGTCCTCCTACTTACAGTTTTCTATTTTTTCTTATTATCAGATAGGAAAATGTATATCTCGCTTCCAACTACTTGAAAAAACAAAAATCCCCTCGAACGAAAATTTTATGTATATTTTGTGAAAAACAATTTAAAAATACGCACTGAACAAATTTCATAATAAAAAATGACAACGTGATTAAGATTTTAAATTATTTAAGATAAAATTAAAAAAAAATATTATTAGAATAAAAACTTTCAAATGAATTTTTGAACAGAAAACATCTATAGGAGTTGCTTTTATAATAAAAACTCAAATTTGTCTAAATTTCCTTGAAACTCACAGAATAAATTGAAATTTTTCGAATTATTGATCAAAAACTAGAAAAATTGATATGCATTGATGTTTGACGATGAATATCTCGTAAACGCTGAACTTGATCGAAAAATCATAAGAGACCATTTTTATAGAGCAGTAAATTTCCTACAAAACTATGAGTTTCATCATTCATAATGATTTTTTTTCATTGAGTTATAAAATTCATAAAAAATTAAAAATTTTCCCAAAAATAATCAAACTTTAACCGTTAATATCTTTTAAACGGTTGGGTTTACGAAAAAATCGTAGGAGACCTTTTTTGTAGAGCATTCAATTTCCTACAAAATCTAAGGAACAAGATATGTTTTCAAGTAGTTGGAAGCGAGATATACATTTTTCTATCTGATAATAAGAAAAAATAGAAAACTGTAAGAAGGAGGACCTTCCCGTTACAATTAAGAGCTCATGCTTGGAGAGGCTTTCTTAGAGGTGTCTAGGAACCTATTTTTCAGAGTACCAAACGAAAAAAAAAATAAGTGGAAAAGTTTAACGGGTAATTCCGCAAACGAAGCAGATTAAAAATAATTCTGCTGGTACCTGCCGACACGTGTTTCTGCTAGTTGGCTTCTTCAGGACAGGGCAACCAAACACGTGTCGGCAGGTACCAGCAGAATTATTTTTAATCTGCTTCGTTTGCGGAATTACCCGTTAAACTTTTCCACTTATTGATATTACTCCGCATGATCCATATTTCTATGAAAAAAAAAATATTCTTTTTTTTTGAATCACCCTAATGTAGCCATTAATAAATCATCGGCCATCTTGGAAAGTGTTGGAAGAACTTTTCCATCACTCTCCACTACTGTAAAATATTTTGATTCCTATTTGCTCTTTCTAACAGCAAATATTCCTCAAACTCAGCTTTCCAATATTTCAAAAGTTTTGTTGATGTTTTAAATAGGCTATCGATGTGGATACATTCTTTAATAGAATTGAACAATTTGGCATAGTTTTCAAGGAATACCTTCCCAGTGGGTAGATTATTGAGGGTGTTCTTGGCGTACTCCTCATAACACATTTTCGAATGAATAGCTTCATTTCTTTACCAGTTTTATTATACGTAGTTCCACAGATGTATACAATAATTGTCCACATCTTCACTAGAAGGAGCACAACAGAATACATTTCTCCAGATGTTCAGATAGAGACAAAATTTTCAAACCATTGGGAATTAGGGGCAATAAAAGTTGTCCATTAAGTATTGAATTCATAATCGCATCCGTTTTTATGGTTGTGAATTCTTTTTTTTTCTTGAAAAATAATCTCAATTATCGCAAGGTCATAACGAATTGATAATCTTCTAAAAAATCGTGTATTTCTAGAACGATCGATGCATAATATAGGCAAAATATATTGGTAATTATTGTGGAAACTCTTCATATTCAATTTTTTTCTGTGGGTGTTGAAACAAGTCGAGTCGTATATAAAACTTCATACAAAAAATTTAACGAGACCAAAAACGAGACTGTCGTGTGGTCTCGGTATCGCCTGTAATATTTTTGAAAACGTCTCGTACGACTCGCTCTTACATGAAGATTTCTTTCTAAAATTATAAATTTAATAACATTCTTTTTCGGCTTTCACCGTAATTCTCTTTAGGGCGAGTAGCACAATTGATCTTATTTTCATATTTTTCCAATTCAATCGAAATAATAACTCTGAGAACACAAGATCATACTTTCGAAGGTATGATTTTTTAAAATTTCAATAATACATCGTACTTCCATGATTTCACAGAATGCGAATTCTATCTGTCTGTGTTCTATCTGTGTTCACTATTCATAAATGTCATTTTATCTACCTACAACACACATGTTAAATTTATTTCTGTTCTAGAATACAAATTATGATTGAATTCAAAATGACCAATTGAAGGATATTATAATTTTTGGGTAATATACCACTACCCTAAATGCCCTTGGATAATCTGTATGATGAGCGAAATATATACTTTGGTAAGTTTATGAAATTGGGTTCGAAATATTTTCAGTGAAAACAAAACTGGAATATCGACTAAGTTTCAATTGATAAAATATAATTTTCAGAGTAGATTGGACGAATGAATAGCTCGGATAAGTTCTTTATTAATTTCAATTTAGTTTCTTCTATGATGCATTTCTATTATAAAAATCCATTGATATCATTCCCAACTCTGAGAAACCAATAATTTCGGAGATGTTATGTGAAAGTTTGAACAAGAACGCTTAAGATCCTCTCCACAGGGATTTCTCACATTTCATTTGTATTTTTATCTGATTTACTCTTGTTGAAATATTTTCCACTTTGTTATTGATTTTCATTCATTTGTTATATTTTTGTTTCTATGTGATATACCTTATATTTTATTAATAAACTTGAAGTTTCGTTTTGAAGAATCCAAGTTCACATCGAAAATGTTTTTCGAAGTAAATTGAAAAAGACGAAAAAGTAGGGCGAGGGGCCCCCAAAGTTTTCTAGCTTAGGTCCCCGGAAATTGTAAATTCGCCACTAGTGGCTCGTGAAAGTTTCCTCACAAAATTAACAAAATTCCGATAATTAGAAGAACTGGCAGCGCCCCTATAAGAGCGCGCAAAAACGGCAGATATTCGACGATACAAGTAAAATGGGTTCAAGCCCTGTGGACAGGAGCTTTCTGGCGCTCTAGTACAAACAGACAAATTATATCTCCGAAAGTATTGGTTTCTCAGAGTTGAGAATTATATCAATGTATTCTTATGATAGAACTGCATCATAAAGGAAATTCAATTCAAATAATAGTTTATTTATCAAGATTAAATGAGCAATCATGAGAATGAGAACTTCACCATGGAAGAAATCGAATTAAATCTGGCCAATTTTGCCCAATAACGAACTTAACCGAGATATTCATCTCCCTAACCTACTCTGAAAATTTCAACTACCTAGCTCATTCCGTTCGAGAGTTATGGTGGAAAAACTTTTTTTAAATTTTCAAATTTTTTTTTTACACTTTGCGGTAATCTGGTCAATACAAAGATTCACATGCGTATAAAGGTCATGATTCTACAATTTGATGCTAAATTTCAGATAGATCGAACGAACTTGTCCGAGATATTTACGCTCCAAAACCACCTTGCAATTTTCAATCCGCTAACTCCTTTCGTTCGAGAGTTATCGTGCCTACGGCCGGTCTGCCGGCCGGACATAATCGATTTCGCACTCGGATTCTTGATCAGTGAGTCGAACCAAATCGTTTGAGACCATTTTCAGCCAAAAATTTCAAAATTACAGACACTTGGGCAAATTGATAAGCACACTGTTCCGAGGAACTAGAGCGCCAAAAAAACAAGTTTCGTATGACAATTGCCCAAAACAGGTTTAAAGTACCTACAAATAGTAGGTATTCCATAAAACAAATATGAAAGAAGATAAGCAATAATAAAAAATTACCTTGTAATCGATCAAAAATTTCCTGATCTACGTTCACCAAACTACCGAATTATGCTTTCAATATTTACGTAATATTTTCAAACATTTTCGGGTGAGGTCCCCGTTGCATCGCTAAAATACGAGTATTTCAACCCCAATATTTTTGAAGTTACAATATTCCCTTCTGTCAAGTTAACATTATGAGAATTCATACATAGAATAATAATTATATCAATCTGTGAAATACGATTTACATTGAAATTTAAAAAAATCATATCTCCGAAAGTATTAGCTTTTTGGAGTTGAAAATGATATGAATGGATTCTTATGATGAAACTGCTTATTAAAAAAAATTTGATTTGAAATTTGTTTCGTAAAAAAAAATTTTTTTTTTGTTACTCCGAAACCATCTGTCCGATTTTGCCCAATAACGAACTTATCCGAGATATTCATCCCCCAAACCTACTCTGAAAATTTCAACTCTCTAGCTCATTCCGTTCGAGAGTTATCGTGCTTACGGCCGGCCGGCCGGACCGGCCGGCCGGACAGAATGAATTTCGACCACGGATTCTTGATCAGTGAGTCGAACCAAATCGTTCAAGACCATTTTCATCGAAATATTCCAAAATTACAGACATTTGGGCAAATTGATAAGCACTCAGTTCCGAGGAACTAGAGCGCCAAAAATTGAATTTGGAATTTGTTGCTTAAAAAAATTTTTTTTTCGTTACTCCAAAACCATCTGGCCTATTTTGCCCAATATCGAACTCAACCGAGATATTCATCTCCCTAACCTACTCTGAAAATTTCAACTGCCTAGCTCATTCCGTTAGAAAGTTATTGTAGAAAAAAAATTTTTTAATTTTGAAAATTTTTTTTTTACACTTTGCGGAACCTGGTCAAAACAAAACTTCACATGCGTATTAAGGTTATGATTATACAATTTGATGCTAAATTTCAGATAGATCGAGTGATCGGTTTCGGAAATATTCATAAAAAATGTGTTTTACCAAAATCGGCCATAACTCCGAAACCGCTTGATGGATTTTGCCCATTAACGAACTTGTCCGAGATATTTACGCTCCAAACCCACCTTGCAAATTTCAACTCTCTAACTCCTTTCGTTCGATAGTTATCGTGCGTACGGCCGGCCGGACAGAATCGATTTCGACCTCGGATTCTTGATCAGTGAGTCGAACCAAATCGTTGGAGACCATTTTCAGATAAAATTCGAAAATTACGGACATTTGGGCAAATTGATAAGCACTCACTTCCGAGGAACTAGAGCGCCAAAAATCGAACCTCAAATCCAACATCGAAATCCGCAGGAAACATTTAATATCTTCTCCTTATTAAAATCGCGGCCCGCATTGTAAATCACACACACAATGCAACAATAATACATCCATGACATTAAATTGTACACCGTGGAAGTATCAACCGTCCACGGTATTCGTTTCAGCCAAATCCTGCCGATTCGATATGTTCCCGGGCCCTCTGCTTTTAATAACCGTGTACTATCCAATTTCCGTAATTTACTACCGGACTACGTTCGCAGCAGTGAGCTTTCCATCTGGTTTCGCTCCGAAGGGGGTCGAAAAAAGTGCTTCCGGCAACGCGGACTTACTTTTAATAAAAAACTTATTTATGAAGTGAAATAATGGCGCTAAATATCCCGGATTACGGCGTGATCAATTCTCGGCATATTCCCGTAAGGAATTCGAAAGCGGTAATTTGTAGGTACGTTGTCGAAAAGATAAACGGTAGATTATAACGAGTATTTACTGGATAGAAGAAGCCCACTTTACTGTTACTTTTAGTATGCGCTCTTGTCCCTCGGAACCGAGTGCTCATCAATTTGTCCATATATCGGTAATTTTCGAGTTTTTGGCTGAAAATGGTCCTAAACAGTTATTAAGTTCGACTCATTGATTAAGAATCCGGGGATTAAATCGATTATGTCCGGCCAGTCGTCTGTTAACACGATAACTCTCGTACGGAATGAGCTATACAGTTGAAATTTTCAGAGTAGGTTTGGGAGATAAATATCTCGGTTCAATTCAATTTTTTTTGAGATGCAGTTTCATCATAAGAATTCAATGATATAATTTTCAACTCTAACAAGCCATTACTTTCGGAGATATAATTTTTCACAGAATGCGAAATCTATCTGTCTTTACGAACGGGAAAGTAGTCAAAAAGTGAAGATGGGAATAAAAACCATCGAATAATATGTAACATGATGATATTTTCCTGAAATTAGACAACTGAGAAATGGGAGAACTGAGAGAAGAGGAAAAGTTATAAAATTCATTAATATTCACCTTTCACCGTAAATATATACATATCGATTGTAGCGCAGAGATTAGTTTGTCGGACTCATAAGCTGAAGGTACAGGGATCGATTCCAGTAACCGAAATTGCTCTTTTTCGCTCTAGAAATTTCTCTATAGAAATAACTATTAATTAATAGCCATAGTCGGCCGAACGGATTTGGAGTTATACCTATATGAAATTTGGTTGTTATTTCCTCAATAACTCAAATAATGCAGATCCGATCCTATTTAAATATTGTAATTAGTTGTATAATGCCGATGCGCCATTTTTTTGCGGATTTTCGTGAGAATTGTATCTATAGAAAATTTTTAGAGTATCAGTGGGAAAAATCTCAGAAGAATCTGAAGCTGAAATTTTGTGCTTTCAAAACCTAACTTCACATCCTAATTTGTACACTGTTGGATCTATATTGTTGGAGATTTAAAAAAAATCTGCAATGATTCAACCTCGTGGAATGGGTTGTTGCAACTTACACTCGGTGCATAGTTTTCACAACTCGAAATACCTAAGGAAAGTATCATCGAAATGTCTAGAGCAAGGCTGGAGACAATCATAGCAGATTGTCCATTTATTCCTGATATTTGAGTACGTAGTGCATTACGAACAAATTATTTTAATAGTTCAAAATATATTAATATAATACTATCCGCTCTTCATAATTTAAAATTTAATAGTTCATACCACTAACACATTCTTTTCTGTATTATGAACCTTAACTCAAGAAAAAATGATTGATACACAAATGTAGATCCATATTTCTATATTTTTTGCTAGCAACATTATGAAAATACTGTATAAAGGAACATGTATATTGTATATAGGAACATGTCTACTTAAGGAAGTAAAAGGTAATATTAACCTCAGTGGTCAACGAACAGTAATTCTTTTGATGATTTCATTATGTTCTTCATTCCTATTGCCTCCATAAACTACATCAAAACAGTCTTGTATATATTCACGAATTCAAGAATCGAGAACTTGCTTTTCAAGAGAAAAAAACCTCTACGAATAGACAATCTCTAACAGCTAGAAAAGATGACATTTATGAGTAGTGATCACAGACAGATTCTGTGTTCACATGCTGTGAATACATAGAACTTACGATGTATTATTGAAACTTTGAAACATCATATCTCCGAAAGTATTAGCTTGTTCGAGTTGAAAATAATAACAATGAATTCTTATGATGAAACTGCATCTTGAAAAAATTTGAAATCAAAAGTTGTAATGTAAAAAAAATATTTGTTTTCGTTACTCCGAAATTATTATACCGATATTGGGCAATAACGAACTTATCCGAGATATTTATTCCTCAAACTTACTCTGAAAGTAGTCTGGCCGGACGGACGGCCGGCCGGACAGAATCGATTTTGAACACGGATTCTTGATCAGTGAGTCAAACCAAATCGTTCAAGACCATTTTTAGCCAAACATTCGAAAATTACAGACATTTGGGCAAATTGATAAGCACTCTGTTCCGAGGAACAAGAGCGCCAAAAATATAAAAATTTTTATCTTCAAAAATTTTAAATTTGAGAAACCATCCTTTATAATCCACTCAGATTACACACATACCTTCAAGCCACTATTTTACACTAGAGTACTTAATTTTAGCTCGATCGACTTCGTATGAGTCGTGAATAGACTATGGAACATGCGCGCAAGAGCTTCTGACTTCAAGTCAGTGCTTGACCCAATTTCAATATTTTGATATTTCCTATTTGAGAATTCACAGATGGGCACGAAAATGAAATATTACTCAGCTTAATTTCCATTCAATAACTGTCAGGAATATGAGAACGAATTTTATTTCTTGAACTGGAGTTAATAATACTCCTCATTTTTCAAACAAAACGACCCTTTCTTGCCGAGATGGAAGATAAAAGAGCAGCGCTAAAGACACACAGAACTTTCTCCAATAACACTGAAATAAAACCCCGTTTCAGAAAATCTGGATGCACGTATAGACCTATATTCGAGATAGTTATAGAGACAGAAAATCCCAACGTTGATATTCAAGCTGAAAATGGTGTAGCTTGAATTGCCGAATAGGTAGATATAGAAGTATGAAAGAGCGTTTAATGTTCTGATGTGGATCACACGTCTGGAATTATATCCGAAATTATTGCCGACTAGGAAGTAGATGTTCAGCTCCCTATATCGATTATGTAGAATTTGGACATGCATGCCCTATTTTTAGCACTCTTGTTCCTCGTAACAGAGTGCTTATCAATTTGTCCAAATGTCTGTAATTTTCCAATTTTTTTATGAAAATGCTCTTAAACGATTTGAATCAACTCACTGATCAAGAATCCATGGTCTAAATTTATTCCGTCCGGCCAGCCGTAGGCACGATAACTCGGAACGGAATGAGCTAGACATCAGTTGAGTAGGTTTGGGAGATAAATATTTCGGTTAGGATCGTTATTGGGCAGAATCGACCAGATGGTTTCGGAGTAACAAAAAAATATAATTTTTCACCATAAGAATCCATTGATATCATTCTCAACTCTAACAAGCTAATACTTTCGAAGATATGAATTTTCAAAATTTTAATAATGAATCGTACTTCTATGTTTTCATAGAATGCTTTAATTATTCTATCGTTGAATTATTATATGATCTATGTTCATACATGTCAACTTATTTTCCTATAAAAGACATGGCATGTCAAATTCATTTCAGCTATCGTAGAATTATGAGGATTATTATATGATATCATACTTTTGGGTGATATTTTAATGCCCATGGTTGATCCATGTGATGATGGGAATATGGAAAACTGGAATATTGGCTAAGTTTCAATTAATGTAATATCAATTTCAGAGTGGATTTGAGGAATGAATATCTCATTCATCATAGATTTGAGGAATGCATATCTCGGATTCAGAATTGACATTCTTGTTGAATTTAAATTCTTTTATGATGTTTGAATTTAATTTCTATTATGATGAAAATCTAACATAAGAATCCATTGATATAATTCCCAACTCTTACCAATACTTTCGGAGATATGATTTGTCACAGCTTGAACAAGAGCGTCAATGCTTATGTCCACAGGGCTTTCCCACCTTTGATACACAAATATCTAAAAATAAAATTGATTCAAGCACTGACGTGAAGTCAGAAGTTTTTGCGCGCATTTTCTATATTCTGTTCACTCCTATTGGATACTCTTAATCGAATTTACCATAGATATAGATGGGTCTCTACACAATTGCAGAATATCAAAGATGCAGAATGATACTAATCTAGAAAGAACAGCCGTAGAAACTTACACGAGTAGAAAAAAACATTTGCAGAAAGGCATTTGCCGAGTATGAAACAACGACCGAAAGTAACAACACCCGAAAGGTACAATCGCCGAACATCACAGATCTAGAAAAATAATGCGAGCTGTTGCCACGCTGGTCTATACTTTTCAGTGACATCCACAGACCACTTCAATTCCACAAGATTCACTTCACTGACAGTGATAGTCTGACTAAAGATTTACTTACTTCTACTCTGTGGTCTGACAAAAAAAGTATAATTTCTTATAAATTATACCGGGTGGCCCACCACAGACGAAGAGCTCGTTTTGGGGGAATAAATGAAGGCATTTTTTTGTGCTGTGTGTTCGAAATCAAAGATATAGTCCAAAGTTACATTCTTTAAATGTAACACCCTGTATTTGACCTCAAAAATAGAATGGCGAGCTCAAATTATGATTAATTTCTTCAGATCAATACCTTAGAAGCACCATTCACGAGAAAATGGCAAAAATTTGAGAATATGTAATTTTTGGCGCTCTTGTTCCTCGGAACAAGGAATTTTTGGCTGAAAATGGTCTTGAACGATTTGGTTCGACTCACTGATCAAGAATCCGTGGTCGAAATCGATTCTGTCCGGCCGGCCGTTAACACGATAACTCCCGAACGGAATGAACTAGACAATTGAAATTTGCAGAGTAGGTTTGGGACATAAATATCTCGGTTGAGTTCGATATTGGGCAAAATTGGCCTAATGTTTTCGGAGTAACGAGAAAAAAATTTTTATATTACAACTTTTGAATTTTCATCACAAGAATCCATTGATATCATTTTCAACTCTAACAAGCTAATACTTTCGGAGACGTGATTTTTCAACATTTCAATAATACATCCTAGTTCTATGTATTCACAGAATGTGAATCCTAACTGTCAGAGTTCACTGTTCATAAATGTCATCTAGCTATTAGAGACATGCCTATTCGTAGTTCGAAAATATTTTCTGCTTGGAAACAAGTATCTGATTCTTGAATTTGTGAATATATACAAGACTGTTTCGAAACCGAAAATCATATTGACTGGTTGCATATTGAATAATTTATGTGCAAATATTGGGGATGATGTTTCAGAAGATTTAGAATTGAATCATTTTAATGATGTAGTTTATGAAGGCAATAGGAAAAAAGAATATAATGGAACATCTTATACAGCACAGTTTTGCTTTTTTCATACATATCATATCCTTTTCTGATAAAAGTAACCCAAAATTGTAATCAAATTGGTTCAAAGTCTAAATTGAGGAAAAATGAACTAAGGTGAGAAATCTTTTAAAAATCACCAGAACTCAAATATCTCGGAAACGGTTGATTTTCGGTTATCAATAAACTAGCTTACCCTGCGAACTCTGTTCCGCCAAAGAGGCAAAAAATAAGCAGATTTTAGATTTTATGATACACGTTTGTCATAAAATATAGAAAATGCATATTGAGTCACAATACAATCCCTTTATATATACATATATAGCATTAAAGCAAATATATTCAAACTGAGCGAGGATTTCATTGGGACGTTTTCTGCAAATGGTCAAAAAGTTGATTTTACAACAGATCGTATATAAAACTAATTTTTGACAATTTGTAGGTTGGACGTTTTCTGCGTCCAATTAACCAAATATCAATTTTCAACATTCGAAGATAATCAATACCGCCTCTGCAGTTGCGTAATGTCCCTATTTAAATACATTATGAGAATCTGTCTGAGGTACCTATTAAGTTGATGCTTTGTTTGTGGTACTAATCACTTCAATCGTGTACAAGTGTGCCGTGAGAAAAAGAACACCCTGTACAGTAAAGAGTTATTTTCAACGATGTACGTCTCAAAAATATATTCTTTAACACACATGACTAACATTGTACGATTATGGCAGGAAAAATAGCAAGTTGTAATTGACGTTGAAAGAAAAACATCCTGTATGAAGATCTCGCACAAAAAAGTATCCTATGTCCGTCTCCTGGTTTTAAGCTACCTCCCCACCAATTTTCAGCCAAATCGGTACAGCCGTTCTTGAGTTATAAATAGTGTAACTAACACGACTTTCTTTTATATATATAGATAGATATGGCTCAAACAACAGCAAATGAGTCATACTGACACCTCCTCCAAGGTTCACGTGTAATTTGGAATCTACCTGTATATTGTTGAAAATGTTGTGACAATACTATTTTTTGATGAGTGGTCGCCCTTGCTATGAATTTGAACTAGATCGCCAAAGCAGACTGACTTTTGGTCAGTGCTTTTCCAGCCTTTTAATTCACAAGTCGACGCCTTTTAGTGAAGGATAAAGTTTTTTCTTCCACTTCTTTTACTTCCTTGAATTATTGGTTTTTCCGGAATGAGATATATAACCAGTGATCTATTCCTAAGCGAACACTGAACCGGCATCTAAGACCGTTTGTTTGGACAACCTCTTTCCGAAGCCATTTATAGTTGGCTGGATTTTTGTCCTGAGTCCAATAAATCAGACTGTACTCCCATAAATCTGGAAGTTCCCTGGGCTAGAGATCTGGGCCACCGGTATTACACTACATATATTTGGAGTTTATTCAAATATGGGGATTCTTCCCATCGCATGTAAGGAGACATCAGTTCACCTCCCAGAGCGAGGAAGGGAATGAAAAGATATTTTCAGGAAATTATTAAATCAAAAACTGAAGAAAAAAATCTTGAATTGCCTACTTGAATGGAATTTGATGTTGCATGAAAAGATTTATTCCGTAAAAGATGGTATTTTGTCCACCCTCACATCCTCTATAATGAGTTTTTGGCTCACTATTCAGATGAACAGAGTGCCTATTAATTCGTCCTAATGTCTATATATTTCAAATATTTGGCAGAGAATGGTCTCAAACGATTAGCTTTGACTGACTGATGAAGAATCCAAGGTCAAACTTGATTTTGCCCGGCCTTCCGGCCGTCAGCACGATTGCGTCCAAATGCGCCAAGTTAATGGGCCAAATCCACCAAGTGGTTTTAGAGTTATAGGCATCTGAATTCTGTTTTCCCAATATCTCGAAAAATCCTGATCTGATCGAATTAAAGCGAGGTAGTTCGTTGAATAATACCGACACGAATGATTATGAAACATTTTTTGAGGCTCGTATGACTGGAAAATTAAAATAAAATTATTGAAAAAAATTCTGTATCTCGGAAACTATCCGTCAAATATCGTTCAAATTCTGCGAGAGCCTTCAAAACCTTATTTTACTGGTCCAGATTTGAACTCGATCGGATCTATAGTAGTGAAGATACTGCTGAAATATCGGAGTATTCCAACGATGGAGACTGATCCATTGGTTTTACACTCGACCAACGAAGTTTTCAGCAGTTTTTGATTTTTGACTTTCCTGGAGAGAATGTGATGAATTATCGCGTACACTGTACATAGATCGGTTAGTCGATACGTCAGTGATCTTAGTACAATAAAACTAAACTTATTTGCCTTCAAGATGTGATAGAAAGAAAATTATCAATCCTGAGATGTTGATAAATCAACAAGATAAACAGCATTATTACCTGAGATGTTGAATACTGTTGGAAGTAATTGTTATTTGCGGTAAGGATGTCAAGGCATTCGCATTGAACACTTTAAACATCTACTTTATTAACATTCATAATTTTTTTCCTACTTTTAGTTTTTAAGTACCAAATTTCGCTAATCACTTGATTTATTTTTTTTTAATTTGATTTGTGCAATAAACATGAAAGTGATAAAATTTCTGAATAGAGAATGACGAGACCTTCCAAACGATGTATCACAAGTTCATACTTCCTATTTGAAAAATTGGGGTTTGTACCTGTCTTTCGAAGGCGGTTGAAGGTAGGGTTCGCATTTTCAAGAAGAAGAATGACAATTTGAATTTGATGTGTCTCGGGATTTCCCATAAATATATACAGTAACTAAGATAATAAATGTATTCCATTTGACTTTCTCCACACTGTATAAGTCCGGAAAAGTTCCAGAGTTATCATGCGAACCTTGTCCCTTCCATAAAATGTAGAGATATATGCGCACTCTCCACTAATATACTCTCTAAATGAGAAAAAGAAGTCCCTGGAAATCTCATTCCAGATATCATCAGAAACTTGAATGCAGTTTTTCCAAGGATGGCAATTTAGATTATGGAGTTTATAACTTGCGGATTTTTCATCGATTTTGCATTTACCTGAACTTTATTTACATGAAGATAAAACAAGAGAATGCTTGTTCGCTCGATCTGGTTTATGTCTAGAGTTCTGTTTTGATAAATCAGTAAGTCCAGGGCGTTCTGCCATTAGGGTTCGTACATATAATCATTTTACTTATGCCCACAGTTCACAAATTAATTTTTCACCCATCTAAGTTTCCCATAGCATGAAGCTTAACATGGTTCAGTTTAGTTAAATTTGGAGACTAAAAAGTATGAAACATGACTGTTTTAGCTTTTCGGGGAAGAGAAAATGACTATATCCGAATTCCTCTTCCTTCAATCCTTATAATCAAGTCTCTTTCGGCCGTCACCGAAATCAACAGTTGTATTTATTAATCATCTAATTTACCAAAGTATAAACCAGTTGTCCATCCAGGTGAGACCAAAAAAATTAATTTAATTTTCTTCTACAGGGTCTACATAAATGATTGTAACATCGCACTTGGCTTTAGATTTTTATTCGTCGCTTCTCACTTCTTGTGTTCTTATAAATCATCATCAATTTTTAAACTGACAACCAGAGTCAATATTGAATTATTGTCAATTCTTAAGATTCGTTTTAAAATTGAGGTTGCAAATTATTTTAATCTGCAATGACTTATAATTTAGAACAAAACAAATTTATTGTGATGTCCTATCACCGCAATGGTTCATTAATCAATGATGAATGGATTTACTCTATACAGACCTGTGAAAATGAATATCTGGCGAAAATCCTGATGTTCAGATTCTAGAATCTTCTCTGAAAGCCCACACCAGAGGTGTTATAAACAGATTCATGCGGACGGGAAACGTTAAGAAGGGAAAATCGACAGGAAGACCTCAAGTTTTTCAAGAAAATGTTGTAGAACTGATAACACGAGTTGAACAAAATCCTCAAATATTATTGAATGAATTATCTGTGCCGTCAGGTGTCCCCTTGAGTACTTGCCACAAAGTATTGAAAAAAAAACTATATTTTTACCCTTTCAAAGTAATGACTGTACAACTCCTAACAATAAATATTCCACGTCGTCTAGAGTACTGCGATTGGTTTCCAAATAGTCTTAACGTCGACAGATTATTGGACTCAAGTTTTTTTTAGTGACGAGGCTTGGTTTGACTTGTTGGGTTATGTGAATTCTTATAAATACAGAATTTGGACAACTGAGAATCCCCACAGTTTCATTGAGACTCCATTACATTCGCAAAAAGTTGGTGTGTGGTTAGCAGTTTCTCGTCGTAGAATATATGGCCCAGTTTTCTCTCATGATACCATTAATGGTTAAAGGTACAAAAGAATAACGCTCAAGCCTTTCATAAACCAATTAGATGACGAAGAAATACAGTTGAGATATTTTCAATAAAATGGGCCAACTGCCCACACTACTTCTGCAAATCTAAGCTGCAGTTCTATGACTACTGTATAATAAGTCGAGGACTCCAGCCTTCCTTTCCAACACACTCTCCAGAGTTGACTACCCTGGACTTTTTGCATATCTGAAAGATGAGATTTTCATAAGAAAATATGATAATATTGAGGACCACCAATCATCAATAACAATGTGCTGCCAAAATAATGGCCCACGAATGTTAACAAATATATTTGATAACAAACAAAGAGAATTTATAAATACCTTGAGAATAATGGAGTACATTTTGAACATTTGATGTGAATTCATTGTTGTAATTCTCAAAAATGACCAAGCTCCCAAAGTGGGAGTTATCTTACAGTTATTCAATGTATTGTTTCCATTTGTATTTATTTATTACCTGCATTAGCACATTAAAATTAGTTCAACAGTATGCGTTCAGTTATCAGCACCTCTCAAAAATTCTAAGTAGGATTTTAAAAATTCTTCCATTCAAACACAAGAGAACTGATTATTCATATCTGCTCAATAGCTAAAATGATATCTCTTGAAAATGGAGAATAGAATAACAAGTAATGAATAATTCACTCTCGGTTCCTCCAGCTTGATATCTTCTGGAAGAAAACTCCTTAGTACGGAATAAATTCCATAATTATTTATCATTCTTTCAATCCAATGACCCTACTCTGGTCATCACAAGGTCAGCTGTAAACCCAGAGAACGAGTTAAGGCGAAAATTCATGGAACGATCAAATCGCAACGACAAGATTCTCGTCGTTCGTTTCTAAACGAACGACGTCGTCCAAATGAGTATACAGTCATTTGGACGACGTCGTCCATGTCGCTGGATTAATCCAGCATTCCAACGACAACTGATGACATACCTCTGACAGCCACTAAAATTAAAATTGGTTCAAGCACTGACGTGAAGTCAGGAGCTTTTGCGCTCATGTTATATTGTCCATTCATCTCTATTGGACAAATTCAAATGAAAGTAGATATTATTATCCTATCTAATATGTCTTCGACCAGAAATGACTATTGTTGTGTGCCCAAATGCAATTCATGGGCGAAAAAAATGCCATAATGTATAGGTTTGTGTTTTCACTTCTTACCTCCGGAAAACCAAATATAAATATAATTATTGAAACTGCGTTAGGAGGATAACTAATAGACCGACGAGTACTCAACTTGGATTTACATCATCTTTAGACAGAGTACAAGGAGGTATGTACCTCGAAAGAGAACTGAGGAAGGATGTGTCGATGACTTGCTGCGCTGGAAAACCTCATTCAGAAGAAGAAATAAGCATCGCCCAAGCATCCTTGAGTTAGTTGAACTGCAATAATAATGCTAGTAGTAGACTTGGTTGTGTACATTGTTACCAGACCACCTAACACTTGTGCCGTTGATACATCGCGGTTATCTACAAAGAGTGATATCTTGAACAGTGACAGTGCTTTGAAAAGTTTCACAGGCATAAACAATTTTGATATTTTCAATTGAATAGAAGAGATGGTCATCACAACTCTTGGAAACAAAACAAAAAAAAGCAACTTTATTATACCTCAAACATTACACTTATTGTTAATAATTATATTCACATAATATATATGTATCATATCTTGAAAAAATCATTTTAATTATTGATAACTGTTTCACCACAGCTTTATCTTGATCAATTAGACACTATATATCCTCATAAATGAACTAGAACAGCATGCACCTGAACTTGAATTAAAACATCAGTAATATGTTTACACTTGCTCCATGCTCCGACTTTACAAGAATATACCATACTTTTTTTTAAGTTTACCATTCTCCACATTAATATGGGCCATCAATTTTATGTGGTTCTGAATTAAGGGCACTACTTTGTAAACATAAGGAACAAATGTCTATAAAACTGGGACCACAATTTGTTTTGTCATACATGATCCACATTTAGAACCTCTCCTCCTTCTACAAGGATTCTAGAAATAGGAGTTGAAGCTCCTATGTACTCCAGAAATTGCATCATCTTGGAAGTTCCCAATTGTTTTTCTTTTGCGATTTAATACATTTATATAATTATTAGAGATAACTGTAGTACTGTAGGAACTCATTTTTTAAAATATGTATTTAGTTGTAATATTTAAATTCAATTAGGTTTCTATGTCATTTGAAAATAAGCTGTCATCCGATTTCGTCGTTCCATGAAATATAGGGGAAGGAAAATTTTGAACGACAAAATCGTCGAAATTTTGGACGACAGCGTCGTTGGTTTTGGACGACAAAATCGTCTCATGAATTTTCGCACTTAGGCTCAGTAATTATGCATGAAATGTACCCAAAATCACGTGTATTAAAAACTTAAATCCAAAAATTCATTTATTTAAATTTCACTTTCTGCAAACTTAATGCGAATTACATCAACTATTTAATCAATTTATTTTGTATAATAAAAATGTTTCATCCAAACTGTGATGAGAGGAAACGTAATCTCCCAGAGACAATCATTTTGGAACTCATCATTGTAAACGTAAATAAAGAAGAATGTGAGGTTATGCGTATTTTTATGAATTCCACAGAATCAAGTTATATTCTGTGATGAATTATGTAGCCGGAATTGCAAGTGTGTTCAGCAGGCATACGAAGCGGCAAAATGAGAGGGTTTCAGAACCAACTAAGATGTTACAATCATTTATGAAGAGCCTATATTCCTTGAGTCTAATCTTTTTAACTCGTATCTCAACCCTTTAGGCTGGTTTATGCTGGCTGGTAACTTTAACTTAATCATATATATATAATATATATAGACATTTATTTTTAGTCTTACGCTTTATAATCAGACTAAATAATCCGTTAACTTATCAATTATTATTATTAATAATAAGTAAACGGATTATTCAGTCTCAGTATCAACCATAACGTTAGAAATCTATGTTTCAATTTTTAAGTTAGGGAATAAGTTAAAGTTACCAGCCAGCATAAACCAGCCTTTTTTCGGCTTTACTATCAATGTAATATTTATTTACTGCTTTGAAGTCTCGCGATAAGAAATGATTTAGACATGGAGATGTATGATGATAATGTATGATAATAAGAAATTAATATTTTTTAGACCCATGCAAAATTTCATGAGGATCGTATGGTTGCAAAAAATGTTCAACTATTTTGCTGCATATTTCACTTGAAATCTGAAACCCCATTTTGGACTGAGTATAATTTTGGCTTTTAGGTGACCAATAATGACCAATTGTAGCGTGCTAAGTTTCATGACAAACAGACTCCTAAAAGCCCGTAAAATATCCCAAAGTAAAATTCTAAATAAATCAAAGAAACATCTGCTTATGTTTATAGCAATCGGTTTTTTGGAACAGAACATGTGGATCATCACTGAAAGGATATTGTGTATCACAGGGTCGGTTGAACAAGATGATGAACGATGCGTGGAATTTTAAAAAGATTATTAAATTTCATTGGGATTTAAAGAAAACGCGTTAGGAACTTCGTTCCTGACAGATGGGATTCCCCTGGCAGCACTCCTATTATTTTATTCAATATTTGGCACGAAGTTCCTTTATACGATCTGCTACGTGCTACGTCCGGCCTTGTTCAGATATTCAGTCTTGGGTGGCTGCAGCCTTCAGACTGAATGGGATTTCCGTATATATACAGGAGTGATTGGATAAGTAGACTAACGTTTTTTTTTAATTACAACTTTTTAATTCAAATTTTTTTAAGATGCAGTTTCATCATAAGAATCCATTGTTACCATTTACAACTCTAACAAGCTCATTCAATTGTCAATTCGTAGTTTGAAAATATTTTTTATTGGAAAGCAAGTATTCGATTCTTGAATTTGTGAATATATACAAGACTGCTTTGATGTAATTTATGGAGGCAATAGGAAAGAAGAACATAATGGAATCATACAAAGAAATTACTGTTCGTTGACCACTGAGGTTAATATTACCTTTTACTTGCTTAAGTAGTGGGACATGTTTCAAATACTGAAATATGGATCTACATTTGTGTATCAAACATTTTTACTTGAGTTAAGGTTCATAATACAGAAAAGAATGTGTTAGTGGTATGAACTATTAAATTTTGAATTATGAAAAGAGGATAGTATTATATAATATATTTTGAACTATTAAAATAATTAGTTCGTAATCTACTACCTACTCAAATATCAGGAATAAATGGACAATCTGCTATGATTGTCTCCAGCCTTGCTCTAGACATTTCGATGACACTTTCCTTAGGTATATCGAGTTGTGAAAACTATGCACCGAGTGTAAGTTGCAACAACCCATTCCACGAGGTTGAATCATTGCAGATTGCTCATTTAATCTTGATAAATAAATTTAATGACAATTTTTGAAGCATCAAAGCTTTGAAGCATTGTAGATTGCTCTTTTTTAAAAAAAATAATTTTTGAAGCATTTTTTCAAATTTAATTTTTTTCATGATGCAGTTCTATTATAGGAATATATTGATATAATTCCCAACTCTGAGAAACCAATACTTTCGGAGATATAATTTGTCGGTTTGAAGAAGAGCGCCAAAAAGCTCCCGTCCACAGGGCTTGAACTATTTTTTTTCTTTAAAATCGGGAATAACAGACATCTGAGCCAAATGAACAATCCCGCAAAAAAAATGGGTTCAAGCCCTGTGGACAGGAGCTTTCTGGCGCTCTAGTTCAAACAGACAAATTATATCTCCGAAAGTATTGGTTTCTCTGAGTTGGGGATTATATCAATGTATACATATGATAGAGCTGCATCATAAAGGAAATTCAATTCAAATAATAGTTTATTTATCAAGATTAAATGAGCAATCATGAGAATGAGAACTGCACCATGGAAGAAATCGAATTAAATCTGGCCAATTTTGCCCAATAACGAACTCAACCGAGTTATTCATCTCCCTAACCTACTCTGAAAATTTCAACTACCTAGCTCATTCTGTTCAAGAGTTATTGTGGAAAAACTTTTTTTTAATTTTCAAATTTTTTTTTTTACACTTTGCGGTTATCTGGTCAATACAAAACTTCACATGCGTTAAAGGTCATGATTCTACAATTTGATGCTAAATTTCAGATAGATCGAACGAACTTGTCCGAGATATTTACGCTCCAAAACCACCTTGCAATTTTCAATCCGCTAACTCCTTTCGTTCGAGAGTTATCATGCCTACGGCCGGTCGGCCGGCCGGACAGAATCGATTTCGCACTCGGATTCTTGATCAGTGAGTCGAACCAAATCGTTTGAGACCATTTTCAGCCAAAAATTCCAAAATTACAGACACTTGGGCAAATTGATAAGCACTCTGTTCCGAGGAACTAGAGCGCCAAAAAAACAAGTTTCGCATGACAATTGCCCAAAACAGGTTTAAAGTACCTACAAATAGTAGGTATTCCATAAAACATGTATGAAAGAAGATGAGTAATAATATGAAAGAAGATGAGTAATAAATAAAATACCTTGTAATCGATCAAAAATTTCCTGATCTACGTTCACCAAATTTTCTCCTCTCTCGAACTACAGAATTATGCTTTCAATACATTTTAATAATAATAGTAATATTTTCAAACATTTTCGGGTGAGGTCCCCGTTGCATCGCTAAAATACGAGTATTTCAACCCCAATATTTTTGAAGTTACAATATTCCCTTCTGTCAAGTTGACATTATGACAATTCATACATAGAATAATTATATCAATGTGTGAAATACGATTTACATTGAAATTTTGAAGAATCATATCTCCGAAAGTATTAGCTTGTTAGAGTTAAAAATGATATGAATGGATTCTTATGATGAAACTTCTTATTGAAAAAAAATTAATTTGGAATTTGTTTCATAAAAAAAAAATTTTTTTTTGTTACTCCGAAACCATCTGTCCGATTTTGCCCAATAACGAACTCAGCCGATATATTTATCCCCCAAACCTGCTCTGAAAATTTCAATTCTCTAGCTCATTCCGTTCGAGAGTTATCGTGCCTACGGCCGGACAGAATGAATTTCGACTACGGATTCTTGATCAGTGAGTCGAACCAAATCGTTTAAAACCATTTTCATCGAAATATTCGAAAATTACAGACATTTGGGCAAATTGATAAGCACTCAGTTCCGAGGAACTAGAGCGCCAAAAAACAACATTTGAACGTGTAGGTAATCCACTATTCAGCCTTTCTTACTGATTAACTTTTCGAAAACATACATCATCCCTTATTTCACTTCCACCAAACAGCCAAAATGAGATTTAATATTGACTCTACTTGTTGGCTTTCACAATCATCTTCCTTAATTGCATCAGCAGAATCCATGTTAGGAATAGCACAAAAGGGACAGGATTTCGCTCAGGGTATAAATTTCCGTGCATAAACCACGCTCGATTTGACACACCTTGTTCATACCGTTGATGCTTTATTGTCACAGGAAAGAACATTATGAAATGCATATTTCATGTAAAGGTCACCTATCGTGCTTTTAGATGGAAATGTATCAGATGATACAATTAGTGGCACCTACAGAATATACACGCATCAGAAAATGCCGGCCCAGCACGTTAGCCGGTTAACTTCGTCAGGCGTCCACACGTTTGCTATTAGGCGCGATTCATACCGACCATAGACATAGAATGGACTGGCCCTAACGTAACGTAAGAGAAAGAGAGAGAGAAAGAGATGTTATGAAGGATAGAATAAGTAAAGGCAAATAATGGTATAAAAACAATGGGGTTTTGATACCATGGGCAAATACACAAATTGGAAATTGGGGTATATTGGAAAATCCCGATTTTTTAAGAGAAATATTGATTGGTTTGAATGAGTATCCAAAAAGCTGAATGAATTACAGTAAGGAAATTTATGAGAAATATTTTCAGATTATCAGAATATTCAGAAACGAGTCTCGGATTTAAATGAAACTGTTTTGCCTTTAACTATTCTGTCTACAAATCACCAAAACACATACACAATACACGAAACTAAACAATACAGTATACAAGAAAGGTCAAAGGATAAAGGAAACCAATATTTCGTATTCTGTGATTTTGCCAATCGCCAAATTATAAGAATATATTCTTATACCATGGTTTGCCTTAAACTATTCTGTCTTTTTTCAATGCTGATATCAATGGTGTCTTTCTCACAACCAGTCCATGTTATTCTATGTCTATGATACCGACGCGATATCGCATATACAGGGTGAGTCTTTGACAACTGCATTAATTTTAACCAAAGATTTCTCTCATCAAATGAAACACTTTTATCATTTAACATTTTTCCAAATTCAGCTCAGGTAAAAAGATGCAGGCTGTTGAAATTTTGAAAAAAAATCAGTTTTTATTTTGTAGCTTTGACATCCTTTTTTCGAATAAAATGAATGTTGGCGTAAAGTTTCCTATAACTATGATACATATTTTCCAAATATTAGTTATTTTCTATCTCTACTGGTTTTCTAGTTATGAACTTGTGGATTCATAAAACTGAACGAAATTAGCATAAAGAAAGCATATAGAGTTTTTCTTGAGTCATTTCAAGAATATTCCATCGTTTTAGAACATTAAATTATTCTTCATCATTTCTCCTTAAACGCACCGTTTTCGAGATATTCTTCATTGAATGTTTTAAAATGGAAAACTCCAGAAATTTCACTACTTTTATGAATCCGTCCCTGAGCGTTGGAATCCCGAATCAAGCTGTAAATCACGTTACCATGCCTTATTCTCGTCCGCCAACAATGTCATATATAATTTATATGCGGGAGTGTATTAGCACATTGTGAAATCTTTAAACGCTTGTAACTTTTTACCTCAGCCAAATCTGGAAAAATGGTAAATGAAAAAAGTGTTTCATTTTATGAGAGGAATCTTTGGTTAAAATTAATGCAGTGGTCAAAGACTCACCCTGTATAGGATGTCACGTTTAAGATATCGCATACGAGATAGACACAGAGAAATACTTGTAATCTGAAGGGATGCGATGAAAGTGGTTCACAGGTCCATGACAGTGGAGCATCTCATGATTGATATCCCACAGGGGCAGCATGTCTATTTCAAGGCGATTTATCGCATGCGATATTTCGTTTCGAGCTCATATTGGCGAATAATGTAGTGAGAAAAGTGTCGCCACCAAATTCATCGCCGTACCAGTTAGCAGTCCGTACATTCCATCAGACACATCGAAGAGATATTTTTCATGCGATATGTCTTATACGCGTCAGTATGAACCGAAACTTATACCAGTTCTGCTCCATCAGAGCCAACGTGAAGAGATCCGATACAGAAATTACTCTTTCACAATGATAATGAGGTATATTCATTATTCTTATATGGTTTCTTTCTGGGTTTTCTCTCCCACACTCTGAAAACTATCTATTAACACGTTCGCTGCCACCGATATTTTGTGAACTTTCGCCAGGTGCCAATAAGGTTTTTTGAAATTTTTGACTTGAAAACTACTTCAAATAATCGCAATTTATAATCAAAATGTAATTTCAGTATTATTACGAGTTTTAAAAAAAATAAAATTGTCGCCATTTGGCACTGCACATCAAATATGATGACAACAAAAGTTTGAACCAATCATGAAAACAATGCCTGAAGGACCTACCCTGAGTGCCTAGACAACATTCGGTACCGTACTCCAGCACCAGGAGAATTAAAATGCTATTAATTGAAGTCGCGCTCGAGTCGCCATTTGGCGACGGTGGCACTTGGGAAATGGTTTATGCGTCGCCAAATGGCGACACCGGCAGCGAACGTGTTAAATAAATATCACTGCATCATAAAGGAAATTCAATTCAAATAATAGTTTATTAGATAAGTAATAATAAATTACCTTGTAATCGATCAAAAATTTCCTGATCTACGTTCATCAAATTTTCTCCTCTCTCGAACTACAGAATTATGCTTTCAATATTTACGTAATATTTTCAAACATTTTCGGGTGAGGTCCCCGTTGCATCGCTAAAATACGAGTATTTCAACCCCAATATTCTTGAAGTTACAATATTCCCTTCTGTCAAGTTGACTTTATGACAATTCATACAAAGAATATACATAGAATAATTATATCAATCTGTGAAATACGATTTACATTGAAATTAAGAAAAATCATATCTCCGAAAGTATTAGCTTGTTAGAGTTAAAAATGATATGAATGGATTCTTATGATAAAACTGCTTATAAAAAAAAATTTAATTTGGAATTTGTTTTTTAAAAAAAAATCTTTTTTTTTATTACTCCGAAACCTTCTGTCCGATTTTGCCCAGTAACGAACTTAGCCGAGATATTCATCCCCCAAACCTACTCTGAAAATTTCAACTCTCTAGTTCATTCCGTTCGAGAGTTATCGTACCTACGGCCGGACCGGCCGGACGGCCGGCCGGACAGAATGAATTTCGACCACGGATTCTTGATCAGTGAGTCGAACCAAATCGTTTAAGACCATTTTCATCGAAATATTCGAAAATTACAGACATTTGGGCAAATTGATAAGCACTCAGTTCCGAGGAACTAGAGCGCCAAAAATGCATTATTTCGTGAATTGCTTCTGCGTAAGAAATACGAGATATTTGTCTGAAGCAATCTATCGAACAATGTTGCCTAATAAACAATAACGAAACAACATCAGATGAAACAACTATGATGCTATTCTGAAATTCGGGAATTGTGATTCTTCGCAGAAGCAATACACAAATTAATGATTTTTTTATTTTGTAGATATTGTTCAGAGTTTGGGAGAGAACCCAGAGATAAAACATTTAACGAAAGATTGGAATTCTTGGTTTTAGATATATAGCGCCATTTTCGGATATTGAGTGCAATTTATTTTAAAGTTTGCGGTTATTTCACCGTTCCCGATCACATATGTTTACCATTTCTGGACCGGAGTAGGAGAATTCTAGACATTACATATCTTTGATAATATAAGTTCACCCTATACGTGAACACTGAAAGTTTCTTTCAGCCTTATGAGCTGTACAACAGTAATTTAACAAAAAATCCAAAAATATTGCTTGGCTCTATCATACAATACATTTTATCCTAGGATAACTAGATTATGACTCCATTTTTCAACAAGCTGAATTAATATCTTACTCTACATGAGACATACTGAAAGAGCCAGACATTCAAGACCTATTCTGTTTGCGCATAGCAATATTGCTAAGAAAAAGATATTGCTCCCACAGCAAGATTCGAAATATTTCTATTCTGATCATCGATTAAGCTGACCATTAAAAAAATGGGTTCTCATTTGAAAAAAATTAGTTTTGAGGTTTTTGTCATGACTATATGTCAATGGAATTATTAATTAACGAAGGAGAAGCATTGGTATTTCTTCTGATAGAAGCTAGAAAAACAGGAATTTTCATGCAAAAATCTACAAGTTATAAACATTGTATGAAGCCCTATTTTGGAAAACTTACGGGTTTTTTCAGATTTCACACGAATTTTCTGAGAATAATATGTAAGTAATACATTGAAACAATGTAGAATTTAATCGGTTATCTGATTGTCAATGAAAAAACTAGGTATAACATTTAAAAAATTAATGTTGGCATCATTATCGGTGAAACCGGAAGTCGAAGGAATCTGAAATTTTTTCCAAAGAATTCATATCTCCTAACAAAGCTCAAGCACAAAATTTCAAGTGTTTATTTCGAGTCTTTCTTTGAAATATTCTAATGAACCGTCTTCGTGAATCACCCTGTATGTGAACTCCTATATCCCGACGAACTAAATGTTTGTCAACAATTACTGTCTGCAAAACAAATCAATAATGTCTGCAGAAACTCAGAAACATACTGTGAAAGGGCGAAAGTGAATGCTCAGTGATAATAGAAGTTCATTGTGAATTCAACCCAACTTTGTTTTTATGCAGAATTGGATGGTCCAACCATAGAATAACTGTTATAATTCCTAAGTTGATGATGGCGGGTAGGAAAAATCGAATTATCATTTCATTCTAAGCAAACATTAATGAGTGACTTTGTTCATTTATTAATGTTTTCAAACAAAAGTTTATAAGTCTATAGGCAAACTTTTCCGCCATAATGTTGACTTTAATTTTCAATACCCGAGTTGGGTATTCCCCTGAATTGAGGCAGGTATTTTATGTCATACGTACCTATTCAATCTGACAATAGCTGATTCAATTCCCTTTGCGGCGGGTTCTTGAGTTCATTATTCACGGAAGTTAGTTGAAACAAATCTTAAAAGTGGAAAAGCTCTGTGCACTGGAGCTTTGGCACTCTTGTTCAAACATTGACTAATCATATCTTCGAAAGTATTGGTTTCTCAGAGTTGGGAATAATATCAATGGATTCTTGTGATAAAACTGCATCATGAAAGAAATTGAATTGAAAAAGTGCCAAAAATGATTAACCTGAAATCACCAGACCTATTCTGCCCAATAACGAACTTATCCGAGATATTAATTCCTAAAATCTACTCTGAAAATTATATTATATCAATTGAAGCTTAGCCAATGTTGCAGTTTTGTTTTTACTGGAGATATTCTGAACCCAATTTGATTGATTAACTTACCAAAGTATATATCTCCATCATAATATGGATTATACAAGGGCATTATATTATGAGTAACTAACTAGAAATAAATTTGACATCTCTTTCATAAAATATAAATAAATAAAAAAAAATGATTTGATGACATGTATAGACATAGATAGAATAATTACAGCATTCTATGAAAACATAGAAGTAAACAATTATTTTTCGTTACTCTGAAACCCTCTGGCCGATTTTGCCCAATTAGGAACTTAACCGAGATATTCATCGCCCGAACCTTCAACTGTCCAGCTCATTTCCTTCGACAGTTATCGTGGTAACAGCCAGCGGGACAGAATCGAGGTTGACCACGAATTCTTGATCAGTTAGTCGAACCAAATCGTTTAAGACCATGTTCATCTAAAAATTCGAAAATTACAGACATTTGGGCAAATTGATAAGCACTTTGTTCCGAGGAACAAGAGCGCCAAAAAGCATGAATTGAAGTCAGGAGTTTTTACGTGCATGTTTCATTATCTATTCACGCCTCTTGCAAATTCGATCGAGCTGAAATTCGGTAATCGATTGTAAAATGCCGGCTCGAAGGACGTTTTATAATAAAACAAATTTCTAGCTATACGATATTCACGGAATTTTGTAAAAATTAGTTAGTCCGCATTGTACAAGTGATTACCAATTATTAATTGGATCATATTTCTATTTCTTCAGTTATTTAGGAAATATTAACAAAATTTCATATCGTTATTACTCCGAAAGCGTTCGGCTGAGTATACCCATTAACGAAGTCAACTGTTGCATTTGGATGCGCAAACTTCCCAAAAAATTGCATTTTGGTCACCCATCCAGCTACTGAACTCACCAAAGGCTTCTCGGCTTCCAATAATGTTTCGATGTCTCAAACAATCCGATCGTGTTCTAATTTAGAACTTGGCTGAAAAATCAGGTTTTGAAGGTTCTCGCAAAATTTCAGCGATATCGGACGAACTGTTTCTGGGATACAGAATTTTGATTCAATGATTTTTTTAAATTTATGGTGATACAGTACTCACGAATTTCGCAAAAAATTACGCGTAAGCATTCTACAACTAATTATATAGTTTAAGTTGGATCGGATTTGTATTTTTTGAGTTTTTGAGGAAATAACAACGAAATTTGAGATCATCATAACTTCCAAACCGTTTGGCCGATTATGCCTATTTACAAACCTAAATGTCGCATTTGAATTCGCAATCTACTAGTTATTGCGAGATACCTACATCATATTTTTAAAAAAAATTTTAAAATACGATACTCCCGAAATTTTGCATATGTATTCTACATCTATTTACCAAGTTTCAATTCGGTTGGAACTGAATTTCTTCAGTTATAGAGGAAACATTATTCCAGATGGCTATAACTCCAAAACCGTTTGATTAAGCACAACAACGAACTTAATTGTCCCATTCTGATACGCAAAGTATGAATGTTCTCGTAGCAATGGTCACCCATCCATTATCTCACCCAAGGCTGCTCGAATCTCCAACAATTATAGATCTGATCATGTGAAGTTTCGAAGGCTCTCGTAAAATTGTAGCGATACCGGACGGATAGTTTCTAAGATAGGAAATTGTCTAGAATTATTTTTTTCTATTTCCTAGTGATACGATCTTAACAAAATTTCACAAAAATTTGCTCGTTGCTATTCTATACCTAATTACCATGTTTAATTGGATCGGATTCGTTTTTTTTGAGTTATTGGGGAAATAACAAAAACATTTCAGATGGGTATAATTCCAAAACCGTTTAACCGATTATGTCTATTGATGAACTCAAATGTCACATTAGGATGCGCAACCTACCCGAAAAATTGCTATCTCTTTCCGTGCTCAGGTTATCGTGAAATACATTATTATTTTGTAATAATATTTTTCGACATTTTAAGTGATACGATCCACACAAATTTCAAATAAGTTGTTGTATTGGTTTTCTGCAACTAGTTCCAACTTTCAATTCGATTGCATCTGTATTGGTTGGAAATAAATTAGTACTAGGAAACCTTGGGTCTATTATGCCCATTAAAGAACTTTTCCGTTCAAAAGTTATCGTGGCAACGGTTGGCCAGACAGAATCAAATTTGAAGTTGAATTCTTCATCTGTGAGACGAACCTAATCGTTTGAGACCATTTTCGACAAAAAATTCGAAAATCATAGACATTTGGGCCCAATGATAGCGCGCTGTTCCCCAGAATATGCGCGCAAATACGCACATGCTCAAATCTAGTCGCTATAAGTGGTTCTGCGAGCATTTCCCTGGGAATTGTGTGAGAATCTCAGATTTCTTGAACTGCAATGCAATGTTGTTGGAACATTTCAATTTTTTCCAAGAAGATAATTGACTCTTAAGTTCTGGAACTTGACCACATAGCACGACCTATTATTATCTTTTATGTTTAAAAGATCTTGGACTATTTCTAATTGATAAGACAACAAGCACTGTCGTGAAGTCAGGAGCTTTTGCGCGTATGTTCTATTGTCCATTCTCCTGTATTGGACTTCACGTCAGTGCTTGAACCAATTTTTTTTTCGTAACATATCAAAAATTTTCTAGGGTTACGGTTCTCACGAAATTCTACTCGCCTTTATGTCGATATTCTACAACTAGTTACCAAGCTTCAATTCAAATGAGTCTATATTTTTTGAGTTATCGAGGAAATAATATTCCTGTTGAATAAAACTCCGAAACTGATGGACCGATTATGCCCAAAAACGGACTTAACTCTCCAATTGGGCTGTGAAACCTACCCTGAAAATCGATGACCACCAGGTTCATTAGCAATTTAATCTCCAATTTCCACAAACAAGCAACGAGCTTCTACCAGGTGATTATTCAGAACTTCAGATGTTCAAAGACCGCTACAGGACCCTTATTTATGTAAGGCTATCATCTCCCATTGATACATGCTTCACTATCTATTATGAATCGACCTGAAATTCTATATTATATTTTGATATGTCATCATGGCATTCATGATTTTGAAGGTTCTCGAAATTTGTCAGCGATGCGATGTCGGACTACTGCTACCTATTACTATTATAAATTTGTTTTCAATGTTTTTGTTTTAATTTTCTAGTAATACGATCTTCACGAAATTTTGTAAACATTTTTGCGTCGACATTCTAGAACTAATTACCATGTTTGAATTGAATCGGCATCGTATTTTTTAGGTTATTGAAAAAATAATAACCATATTCCATACTCCAAAACCGTTTGGACAATTATGCTAATTGATGAACTAAAGTGTCGCATTAAGATGCGCAATATACCCTTAAAACTTGCAAGTCGCTATTCCTTTCCGTTCTGAAGGTATCGTGAGATACATAATATTTTTTCGGATTTTTTATATATTTGCTAGTGGTACAGTCCTCACAAAATTTCACCAACGTCTTCATGTCGATATTCTACAAATAGCTAGCGAGATTCAATTCGATCGAGTCTATATTTTTTGAGTTATCGAGGAAATAATATTCTAGATGGGTATAACTCCGAAATCGTTGGGCTGATTATGGCCAGCAGCGAACTTAACTCTCCTATTCAGACGTGCAACTTACGGATCTCCAACAATATAGATCCCATCGTGTTCAAACTTGGAACTTAGTAGTGTAGTTAGGTTTTGAAGGCTCACACAAAATTTCAGCCATGTCGGATGAATAGTTTCTGATATATAAATTTCTTTCAATGATTATTTAAAAAACTTCTAGTGATACGATCCTCACGAAATTTCGCAAAATTTGTTGCGCTGGAATTTTACACTAATATGCACATTTGAAATGGACAGATTTTGTATTTTCCGAGTTATTGAGGAAATAACAACAAAATTTCAGATGGGTGTAACTCCAAAACCGTTTGGCCGATTATACTCATAAATAAGCTCAAATTTCACATTGAGATTGTCAACCTAACCTAAAAATTTGAAGTCGCTATCTGTTTTCCTTCTCAGGTTATCGTGACATAAAAAATATTTTTTAATAATTTTTTTTAAATTTTCTATTGATACGATTCTCACAAAATTTCACAAACGTGCTCAGGTTTGTATTCTACAACCACTCACCCAAGTTTCAATTCGAGCGGATTAATATTGGTTGAAAACAAAATTATTACTCGGAAACCATTGGGCCAATTATGCCCATAAACGAACTTGTCCGTCGTATTGGCATGCGCCACCTATCCTAAAATTTCAAGTCGCTAGCTCTTTCCGTTCTCAAGTTATCGTGGCAACGGCCGGCTGGCCGGACAGAATCAAATTTGACCCTGAATTCTTCATCGGGGAGTCGAATCTAATCGTTTGATACCATTTTCAGCAAATAATTCGAAAATTACAGACATTTGGGCAAAATGATAACGCGATGATCCCCAGAACATTCGCGCAAAAAAGTCCGTTCGAATGTTCAACTTAGCAATATTTCAGACCTAAAAGTAACTCATCTGCATTTTTGAAAGCACCATTAGATATATTCATTCTTAAGGTCTCATATCATTATTAATGCAGCAACCATCCCCCTACCCATGGGATGAAATCCAACCGTTAACTTCTCTACTGAACAAGAACTGGATCATTCTTTTATTTTCTCGTTCATAAACTACCCTTGGCTCTTTCCATTCCTATGGGCTTTACATTGATTCAATAACATTGCCGAAAACAATGAAAGTTGGGCATTATGTTACAACAGGCCGCCGGAAGGGCTGACGTGCATTGAATTTTTAAACGACATATTCCTATTACCCCAAATCTTTCTTGGTTCAATCTCACAAGTCATAGAGCATCCTTAATTGACACTCTGATTCCCAGACGTGACGAAAATATGCAATGGGAACATCTGTAATGATGTTTTGCAAAGAGTTCGCCCCAGAGGCGGCATTTGCATAAGACGTATAATCGATAGTCCTTCGAGAAAAAAGTTGCATTTCTTCTATTGGAATTTTTTGGAATTTTTTCAGATACCAATTATGCATCAACAAAAAAACTCATTCAATTTGGGACGAAAAGTTTTTCTGCATCGTCAATTATATTAAACAAATTTTGGCGCTCTAGTTCCTCGGAACAGAGTGCTTATCAATTTGGCCAAATGTCTGTAATTTTTGGATTTTTGGCTGAAAATGGTCTTAAACGATTTGGTTCGACTCACTGATCAAGAATCCGAGGTCGAAATCGATTCTGTCCGGCCGGCCGTAGGCACGATAACTCTCCAACGAAAGGAGTTAGAGGATTGAAATTTGCAATGTGGGTTTGGAGCGTAAATATCTCAGATAAGTTCGTTAATGGGTAAAATCCATAAAGAGGTTTCCGAGTTCTGGTCGATTTTAGTAAAAACATTTTTTATGAATATTTCCGAAACCGATCACTCGATCTATCTGAAATTCAGCATCAGATTGTAGAACCATGACTTTTATACGCATGTGATGTTTTGTATTGACAAGGTTGCCGCAAAATGTAAAAAAAAAAAATTTAAAATTAAAAAAAAAATTACTACAATAACTCTCGAACGGAATGAGCTAGGCAGTTGAAATTTTCAGAGTAGGTTAGGGAGATGAATAAGTCAGTTGATTTCGTTTTATTGTGCAAAATAGAAATGATGGTTTCGGAGTAACGAAAAAAAAATTTCTTTTTAAGTAACAAATTTCAAATTCAAGTTTTATTTAAGATGCAGTTTTACCATAAAAATCCATTGATATCATTTTCAACTCCAACAAGCTAATACTTTCGGAGATATGATTTTTCGAATTTCCAATAATGAATCGTACTTCTATGTTTTCACAGATTGTTATTATTATTCTATCTAAGCTTTATTATATGATCTGTGTTCATACTCGTACATGTCATCCTGTTCTATAAGAGAGAGTCAAATTCATTTCAGCTATTTTAATTTGATTTCTTCCATGGTGCAGTTCTCATTATCAGATTGCTGATTTAATCTTGATAAATAAACTATTATTTGAATTAAATTTCCTTTATTATGCAGTTCTATCATAAGAATACATTGAGTTAATTCCCAACTCTGAGAAACCAATACTTTCGGAGATATAATTTGTCTGTTCGAACTAGAACGCCAGAAAGCTCCTGTTCACAGGGCTTGAACCAATTTATTGCCAATGAGTAACCCGAATCATCAACGTCAGCAACATCTTTTTGTATTAGGGACATTAAACAACTCAAGTTGTTTTATAACCCCCGGTTTCTGAAAGGCTGATTACCACAAATGTTAACTAATCAGACATCAATCTCTTGTTAACCATCATTTGAGTTGCGCAAAGCGAAAAAACTCGGACTGATTTGACATTTACAGTTCTGTTAGTTGATCAACACTTTGACCAGCCTTTCAGAAATCATGTGTTACTGTAGTAATTTCCCAATATGTTTCACCGAGTGATTAGAGAGAACTCAATATCTAAAAATTGGTTCAAGCACGGACGTGAAGTCAGGAGCTTTTGCGCGTATGTTCTATGGTCCATTCTCCTGTATGGGACACTCTTAATCGAATTTACCATGGTGAATTCTATTGTCTGTTCTCTCAATAGAATTCACCATGGTAAATTCGATTAAGAGTATCCAATACAGGAGAATGGACAATAGAAAATACGCACAAAAGCCTCCTGACTTCACGTCGGTGCTTGAACCAATTTTTTTTTTCGTAATTTATAAAAAGTTTTCTAGGGGTACGGTGCTCACAAAATTTTACATACGCCTATATGTCGATATTCTACAACTAGTTACCAAGCTCCAATTCGATCGAATCAATATTGTTTGAGTTTCCGAGGAAATAATATTCCTGGTGGGTATAACTCCAAAACCGATGGACCGATAATGTCCAGAAACGGACTCAACTCTCCAGTTGGGATGTGCAACCTGCACTGAAAATCACAAGTCCTTATCTCCTTTCGTTCGAAGGTTATCGAGGCAATTGTCACCCATCCAGCTACTGATCTCACACAAGGCTGCTCGGATATCCAACCATATAGATCTGACCGTGTTAAAACTTGGAACTTGGCAGTAGAGTTAGTTTTTGATAAAAGCAAAATCATAAAAATTAATACATAACCTTTCAAAAGTCCCCTCTCACAAATATACCTACTCCTCTGTAGCTGCATGGATCTCCGCTAGTTTTCAGAAAGACCGCTACAGGACCCTAATGTAGGCCTATCATCTCCCATAGATACATGATTTCTTTAAAATTTTCCTCACACCATTTTACACACCTCTTCATGTCGATATTCAACAACTAGTTAGCAAGCTTCAATTCGTTATTTTTTGAGTTATCGAGGAAATAATATTCCAGATGGGTTCCTATCTCCTTTCGTTAAAGAGTTATCGAGGCAACGGTCACCCATCCAGCTACTGAATTCACACAAGGCTGCTCAGATCTCCAACAATGTAGATCCGATCGTGTTCTAACTCTACTACAAAGTTCCATGGAACTTTGTAGTAGAGTTAGGTTTTGAAGGCTCTCGAAAATTTTCAGCCATGTCAGAAGAATAGTCTCTGATATATAGAATTTTTTTCAATGATTTTCAATAATCGTTTGAGACCATTTTCGGCAAAAAATTAAAAAATTACAGACATTTGTGTAAAATGATAACGCGATGTTCCCCAGAACAAACGCGCAAAAATATGTCTCTTATATTAAAGCCTAATAGGCAGATTCTTTAAATTAATGCAAAAAACTTATACACGTTTCAAATACGATATTCAGGAAATTCCGCGGAAATTAGTGGGTCGGTATTGTAAAAGTATTCACCGAGTTTTAATTGGATCAGATTTGTATATTCTGAGTTATAGAAGAAATAACAACAAAATTTTTGATAAGTATAACTCCTAAACTATTTGGCTGATTATGCCAATTTCAAGAAATTAAATATAACATTCGGATGGGCAACCTACCCTGAAAATTGCAAGTAGTTATCTCTGTTCGTTCTAAAGTTATCGTGAGAGAAAAAATATGTTTTCGTAATTTTTTGAAATTTTCTAGTGTTACAGTCCTCACAAAATTTCACACACGTCTTTATGTCCATATTCTACAGCTACTAACCAAGCTCTAATTCGATTGGGTATGAATTTTTTGAGTTGTCGAGGATATTATATTCCAGATGGGTATAACTCTGAAACCGTTGGGCCAATTATGCCCAAAAATGTACTTAACTCTCCCATTCGAATGCGCAAACTACCCTATCTCTTTTCCTTCAAAAGTTATCGAGGCCATGGTCAGCCATCCAGCTACTGAACTCACCCAAGTCTGCTCGGATCTCCAACAATATAGATCCAATCGTGTTCAAACTGGGAACTTGGCAGTAGAGTTACGTTTTGAAGACTCTCGCAAAGTTTCAGTGATGTCGGACGAAGAGTATCTGATATATAGAATAGTAAATGAGCAGTATATACAGGGTGTTTCATCATAAAGTGGACAAACGGATATAGCGTGTAGATGACATCGGGAGAATCATTTTTGCCTTATGACATATACCCCGTTTTCGAAGCATAAGCGAGATACAGGGTGTTCAAGGTAATTTTTGACCAATATTCTATCCAGTGTGGTCAGTTATGTGTAACATTTGAAATAATGGTTTTTGGTCACATCTCAGTATTTTTTTATGCTCAATTCTGAAATGATATAAGATTCTGAAAAAATTATTTAAAAATGGCGGAAAACCTGCAAAGTTCGAAATTTTTTTACGCGGTTGCCAATTTGAGTTTCACTCTATGATTTATCTCAAGTTTTTAAGAAATTCTGTGAAAAAAATTTTTCAAAATTCGAACACAACTTTTTTTTTACATGTCTACAGCAAAAATAAAATTTCATCCGAAATTGATGAACTTTTCCACGCTTATACTATTCTTAAACTTTAACGAAAATATGAAAACAGAACCGAAAAATATCGATGGGTTTGTTTTTTATAGCCATTCAAAGTTTCCACTCGGATATCAAACTATTCGTTTTTCGAAAACTGGTTTGGCTATGAGGCAAAAAGTTTGAAATTGAACTGCCGAAGCATTCCAGATGGAAATAAAAATTTCTCAAAAAAAAATTTTTTTGCTCATATTTCAATATAACTCTGACCGGGATCGAACTAGTGACCTTGCGATAGGAATTACTCTTAGCTCTTGATAGAAATTGAAATTATTCGGAACATATTAATTATCGTTACCTAGCAACGGTAATTCAAAGCATTTGATAGATTATTCGAATTCACTGAATATTATTTCGCAAGTTTCTAAAAAAACATTTCAATTTGAGCAGAAATGAATTATTCAATCTTGGAGAAAAATGATATGGTTCAGGCTTATTATGAAGCGAATTCCTCAGGGAGGAAAGCGAGAGAAATATACGCCCGCAGATTTCCAAGCCGATCAGTACCAAACTTTAAAACATTTATGGCAACAGTACGTAAATTACGTGAAGATGGCACTTGTAACGTTTCTTTTTTTGACCCGGGCAAGGGTTTGTTTATGTTTGGTTGGCGAGTGTCGTTTATGTCGTTTGTGTTGACGTCGAATTTGAGGTTGGATCTCAGTGGTGCCAATCGACGCTAAATAATAATTGTTGTATTCGAAGAACCGAATAAGTTGGCAATATTGTTGAATTGTGACAGTCTGAAATTTGTGAGGGTCTGCGCCAGTCAGGGACATGAGGTCGTCCATTTTGTGAACACTCGAAGGAGGAGCAGTAGGTTAGGCGTATTTTCGGAACTTAATAAGAATTGGTGATTTCTTCTTAGTTGGATATAGTTTCGAAAATCGAATTAGGAGTGAGGGTTACATTGGTTTGATTTGGGAAGATAACAGGTACCTTGCACTCGTCTCGAAAGAGGATCTAACGACCTTTCTGCAAATCTAAGAGTTGAACACGTGAACGATCTTGGCGACTTTGACAGGTATGTGTTAGATGTTCTATTCTCGTCATTTATAGTGGAATCAATTCAGGTCGTAATTATCTTTCTATATCCAGAACATCGCTGTGTGCTTGAAGAATTATTTGGTGGAGGCACGACAAGATTTGGTTTCGAAGCAAACGTGTGCAGGACAACCCCGAACATCAGGGTATGTACGAATTCTATAACTGTTCCATAACAACGAATAATTGGTCTGATTAATATTATGATAGCCGAAATTATTATGTATTGCGAAAATTCATTTGTTTCTTATCCGAGAGAAGTCACTGATGATTTCTTTTCTGTCATCAGGGTTTTTTGTAACATCAGGAGTTTTTATGGCAGCACGGATTTTTGTGGCAGTCCGAAGTTTTTGTGGCAGTCCGAAGTTTATGGTGGCAGGAGTTTTTGAGGCCAGCACGATTTTTTATATCAGGAAGAGTGTAACTGAGACATTCGAATATATACAAGGTGGTCCATAAGTAGCGCTGTGAGACAGCCAACGCAGTGTTACCGATCCCGAGTATATACAAGGTGGTCAGGAAGCAGCGCTGTGGGACATTCAGTCAAAAGTCGCAGACGGCGAGTACAAAGGGAAGGAGAACGGTATTGCGAGACCATCGAGGCAATAATACGTTCAGGCACAAGGAATAGCACACAAGTTATAGAAAACATATCCCGAATCATCTTATACCTACTATATATATAACTTGAACATATATTGTTATCAATTATCTAGGTTATTGTTATTGGAAAGCGGAAATTGGGGCAAGATTTGTAGTAATCGTATATGATCATAGAGGAGAAACGTGAATGCGCCTGAGCTCAAGCGACGCGTATTTGAATCCAAGAATAATATCTACGTACAATTTTCGCCACCCTTATTCAGGGTTTCATAATAGTTAAATTTTGCTGGATCTAAAGACCTGGGTTGTATGCTATTAGAATAAACTGTTTGTTATTAGCGTGAATATTCTTTTGGTGAATTTAGGAATTAGTACATTACGCAGGGGTATCTGGGAGACTTAAATTTACCTGGCGCCCATTTACTAGGTTCCCTTTTTAGGAATCCACTCCCATCTCCACTGGAGCTAGACCGCGGATCCCTGAGTTCTAGTAGCTCCGATCTTAACCACTGCGACTTGGGAACAGTCGTATGTCGTTATACACTCTTAACCGAAAGAAAAAAGAAACAATACGAAGTCACGATGAACGTGTCCTGGATTTGGTTGAGAGTAATCCTAAAATATCAACTAAAATGATATTTAATCACCCCAGTGTGAACCAAAGTAAATCGACTGTATGGAGAGTTCTAAAGAGGAATCACTACCACCCATATCATTTTCAAAGATGTCAAAAATTAGAAGAAGGTGATTGCAGTAAAAGGAAAGATTTCTGTGAATTCATTTTAAGAAGAACGCTTGCGAATAGAGATTTTTCACGTCTCATTTTATTCAGCGATGAAGCAACCTTTCATAGAGATGGATTTTTTAACAGAAAAAATGTGGTATGGCAAATCAATAATCCACATTCTTCGGTTTCGATGAATAGTCAAAAAAGGTTTTCAGTCAATGTTTGGGCGGGAATGAAGGACAGATTCATCATCGGACCTTACATTCTCCCTGAAACATTGACTGGAAATGGTTACTATCAATTTTTACGAGAGACTCTACCAGATCTCATGGAAAATATTCCTTTGAATCAATTTAGAGGTATTTGGTACCAACACGATGGTTGTCCTGCGCACACAGTCAGGAGTGTACGCGAGTTTATAGACTCCCAATACCCACGGCGATGGATTGGTCGGTTTGGACCTGTTGCATGGCCTCCACGTTCTCCAGATCTAACTCCACTGGATTTTTATTTCTGGCGTCATATGAAAAGTCTGGTCTACGACAAGTGAGCTCCAGTAGAATCGAAAGAAGAATTGATTCAACGAATTGAATCAGCTGCCCAGGAAATTCGTCATAATCAAGGAATGATAGGTTCAGCGGTGAACAGTGTGGTGAAAAGAGCGAGACTGTGTGTTCAAATGAATGGGAATATTTTTTAAACTGAATTATAATCTATAATTTCGTCAGAGTTGTTCAATTAATTGTTAAATTTGTCTACTATTGTGTTATATTCTTGCGTTAGTGAAATATAAAATTAAATATTCAAGAAAATTTAGCTTTAAGACAATATTCTCTCACTTTCTTGATTTTCTTGATTCGCTGAACCAAATAATTATTCCCAACATTGATTATTTAATTTCTGCTCGATTTGAAATGTTTTATAAGAAACTAACGAAATATTTTTCAGTTGAATTCGAACAAACTGTCAAATTCTGTGAATTACTGTTGCTAGGTAACGATAATTAATATGCTCCGAATAATTTCAATTTCTATCTAGAGCTAAGAGTAATTCCTATCGCAAGGTCACTAGTTCGATTCCAGCCAGAGTTTTAGTGAAATATGAACAAAAAATTTTTTTTTTGAGAAATTTTAATTTCCATCTGGAATGCTTCGTCAGTTCAATTTCAAACTTTTTGCCCTCATAGCCAAACCAGTTTTCAAAAAACGAATAAGTTAGATATCCGAATGGAAACTTTGAATGGCTATAAAAAACAAACCCATCGATATTTTTCGGTTCTGTTTTCATATTTTCGTTAAGGTTGAAGAATAATATAAGCGTGGAAAAGTTCATCAATTTCGATGAAATTTTATTTTTGCTGTAGACATGTAAAAAAAAAATTGTGTTCGAATTTTGAAAAAATTTTTTCACAGAATTTCTTAAAAACTTGAGATAATTCATAGAGTGAAACTCAAATTGGCAACCGCGTAAAAAAATTTCGAACTTTGCAGGTTTTCCGCCATTTTTAAATACTATTTTCAGAATCTTATATCATTTCAGAATTGAGCATAAAAAAATACTGAGATGTGACCAAAAACCATTATTTCAAATGTTACACATAACTGACCACACTCGATATAATATTGCTCAAAAATTACCTTGAACACCCTGTATTTCGCTTATGCTTCGAAAACGGGGTATATGACAGAAGGCAAAAATGATTCTCCCGATGTCATCAACACGCTGTATTCGTTTGTCCAGTTTATGATGAAACACCCTGTATAATAAAATGCAGTGGACCCAATATTGATCACTCTTAAGGCTTATGAAGTTCAGTTAACACAAGAACTCAAGCCGGCTGATCATCAACAACGTCGTGTCTTTGCTGATTGGGTCATTGAAATGCATGAAAATCCATCTAAAAATCATCTTGAGTGATGAGGCCCATTTCCACCTCGGTGGCTTCGTCAACAAGCAAAATTGTCGCATCTGGGTCTCGGAAAACCCAGGAGCTATTGTTGAAAAGCCTATCTATCCTCAAGGTGTGACTGTTTGGTGCGGTTTATGGTCCAGCGGAGTTATTGGACCTTACTTTTTCGAAAATGAGGCTGGAGCAACAGTTACGGTGAATGGATTGCGCTATCGAGAGATGATTAATGATTTTTTATGGCCGGAATTGGATGGTATTGATCTGGACAACATTTACTTTCAACAAGACGGCGCTACGTGCCACACAAGCAACGAAACCATTGATCTTTTGCGGGAAAGTTTCCGGACCGTTTTATCTCTCGAAGAGGTGATCACAATTGGCCACCGGGATCTTGTGATTTAACACCTTGCGACTTCTTCCTTTGGGGCCACGTGAAAGAGAAGGTCTACGCCAATAGCCCAGCGTCGATTCAAGACCTCAAAGATGGAATTCGTGAGGCTATCGAGGACATAGGGCAGCCACTTTGCGATTTGGTTATGGAAAATTTCATTAAAAGGATATGGTCCTGTAAGCGTAGTCGTGGTGGTCATTTGCCTGATGTTATTTTCCACTATTAACGGCATAGCTTCTTCTTTATAATGAAATAAACATCCGGTCATTTATATTGAAAAATGGCATTTTTCTTTGAATATCAAAATAACACCTCTTATTGGATAACCCTTTACATAGTATCAAAACCTGTTGAATAATCAAGCAAAATTAGCAGATTTGACATACCTAACTTGGGAGACACTTATTGCAGCCAATGTATCCAGTTGTCTCATTTACTTCCGAATGTTATTCTTTCTTCAATCCACATGAAAAATTCTGTGTTAAATTTTCTGGGTACCTACCTGTTTTTGCCCGGAATAAACTGCCTGTCATCTGAAGAACAAACTATGCTAAATTTCCGGGTTGATGCTAATCCAACCAAGGATTAACTTGGGTCCGCCACAGGATCCTGTTGTAATAGGAAACAGAACATCTGTCCATCTTATACTCCGTAAAGAAAAGGTCGGAAGTATCCTATCAACAGATTTGTTCCGTAAATAACCTTAATTCAGCACCCGACATACAGTATTATATAAATACAGTTTATTTAGTTCGGACACAGGACAGTCGAGTCTAGGGCTTCGCACGAGACGAGAGTAGGCGAGAGTATAAAAAATCTCGTCTCGCTCTCGCCAATTCCCAAAAAATTGAGTCTCGTTCTCGTCTCGCTTAATTCTGAATAACGATAATGAATGTTATAATATATAAACGATATGGTATACAGTAATGAATAATTTTGTACAGCTATATTAATTACGCTCTTATACAAAAATATTTGTACTTATGCATAATTTTTGATTTTAATCACTGATAATTTCAAATTTTAAATTGCGCGATGACCAAGTATTCAAACATAATCACTCTTGCATCACATCATTTTTCAATGATGTACGTGTTTTTGCCATGATCATACCTGCTGTGGAAAATAATCTTTCAATAGGTACGGATGTAGCCATTAATAAATCATCTTGAACAGTGTAGGAAGAACTTTTTCATCACTCTCCACCACTGTAAAATATTTTGATTCCTATTTGCTCTTTCTAACAGCAAATATTCCTCGAACTCAGCTTTCCAATATTTGGAAAGTTTTGCTACAGATTTCGATACATTTTTTAATTGAATTGAACAATTTGGTATAGTTTTCAAAGAATACCTTCCCAGTGGGTAGATCATTGAGGGTGTTCTTGGCGTATTCCTCATAACACTTTTCGAAACATTGAATAGCTTCATTTCTTTACCAGTTTTATTATACGTAGTTCCACAGATGTATACAATAATTGTTCACATCTTCACTACAAGGAGCACAAGAGAATAAATTTCTCCAGATGTTCAGATAGAGACGAAATTTTCAAAGCATTGGGATTTAGGGGCAATAAAAGTTGTGCGTTAAGTATTGAATTCATGGTTGTGAATTATATTTTTTCTTGAAAAATAATTTCAATTATCGCAAGGTCATAACGAATTAATAATCTTCTAAAAAATCGTGTATTTCTAGAGCGATCGATGCATAATATAGTCAAACCATATTGGTAATTATAGTGGAAACTCTTCATATTCAATTGTTTTCTGTGGGTGTTGAAAAAAGTCGAGTCGTGTACAAAACTTCATACAAAAAATTTAACGAGACCAAAAACGAGACTCTCGTGTTGCGCTGTATGTGGTCTCAGTATCGCCTATAAAATTTTTGAAAACGTCTCGTCTCGTCTCGTCTCGCTTTTACGAGACGAGAACGAGAGGAGACGAGAAAAATCTCGCTCTCGCGTGAAGCCCTTGTCGAGTCGGTTCAGAGTGGATGAAATTATATTTGTGGCATATTGGAATGCAACTGGGTTAATCTAAAACATACTTGTAGAGGGGCAGGTGGACTCTTGCGAGCTTTTCTATACTATCAAAACTGGATAAACAGTTATCTGAAACAGCTTCTCCCGATAGCGTTGAAGTATGACATAGATAAATTGTAATCCAGCCAGAAGGGTTACGCACTCTGAGAAGATCGAATTCGAGAAAAGTAAGGATCATATTGATATATATTATCTGTGATAATTGTAACCGCTTCTGTTGTAATTTTAATATTTTATACCCCTTTAATCTGTTGTACTGTCTTGGTCTATTGAGCTGTTTTTGCGCGTATGTTCTGGGGAACATCACGTTATCTTTTTGCCAAAATGTATATAATTTTCGAATTTTTTGCCGAGAATGGTCTGAAACGACTAGGTTCAACTCACTGATGAAGAATTCGAGGTCAAATGTGATTCTGTCCAGCCGGCCGGCCGTTGCCACGATAACTTGAGAACGAAAAGGGATAGCGACTTGAAATTTTCAGGGTAGGTGGCGCATCCAAATACGACGGACGGCCCAACGGTTTCCGAGTAATACTTTTGTCATTGAACAATACAGATCCAATCGAATTGAAACTTGGTAGCAAATTGTAGAATACAAATACGAGGACGTTTGTGAAATTTTGTGAGAATCGTGTCGCTACAAAATTTTTAAAGATTTATTAAAAAACATTATCTACGTCACGATATCCCAAGAACGGATAGAGATAACGACTTGCAAATTTTAAAGTAGGTTGTGCATTTAAATGCGACATTTGTAAACCACATCAGTCTTCATCCATATTTTTTTCATCAAAATTTATCGCTTGTTCAACAGAGAACTTCCCATCTCATGCCTGACAGTAACGATATTCCTTTCCTATTTATCCGGAAATAAATAAATAAATAAATACCCAACTTCCGACTCTTTTCAACTTCCTATCTGGAAAACATTTAAGTGCTCTACGTATCAGATCAATTACGGAGGCCCTATAGCCCTAGCCCCAGGGGACCTGTTCGAACTGGATGAGCCTGTGACCACATGCCGCTCCAAGCAATTGCTACTATTAATTACTGAAGCAGATAAGGGTTATGAATGGGAATATCGTCACGAACCGCTGGGTCCAAAGCCTACGCTCCCTATTGCCGATGCTGTGAAGAGATAGGTGCTTGATTTGTGGATTCTCTATGGATTATCCCATCCAGAGAATCATATCAATAATTGATAATTTGAAATTAGCGTAAACTGAGGTCAAAAATAACACCTGGCGAATGAAACATGTTCTGAAGGTTGTTCTAATACCTGGCAGTCATTTCGTCAAATGATTATGACATCGACGCGTTCAAGCCAAAACGACGTAAGCCCCATTTTAAAAATTAAGTAAATAAAGTAATTTGGGTAAAAAGTGTTTCGAGGCTATTTTTTCGAAAAATAATAAAAAATGGGACTTATGATATGTAACAATAGTGAAAGCCACTAAGTATATACGTTTTGTCAAAATTGTGCAACTAAACGTAGTAAAAAGGGCAAAAATGGAAGTTAAGTCATTCAAAGTGATGTCATGTCGTTTATGACGTTGCTTATGATTACAAGGTTTTGTAAAAGACGTCACTTATAACAAGTTATGCCATTTCATTGCAGGGTTATTATTATTATTTTAATGGCGCTTAGGGCTATAAAGAGAAAAAAAAACTTGTTACTGAGGTTTTTTTAGAAAATAAAAATAAATATTATTTCACAAAATTAAAAATTGAAATATAAAAATGTAAAAAAAAAATCAAAAAATAAAGAGTATTTTTCTTTTAAATTTGATCCGATTCTCATTTAGTTCTTTTGCACTTCTCTTGTTTACCTCCTTCTTCATCGGGGTTTTGATCACTTCACAATTCGCTGCTACCAAATGGCACTAAACTAATGGGATTTTCACCGCATGTTTTAACCATTTTTTTCATCTGACTGACAACAGGAATCAGTTCCTCTAAATTGTTCTCTTTACTAGTAGACTGAATGCTTTTCTCAGGCGAAATAAAAAACTTTTCACTGCAAGCATCCATAAATTTGTTGGAGTCTTCAATGACAGTCACAATTTTGTCTGTTTGGTTTTTATTGTCTATCTCGCAAAAAAGCTGATTGGCAAACATCAGATTTTCTAAGAGTTGTAATTCTAATAGATATTTTATGTTTCCTTCATCAATAACTTGATGGTTTTCTTGTGGAATCGTTAATGAATTACAACTGGGAACGTCTTGAGGAACTTCTAAAGATTTATTATACTTCAGAAGTTCTGTTTTTTCTGTTTCTGGTTTTCTATATGGCTCTCTAGACTGGGAGACCCCAGAAAAGATATTATTTTTTGATTTTCCAGCATTTCGTCCTCAAAAATAACATCATGGATGATAGCTTCCAGCAATATTGACTTTTGTGAAGTTTTCCTTGAAGGAACTGTCGAGGGTATAGTTTCTTTGTTCGAAGACTCTTTGACGAGCATTAACATCCATTGGACTTTAGAAGATATTTTTTCGGCATAAAACTATAAAAAGCTTGAATAGAAGATAAAACATGCTTCATCTCAAATTTTTGCACTGATTTTTAAAAATACACCTATCACCACTAAAAAAGTTTAAAAAATGACTAAGATAGAGGCTTCCGTAAATAATTGTCTTACAAAAATTTCTCACGAATATTCCTTTACTAAAAGGCGCTTATGCCATACTGCAAACAAACAATTTTTGTTTGGCATAAGCGACACAGATAACAAACATGTCAAACAAAGTATGATTGAATGCAAAATGACCAATGGAATAACCTCAGCTTTCGTAGATAGGCTCTTCGATAATCCATATGATGATGATGATGATGGAAATATATATTTTGGCAAGTTAATCAAATTAGGTTCAGAATATCTTCAGTAGACAAAACAGGAATATTGACTAAGTTTCAATTGATATAATATAATTTTCAGAGTAGATTTGAGGAATGAATATCTCGGATAGGTTCGTTATTGAGGAGAATTGGTCTGTTGGTTTTGTATTAGGTAATAATTTTTGGCACTCTTGTTTAATTCAAATTCTTTAATGATGTTTGATTTTAATTTCTTTTATGATGAAGCTATATCTTAAGAATCCTTTAATATCTTTCCCAACTCTGAGAAACCAATACTTAAGGAGATATGACGTGTCAAAGTTTGAACAACGCCAAAGCTCCTGCCCACAGGGCTTTCCCACTTTTTCAGCAATGCTCGTGGATTATGCTAGCAATACTGATTCAGAACAATGTGAAACATTCTTCTCCTGGTACCACGCTTTGAATTCTGAATACTTTTTTGGCGCTCTTGTTCCTCGTAACCAATTTGCCCAAATGTACTTGACGCACAGAAACGAAATTGAAAAAAATGGTATGGCACGCGGTGTGCCCAATCGGTCACCCAGCCAAATATTAACCGCTTCCAACGTTGATTGGCTTCAGTGTTAGAACGGTATCTATCATATTCAGTGTGGTATGACCGCGAACAATATTTCTTCCTCTAACTCTGCAATTATATTTATGATATAGTTATATTTATGCAATATTGCGAAATGTTGCTATCACATCCGAAAATATCAAACAAAATTATTCGAGAATTCAAAAGAATATCGAAATTATTTAGGAAATTAGTATCCCACAATTTGAAATTAGTTAATTTCAGGGACATGTACATGCCATCTTTAGATTTTTAAGAGTCCTGTGCTAATTTTGTATGAAACGAATGCCGAAAACAGAAATTTGATATCTGACGTAGTTTCGTAGCAACAGGGTAAAAATGAAAGTTTTGGCGCTATTGTTCCTCGGAACAGAGTTCTTATCAATGTGCCTAAATGTCTGTAATTTTCGAATTTTTGGCTGAAAATGGTATTAAACGTTTTGGTTCGACTCACTGATCAAGGATCCGTGTTCAAAATCTATTCTCTCCGGCCGACCGTTAACACGATAACTCTCGAACGGAAAGAGCTCGGCGAAAAAAGATTTTTTGTGGATTACAAATTTCAAATTTTTTTTGTAACATTAAGTTTCATCGGAAGAATCCATTTATATCATTCTCAACTCTATCAAAGTAATACTTTGGTAGATATGATTTTTCAAAATTGCAATAATTAATCGTAATTTCATGATTTTTTGAATTCCATTTCTTTTATCATGCAGTTCTATCATAAGAATCCATTGATATCATTCCCAACTCTGAGAAACCAATACTTTCGGAGACATGATTTGTCAATGTTTAAACAAGAGCTTCGAAGCTTCTGTCTACAGGACTTTCCCACATTTTTGATACAAATTTTGGCATATCACGAGCAGCAATCTCAGATATGCTGCTTTAGTAATTTCCGCCACATCTGGCGGTGTCAATGACAATTTTTTTTTTTCGAAATTCATTATAGGAACTGGCAAAATCAGATTCTTCTGTTGAATTGAAATTTGCCTCGCTTTGAATCTAGAATTCATTTTTCTGTGGAATTACATCGTAATTTTATGGAGAGTAGATACACAGACCTTAGATTGAAACATGTGTTAGTGAAGTTGTGACATAATTCAGATCGCTTGTGCATAACTTCTGTGTACGGTAGCCCATGACAATCATGCATTAATAGGGGTCATTAATGGATGATTTCATGAACATTAAAATTAATATATTGCACAAAATATTGAGCAATATATTGACGTAAATATTGATCATCTAGGGGCAGCTTTTTCATCTTGATCAGTGTTTATCTACAACTCGATTATGGAAAATATAATGATGAAAAGTTGGCTTTACCACATACGAAGTTCCTAATTAAAGTTGACGATGGTGCAAAAAACTGTACTCCGAAGTTTGAACGTTCAAGCCAGCTAATGTTCACCCAGAGGGGCTGTCTAAAACGACTCGAATCCTGAGTTCAAATACTTGCTGTAAAATTCCAAGACACTTGAAACAGGCCCGACTCGTGAAAATTAACTAATTAACGGAATTGTTACGGAGTTGCCAACTTAAAATTCAGGTCCAGCACCCAGCTTAATGCGCGTGAAAGATACCAGCATAGCAAACTAGACCATCGAACTTGTTTATCCTTTATTCACTGCGCGTGTGAAGTGGCTGTGTGCAATCGTGAAATTCCCCTATCCCAGGACGAAAGTAGACAGCGGCCTGGAGTTCGGAAGGTTAGGACAAGGAATTTTTATGCACTTATCTGGAATAAGGAATGTGGGATCTGGGAGTTGACGTGACAGAACGAGTGGACGAATGTTGAAGGACTGTTTTAATTAGGTATAGGCTGGCGAACAAATTATTTTAATTGTTCTAAATATATCAGTGAAATACAATTCTCTTCTCATAATTTGATAGTTACCACTTCATTCTGTATTATGAACCTTAACTGAAGAAAGAATATTACACAAGAAGAATATATACAAGAAGAATATACACAAACGTAGATTAATATTTCAGCATTTTTTTGCTACCAACATTATGAAAATACTGTATGTAGGAACATGTCTCACTAGATAAGGAAATAAAAGGTAATATTAACTTCGGTGGTCAACGAACATATCTGGAGAAAGGCTGGAGCCAATCATAGCAGATTGTCTTTTTATTCCTGATATTTGAATAGATAAGTATAGGCTCAACTGAGAGAGGTATTTTCGGGAGATCTCTCCCCGGAATGTATCACTCCAAGAAATTCCTCCGGAACTTTGATACTGTCAGATACAAGAAATACTTGGACCTCGTAGGAACACGCTGCACCTCCTCACTGGTTTCTTCACAGGGCACTGCTGCCTTAGGAAGCATATGATGCGATTAGGCCAAGCAAAAACTGACGAGTGCAGAGTCTGTTGGGAGGAGGATGACACTCCTGATCACTTGATAACGGAATGACTCGCCATCTCAAACCAACGCAAAGAATGTTCTAGGCAAGAAATCTGCAGGAGTGAAGACATAGCCTCCTTGAAGCCATCCCAGATTCTGGAGTTTATCAGAACTCTGGAACTGGGAGGCGAGTTGTAGATGGTGATGACATCGACAGCTCTGACGGAGGGCACAATAGACATTAAGGTCGCAGCGCAACGTTACCCCCTACAACAATATACAATATATATATTTACTTTGTGTAGCAAACCCAAGATATACTCAATGACTGAGATTACAAGGTCCATCTGGTATCAGTCTGGTATCAGTCTCGTATCACATCAATCATGGATTGATATCAGATTGACAGGAAACTGATGGATTGATGGAATATTAATGCATATTAATGTTCTCCGGCAGTCCATAAATCCGCATCAGTCTCATCGTGATCATGGTCACGGACTGAACTGATGCGAGATTGATGGCAGATTGATCATGTACCATCCGTCGGTGTGCAGATTCAAACAAGGTTCTACGTTCAGATACGTATATTTCGTACAGTTGGGGGAAAAGAACGCTCTTGAAAAACCCCCCATTATCGTGATCAGACAAGGATATATCAACCAACTGGCACATTCAGATTCCTACAATAATTGGGAATGATACATGTTGGGTCGTAAAGTGTACCTGCAATAGTACATTGGAATATACATTGGATCAGAGGCCAGCAAGAATTAGTGTTTGTACGTCAATTATATTCACATAAGGTGAGTAAAGAGCAGTGCCAGACCTCAATGTTTCTTTCTCACCTCAGTGCCTGACCTACAGGTATCGGCAGGCGCAGGATATGTCCTGTACATAACCACAGTGGTGGTCGCTGTCATTTAGCTTCACCAGAAGGAGCCCAAAGGGGTCCATGAATTTGAATAAATTATCATAGTACTAATCCCTGAGTAACGTTCATCGGTGGGGCCAAAGCTGTTATGCGGTACTCGATAGAAAAATGTCGGCTTGAAGACTTGTGCGAAATAATAGCAGAATCTGAAAGATAATTTCTGAGATACTAACTAATTATCAGTTTCCAGTTCGATCAGATCTATATCCTTTGAGTTATTGAGTAAATATCAACAAAATTCCAAATGGGTATAACTCCGAAACCTTTTGGCCGATTATGCACTTGCACAGTGCTTCCCAGTAACTTTGCACCAGAATGAAACGACTTTTGAGTGAAAATTAGAACAATTGTCGAAAAATAAAGTTCCTTAAAATATTCTAGTTACAATCATATCCATGCTGATACTGAGATTGTCTAGTTGCCAAAAAAAAAACTTTTCATGACTTTCCCACCTGAATGTTGGCGTTGACCTGAAATTCAATTTCAAACAAGTTTACTTAGAGCGTAATACAGAAAAAGCTCCAATTTTTCAAGATAACCGAGATATTTGTTTAAAAATGGCGATTTTCGCTCAAACCGGTAGTTACAGTTGGTCGGGTCTTATATCATTTTCGATGCACCAACTTTCTGCAGGAAATCAAATTCAGAAATATTAATAGAAAATAAAAGTCCCTCTTGGTGCGGAGTTACTGGGAAGCACTGTATATACACAGCCGTCGCAGTCAGATGCTCAATCCTACGAATTAAAACTAAGATCTTCAATTTCCATTATCATCCAACATTCAACTCCCAGAGTTTGATTTCTCCAATCAAAACAGAGAAAAGTGTTCAAATAAATCCGATATGGAGATAAAAGCTAACGAAACCGCTTGATTGGCTACGTTCACTATCGAATTTTCTACCCTTCCGCTACAATATCTCCCACGACAGCTATTTATCGGTTTTCTTCTAAAACTTTATCCCCTAAAGAATAAGTAATGAGATGTGCTATTGGACCAGAATAAAATGTTTTTATTTGATAATATTACCCTTCAGGAGCAGACGTCATTAGGGGATGATTTATGGTCGGGAATGCTCTAAACAACCGGTTAGTGATATTTTTTAAATTAATTGAAGTTTTCCCGGAGTGGTTTATCAAATGAGGCGTCATGAGCGTTCGAGGATCAAAAACGTAATCGATTTCTTCATGCACACTTGATTATTTCTGTTGGGGAGTTGATATTAGAATACAGGGTGGCTATTCAAGTTGTATATTAATTATAACCATAGATTCCTGCCATCAAATAAACCATTTACCTTTTACCTGAACAGGAGTTGAGGTAAAAAGAAACTGGCTGTTGGAATTAAAAAAAAAAGTGTTCCTTTTGTTGCTTTGACATGGTAATTTTGAATGAAATTCGCAAATAAACTCTTCAGATATAGTCTAGTCAACAAGTGCTATTTGGACCAACTTTTTTCAGCAGTCTCGGAAAATTATGTATGAGGTTTCATTCGATTCGGAATGGCATCTAGATGTTTTTGAAAAAAATGAAGTTCCGCTTGCAAAAATTGTAAAAGTTATTAACATTTAACTAAAAAAAATAAAGGGGTTTTAGTTTTTTGTAAATATCTCAAAAACTAATAAAGATTTTTCAAATCTGAAAAAAGATTCAAAAAGAGGAGAAAATTTCCTAAAAAAAAGTCTGGACTCCCGAAACTGTACGATAAATATTTATAATTTTTCCAGAGGGATGAAAATAAGGCCGAAAACGGGTACTCTGGCTTGGAGAAGCCACGTCCACTTCGGGCACTTCAACAATAAACATTTTGTAAACATACTAAATATGAAAAAAAAAAAATGAAAAAATTCAGGCAGTAACTGAATAGATGAATGAATAATAATCCGCTTGAACAAAATTTTTATAATAATTTTTTATTTAGTTAATTAATAACTTTTTCTGCTTGCACATTAACATTGCAAGTGTGATAATTGCTAAACTATAAGTTTTAGTTTCTTTTCCTCTCTTGGAGCAATTCTTCAAAGGCTTAAGAATAGAATCCCGTTGGGAAAATTAAAAAATGTTTATTTTTCAATTTTTTATTAATAATTTTCGTTGTTGCAAAATTAAAAACTTTAATTAATCATCGTACAAAATTTTTTTTTTTTAATATTATTAACGATCCGTTTTATTTCTGCTTTTGTGACAGAAAGTAGAATAGAAAAAAAAATAAAAGGTAAAAATTTATTTGTTTATAACAAATTGTTTATTGCATAAACAATGAAAAAATAAATAAAATGAAAATTTTTTTTTTATATCGAAAAGAAAAATGAATAGTGATTTTTAAAAAAAAATATCGTTCCTTAATATTAATTAGAAGTGGGAGAAAATAATTGTTAATTAACAAATGCGTTTTTAAGCAATAAAAATTTTTTTTTAAGGAACAATTTTTCTTTTAAAAATCATTATTTGTATCAAAGATTGAAATTCCAAAAAAAAATTTTCAATTATCTTATAAACAACGCATTTGTTTATAATAATTTTTTAAACAATTAGAGATAAAAATTTGAAAAAAATATTTCTATGCAGTTTCTAATATTCTAAAACAGATCGTTAATAATATTAAAAAAAAAAATTTTGTTCGATGATTATTTTAAGTTTTTAATTTTGCAACAACGAAAATTATTAATAAAAAATTGAAAAATAAACATTTTTTAATTTTCCCAACGGGATTCTAGTCTTAAGCCTTTGGAGAATTGCTCCAAGAGAGGAAAAAAATCTGAAACTTATAGTTTAGCAATTATCACACTTGCAATGTTAATGTGCAAGCAGAAAAAAGTTATTAATTAACTGTTGAATAACTAAATGAAAAATTATTATAAAAATTTTGTTCAAGCGGATTATTATTCATTCATCTATTCAGTTACTGATGAATTTTTTCAATTTTTTTTTTTCATATTTACTATGTTTAAAAAATGTTTATTGTTGAAGTGCCCGAAGTGGACGTGGCTTCTCCAAGCCAGAGTACCCGTTTTCGGCCTTATTTTCATCCCTCTGGAAAAATTATAAATATTTATCGTACAGTTTCGGGAGTCCAGACTTTTTTTTAGGAAATTTTCTCCTCTTTTTGAATCTTTTTTCAGATTTGAAAAATCTTCATTAGTTTTTGAGACATTTACAAAAAACTAAAACCCCTTTTTTTTTTAGTTAATTGTTAATAACTTTTACAATTTTTGCAAGCGGAACTTCATTTTCTTCAAAAATCATCTAGATGCCATTCCGAATCGAATGACACCTCATACATAATTTTCGGAGACTGCTGAAAAAAGTTGGTCCAAATAGCACTTGTTGACTAGACTAATATAAGAGAGTAATCATTTGATTTCTCGTAAATGAACATTTGGCGGACAAGAATCGCCAACTTTTGAAACGGTCACGAAATTTCTGAACTTCCTTAACTTATGTGGAGTAGTACATATAATGAACCTGTAGACAAACATAAAAGTAGGGTTAGTATTTGTACGTTGAATGAGGTATACTGTGGCTAATTAGCCACATTAGATTTCACACGGTAACATATTTATTGATTTTAACCATCAACAAATATTCCGCGTGCCGGGCTATATCACCTAATCGCTCAGTGTTTCCCAAAGAGGAGAGTATCATTAAGGGGCAGACACAAACCCAGGGTTTCATGGTTATTACCAATCGTCAGTGTGACTAAGCCGAACATTGGATGAAACGTGACGGCGTTCTAGGAAACTTATATCCATCGGTCGAGAACTGGTTGGGAAAGAACCCCACCAGCGCCACCTATGGAGAATCCTTATGAAATCCGCGATGAAAAAACCTTGAGCGATGTTCAGCGACGTTCATTCTTTTGCTGTAAGAGGGCCAAGGAATGGCGACGCCATCTACCTACGAAGCGACCTTTACTGACTGAATTCAGTGTTCGGCTAAGTCACACTGATGATTGGTAATAACCATGAAAACCTGGGTTTGTGTCTGCCCTTGAATGATACATTCCTCTTTGAGGAACACTGAGCGATGATGTGATCTAGCCCATCCAAGCGGAATATTTGTTGATGGTTAAAATCAATAAATATTTCCCCGTGTGTCTTGTTTCAGTTCTTGGCAATAAGCCACAGATCACCTCATTCAATGTTTACTGGTTTGTGGTTTATCTAACCACACTGAACCGGGCGTTTTCAGTTCGTAAAGGTCGCTTCACAGGTAGATAGCGCCGCTATTCCTTGGCCCTCTTACGGCAAAAGAATGAACGTCACTGAACATCGCTCAAGGTATCTTCATCGCAGAAGGTCGGAGTTCGTAAGGATTCTCCATAGGTGGCGCTGGTGGGGTTCTTTCTCTACCAGTTCTCGACCGATGGATATAAGTTTCCTAGAACGCCGTCAGTTTTCTTTCAGTGTTTGGCTAAGTCACACTGTTTATTGGTAATAAAATAACCATGAAACCCTGGGTTTGTACCTGCCCCTGAATGATACTTTCCTCTTTGGGGAACACTGGGCGATGAGGTGATCTAGCGCGTCCACGCGGAATATTTGTAGATGGTTAAAATCAATAAATATTTCACCGTGTGTCTTGTTTTAGGGTTAGTATTCATTACCAATGTCGCCAAAGTACAGATCAGAGAATTGTTTAACCTGTGGGACGATTCCTTTGTCCCTCGCAGATCCAAACAGCATTCATCCATGTCATCTTTCAATTTTCCCAAAAATCATACTAAGCCATCCCCTTGAGGTCCTTGGAGCACTTGGACCACTAGCGTCCTTTCAAACGGGACCTTTGAACCCAATACAAGTACCAAACCTATGCACGGTACTTTAGTTATGGATATTCCTTTATGAAATTTAAATTAATGTCATTTAAACACGGGGTAGTAGTAATAGTATTTATTAATTCCAAAAAATTACAAAAAAGGGTCAAAATGGAACACATCATCATCAAATATACAATATCATTACTAATTATACAATTATTCGAACTCAAAAATATTATAGGTATGGTTCACAATTCAAAATAAGGGCATATAAAGATGTTCTGAATTTAATAAGGCAGGAAAGTTTTGTAACATGAGAGAACATTCTTCAGGTAGCATTAACATTCTTATGGGAATTAAAATAATGGCCATGATTACAGAAGAATATCAAGAATCTCTAGATATGTATTGTCCATGAATGGTGAGTACCTATATGGTTACGTTCGAAGAAACCCCTATACTGCATTCACATTTATAAAGTCTCCCGGTTGGCCATGAAATTTTGACACATTTCACAGTGTATATTTTGATAATGTTAGGTTATGCTCATTTTCCTGTCAGATAACTATGCAACGTTGTCCTTCCTACATAGAACTCGTAGTAATTACGAATTTTTCACAATGTGAATTTTCATGGGAAAAATAATTAAATTGATAAGATATTAGCGAATTACCTCAATTCCAACAGACCTGGCGACTGTTGAAGAAATTTTTTCATCTGTTACTATGGCAATATTTCACGTATATAAACTGATTTGAATACTCAGTTATGCTATTTTCTTTTACGGAAATCAAGAATCAAGTGTTGAAATTATAATGGAAAATAATGGATACAGTAGTCCGTTACTTCGTGATAGTTCATTTGGAAAAAGAATAAAAGTACCTGAATAACCCGGCAGGAAAACTTCTAAACGAACAGACGTACCTATGGAGTTCCCCACTTTTCGGAATTGTCAATATATAAGCCTACATTAATAATAAGTAATTTCATTGGAGAGTCCTAAGAAAGAATGGAGTTTTCCTATTGCAGATTATTCGAAGATAATGATCTGCGATAATATCTTGTCTAAGAAGGAACATTATATTGATTGTTTAGAGTAGACATTGGCAACGTCTCAGAGAATTGTTTTGACCTTGACGATATTTCAGAAGTGCCAACCTGTCTTTTTTTTAGTTACAAAAACGTGATAGACCTAAATCATGGCCAACCGGGAGACTTTATAAAAGTGAATGGAGTATACACGATTCTCGATAGCCTAAACGTAGCATAGTTCTTAACGCTCGCTTTTGAATTACAAATAAATAATTGCCTGGAAATTAGCATAATATACGGGGTGTCCCAAGTTCGAGTGCCTATTAGACGTTTCTGGAGAACTGGACATATTTGAAATCTGAAAATTGGGATTATGATATTGCTTGAAATTCTCTACAGAGCTAAAATATTCTCGAAGCTCAAGCACTTTCGGTTATACAGGGAGTGGAAATAAATTTGATGAAAATTTTTTTCAAGTTTTGCATTCCTGCTATGATCAAGTATTCAATGCTAAATACATTTCTGTTGAAACCATTGTATCCATTCGAAGAGTTTTCAAAATATCGGAAAAAAAGTCAAATATGTTTAGTCAGTGTTATGTTCATTATTCTTATTTTAAACATCCTGAACGTGAACCGTTTTACAACATCGAAGAGGATAAATGTGGAAAGGTCATGCATCTTTTGAATTCCAGAAATATCATCACAGGGTGTTTCAAATTTTGTGTCGAAAATTGTTATCAAAAATTGGCCAAAAATTCTGTTTTTCAAATTAGAACCCTATTTTTTGCGCGTATGTTTCGGGGAACATTGTGCTATCATTTTGCCCAAATGTCTGTAATATTCCAATTTTTCGCCGAAAATGGTCTCAAACGATTGGGTTCGAAACGCTGATCAAGAATTCGGGGTCAAATTTAATTCTGTCCGGCCGGCCGGCAGTCCGTTGCCACGATAACTTTAAAACGGAAAGAGATAGCGACTTGAAAGTTTCAGGGTAGGTGGCGAATTCCAATACGACGGACATGTTCGTTGATGGGCATAATCAGACCAAAGGTTTCCGAGTAATAATTTTGTTTTCAACCAATACAAGTCCGGTCGAATTGAAACTTGGTGAGTAGTTCAAGAATGCAAAACTTAGCATGCTCGTGAAATTTTGTATGAATCAGATGACTGGTAAATTTTAAAAAAGTTATAAAATTATTATTTATGTCACCATAACCTGAGAACGGAAAGAGATAGCGACTTGAAATTTTCGTGTTAGATTGTGCATCTGAATGGGATATTTGAGTTTGTTTATAGGTATAATAGGCCAAACGGTGTTGGAGTTATATCCATCTGCAATTTGGTTGTTATTTCCTCAATAAGTCGAAAAATATACAACTGATCCAATTCAAACATGGTTGACAGTTGTAGAATGCCACCGCAAAAATTCCTGCTAAATTTCATGACGAATATTTCTTAAAAATCATTGAAAAAATTCTATATATCAGAAACTATTCCACCGACATCGCTGAAATTTTGCGAGTACCTTCAAAACCAAACTCTACTACCAGGTTCCAAGTTTGAACACGATCGGATCTAGATTGTTGGAGTTCCGAGCAGCCTTGTTTGAGTTCAGTAGCTGGATGGATGACCGTTGGCTTGATAACTTTCGAAAAAAGGAAATAGAGACTTGCAAAATTCATGGTAGGTTGCACATCCCAATGGGAGAGACACGTTCGTTTTGGGCATAATCGGTCCATCGGTTTCGGGGTTATATCCACCTGGAATATTATTTCCTCGATCATTAAAAAAATATAGACTTGATCGAATTGAAGCTTGGTGAATAGTTGTAGAATATCGACTCAAAGGAGTGTGTAAAACTTTTGTGAGAACCGTACACCTAGAAAATTTTTCAAAATTACAAAAAAAAAATTGTGAGATCCGAACCCAGGGAACATTTTTCAAAATTACGAAAAAAGAATTGGTTCCAGCACTGACGTGAAGTTGGGAGCTTTTGCGCGTATGTTCTATTGTCCATTCTCCTGTATTGGACACTCTTAATCGAATTTACAACGGACAATATAATTCAACATGGTTAGTTCGATTAAGAGTGTACAATACAGGAGAATGGACAATAGAACATACGCGCAAAAGCTCCTGACTTCACGTCAGAGCTTGAGCCAATTTTTCATGATTGCGTTGGATCCTGCGGTGAAAAATAATGATAGTTTTCTAACATGATTATGCTCCTAAATACAATAATTTCTGTTTTTTTTTTCATTTAATTTATGAGCATAATCATGTTAGAAAACCATCATTATTTTTCACCGCAGAACCCAATGCAATCATCATGTTATGGCCAATTTTTGATCACAATTTTTGACACAAAATTTGAAAAACCCTGTGATGATATTTCTGAAATTCAAAAGATGCATGACCTTTCCACTTTCTTCCTCTTCGATGTTCTAAGAACGGTTCACGCTCAGGATGTTTAAAACAAGACTAATGAACATAATACTGACTGAACATATTTTTTCCGGTTTTTTTCGATATTTTGAAAACTATTCTAATGAATATAATGGTTTCAACAGAAATGTATTCAGCATTGAATACTTGATCATACCAGGAATGCAAAACTTGAAAGAAATTATTTGTCATCAAATTTATTTTCACTACTTGTATAACAGGAACTGATTGGGCTTCGAAAATATTTAAGCTCTGTACAGAATTTCAAGCAATATCATAATCCCAATTTTTAGATTTCAAATATTCACAGTTCTCCAGAAACGTCTAGTAGGCACTCGAACTTGGGACACCCTGTATAATCTGGTCAAAATCAATCTGATCTCTCAACATAAAGAGCATATAACATATGGAATTGAGCCTACGTCTAAGTTATTCAGTGTGAGGTCCCCACTTCAAGTGTCTATCTAACACAATTCCCAAAAATATGAATTGGTGGATTCCCTCTCCCAGTCTTCCTTCCTACCGAGCATCTTAGTGAAGTTCTTTTCGATGCTTACTTTCTTGATCATTTCGTCACTAGGAAGATTATGTGAGTGGTTGATTATGAAACAGAGGGGTGAAACAATGAATTCAATTGACGATTTGAGAATTTTCATTGGTACCTCGCCATAGGCATAGGAAAGTTTATTTTTTAGAGCTTTAGCAGTTTTCCGGACTTCATCATGTGAAACCTCAAACATATAGAAAGATTTATCAAGTCTATCTCAATCCGTGCTAGAACTTTCATTCAGATTTCTAATCAGCGAAGAAGGAAAATCAACAAAGAAGTAATTGAACTCATCTAGCATTAAAGTGTAACAAGCTCTAGGTATAAGCTGAGAGGATGGCCAATCCACATAATTAAAATTGGCGGAGATCAATTATTCAATTCCCCCCTATTTCCCAGGATTATGTCGACAGCAGATAGAAGAATATTCGATGGTCAATCCATTACTACCTATAAATGCCATCAAGTGATTACATACAGGCCATAAAAATGGTCGCGAAATCAGGGAGAGAGTATTGTATATTGCCAAGGGAATCAACTGAAAGGACGTCGAAATAACACATGAAAATTGAGCGCTGTTCCATGAATGCTCCTGCGTATGAATTCTCGGACAGACGATCCGGACTTTATTATGAAAAAACCTATTGAATCAATCGTATCAACGGACCATCCGTCGAATGGCCGGTTGCATGTGAAACGGCACTTATCCAATACCCTCTTGAAGAAGATTTTATCTGCCTCTTCGATGTCCGCCACATATAATTCACCGAATTATATGATCCCATCGAAAAAATTCAATTACCCCGTAATCTCCATCGAAGGACCAGATCCATCCGAACGGGCGTTATCACCCGGAATGATATTCCTCCAGGCCCGTTCTCTCCCTCCCGTAATCCCGGATTTTCAGGTTAGTAGGAAGAAACCATAAATATTGACGATCCAGTAATGTCAGCACATTTAAAGACATTGTTTCCTGGGGTCATGAATCTGTCACGCTGTCTCGTATCGAACATCCAAACGTATAAATTTATAACGTCGTCATTTCGAGCAGATTCTCGATACAAATATGCCTTCTTGATTCTACTCGGGAAAGGCCTCTCAGAAGGAACAAAGTACCTCGCTGTGGTGTTCTCGGATTATCTGAGAGTTGTTCAGGGATGAGTTATGGGGTTCTTTTTCGGTTCTTGCAGAAGGGGATGGCTTCGAGTGGGGTTATACAATTTCAGAATATCGTTTGTTTCGTTTTATTCCTGTGAAATTTTCCGGAGCTTTTGTTTGGATATTGGATCGATTAGAAGTATGTTCACCATGACATCTTATAAGGTGTGTTTCAATATGATTGCAACATTTGCATTTCGTGCCAGTTTGGAACTCATAATTTCAAATGATTACATGGATCGATCAGTCCCCTAACTCACATCGGTGTTGTTAAATATTGTACATCAGAGAGTAGAATAACTCGTTTTGATTGTTGATTTTTTGGCGCGTTGTTCAGGTGAAAAGAGTCATTCTCGAATTTTTGGCAGAGAATGGTCTCAAACGATTAGTTTCGACTCACTGATGAAGAAACCGATGTCATACTAGATTCTGCCGGCCGTCAGCACGATTACGCTCGAACGCAATAAGATAGAGAGTTGAAATTTTCAGAGTAGGTTTGTACTCTAAATGCGCCGGCTAATTTCGTTAATAAACAACATCGGATGAGTAGTTTCAGAATTAGAGCCATCTGAAATTTTGTTTTCTCAATAACTCGAAAAATACTAATCTGATCGAACTAAACCACTGTAGTTGAAAACTACCGACAAGACGACTTATGCAAAAATTTGAGAGGATCGCATTACTTAAACTAAAGAAATTTTTATTTATTTATTATTTATTACATTATTGATCCGAGTCGAGGATAAACTATAACTAGCTATGTGAACTGAATATGAAAACATAAGAAAATTGGTTCAAGCACTGACGTGAAGTCAGAAGCTTTTGCACGTATGTTCTTTTGTCCATTCTCCTGTATTGGACACTCTTAATCGAATTTACCATGGTGAATTATATTGTCTGTTCTCCTATATTCAACACTCTTAATCGAATTTACCAAGGTAAATTCGAATGGACAAAAGAACATACGCGCAAAAGCTTCTGACTTCACGTCAGTGCTTGAACCAATTTTTTTTCAATAATTTCATTTTAATTTTCTAGTGATACGATTTTTCACAAACGAACAAACACACACAACACACAACAAACAAAATTTCACAAACGTCCTTAGGTTTGTATTCTACAACTAGTCACCATGTATCAATTCGATCGGATTTGGATTGGTAGAAAGCTAAATTATTACTTGGAAACCATTGGGCCGATTATGTCCATTAACAAACTAGTCAGTCGTATCGGGATGCGCCACCTACCCTGAAAATTTCAAGTAGCTATCTCATTCCGTTATAAAGTTATAGTGGCAACGGACGGCCGGCCGGCCGGCCGTACAGAATTGAATTTCACCTCGTATTCTTGATCAGGGAGTCGAACCCAATCGTTTGAGACCATTTTCGGCGAAAAATTCGAAAATTACAGCATTTGGGCAAAATGATAGCACGATGTTCCCCAGAACATCGCAAAAACAGAGCAGCATACAGGAATGTGCCGAAATGGCAAATTAAAAAATGGGTTCAAGCCCTGTGGACAGGAGCTATCGGGCGCATGTTCATTCTGGAACACAAATTTTCCATTACAATAATCTTCATCTAGCTTCTATTTAGTATCAATTCCTGTAGAATGTGATCATAATAATTGTTTTTCATTTTCCAACTGCCCGATCCCAACAATACTTAGATAATATTATATCCATAAATTAAGCATTTCATTATTGCATTTCTTGAAATAGGTACTTTTTCAAGTCTATCAACATCGTCCTTCTTTCGACGTCTAAACTATGACTTGATTCTTTATGTTTATGTCTTTGAATTTGTTTTCGGTGGAATTCAAAGAGAGAATAATCGATGAAAATACTGAGAGAGACCCAGGAAATTTGACACATTTTGTCTTATATCTCCAGAAATTGAAATCGTATAGCCAAAATTTTGCACAATGTTGCAAAATACTACAATTGACGTTAGTACAAGTTTTTGTTGCAATCTGATGAATAGTTCACGAAAAAAAAATTTTTTTTTCGAAAAAATTAAAAGAAATATTTTTTTAAAAGTTACCAACATTTCGATCATAACAGAATTTTGCCAAAAGTTGCGCGTTTATATCCTCGAACTGACTACCAAGTTTCGATTCAACATCTTCTTTAGTTCCTGAAATATCAGGGAAATAACCTCAAAATTTTAAATGTCTATAACTCCTAAACCGTCCGGCCGATTTTGCCCGTTAACGAACTTAACCGTCGCATTTTGATCAGAAACCTACCCTGAAAGTTTGAAGTCGATAGGACCTTCGGTGCTCCTGTTATCGTGCCTACGGCCGGAAGGCCGGCCGGCCGGCCGGACGGCACCCAAAAATCTGACACCGGATTCGTGATCAGGGAGTCCGAATTAGTCTATTAGCCAATTTTCAGCTCGAAATTCGAAAATTACAGACATTTGGACGAAATGATAGGACGATGTTCCCCTAGAACATGCGCCCAAAAAGCAGAATCCAGTATTCTTCGGTCATCATATTTTACAGTAAAGTTCTATATTTGAACTCGATCGGATCTATATTGAAGAAGATATTAGGAAAATACAGAAAGATCACAAACACTTAAATTTGAAATAAAGTTATCAAAGGTCAGTAATAGAATGCGTTCATAATCCATCTTTCACCGTATAGATCAGTACACACCAAGCATAGCAATATTATTAGGTGAAGAGTCGGGCTCATAGACAGAAGGTACCAGGATCGAGTCCCGGAACCGAAATTCCATCAAGAATCCGTGGTCGAAATCGATTCTGGTTGACCGTCCATTAACACGATAACTCTCGAACGGAATGAGCTAGACAGTTGATATTTTCAGAGTAGATTTGGGAGATAAATATCTCGATTAACGTAAGCTTGAAAAAATTCGGAGTAACGAAAACAATGTTTTTTTAATTACTAATTTCAAATTCAATTTTTTCTTACATATGCATTTTCATCCTAATATTCCATTCATGTCATTCTCTAGTGATATGATCCTCACCAAATTTTGCAAGACTTTTCGCGCCGACTTTTTACAACTAATAACCATGTTTAAATTGGATCAGATTCGTATTTTTCGAGATATTGAGGAAATAACATCTTAATTTCAGATATACACTGATCAATAATTGCTAGGGATCCCTTATGAACTTCTCTTCATTTGTATTTTTTTCAAGTTATCTCGTGAATATTTGTACATTATATGTTCTCTAAGGAAAAATTAAGATGTTTTGAGTTGATTATATCAAATTTTTCCTCACTTCATCGGCTCTTGTTCACAAAATCGATTATTATCTGTAGGCTGTTACATGTGGAGTGAAAAGCAATGTGGTATTTGTTATTAAATCTGTTTTTTTCTCTCGTTCAAACACATAAGGTGACAATAATTGAAGAAATGAGAACAATATTAGCTTATCAGTCATGCCGAGAAGACGTTTGGCTCCTGTGCAACTGGACCAAATCATACGGTGGATACAGGAAGGTTTGTCCCAGCGAGAAGTGTCCCGGCGGTTGAATGTTTCGCAAAGTGTCCTGAGTCGGGCTTGGAATAGGTTCATCCAAAACGACTCAGTAGCTTATGTTCATGGGGGAGGTCGGCAGCGCAGTACAACAGCTGCCCAAGATCGTCTTTTGGTCCTCAATGCTAGGAGAAATCCCACTTACCCGGCGTCGCGGCTCAATAGATCACTGAGAGTTGCAACAGGAGTTCTAATTTCGAACCAGACTGTAAGACGACGACTACATGTTCGTGGTTTGAGAGCACGTAGGAGGGTACAACATCCCCGTTTGAATAGGGAACACCGGGTTCATCGACGGCAATGGGCTGAGGAGCACCGCAATTGGACAGTTGAAGATTGGAGCCGATGTTTATTTACGGATGAGTATAGATTTCGTTTGGTCAACTCCGATGGACGTATTCTTGCTTGGAGGGAAAGAGGTCGAAGGTATGCAGAACAGTTTATGGTACCCACAACAGCTTTGGCGGAGGTTCTATATGTGTATGGGGAGGCATTTGTTTGAACCAACGCACAGAGTTGGTTGTTCTGCAGAACACCACAATGACCAGCCAGAGATATCACGATATGATTATTGAACCCATAATTGTTCCGTTTGCGGCTGCCTTGGGCGAGAATTTCATTTTAATTGACGATAATGCCCGTCCACACCGTAGTCGTCTGGTTAATGAAGCGCTAGAAACTCATGCTATTGATAGGATGGACTGGCCAGCTCGCTCTCCAGACATGAATTGCATCGAACATGTCTGGTCTGAGATTTCTAGACAATTGACAACCTTAGAACAACCGATCAATAACCTGGAGGACCTTTCTAACGCTTTACGGGATATTTGGACGAATTTGCCCCAAAATTTTATAAATCGTTTGATTGAAAGTATGCCTCGTAGGGTAGAATGCTTGAGACGAGCTCGTGGGGGGCCAACTAGGTACTAGCTTAACCGAAACTTCAGCCTTCTTGTGGTGTCCTCATAAAATTTTTATGTTATTCAAACACAGAATTTTGAGTGTTCCTAATAAAGTCTTTTTTTCTCTCCAACTGTCCATTTTTTCATTCTTTTCTCAAGTGAACCATATTATCAACTGAAAATACTCTGATATCTGACTAAATTTATAATCTTGGAGCGAATAATTCAGAAATAAATTTAGAAAAAGTAAGTGATCCCTATCAATTGTTGAGCAGTGTATTTAACAAACACAAATGTCGCATTCAGGTGCACAACCTACTCTAAAAATGTCCCTCCGTTCTCAGGTTATCGAAACATAAATAATATTTTTTATAATAAAAAAATGGCGATACCGTTGTTAATAAATCAAGAAGTCCAGAGCGTTCCTGCCAATAGGGTCTTCATATCATATATGCCACCACATTCGTGGTGGCATATGGCATATGGCATATTTCACGATTCAAATTTTTACTAGTGGGGAAAGGCTGAATTGCTTGTTTTTCTCATAGGTGGCGTCGGCGTTTATGTGTAACCGCTCAAGCTGGATATGAAAGGCTTAGCATGGTTCAGTTTAGTTGAATTTGTCGGGAAGCTACAGAGTACTGATGAACGCCAAGAAGCAAGAAAAGCGTCTGCTCTTGCTTTTCGGCAAATCAATGAAATTCCCTGAGGTTTATTTGACTTGTAAAATATATGCATAAGTATATTAATTCTACGAAGCCATTATGGAGACCCTATTGGCAGGAACGCTCTGGACTTATTGATTCAATATTTTTGAATAATTTTCTTAAAATTTCCTAGTTGTTCTGACTCATGACGTCACATTTTGGAAAATGAAGATTTGTCCTTCTCAACAAAGGAGCCCGCTTGTAAAACGTGAATATTTGTCTATTGAATTAACTGGGTTTTAGTTTGACATGTGTGGTCTCACCCTTGAAAATAATACTTTTACAAAAAGGTAACTGCGAGTAGAATTTATTGTTAAGCTTCGACCTTTGTAGAGCGATTTATTGCCTATATCCTGTAACGAATGCTAAAATGCATTCAACAACTGAAGTGGTAAGAAACTTATCAGTTTTCTAACACATTCCCCAGTGCTGGTATTCTTTTTGTATTGACACTATGGAAACCCCTAATATGTGAAAACTATTTATCAGCTGTAGCTGATAGATTATATACAGAAAGCAAGTAAATAAAGTTAGTTCAGATATTGGGAGAAATTCAGGATCACGAATTCCTAAGAAAAAACACCCTAGGACGCACTCATTTGCGTTTGCATCCGAAATTTAGGATGTATTCCCACTCTTTTTCATAAACGACAAATGAGAGTATTATTGTAATATATCAGGGCGGCTTTAAGATTAAAACCGCAATTATGGTTAATATTTCCCCTGTTAACCCAGATGAAGGAACCTCCTATTTTTCTTCAATACGGTCTTTTATATAGGTACATTTTACACTGAAATAATTCACTACTACTACAAATACTACAATAACTACAACTACTACTACTACTTCTCTTAGTGCAAGAGACATTAATACAATTCTTGATCGGTCGCGAAACTAATACCTCATTAGTTCGCCTTCCAAATATGTAGTCACTTCTTCCTTGCTATACATTTTCCTATAGAAGGAAGATTTTGGATTGTATTATTATTATTATTATATTATATATTGTATTGTACAATTACTTCGTGCTTGTTATCACATTATCGATAACAAGAAAATACAGTTTGTCGTTTTGTGTAAAGTGCGTTCGAATCTCTCACCACTTCCTATCCTCGTAGTTGTAATCTTATTGCAAGTAACAACTCACGCCATAAGCAACGAGATTACTGATGGGTGCTTAAAGTTAAGTATACCCCTTTACTCATCCCCCTGATAAAACAATCAGGGTGTATAATTCTGATCCTTCGAATTAAAATTATCCTGATGAAAGAATCAGGATCCAACAATGATCCTTCGAACTTTAATATCCTGATAGAACAATCAGGATCCAACACTAGCGATACGATTCTCACAAAATTTGACAGACGTCTTTATGTCAGTATTATACAACTAGTTGTCAAGTTTCAGTTCAATCAGATCTGTATTGGTTGATGACAAAATTATTACTCGGAAACCGTTGATTATGCTGAATATTTCCCTCCTGTCATCCCCTGTGATTGAAGTGCAATTACCGCATGATTACAGCGAATATTTCCCTCCTGTCAAAAATCCCCTGTGATTGAAGTGCAATTACCGCATGATTACAGCGATAATTATCTATGTAGAAAGCGATAATTATCTATGTAGAAAGCGATAATTATCTTGTAGAAACTGATTATTGTCTTGTACACAGATATCTATGGATCAGTTCAAACGCGATTCCATTGTATGTCAGTTTGACAAGCAATGTCGAAGACGTTATTAAAAATGTCTCGTTTTGGTTTTGCTTCCTTACAAGCTATTGAAGAAGAAGTTTCGGAAATAGAACCAATCAATACAAAAAATAATAGAAAATACGTGTGGCGTCAGTTTATGGGCTTCTGTGAAGAGAAAAATTATATTTTGGATGGAAGAACACCAATTGATGTTTTGGCAAAAATATTAACAGACTGGGCATTTAATATGCGTAAGCAAAATGGCGATGAGTACAAGGAATATACTGTTAAAACGATTTGGAACGTAACCGCTAAATTACTAATGGAAAAATATTTCACCGAATTCAATATCCAATTCAATCCTTTCACTAATATTGAATTCAAAGCAGCCAGAGACGCGAAAAATGCCAAGAGAAAACAACTGCAAAGAGATCCACAGAAGAGGAAGGAAAGTGCAGTTTTTCTAAGGTACGATGAATTCCAAAATATGGTTCGTGTTTGCGACGAAAACACCCCGGATGGTTTGCAGAAGAAATTATTTTTTGTTTTTGCTTTTGAATTAGCTTGGCGTGGTGGAGAAGGCCACAAGTGCCTAATTTCGTACTTCAAAGAAGAAGAAAATAACGTTGGTGAAAAGACAGGAAGAATTATTTACGATCCCGTATTTACTAAGACGACCCAAGGAGGGGAAAAACCATGCGCTTCATCAAAATGGCTAGTAAAGAATAATATTAATGCTGATATGTGTCCGATCCGACTGTACAAAAAATTCCTAGAAAAGCGGGTTGAAATAAAAACAAAACGACTCTTTCTCACTGTAAATCCCGCTTGGAAGTTGAATAGAAAATGGTACAAAGACATTCCTGCTGGACGAAATACAGTGAGCAAATGGACTGTTGTACAAGCCAAAGCTTCTGGTTTGAATACGGAAAACATCAAGATAACAAATCATTCGTTACGAGCTACGGCTGTTTCCAATCTCGCAAAAAATGGGGTGGGGGAGCAACAACTCATAAAAATCACAGGTCACACAAATTCCAAATCAATAACACCATATCTTCAAATGGATGAAGATCACCATGAAGAAATCGTCAGAAGAATGCGTGCTAATGATGTACAACAGGCACATCTTTCCCAAACATCCTCTTCTGCTGTTAATGCTCCGATAGCAGCATTGTCTAATCAGAACACTTATAATAATTGTGTTTTAAACTGCAGCTCCTGCAACTTTTGATTTCGTTTCCAAATAAATAATATTTCGTTCTAAATAAATAAAGTTTCGATATATTTTTACGCATGCTTTCATATTATAGGAATAAAATACATTGGATCTCTTCATTTTTCAGTTACCTAATATAATATGTTGATAACGAGGTAGAAATTCATTGATTGGTAACGTCAGTTTGACAAGTTAACTGTTCATTCGGGAAATATTCCCCCGAATTACACTCGTGCATCAAAATGAACCGGATAATTTCGCATTCCAGCGTATTGTCATTGAAAAACTGCATTCGGTCATTTTCATTTTTGGAGAAAGAGCCCTCCACCTTCGGTGTCGGGCTCTTTCCCAAAAAATGAAAATAAACTCATGCAGTTTTTTGACAACACGCTGTCATGCAAAATTATCGGTAATTTTGATGCACTTGTGCAATTACTTCCGATTACTGACAATGTTCGTCGCATTTGGAGGCGCCACCTATCCTGAATACTTGAAGTCACTATGTTTTTGTTCCGTTCTCAAGTTATCGTGGCAACGGCCGGCCGGACAGGATCAAATGTGACCTCGAATTGTTCTTTAGTGAGTCGAACCTAATAGTTTGAGGCCAATTTCGGCAAAAAATTCGAAAATTAGGGACATTTGGGGTAAATGAGTACGCGATGTTCCCTAGAACATGTCTGCAAAAACACTTAGATGTTTCATGGACCTCCCAAAGTATCCTTGAATAATTATAGTATACTCGTTTTGGTTTTCATTTGACTGAGTTGATAGGTATACGTATCACAAACTTCAATTAACACGACTTCAGTGACAAATCTATTCCCTACAAAATAATAAAACCGAAATAGAAATTCTCATTTCCATCTGGAGCCTCTCAAAAACGCGTTACAATGATTGATACATCCAATCGGAATGAAAGGAAATATGAGACGCCATACGCGATAAGCCCTATTTCCCCTCATACATCACCCTCAGAAAAATCCTACAAAGCAATATCATGAACAGAATCGCGAAGTATAGTACACCTTCTATAGCTCAGACTCACCTTGCCCGGCTCAGGACGAAATATTCACGGGTATTTACTTTCACCTTGCCTGCGAGGAAAATCAAACCGAATTTGTAAAAATCTGATCTCGAGCCAAATATTTCCCGTTCGACGCGGGAGAGAAAACCCCTCTCGGCGGAAATATCGAGAAATACGAGGAAATGATAACGCTGCAGGTTTCAATACTGTTGCATTACGTGAGCACAGGGTGTAATATGATGTGGAATGAGTCCTCCACCTTTCCCTCGCAATTGGAAAAGAATACATTGTATAGTTGATATTTATGATTGTGTAGTTGGGAGATCGAGTTTGTATTTTTCGATGCGGTAGATGGAAAGAAGTTATTTGAAGTTAAAACTTGCATTTCTGAATCATTACCCCACATGTTTTCTGCTTTTCCACTAGATTGGGATCGGATTGTTCTGTGGAGAATTCGATGAAATTTATATGTGTAATAATGAAAATTTCTTTCAGGTATTTCGACAGTTTTATTTGTTACTAGCTGCCTGCCCCGGCTTCGCACGGGTAGTGAAATTAATGAAAAAAATTAGACAAAATATATTTTGAAATAAAATAACACACAAATATTTCAATTATACTTTATTGCAATGCCCCACAATGTACAACATTTTTCGTTTTCCTCTCTGGACAAAAACAAATAGAGCAGATGGTTCACCAACTCTCGATATGCAACGTACAACTGGCCATGCGAAAAACAGGGCACGCTTAAATTCAAAAGGAAAGTAGACTGGCATTAATGAAATCCTTGGAATAAGATCTTCCTCGATTTTGAACTTTCCCATGATTATAATAGCTTCTATCAAGTTTGTAAAAACTTTTTTTACAGTAAGTCTTGTTCCGTTACACACTTTTGTCTGATTGAGGTTTGCGTAGCATAATGATTACTTAGCCAGTCTTCAGCTGCAAATTCTTAGGAGGAAATCCTGGCAAGTCCAACGAATTTAAGAATTCGGTAGTATAATTGACGACTTCATTTGTATCTATAATGAAATCAATTGACTTATAAGTATGTATGTATGTCCATGAATTTTACTTTGAACTTTTAAATTAAATTCATCAACATCCTTATTTTTTGGCGCTAAAATGGCTTGATCACTCAGCTATGCAAGGTGACTGTAGTTCATTTGAATATCTGGGAAGACTTTTGTTATTAATTCGTCTTTTGACAATGTGAACTGACAAAAGCTTTGTGGAAACGAAATGAGACCAGCAGAAGTGTTAAACAGGAACTTTCCCATTTCTTATATGTTGGTTCATCTACCGTCTGTAAATTCAATGGCAATTTGAGCGAAGAATGAGCGGTTCTTTCTCGTTCTAATAATGTAGCAGCTATGATGTAACTGCCAGCACTATTTGATTTCGAGCCTTAATTGTATCTAAAATTGAAGAAATAAGGAATGTTTATCAGTTCCCCCATCAGGTGCATCAAGGAAAAAAATACCTCCATTGCCCTCATTAATTGATTTTATGACCGTATCATATGCTGACTTTTGATGCTGATTTAAAAGTGGGACCTTACTTTGTACAGATGTATTTTTATCATATTCATGTTCTCGTTGAAATTCACGATTAAATAAATCGTGCACGGGGCGATTAGGCACTGGCATTCCTAATTAATGCAACATCTTGCCTGACATCTTAACGCAGAAATCCTCTAAAGATATCAATACCACATTATGTATCTCAGCACTAATCAATTTTGACATACATATCAACGACCAACAGATGAAACAATCGGTGGCATTTCAAAATATGGTTGTCCTCGTTTAGACGAATCATGAAATGGTATGCATAAAAATTCATCGAGCTGACCTAGTTTGTTTCTTGACCTGTAAGAGAATAATCAACATTAATAAGGAATCAAAACTAAAAATTTTTGAAACAACATTACTCTTACGAAGTGGTTGATAAAACTACGAAAGCTTAATATAAATTAACAAATGGTGCACAAATTTAAGGACTTTAATCTCTGAAAATACCCTATTAAAATCAATTCCTGGCCAGATAACAAATCCACGTAATGTTATTTACTGCTTCCTTCAGGTTCTATCTCGTTTTCTGTTTCAGATATGATTTCAAAATATTTTGTCAATCCAAATTAAAAAGGAAGAAGAAATTTTGTTTCATTGGAGAAGATGCCATTCATTATGAATATGTCGGCTTATTCTTTCAACAAATCCTACTATACTTATGCAGGGAGACAGAGTATTTTTGATAAGGTTTTTATCTCTATGATCTTACATCATACATAGAAATGTATGGCGCCCCATTTGCATTTTCCTCTGCTAATACTATCACACATGCTATATTTTTCTTCAATATTGCTCTTGTATTGTAACGTTTCTTTTTGACCCGGGCAAGGGTTTGATTACGTTTGGTTGGCGAGTGTCGTTTATGTCGTTTGTGTTGAAGTCGAATTTGAGGTTGGATCTCAGTGGTGCCAATCGACGCTAAATAATAATTGTTGTATTCGAAGAACCGAATAAGTTGGCAATATTGTTGAATTGTGACAGTCTGAAATTTGTGAGGGTCTGCGCCAGTCAGGGACATGAGGTCGTCCATTTTGTGAACACTCGAGGAGGAGCAGTAGGTTAGGCGTATTTCCGGAACTTAATAAGAATTGGTGATTTCTTCTTAGTTGGATATAGTTTCGAAAATCGAATTAGGAGTGAGGGTTACATTGGTTTGATTTGGGAAGATAACAGGTACCTTGCACTCGTCTCGAAAGAGGATCTAACGACCTTTCTGCAAATCTAAGAGTTGAACACGTGAACGATCTTGGCGACTTTGACAGGTATGTGTTAGATGTTCTATTCTCGTCATTTATAGTGGAATCAATTCAGGTCGTAATTATATTTCTATATCCAGAACATCGCTGTGTGCTTGAAGAATTATTTGGTGGAGGCACGACAAGATTTGGTTTCGAAGCAAACGTGTGCAGGACAACCCCGAACATCAGGGTATGTACGAATTCTATAACTGTTGCATAACAACGAATAATTGGTCTGATTAATATTATGATAACCGAAATTATTATGTATTGCGAAAATTCATTTGTTTCTTATCCGAGAGAAGTCACTGATGATTTCTTTTCTGTCATCAGGGTTTTTTGTAACATCAGGAGTTTTTGTGTGCCAGCACGATTTTTATATCAAGAGGAATAGAAGGATTTTTGTGGCAGCCCGAGTTTTTATGCAAGCACGATTTTTATGCCAGCACGATTTTTATGCCAGCACGATTTTTTATGTCAGGAAGAGTAGCACTGAGGCATTCGAGTATATACAAGGTGGTCCATAAGTAACGCTGTGAGACAGCCAACGCAGGGTTGCAGATCCCGAGTATACACAAGGTGGTCAGTAAGCAACGCTGTGGGACAGTTAATCGAGGGTTGCAGACTACGAGTACAGAGAGAAGGAGAACAGTATTGCGAGACCATCGAAGCAATACTACGTTCAGGCATAAGGAATAGCACGCAAGTTATAGAAAACATCGAAACATCTTATACCTGTTATATATATATAACTTGAACATATATTGTCATCAATTGTGTAAATTATTGTTGTTGTAAAGCGGAAATTGGGGAAAGATTTGCGTAAATCATACAAGATCATAGATAAGAAACGTGGATGCGCCTGAGCTCAAGCGACGCGTATTTGAATCAGTGAGAAATATCTACGTACAATTTCCGCCACCCTTATTCAGGGTTTCATAGTAGTTTAATTTTGCTGGAGCTAAAGACCTGGGTTGTATGCTATTAGAATAAACTGTTTGTTATTAGCGTGAATATTCTTTTGGTGGATTTAGGAATTATTACATTACGCTGGGGTATCTGGGAGACTTAAATTTACCTGGCGCCCATTTACTAGGTTCCCTTTTTAGAAACCCACTCCCATCTCCACTGGAGCTAGACCGCGGATCCCCGAGTTCTAGTAGCTCCGAATTTAACCACTGCGACTTGGGAACAGTCGTATGTCGTTATAGTATGTAATGCTCTTTTTCAAAAGAATCTATATATCAATACTTACCAGTGACTTGGTTTATCATCAAAACATGATATCCATCCTCTCTCCGGCAGAATATTAGAGGGTATTGTAAAGCATCATTCATACGATGGGTTTTACCGATTCATCGAAGTTTGCCACCATCACATCGTTGAATTACAATGTCGGTAGTCTCCATATTTTCTCGAACTACCACAATGGCAACTTCATTCAATGTTGGTGCATTGAAACGTTCTCCTGCTGGCCTTTTATCTGCTCTGATCCCTAATTTATGTTCGTCAGATGGCATCATTTCTAAGGCGGTTTTGAACAATTGTACCAATTGATTGTGTTCATGCAATTGCACAATGATTTCTCATTATGCTGCACGATTGATCTGGAGAAATTTGTATTCACCATCAACTGGTGGTAACAATGCTCCTGGTCCTGCATTTGTCCTTGTATCTGTTATGTTAAACATAAAAAAATCTTAGAAAATCTTCGCTTGAGTCTCAACAATATTTTCATATTTGTGGGTATGTTATAATCAATGTGTAAGATGTTCGATATAGAAAAAAAATTACTTTAAAAGTTGGATTGAACCCTCGTTCCTCAATTATGTTTGAACCAAATGATGTCATTTGGAACACACTACTATAATGATCGAATATTCTGCAAAAAGTGCTTCGATAGAGCATCATGTCCTGAAAGTAACGAATTCAGGCGTTGTCAGTTGTGGCAATTTGATTTTTCTGTCCATACAACATAATTCTGAGGGTTCGTTTCGCCAGACCTATTGCCAGCACAATCGACTGTGGGATCAAACGTTCAAAGTTAATGTTTTCATTGGATACTATATTTTGCTGTATCTCGCCTCAGATCGATATTAAAGATTCTTCGGAAGCTGGGGAAGACCTTTCTTGAGAATCTCTTATTCTGTTTGACTCCAATCGACGATTACGAATTTGTCTTAAGTTACGTGTCCGCCGACCAATATTTGAACGCCTCACTGATGCCATTTTTATCAACACGAACACACAATACAACGATATTTATATCAAACACAGTAATAAACTTAAAAACGTTTTGCTGGAAATAACCAAATAAAGAATCAATTATTCTGTCTTCTGTCATCTACTTTCTGTCCGGCAACCGGCAACCCAAAATACAGTCACTAAGTGTCAAAGTACTCTATGGTTCGGACGAAAAAGGAATGCTTTTTTTTCTTTTCCGTGGGTTTTTTGCGGAAATATATCGTTGCGTAAACATTCTTTTGACAATAAGGAATACAACAAAAAAACAATTATCCAATTTGGTGCATTCATTTGAAAGTTATCATGAAACAAAAAAATCCTTAGACCACAGATCCTCTTTTATTTATATATATTCCTCTCCATCAGTTGAAAGAGATAGTGACTTGCAATTTTTAGGGTAGGTTACGTTCCTTAATGGGTATGAAAGGCCAAATGGTTTCAGAGTCAAACTCATCTGGTGATTAAACTATGGAACATCCACGCAAAAGCACCTCTCATCTCAAATTTTTTTTCACTGCAATCTTTCAAAATAGTTTCACTTGTATCTAATCAAATATCATCAAGCTGTATCATCATGTGGCGTAGTAAAATGGTCTTTTCATAAAGTGTATCTTAAACTCCTAGATGTATTGAGTGGTTCAAGCGTAGGATAATCTCGTTTAGGGTTTCCCTATACGAAACTTGTTATTCCTACTTTCCGGCCATTTCAAAATCCAATTGAAATTGTAACTTGAAATATTTTACCTGGTATTTTGTATGTACCAAGCCATACCGCCGTATTCACGAAGCATTCAATTTCTGATAAGTCCTAACTGGGGTCCTCAGTTATGGATGAATATCCGCCGTATTCACAAAGCATTCAATCTCCGTTAAGTCCTAACTGAGGTCTTCAGTTAAGGATAAATATGAATCGCAACCTCAGTTAACGTATGTAACGGTGCTGAAACAGGCAGAAGGTTTCACGTTCAATTTTACTTAAACTGAAGTTGCGATTCATATTTATTCTTAACTGAGGACCTCAGTTAGGACTCAACGGAGATTGAATGCTTTGTGAATACGGCGGTAATTGATATAATATAATTTTCAAGGTGGATTTGAGGATTGAACATCTCGTTTATCATAGATTTGAGGAATGAGTATCTCGTTCATCATAGACTTGAGGAATGAATAACTCAGATAAGTCCGTTGTTGGGTAGAATTGGTCTGCTGATTTTGGATTAATCATTTTTGGCACTCTTGTTGAATTTAAATTCTTTTATGATGTTTGAATTTAATTTCTGTCATGATGAAGTTCTGTCATAAGAATCCATTGATACAATTCCCAACTCTTACCAATAATTTCGGATATATGATTATTCAAAGTTTAAACTGGAGTGCCAAAGCTCCTGTCCATAGGGCTTTCCCACTTTTTAGCGCTCTTGTTTTTCGGAACAGAGTGCTTATCAATCTGCCCAAATGTCTGTAATTTTCAAATTTTTGGCCGATTATGGTCTTAAACGATTTGGTTCGACTCACTGATCAAGAATCCGTGGTCAAAATGGATTCTTTCCGGCCATCCGTCTAGTTGTCTGTCCGGCCGTTAACACGATAACTCTCGACCGAAAGGACTGGGAGGATTGGAATTTGCAAGGTACGCAATCGATCACTTGATCTATCTGAAATTTAGCATCAAATTGTAGAATAATGACCTTTATATGCATGCAAAGTTTTGTAGTGATCGGGTAGCCGTAATGTGTTAAAAAAAAAATTTTAAATTGTTAAATTTGTTTCTACAATTACTCTCGAGCAGAATGAGCTAGGCAGTTGAAATTTTCATAGAAGGTTTGGGAGATAAATATCTTGGCTAAAGTTCATTATTGGGCAAAATCGGTTGTTTCGGAGTAACGAAATTGTTTTTACGTTACAAATTCAAAATTCAATTTTTCTTACGATGAAATTTCACCATAAATATCCATTCATATCATTTTCAACTCTAACAAGCTAATACTTCCGGAGATATGATTTTTCGAAATTTCAATAATGAATCGTACTTCTCTGTTCTCACAGCATGCTATACTTAATTATTCTATCTATGAATTACTAAATTATCTGTATTCTTACATGTCATGTTATTTTCCGATGAGAGATAAATGTCAGAATTATTTCTGGTTCGTTATTCTTGATATAAAATACACCTCCTGTTCTAGAAAACAAAGTACGATTGAATGCAAAATGAACAATGAAATATCCTTAGCTATCGTAGAATTATGAGGATGATATGATATTATACTTTTATGGTGATGATATAATGCCCGTGGATTATCCATATGATGATGGAAATATATTCTTTGGTAAGATACATAGGTAATCAAATTGGGTTCCGAATATCTACAGTAAAAACTAAACTGCAATATTGTCTAAGTTTTAATTGATAAAATATAATTTTCAGAGTAGATTTGAGGAATGAATATCTCGGATAAGTTCGTTATTGGGGAGAATCGGTCTGTTTGAATTTAATTTCTTACATGATGCAGTTCTATCGTAGGAATCCATTTATATCAATCCCAGAGATCAATAATTTCGCAGATGATTTGTCAAAGTTTGAAGAAGAGCGCCAAAGCTCCTGTCCACAGGGCTCTTCTTAAAACAATTTCAACGACCCCAAAAATATAGTGAATAATCAATCTAACCGATTTAACTATTTTATCTCGGTGCACTTCCGAATCTCATTCGGCTAAATCATAATCTCGAATTTTCCAGAGAACTTTATTGATGAAGAAGGAAGCAGATGGAGAAGACTTTTAGAACTATCTACAAATTATTGCAACCCTCTTCTCGCCTTCTTGCTCCTTTCAGTTATCGTATATTGAGGGGGATTCGACAGACGCCGCTTGCAGAACTTCAATTCAGCGAAAACGTTGGGTATTCTGTCGATAAAGTGCGATTCACCCCGATTGTCTACTAATCGTTTCGAAACCTGATATTGAAGGTGTATTTTCGAGGATCACAGTTATACTGAATCAGAAATGTTATATCCAATCGTGTGTGACGGTGTGAAGCAAGCGTATGGACACATGTCGTGTTAACACTCATGAACGCATGTTATAGAAATATCTATCAGGATATATAAAGTGAGCCCGTACATTTTATTTTGATGTGTCTTCAGAGGCGAGCATGCTTAAACACGTCATTTCAGGTGTTTTCATCATTTAGAGTCGCCTGATTTTCATCAGACTATTATAGTCTCTATCATACAGGATGCCCCAGAAATTGACGTCAAGCCAGAAGTGGTTAATAGGCCAAATCATAAAAGTACCTATAATATAAAAGGAACCTGAGTTATGTATTTTCAAAATTATAGGCATTTCAAAAAAATGTAGAAAATCTTCACCTTGTGATGGTGTTTTAAATCCCACTACTACAAATCTTTATTTTAATTTGAATATTATTGGCGCTCTTGTTCTTCCGAGCTGAGTATTTATCAATTTGCTCAAATATCTGTAATTTTCGAAGTTTTGGCTGGAATTGTTTTGGTTCGACTCAATGATCAAGAACCGTGGTCAGAATGGATTCTGTCCGGCCGTCCGTTAACACGATAACTCTCGAACGGAATGAGCTGAACAGTTGAAATTTTCAGAGTGGGTTTCGAAGATAAATATCTCTGTTGATATTGCTATTCTGAAATTCGAGAATTTTCACGTCAAGTTACTGACAAAGAAGTCTGATTTAGACCCCGAAACGCTTAGAAATAGTTGTTTCATCGTTTATGTTGTTTCGTTATTGTTTGTCAGGCTATTCGATTTATTGCTTCTCACAAATATCTTATGTTTCTTACGCAGAAGCAATTCTCATAATAATAACTTTTTATTTAATAAATATTTTTCATAGTTTGGGAGAGAAAACCCAGAAAGAAACCTTTCTGGTTAGTTAGTTTATAGTAATTTTGCCATACTGAAATATATGTATGGAACATGTATTAACCACATGAATTATTGTTCCATCTTGTTTTTCGCAATCACAACTAGGGGGCGCTAAGTTCTTGAACATTTCAAGATCTTGTGTTGATTTCAAAACAAGAAGTAATTTTGGATTTCAAGACAGAACAAACAGTTGAATGAAATATCTTGACTTACAATAAAAACGCTAACACGTAATTATTTGTGGAGAAGGTAACATATTTTAATTCATTGAACACTTGTTTTGCTAGAACGATTCACAAAAATGTAAATTAAATATAATAAATGATAATCCTGTTGAAACTTAAATTGCAAATAAAAAAAAATCAAATGTAACACATTTTTAAATCGGAATTCATAAGCCATGAATTAAGGCACATAAGACAACGCATAGCTGATTTCTTGGCTTTGTTATTGTTAAAGCTACTCTTGAAATAGCCTTTCCGCTATTCAACATAATGATTGAAAAATTCAAAATTATATTTTTCCTTTGTAAAAATAGTAAATTTGGAGAAATATAGCAAGGTTTTTATTAATAAAGCGATTTTTTTTTGTATATTACCCTCCCTCCTTCCTTTGTTTGTGGTGGGAATTTTTTTCAAAAACAAAACGAACCATTCGTTTTATGGGTTCTATAATGATATATACTTGTTCCACATTTGAAATGATATTTCAAACTGCTCGAGAGTTACCGAGTTAACAGACATCCACACACACATACACACACCCATACATCCAGACATACAGAGACAAATTAATTTTTGCTCAAATGATGTTTTTTGTTCGCTTTATATCATTTAAGCCATTTTAGCTAAAAGAAATTACCTATACAATACCTGAACTTTTGACTATTGTGATGTGGAGGTAATAATAAATATTTTGTGGGAACTTGTGCCTATAATTTGGCAGTAGTATTTTTGTGTTTCTCCCGTAATTATTATTAAGGGCTCTGTGACACGTGGGCTAAAGTGAGTATTATGCAAACTTTTTTAATATATTTCAAATTAAATTTTTTTCACTTTGACTTCGGTTTATCCAATCTAAAATACCAGTACTTCCACTTCCACTTGACGTAGACCATTGAACCTTGATTCTTCGATCAGACTCTGCTTGAGAAAACTCTACGTCAAATAACGTCCCATGCTTTGCTTTTAAGTGTCTTTTTAACCAAGAAGTCCCATAACTTTTAATTTTTAGGTGAACATCTTCGTTATAATCTGGAAAACATGGTATAGGTACATTTGGCTTATTTATCATTTTTGGCACTCTAGTTCCTCGGAACTGAGTGCTTATCAATTTGCCCAAATGTCTGTAATTTTCGAATTTTTCGATGAAAATGGTCTTAAACCATGAGGTTCGACTCACTAATCAAGAATCCGTAGTTGAAATTCATTCTGCCCTCCGTCCGGATGTCCAGCCGTAGGCACGATAACTCCCGAACAGAATGAGCTAGACAGTTGAAATTTTCAGTGTAGGTTTGGGAGATAAATGTCTCAGCTAAGTTCGTTATTGAGCAAAATCGGACAGATGGTTTCGGAGTAACAAAAAAAAAATTTTTTTTTACAAAACAAATTTCAAATTAAATTTTTTTAAATAACCAGTTTTATTATAAGAATCCAATTATATCATTTTTAACTCTAACAAGCTAATATTTTCGGAGATATGATTTTTCAAAATTTCAATAACAAATCGTATTTCTACGTTTTCACAGAATTATATAATTATTCTATGTATGAATTGTCATAAGGCCAACTCATTTTCCTGAGACATGACATTGTCTAATTCCTTGCTAATAGTTGGTTCGAGAAACGTCAAAATCGACTTAGAGAGACAAGGGTAAAAAAACCGTCAAATAAACCCCCATGTGGCGATTTTATGTCGAAAAGTGAAAATTAAGAATATATATCCCAGGTAAGTACTGACGTTTTATTCTAATACCGGAGATCGACAAGATCGTACGAGGAGCCCGATAGCCGGTTGGTCTAGGCCGTCAGGTTTTCGGTTTCGGAACGAGAGAAGGCGGGCTCAAATCCCGGAAAGGGAATTACACTTTTTGGCGCTCTAGTTGCTGAGTGCTTATCAATTTGCCCAAATGTCTGTAATTTTTATTTAAGATGCAGTTTTACCATTTAAATCCATCGATATCATTTTCAACTCCAACAAGCTAATATATGATTTTTCTAAATTTCAATAATGAATCGTACGTACTTCTATGTTTTCACAGAATGCTATAATTATTCTATCTAAGCTTTATTATATGATCTGTGTTCAGACTCGTACATTTCATCCTGTTCTATAAGAAAGAGTCAAATTCATTTCAGCTATTTTAATTTGATTTCTTCCATGGTGCAGTTCTCATTCTCAGATTGCTCATTTAATCTTGATAAATGAACTATTATTTGAATTGAATTTCCTTCATGATGCAGTTCTATCATAAGAATACATTGATTTAATTCCCAACTCTGAGAAACCAATACTTTTGGAGATATAATTTGTCTGTTTGAACTAGAGCGCCAGAAAGCTCCTGTCCACAGGGCTTGAACCCATTTTGTTTTTGCCGTTCGTACTAGTGTCCACCTCAATTTCGAAAAAGTCACAGAATTTCTTTCAGTCAGTTTTGGCACTAGTACCACTACCCTGCAATGGTGAAATCTGCTGCTTTTTCTTTTGCTGCTACTCTCCTAGACAGCTACGGTTTCAGATTCAGTTTTGTAATTTTCAGTCGTAGTCACGTTAGTCTCACTGATCCTTTTATTCCGTCTAATGCTTGTTGGTACATATTTTGGGCCATAATCGGAGCCAAATGGCTCAGCAGACGTGCTGTTTACTAACGATTCACTGTCACTCATGGTAAAATAAGACTACCACTTTGCTAAACACGGGATAAAGCCAAAGCGTGTAACAGCGCGACGTCCTTTGAGTTCGTCAGGTCAATAAAGTTTGGAGAAGTTCGCCAGGAATCACCATGTATGGTGTCACCGGTTGATAAGGAAATTACACTTTCTTGAAATTTCTTGAGTCGAGACAAGATATGTCAAGAAAGTCTGCAGACAAGAGAAGAGGTTGTTGTCAAGACAAGACTTCTTGTCTTGTCCACCCCTACGTCTCAACTGAATTCCATCTGAGAAGCTTGTTTTTGCAACGCCCATGACTTGTTCTGAAACGATTCAGAATCGACCATATGTTCCTGGAGGGATCAAACCCCGGAACTTTATTCAAAGACTCAGAAATTAAATCTCTGTTGAATATATTGCGAGAAATCGATTCAAAGTGTCAAACTTTCTTGTCGCTTTTATTGAAATTGGCAAAATAGTTGGACCATGAAGGATTACGTGAATTCAATCTGGGAATTTTATATCCTCTAGAATGAAGGAGAGAATTGGAAAAGAATGGAATTTATACCAAGAATTCAAAATAGCAGTCTACCTGCGAATCTGGAGCGGAACAATTTGTCAAAGAACTGGTAACCAATAACTATGTGTAGATCCAATAGTTCCAATGCCAAAGGCTATACCAAGAGTAGCTGCATCAGCACCCTGTGGAGTACCAGCTTATTTCTGTAGAATAATATTCCTTGTTTTCAACTTCAGACGTAAGTCATCCAAATGGGCTCTGAAATTCAAAGATGAATCTAGCTTCACTCTTAGGTATTTAGGATTAAAATTATGTTTCAAGAAAACTACACTCAATGTTCTATATTTTTGATGATAGGTCAAATGGAAGCAAGATACCCCCGTACTCCACTCTTTTCATGATTTCTATATCTGCAGATAGATTATTTATTAGTTTTTTGGCGCTCTTGTTCCTCGAAACAGAGTGCTTATCAACTTGCCCAAATGTATGTAGTTTTCGAATAGGTGGTTGCGGAGTAACAAAAAAAATGTTTTTCATATTTCAAATTTCATATTCAATTTCTTTCAAGATGCAAATTCATCATAATAATCCGTTGATGTCATACTCAACTCCAACAAACTAATAGTTTCGGAGATATGATTTTTCAAAATTTCAATAATTATTCTCAATTCTAAATAGTATATGATTTCATGGAACACTCTAATTTTAATTTCCTCATGTATATAAATCCAACATGAGATGATTCATAGACCTATATTTTAAATTCAATTACGACAACTCTTGAGAATTGAGGCACAGAAGCCAAATTGAAAAAGTGGGAAAGCCCTGTGAACAGGAGCTTTGGCGCTCTTGTTTGAACTTTGACAAATCATAACTCCGAAAGTATTGGTTTCTCCGAGTTGGGAATGATATCAATGGATTCTTATTTTACTTCATGAAGCAGTTCTAACATAGTTTCCATTGATATCATTCCCAACTCTGAGAAACCAATACTTTCGGAGATACAATTTGTCAATGTTCGAACAAGAACGCCAAAGCTCCTGTCCACAGGTCTTTCCCCCTTTTTTTAATAAATACCATCGAAAAATGAAAAAATTATAGCGTTTTGAGATAGTAAATAAACAATATTTTTTTAGGCTTGAAGTGTAAATTAAATCATTAACACTAGAACCTCCCAAATGGGCCAAATGTAAGAAATATTATATGAGGAGCCACTGATGCCTGATACCCTCATCCACATCGCTCCCAAGACGAGTGTGAGCATCGGTTCGCTTTCATTCCACATTATCCGAACACTAAACTTCCTCCAACCCCCAGCATGTATATGAGCAGGGATAGAAATGAGTAGCCGGCAAAATCGATCCTAGTGGTCGCGAGCGTTTGCTGGAATTCGCAAATGCCAGCTCAGCTCTTGTAAATTATCTAGCTCGTTTCTAGAACAACGGCATTTTTGCGCGTATGTTCTGGGGAACATCGCGTTATAGTTTTGCCCAAATGTCTGTAACTTTCGAATTTTTTGACGAAAATGGTCTCGAACGATTAAGTTCGACTCCCCAATGAAGAATTCGATGTCAAATTTGATTCTGTCCGTCCGGCCGTCCGGCCGTCCGGCCGTCCGGCCGTCCGGCCGTTGCCACGATAACTTGAGAACGAAAAGAGCTAGCGACTTGAAATTTTCAGGGTGGGTGGCGCATCCCAATACGACGGACAAGTTCGTTAATGGGCATAATCGGCCCAGTGGTTTCCGAGTAATAATTTTGTTTTCAACCAATATGAATCCGATCGAATTGAAACTTGGTGAGTAGTTGTAGAATATGAACCTAAGCACGTTTGTGAAATTTTGTGCGAATCGTATGGCTACAAAATTATTAAAAAATCATTAAAAAATATTTTTGTTGTCACGATAACTTGAGAACTGAGAGAGATAGCGGCCTCAAGTTTTCAGGTTGGGATGTACACCACAACGCGACATTTCAGTTTGATTATGAGCCTAATCGGCCAAACGGTTTCAGAGTTATAGCCATCTGAAATTTTATGAAATTTTGTGGTTTTTGTTCCTCATTTACTCGAAAAATACTAAACCGATTGAATTCAAACATGGTTATTAGTTGTAGAATGCCAATGCGGAAACGTTTGCAAAATTTGGTGAGGATAGCATTTGTAGAAAATTTTAAATAAATCTTTGAAAATAAAAAAAAAAAGTTCTATATATCAGTAACTAATCGTTCGAAATTGCTGAAATTTTGCAAGAACCTTCATAACCTAACTATACTGACAATTTTCAAGTTTTAATACGATCGGTTAAATAATGTTGGAGATTCGAGCATTCTTGTGTGAGTTCAGTAGATGGGTGAACGTTGCCTCGATAACTTTCGAACGAAAGGAGATAGGGACTTGCAATTTTCAGGGAAGGTTGCGTATCCGAAAGGGAGAGTTGAGTTCAATTTTGGGCAAAATCGGTCTAACGGTTTCCGAGTTATACCCATCTGGAATATTGTTTCCTTGATAACTCAAAAAATAAATATTCGATCGAATTGAAGTTTGGTAATTAGTAGTAGAAAATCAACATAAAGACGTGTTTAAAATTTTGTGAGAACCGTACCCCTAGAAAATTTGAAAAAAACGACGAGAAAAAAAATTTTAAGAACCGTACCCCTAGAAAATTTCAAAAAAATCACGAAAAAAAAATTGGTTCAAGCACTGACGTGAAGTCAGAAGCTTTTGCGCGTATGTTCTATTGTCCATTCTTCTGTATTGGACACCCTTAATCGAATTTACCATGGTAAATTCGATTAAGGGTGTCCAATATTTGGATTTGATATTTCTCACCCCCTACTTTAATTTTTCGAATGGGAATATATATAGATTGTGACACATCAAATGAAAGGTAATTTCATTACCTACTCAACGGTGCTAATGTTTTTTGCGCGTATGTTCTGGGGAACATCACGTTATCATTTTGCCCAAATGTCTGTAGCTTACGAATTTTTTGACGAAAATGGTCGCAAACGATTTGGTTCGACTTCCCGATGAAGAATTTGATGTCAAATTTGATTGTCCGTCCGGCCGTTGCCACGATAACTTGAGAATGGAAAGAGCTGGCGACTTGAAATTTTCAGGGTAGGTGGCGCATCCCAATACGACGGACAGGTTCGTTAATGGGTATAATCGGCCCTATGGTTTCCGAGTAATAATTTTGTTTTCAACCAATATAAATCCGATCGAATTGAAACTTGGTGAATAGTTGTAGAATATAAACCTAAGCACGATCCTGGAATTTTGTGAGAATCGTATCGCTAGAACATTTTAAAAAAATTATTAAAAAATATTTTTTAATAATATAACCTGAGAACGGAAAGAGAAAGCGATTTGAAAATTTCAGGTTAGGTTGTACATCTGAATGCGACATTTGAGTTTGTCTATAAGCATAATCGGCCAAACGGATTTGGAGTTATACCCATCTGAAATTTGGTTGTTATTTCCTCAATAACTCGAACAATGTAGAAGCGATCCAATACAACATGGTTATTGGATGTAGAATAATAAGGCGAAAGTTCTTGCAAAATTTCGTGAAGATTGTATCATTAGAAAATTTTTAAAAACTCATTGAAAAAAATTCTATATATCAAAAACTATTCATCCAATATCGCTGAAATTTTGCGAGAGTCTTCAGAATACAACTCGACTACCAAGTTCTAAGTTTGAACAAGATCGGATTTATATTGTTGGAGATCTGAGCAGCCTTGTGTGAGTTCAGTAGATGGATGGGTGACCGTTGCCTCGATAACTTTCGAACGAAAGGAGGTAGGGACTTGGAATTCTCAGGGTATGTTGCGTATCCGAATGGGAGAGCTAAGTTTGTTTACGGGCATAATCGGTCCAACGGTTCCGGAGTTATTCCCACCTGGAATATTATTTCCTCGATAACTCAAAAAATATAAACTCGATCGAATTGAATCTTGGTAACTTGTTGTAATATATCGATATAAAGACCTGTTTGAAATTTTGTAAGAACCGTACCCCTAGAAAATTTCAAAAAAATTATGAAAAATTTTTTTTTGTAAGAAAATTTCAAAAAATTACGAAAAAAAAATTGGTTCAAGCACTGACGTGAAGTCAGGAGTTTTTGCGCGTATGTTCTATTGTCCATTCTCCTGTATTGGAAACTCTTAAGCGAATTTACCATGGTGAATTCTATTGTCCGTTCTGCTGTATTGGACACTCTTAATGGAATTAACCATGGTAAATTAGATTAAGAGAGTGTCCAATACAGGAGAACGGACAATTGAATTCACCATGGTAAATTCGATTAAGAGTGTCCAATACAGGAGAATGGACAATAGAACATACGCGCAAAAGCTCCTGACTTCACGTCAGTGCTTGAATGAATTTTTTTCCGTACGAATTAGACTTGAATGTATTTTAGTTATTTGTCACGCTGAGAAATGTCATGTCTAGCAAACGAGATTCTTGTTCGGGCTGATTTATTTCGGCCGTATGAATTAGGAGGATTAATGCTCTGTTAGGGAGTTCAAGGCGGAAAATGCATATCTCTAACGCTGAAAGTGTTCGAAATATAATCTCAACTTAGTGCCGTTCTTCTGGTTTCGTTTGTCTTGTGTTTCTTCCAATAGGTTTGGAAAATGTCTCTCGCTTTTCTGTAACTTAGTATTAGCCATTGGATGAAGGAGATGGTTTTGGTTTATCTCAAATATAATTCCCCTGAAATTTTCACAGTATATATACAGGGTGAGTCCTTAAGTTGTACATTGATTTCAACCGGATCTTCCTCTCATCAAATAAAACACTTTTTTTATTTACCATTGTTCCAGATTCGGCTCAGGTAAAAAGTTATAAGCGTTTAAAGATTTTATTATGTGCAAAGCCAGCCCTGGACAGTCTTCAAGTGTTGAACACAGAAACTTTTAAAAATCAATATCGCATAATTATATGAAAGCTTCATCATTTGATGCTCGAAATTCAACGAAATTGTCTGAGAAATCTTATATACTTACTGAAGTCTTTTAAAATGGGTTTAAATTATCTTTATGCTGCATTTTCGAAACAAACTCTTCCTGGATATTAAAACTGACTCCAACTTGATTTTCATTGAATATCCACTATAAAATTATCCATATTATCTATGAAAATATCCACATTATCTGTGAATATATTATGAATATAAAATCATTATCCAACTTCTATAATAACCTCTAATCTACAGAATTTACAGAATCGAGAAAAACAATCTGTGATTCTGTGATTATTATTATGTTCTCTATAAGCTTGTTTTGGTTGGCAATAGGGACGGTCCTAGAACCGCTCAAAGTAAGTAGTCACACAGTCGTTTATTGTAATTGTAATTGGCGTCCTGGGCGAAATCTTTCACACGCTACGTTTGTCCACTCTTTAGAACCGATTCGGAACTGTTCCTACTGGAACCAAAACAGGCCCTACGCCAGTGACGACCTCGTATAGATACAGTATAAGAAGCAGGCACAGAAATGTAATAATATTAGGTTAGCCACATAATAATATTATGTGGCTATTATGTATTTATTCGTTTACTTGAATCCGTATAAAGTATAACGTATATCCAGAATCCAGTTTACGAATTTGTCTTCAAGAATAATTGGGATGAATAGGTGGAATGATATTTATTATTGATATTTTCCTTATGCATACTAATATACTACAAACTTATAAGATTCAACTATGTAGTTCGAATAAAATAGTAGTGACGTTATATCTGTTGAAAATTAAGTTGGTGAAATTATGTTCCATATATCACAGAAATCCTTAGTAATTATTGTACAGAATCGATGCAGTATGAAAATAAATATTTAGATGACATGGATAACAGATAATTTCAAAGTTACATATTCACTATTGGGGATACATAGATGAATACTTATTATGGTAAGCCTATTAATCTATTTCCCAAAAGATAACTACACTACGAACTGTTTGAATGAGTTGTAATTAACTTATCCCGTTGTAAAATGGTAATTATAACAATTTGGAAACAAACGATATTTACTGCCGTATTCACAAAGCATTCAATCTCCGTTAAGTCTCAACTGAGGTCCTCAGTTAAGGATAAATAAGAATCGGAACCTCAGTTAACGTGAAAATTTACGTGGAACAGGCCTGTTTAATCACCGTTACATACGTTAACAAAGGTTGCGTTTCTTATTTATCCTTATCTGAGGACCTCAGTTAGGACTAAACGGGGATTGAATGTTTTGCGAGTACGGCGGTTAATTGAATTTCCACAAGTGTCAACTTTGAAATCAATAATCAGTCTATGCCTTTATTTGAGCAGATCATCCGTGTATTCCAGGTTTGGATCGATAAAAGCAGGTAAATTTCTGTAATTTTTTTCATATTTTATGACATTGAATGATGAATATCTTGAAAACGTTTCGTTTTAGGAGAAATCATGTGGAAACATTTTATTTTCGAAAAGGATCGAGAATTTCAAAAATTACTCAAAATAACCTTCATCTGCTTCCATTAATCTAATTTCTCGTAGTTTTAGGAATTCGCGAGTCTATAACGAAAAAATCAGTAGAAGTACGGAAAAACTGTTAATTGGAGATTATGTGCCATAGTTATAGAAATCTTCATACCAAAATTCATTCAATACTGAATAACCATGTCGAAGCTACAAAAGAAAAACAATTTTTTTTTTCAAATTTCAACAGCCTGTATCTTTTTTCCTGTGCCGATTTGGAGAAATGGTAAACGAGAAAAGTGTTTTATTTGATGAGAAGAATCTATGGTTAAAATTAATGCACATTTTAAAGACTCACCCCGTATATATTCTTTTGAACCTCGAGCATTACAGTTTGTTTTTCATCTAACAATAAAGCATGTGTATGAAACAAGTGTTAGCAGAGGTTAGTGTAACGGGGTACCATATAATTTGATATATGATGCTAGAGATTAGGGAAAAAACCTCAGCAAAAAACCCTATCTCCCCGTTAGTGTTGTGATATATGAAAATTGAAATTGTTAACAAAATATGCTGAAATATTAAATATTGAAAGGCATCTTTTTCTTTTCTACCGCTTCTTCCTTCAGCAAGCAGAGAAGTTTCTCCAAGGTACCCGAAACTCAATCTGGAAAAGGAAAAGACAAAAGGAGAAAACGAACAAATTGGAAATGAGATATTCTATATTTTATTAAATAGATTTGAAACTCGATTCCCATTCTAAAAAAGATTCCGAAACATTGTGAATAGCCCTAAAACCATCCTTGAATATATATATGCGACAATTATTATCTAAATGATCTATAGTTTCCTCCGCTTCCCCGCATTCACAACTAGGGCTCTCAACTGAGTTCCATCTGAAAAGCATGATGTTGCAACGAACATGACCGGTTCTTAGACGATTCAGAATAGACCATATTTTCCTTGGATGATCAAACCCCAGAACTCTATTTGAAGGATCAGAAATTAAATCTTTGTTGAATAAATCGCAAGAATGCCATTCAGACCGCCAAACTTCCTTATCACTTTTAATAAAATTAAGAAAACAGTTGGACCAAAAAGAATTTCCTGACTTCAATCTGGGAATCCTATTGTCTGGAATGTAGGAGAGGATTGGAAATGAATTCGGAAAAGAATGAAATTTATTCCAAGAATTTGAAACAGCAGTCTGCCTGCGAATGTGGGGCGGGACAATGTTCACAGTTTATGTATAGAATGAAATGTAATTCAAAAATCAAATAAGAACATTATAGAAGCAATTGTTTGTCAGGAGTATCAAAGCTCTCAATAGATTCATAACCATCTTCATAAAGAGCTCGGAACATCATTAATTGGCAACATGGGCTGTAGCTGGAAAATACGCCAGACGTACGCTTGTTATTATATCATGGATAGTTACGTCCTAGTCCAGAATGAATCAGTATTACATTGACGGTAAGGTTTAAAATCTCCTGAATTTCGTTGGAATTGGTAAATGGCGTGAATTAGTGCATCACAGTGATACCCATTCTTTGATTAAATAGTGGGTTAATAGTGAATTCTCCTTTGGATTCTTTCCTTAGCCTAGCCTAGTTTTTTAAATGTTTTAGAATATTTATATTCATTTCAAAAGATTTATAGGTTTGTAATTTTTTCACGGTTAGAGTTGACTATACACCTTCTAGCAGTTCTTGCTGAACCCTGAATTGAAAAACAATAATTTCTACTTCATTTCAAGATTATTGTGTAGCAGAGATGCAGTTATTCAATTGATTGATCCAGTATAGAATCTCATTTCGTTTACATTTGCAGGGATCCGCTTTTTCCCCCAAACTGACATGTGTTCGTGCACTGAATTGACATGAATATTCTTTTAAAACCTTACAATATCGGCTCAGTACTCCCAACATAACGCATACAACCCTAAAACAATCACTTGTCTTCTGGGCATGCGCAATCTACTCGCGGATGAAAGTCGTCCCAAAATCACACACCTTACAAAAAACTCCGATTCTCTAACACTAGTGGATCAGGAGATATCGCATCATTGCTGCATGCGCAGACCCTCACCAGGGGATTCTATGAAGTAATAGCATCCGCCACCCCAAAACCCCAATCCTCTCTGACGAAAACTACAGAAGTTAAATGACTTCTCATCTGCACAATGCGCATAACGAAAAATGCCCGGAAAGGTCAGTATGAACTTCATAAAAATAGGTTTCGGAATTTCAAGCAAAATATTCCACAAAATAGTAGTGATTCTTTGAATTTTTTCATGTCACGTGATCTTCACGAAATTGTGCAAAAGTGTTTGCTTTGGTCTTTTGCATCTACTTAACTAATGAGTTTCTATTCAATCAGATCAGTATTTTTCGAGTTATCGTGGCAACAAAATTTTGAAATTTTTACAAAAAATTTTTTGTCACTTTATGGCCATCCGGTCAGTCACAAACTCCGATTCTCCAACACCAGTGGTTCAGGAGATATCGTATTATGAATCCACGCATGCGCAGACCCGCACCGGGGGATTAATGAAGGAATAGCATCCTCCACCCCAAAACCCCAATCTCAGAAGAAAACTCGAGCAGTTAAATTATTTCTCGTCTGCTTATGCGAATAACAAAAAATGCCCAAAAGAGGCAGTTACACCCCCAATCGTTCACCGTTCAGACAAATTTTGAATTGTACGAGATATTTACGCTCCAATCATACCCTGCAAATTTCAACGCTCTAACTCTTTCCGTTCGAGAGTTATCGTGCTAACGGCTGGACCAGCCGGACGGATAGAATTGAATTTGACCTCGAATTCTTCATCAGGAAGTCGAACCCAATAGTTTGAGAATAGTTTCGTAAAGAGATTCGAAAAATGCAGCCATTGTGACGAAATGATAGCACGCTGTTCCTTGTGGAACACGCGCGCAAAAATGGGATATGTATCGGCATTATCTGGTTTCCGAAAATATGAACCGTATTCCATCCCTTGAAATGCATCAATCAGAATCAAAAAACAGAGAAAACCGGGCATTTAATCGAGTTTACCCAATTTTAGTACCGAGTTTCATGAATTTCCCACGAATAATTTAGGAAAAACTGCTCGCTTGTATAGCAGACGGGCGGATATTTCAATTCTACGTCCATCAAAACGTGAAAATTCCGAAGGGAACGTATTGAAATTAGTTGATAAGCTAATAAACAAAAAAAAATTGAAATGATAAATGAACTTTCTTTTTCAGTTACCTGATATATATGATGATTCCAAATTAGACGTGAACCTTGGAGGAGGTGTTAGTAGGACTTATTTGCTGTCGTCTGTGCCTTATTTATTGATAACCGAAAATTACCAGTTCCCGAGATATTTGCTTCCTTGTGAGTTTTAAAAGATTTCTCACCTTAGTTCAATTTTGTCAAATTTTTTTACGTTGACCAACTTTAATTATAGTTTTGGAATAGTTTCATCAGAAAAGGATATGATGTGTGAAAAAAGCAAAACTATTTTATTAAGAATATTTGAAGATTTGAACAACGTATTCACTATGTTTCCTTAAGTACAATAATTGCAATCATCATTCCGTAGTGGCCCATCACCTTGGCAACAATGCATATGACCTGCCGCGTCGGGGTGAATTGGAGTTGAACAATTTGTGATTATTAAAGAAAGAATTATTCGTCATGGATAAAGCATTGTATTCTGTTATGACTGTAATTATTCACTGGGGTGAATAATAAATAGTGAGTAATATACCATATCAAGAATCATCAACCCAGAACTGTGAATAGCGAAAACATAAAATCAAATAGCATCTAGGATAATATTATTTTAACAAAGTTCCAACAAACGGTGGTCCAGCAGCTGGTTCAACAGATAGAATCTGAAGAAGCAAATTAACTCTAATACAAGACCCTGAATCTGTCATTGAAAATAAACAACGTTTGCTCCATTATCGACTCTTGATCGATGCTAGATACTGAGCAGAAGCTTTTCATCACTCAAAATTAATCTGTATCCAATTGTACATCGGTATTGTATCTCTTCTAATGATACTCAACTAGGGGATGTGCAAACATCATCTGTGATATTTCCATTGAGCCGTGTCTAAGTTAAATGAACAATATTAATTTCACTATCAAATAATTGATCTAACTTAGGAAATAAAGAGCAAATATTAAAATGGACATTCCTTAAAACATTCTTGGTTCTACGCAGCATATTAAATTCTGGATTTCAGACTTTTTAATGGTTTAAATATTAAGAACATTTGGAGCTATCTGCACTATCTCCAAATCTACCCTACAAATTCCAACTCTCTAACTATTATCGCTCGAGATTATTCATGCAGAAATTAAATTTTATCTCGGATTCTTCACCAGTGAATCGAAACTGTATTTTCAGCTGAAAATTCAAAAATTACAGACAAATGGGCAAATTGATAGACACCAATTATTCACGGGAAGAATCGCAACAGAAAGAAAATAATGAACTATTCAATTCTGTAAATTTGAAAGAAGTGACATTTTACATATTTTTTGCTTTTTAAGATTTTTTAGTTCGGCAGTACCGATCCTACCGCCACTGAATTTCATTGACCCCTTACTTCCTCCCTCGTACAACCACATGTAAGAACGTTCTACGAAGACGATGACCTAGGGCTTCGAAGATGATCATATTCTATTAAATTTGATAGAATTATCCCAACAAATAATGGGATCAATTTTCTTTTATTAAAGGATGGACGGAGACGGTAAACCTAATAAATCTGGCTTCAGAGAATAACTCTTCTTAAGGATTGAAATAAAAAATGAATGCCAACTAATGAGTCCGAAGTAATTTCAACACTTTTCGTAATCTGCCAATTTATTACTCAGTCAGAAAGTGGAACGAATTATTGCTCGGTGACTTGGAAACTTAGAGTCGAACAAGCCCTCCCTAATTTCTTCGACTTGTAATATTGATGACACTTTACCTTCCATATCTTTGAGCAATTGTTCTAGATCAAATATAATCCCATTAGCGTCAATACGAATATACTTATTTCCGAAGAAATCCGAATTCCCTGAAAGTTTAACCAATTGCAAAGACAGTTATATTCTACTTCATTTGTTCTCTAGTATTATTATTTCTTTCTGTGCCTGTGTGAGAGTAAAACCTCATTATAGTCTTACCCTGAAAGGGATCGCACACTCACAATCACATTTAATGGGACCTGATGACTCGAAGTAATCCGTGCTTCACCGCTTCCTGCATTCTGTCACAACCTACTAGATCTACTAGCCTGGAAGATGATAAAATGGCAACACAGCTCCGAGACGTACTCTCTGTTGTTGTTGTTTGTAAAAATGGACGATTACCTCTGATTCTGGAGTTTACCATTATTGTTTTTCGCGGGCATTTCATGGTATTTTTAGTGTACAACGGTGTATAATGTGAATTAATGTAATGCAGTGATAAATATGGTCGGATATTTATATGTTCTGTGATTAAACTGCAGTGTGTAAATAGTGAAATTTCCTTTGGATTATTTCTACTTATTGGAGATGAGTACATTTCAGTTCAGACTATAGACAACAAGATGGACTAGAAATATGAGTGAAATAGAACTTTCATTTCTTCCGATTTTATAAAACATTTTGATGACCTTTCTAATAATTTTTCAACAAAAATTGATACATCTGGATAGGAGATCAAGAAGCTAAAATAATCTATTTATTTTTATATATATGTATTCAATTTCCAAAAGTCTGCATCTGTAGATGCTTCAGTTGAAATCAATAAGGACCTTATTAATCATTAAAAATGTTCAGACTCTCTGCAGTGATTTGAAATGGATTCTTCCTTTCGATCTTACCTTTACCCGAGCAGATGGTCTCAACCTCAGATCAATAAGTAAACATTTCCCGCTACAGAAATGTAATTAATGGAGATTCAGATTCGGAATTTATTAATTTGATTTATCAACATTTTTACACAGTTCAGATCAAAAAATAATGTGAATTTACTCTTTGTAGCATTGAATTGATAGTCTGAATTCACATAGACTTGCAGCATCCCATAACTGTCTAATCGTCCTGAAAATTTACTCACTTGCTAATTTTGGGTTTTAGATAACGAATCTGAAGTTGAAAACCCGTGCTCTCTTCTAGTTTTTTTTTTTTAAATCCCGAAGTGTCCAAAATCACAACACTTCATCTCGTAATTACATTGTTTTAAACTGTTTTATCGGTAAATATTCATCATAAATAAGATCTTATTGTAGTCCTCATCATTTTTCGACAGTAAATCATTTGAAAAATGATGAAATAGTCGAAATTTCATCAAAATCCAGCGCTACCGCATTGAAGGAGTATGCCTCTAAGAGACGATTAATTGCGGCGTTGTCAGACTGTGTTCCAGGCTATCTCTAGAGTGGGCTGTGATTCTGTGCACCAATAGCTCGGCTAGGGATATACAAGCCGAAATAATCTTCCATTCTGTCACATACAAGAATTTACTATTCGATTTGGGCACCCTATATCCCGGGCAATAAGTTAGGATGGTCGTACTAATCATAGAATGTCTAGGTGGAATATTAAATTCTTGTATTTTCCCTGTTCTGTTCTTTTTTTCTTCACCACATTATATTCGACAGGGGAGTAAAATTCGACAACACACAATCCCTTGTCCCCTTTGTCCAGCAGGATTATATCTGGATGTGTGGCGTGGATCTGCCGAGTTGTTGGAATAGCATAGTTCCAGTAGATGTTAGCTCTATCGCTGAAATTTTGCGAGAGCCTTCAGAACCTAACTCTACTTCCAAGTTCCAAGTTTGATCACGATCGAATATATATTTTTGGAGATCAGAGCAGCATTGTGTGTGTTCAGTAGCTGGATGGGTGACCGTTGCCTCGATAACTTTCGAATTAAATGAGATAAGGCTTTTGAATTTTCAGGGTAGGCTGCGCATCCGAATGGGAGGGTTAAGTTCATTTTTGAGCATAATCAGTCTAACGGTTACGGAGTTATACCCACATGGAATATTATTTCCTCGATAACTCAAAAAAAAAGACTCGATCGAATTGAAGCTTGGTAAGTAGTTGTAGAATATCGACATGAAGTCGTGTGTGAAATTTTGTGAGGACCGTACCAATAGACAATTTTTAAAAAATTACGAATTTAGAATTTACCATGGTGAATTATATTGTCCGTTTTCCTGTATTGGACATTCTTAGTCGAATTTACCATGGTAAAAACGATTAGGTTCGACTCACTGATGACGAATTTGAGGTCAAATTTGATTCTCCCGGGCGGCTGCTCGTTGTCACGATAACTTTCGAAAGGATAGAGACTTGAAATTTTCAGAGTAGTTCAAATGGGATGGACAAGTTAATGGGCATAATCGGCCCAACGGTTTCAAAGTACTAGTTTTGTCTTCAACCAATAGAGATCCGATAGAATTGAAACTTGGGAGCTAGTTGTAGAATACTGACACAAAGACATACGTGAGGATAGTATCAATGAAAATTAAAAAAAAAATTACCATGGTAAATTCGATTAAGAGTGTCCAATACAGGAGAATGGACAATATAATTCACCATGGTAAATTAACAGTGCCAATACATACGCGCAAAAGCTCCTTACTTCACGTCGGTGATTGTATTATCTAACTATCAATTTTATATAAGCTTAAAACTAGGGGAGTAGACAGTGGAAAATTCATATATCCTAAAAAACAAATAATAATCCGGTGTGCGTAAAATTTGAAGCATCTTTCACTAATGCCATTATACTCAAAATCCCGCAATATGTTCCACTTGTCTCTAACGACGTACGCTTCAGAAAACCTAACTTCCTCTCTAAACTAACGAATTCGGGTTTTCCTCAGACCAGCATTTCAAGGAAGGAAGGGACATCCAAGTCTCGATCGTATTGTTCTGTTTCGGATTAATCAGTTCGATTCATACCTACCTGTTTCGAATGGACCTTCGGGACCCTAAGGATTTCGCCAGAAAATTGTGAAGGGATTTCGGAGAGCAGAAATTTTCATCGACCTTCCACTCGAAGAATAAATACAGGATTAGTAGGGATCGATTATTGCTGAAATTTAGGTTTACCCCTACTTCCATCTTCTCCCCTTTGTATATACAGGCTGGTACGAATTCGATGTCTTGCACTACGATCTTCGGAGATATGTAAAATAATTGGTTCAAGCCAGGAATAGGAGCTTAGGCGCTCTTATTCAAACTTTGGGAAATAATATCTCCGAAATTATTGGTCTCAGGGAATGATATAAATGGATTCTTACGATAGAACTGCATCATGAAAGAAATTAAATTCAAACAGACCGATTATCCCCATTACCGAACTTATCCGAGATATTCTTTCTTCAAATCTGCTCTGAAAATTATATTATATCAATTAAAACTTAGACAATATTGCAGTTTTGTTTTTACTGGAGATATTCTGAACCCAATTTGATTATGTATCTAACTGAAGAACATTTCCCATCATCATATGGATATCATCCTCATAATTCTACGATAGCTTATTTCATTGGTCATTTGGATCTAATCATACTTTATTTTCTAGAACGAAAGGTGTATTTAATATCAAGAATAACGAACCAGATATAATTTTGACATTTATCTCTCATAGGAAAATAAGATGTTATGTAGGAACACAGATCATATAATAATTCATAGATTATTAGATCGACAACATTCTGTGAAAACATAGAGAAGTACGATTCATTATTGAAATTTCGAAAAATCATATCTCTGAAAGTATTAGCTTGTTAGAAATGAAAATGATATCAGTAGATTTGTAAAGTAAAACTCCATCTTAAAAAAAAATTGAAATTTGTAACGTAAAAACAATTTGTTTTTCGTTACTCCGTAACCATGAGTGCGATTTTATCCAAAAATGAATCTAACCAGGATATTTACCTCCCAAACCTACTCTGAAAATTTCAACTACCTAGCTCATTCTTCTCGAGAGTTATTGTAGAAACAAAATTTAAATTTTTTTTTTACATTTTACGGCAACCCGATCAATACAAAACTCCGCATGCATATAAAGGTCATTATTCTACAATTTTGGACAGATCGACTGATCTGTTTAGTGAATATTCATAAAAAATATTTTCACTAAAAATGGCAATAACTCCGAAACCGCTCAATGGATTTTGCCCGTTAACGAACTTGTCCGAGATATTTACGCTCCGAACCCATTCTGCCAATTTCAATTCTCTAACTCCTTTCGTTCAAGAGTTATCGTGTTAACGGACGGCCGGACAGAATCGACCACGGATTCTTGATCAGTTGGTCAAGCCAAATTGTTTAAGACCATTTTCAGCCAAAAATTCGAAAATCACAGGCAATTCAGCAAAATGATAAGCACTCTGTTCCGAGGAACAAGAGCACCAAAAATGGATGTCATATTTTCAACTCTTTTTGTACGATTATGAAATGATGATTTTTCTCCAAAATAATGTTTCACGAATTTTTGGCAGAAAAATATTTCAAACAGAAATGAATGACAGAGATCTGTCATCCAAATGGGTATAATTATTCTTTCAATAGTTTTTTCTGTAAAATATCCATAAAATAAAAACAAAATAATTGTTTTGAAATATCTCATGCTTTCGAAACACTAGATATTTGTCAGATGAGGGAGTATGATATAGGTTCTGAAACATTACAAAAAGTTGTTCAATCGTTGGTGTTGTTTCGCTTCTGTTTATTGAGCAACATTGTTCTGAATATTGCATCTGACGAATATTTAGTGTTGAATTTTTTATTTTATAGTTATTTTTCAGTTTGGGAGAGAAAACCCATAAAATTTCATTGAATGATGAATGCATCTCCCTAAGTATCCTTTAATTGGCATAATTATTATTTTTAATATTTAACCGGATAAAATCGCACATAAAGTGACCATTCAAAGAATGTCTACATAGATTTTCAATACAGTTCAATGAAACTGTCAAAGTACCATCGTGTATTAAAATTATTAACAGAACCCAGATAGTATTAATGATAAATTAAAACAGCAGTAAGAAATAAATCGTTCATTTGGATATCATCATTGAGTGGGTATCTAAATAAATGTCTTATTCCTGCCTGCGGTTTTATTACCGTTACTAATGGTCCATTCTAATTGTCCTAAAATTTCTTGTATGCATATCAATAAGGTGAGATAACAAAAAAAAATGTATTCTAGTTGTCAGATGCCGAGTCAGATCCTCACAAAATTGTGGTTTGCCATTCTATAAATTGTTCTAATTTGATGGGATATGTATTTTTGCGCTTATTATCTGGGGAATATCACGTTATCATTTTGCCCAAATGTCTGTAATTCTCGATTTTTTTGCCGAAAATAGTCTCAAACGATTGAGTTCGACTGACTGATGAAGAATTCTAAGTCAAATTTGTTTTTGTCCGGCCCGCCGGCCGTTGCCACGATAACTTGAGAACGGAAGCAGATAGCGACTTGAAATTTTCAGGATAGGTGGCGCGTCCCAATACGACGGACAAGTTCATTCATGTGCATATTATTTATTATTATTATTATTATTGATAAGGGGTTACGTTGCACCGCGACCTTGAGATCTATTGTGCCCCCCATCAGAGCTGTTCTCACCATTACGCCATCTACAGCTGGCCCTCCAGTTCCAGAGTATAAATGAACCTCAATATCTGGGAAGGCTTCAAGGATATTACGTCTTCACTCCTACAAGTTTCCTGTCCAAAGCATTCCTTTCGCTGACTTGCAATGGCGAGGCATTCTGTAACAAGGTGAAGAGGAGTTTCTTCCTCCTCCCCACAGAATCTGCACTCGTCAGTATCTGATAAACCTATTCTCATCAAATGCTTCCTGAGGCGACAGTGTCCTTCATGGGCATAACCGACAGCACGGTTTCCGAGTAATAATTTCGTTTTTAATCAATACAGGTCCGTTATTCAACGGTTTTTTTCTGGGTTTTCTCTCCCAAACTCTGAAAAATATCTATAAAATAAAAATTAATTATTTTGTGATTTGCTTCTGCGTAAGAAACACAGGATATTTGTCAGAAGCAATCAATTGAACAATGTTGCCTAACAAACAACAACGAAACAACATCAACGAAGAAACAACTATAGCGTAACGTTTCGGAGTCTATATCAGACCCCTTCACAAAATAATTAATTTTTATTTTATAGATATTTTTCAGAGTTTGGGAGAGAAAACCCAGAAAAAAACCGTTGAATAATGAGTATACCTCCCACAGTATCCTTTAATGATTACTTAATACAGGTCGGATCGAATTGAAACTTGGTGAGAAGTTGTGCTAATGCTTCTGACTTCACGTCAGTGCTTGAACCAATTGAGTTTTTAACGAAGTTAACTGTCGTATTCGGAGGCCCAACCTATCCTAACAATTGCAAGTTGCTATCTCTTTCTGTACAAAGGTATCGGATATAATAAAATTTGACCTTGAATTCTTCATCAGTGAGTCGAATCTAATCGTTTGAGACCATTTTCGGTAAAAAATTGGAAAATTTCAAAAATTGGGGCAGAATGCTAGCACACTGCTCCCTAAAACACGCTAGCAAAAATGGGGTGTTGATGTAAATGTTATAAGATGAACAAAGTAATTTTATTTCGGGATATTATTTTCTTTCTGAGGCAACACGCTATGAGAAGTGTTTCTTATAATATCATCAGATTAATTAATTGTGGATATATCTTAACATCTTCCTATAGCTCTGAACAAGACAGACATTAATTTAAACTTCCATTGATAGATATCGTTCTCTGAATTCCCATTCTGAATAATACGGTTTCTCATTCATGGAGGGAATGACACGGTTATCCATTTAAAATAAACTTTCATGAAATTGGTTAGTTACCTAACCCCATTTGCATAACCTCAAAGTGACAATAACTTTCCATCAATTCGGTCTCTATTACTCCACTAAATCTTAGTAGAAACCAATCAAAATGTAAATGATCCAATAAATTTTATTCTACTACTCTTGATAAACTTCTTGGATGCTTCATAATGAGAAATTTACTGGCGGAAAATGCCATTCTAGAAGTACGCAAACTTCGGTCTACAGTGTCCGTATAACATGAAAATTCACTAGAAGACTTGTGCAAATACCGAAAATTAAAGGTTTTTGATTATTTTGATATTCTTGGATTGCATACATTTAGTAACTTGATATGAAGTGAGGATGAGCACGTTAAGATCAGATCAAAAGGGCTGAGTTGATACTTTCTCGAATTCTGAAAACTTGTACCGAAGACGTCTCTAATAGAAGCCATGCATAGGAAAAAACGTCAACAATATCAGGGAGTCCCACGACCATACTAACTACCGGATTTCCATCAAAACAGTATTTTTTGGGTTATTTGGAAAACAAAATTTACAAATTTTCAATCCAATACTAAACGCTGCATGCATGTAAAGGTTGCAATTCAACAATCTGGTGCTAAGTTTGCAGACAGATCGAAAAAGTAGTTTGGGAAATATGCAGAAAAAAGCTAAAGCTCAAAATGGCTAAAACTCCGAAACCGCAAGGCGGATTTTGCCTACTAACAAGGTTGACCGATATATTTACGCTTCAGGCCTGGTGGTTTACTACAGAGATTTTTTGCGCGTTCTGGGGTACAGCGTGCTTTCAATTTGCCAAATGTCTGTAATTTTCAATTTTTTTGCCGAAAATGGTAGCAAAAGCATAGGTTCGACTTACTGATGAAGAATACGAAGTCATAATTGTTTCTGCCTGGCTAGCCGTTGTTACGATAACTTTCGAACGGAAAGAGATAGCGTATCCGAATGCGCCGGATAGTTTCGTTATTGGGCATAATCGGCGCAATATGGTTATTTTCGAGCCATAATTTTGTTTCCAAACAATACAGATCTGTTCAAATTAAAACTTGGTAACTAGTTGTAGAATACCGACACAAAGACGTATTAGTATGTGAAATTTAGTGAGGATCGAATCACTCTAAAATTAAAAAATACTCATTAAAAAATGTTATGTATCTCACGATAACCTGAAAACGGACAGAGATAGTGACTTGTACTTTCCAGGGTAGGTTGAGCATCCGAATGCAACATTTGAGTTCATTAAAAGGTATAATCGGCCAAACAGTTCTGGAGTTATACCTGTCCCAATTTTTTTTATTTACTTAAAAAATATTAAATCAATCCAAATCAAACATGGTTATTAGTTGTAGAACGCCGACACACGAATTTCTACGGAATTTCGTGAGGATCATTTCAGTTAAAATTAAGTAGTAGAAAAATCATTGATATTCTATGAAATAAAATTCTATATCACAGAAACCATCTGTCTGATTTCGCTGAAATATTGAAGAAGGCTTCAAACCTAACTCTACAGTCAAGTGCCAAGTTTGAACACGATCATATCTATATTGTTGAAGATCTGAGCAGCATTGAGTGAGTTCAGTAGCTGGATGGATGACCTTTGTCATGATAACTTTCGAACGGAGAAATATAGCGTAGGTTGCGCATCCGAGTGGGACAGTTATGTTCATTGTTGGGTGTAATCAGCCAAACGGTTTGAGAGTTATACCCATGCGGAATATTGTTTTCTCAGCTGATTATGCTTGTTAACGAACTAGTCCGTCGTATTGGGCCGCGCCACCTACTCTGAAAATTTCAAATCACTATCTCTTTCCCTTCTCAAGTTATCGTGGCAACGGCCAGACGACAGGCCCAAGAGAATCAAATTTGACCTCGAATTCTTCATCAGGGAGTCGAACCCAATCGTTTGAGACCATTTTTGGCAAAAAATACGAATAATACATACGTTTGGTCAAAATGATAACGCGATGTCCCCCAGAACATGCGCACAAAAAGAATCCACAACTGCTACGAAATTGATATATTTTGGAAAGTAACTTTCAACGACCCCTTGATACATAATGTGTCGTATTCAGAAAATAATTTTTAACCGCCCGCTGATTTCTTACCTCAGTTGGCTAACTGAGGATTCATGGCGGCATGTTTAACTAGAGTTTGTGAATACCAAATATTCAGTAAAGACAGTTTAGCTGCACAATTAGCATGATATCTGTTAAATAAGTTATTAGAGTTGGCCATATTAATGTATTCTTAACTGAGAGTCCCCGTAAGGACTTACTGGAGGTTTAAGCACTTAACAACGCTTTGTAAATACGGCGGAAAATTGTTCTGATTAACTGAAAATCAATTCACCTGTCACCTGGTAGTCGGGATAAAGAAATTATAATTTTGAAAACGTAAGCTTCGAATAGCGGCTACGATGCAAATATTAGATAAACGAATCTCCAAAAAACAAAACAAACGATTACAGTCATCCGTCAATTCATCCCTGTATTTAAAAAAAAGCAGATATGAATTACCTACATACATCCCACAAATCAACAATATAATTAACAATATATTATGGAAATAGCATAAAATCAACATCATCCGTAGAAATAAGAAAATATATATTCATTTATATAAGAGTAAATTCAAGAGGTTAGGTATATAACTAGAATAAAATACTAACTTGTGAAATTATAGAAAACATGCAAACAATTATCGATAATTTTGAAGCTCTTGTGGTGTTATCTCTGACTATTTCACCCATATCAAAATCTGACCAACCACAGGCCAAAGACAACGCGCATTATCGCGAAAACACCAACTGTCTTTGAATTATGATTGGCCTTACAACTTTGGTGTTTTCCACGACTCAACCATGGATACGGACTGTTTGACAAATGATAAATTTAAATTACAGACATCAACATGAGTCACTTTGTTCGTGAGTTAGTCTGATACTAGTGAACCAGCAGATCTACCTATCCATACATCCACCTAGCCAGATCAATTAACCGCTATATCTACGTAGCCTCCAGATCAATGAACCGATTGATCTACATAACCAGCATATCTACATAACTGTTGGATCTACATAGCCAGATAATGTACATAACCGGTAGATCTACATAGCCAGCAGATCCACATTGCTAACAGATCTACGTAACCGATAGATCTGCATAGCAGATTAATTTATATAGCCTGTAAATTCACCCATCCGATAAAGCTAAATATACCTAGCCAGGCCATCCACAAATTACCATTCAAATTATGAATTTTATTTTCAATGTTCAATATCAACACTATAATCGTCAATTCATTTATTATCACCTTTCTTTGCATTAAAAAGATTTTGATTTTATACCGCAATTTTAACTGAGAGAACCTTGAGCCATGCACAAATGACCATTCAAATTATAAATTTTATTTTTAATGTTCAATATCAACACTAAAATTCAGTTATCATCAACTGTCCTTGCATTAAAAATATTCTGATATTACTCGTATACCGCAATTTCAACTGAGTGAGCCTTGAGCAGTAATCCCATTGTAAGAATTGTTGTACATTTCAAGAAACTTATCGGAATCTATTCACCAAGCAAAATCAACAGATTTTTCAACAACGCAACATATTGGTTTTATGCATCGATATTGAATTTGTTAAATTATGACCACAACAGGACTTTTTGCGCGTATGATCTGGGGAACATCGCGTTATCATTTTGCCCAAATGTCTGTACTTTCAATTTTTTTTACGAAAATGGTCTCAAACGATTTGGTTCGACTCCCCAATGTAGAATTCGAGGTCAAATTTGATTCTGTCCGGCCAGCTGTTGCCACGATAACTTGAGAACGAAAAGAGCTAGCGACTTAAAATTTTCAGGGTAGGTGGCGCATCTCAATACGACGGACAAATTCGTAAATGAGCATAATCGGCCCAATGGTTCCCGAGTAATAATTTTGTTTTGAACCAATATAAATCCGATCAAATTGGCAGTCAAACTATCACTCTCGGGTGATCACCTGACTACTACTTACACACTGTACCGAACGATACCGAACGATGCAAATTGACTGACAGAACGGCGCTTCTCAGCGACAACCGACCAGATATCTGGGACCATCTGTCCGGATATGCCAGCTGAACATAGAAGGATCTAGCAAGGGAAAAAATCCATGCCTCTCCAAAATTCTGCTTAGCCGAAATATCGATATAGCAGTTGTCCAAGAAACTCACGTCGCAACTGAAGCAGACATGAAATCGAGAGGAATAATTCACGGCAATGCCATTATTGGCGCAACCTACCACCACGCCCATGGCATAGCAACTTATGCTAGATCAGACATATTTATATTTTTATATCTAGAAATATGTGTTCATATATATTGTATAGAGTGTGTAAAGCGCCATACGCTAAATAAATAATAATATAAACCTAAGCACGTTTGTGAAATCGTATAGCTAGAAAATTATTAAAAAATTATTAAAACATATTTTTGTTGTCACGATAACCTGAGAACGGAAAGAGATAGCGGCTTGAAGATTTCATGTTAGGTTGTGCATCTGAATGCGACATTCGAGTTTTTTATGAGCATAATCGGCCAAACGGTTTTAGAGTTATAGCCATCTGAAATTTGGTTGTTTTTTGTTCCTCATTAACTTGAAAAATACTAAACCGATTGAATTCAAACATGGTGATTAGTTGTAGAATGCCAACTCGAAATCTCTTGAAATTTTTTTAAAAATTTTCTACAAATACTATCCTCAGTATTTGTAGAAAATTTCTGAAAAATCATTGAAAATTGAAAAAAAAAATTCTGAAATTGCTCAAATTTTGCAAGAGCCTTTAGAACCTAACTCTTATGCCCAGTTTCAACTTTAAACACGATCGGTTAAATATTGTTGGAGATTCGAGCAGCCTTGTGTGAGTTCAGTGGATGGGTGACCGTTCTAAATAATAATAGCTAATGCCATCTACTACCGAATGTTCTTGCAAATAACCTCCAAAGTCATATGGGGACAAAATATTGTGGGTTTCTTTCTGAAAAGTAAGATATATTTTCGCATGATTATTACCCTCGTTATTACCTACCGCGTAATCTTTATATCTCATTCGGATCTTACCGTTCAGATATCCCTTCCTTCGTTTGGAATTCCTTTGGGAATGGAATTGGTCTGAATAACCGGCAAAATATCATCTAATATGTTTTCAAACCGATTCGGAAACGATCATTTTACCTTCTCCAAGTGAATCTACTTGTCATACGAACAAATTATTATTTTAAAACGATTTTTGACATTGTCTTCGAAGTGCCTTCATTTGTCAAATTTGAGTAACGGTGAGCAACGGAAACGAACGACAGCGTCGTTCGTTGGAAAAGTCGGCCAAAATTCTGTGTGCTTGGAATTTTGGAAGAAAAGTCACTTTTTGCGACGTTAATTCGAAAAAACCGATTTTTTTTCGAACGTAATGGAGTCGTTTATTCTTTGGTCTTTCCGTTGCTACTGAAATATCCTCCCGACCTTCGCCGACCGCTTAGAGAAAACACCACTCGTCCTTCAGACTCGTAATGTTTTCAAGCAGCACTGTTTCATTAAAAAATAGGCTGGCAGACTTATCGCGAAAATTCAATCACTTGTGATATTACTTGTGATAATTTTATTCTACTCAGTTTTGAAAACGACATTCATATCAACAACATAATAATATAATTTGAAACGATATTTCTATAACTCAATAATTGCTTGGCAACGACATTAGAGTAAAAATGGTATTGCTGAAAGTGTTAAGACTTTGGACTCATATAATACTGATATTAATTAATTAAAAAGTCATATTTGGTTGCGTGTATATTGTAGGTCCTGATGAGGAATTTGTTGATATTGATTTTTATGTGAACTAAATTGATCATCATCTGGAATTCTACAACATCTCATCACTTTTAAATTCGAATTCTTCGGAAACAAATTCATCGAATATTATGTATCCGTAGTAAAGAGATTTAGGTATTTCGTTTACCTCATCCTAAATTTTCATTCTCTTTATCCTCAACCAAACAAAGCCATGCCATTCATTCAAGCTTTCCATTAAATTTTAGAAAGCTCTGTCATTAGCGCACTGAAACTAATTCGTAACTTTGTAGTCCAGGTCTGAAAAAAGCCAGAATAGAAAAGAAAATTCAATTTGAACCCTTTCATTCTCTATGAGGCTTACAATTACTATGGGAGCGTAACTAACTTTGAACTCCGGCATTGCTCTCGAAGCTTGCATTATTATCTAAAATCCAATTTTAATTGTAGGTCAGGAAGACAAAATAGGCCGTTTGGGGCAGGAAAAACAGACGCCGAGATCAAAGAGCATATTTACTGTAGAGATCGACGTTCTTACTCTCCAAGCTACAGGTTTTTCTCCGTTCTGCAACCGGTTGTTTTGAAGGTTAATGAATAGTTGAACTTCTGAATATAATTCATTGGTATGTAGTTTCTGTATTTGACGTAAACATCAACACATGCACAAGTCACTTACAACGTAGCCTGGAAAACAAGTTCGCCGTCCTATCCGAATGTCGGATCACTAATACCGAATGGGTGAGATACAGGCGAGGCGCATTTGGAGGGACTCATTAAGCCCATTATTGTTCTGCATAACACTACTACCATTAACAGCTGAGATGAGGGCGAGCAGAACGGGATAAACCGCAGAGCCTCCAGGCAGAAGGGAACACCTGGTACCTACTGAATACCATTGCCGAAAACACTTCAACTATAGGAATGACATTGGGTTTGGTCAAATATACTATATTTCATCAGAGCAATGGAAGCTAAGAGATAGGAGAAGAGATCGAACTGGAAGAGGGAATGATCATTCGACATCTCGAAGACCAAGATTAAGGATGCTTTAAAAGCCAGCTAAGAAAAATGTTCCGAGATATATGGAAATCACAACTGTCCGGTAAAAACAAAGTGCCTTTTATGAACAGCTAGGCAGTCCCAACAATTACCTACTCTTTCGGGGTAGTTAACTGAACAGTGAATGAAATTCTCGAGCTCAACAGATTTACACGTAGAATGATGAACATGAAACGTAGCCTGCATCCCAACTACTCGATACAAAGAATACACCTTCGAAACACGCTAGGAGGAAGGGGTTTGCAAAGTTTGGAATACAAACACCATCAACAAACGTTGGAAACGGCTATGAGGTTATTGAGAAGTAAAGAACCATTTCTGAAAATCAGAAGATATCAGAAATCAATGAGCTTTTCTATTCAGGGCTAGGCGGAGAGCCTTGGCGGAACACAGTAGAATCGGTATATCCATCGATCATGAGCTAGCAGCTACCTCTCCAACAGACCAAGGAGGATTAGACAGACTGATAAGACAGCCACATCTGAAGAAACTACTTCAAGATCACATGAGTAAAATCTGCACTCCATATATTTGACAAGTTTGAAAGACCAGCGCCTGTGATGGAGTGACAAATACTAGATGGTATAAAAAGAACATCATGTAAGTGGATACCCCAACATCTTGCAGAGCATGCCACATCCAGCAGGTAACTCATATGTACATCCTGTCCGCTTGCAAAGTCCATGCTCCTTTAGGATATATCTAAAGAAAATACGGCACTCCAAATTATCTTCTTACATCTGAGTGGAGTTTATGTTATAGACAATGAACCATAGCTGCTATATGTGTCATATGAGATTGGAGCGGTTTTTTAGAATGACAGAGATCGCATATATGGATCTATTCTTTTCCAACAACTTGGCAGATACACGCACAAGAGCCAGATATCCTACTGGGCAATGGGCTCAATGAATTATATGTCGTCGAATGTTCCTCCTCTGCCAAAAATATAAGAGTGATTAGAGAAGAACAGTTAAGGCAAACTTACAAGGGGTTAAGGCAAACACTAGTGCATAAAGTAAGCATGTTCGTTTTAATAATAGGGTGTCTAGGCAGAGTGAAAGCTAACTACGTGATAGAATTGAAGATAATCCCGGCATCTAGATCTCTGACCGAGGTATTAGCATGCAGAGAGCAGTGATGCTTGTGTCACTCCAACAGGTCCAATGATCTGTGAAGGCCACTAGCTGTTCTACTTTGCTGTGATGCAGTACGTAAATATACTCCAGGTAATGCGTGAAAGGTTTTTCATTGAGAAACCAAACAAGAACTGGAACCTCTTACTCCTGATAATACGGATCCTCTCAGGGTAGCTTAGCTTTCCCTCTCACTCAGATGCAAAGAAACGTCGTTATAATATTAGTTACAGAGATCATCCCTGAATAGGCTGAAAAAAAGCTGTTACTAAATAAATTCAACCTACGCAGGTGAGTCTAAAAAGGGAAATACAAATCAAACAATGAAGAAAGTACCAAAATAGTGCTGCTACAAAATGTAGAAACTCTAGGTGCGTATGTAGCCCAGATGTTTGTCGAAACTGCGGTCGCCTTAGGCCGCTCGTATACCAACACGACGAGACCGCAACGATACTTTTTAACGAGTAATTTGCGTCGCATCGCCGTATCTTTGGTGTGGGCGCTTCTATCACACACCACGTACCGCAACTTCTAAGGCCGCTCGTATACCGGCACTACGAGACCGCAACGCGACCGCGACTTCGTGTCGCTTAGAAGTCGCGGTTCGTGGTTAGGCCGCTCGTACACCAGCACGACGCGACCGCAACGCGACCGCGACTTCGTGTCGCTTCGTAGTCGCGGTACGTGGTAATTCATAGAAGCGCCCACACCAAGGATACGGCGACGCGACGCATTTTCCTCGTTAAAAAGTATCGTCGCGGTAGCGTTGCGGTCGCGTCGTGCTGGTGTACGAGCGGCCTTAGTGATAGAATAGTGATATAAGTGCCCACACCAAAGATACGGTGATTCGACGCAAATTAAAAAGTATCGTCGCGGTCGCGTTGCGGTCTCGTAGTGCCGGTATACGAGCAGCCTAAGGCCGCTCGTACACCAGCACGACGCGACCGCAACGCGACCGCGACTTCGTGTCGCTTCGCAGTCGCGGTACGTGGTAATTCATAGAAGCGCCCACACCAAGGATACGGCGACGCGACGCATTTTCCTCGTTAAAAAGTATCGTCGCGGTAGCGTTGCGGTCGCGTCGTGCTGGTGTACGAGCGGCCTAAGCGACACGAAGTCGCGGTCGCGTTGCGGTCTCGTAGTGCTGGTACACGAGCGGCCGCTCGTATACCAGCTCTACGAGACCGCAACGCGACCGCGACTTCGTGTCGCTTAGAAGTCGCCGTACGTGGTGTGTGATAGAAGCGCCCACACCAAAGATACGGCAATGCGACGCAAATTACTCGTTAAAAAGTATCGTCGCGGTCGCGTTGCGGTCTCGTCATAACCGAAGCACGGACTTGGGGCCCCGAACAACTGGGGGCCACTAAAAATATCTGTTTTCGTCCAACTAAAACAATCTCTCAAAAGAATTGCACCCCCCGATTGTGCTTTCTCATCTGTTTTCACGAATCTGTTAGAACATCTGGCAATTTTTACGATTCGTTCGCATTCCATTCTTTCGAGTTCCACTGATAATTGTAGCAGATGAGGGGGTGTCCTTCATTTAAATGAATCACTGGGTTCTGAGAAATTCCTCTCTTTCGGTTTGATGTTTCACAAAGAAAGGGATTGAATGAATATACGAAAATATTGACAGTTTCGTGCATTACAGTATAAAACTATGAAAAGAAGGGTTCTAGATTTTCGTGTTTCACCAACATAGTCAGTGCAAGGAGACATTTTTGGCGCTCTTGTTCCTCGGAACAGAGTGCTTATCAATTTGCCCAAATGTCTGTAATTTTAGAATTTTTGGCTGAAAATGGTCTCAAACGATTTGGTTCGACTCACTGATCAAGAATACGTGGTCGAAATCAATTTTGTCCGACCGTTAACACGACAACTCTAGAACAAAAAGCCAGAATAGGTCAGATGGTTTCGGAGTAACGAAAAAAAAAATATTTTGAACCTACAAATTAAATTCTTTAAGATGCAGTTTCACCACAAAGATCCATTGATATCAATATCAACTCTAACAAGGTAATACTTTCGGAGATATGATTTTTCGACATTTCAATAATGAATCGTACTTCTATGTTTTCACAGAATGCTATAATTATTCTTTCTATGAATTATTATATGACCTGTGTTCATACTCGTACATGTCATCCTGTTCTATAAGAGAGAGTCAAATTCATTCCAGCTATTTTAATTTGATTTCTTCCATGGTACAGTTCTCATTCTCAGATTGCTGATTTAATCTTGATAAATAAACTACTATTTGAATTGAATTTCCTTTATGATGCAGTTCTATCATAAAGATACATTGATATAATTCCTAACTCTGAGAAACCAGTACTTTCGGAGATATGCTATGTCAATGTTTGAATAAGAGCGCCAAAGCTCCTGTCCACAGGGCTGGAACCAATTTTTTTTGACAATTATATATGGAACGTCTGTAAGTATTTTCTTATACCTAGGGTATTCCATTTAAGATGATTTATGAAACTCACTTCTTTTTGGCGCTCTTGTTCCTCGGAGCAGAGTGCTTATCAATTTGCCCTATGTCTGTAATTTTAGAAGTTTTGGCTGAAAATGGTCTCAAACGATTTGGTTCGAATCACTGATCAAAAATTCGTGGACGAAATCGATTCTGTTCGGCCGCCCGGCCGGCCGACCGTTCATTAAGACGATAACTCTCGAACAAAATGAGTTAAAGGATTGAAATTTGCAGGGAAGGTTTGAAACGTAAATATCTCAGACGAGTTCGTTAACGGGCAAAATCCACTGAGCGGTTTTGGAGTTATGAACGTTTTTATTGAAAACATTTTTTATGAATATTTTCGAAACCAATCACTCGATCTATATTAAATTTAGCATCATATTGTAGAATAGTGACCTTTATACGCATGCGAAGTTTTGTATTGATCGGGTTGTCGTAAAGTGTAAAAAAAAAATAAATTTTGTTTCTACAATAACTCTCGAACAGTTCGTCATTGAGCAAAATATGCCAGATGGTTTCGGGGTAGCGAAAAACATTTTTTTTTTTAGCTTACAAATTTCAAATTCAATTTTTCCTAAGATGCAGATTTACATTAAAAATCCATTGATATCATTTTCAACTCTAACAAGCTAATACTTCCGGAGATATGAGTTACATATTGGTATCCTCCAACCTCCAATTCCCGAACATTATCTACGAATTTTCTGAAGAATTGATTGAATAATTCAGAAAATACAGAAATTTGCTGTAATTAAGAAAGAGTAAAGAAGAATATTTAAAAATTATTAAACATATAATTTTCTCATTGTTGAGATATTGTCAATTCATGGAAAATATGATGTCAACACTTTCACATAAAAGTGACTTAGCTTGCGCTAGTGGAGCTCTGCATCAGTGTTTAATAGGGGCCCCTTATTCTATAGGGAAACCACGGTTAAAAAAGTCTGGAGGGTCCTGAATTAAAAACAACTTCTGCATTAATGTATATATATATCCCACAAAGTAGGGGCCCCAAATTAATCATGCGCTTGGTCTCCCAGTTGAATTATCCGCCACTGCTGATAACATGCTGTACTATTCGTTAAGCATTTCTTACCTTATATGGAACGGAAAAAATGCACAATGATGGAACTCATGGGAATCCGATACATATGTAGGGTAATAATATAGAGAATATATTTGACAAAATTTATTCGTAGAATCTGCATATAAAACAGTGGAAATAATTCAATCACCATAAATTAACATAAATTAATTCTCACAAGTATTCACTCACATATTTTCAACAATAGATATAAAATTTTGATATGATATAATCATATACATTCTTTATTTCGAAAAAATCATTGCTTAACTCGAAGATTTTACAAACAGTGGAACAATTAGACCTTTGTACAGGATATGTTATAAAGATTTACAGGTTCGAACTTTGCACCATAAGTAAACAAATTAATATCAAGCATCCATCACAATTATATTGGCAGTAAATATAAATTTGAAAGTGTTTCGAAAAGTTCTACAGCTGAAGAAAGCAAAGAGGCTATTTTGTGCGTAACTTCATTCAGTCTGCTCAGGAACATGGAATATCTGTCATTTTGAATGCTCATACAGAGCGCTACCATTTGCTCACCATGTCTGCAATTTTCAAATATCGAGAATTTTTGTTAAAATCAAATTATGCTCGTTTATGCATCAGTTAGTACGATATCTCTGAGAAAAACAACTCATGGTATTTTCCAACATTTTTTTTTTATTAAGGTCCCAGCAAGTCTAACTCGAAGACAGTTAAGTGTGTCATATCGATGAAGAGCAAAATTTCATGTAGATTAATACCACAAGAAATATATTGCAATAAAATTTCGTTAAACCGAAAACCATTTACTAAATTCTTCTGAAAATTTGCATAGACCTAACTATTCAGTACCAATCAGATGGGATAATCGAAAAATTTGCATCATTGAGGGTCGGTTTCTGACGCATTTAAATGGAGTTTATCTTTAGTTTATCTACTGAATACTATTGAATTGGACGAATAAACGGAAGATAAACCACATGTTATATTCCTCAGAAACCAGCCATGATTTGAGTAGGTACAATAAGTTATTTGAAAATTCGGTAGTTGTGTTTATGTAAACTAATTATGATTCCTTACAGCGTAATTTCACTTCCGAAAGCACACAGCTTACACCATACATCCTAATTAGGTTGAGTTTAGGTAGCTCACACCTATGTCAAAGTTATGATAACTAGAAAGTGACGACTGTAGATTATGTGGCGAGAAGGGCGAACTTCCTGAACACTTATAGTCAAGACGTATTGGGTTGAGTTGATAATAAAGCGTTCATTAGGTGAATTGTATACAGGGTGATTCCAAATTAGACGTGAACCTTGGAGGAGGTTTAGTATGGATCATCAAAATCAAAAGTTTCCGAGATATTTGTGTTCTTGTGATTTTCAAAGATTTCTCACCTTCTATCATTTTTTGTCCATTTTTTCTACGTTGACCAAATTTGATTGGAATTTTGGATTAGTTTCATCAGAAAAGGATATGATATGTGCGAAAAAATGCTGTATTAGAAGTTGAAAAAGAATTATTACCATTTGAAATATGATATAAGAAGCAAAGAAAGAAAAATAATGAATTAGATATTCTTTTATTGCAACTAAACACTAAATTTCAATAGAAAATGTTTTCATAAAATATGTTAGAAATGACCTCCATCATTCCTTATACAAACACGTGCCCTCTTTCTTCACTCGTTACTTTCCACCTGAAATTTACTCTCGCTGTCTTTTCATTACACATTCACTATTATTTGTGTCGGATATTTAAAAGGTTGCTTATTAAAAATCTTCTGAAACGAAACTAGTGAATGCTTTCTAAAGAAATTGTTTTTATAGAATAAAGAAGGAATTTGCCGTGTATTTAAAATAATTTTGGCACACATAATTTGTGGAATTCGGAAGTTGCAGGCAAATTTATATGGGAAATTAATACTAATTCTTCTTCGACATCTTATACAGCATAGTTTTGCTTTCATCATATATATCATATCCGCTTCTGATAAAAATTACCCAAAATTATAATCAAGTTGGGCTGAAGTAGAAAAAATTGACGAAAAATTAACCATATTAAGAAATCTGTTAAAAATCAGAGAACTCGAATATCTCGGAAACTGTTGATTTTCGGTTCTCAATAAATATGGCTCAAACAACAGCAAATGAGTCATACTAACACCTCCTCCAAGGTTCACTTCTAATTTGGAATCACCCTGTATATAAATGTCTTCTCAGCTTTATCAGCCTATAAAACAATGAAGCAGATTTAGAGCAGGCTATTCGTGCTATAATGCAAATATAAAATTCCAAAATTTGAACGATGGCAACCTACGGTTCCAACAAGATGGTACTACGTCCTCACAGCCAATGAAACCTTCGATTCATCGAAGGAAGGGAAGGGGAAAACATAATTTAATGGAATGGTGCTGCAAATAGGCCTCCAAAATTATGATTTAACCCCTCTTGATTAATTTCTTCAGGGGTCTGTTTAATGGTTTATACTGACAAACCGTCAAATCTGGAAGCATCGGAGAACAATATTGATCAAGATTTTGATGAAATATGGTCATAATTAGACTTATTAGAAGCCAGCTATAAGAAGAAGCTCCTAGATATATGAAAATCACTGCTGTCCGAGCAAAGTTTCGCTAGATACACAACGAAAGTGATGAAGTAGGTTTTGATATAGAGCATTGGAGATGTTTAGTATAACCATCATAATAGGGACTTGTACCCTAACCATTATCTAATGGTAATAATATCGAAGAAGCAGGTGAAGACATCGCACTAGGGGAATAATCATTCGACACCTTGAAGATGAAGAAACACCAAATTCCTCGGAAAGGAACAAATAGGTGCACTGGAGACTACCCAGGATACCTCAACATCCAACTACAAGAAGAAGCTCTGAGATATCTGGAAATCACAGCTGTCCGATAATAACAAAGTTTCTGCTTTGAGCATCTTGGCAGTCTCAATAGTCACCTACTCTGGACAGTGAGTGAAATTCTCGAGCTAGGCAGATCCACTCGTAAAGTGATGAGCATGAACCGTAACCTGCATACCAACTGCTCGATACGAAGAATATATCTTCCACGAACGCAGAGAGGTTTGCAATACGTTTGGGATACCAACACCATGAACAAACGTTGTAAATGGCAATAAGAATATTGAGAGCTTCTGATCTTGAAATTAGGAACCAAGGTGCTTTCCTATTTAGGGCTGGATAGAGAGCCTTGGAGAAGCTCAGTATCAGTGGCATATACATCGATTATGAACTAGCAGGAACACTTATTTCGCCAAAAGACCAAAGAAGAGTAGGCAGAGACATCAGACAAGCACATCTGAAAACCCTACTCGAAGATCACATGAGTGTAAGCGTGCACATAATATATTTCAGGAGTTTGAAACAATAGGGCCTGTCGGAAGAGTTATCCTTCGCCTTTTTGGAGTCCGCTGAGCTTAGGAAATGGAGGGATTTGTTGTGGCTTGTCAAGATGGGGTAATGCATACAAGATGGCATAAAAAGAATATCATGAAAGTGGACACCCCAACAACGAGCATCTCACAGGTGTCATACACATCCACGCTCCATCAGGATATGTACACAGACACAATGCGGCACTCCGAATTCTCTGCTTCCATATGAGAGAAGTTTATGGTATAGACAATAAACCAGTGCTACCATATGTACCTCTGTAGATTGAAGCAGATATTTTCCTGTTGGGCAAAAATCTCAAGTAATTGTTTGTCATCGAATTTTCCTCTCCCGCAGAAAATAGTGTGGCGATGAAAGAAGAACAGAAGAGGAAAAATTGCGAGGATTAAATGTTCGAATTGTATACCCTGTATCCAAGGCATAAAGTTACGATGGTGCTACTAATCATAGGATGCCTAGCCGGAATGAGAGCGAATTACGTGACTGAATTGAATATTATTCCGACTTGTAAATCGCTGGCCGAGGATTTGGCGCACAGAATGCTGAAAGCGTTGTTCTCGGATCACTTCGAGTCATCAGGTCCCATCAACTGTGAAGGCCGCTTGCAGCTCATCTCTTTTGTTAAGGAACGACGACAGGGCAGGACAAAGAACTAGTCCAAGAAACATGCGAGAGGTTTTCTAGTGAGTAACCAATCGACAACTGGAGTCTCACACACTTGAGACAAGCGGATCCTCTCAGGGTAAGCCTTTACAACGGAACAAAAAAAAATTATATCGACAGTTCATGAGATGAAGAGGGTGAATTAAAGCTATAGGTGAACACATTCAGCCTACGGAAATACGACAATTTGGCAAAAATATTATTTAATAAAATAATCCTGCCAATATCCTCCAAGATCGTTTGATTTAACATCTCCTGATGCATTTCTTCAGGGTTATGTTAAATGGTTTATGCTGACAAACCGACAACCCTAAATCATTGAAAACAAAACTGTGTTAGCCGTTCCTTAAATATGGTCACAATTATTGGAAAATGTGGTCCAAAAATAGCCTTATTAGATGCACTTCGTGATGACTAATTCGTTCGTAAGAATTGATTCAGAAAACGCATTTAGGATTAGACACCTTACCATCACAAGAACGTCAGAAAAATTGAGATACTTTTAAAACTTAAATTCGGATGAACAGGTCCAATATCGATTATGCAGCATCATCATAAATTCAGAAGCCTAAGAGAAAGGACGGAGATTTTGTTGAGAATTGCGAATAACTTATTCAAATTTGCTTAAGTAGGTATATCCTACGGAATTGTGCATCAATACTTCAACTGTAGGAGGCCACGGTTCTGGTTCAATTATATAGAAGCACTGACGTGGCGTCAGAAGCTTTTGAACGCTCGTTTATAGAATAATCACTTATTGGTAACATCATGCACTACTAAAATCAATGAATATCAGAAAAGGATAAAATCTCTGATGGGTATTATATATTCGAAGTTATTTTGAAATATGCATTCAGACAAACTAAAACGAAAATCCATTGAACGTCAGTGGATAATTTTCCGGATATTTCGTTTGATATCTTGACAGATTCAGCCTTAGCATGTTTTAAGTTTGACAAATCTGGTTTTCCAATAATAATTGGTTCTCAGTTGATAAAATTGATCCTCAATGTTTCCCAACAGGGATTTACAAATGGGGAAATACAAAATTTTGTATCTGACCACCAAATCAATTTTACGGTAGGATGGAGAAATAAAAAAAAACGCTAGAGATGCGAGATTCTTTCCCTACCAGTTCGTGACCGATGGATTTAAGTTTCCTTAGAACGCCTTCAGTTTCATTTAGTGTCGGATAAGTCACACTGATGATCGGTAATAACCATGAAACCCTGGGTTTGTGTCTGCCCCTGAATGACGCTTTCCTCTTTGAGGAACACTGAGCGATGAGGTGATATAGTCTAGCCACGCGGAATATTTGTTGATGGTTGAAATCAATAAATATTTCACCGTGTGTCATTTTTTAGTTATTGGCAATTATCCGCAGTTCACCTCGTTCAATGTTAAGTGGTTGGTGGTTTATCTAACCACACTGAACTAGGCGTTTTCAGTCCGTAAAAATTGCTCTATCTATAGGTAGATGGCATTGCCATTCCTTGACCCTCTTACGGCAAATGAATGAACGTCGCTGAACATCGCTCAAGGTTTCTTCATCGCAGAGGGACGGAGTTCGTAAGAATCCTCATAGGTGCCGCTGGTGAAATTCTTTTCCTACCAGTTCGGACCGATGGATTTGAGTTTCCTTAGAACACCTTCAGTTTCATTCATTGTCGACTAAGTCACACTGATGATTGGTAATAACCATGATACCCTGGGTTTATGTCTGCCCCTGAATGACGCTTTCATCTTTGGGGAACACTGAGCGATGAGGTGATCTAGCCCGGCCACGCGAAATATTTGTTGAATCAATAAATATTTCACTGTGTGTCTTGTTTTAGTTATTGGCAATTAGCCACAGTTCACCTCATTCAAGGATGGAGAAATATTTAAATCAAAATCATTGAATTTTTAGAAACTATTCAATACATCAGAGCTTTCAAAATCTAATATAATCATGTGTGAAAAAGGACATGAAGCTCAATTATTGCAAAGGGAATATTTGAGGAGTAACTTTTCAAAACGCATTATGTCCAATTTGGGCGAAATTGAGTTTGAAGCGGATTCGGAAATGATTTCTATTGCTCTATAGTCCTATGTAAACAAAATCTTCCAAATGGCATTATGTCCCTCTGTAATTCAAATCCAAAGTATGTAAGCCGCATCGCAATGAATTATGTTTACGTTTGCATTTTTAAAACAGATAAAATATAACCAAAAACATTTTTTATCGATTTGCTCATGTTAATTAGGTTACAGGCCAACACTAACTGTGCAGACTGTGTATAAAAAATCGCAACAAACAGTATTATTTTCAATTTCAACCACATCAAAACGCATTATATACAATGCTGAATCAAAACGCATTAAGTCCAAACTTTTTGCGCGTATGTTCTGGGGAACATCGCGTTATAGTTTTGCCCAAATGTCTGTAACTTTCGAATTTTTTGACGAAAATGGTCTCAAACGATTAAGTTCGACTCCCCAATGAAGAATTCGATGTCAAATTTGATTCTGTCCGTCCGGCCGTCCGGCCGTTGCCACGATAACTTGAGAACGAAAAGAGCTAGCGACTTGAAATTTTCAGGGTGGGTGGCGCATCCCAATACGACGGACAAGTTCGTTAATGGGCATAATCGGCCCAGTGGTTTCCGAGTAATAATTTTGTTTTTAACCAATATGAATCCGATCGAATTGAAACTTGGTGAGTAGTTGTAGAATATGAACCTAAGCACGTTTGTGAAATTTTGTGCGAATCGTATGGCTACAAAATTATTAAAAAATTATTAAAAAATATTTTTGTTGTCACGATAACTTGAGAACTGAAAGAGATAGCGGCCTCAAGTTTTCAGGTTAAGATTTACACCACAACGCGACATTTCAGTTTGATTATGAGCCTAATCGGCCAAACGGTTTTAGAGTTATAGCCATCTGAAATTTTATGAAATTTTGTGGTTTTTGTTCCTCATTAACTCGAAAAATACTGAACCGATTGAATTCAAACATGGTTATTAGTTGTAGAATGCCAATGCGGAAACGTTTGCAAAATTTGGTGAGGATAGCATTTGTAGAAAATTTTAAATAAATCTTTGAAAATAAAAAAAAAAAGTTCTATATATCAGTAACTAATCGTTCGAAATTGCTGAAATTTTGCAAGAACCTTCATAACCTAACTATACTGACAATTTTCAAGTTTTAATACGATCGGTTAAATATTGTTGGAGATTCGAGCATTCTTGTGTGAGTTCAGTAGATGGGTGACCGTTGCCTCGATAACTTTCGAACGAAAGGAGATAGGGACTTGCAATTTTCAGGGAAGGTTGCGTATCCGAAAGGGAGAGTTGAGTTCAATTTTGGGCATAATCGGTCAAACGGTTTCCGAGTTATACCCATCTGGAATATTGTTTCCTTGATAACTCAAAAAATAAATATTCGATCGAATTGAAGTTTGGTAACTAGTAGTAGAAAATCAACATAAAGACGTGTATAAAATTTTGTGAGAACCGTACCCCTAGAAAATTTGAAAAAAACGACGAGAAAAAAAATTTTAAGAACCGTACCCCTAGAAAATTTCAAAAAAATCACGAAAAAAAAAATTGGTTCAAGCACTGACGTGAAGTCAGAAGCTTTTGCGCGTATGTTCTATTGTCCATTCTTCTGTATTGAACACCCTTAATCGAATTTACCATGGTAAATTCGATTAAGGGTGTTCAATACAGAAGAATGGACAATAGAACATACGCGCAAAAGCTTCTGACTTCACGTCAGTGCTTGAACCAATTTTTTTACATTTTCAGTGTATATCTGATCAATATTCATTTAAATGAGATTAGTTATTACCTTTAGATGTAAATTTCTATCAAACAATCTCGACGTACTCAAATTATAAGCCAGGGTGGAAGAAAAAATCGTTTTTCGATTCCCAATAAAATGGTTTTTGGACTTAATGCGTTTTGAAAAGTTGCTCCTCAATTGTTCTCATATGATATACACTCCCTGACAATAAATTCCGGACAAGAATAATTTGAGTCATATTGATATCACTGCAACTTTTTTAATTGTTGCTCGATTTCGACAAAAATTTCTATCAGAATGTAGCCCTATGTCTTAGGAAATTACACTTCATTAAAGCATCCAAAAGCACCGTTGGTTTGGTCTGTGTACAGAGAGAAACAGAAGTTGCTTTTTTACTCGTAAATTTGTAACACCTTGTGGAAAAAATCACGTTTGTCGTTATTATATGTTGTTTTGAAGTTTGATTTTCACTCAACAAGATATTTGTTGGTTCATATCAACATCTCCTTTTCCAGAGAAGATACAAATGTTCGCAGTTCTGAAAGGTGGCATATTAGTCGAACGACCCTATGGCTCACAAACTAATCTAATCTAATCGAGGCAGAACTTTTGTTCGAGTTGGAGTACGCCTTGGTGAAAGATTAGAAGCAACTTACCCAATATAAGATTGTTAATTTGACTGATTCAATACTGGAAAGAATGGGAGCTGTGATTCAAGCCCGAGGGGCGAAACTCGATTTCAGTTGACAATATTGTGGTTCCTTCTTGCGCGTTTGTTCTGGGGAACATCGCGTCATCATTTTGCCCAAATGTCTGTAACTTTCAAACGTTTTGACTAAAGTGGTCTCAAACGATTTGGTTCGACTCCCCGATGAAGAATTTGAGGTCAATTTTGATTCTGCCCGGCCGTCCGTCCGTCCGTTGCCACGATATCTTGAGAACGGAAAGAGCTAGTGACATCAAATTTTCAGGGTAAGCGGCGCAGCCCAATACGACGGACAAGTTAATGGGCATAATCGGCCCAATGGTTTCCGCGTAATCATTTTGTTTTCAACCAATATGAATCCGATCGAATTGAAACTTGGTGAATAGTTGTAGAATATATTGAACCTAAGTACGTCTGTGGAATTTTGTGATAATCGAATCACTAAAAAATTTTAAAAAAATTATTGAAGAAATATTTTGTATGTCATGATAACCTGAGAACGTGAAAACATAGCCTTTTCAAATTTTCAGGTTAGGTTGTACATCTGAATGCGTCATTTGAGTTTGTCTACAAGAATAATCGGCCAAACGGTTTTGAAGTTATAACCATCTGAAAAATGATTGTTATTTCCTCAATAACTCAAAAAATATGACACTGATCCAATTCAAACATAGTTATTAGTTGTAGAATGCTAACACGAAAGTTCTTGCAAAATTTCTCGAGGATCGAACCACTAGAAAATATTTAAAAAAATCATTGAAAATCATTGAAAAAAATTCTATATATCAGAAACTATTGATCCGACATGGCTGAAATTTAGCGAGAGCCTTCAGAATCTAACTCTACCACCAAGTTCCAAGTTTGAACATGATCGGATCTATATTGTTGGAGATCCGAGCAGCCTTGTTTGAGTTCAGTAGCAGGATAGGTGACCGTTGCCTCGATAACTTTCGAACGAAAGGAGATAGGAACATGCAATTTTCAGGGTAGGTTACGCATCTGAATGGGAGAGTTAAGTTTGCTGTTGGCCATAATCGGCCCAACGGTTCCGGAGTTATATCCATCTCGAATATTATTTCCTCGATAACTAAAAAAATATAGACTCGATCAAATTGAAGCTTGCTAACTAGCTGTAGAATATCGACATAAATACGTGTGTTAAATTTTGTGAGAACAATACCGCTAAAAAATTTTAAAAAAATTACGAAAAAAAAATTGATTCAAGCAGTGAATTCTATTTTCCGTTCTCCTGTATTGGACACTCTTAATCGAATTTACCATGGTAAATTCGAAGGGGGAACTCGCAGGAGAATGGTCAATAGAACATACACGCAAAAGCTCCTAGCTTCACGTCAGTGCTTGAACCAATTTTTTTTTCAATTAAGTTGTTGTCGCTTCCGAATCGCGTACCCTTCTTTCAAGATGTGAATTTTCTTGAATAATAAAAATATCGCCCTGAATCGAACTTTGGAATTTATAGCCCAGTAACAAACATATCTTTTTGCATGGACGTGACTGTGCTAGTAGTGGCTCCAGTGCCACCTATGAAGATCCATATGAACTCCAACCCTCTGTGATGCAGGAATCTTGGCCACTGCTCATATCGTTGTTCTTTTTGTCGTAAGACGGAGTGAAGTGCTGCAAACCAGCCCACTCATATGACCTCATTGACGAAGTAGAAACGTTCGATTTAGTGTGGCAAAGATCATAAACCAGTGAGCATAAAGGTGGCTGTAGTAGGTGCTAATCGATTGAAGACACACAGCAAAATATTCATCTATTGTACATAAAATCAAATATTCCTTCGTGACCTGAACTTAGCTTCATCATCGACCAAACCTGCCCCAAAGAGGAAAATATCATTCAGGGTAGATATGTACCGGTTTCATGCTTGTTAACGATCTTTGAAGGCGCTTCGTTCAATGACGTAGCTTAGTTTGGAACAAGGGGGAATATTTGTTGATGTTCAATCGATGAATATTTCGCCCCGTGTCTTTAGTTAACATATCTTTTGCCTGTCAAATTTTTCCATAAGGCGTTCGAAAACATATTTCTCTCACACCCTGTATTGGATGAAATCGAAATTTCTCAACATTCAAGCATGAAGAAAATGAAATTACCTATGACTTGCCTTGAAAGCCATCGAAATCGATGCAGAAAAGAAAAAGAAAATGGACTTTGAGAGACAATTGTGTGTGCGTTTAAATTTGCGGCCATTGTATACTTTTCAATGGGGAACTGGAAACTATTTATTCCACCTTGTTGGAAACTAATTTATGTTAAGACTGACTCAGCTGTTTCATCCTCGAACCACTACACTAAATTCGAACCTGCACCCATCGCGCCATGACCTATGTACATTTCCATTCACAGAATGATTTAAACTTACCCAATTATATATCACATTTACCGATTCGCATCAGCTAAACCTAACTATAGTTCTGAGTAAACTTCAAATTACAGTTCCATTGGGTACACATGATGTCTGTGCATGACGTTTGATATCGTCTATCGTGCAAACGCTGACCTTGTTCTCCGTCAGGTCCAATGGGAACTTGAAGGTGATGTTATCCTTGGAAAAGACCGCCACCGGGTCCGACAGGCTGCCGATCTCACGCTCCCTTTCGCGCTTCTCCCGTTCCCTCAGGTTCACCGTCCTTCGTCTCATGCAGGAGTACACGACGTATATCACAGAAAAAGAAAGGAGCACCAGAAAACACAGCACACCTACCAACACTGTAGAAACATTAGACCCTAGCACATTTTGTTTGTTTTCACTCCCGCTTTCGGAGGTTTCGCAACTCGTTAAATCCACTAACCGCAAATTCGTTAGCTTAGAACCTTTCAGATACTTCGGAAATTCACAAGTGGAGTTCCTGAATAGGTTAGTCCTGTTTACACGCGATAAAATTGGGGTTATGTGGCACAGATCGCACGACCAGGGATTCGAGGTTAGGTTCACACTTTTCAGCGCCTCCAGTTTCGCTAGAACACGGTCAGTGAGACCTTTCAACATATTAAAAGAGACATCCAGTTCTCTTATTTGTTTCGGAAGCATATCAGAGGATAATTCCGTTAAATTATTGCAAGAGATATTCAATATCCGTATAGTGTTGGGCAGGAAACTATCCGGAAGTTCCTTTATTCCCATTTGAGCTATATGCAAATCGTTCACTTTGTAAAGGGTCTGCAGGACGTCCCTGATAATTAAGAGGTTCAAATTGTTCCCACTCATGCTCAACTTTAGCAAACTACTGGCAATATGTTGCATGGCCAAAGGTTCCAATTTGTCCAATTTGTTGTAACTTATGTCCAGTTCTAGCAGGGAGCTGAGATTCTTGAATGAAGTGTTTGTGATCTTCGCCAGTCTGTTCCTGGCCACATTTAAATATTTCATCTGGGTCTGGTGGACGAACGTATTCTCCAGGATAACAGGAAATTGGTTTCCGTCTAGTTTTAGGCTGTGTAGTTTGTGCAGGTCGGTGAATTCGTCCGCTTCGAGGAATTGCATCTGGTTGTTGCCGAGGTCGAGATGGTTCAAATAAGGCAGCAAGTGGTAAATTTGGGTGTTTATCCTACGCAGTCCGCAGCTTCGGCATTCCAGGGTTCGAACTTCCTGTAACAGGGATGATTGTTAGAGAGGGCGTTTCCTTTAAGGGCAATTTAAAGATAACATCATGTTAATGGCGAATGGAATAGGGAGAATCGTTTAGATAAGGAGAAGTTTATTCGTTAAATCATTATATTATAGTGTTCGAATCTAGTTTCAAACTATTTCGATTCATTCTATTGTGATTGGGTGTAGGCCAGTTGGAAGCCATAATTATAAAACAAATACGCTTGATATAGTTGCGAATATATGATTCGGGAAATATGAACAATTGGTAATTAAATATCTGATAATCCCAACGGGCTATTCGATTGGAAATAAAAAATTGGTTCAAGCCCTGTGGACAGGAGCTATTGGGCGCATGTTCATCTTCCTTGTGGCCCGTACTGACCAGTAAAGAAAAAAAGCAGTATCATGTTGAATACCTTAATATTATTCTGGAACACAAATTTTCCATTACAATAATCTTCATCTAGCTTCTATTTAGTATCAATTCCTGTAGAACATGATCATAATAAGTGTTTTCCATATAATAAAATGTGTTTGAACTTGGTATGTAGGAAATCTGACATCAATTATTGGAATTAATTGTTTTGACAAACAGCCGTCAAATGAGGTAAATAGATTTTTGTGACGATTTTCTGTGACCATAGAACGTCAAAACACGCTGGAATGTGAATTTTAAGCAATATCTTCTGGAATTGAGATCGTATCGAACTGAAATTTTGCACACTCGTGTAGAATGCTTGATTTAACGTCGGTACAAATTTTTTTATTAAAAAATTTTCCAACTGCCCGATCCCAACAATACTTAGATAATATTATATCCATAAATTAAGCATTTCATTATTGCATTTCTTGAAATAGGTACCTTTTCAAGTCGATCAACATCGTCCTTCTTTCGACGTCTAAACTATGACTTGATTCTTTATGTTTATGTCTTTGAATTTGTTTTCGGTGGAATTCAAAGAGTTCATAGAATAATCGATGAAAATACTGAGAGAGACCCAGGAAATTTGAAACATTTTGTCTTATATCTCCAGAAATTGATATCGTATAGAGCCAAAATTTTGCACAATGTTGCAAAATACTACAATTGACGTTAGTACGAGTTTTTGTTGCAATCTGATGAATAGTTCACGAAAAAAAAATTTTTTTTTCGAAAAAATGAAAAGAAATATTTTTTTAAAAATTACCAACATTTCGATCATAACAGAATTTTGCCAAAAGTTGCGCGTTTATATCCTCGAACTGACTACCAAGTTTCGATTCAACATCTTCTTTAGTTCCTGAAATATCAGGGAAATAACCTCAAAATTTTAAATGTCTATAACTCCTAAACCGTCCGGCCGATTTTGCCCGTTAACGAACTTAACCGTCGCATTTTGATCAGAAACCTACCCTGAAAGTTTGAAGTTGATAGGACCTTCGGTGCTCCTGTTATCGTGCCTACGGCCGGAAGTACGGCCAGCCGGCCGGCCGGACGGCACCCAAAAATCTGACACCGGATTCGTGATCAGGGAGTCCGAATTAGTCTATTAGCCAATTTTCAGCTCGAAATTCGAAAATTACAGACATTTGGACGAAATGATAGGACGATGTTCCCCTAGAACATGCGCCCAAAAATACTAATCAATTTTGCGTATGTTCTGGGGAACATCGCGTTATCATTTTGCCCAAATTTCTGTAATTTTCGAATTTTTTTCCGAAAAAAGTTTGTGTACCTACTGTTGATTTATACCCCAGATTCGTACAGAGAATTATGGAATTTTTGGGAAAGTAATATTTGTAACACTGTTTTTATTATTATCTAGTTTTTGGTTGGGATCAGACTTATCTATATCTAGTGGAATGTATGGCTTGGGCTGAAGTTTAACCCTATCAAGTATACTTTTTGTTGGAGTGAAAAACTTCGTTGCTACGTGTATGAGAGGCTGCATGCCTAACACTGGTTGATTGAAGCTGCTATTGGATTAAGATCCTCATATCCCCTGCATCGTCAGTTCCAGTTCGGAGAACTCATCATTCTGCGATTTGCTTCTGCGTAAGAAACACAAGATATTGGTCAGAAGCAATCAATCGAACAATGTTGCCTAACAAAGAACAACGAAACATATCAATGAAGAAACAACTGTATTGTAACGTTTCGGACTCTATATCCGACTCCTTCGTCAGACGCTTAACGAAAATCTTTAGAATTATTTTGTTGATGGTTATTCTTATGGTTATTATCTTATGGTCATTCTTCAATTCTCGAATTTTAGAATAACCATCAACAAAATAATTTTAAAGATTTTCGTTAAGCTTCTGACGAAGGAGTCTGATATAGACTCCGAAACGTTACGATATAGTTGTTTCTTCGTTGATGTTGTTTCGTTGTTAGGCAACATTGTTCAATTGATTGCTTCTGACAAATATCTTGTGTTTCTTACGCAGAAGCAAATCGCAGAATAATTAATTTGTATTTAATAGATATTATTCAGAGTTTGGGAGAGAAAACTCAGAAAGAAACCTTTTAATAATGAGTATACCTCCCACAGTATCCTTTAATGATTACATCTAAGCTTAGTAGTCTAGTCAACAAGTGCTTTTTACGTCAAAATTTTTGCGTATTCTCCGAGAATTATTATTGAGGTGTCATTCGATTCGGAATGGCATGCAGATACATAGTTTTTGAGAAATACTAAGACTGCTCGCAAAAATAAGCACGAAAACGGGAACTCCGGCTTGCGCAAGCCTCGCCTCCTTCATACCTTTGATGACCAAAAGATTGAGGAAACATTTAGAAAAGCTGAGACGACTCTGGTCGGTGTCAAGAGTTGGTGTTCTAATAATATGCTCCGATTAAATGTGGATAAGACAGAGTGCGCTGTATTTCATAGTGATCGTTCTGGCATTCTGCCTCCTGATACTGTTGAATTGCAGGGTGTTATGGTTCCATGCCTGAGCACTGTCAAGTTTCTAGGTATTCAGCTAGACTCCAATCTGAAATGGCATGACCACATCTATAGTCTCTGTCAAAAACTGAGTAAAAATATTTATACCTTCAGTGTACTTAGACAATTTGTTGACAAGAATTTATTGATGATTTTGTATTTTTCCAACTTTCAATCTGCGATTACTTATGGTATTTTGACTTGGGGCAATATTAACCAGTTGTTTAAGGTCCTCAGAGTACAGAAGTTGGCCATCAGGGTCATCAACAAAATGAAATTCCGCGAAACTTGTAGGGGAGATAACTTATTGACTGTAGTCGGTCTATATATACATAGATGTATGTTATTCATCAGAAAATATCCTGAATTATTTGCAGAAGTTTTAAATGTTAACAACACTAGACGTAGGGCACATTACTTGTATCCTAAGCATTCCCCCAGTCTAGCTCAGAAAAATAGTAGATATTATGTCTATGAAGTTATATAACACACTTCCAGAAAGTCTGAGAACGATCAAAGAACTCGATGCCTATAAAAAAAAAGTATACCAGTTCCTAGTTAACATCAAACCTTATTCACTTGATGAATTTTTTCTGGGTTGTAGGAACTTTAAATAGTTTACGTTATCTATCTGATTTGACATAATTTCTAATTTATTATTTGTAATAACTTTTGAAATGCAAATAAATTATTATTATTATTATTATTATTAATAAATATTATTTGAACTTATTAAAATATGGAAATAAAAAAATGAAAAACTTCAGGTGACAGCAGGATAGATCAATGAACAATTATCCGTGGTTCAAAAATGTTTATCGTGATTTTTCAATTAGTTATCCATTAGTTAATCAACAATTTTTTGTAGCACGAACATTGAAATTGCACGCTAATTGTTAAACTATAAATCTGAGATATTTTTCAAAGGTCTTATAATAGATTTCTATGGAAAAATTGTTAATTTTTGTTTTGTTATGAACAATTTACTTGAGTGAAATATTATAAAGCTTCAATTTATAATATTACTATTGATCCGTTTTTTTTATAATCAGAAACTACTCAAAAATAAATGATTTTTAATAATTATTATATCCTATTGTTAAAAAAATTGTTCTAAACCCATTCGTTGTTTATAAGATAATTTAAAATTTTATTTTGATACATAATTGAAGCTTCATAGTTTTTCACTTAAGTAAATTGTTGATAACAAGACTAAAATTAATAATTTTTCAAATTTTTCAACGGAAATCTATTCCAAGACCTTCGAAAAATAGCTCCACTAAAGGAAAAAATTATCAGATTAACAGTTTAACAATTATCGCACATGCAATGTTAATGTTCGTACTACAAAAATTGTTAATTAACTAATGGATAACTAATTGAAAAGTAGTGATAAACATTTTTTGGACCGCGGATTATTGTTCATTTATCTATCCTGCAGACGCCTGAATTTTTAATTTTTATATTTTCACTAGCTGGCCCGGCAGACTTCGTACTGCCTCCTCAACGCCTGCCCAACGCCAACGCCAACGCCAACTCCAAATCCAAATCCAACTCTAACTCCAACTCCATCTCCAACTACGACTCCGACTCCTACTCCGACTCCGACTCCGACTCCGACTCCGACTCCGACTCCGACTCCGACTCCGACTCCGACTCCGACTCCGACTCCGACTCCGACTCCGACTCCGACTCCGACTCCGACTCCGACTCCGACTCCGACTCCGACTCCGACTCCGACTCCGACTCCGACTCCGACTCCGACTCCGACTCCGACTCCGACTCCGACTCCGACTCCGACTCCGACTCCGACTCCGACTCCGACTCCGACTCCGACGACTCCGAATCCGACTCCGACGACTCCGAATCCGACTCCGACTCCGACTCCGGCTCCGACTCCGACTCCGACTCCGACTCCGACTCCGACTCCGACTCCGACTCCGACTCCGACTCCGACTCCGACTCCGACTCCGACTCCGACTCCGACTCCGACTCCGACTCCGACTCCGACTCCGACTCTGACTCTGTTTCTACGATAACTCTCGAACGGAAAGAGCTAGGTAGTTAAAATTTTCAGAGGAGGTTAAGGAGATAAATATCTCAGCTAAATAGTACCGAAAAAAAAAATTTTTCTAACTCACAAATTCCAAAATAATTTTTTTTCAAGATGCAGTTTCACCATAAAAATCCATTGATATCATTTTCAACTCCAACAAGCTAATACTTTCGGAGATAAGATTTTTCGAAATTTCAATAATGAATAGTACTTCTATGTATTATTATATGATCTGTGTTCATACTCGTACAAGTCATCCTGTTATATAAGGGAGAGACAAATTCATTTAAGCTATTTTAATTTGATTTCTTCAATGGTGCAGTTCTCATTCTCAGATTGCTCATTTAATCTTGATAAATAAACTATTATTTGAATTGAATTTCCTTTATGATGCAGTTCTATCATAAGAATACATTGATATAATTCTCAACTCTGAGAACCCAATACTTTCAGAGATATAATTTGTCTGTTCGAACAAGAGCGCCTGAAAGCTCCTGTCCACGGGGCTTGAGGATATTTCCTCCTCTTCTCGAATCTTTTTACAAATTTCAATTATCTGAGATAGTTTTTGAGATATTAGCGAGAGACCAGAGTCCCTTCTTTTTTTTCACTTAATAATTTTTAACTATTGCAATGTTCGCGAGCGGCCTCAGCATTTTCTCAAAAACTATCTACATGCCATACCGAATCGAATGACACCTCAATCATAATTTTCGTAGAATACGCAAGAATTTTGACCTAAAAAGTACTTGTTGACTAGACTATAGAGCTTTCCTTTATAATCAAAGGAATTTCTTTACTAAAACATTTAAAAACCAGCTCTATTAGTCTTTATCTTATAACCCAGGAAGCAAAATTGTTTTCGTTTTCCTCCCAGCTACCAGCAGACATCTAAAAGGGGGTTAACTTTGCTAACTACAATCGCAGATTGTTTCATACCATATGCATTAAGGCTTCATGTCATGCGATACACAACTAGGAATCCATTTTACCAACTTTCCTTCTAATTCTTGGAGTTGAAGAGCCTCAACTTATGTTTCCGAATCAAATATGCCTGCAGTCCTTAGCGATACATGCCAACTAACTACTCAACTTTCTCCACAAAACTCGGAATATTCCCAGTCTGAATATCAGTTCCACCGACGCAGAAGAATCGAAATCCAATTATAAATAACCTATATTGTTGTAATCGAGTCAATCCAGCCGGAAATCTTTCCGTATCTCGACTAGTCGCGCTGAAAGATGTATTCAAATTGGGAATTCGTGCCCGGCAGGATGAAGAAAGATGGAAATTGATGAGCGCATCCATTTGTTCGTAAAAGTTCCCTGGAGAATCAGACCGTTGTACACAAAAGAGATGTGGGGAATTGGTGGCACATCGGGACATCTTCGACTGGTCCGGATATAGGTAAAAAAGAGACCGTATGTATATCGATCTCGACTACATCTAATCATTTGCTTTTGGACATTCTGGATCGTTAGTAGGGTTGATATACAGTGTGGAAAAGCCGAATGGAATAAATTCGTTATCTTGGTTACTGTACATACAGGGTGAGTCTTACAGCTGGATTCGGGATTCCAACGACCAGGGGCGGATCCATAAAAGTAGTGAAATTTCTGGAGTTTTCTATTTCATAACATTCAATGAAAAATATCTCGAAAACATTGCGTTTGAAGAGAAATGATGAAGAATAATTCAATGTTCTAAAACGATATAATATTCTTGAGATGACTCAAGAAAATCTTTATCTACTTTTTGCGCGTATGTTCTGGGGAACATCGCGTTATCATTTTGCCCAAATGTCTGTAACTTTCGAATTTTTTACGAAAATGGTCTCAATGATTTGGTTCGACTCCCCAATGAAGAATTCGAGGTCAAATTTGATTCTGTCCGGCCGGCCATCCGGCCGTCCGTCCGGCCGTTGCCACGATAACTTGAGAACGGAAAGAGCTAGCGACTAGATATTTTCAGGGTAGGTGGCGCATCTCAATACGACGGAAAATTTCGTTAATGGGCATAATCGGCCCAGTGGTTTCCGAGTAATAATTTTGTTTTCAACCAATATGGATCTGATCGAATTGAAACTTGTTGAATAGTTGTAGAATATAATCCTAAGCACGTTTGTGAAATTTTGTGAGAATAGTTTCGCTAGAAAATTATAAAAAATTCATTAAAAAATATTTTTGTTGTCACGATAACCTGAGAACGGAAAGAGATAGCGGCTTGAAAATTTCAGGTTAGGTTGCGCATCTGAATGCGACATTTGAGTTTGTTTATGAGCATAATCGGTCAAACGGTTTTAGAGTTATAGCCATCTGAAATTTTCTGAAATTTGGTGGTTTTTGTTCCTCATTAACTCGAAAAATACTGAACCGATTGAATTCAAACATGGATATTAATTGTAGAAAGCCAACGCGAAAATGTTTGCAAAATTTGGTGAGGATAGAATTTGTAGAAATTTTTAATAAATCATTGAAAATAAAAAAAAAATTCTATATATCAATAACTATTCGTTTGAAACTGCTGAAATTTTGCATGAACCTTCATAACTTAACTCTACTGCCAAGTTTCAAGTTTTAAAACGATCGTTCAAATATTGTGGGAGATTCGAGCATTCTTGTGTGAGTTCAGTAGATTGGTGACCGTTGCCTCAATAACTTTCGAACGAAAGGAGATAGGGACTTGCAATATTCAGGGTAGGTTGCGTATCCGAAAGGGAGAGTTGAGTTCTTTATTGGGCATAATCGGTCTAACGGTTTCCGAGTTATACCCATCTGGAATATTATTCCCTTGATAACTCAAAAAATAAATATTCGACCGAATTGAAGCTTGGTAACTAGTAGTAGAAAATCAACATAAAGACGTGTTTAAAATTTTGTAAGAACCGTACCCCTAGAAAATTTGAAAAAAATGACGAAAAAAAAAATTTAAGAACCGCACCTCTAGAAAATTTCAAAAAAATCACGAAAAAAAGAATTGGTTTAAGCACTGACGTGAAGTCTCCTGTATTGGACACTTATTTCGAATTTACCATGATAAATTCGAATTAAGAGTGTCCAATACAGGAGAATGGACAACATAATTTACCATGGTAAATTCGATTAAGGGTGTCCAATACAGAAGAATGTACAATAGATCATACGCGCAAAAGCTTCTGACTTCACGTCAGTGCTTGAACCAATTTTTTTTTCGTGTTTTTTTGAAATTTTCTAGGGGTGCGGTTCTTAAAATTTTTTTTATGCTAATATCGTTTAGTTTTATGAATCCACGAGTCTATAACTAGAAAACCAGTAGAATTAGCAAAAAACTGATATTTTTAAATTATGTATCATATAGTCATAGGAAACTTCACACCAATTTTCATTTCATTCGGAAAAATTATGTTAAAGCTAAAAAATAAAAACTGATATTTTTTCGAAATTTCTGTACAGCCTGTATCTTTTTACCTGAGCCGAATTTGGAAAAATGGTAAAAGAATAAAGTGTTTCATTTGATGATGAAAATCTATGGTTAATATTAATGTACAACTTAAAGACCCACCCTGTATTTTCGGAAAATCCCGAAACACGTCAAATTTATATTTTGAATTGTCATTTTTCTTCGTAAAAATGCGAACCCTACCTTCAACCCCCTTCGAAAGACAGGTACAACCCCCAATTTTTCAAATACGAAGTATGGGCTGGTGATATATCGTTTGAAAGGCCTCCTCATTCTTTATTCAGAAATGTTATCACTTTCATGTTCATTGCAGAAATCAGATTAGAAAAAAAAAATCAAGTGATTAGAGAAATTTGGTAGAATAACAAAGTTCAAAGTGTAACATCATAATCTCAAACAAAAATTTCTTCCAACCTTATTCAGCATCTCAGGAGTGATCCACCTAATCGCAATCATTATTCGGTCTTTTTGGCGTTCTTTTTCCTCGGAACAGAGTGCTTATCAATTTGACCAAATGTCTGTAATTTTCGAATTTTTGGCTGAAAATGGTCTTAAACGATTTGTTTCGACTCACTGATTAAGAATACGTGGAGAAATCGATTCTGTCTGGCCGTCCTTTAACACGATAACTCCCGAACGGAATGAGCTAGACAGTTGAAATTTTCAGAAAAGGTTTGGGAGATAAATATATCGCGCAAGGATGAGACGCAAAATCGTGAAGCGTTCCACATTTTTACTATTACCAGACCCGCTGGCATAAGATTTGGAGAGTACCTAGAAAATATTAACCTTAACATTCCTGAAATATTTTATTACAGTTTTAATGAAATACCACCATGGAAAATTCCTGAAATGAGAACACACACTCAATTGCTTGCTCTGGAAAAGGAGAATACGCCACACGAAGTTTACCAGAAAGAGTTCCTCAATATTTTGGACAAAATTTCCCCTAATTGTGTAATATACACAGACGGCTCCAAAACCAAAAATGGGGTGGGAACTGCCATAACAATAGGAGAGGAATCACACTCTTGGTCTCTCCCTCAAGAGTCTTCTGTTTACTTTGCTGAGCAGTATGCCATTTGGCAAGCTTTACTTTTCTGTTTATGGTATAAAAAAGAAAAATCTGTCATAGTGACAGACTCTTTGAGTGTTTTAACCTCCCTGAGAGATATTTACACAAGCGACCCTATCACCCAGAAGATACAATCCGTGTCTGCAGAACTGCGAATGAAAAATTGTGAAGTAGAATTAATCTGGGTACCAAGCCATGTCCGAATAAAAGGTAACGAGGTAGTTGATCGAGCAGCCAAAACCGCTGCTGCCTTAAATGAGAAAGATGTGAAGACCATAAAGATCACTGACTTGATTAACTTAGTAAAGCAGTGCATTTCCTCCGAATGGCAGAGAGCATGGAGCAGTTGCAACGCAAAGCTAAAGCCTTTTAAGAAAGATGTCCGGACACCTTATATATCAGTTACATTGCCTAGACTTGATATGATAAGAATACATCGCTTGCGTATAGGTCATACAGCCCTTACTCACCTGTACATTTTTAAAAAGGAAGAAAGACCAAAGTGTGAATTATGCAACATAGACCTTAGCACCTTCCATATTTTATATGAGTGTCCTAAATACACGAGTGAACGTTCACAGCACAACATAACAGATGAGCCTAATTAACATGAAGAAGAAAGTATTCGGAACACTATTGAATTTCTGAAGACCATTCGTGTATACCACAAACTATGAAAAACATAGACGTCTTGTAATTTTCTTGCTAATTTATTTGATTGTTTTCTTTTAACTGTTTGTTTGTCTCTTCACTTATTCTTGCATTCGTCACAAATTGTCCATACACATGTATTTTTGTCTTTATTTTGTAAAGTAAATCTTAGGCTAATGACCATAGCAGTCGATGCCTATAAAAAAAAAAAAAATATATCGGATGAGTTCGTTTTTGAGCAAAATTGGTCAGATGGCTTCGGAGGAACAAAAAACAAATTTTTTTTTACATTACAAATTTCGAACTAAGTTTTTCTCAAGATGCAGTTTAACCATAGGAATCCATTGATGTCATTTTTAACTCTAACAAGCTGATACTTTCGTAGATATGATTTTTCAAAATTTGAATAATAAATCGTACTTCTGTGTTTTCACAGAATGTGATAATCATTCTTTCTATGAATTATTATAATATGATCTGTGTTGATACATGTCAACTTATTTTCCTGCGACATGATATGTCAAGTTTTGATATTTAATGCCCATGGTTAATCCATATGATGATGGGAATGGTAATGGTAAGTTAATAATATTGAGTTCAGAATATCTCCAGTAAAAACAGAACTGAAATATTGGCTAAAGTTCCAATTGATATAATATAATTTTCTGAGTGGAATTGCGGAAAAAATGAATCGTTCATCATAGAATTGAGGAACGAATATCTCGGATGAGTTCGTTGTTGGGTAAAATTGGTCTATTGGTTTTGGATTGATAATTTTCGGCACTCTTGTTGAATTTGAATTCTTTTATGATGTTTGATTTTCATTTATGCTATTATGAAGTTCTATCATATGACTCCATTGATATAATTCCCATCTCTTCCTAATACTTTCGAAGATATGATTTGTCAAAGTTTGAACAAGAGTGCCAAAGCTCCTGTCTACATGGCTTGAACCAATTTTTTTATATCACTCAGCCTTTTTCAATACCATTCACATTAAGGGCATAAGTTCTATACACAATGCTCTTCACAATGCCCCATAAAAAGAAATCTAATGGGTTACAATCAGGGGATCGCGATGGCCATTCCATCGTTCCTCGCCTTCCTATCCTCCGATTTGGAAATATTGCGTCGAGGTACTGCCGGAAATTGCGTAGGTAATGTGGGGGTGCTCCATCCTGATGGAACCATATCTTATTCCGTTGAACTTGAGATTTCCTTAATCAGGATATAAAGCTGGAGCGAAATCATTTTGAAGTAGTGCTAAATAAATATCGCTATTCAAATTGTCCTTATTGAAAAAGGGGCCTATGATAAAGTTGTGACATTTCCTACCCAAACATTGACATTTTGAGGGAATTGCGTGTGTTTCTCTCTCACTCAGTGAGGATTTTTGGTAGACCAGAAGCGGTAATTTTGACGATTAGCATGGCCGTTGAGAGAAAAAGTGCGCTCATCAGAAAACAAAACGTCTACTGATTGGATCATTTGTAGACAAACATAAGTTCTCCTATCAAAATCGTCTTCCAAGAGCTCCTGGGTAGGTATCATTTTATAATTATGCATTTTATTTTGTTTTAATATGTTTAGAATCGATGTATGGCTGACATGGAGTGTTGTGGATGCATCTCTACTCGACTTATGTGAATTTTCTTCAAAGTCAAGCATCACATCTAATTCCACATCATCACATTGTGTATTAGCAGCTGCTTTTCTAATCTGCCTTACATGCCCAAACTCGAGAAACTGCTTCTCTATTTTACTTATTATCCCTTAGGTTATAGGCGGCAAATTCGGAAATTTCTCATGAAACAAGCGACTTACTTCTTTTTGTGTTCGGGAGTTATCTCCGTAACCAATCATTTGGAAAATTATTACTTTGTACATTTCCGTTAATCGAAGTTAATGAAATTCAAACACAAATTAGACAATTCACAAACTACAAGTTATCCGCACAAGATAATTTGCGAAGGCGTTCTAAAGAAAATAACAGTGCCACAGAAAGTGTTTTAAGTAGTTTTCATGGTACCATCTGGAAATAACAATGTTATTTTATTTTTCATTTTCTTCCTATCACATCTTGAAGGCAAATAAGTTTAGTATTATTGTACTGATATTTGGGAATATTTGAGCGAATATTATAATGAATTTCGATAATCACATGATTTTATTTTGTTGACGCTCTTGTTCCTCGGAACAGAGTGCTTATCAATTTGCCCTAATGTCTGTAATTTTCGAATTTTGGGATGAAAATGTCCTTAAACGATATCGTTCGACTCAACGATCAAGAATCCGTGGTCGAAACCAATTCTGTTCGGCCGGCCGTAGACACGATAACTCTCGAACGAAAGGAGTTAGAGGATTGAAATTTTTAGGGTAGGTTTGGAACGTAAATATCTCAAACGAGTTCGTTAACGGGCGAAAGCCACCAAGCGGCTTCGGCGTTATGGCCATTTTTGGCGCTCTAGTTCCTCGGAACTGAGTGCTTATCAATTTGCCCAAATGTCTGTAATTTTCGAATATTTCGATGAAAATGGTCTTAAACGATTTGGTTCGACTCACTGATCAAGAATCCGTGGTTGAAATTCATTCTGTCCGGCCGGTCCGGCCGTAGGCACGATAACTCTCGAACGGAATGAGCTAGAGAGTTGAAATTTTCAGAGTAGGTTTGGGGGATGAATATCTCGGCTAAGTTCGTTACTGGGCAAAATCGGACAGAAGGTTTCGGAGTAATAAAAAAAAATTTTCTTTTTACAAAACAAATTCCAAATTAAATTTTTTTTAATAAGCAGTTTTATCATAAGAATCCATTCATATCATTTTTAACTCTAACAAGCTAATACTTTCGGAGATACGATTTTTCAAAATTTCAATGTAAATCGTATTTCACAGGTTGATATAATTATTCTATGTATATTCTATGAATTAATTGCCATAAAGTCAACTTGACAGAAGGGAATATTGTAACTTCAAGAATATTGGGGTTGAAATACTCGTATTTTAGCGATACAACGGGGACCTCACCCGAATATGTTTGAAAATATTACGTACCTAAATATTGAAAACATAATTCCAAAGTTCGAGAGAGGAGAAAATTTTGTGAACGAAGATCAGGAAATTTTTGATCGATTACAAGGTAATTTATTATTTTATACATGTTTTATGGAATACCTACTATTTGTAGGTACTTTAAACCTATTTTGGGCAATTGTCATACGAAACTTGTTTTTTTGGCGCTCTAGTTCCTCGGAACAGATTGCTTATCAATTTGCCCTAGTGTCTGTAATTTTGGAATTTTTGGCTGAAAATGGTCTCAAATGATTTGGTTCGACTCACTGATCAAGAATCCGAGTGTGAAATCGATTCTGTCCGGCCAGCCGACCGGCCGTAGGCACGATAACTCTCGAACGAAAAGAGTTAGCGGATTGAAAATTGCAAGGTGGTTTTGGAGCGTAAATATCTCGGACAAGTTCGTTAATGGGCGTTAACCATCAAGGGGTTTCGGAGTTATGGCCGATTTTAGTAAAAATATTTTTTATGAATATTTCCGAAACCGATCACTCGATCTATCTGAAATTTAGCACCAGACTGTAGAAGACAGTAGAATCATGACCTTTATACGCATGTGAAGTTTTGTATTGACCAGATTACCGCAAAGTGTCAAAAAAAAAATTTGAAAATGTGGTACAGTTCTCATTCTCATGATTGCTCATTTAATCTTCATAAATAAACTATTTTCTACAAACGTCAAAAAATGACAAGGTTCGCGCATTGAAAACAATATGCGAAGTGACCCTTTTTTTCATTCTCCTTCGTTACCATGACACCGTGCGCGAAGTAGTGTGCGAAGTACTTACTTCGCACACTGCATGTAAACTATATGGAGTTATTATATTTTAACCTTTATGTTCCTCAATCAAACAAACAAATGCCATTTTATTTTCATAGTTACAGTATTTACTTGATTAGGAAAAACATTTTAAGCCAGTTCAATACTATTTTTCATATTAAGCTATGCATGTTACTTATTTTAGAACAATATTTTTGGCGTTTGTAGAAAAAATTTTGTTTGCATCTCATGCGCGAAATACTTTGGTGATCTCGACTATTTTTTTAACTCGGCTGCGCCTCGTTAAAAAAATCAGTTCTCGATCACCAAAGTAGCATTTCGCGCACTAGATACAAAAATAACTATTATTTGAATTGAATTTCCTTTTTGATGCAGTTCTATCATATTAATACATTGATATAATTCCCAACTCTGAGAAACCAATACCAGATATAATTTGTCTGTTTGAACTAGAGCGCCAGAAAGCTCCTGTCCACAGGGCTTGAACCCATTTTTAGTAAAAATATTTCTTATGAATATTTCCGGAACCGATCACTTGGTCTATCTGAAATTTAGCATCAAATTGTAGAATCATGACCTTCATATGCATGCGAAGTTTTGTATTGATCGGATTGCCGTAAAGTGGCAAAAAAAATTTCAAAAATTTTCAAATTCTATTTCTACATTAACTCTCGAACAGAATCAACTAAGCAGTTGAAATTTTCGGAGTTAGTTTGGGAGATAAAAAGGTCGGTTGAGTTTGTTATTGGACAAGAAAAAAATTGTTTTACATTACAAATTTCAAATTAATTTTTTTTAAGATGCAGTGTCACCTTAAAAATCCATTGGTATCATTTTCAACTCTAACAAGCTGATACTTTCGGAGATACGAGTTTTCAATTTTCAATAATAAATCGTTCTTCTATGTTTTCATAGAATGCTACAATTATTTCATCTATGAATTATTATTTGATCTGTGTTCAACAACTTTTTGAACAAGAGCGCCAAAGCTCCTGTCCACAGGGCTTTCCCACTTTTATATTTGAGTTTTCTAATAAACATGAACGTGTGATAACATTTTAGAATAGAGAATGACGCGAACTTTCAAACGATGTATCACAAACCCATGCATACTTCCTATTTGAAAAATTAGGAGTTGCACCTGTCTTTTGAAGGGGAATGAAGGAAGGGTTCGCATTTTTACGAAGAAGAATGACGTGTTTCGGAATTTTCCATAAATATATATGTACAGCAACCAAGATAATGAATTCATTCCATTTGACCTATCCATACTGTATAAATGCTTGGGTAGAATATTATTTTTTTGTGAAACGAAAAAGCGTTTTATATGTACATACTAGATGCAAATTCTTTGGTGAATGGGGATGATGTAATGTATGTACCACGAATGTCATGTCTTCAACGTGCTATAGTGGGGTACCTATATCAGTATGAACAGAGATGTATGAAAAGGAAATTAAATACATAAAGTCGAAGTGTTGATTAATTATTATATACAGTGCGCATCAAAATTATGAAACAAATTCATTTTCTCAGAAGAAAAATATTTGGCAACAAAATCCTGAAACGGGTCAATTTTTGTTTCACTTTTACCGAATTTTTATGCATTTTTGAAGGATTTTTGTTGCATCCTGTGCCATCCCTATCAACCCTCTGGGGTTCCCCACTAGGGAAAGTGAGTCATGTGGTACTTTTTTGGCAAGGTCTTTGTATCTTCTTTACAGGAGTTCAGGAATTTTCAAGAAAACATTTTTCTTTTTTGAAAAATAGTTAGTTCAAAGAGGTTTTCAGTGCACTTTGTCATGGCTCATTTACTTTGAGACGATGGTACCTAATGAAATTCGTCACCGAATGAAAGTTGGCCATTACAGTTTTGTTCATGCACAACTTTCAACCCCTTTCAAACCCCTCACGCCCCCCCAGTTTTTTTTCTCCATTAAAGGGTTCGTAGGGGATGAAAGTTGTGCATGAACAAAACTGTAATGGTCGACTTTCATTCGGTGACAAATTTCATCAGGTACCATCGTCTCAAAGTAAATGAGCCATGACAAAGTGCACATAATGAAAACCTCTTTGAACTAACTATTTTTCAAAAAAGAGGAATAATTTTTTCTTGAAAATTTCTGCACGCCTGTAAAGAAGATACAAAGACCTTGCCAAAAAAGTACCATATGACCCACTTTCCCTATTCAAAAAAATAAGAGGGTTGATGGGGATGGCACAGGGTGCAACAAAAAACCTTCAAAAATGCTTAAAAATTTAGTAAAAGTGAAACGAAAATTGACCTGTTTCAGGATTTTGGTGCCAAATATTTTTCTTCTGAGAAAATGAATTTGTTCCATAGTTTTGACGCGCATTGTATATACCAATATGACACTACTCTTTGTATAGGTATAATGAGTTTTTTAGTATTTGAGGATCGAACTGAGAATAATGATAACCATTTGACAGCTTATGAGGTGTCTCCTTAAGGAAGACCTAGGAGGATCAGTATAATAATATCAAAAAACAAGCCCTGTGGACAGGAGCTATTGGGCGCATGTTCATCTTCCTTGTGGCCCGTACTGACCAGTAAAGAAAAAAAGCAGTATCATGTTGAATACCTTAATATTATTCTGGAACACAAATTTTCCATTACAATAATCTTCATCTAGCTTCTATTTAGTATCAATTCCTGTAGAACGTGATCATAATAAGTGTTTTCCATATAATAAAATTTGTTTGAACTTGGTATGTAGGAAATCTGACATCAATTATTGGAATTAATTGATTTGACAAACAGCCGTCAAATGAGGTAAATAGATTTTTGTGACGATTTTCTGTGACCATAGAACGTCAAAACACGCTGGAATGTGAATTTTAAGCAATATCTTCTGGAATTGAGATCGTATCGAACTGAAATTTTGCACACTGGTGTAGAATGCTTGATTTAACGTCGGTACAAATTTTTTTATTAAAAAATTTTCCAACTGCCCGATCCCAACAATACTTAGATAATATTATATCCATAAATTAAGCATTTCATTATTGCATTTCTTGAAATAGGTACCTTTTCAAGTCGATCAACATCGTCCTTCTTTCGACGTCTAAACTATGACTTGATTCTTTATGTTTATGTCTTTGAATTTGTTTTCGGTGGAATTCAAAGAGTTCATAGAATAATCGATGAAAATACTGAGAGAGACCCAGGAAATTTGACACATTTTGTCTTATATCTCCAGAAATTGAAATCGTATAGAGCCAAAATTTTGCACAATGTTGCAAAATTGACGTTAGTACAAAAATTTTTTTTTCGAAAAAATTAAAAGAAATATTTTTTTAAAAGTTACCAACATTTCGATCATAACAGAATTTTGCCAAAAGTTGCGCGTTTATATCCTCGAACTGACTACCAAGTTTCGATTCAACATCTTCTTTAGTTCCTGAAATATCAGGGAAATAACCTCAAAATTTGAAATGTCTATAACTTCTAAACCGTCCGGCCGATTTTGCCCGTTAACGAACTTAACCGTCGCATTTTGATCAGAAACCTACCCTGAAAGTTTGAAGTCGATAGGACCTTCGGTGCTCCTGTTATCGTGCCTACGGCCGGAAGGCCGGCCGGCCGGACGGCACCCAAAAATCTGACACCGGATTCGTGATCAGGGAGTCCGAATTAGTCTATTAGCCAATTTTCAGCTCGAAATTCGAAAATTACAGACATTTGGACGAAATGATAGGACGATGTTCCCCTAGAACATGCGCCCAAAAAAATACATGTCTATTTTTGACGTGATACAACGCACAGGTTTTATCCTTCTGTGGGAGTTCCGTGCGAGTATATTTGTTCGATGAAAATTATTAAATCTACTGTATATTTTGCATTTTTTTTAATTTTCAATATATTTCAAATTATGTTGAAAAAAATTGAAAGGAAATGGTTGGACCGTGAAGTTGCTGCAAAGTATCCGAATGTATAAATGAAAGGAAGTTTTTCTCAATGATGATCTAACCCCTATTAGCAATTCCTGGTTCTCAATAATCGGGTGAAATCAGCCCTCATTAGAGGAGAGTAATAGATTGCAAGATTTATTAATTTCATCTCAGAAGAGGGGAGCACTGATTCCGAAATATATGGCATAAGAACATATTTTGTTACTCGATATATAGTCAATTAGTCTCATGCTTAGCTACCCCGATCGTAATTAATTTATAGGATTTTTCCCAATCCATCACTCATCCATCAACCTTCGTATTCCTGAAGAATTGCACGTCATTGAGCAGAAGATTCTGCCAAAACAACCAATTATGACCCTCTGAAGAGACAATAAATCTTACCAGCTTTATCGTAATGAACCAACTCTTCCACAATAATCCCCCGTTCATTTCCGGAAAAAACTATTATGATCGTAGGATAAAGTTTTCTCTACTTTATACGTTAATCAGCAAAGTTGGCAAATTTGAGATAATGAAGGAATTATATTCGCTTCTGTTCCGTGAAACTTATTTCAGGATCGAGAGTTGCTAGGATATTTCTCTGGAACAGTCAATATCCTTCAGCCCTTCTTTGTTGTTCAGTTCATTAATATTATATGTCAGGAGAACATTGTTGGTAGAGTTGTTGTACAGGAAATGCAGTGGCAGAATAAGGATTTCGACATCGGATTTTTCTAAAACTGTGATGCTGAGGCTGCGTGGGTTCCCGTCTTGTTTCGAGCAATTTAGTGGACAAGAAAACGACAAACACTTCAAACGGAGTGTACCCGGAAGATGTGGAGGTTTAGAGAAAAAAGTTATCCAAATATACTCAATTTTTTCTAGAACCACGCAGGGCTTTCGATATATTGGACTATAAGATTATTTTGCGGGCTTATTACAGAATAATTATTGAAGGATACTGTGGATATATTCATTATTAATTGTTATTTTTCTGGGTTTTCTCTCTATCTATAAAATAATTTATTTTTTATTTAGTGAATTGCTTCTGCGTAAGAAACACAAGATATTTGTCAGAAGCAATCAATCGAACAATGTTGCCTAACAAACGATAACAAAAACAACATAATATAATATAAATTTCCTTGATTGTTCATATATTATGAAAAATCAGTTCGAGCACTGATGTGAGCTTTTGCGCGCATATTCTATTGTCTATTCACCTCTATTGGACACTCTTAATAGATTTTACCATCGACATAGATGGTTTTCTCATCTTTTGTGAATACATTTTGTGCCATTTTAATGAGAGAATTGAGCAATGGCAGAATCGTCTAAGATCACAAAATTTTTAATTCTGACATAAGTATTCTATCGGAATTGAAATTCATCAAATATCCATACGATATTCATGAAATTCCGAGAAAATTAGCGCGTCGGCTAATTGGCTCGGCTGGATTGGATTTGTATATTTTGAGTTAAAGATTAAATAACTACTTAATATGTATAACTTAAAATCCCTTCGGCCATTAATGAACTCGAAAGAGCGCATTCGGATGTGCAACCTACCCTGAAAATTGCAAATCGCTATCTCTTCCCGTTCTCAAGCCATGAGATACATTATATTTTTGCGCGTATGTTCTGGGGAACATCGCGTTATAGTTTTGCCCAAATGTCTGTAACTTTCGAATTTTTTGAAAAAAATGGTCTCAAACGATTAAGTTCGACTCCCCAATGAAGAATTCGAGGTCAAATTTGATTCTGTCCGGCCGGCCGGCCGTCCGGCCGGCCGTTGCCACGATAACTTGAGAACGAAAAGAGCTAGCGACTTGAAATTTTCAGGGTAGGTGGCGCATCCCAATACGACGGACAAGTTCGTTAATGGGCATAATCGGCCCAGTGGTTTCCGAGTAATAATTTTGTTTTCAACCAATATGAATCCGATCAAATTGAAACTTGGTGGGTAGTTGTAGAATATGACCCTAAGCACGTTTGTGAAATTTTGTGCGAATCGTATGGCTAGAAAATTTTAAAAAAATTATTAAAAAATATTTTTGTTGTCACGATAACTTGCGAACGGACTGAGATAGCGGCTTGAAATTTTCAGGTTAGGATGTGCACCAGAACGCGACATTTCAGTTTGATTATGAGCATAATCGACCAAACGGTTATAGAGTTATAGCTATCTGAAATTTTCTGAAATTTGGTGGTTTTTTGTTCCTCATTAACTCGAAAAATACTGAACCGATGGAATTCAAACATTGTTATTAGTTGTAGAATGGCAACGCGAAAATGTTTGCAAAATTTGGTGAGGATAGCATTTGTAGAAAATTTTTAATAAATCATTAAAAAAAAAAAAAAAAAATTCTATATATCAGTAACTATTCGTTTGAAATTCATGAAATTTTGCAAGAGCCTTCATAACCTAACTCTACTGCCAAGTTTCAAGTTTTAATATGATCGGTTAAATATTGTTGGAGATTCGAGCATTCTTGTGCGAGTTCAGTAGTACCGATTTGGTGTAGCGTAAGGCTCCGAAGAAACGATCGCTCGACCCGGACTTTTGCCGTCGAGTCGAAGAAGACGAATCGATTTGTGTTTTTCCCAAATTTCGTTCTTCTAGGTTGAGCCTAAATATACTAATTCGATACAAGTTTCGGAGGTTTTGAGTCCGACGATTTTCCATTCAAAAAGTCAATCCGAGAAACGTCAGAATTAATTCGAGAGACGGGGTCGGAAATTTTCGAAAGCGAAACTGACGATTTAGGCCTTTTTGGGGCGTGAAACTTGAAGAAAATGATAGATAGCTTTTGCGCGTATGTTCTATTTTCCATTCTTCTGTATTGGACACCCTTAATCGAATTTACCATGGTAAATTATGTTGTCCATTCTCCTGTATTGGACACTTATTTTATATTTAAAACTGTAATTAGATCTTTGAAATACCATTGAATGAAGAAATTCTTGTAAGTTAACAAAATATCCTTATTTGAACAATAAAAATGCATCATTTTATTAAAATGATAGTTAGACTATCCAATTGCTTCTTTTCTTTATAATATTTTAGCTGTAAGTCAGTATAGCTTAGAACTTTTAAAGTAACGTCCTACAATATTAATTTAAATGATATTATAAATAAAAAATTGGTTCAAGCACTGACGTGAAGTCAGGAGCTTTTGCGCGTATGTTCTGTTGTCCATTCTCCTGTATGGGACACTTTTAATCGAATTTACCATGGTGAATTCTATTGTCTATTCTCCTGTATTGGACACTCTTAATCGAAAAAAAAATTGGTTCAAGCACTGACGTGAATCAGGAGCTTTTGCTCTTCTTAATCGAATTTACCATGATGAATTCTATTGTCCGTTCTCCTGATTGGACCCTCTTAATCGAAAAAAAAATTGGTTCAAGCACTGACGTGAAGTCAGGAGCTTTTGCGCGTATGTTCTATTGTCCATACTCCTGTAATGAACACTATTCTTAATCGAATTTACCATGATGAATTCTATTGTCTATTCTCCTGTATTGTCCATTCTGGACAATAGAATTCATCATGGTAAATTCGATTAAGAATAGTGTTCATTACAGGAGTATGGACAATAGAACATACGCGCAAAAGCTCCTGACTTCACGTCAGTGCTTGAACCAATTTTTTCATAATATTTTTAAAATTTTCTAACAATAGGATACTGCCAAAATTATTTATATTGTTATTCGACAACTAGTAATCAGGTGCCAATAAGATTGGATCTGTAGTTTCTGAGTGATCGAGAAAATAATATTCCAGATGGGTATAACTCCGAAACCGTTGGGCCGATTATGCCCAACAACGAACTCATCTCTCCCACTCAAATGCAAGTAGCCATCTCCTTCCGTTTGAAAGTTATCGTGGCAACGGTCACGCATCCAGCAACTGAAATCGTCCAAGGCTGCTCAACAATATAGATCTGATGGTTTAAATTCGGAAAATGGCTGTAAAGTTAGGTTTTGAAGGCTGTCGCAAAATTTCAGCGATATCAGACAAATAGTTTCTGATATATAAAATTTTTTCCAATGATTTTTCTAACATTTTCTAGTAATACGATCTTCACTAAAATTGGCAAAAATTTGCGCGTCGGCATTATGTATTAATCATGGTTTAATTGTATCGGTTTCGTCATTTTTGAGTTATTGAGGATATAACAACAAAATTTCAGATATAGGTATAACTCCAAAACGGTTTGACCGATTATGCCTTTTAACAAACAAAAATGTCGCATTCGGATGCGCAACTTACCGTAAGAATTGCAAGTCGCTCTCGTTATCCGTTATCGTGAGATAAATAATATTTGTTAATATATTTTTCTTAATTTTCTGGTGATATGATCCTCAAAAAATTTCACATAGTCTTTATCTCGGTATTCTACAACTAGTTACCAAGTTTCAATTTAATCGGATCTGTATTGGTTGAAAAGAAAATTTGTACTCGGAAACCGTTGGGCCGATTATGCCGATTAACAAACTTGTCTGTCGCATTTTAACGCGCCAACTACCCTGAAAGTAACTATATCTTTCCGTTATGAAATTCGTGGCAACGGCCGACCAGACAGAACCAAATTTGACCTAGAATTCTTCATCGGCGAGCCGAAAGGAACGGATTAGTGAGGGTGAGTTTGCTTTTTAAAAATTTCAATGGTAAGAATCAGGTTTTCGGTTATAAATTTCATGAAAACGAAATGAATTCTGGATAATTCAATACGCTACTTCTTGATGATAGATGCAGAACTTTTAGATTCCTCACTGAAGCAAAGAATTATCCTATCTCGAACATCAGAGTGTTGCGAATGAAGATAATCTGGAGATGAACGGAAGTACTAAACTGCTATTCTCACCATTGAATTTTATAATGAATACATAGCGTTACCACATACCTGTGTTTAAAATAAATATCCCAAAATGGATTTGAGATTGTTATCCTTAATCGAATTATAGCGACATCGTTACAGTGTTATTTCAAATTGCCTGTCAATTTATCGATTCCTCAACCCTTCTTCATAACTTATCTCCCATCAGGGATACTCTCCGAAAACCAAACCTATTATTTTTCTGCTTCCACCTTACCTCAAAAACCATTCGGCCATTAATGACCTCAAAAGATCGCATTCGGATGTGCAACCTACCCTGAAAATTGCAAATCGCTATCTCTTTCCGCTCTCAAGCCATGATAGAACAACAAAGTTTCAGATATAGGTATAACTCCAAAACCGTTTGTCCGATTATGCCTTTTAACAAACAAAAAAGTCGCATTCGGATGCGCAACCTAACCTAAGAATTACAAGTCGCTCTCTTTATCCGTTATCGTAAGACAAATAATATTTTTTAATATATCTTTTCCTAATTTTCTGGTGATATGATCCTCAAAAAATGTCACATACGTCTTTATCTCGGTATTCTACAACTAGTTACCAAGTTTCAATTTAATCGGATATGTATTGGTTGAAAACAAAATTTGTACTTCGAAACCGTTGGGCCGATTATGCCGATTAACAAACTTGTCTGTAGCATTTTAACGCACCACCTACCCTGAAAGTAACTATATTTTCCAGTTATCGAGTTTTCTTGGTAACGTCCGACCAGACAGAACCAAATTTGACCTAGAATTCTTCATCGGTGAGCCGAAAGTTACGGATATTTGTGCAAAATGATAGCACGCTGTTCCCAAGAACATGGGCAAAACGGCTTGAAGCTTTATGCAATATTAGTTAGCGTGAGTTTGCTTTTTAAAAAATTTAATGGTAAGAATCAGGTTTTCGGTTATAAATTTCATGAAAATGAAATGAATTCTGGATAATTCAATACGCTACTTCTTGATGATAGATGCAGAACTTTTAGATTCCTCACTGAAGCAAAGAATTATCCTATCTCGAACAACAGAGTGTTGCGAATGAAGATGAACGGAAGTACTAAACTGCTATTCTCACCATTGAATTTTATAATGAATACATAGCGTTACCACATACCTGTGTTTAAAATAAATATCCCAAAATGGATTTGAGATTGTTATCCTTAATCGAATTATAGCGACATCGTTACAGTGTTATTTCAAATTGCCTGTCAATTTATCGATTCCTCAACCCTTCTTCATAACTTATCTCCCATCAGGGATACTCTCCGAAAACCAAACCTATTATTTTTCTGCTTCCACCTTACCTCCCTCTGGCTTCCTAAAACTGAAGGATGCGGGATGATTTATTGTCTGATAGCTGTTTTGTTTCGAAGCCATGATAGATCACCTACACGAAATTTGATCTGCAATATTTATCCAGTTTTTATTGTCCATGGGGAGCTTCCAAGTACGGAATACGACGTGAAAATTTCATCAGGCAAAGGAATTGGTTTTGAGGGAAATTATGAGAATTGTAAATATTTAATATGAAGACTAGCATTACTCAAAATAAAAATCATCACTTCGGTTAAAAAAAAAGTTCTATATAAACAGCAGTGTTGTAATAATGATTCGGGACACTGTTGACTATGGTAGCCGATCTCTAATTATCACTATTTGAGACAGCTGTGCGTAATGTTTACAATAGCTAGGGTTTCATGCGAGAGTGAGATTTTTCTCGTCTCGTCTCGTAAAAGCGAGACGAGACGAGACGAGACGTTTTCAAAAATATTATAGGCGATACCAATACCACATACAGCGCAACACGAGAGTCTCGGTTTTGGTCTCGTTAAATTTTTTGTATGAAGTTTTATATACGACTCGACTTTTTTTCAACACACATAGAAAACAATTAAGTATGAAGAGTTTCCACTATAATTACCAATATATTTTCTCTATTATGCATAAATCGTTCTATAAATACACGATTGTTCAGAAGATTATTTATTCGTTATGACCTTGAGATAATTGAGATTATTTTTCAAGAACAAATATAAATCACAACCATTAAAACGGATGCCATTATGAATTCAATTCTTAAGGGACAACTTTTATTGCCCCTAAATCCCAATGCTTTGAAAATTTCGTCTCTATCTGAACATCTGGAGAAATGTATTCTCTTGAGCTCCTGTAGTGAAGATGTGAACAATTATTGTATACATCTGTGGAACTACGTATAATGAAATTGGTGAAGAAATGAAGCTATTCAATGTTTCGAAAAGCGTTATGAGGAATACACCAAGAACACCCTCAATGACATATCCACTGGAAGGTATTCTTTGAAAACTATACCAAATTGTTCAATTCTATTACAAAATGTATCGACATCGATAGCCTATTTAAAACATCAACAAAACTTTCGAAATAGTGGAAAGCTGAGTTAGTTGCTGTTAGAAAGAGCAAATAGGGATCAAAATATTTAACAGTGGTGAAGAGTGACGAAAAAGTTATTCCTACACTTTACAAGATGGCCGATGATTTATTAATGGCTACATCCGTACCTGTTCAAAGATTATTTTCCACAGCAGGTATGATCATGGCAAAAACACGTACATCATTGAAAAATGATGTGATGCAAGCGTGATTATGTTTGAATACTTGGTCATCGCGCAATTTAAAATTTTAAATTATCAGTGATTAAAATAAAAAATTATGCATAAGTACAAATATTTTTGTATAAGAGCGTAATAAATATAGCTTTACAAAAGTATTCATCAATGTATACCATTTAGTTTATATATTATAATATTTATTATAGTTATCGTTAGACGAGACAACTGATAACGAGATGAGAACGAGACTTAAACGAGACTTGATTTTTTGGGAATTGGCGAGACGAGATTTTTATACTCTCGCCTACTCTCGTCTTGTGTGAAGCCCTAACAATGGCATACAAGCCATATGACTACCTCAACTATACTAATGGATAAAATTCATGCAGAGCTTGAAAATTTATTAAGTTTTGGCAACCAATAATTTCCCAACCTTTGATCGAATTCCAAATATACGTTCTGCCAATTGTCACTCTAATATCGACGAGGATATGCCCTTACATACTTTACAATAAAATCTACCTACTATATACTATACATGGCTTTTATATCGTGTAAAGTCCCTTGGTTTATCCATCAAAGTTTGACGTCTTCCATGCCATTTGGCGCACACTGATGAAATATATTCAGTGATATAGCTTTGTGTCTACTCAGTATTTTGTTTTTTGGCACTCTTGTTCCTCGGACTAGAGTGCTTATCAATTTGCCCGAATGTCTGTAGTTTTCGAATTTTTGGTTGAAAATGGTCTTGAACGATTTGGTTCAACTCACTGATCAAGAATGTGTGGTCAAAACCGAATCTGTCCGGCCGTCCTTTAACACTACAGCTCTCAAATCGAATGAGTTAGACAGTTGAAATTGTCAGTAGGTTTGGGGGATAAATATCTCGGTTATGTTCCTTATTGGACAAAATCGGCCAAATGGTTTCGGAGTAACAAAAAAAAATTATTTTACATTACAAATTTCAAATAAATTTTTTTCAAGATGCAGTTTCATCATAAGAATCCATTGATATCATCTTCGCCTCTAACAAGCTAATACATTCGGAGATATGATTTTTTCAAAATTGCAGTAATAAATCGTAATTCTATTATTCCACAGAATCTTTGAATTTCATGATCTGTGTTCATACATGTCATCTTATCTACCGATAAGAGGCATATTTATTTCTGATTCTATTCAAAATTCGTTACTCATGATATAACATACCTCCTGTTCTAGAAAACAATGAATAATTGAATGCAAAATGACCAATGAAATAACCCCTGTATTCCTAGAATTAGGAGGATTATAGGATATTATAATTGATGATGGAAATATATACTTTGGTAGGTTAATTAAATTTGGTTCAGAATATCTCCAGTAAAAACAACACTGTAATTTCGATTGATATTATATAATTTTCAGAGTAGAGTTAACGAATGAATATCTCGGATAAGTTCGTTTTTGGGTAGAATCGGTCTGGTGGTTTCGGATTATTTCTTTTGGAGCTCTTGTTTTTTTAAATGACACTTCTTTGTAATTTAATTTCTTTTATGTAATCTTCTATCAAAAGTATCCATTGAAAATTAGTGGAGGCGATTCTTCTTCAAGAGATCCAAACGGCTACAGAGGAGTATTATTTTTGAGAGAGGACTTTGGAAAGGTTATGTATTACTTTTGATTTGTTCGTTTTCCTTCTCTTGTCTTTTCATTTTGCAGGTTCAGTTTCGGGTACCTTGGAAAAACCTCTCCGTTTTTTGACGAAGGAATTCATATTGAAGAATGAAATGCCCATCAATATTCTAAATTTCAGCTACTTTTGTAAGCAAATTAAATTTTTACAAATCACAACACTCACGGGGAGACAGGATTTTTTTGCTGAGGTTTTCCCCCAAGTATACGTCGAATTGTATGGTACCCCGTTATACTAACCTCTGCTAACACATCTAAATCTCTCAATCAAAGGAATATATATAGTGATATCATTCCCAACTCTGAGAAACTGATACTTTCAGAGATATGATTTGTCATAGTTTGAACAAGAGTGCCAAAGCCAAAGATTTCAATCCTACTCTTATTTCGTCCCTATGAATCTGTTGTCTTGATAAGTTCAAAATATTTCAAGGATTCAAGGAGATAAACGAACGATTGAAAAAACACATTAAACAGAAGACACCATGCTACATCATTGAACAGAAATTATACAGGGTGAGTCTTTGACCACTGCATTAATTTTAACCAAAGATTCCCCTCATCAAATGAAACACTTTTTTCATTTAACATTTTTCAAATTCAGCTCAGGTAAAAAGATACAGGCTGTTGAAATTTTGAATAAAAATCAGTTTCTATTTTGGAGCTTTGACATCCTTTTTTCGAATAAAATGAATGTTGGCGTAAAGTTTCCTATAACTATGATACATATTTTCTAAATATTAGTTATTTTCTACTTCTACTGGTTTTCTAGTTATGGACTCGTGGATTCAAAAAACTAAACAAAATTAGCATAAAGAAAGCATATAAAGTTTTTCTTGGGTCATTTGAAGAATATTCCATCGTTTTAGAACATTATATTATTCTTCATCATTTCTCCTTAAACGCACCGTTTTCGAGATATTCTTCATTGAATGTTTTAAAATGGAAAACTTCAGAATTTTCACTACTTTTATGGATCCGTCCCTGAGCGTTGGAATCCCGAATCAAGCTGTAAACCATGCTACCATGCCTTATTCTCGTCCGCCAACAATGTCATAGATAATTTATATGCGGGAGTGTATTAGCACATTGTGAAATCTTTAAACGCTTGTAACTTTTTACCTGAGCCGAATCTGGAAAAATGGTAAATGAAAAAAGTATTTCATTTGATGAGAGGATTCTTTGGTTAAAATTAATGCAGTGGTCAAAGACTCACCCTGTATATGTGAGTCACTTGGCATTGTCCACAGAAAATGTCAAACTTTGCGTAGTATGTAGATTTCATTTCTTCATGGAATTTGCCAGTAACATGTCTTCAAATTAGATGTAAGGCTACCACATTCCAAAGACCTCAAAAATAAATTAGAAGCTCTTGAATCACTGAATATATTATTCGAAAAATGAAAATTTAGATGAGCAACTCGAAGATTAACCGACATTACGTCAACCACTAGAGCTCTATTTGAAAGCAAATAGCCATAATTATATAATTTCTTCCCAGATTTACTGAGAAAGCAAAACTTTCCTATTTACTCACCGGAATGTCTTTGAAAGCCTCCGGGTCCAACTCTTCGAAAGGATTCCCGCTGAGTTTCAGCACGTGGAGTTTACCGAGTTTCATAAACATCCTAGGCACTAGTTCCACTAATAAATTAAACCTTAATGACAATATCCGTAATTCCGTTAAATGCTTAAACACACCACTCTGCAGATTTGATATCCGATTATGGTCCAGATTCAACTCTACTAAATTCACCAGGCCTCGAAAGTTGTGGTCGAAAACTGAGGTTAAGTTGTTGAACATGAAGTCCAGAAATTTGATGGTGGGCACGCCCCAGAAGGAGTGCATGCCTAGCTGTTTGAGTTGGGATCGTCTGATGATCAGTTCCTCCAGGTGTTTCAGGTGTTGGAAGGTAGGGGAGATGGTGAGGATGTTGGGTGATTCCTCGGCAGCGTCTATTTCAAGGATTTCGACGTTGAGGTCCAGTTCTTTCGTTGGCAGTTGGGTCATTCCACCTTGCAAGCAGGATGTTTTACGTTTTCCCCGTTGGTCTTTGTCGCAGGTACAGTGGGATGGACACAAGGCGCTTGTTGTTGTACAGATCCAAAGTAAAATCAACCACGTGGATGCATGTTGCCAACTTATTAGCATCCTGAAACGAAAAAAATATTTTATGATACTTCATCAGGAATTTCAGACAGCGGGTGATTTAATGATATTCACATGACATAATTTAAGATAAGCACTGACGTGAAGTCAGGAGCTTTTGCGCACTAATTCCATTGTCTATTCACGCATCACATACCCCAAGAAATACTGCATGAACTTTCAAACAGACTGAGTTTGACCTCGAATTCTTCATAAGTGAGTCGAACTGACATTTGGGCAAAAATGATAGCACGCTGCTTCATAGAACATGCGCACAAACATTGGAACAGTGCTGACGTAACGTCATTATGCATTCATAGCTAGGTCGGTCAACTATTCAGGTACTGAACTCGCCTAAGGCTGCTTGGCATCCAGAAAGAAACCATTTTTTTCAATATTTTCAACAATATACAGGATGAGTCTTTGAGTTGTGCATTAATTTCAACAATAGATTTTTATCATCAAATGAAACACTTTTTTCATTCACAACTTTTCCCAATTCGGCTCAGGTAAAAAGATACAGGATGTTGAAAACTATAAAAAAATCAGTTTTTGCTATGCTTACTCATTATATTATCAATATTTTATTATATTTAATTAAAACGTTCATTTTCCCTGCTCATTTGTGCAATATTTCATAAAATAGAAAGTGAAGCATATAAATATGGAAGATGATAGCCCTACATTAGGGACCTGTAACGGTCATTGAACATCTAAAGTTCTGAAAAATCATCGCTTGGATTGGTCAAACCTGGTTTTGAAAAAACCCTCCAGGCCTTATGAGCAACGACATTTTCCTCTCTAAATTCAAATATCGAAGGGGTTTCTGACAACGAACACCTTTGAAAATTAGCGGAGGTGATTCTTCAATCTATGCGGCTACAAAGTAGAATATTTGGGACAGCGGAATTTTGAAAGGATATGTATTATTTTTAATTTTTTCGTTTTTTTCCTCTTGTCTCTCCATTTTTCAGGTGAATTTCGGGAACTTTGGAGAAACCTCTCCGTTTTTGGCGCTCTAGTTCCGCGGAACTGAGTGCTTATCAATTTGCCCAAATGTCAGTAATGTTCGAATTTTTCGATGAAAATGGTCTTAAACGATTTGGTTCGACTCACTGATCAATAATCCGTGGTCGAAAATCATTCTGTCCGGCCGGTCCGATAACTCTCGAATGGAATGAGCTAGACAGTTCAAATTTTCAGAGTAGGTTTGGGAGATAAATATCTCGGCTAAGTTCGTTATTGGGCAAAATCGGATAGATGATTTCGGAGTAACAAAAAAAAATTTTTTTCACAAAACAAATTCCAAATTAAATTTTTTTCAAGCGGTTTTATCATAAGAATCCAATGATGTCATTTTTAACTCTAACAAGCTAATACTTTCGGAGATATGATTTTTCAAAATTTCAATAATAAATCGTATTTTTACGTTTTCACAGAATTATATAATTATTCTATGTATGAATTGTCATGATGTCAACTTATTTTCCTGAGACATGACATTGTCTAGTTCCTTGCTAATAGTTGGTTCGAGAAACGTCAAAATCGATTTAGAGAGACAAGGGTAAAAAACCGTCAAATAATCCCCCATGTGGCGATTTTATGTCGAAAAGTGAAAATTGAGAATATATATATATCCCAGGTAAGTACCGTCGTTTTATTCTAATATCGGAGATCGACAAGATCGTACGAGGAGCCTGATAGCCGGTTGGTCTAGGCCGTCGGGTTTTCGGTTTCGGTTTTTTGATTTGGTTTTCGGTTTCGGAACGAGAGAAGGCGGGCTCAAATCCCGGAAAGGGAATTACACTTTTTGGCACTCTAGATCCTCGGAACTGAGTGCTTATCAATTTGCCCAAATGTCTGTAATTTTTATGCAAGATGCAGTTTCACCATTAAAATCCATCGATATCATTTTCAACTCCAACAAGCTAATACCTTCGGAGATATGATTTTTCTAAATTTCAATAATGAATCGTACGTACTTCTTTGTTTTCACAGAATGCTAAAATTATTCTATCTAAGCTTTATTATATGATCTGTGTTCATACTCGTACATTTCATCCTGTTCTATAAGAAAGAGTCAAATTCATTTCAGCTATTTTAATTTGATTTTTTCCATGGTGCAGTTCTCATTCTCAGATTGCTCATTTAATCTTGATAAATAAACTATTATTTGAATTTAATTTCCTATATGATGCAGTTCTTTCATATGAATACATTGATTTAATTCCCAACTCTGAGAAACCAATACCTTCGGAGATATAATTTGTGTGTTTTTTACGAACGAATCCATATTCAAGAAGGAACTGTCCATCAATATTTTAAATTTCAGCTAATTTTGTAAACACATTCAATATTTACAAATCACAACATTCACGGGGAGACAGGGTTTTTTTGCTGAGATTTTTCCCTTAGCTCTTGTGTATCAAGCGTCGAATTGTATAGCGCCCTGTTACACTAACCTCTGCTAACACTTATAAAGTTCTGAATCAAAAGAATATATAATCATATATATTTTTTTTTTTTTTTACTTTCACACTCATAGTGGGTTGTTCCGTGTATTACTCGAGCGCAAGCGCCAAGAGCAACTACGTATGTTAATGGGGGTATATGATCTTTCTCACGATGTTCACAGTTCCCAGTATGACTGCCTTCTATATATATATATATATATATATATATATATATATATATATATATATATATAGATATGTTAAATCATTAATAATTAAGAGCCTAGCAATTGTATTGATACAAGTTTTAAGGGTATATCGACTCAAACAGGAGTAAAGAAAAAACTCTTTTTTCTATACCGAGCTTTCGCAATCTATTTTTATTGCTTCATCAGGGTTACTAAAATGGAAAACATTAATTTCAAAACAGTACAATTTTACAATAAAATAAACCTTACCGAAACTGAATTTTTTAAATAGCCTACATAGATTGCGAAAGCTCGGTATAGAAAAAAGAGTTTTTTCTTTACTCCTGTTTGAGTCGATATACCCTTAAAACTTGTATCAATATATATAGATATATATCAATAGTTGTAATTCGACGTCTCACATTGGTTGTATCATGGATATTTTTAGTGGTACAAAACTATTCTACAACTGATTAAATTACCAAGATTCAATTAGATCGGATCTGTATTTTTTGAGTTATTTATAAAACAATATTTCACGGAAGTAGATTTCAGTTCAAAATTGTTTTTTAATAATAATCGCTAAAATACAAGGCCGATCGTGCTGAAATTCAGCTGCTTGAAGGATTGTGCGAAATTTCATTGGTATCTGATAGATAACCAATCAGATAGAAAACCAATCAGAACTCCTACACTCATAAAGAATATATCACCGATGCAATTTCCCATTCCACATCAAACGTAAAAAGAACATTACAACACACCAAACCACAGTAAACCATTAATTCTGTAAATGAATAAAAAACCAACATCATCAACAACCTCAGTCATGAGGGGGTTTCATGAACAAAATCGACGATGTTCTATCCTGTCGTCCCTTCAAACCGTTCCCTTCACCGGTACAATCCACGCAAGCCACTCCCACCCATCCAACAAATTTCACCGAGAAAGGAAAAAACGATATACAATTTCCCAGATTTGTTGACCGCACCGCTGTCCGCCAGGGGCGAAATGTGGAAAATTCGTCACATATATCATGCCGGATAGCGCCCCTAACATTCTCCTTTTCGGTTCATATTTTGTGACTCATAAAACTCCAAAGAGCTTTTTCTGGTCGATGCGACGGGCAAAAATCAGGATGGCTGGTCCATGAAACAGAGCTTTAAATGTGCCTGTTTTTTACGCGACCGCAGGTCGGGCAGCTGGGACTGGCACGGAAATATGCGGTCAGCCCTGCTGTGTCCCGGTGTTTGCGAAAATGGGATTTTCAGCCGTGGCTCTAGCCTGGAAACTTTATTAAGTTTTGAAGTATTACGTGATAATTCCTGGGTTAGGATTAGGGTAGATTTCAAATCTAAATGATGCAGTTTTACATCGGAGTTTAGAAAGAGAAAAAACGTTGCAAATTTTACTCTATAGGGTGCTCCACGAGTACATAGTTTCATGGTGAGTAGGGTAGATGAGGGAAATAGTTCATTTATTTATTCATTTATTACACTGGAACAAGACAGAATCCCAGAAGCTACGTTCACTCAGTTACAAATTGAACCTCATTTTTACATGAATTAATTAAAATTAAAATGAAGAAATTATACATGACACAATTGTATGGAGTAGTACAAATATACAGAGGAAAAAATATTGTACATATTTTTCAGGCAGAACTTGAGAATAGAAGGTGTTTCAGCTGTTTCTTGAAAGTCATCAAATAAGAGCAAAGGAAATCTATGTGAGGGCCCAGTAGGTTGAAACTTTTCATCATCCTTATGAGTGGGGAATTGGCGGTAGAGTTCTTTCTTCTCAAGGCAACATGGAATATATTACTGGATCTCAGTCTAAGATCAGGAACCTTGAATTAAATCAACTCGTCGTTTATAGCGACATCAGGCGTGCCTCAGGTATCGCACCATGGACCGTTGCTGTTCATTGTCCACATGAATGATATAGCAACCTATTTTAATTATAGTAGATTTTGTTGCATGCAGATGATCTAAAATTTTTCGTTTCTGTCCTCAAAAATCAGGACTGTGAGCGGTTGCAGGGCGACTTGGATCATCTCATTGATTTTTGTAGATGCAACAGGTTATTTCTGAATTTATCAAAATGCTCAACAATGATTTTCACTAGAAACCGTAATCCTATATCGCGTTCCTACCATATTGAGGTAGATTCTTTGAGGAGCGGAAGTTCGGTGAGAGACTTGGGAGTCATATCCGATCCAAAACTTAATTTTAATCTTCACGTCGAATCAATTGTAAATTCATCATCCAAAATGTTGGGTTATATAATAAGAAAAAGTGGAAGATTCAGAAATGCCTCTTTTAAAGTTCTTTTCAACGCTTTCGTCCTGAGCAAACTGAATTTCGCTTCAGTGGTGTGGAATCCTATGCAGATAACGAGAATCAATAGATTAGAAAGCATTCAGAATAGATTCTTGAGGTTTCTCCCGTATAGAACAAACTATGCCCTTTTCGACAGAGACTGTCTTTTAGCGCGTCAGCATTTTGAAATGCACTGCTCTTGGGTAGGCGTAAGATGACCGATGTTCTTTTCTCGTATAAGATCTTAAGCAATAAAATTCATTGCCCTGGTGTTCTAAATAAATTGTTTTTAAATGTCCATCAGAGATCTCTGAGAGTGAACGAGCTTTTGAGTGTACCTTTTTGTCGTACCTACACGGCTTAGAACTTGCACCTGTGCAGAATATCACGGCTGGGTAATTTGTACTCAAAAAGAATTGATTATTTTTCGATGTCACACAGTCAGGTTCATAATATTTTAGAGGGAACTGTCTAGATTAGAGTTCATGAAAGTGTAAAATTTAATTCAATTTGTTAGTTTGCTTCTTGTTTTTAATAATCTTCATGTTCTTTATTATAGAATGAGCGATAAGAGTGTTATATTAATTAAATCATTATCTCGTGGATACTGTAGTGGGCATTGTGCCTGTTTGTACTCCCTATGTGTAAATAAATGAATAAGTAAATAAATGAATTCCAAAATGCCAGGAGCGACCACCAAATCAGCTTATACATAAATACATAACACACATACACATAATATACAACATAAATGAAGTATCATTTATGGATCTTATATCGACTAGCCTGGTAAATCGAAAAACGAAATATACTCCATTCACTTTTATAAAGTCTTCCGGTTAGCCATGATTTAGGCTATCACGTATTTGTAACTAAAAACGAGGCAGGTTGGCACTCCTGAAATATCGTCAAATGTCAAAACAATACGCCGAGACGTTGCCAATTTCTACTCGTAACATAATCTTCGGTCAGAATCTTCCATCTCAGACAAGATATTATCAAAGACCATTATCTTCGAATACTTAACAAAGAACTCTTCGCTTCGAAATTGAAAATGCCGAAAGTAGTTTTGAAGAAGCAGAGACAGAGTATCAGGAATTTCTATACAGAACCAAAATCTGCAACTTCATTCTGACATTGGACTCTAGAATGAAATGACTTAGTTTCCTACCACTATATTTGATTACGGTAAAAAGCTGGATTTACAAACACTCTCGTGCCGGGCAGAGTTCACCGTTGTTTGATACTTGTCATCACAGCGCTTCCTCACGTGACAAAATACAAGATCATGATTGGCCACAAGCGAACAGCGAACTAAACTGCAAGGAACGACAGAGTTTATAAATCCAGCTTTAAGCGGCCCATACACTCTCAATATTATTGTGCAATATGGGTTGCACAATATATTGACGGTGGCCCCTAGACGGTCAATATTATTGTACAATATGTTGGTTGATCAAACAGTTCTATCGTAAGGAGGAGGATTTCTATCGTAAGAAGGTATTGATGGTTGTGCAATATATTACGCTATTGCGCAATCTTTCAATATCGCCCACACATGATCAATTATATTGCACAAATATAAAATATTGTACAATAATATTGATCTTGCATGGGCTGCATTAGAGTGACTCTGTTTTCGGTTGTGCAACAAGGTAATCAAATATCTTCTGTAGGCTTATTTCTTGAGAAGAGTGGGGAATTCCATAGGTTCGTTTAAAATTTTTTTGCCGGGTTATTCAGGGACTTTTATACTTTTTTCGAATGAACTATCATAAAGTAACGGACTACTCTATCCATTAGTTTTCAATAAAATATCAACACTTGATTCTTGATTTCCGTAGAAGAAAATAGCATAACTGAATCTTCCAACCAGTTTATATACGTGGAATATTTCCAGTAACAACAGAGGGAAAATTTTCATCAACAGTCGTCAGTTCTTTGGAATTATTGAATTCACATAATATCTTCTCAAATTCATTATTTTTCCGAATTAAATTCACACTGTGAAAAATACGTAATTACTACCACCTCTATGTAGAAAGGACAACATTGCGTGGTTATCTGACAGGAAAATGACCATAACCTAACATTTTCAAACTATACACGGTGAAATGTGTCAAACTTTCATGGCCAACCGTGACACTTTGTAAAAGTGAATGCAGTATACGTGTAATCATGATTTTCAATTACCATTCGGTTCTTATGAGACAGAAACCGAATGAACTTGTTCTGAACAGACTCCAACAATCGTATCTCGGGTTCCATATCACAGAAGCGAAGTTCAACCGACTGGAGACACATATGTATGATAAAGTGTTAAATACGTCTCGTTTTGTTGAAAGGAGTTTCCATGCATCAGGAAGCAGGATGTGACAACTCTATCTACGTGAGCATCAAATAGCAATTTGGAGTCAAGTGTAATCCCCAGATCTCTGACAAAATTTGACAAAACTGATGTTGGTTAAGGGCGTACTGAAAAGAGAATTTACTGGTATTTCTGGAAAATTAAATGTATTCATCAAAATGAAGAAACAAGTAATTATTCTCACATTATTGGGTGAATATGTCCAGATCACACTGGAGTTCAAGACAGTCATTCAGAGAACGAATCATCATAAACAACTTCAGATGGTCGGCAAAAAGTAAGAATTTTCAACACTAGAAGCACCTTTCAATATTGTTGATGTAAATCAGAAAGAGCAGAGGACCGAGATGAGAACCCTGCGGAACACCAGAGGTATTGCAAATTTTTCTGGATTCGAACTATCAACAAGTCACTTCGCGCACGTGTTAGGAACAATGTTTTTCCTTCGAGCGTCTTATAGTGACAAGAATAAACCAAATTGAAATATAATCCGCCGTATTCACAAAGCATTCAATCTCCGTTAAGTCCTAACTGAGGTCCTCAGTTAAGGATAAATAAGAATCGCAACTTCAGTTAACGTATGTAAAGGTGGTTAAACAGGCCCGTTTCACGTTAATTGTCACGTTAACCGAGGTTGCGATTCTTATTTATCCTTAACTGAGGACCTCAGTTAGGACTTAACGGAGATTCAAACACTTAACAATGCTTTGTGAATACGGCGGAATAATTTATTGTAAAACTTTTAATTGATCCGAAATGAAACAACTCAACTATTTAAAAATAAACAACAACTGGAAAAAAACAGTCATTCGAAGGTTGATGATTCTCTGTAGGGCAAGCTGTATGGATGGCTTGATAAAGGTTGATTATTTAAAGTAGTGTTATCCGTGGACAATATCTTATTAGACATTCCGCCGTATTCACAAAGCATTCAATCTCCGTTAAGTCCTAACTGAGGTTCTCAGTTAAGGATAAATAAGAATCGCAACCTCAGTTTACGTTTGTAACGGTGCTTAAACAGGCCTGTTTCACGTTAATTTTCACTTAAACTGAGGTTGCGATTCTTATTTATCCTTAACTGAGGACCTCAGTTAGGACTTAACGGAGATTCAAACACTGAACAATGCTTTGTGAATACGGCGGATTAACTTTTTTTGATTAGTTGTCTCGTCGATGTAACTCTCGGCGAAAGTGGTAGATGTCCAGCCTCCAAGGTGCTCAATATTGGATATTCCTTCCCTAGAATTGGACAACATAGTAGCCAACGAACGTCTGATACTATGATCACTGACCAGTGTACTGCTCAGGATTTTCCAATTTTAAATATGCTGCTATTTCCGGAGTAATTTTTACGAACATTGAATACACACATTGGATACAACGTTCTCCCTGTCTATATTGGAAAAAAAACGCCTGTGTGGAGTATTTTGTTTCCTCAAATTTGCATATTAATGGTAGAGCTACAAATAATATCCCTAATTCGTTTCATTGGAAATAACAGCTATTTTCGATGAATTGTTTTGGTGTCCGGGATTGTGACCACTATTAAATTTCCCTAGTTCTCGATCTCATCAATCATTATTTTGTGGAGTTTCATTGCGCCTGCAGCCACCGGCCAACCCAAAAATGGTAGCAACTTTAATGGGGTAAATTTCATCTTGCATAAATGTAAAAACTTCACTTTTTTCAAATATTTTGGCTTTTTTCGGATGGTACCCAACGTATTGCTTCTTTAAAAACGAAGTGAGTCTAAAATATTCTCTCAAATCTAAATTTCTCTTCACTTTAAGTACAATTTTCAGTATGGAATGTAGTTGCTCCATAGTGCAATGGGCTGAAATTTATTCTTCAAATGTAAAAAGTATGCTTACAATACTTCCTCCTCGAGGCTTGTTGTCCCTTTACTGTGAGACCAATTTTCAAAATTTTGATATTCTGCTTCATACTTGACTTTGCAGGTAATAAATTCAAACTAGCTTCATTAGCCGCCTGCAAAATGAAATATCACTACAAGAACTGTTCATTTCAACAGTGTTTACCACGTTCATGCATAAGAGAAAAGCTTGAGGTATTATACAATCTGAGAAAAATTCTGACATAATGATGTGTTAAAATCTTCTAGTCTTATTGCTTGATAAAATTGTTACTGAGAATTTATCATAAAATAGCTGCCTGCTCCGGCTTCGCACGGTTGAAATGCTGATACTAAATATACTACAGAATTTCTTTATATACAACGTTCACAGCATTTTTGTCGTTAGACAATACAAACATGTTTTCTTTAGAAGTTACTCTTGAAAGAGCGACATATAATTGGACATGTGAAAAACACTCAACGCTCAAATATAAGCCTGTAGCGTTGAAAGTTGGTCCCTGGGATTAATGGTAATTGCAAAATATATATATTTACCGGAAATTATAGGCGTTTAAATTGGATCAGTGAATCCGATGGTATCAGAGGAATTTGGGGAATCAATACATCTATCCTGGCTGAGGTGAGCCTCATGCTCTACAGATGATTCTCTGGCTCTCTGTAGCCCTATCCTGGCTGTGTCGGCCCCCCGGTCGGTACCACCGCAACCGCCCTGCATTTGTCCCTGCATTTTAAGTCTGCGATATCTTCGAAAATATTAATTTAAATTACACGCTGTAAAGGGCCATATCGATATGAACGAATATGAAATGCACAATGTATTTATGGTACTTAATTGGATAAGGAGAAATGCTGTATTGCTTAAAATAGCTTCGTAATCAAGCCATTATTTCTCGTAGAAGGTAAAGGATAAACAATGCTTGATGATTATCCTTAAGAGATAGACATATACCATCCCGGACTTTTTTGTAGACCTTTTTAAGGTGTACCATACTCTACCACATTATTTTGATCTATCTCGTAGAGTTCAGCCAGCGTTTATAAGAGCAAAAAAATGTGTTTATTTACGACATCACATTAGAAACCTCTAAAATTATCAGTGTTTCTCTAATACATCATGCATGTATTATACATATAAACCTTTCTATTGAATCACTCTATCTATTAAAAGAAACCGCATCAAAATCCTTCACGTAGTTTTAAAGATCTAAGCATACAATATAGGAACAGACCGACAGCGGGAAGCGACTTTGTTTTATACTATGTGAGGATATATATTTCTTCAAACTGTAATGCAAATATCGGGAATAATAATTGAAAAGTGCAATTCTATACACTTGCAAAAGTCTCAAACTGCATAAAATAATCACACGTTTCTGAAATATTCATGAAAATTGCCTATAAACACAAAAAATTTTGATCAGTTTCACGTTTCCGTGCCCAAATAGTATATTCTAAAAGAAGTTGCAGAATGGGCTCCTATTAAAACACGAATGCGAAATTCGAAAAAGAGTGAGGATGGAGCGAATTTTCGAAGGCATGAGTGTTGGAATTGGAGTATTAGACGAAGTTTTCTCTATCTCAGGCAAGGTTTGTAAAATACTGTTGAAATTTGAAGAAAAATTCGGATTTAACATCCTAGTGACTTTTGTGTTGTATATTGGCAGTTGGTGTGACTGTTAAGAAAGTTGACCGATTATGGATTTTGAATCTTATGGTTTGGAGATCAGATTTTAAACAGCACTGTTTTTAGTGCTGAAATGAACCCATGACGATATTTAAATAGAGAAAATATTTTTTCCGCAAGATGCGGAAAAGTGTTACCTTGGCAACCCAAATGCGTGCGGAAAAGTACTACTTTGCGCACACTTTGCGACATTCTACACTAGAAAACCCATGCAATTATAACACATTCTATGCACATATCCAGAATTGGATCGTCCCACAACCGCGTACTTGGCTGAGGCAGTTCTTGATCTAAACAAAGTAAGGAGTTCTTTGATGTTTCTTGATTTGTCGAAAGCTATTCCTGGATAATTTATTCTAATATTTTAAGACGAAAGTGTATACCCTGCACATATCTCCTTTGCGTGCTTGAAAATGGCCAGAATCATTGGCCAAAACGTTGCATTGATGTAGATTGAAATATAAGAATATAACACTGGATTTTATTTGTCACCTATTCCCAAGATTCCTACGGATATAATCGATAAGGGTGAAGAATTTGTATGGTAAACAAAGTAATCCCTAAGGCTCCCAGGGATGATGTTGGGCTTGAAGAAGCCGTAGTAAGTAATTTTCTAGGTATTGACTGAGTAGGGTAATAGATGGAGAGATCATTATTGTCGCCTTTCTGAAAGGTGACTTACATCTAAGCCCAAGGACTACACGACTACAATCCACTCCAAGTAATTCTCTCGAAACTTGTTCTCTCAATATAACATGAGATGTAGGGGTAGACCCAATAGAGGAGACCACCAATTTGTATTCCAGGCCGAAATTCATTTCTCTCCTGCGAAGGAACCAACCTCCCAAATCCCCGATAAAATTCCAACACCGCCCTTCGCCCCTAATGCCTTTCGATAAATTGAGCCGATAAAAAATATCGCCGTTCGGAATTCTCTCAGTCATTTTGCAGCTTCATTACTTCTTTTCAGTCCGGCACAACAAGGGCGGGACGTCGACTTGGGCGGATCCGTGGAAAATTATCATCGGCCCAGGAAATAATTTCCAATCAAACTTGTTTCATCTGTGGACCTGTTAAATCACAATTTCATTTGATATGTCGCCGTCTGGGCGAAACGTGAACGGAGAAAATTGGCGTGAAATCGTTTGGGGATGCATGAAAAAATTGCGACACGAATGGGCGCTCTCTGAGAAGAGAGTCGGTTAGTTATCAGTGCTATCGAATAATTTGGAAGGAGATGTTTGGAAATGTAGTCGTATAACTAGCTCTGCAGGGAGTACCAATTTCAATGTCCTTGAATTGAATTTCCGCCATCTTGGGAGATAGAGGGATGCGGTATACAGTGCTACCCAACAACTCCGCACCAAGAGGAACTTTTCTTTTCTATTAATATTTCCTAATTTCATTAATTAGCGAAAGTTGGTGCATCAAAAATGTTAAAAAATGATATAAAACTCAGTCGACTGAGACTTCCGCTCTGAACAGAAATCGACACTTTGAAACAAAAATGTCCATTATCTCGGAAATTTTTTTGTAACGAGCATTAAGTAAACTCGTTTGAAATTACAATTTAGATCCATGTGCCAAATTCCAGGTCGGAAAACCGAAAATATTTTTTTTTGCTCATAACTCTTTAAAAATTTGAATAATTACCTAACGGATTTTTTTTTCGGTGACTAGACGACAATAGTGTTAGTGTGAATATGATTGTGAATAGTAAATTTTATTTGAACTTGGCTTTCCGACATTAGTTTGAACTTTCCCTCAAAAGTCGTTTCATTCTGGTGCAAAGTTGCTCCTATTCGTATTTTCGCCATTAAAATCTTTCAATTTCACATTCAATTCACATCCGAGAATCCCAAGAATGCAAATGCAAAAGTTCAAATAAAATTTTCTATGCTTTTTACCTTACACGAAAATATTCCGTTGGTAATTATTTAATTTGTAAAAGAGTTATAAGCAAATAAGCTAAATTATCTTTTACGTTTCCATCCTGGATTTGGAGCGTTTCTTACAAAAATTTCAAAGTTTCCGAGAAAGTCGAAATTTTTGTTTAAAAATTGGTTCAAGCCCTGTGGACAGGAGCTTTCTGGCGCTCTAGTTCAACAGACAAATTATATCTCCGAAAGTATTGGTTTCACAGGGTTGGGAATTATATCAATATATTCTTATGATAGAACTGCATCATAAAGGAAATTCAATTCAAATAATAGTTTATTTATCAAGATTAAATTAGCAATCTGAGAATGAAAACTGCACCATGGAAGAAATCAAATTAAAATAGCTGAAATGAATTCGACTCTCTCTTATAGAACAGGATGTACGAGTATGAACACAGATCATATAATAAAGCTTAGATAGAATAATAATAACATTCTGTGAAAACATAGAAGTACGATTCATTATTGAAATTTAGAAAAATCATATCTCCGAAAGTATTAGCTTGTTGGAGTTGAAAATGATATCGATAGAGTCTTATGGTGAAACTGCATCAGGTCATGATTCTACAATTTGATGCTAAATTTCAGATAGATCGAGTGATCGGTTTCGGAAATATTCATAAAAAATGTTTTCACTAAAATTGGTCATAACTCCGACACCACTCCATGGATTTCGCCCGTTATAGAAATTGTCCGAGATATTTACGCTCCAAACCGACCTTGCAAATTTCAATCCTCTAATTCCTGTCGTTCGAGAGTTATCGTGCCTACGGCCGACCGGCCGGGCGGACATAATCGATTTTGACCTCGGATTCTTGATCAGTGAGTCGAACCAAATCGTTTGAGACCATTTTCAGCCAAATATTCGAAAATTACAGACATTTGGGCAATTTGATAAGCACTCTGTTCCGAGGAACTAGAGCGCCAAAAATGTCGAATTCCGCAAAAACTGGAAGTCGCAGTTGGCCGATTTTTATATAATTGCTTATAATTTTTGATGCACCAACTTTTTGTGAAAATTAAAATTCGGAAATATTAATATAAAAGAAATGTCCCTCTTAGTGCAGAGATTCTGGGAAGCACTGTATACAGGATGTTTGGTAATTCGACGTGATGCTTCAAAGGGGATATACTAGACGTCATTTACAATGAATTGAGTTGTGTGAACCCTGGTCAGAAAATCTATGGTTACGAAGATATGACGATTTTTCAACTTTGTGGAAATGTTCTGCTTTGTTGTCGTAAATAGTTCATTTTGTAAGAACAACTTGACTCTTATTCACTGAATATTTTTTTAAAGCTCAAGAGATGGTTATCATTTCATGCGAAAAAGTATTTACTAAAAAATTAGACAACCTGATATACAAGGGATCATAAATGGCATCAACTGTTTTCCTCATGAAATCGTGATGAAACAATTGAGATTTACTCGAAAAAAGTATTATAAACATAGTGTACAAATTCAGGGAAAAACATCCTTGTTTCATTGGCTTCTCAAAAAGGTTCATGTGTCTATAATTCTTCCACGAACTCAAAAATATGGCCGAAAAAACGAGCAGGTTATAGTCTTTTTCGATAAATAGTGTTAATCAGTCAGACATCCACTATTTCACTCGTGATTCGTAAGCAGGCCATTGTTTTTGTTGGACAAAGATATGGCCAAAAAATACGATTGCTATCCCCACATCGAAAGAGAATAGTGGATTTCGACTTCAAGTAGCCGAAAGTTTATTTTTGAAACTAATTGTCCACAAATTGAAATTCCTAAGAGTTACTCTCAGTTAATTGAGGATTATTTCAATTTTCATTCGAGAAATATTGTGATTTTTTTTCAATTCGTACTAGTCCTACTCGTAACAAGCAACTAATAATCCCATTCATCACAATTAAAGGAGAAGATGAGGGGGATAATCAAGAATCGAAAAAGTCGGTTACTTGCTCGGATTTCCGGCTATAATTTTTGATCTCGTGAGAAAATTCATTATTATGTAGGTACCTTTTTGGAAAGTTCGTCAACCAGGAAAGTTTTATCACTTATTTGTACGCAAAGATAATTATAATTTTTTCGACAAATACGCATTTGTTTCATGAAAATTTAATGAAAACATTTGGTAAAACTTCAGTCTTTATTTTTCAGTTTATTTGTTATTTTGGTGAATGATTTTTTCTAGTTATCTAGAGATAACTTGAATTCAATCAGCTTTGACATTTTTAGAGAACCTTCCAATTTTGATATTTAAATTTCGTCTGACTCAGTTGCTCCCTGGTCACATGAAACGTCAAGCTTACCTGTCCTCGTCAACAGGTTATTTGAAATTCCGCTAAACAATGTAATCTACAAGAAAGAAAGAAAAATGATTTTCCCAATTGCCAAAAAACATAGATCGAAAAAATACAGCATTCTGTGAAAACATATAAGAAGTATGATTTATTATTGAAATTTTGAAAAATCATATCTCCGGAAGTATCAGCTCGCTAGAGTTTAAAATGACATCAATGGATTCTTATGGTGAAAGTGCATCTTTGAAAAAATTAATTCGAACTTTGTAATGTATAGAAAAAAATATTTTACTCCGAAACCATCATTCCCATTTCGCCCAATAACGAACTCAACCGAGATATTCATCAACCAAAGCTACTCTGAAAATTTCAACTGTCTACCTAATTCCATTCGAGAGTTATCGTGACTACGGCCGGCCAGACATAACCGATTTTGACCACGGATTCTTGATCAGTGAGTCGAACCAAATCGTTTAAGACCATTTTCATCCAAAAATTCGAAAATACAGACATTTGGGCTAATTGAAAAGTACTCTGTTCCGAGGAATAAGTGCGCCAAAAAGCAAAGTGTTGCTCGTAAGGCCAGGAAGGTCTCCTTCAAGTCTGGCCAATCCAAGCGATGATTATTCAGAACTTCAGATGTTCGAACGCTACAGGACCCTAATGTAGAGCTATCATCTCCCATATAGTAGAGTTCACAAGGCATGAAAAGAGCTCTAAAACAGATTTTCGTGGGACCTTCATTGCTAAAATGTATAGACCACTGGGTATCATTCTCCATACCCTTACAATGTAAATTCAACTGGTCGTCAAAAAATCGTCGTGTGCAGGAAGGGGTGGGGGGAATTTCTCCAAAAATTGACAAAAAATTTTTTTCTGTTCATGGTCATCTATATACGGTGAACATCACTCACACAAACTTCTGTTGAAATATACGATTCAGAAATATTTTTTATTAATTGTCAAAAAAGTCGGATACAATGCTCTTAAATGGAATTCCTTAAGATATAAACGCTTGCCCTGAACACCCATATTAACTATTATGTTCCACTCGGTTTTACTCGAGATCTGTTAGGATTATCGAAAAAATGCTTTATATGAAAGGTCTGCTACGAAAACCAACGATGCAGATGCTTCTTTCAAAATTACAATAGGTAGAATAGTTTCCTCACAAAATAAGAAATTGTGTTATTAACTCCCATTAACCGAAACCGAACCTGGAGACGCTAGTAAGGCGCAATTTGTAGCGTTAGTCCATGTTAGTGGCGACCTTATGGATTTGAGCTTTGATCTATGCACATAAGGTTCGTTATATCTATCCGACCAACTTTACAGTACTATTCCTGCGTGCCTTCAGAACGCATTTTGAAGATATTGTTTAAATTACTAATTTCTTATATATATGAGAATTTTACATATAATTCATATATATTTGATTAAATTTTGTTAATTCGTTAATAAATATGCAAATATGCGAGTTCAAACTTATATTCATTACTTCATAAATCAATTTTGTGACGTAATATTAACACATTTTTGAAATCATCGTTCATTCTCATTAGTAGTAACAAGATTTCCTGAATCCTAGACCAAAAATCTAGAAAAGAATTAAGAAGGTATATAGTTGGTATCTATGATATTTAGGGCCTAAAAATTTCTTACATGTCATGATTCATCTAATTCAACTATCACTATCACATGAAGAATCATCAAGGGAAGGAAGATTTGAAAAATTTGAAGTACTCGTATTTGCACATGTTTTTTGGGCCATACATTTGCAGGAGCCAATACACGGAATCTGTTTTCTTTTACAGGAACACATTGATCCTGTGCAATCTGAAATGAGAATTTCCATTTCATAAAGAATATTTACGGATCTGATATTCGAAATAATATTTACCTTTCCTACAACTGCAGTTGCTAAGGAGAGATGTTTCCTTAGGTAGGATTGGCATCGTCGTTAATTTTGGCAGAAGTTTTCCATTTTCTACATACCCCACTAAATATAGGATCCGGTAAAGATGGTCATGGTACATTACTATTGATCCAAATTTTTGTTTGGTAATGGACTCGAAGGCTGTGTTGTCTCAAACTATCCAATGTTGGAGGTAATTTACTTATGGATCTTGAAGAAGCTATAATATTCCCCTGAGCCTGATGATACATTTCACATTTTCGTTTGTCGTATACAGACAGATTACAAATTCAACAATATCATTGAATACTTTCAAACATGGCACCGGAAGTACATGATGAATTCAAAAATAGGAATTTTGTCATTAAATGTTTGATTGGGAATTTTAACCAACTTTCTGTAGATCAGGCGCTAGAGCATATCAACAAAAATTCCAAAGCTGCAGGAGGAACAGTGGGATAAACTGAAAATAGTACTATAGAATGGATGAATGGTTCTTGAGTTACAACATTATTGGTATGAAGTTAGTCACATTACGCTCATCTTTGCATCTTCATTCGGTCAAAATGTCGAAGAAGGTAAAAAAATAATGAAAATTGATGAAGATTCTGAGCAGATACTGCAGAGTGAACTTTCAAGATTTTGAGAATTTGAGAGAATAAGTATTCAATGATATTGTTGAATTTGAAATCCATCTGTATACGACAAATGAAAATGTGAAATGTATCAACAGGCTGAGGGGAATATTATAGCTTCTTCAAGATCCATAAGTAAATTACCTCGAACATTGGATAGTTTGAGACAACACAGCCTTCGAGTCCATTACCAAACAAAAATTTGGATCAATAGTAATGTACCATGACCATTTTTACCGGATCCTATATTTAGTGGGTGGTATGTAGAAAATGGAAAACTTCTGCCAAAATTAACGACGATTCCAATCCTACCTAAGGAAACATCTATCCTTAGCAACTGCAGTTGTAGGAAAGGTAAATATTATTTCGAATATCAGATCCGTAAATATTCTTTATGAAATGGAAATTCTCATTTCAGATTGCACAGGATCAATGTGTTCCTGTAAAAGAAAACAAATTCCGTGTATTGGCTCCTGCAAATGTATGGCCCAAAAACATGTGCAAATACGAGTACTTCAAATTTTTCAAATCTTCCTTCCCTTGATGATTCTTCATGTGATAGTGATAGTTGAATTAGATGAATCATGACATGTAAGAAATTTTTAGGCCCTAAATATCATAGATACCAACTATATACCTTCTTAATTCTTTTCTAGATTTTTGGTCTAGGATTCAGGAAATCTTGTTACTACTAATGAGAATGAACGATGATTTCAAAAATGTGTTAATATTACGTCACAAAATTGATTTATGAAGTAATGAATATAAGTTTGAACTCGCATATTTGCATATTTATTAACGAATTAACAAAATTTAATCAAATATATATGAATTATATGTAAAATTCTCATATATATAAAAAATTAGTAATTTAAACAATATCTTCAAAATGCGTTCTGAAGGCACGCAGGAATAGTACTGTAAAGTTGGTCGGATAGATATAACGAACCTTATGTGCATAGATCAAAGCTCAAATCCATAAGGTCGCCACTAACATGGACTAACGCTACAAATTGCGCCTTACTAGCGTCTCCAGGTTCGGTTTCGGTTAATGGGAGTTAATAACACAATTTCTTATTTTGTGAGGAAACTGTTCTACCTATTGTAATTTTGAAAGAAGCATCTGAATCGTTGGTTTTCGGAGCAGACCTTTCATATAAAGCATTTTTTCGATAATCCTAACAGATCTCGAGTAAAACTGAGTGGAACATAATAGTTAATATGGGTGTTCAGGGCAAGCGTTTATATCTTAAGGAATTCCATTTAAGAGCATTGTATCCGACTTTTTTGACAATTAATAAAAAATATTTCTGAATCGTATATTTCAACAGAAGTTTGTGTGAGTGATGTTCACCGTATATAGATGACCATGAACAGAAACATTTTTTTTGTCAATTTTTGGAAAAATTCCCCCCCCCCCCTTCCTGCACACGACGATTTTTTGACGACCAGTTGAATTTACATTGTAAGGTCACGTAGAATTCAGTGACTTCGATATCTATGACAGGGGGCACCCTATATATTATTTCATAGATAGGTTCCTCCTTTCAAGTGCTTTTTACGCGTATGTTCTGGGGAACACCGCGTTTTAGTTTTGCCCAAATATCTGTAACTTAATTTTTTGACGAAAATGGTCTCAAACGATTTAGTTCGACTCCCCAATGAAGAATTCGAGGTCAAATTTGATTCTTTCCGTCCGGCCGTCCGGCTGTCCGTCTGTTCGGCCGTTTCCACGATAACTTGAGAACGAAAAGAGCTAGTGACTTGAAATTTTCAGGGTGGGTGGCGCATCCCAATACGACAGACAAGTTCGTTAATGGGCATAATCGGCACTGTGGTTTCCGAGAAATAATTTTGTTTTCAACCAATATAAATCCGATCGAATTGAAACTTGGTGAGTAGTTGTAGAATATGAACTTAAGCACGTTTCTGAAATTTTGTGCGAATCGTATGGCTAGAAAATTTTTAAAAAATTATTAAAAAATATTTTTTTTGTCACGATAACTTGAGAACGGAAAAAGATAGCGGCTTGAAGTTTTCAGGTTAGGATGTGCACCAGAACGCGACAATTCAGTTCGTTTATGAGCATAATCGGCCAAACGGTTTTAGAGTTATAGCCATCTGAAATTGCGTTGTATTTTGTTCCTCATTAACTCGAAAAATACTAAACCGATTGAATTCAAACAGGGTAATTAGTTGTAGAATGCCAACGCGGAAATTCTTGCAAAATTTCGTGAGGATAGTATCCGTAAAAAATTTTAAAAAAATCATTGAAAATTGAAAAAAAAATTCTATATATCAGTAACTATTCGTTTGAAATTGCTGAAATTTTGTAAGAGCCTTCATAACCTAACTCTACTGCCAAGTTTCAAGTTTTAACACGATCGGTTGAATATTGTTGGAGATTCGACCATTCTTGTGTGAGTTCAGTAGATGGGTGACCGTTACCTCGATAACTTTCCAACGAAAGGAGATGAGGACTTGCAATTTCCAGGGTAGGTTGCGTATCCGAAAGGGAGAGTTGGGTTCGTTTTTGGGCATAATCGGTCAAACGGTTTGCGAGTTATACCCACCTGGAATATTATTTCCTTGATAACTCAAAAAATAAATATTCGATCGAATTGAAGTTTGGTAACTAGTAGTAGAAAATCATCATAAAGACGTGTTTAAAATTTTGTAAGAACCGTACCCCTAGAAAATTTAAAAAAAATGACGAAAAAAAAAAATTTTAAGAACCGCACCCCTAGAAAATTTCAAAAAAATCACGAAAAAAAAAATTGGTTAAAGCACTGACGTGAAGTCAGAAGCCTTTGCGCGTATGTTCTATTGTCCATTCTTCTGTATTGAACACCCTTAATCGAATTTACCATGGTAAATTATGTTGTCCATTCTCCTGTATTGGACACTTAATTCGAATTTACCATGGTAAATTCGAATTAAGAGTGTCCAATACAGGAGAATGGACAACATACAGGAGAATGGACTACATAAATTTACCATGGTAAATTCGAATTAAGAGTGTCCAATACAGGAGAATGGACAACATAATTTACCATGGTAAATTCGATTAAGGGTGTTCAATACAGAAGAATGGACAATAGAACATACGCGCAAAGGCTTCTGACTTCACGTCAGTGCTTGAACCAATTTTAATTGTATAATATACTATTAAAATTGGTTCAAGCACTGACATGAAGTCAGAAGCCTTTGCGCGTATGAATATGATCTCATATTCAAGGAGTTCAATTTATTTAAATTTCAATTTGAAATTTAAATAAATTGAACTCCTTGAATATGAGATCAAATTAAATATTGGAGACGGTAGCCATATTCAGTAATTCAAAATAAGCATAGTGTTTTGCACGCATGTTGTAGAGAACAACTTGCTATCTTTTTGCCCAAATCTCTGTAATTGTCGAATTTTTTGCCGAAAATGGTCCCAAACGATTTTATTCGACTCACTGATGAAGAATTCAGGGTCGAATTCGATAACGTCCTTCTAGCCCATACCACGATAACTTCCGAACAGAAAGAGATAGGAACTTGGAATTTTCAGGCTAGGTTGCGCATCCAAATGAGACGCAGAACTTCGTTAATGGGCATAATTTGCCAAACGGATTCCGAATACAATTTTGAATACAATTTTTGTTTTCAAACAAATCTGATCGAAGTGAAACTTGGTTATTAGTTGTAGATTGTCGACACAAATAATTATGGGAAACTTCTTGACGATCATATGACTATAATTATTAAAAATATTATGTATATGATTTATTTGGTAGGAGTTATTGAAGAAATACTGGAAATTGAGCAGGGTTGGGTGAGTTAGTTAGCTGGATGGGTGACCGTTGCCACAATAACTTGCGAATGGAAAGAGATAGCAACTGGCAATTTTTAGGGTAGGTTATAAATCCGAATTGGAAAGTTGAGCTCATTAATGGGCATAAACGGTCACATGGTTTCGGAGTTATACCCATCTTAAATTTTGTTGTTATTGTATGTTGTCATAACTCAAAATATGTGTTAGGAAATATGTATATATATTATATTGAACTTCGAGTGTTACATTTTGTTCTTTATCTTTATTTAGGAATAAACCATGTGTATGAAAAGAGTGTTAGCAGGGGTTAGTGTAACGGGGTACCATATAATTTGATATATGATACTAGAGCTTAGGGGAAAAACCTCAGCAAAAAAACCCTATCTTCCCGTTAGTGTTGTGATTTATGAAAATTGAAATTGTTAAGAAAATATGCTGAAATATTGAAGGGTATCTTTTTCTTTATTATCGCTTCTTCCTTCAACAAGCAGAGAAGTTTCTCCAAGGTATCCGGAACTCAATCTGGTAAAGGAAAAGGCAAAAGGAGAAAACGAACAAATTAAAAATGGGATATTGTATGTATTTTAATAAATAGATTTGAAACTCACTACCCATTCTAAAATTGATTCGGAGACATTATAAATAGCCCTAAAACCATCCTTGAATCATATATCACGAGAGTAATATCATTGTGAATGAGTTCACAAGTAAAACAATCGTCATCAGTTGTGGAAAAGGAAATTACTAAAAAGAAGTGAATATATCCTATTTTCTCTATAATAATGAAAAATGGCGATACCGTTGTTAATAAATCAACAAGTCCAGAGCGTTCCTGCCAATAGGGTCCTTCATAAATGGCTTCGTATAATTAATATACTTATGCATATATTTCACAAGTCAAATAGACCCCAGTGGGTTCATTGATTTGCCGAGAAAGCAAGAGCAGACGCGTACACGTACGCTACAGAGTACTGATGAAGGCCAAGAAGTCAGAAACGCGTCTGCTCTTGCTTTCTCGGAAAATCAATGAAACCACTGGGGTCTTTTTGACTTGTGAAATATGTGCATAAGTATATTAATTATACGGAGCCATTTATGAAGGACCCTATTGGCAGGAACGCTCTGGACTTGTTGATTTCCTATTTTCTCTCTTATCAATACTTCTATTCAAGTTCATCAGCTGTATCAATCATCTAGTTCATCGAACCCACCCATCAGTCGTCCATCCAGGTGAGAACAACAAAAGTCATTTTCTTGATCTGTCATCTATTTATTGCATCTAATTAGCATCTAGCGTGTTTTTAATTTCCTTAAGGAGTTGTTGACATCTATTGGACATTGGATGCTAAATAACTTTATTACAAGAAGGAAATGTCATTCCGCCAACGTCAATGCCAATCGTAAATTCAAGAACACAGAATAATAAGTTAAAGCTTGCTTTGTGAGTTGGAGTAATTGAATTCAAGTCTCATTTTTCATCAATTCGCATTGTGAAGTTACCATTGAGTCCAGTCTCCAAACATTCTATACCTATAGTCGTAACCCTAATTAGATTCTTACGGGAATGAATAAAACCGGGTTCTATAAAAACTATCCTGTAAGAGATGAAATGAAGGAAACTATTCCACTTTATCAAGAACCCTCAACGAATACCGCTTGCTATCGATCCATCTTACAAGAATATAGGAGAGTTTTAGATAATTGTGCGGAATTCTTGAATTGGAAAATTTGTTCGTCTGCAGATACTGTTATTGTTGAAAACATTAAGAGAAGTATTTCGAACTGCTGGGGTGAAATTCCCAACCATATCAATAAAAAATTAAGATTATTCATTGAACAAAAGTCATTTGAAGAGGAACTTCGCTCCGCTGCTTTAGTGGAACTTATTTCCATATTATGCAATGATGATCGGCTTTCTTTGAATAAGGAAACGGGATTTTCAGAGCAATTTGTGCGCAGTCTACTTCGTCTTGTCAATATCCATCTTCTCCTCCCTTTACCACCATGTTGGTTATGTTGAAAATTAGGTAATTTTTATGCCCCTATGATAAATAGTGATGCAAGCGTGTTTTTCTTGTCGTGGGGTTAAAAATGGAAGGAGAATCTTGAACTGAATTCAATTTGAGACAAATTGAAAATATTCGATATCTTAAGTTATCCAAGGAAACCATATATTGAATCCTCCATAATAGAGCAGTCAGTGCTGTTGGAAATGATTAAAAGTGAAAAAAAATAGTTGTATGATGAACCTCATTTGAAAGAGAAAATGGGTTCAAGCGCTGTGGACAGGAGCTTTCTGGCGCTCTAGTTCAAACAGACAAATTATATCTGGTATTGGTTTCTCAGAGTTGGGAATTATATCAATGTATTCATATGATAGAACTGCATCATAAAGGAAATTCAATTCAAATAATAGTTTATTTATAAAGATTAAATGAGCAATCATGAGAATGAGAAATGCACCACATTTTCAAATATTTTTTTTGACACTTTGCGGTAATCTGGTCAATACAAAACTTCACATGCGTATAAAGGTCATGATTCTACAATTTGATGCTAAATTTCAGATAGATCGAGTGATCGGTTTCGGAAATATTCATAAAAAATATTTTCCCTAAAATCGGCCATAACTCCGAAACCCCTTGATGGAATTTGCCCATTAACGAACTTGTCCGAGATATTTACGCTCCAAAACCACCTTGCAATTTTCAATCTGCTAACTCCTTTCGTTCGAGAGTTATCGTGCCTACGGCCGGTCGGCCGGCCGGACAGAATCGATTTCGCACTCGGATTCTTGATCAGTGAGTCGAACCAAATCGTTTGAGACCATTTTCAGCCAAAAATTCCAAAATTACAGACACTTGGGCAAATTGATAAGCACTCTGTTCCGAGGAACTAGAGCGCCAAAAAAACAAGTTTCGTATGACAATTGCCCAAAACAGGTTTAAAGTACCTACAAATAGTAGGTATTCCATAAAACATGTATGAAAGAAGATAAGTAATAATAAATAATTACCTTGTAATCGATTAAAAATTTGCTGATCTACGTTCACCAAATTTTCTCCTCTCTCGAACTACAGAATTATGCTTTCAATATTTACGTAATATTTTCAAACATTTTCGGGTGAGGTCCCCGTTGCATCGCTAAAATACGAGTATTTCAACCCCAATATTTTTGAAGTTACAATATTCCCTTCTGTCAGTCCCGTCATAAATTGAGAGAACTGAGCATTCGTCTATGGATGAAAAGCAGTCTCACTACTCTCAGATCTCTTACTTCATGTTCTGTTCCGAAATGTATAAGACTTTTCTGAGAAAAACTAATTTCGGAGCAAACAACTGAGATTTTTCTCACTTCGCTCACATTTCGGAATACACTTTATTCTCATAATTCTTCAATTGATTAGATAATGTCATGTCATGTCATAAGTTGACATTATGACAATTCATACATAGAATAATTATATCAATCTGTGAAATACGATTTGCATTGAATATTTGAAAAATCATATCTCCGAAAGTATTAGCTTGTTAGAGTTAAAAATGATATGAATGGATTCTTATGATGAAACTGCTTATTAAAAAAATTTAATTTCGAATTTTTTATGTAAAAAAAAAATTTTTTTTTTGTTACCTTGAAACCATCCGTCCGATTTTGCCCAATAACGAACTTAGCCGAGATATTTATCTCCCAAACCTACTCTGAAAATTTCGACTCTCTAGCTCATTCCGTTCGAGAGTTATCGTGCCTACGGCCGGCCGGCCGGCCGGACAGAATGAATTTCGACCACGGATTCTTGATCAGTGAGTCGAACCAAATCGTTTAAGACCATTTTCATCGAAAAATTCGAAAATTACAGACATTTGGGCAAATTGATAAGCACTCAGTTCCGAGGAACTAGAGCGCCAATAAAACAAAAATTGAAGGAATAATGATTTACGGGAGATCGGGAAGTGGAAGGGGGTGAGTTTTCAAGTGCAAAAAACGGTTTATCTCGATTTCCGGCAAAACTACAAGTTCTATGTAAAAAAGTTAAATGGCAAAGTTGCAGGTAATAAAAAGATTCACAACTCTTTTACTAACACTTTATTTACAAAACCTCAAGATTGATGTGAATAATTCAAATAACCAAGTTTTTGGTTTTAAATTTTCATCTTTTACAGAATAAATTGTTTTTTGCACGAAATTTGGTGAAAACTTACCTTTTTATGTCCCAAACACACTGAAAATTCTTTGATTTGAAATATTCATTTCGCCCATATTTTAACTTAACACCCATACCAAATTTTATTGTTATTTCCTCAATAACTCAGAAGAAACTGATCCGTATTACTAACAGATAATCAAGAATTCTTCTGACATAAAAATTAAAAAAGATTCTGCTGGAATTCCGCACAAACTCTCCAACCGGCATTTTACAATTGATCACCGGATTCAACTCGATCGGCTTCGAATTTTTGGAATTATTTAATTTTGAAATTTGAATTCAGTTGTTGCATTTTTCTAACCTATTAACTCTGCCTTTATTCTTACTCTACTTCATGCAGTATTTGGTGAGGGTGTGTAAGGCTCTAGTAGACAATCGAAAATGCGTGCAAAAGCTTCTGATTTCACTTACTTGCTTTTCTAGATGTTCACTCATTCAATAAGAAATAATTATATAGAAAATACTCAAATGTCAGTTTCAGAGGAGGTTGGAAAATAGCTATTTAAATTCATTTATATCAAATCTTTGCAAAAAAAATGTTTTTAGAATAAAATATAATATCAAATATAGTCTTTATCGTATGCGCCTTATATTCACAAAACTATATACAGGGTGCTCCAACGAAAGTGTGAAAGATTCTCGGACCCGTCAATTTCTGATTCGAGGGAGAACAACTTTTCCAGTTTTTTCATCCCCGTAACTTCAACCCCCTAACGGGGGTGAGCACAACTCCTCGATTTTGAATAGGGATGAGGGGTGTTGCAATAACTAATTTTGATGATCGTATCGACTACTATCTGACTAAAATTTAGCTTCAAAATATCCATCGGTAATGAAATAACATTGAAAATAGTGAAAGAGGCAATGTGAAATTTATTTCGAGCATATTATTCGTATCGGCCACATTTCAAAGGTATGTAGTAGTTATGTTGTTAAGTTTTTGTCCAAAAGAGTATTAATTTGTTGTCCAAAAAAGTGAACATTTTTTTATTTACCTTGGTCTATTGTGTATTTTTAAGAACGTCACAGGTGTGTCAAAGAGATGTTAAAATTGTAGTATAATTGAAATGCTGTGTTCCGTAGTAGAAAGTGTGAAAATGATAAAATTATTTTTAGGAATAACGACTTTGCGCGAACAATAGCGGCAGTATTTGACGAACGACATCCTGGAAAAAATGTATCCGCTGCTTACGTTGTGCAACTGGTTGCCAAACGGAAACAAGAAGAGGGTACATGAAAGAGACGAAGCGTGGGACGTGGCTATCTTAGGTCATGTAGCAATGGATCTGACCTTGAGTACCAGGAAATTGTCCGATGTATCTGCTGTTTCACGCACAACAATCATGGGAATCCTGAAACAACATATATTCCTTCCTTATAAGATACGATTGGTTCAGGAACTGAATGAGGATGATCCCGATCGCCGACTCTTGTTCTGTGAAGTGGTCAGTGAAATGATTAACGGTAATCAAAACTTGTTCGATATCGGTTTTTTAGACGAGTGCTCATTTTACCTTAACGGCATTGTAAACCGGCATAACTGTCGGTATTGGTCAGATGAAAATACAAGATTAATTCGTGAGGTGCATACTCAGCGTCCCCAAAAATTAACGTATGTAATGTATGGGCGGGTATTTATGGAAATCATTTAATCGGAAAAGTAATTTCACTGGCCAAATTTATTCAGATCCATTGGAGAACGCTATTTATCCAGCCCTCGTGCAAGTATCGGAGAATGCAGAGGACCATCAAACGATCATTTTCCAACAAGATGGCGTTTTAAAAGTTTTGAAAAACCTCACGTGAGATTAGTGGGGGGTACAAGTAGTCCAGGAAAATCTTTCGACATCTCACCAGAGGGGGATGGGAGTCAAAATATCCTCAGAAATACCCCATGTAATTTATGGACGCCCCCTACTGGTATGTCCTAACAATAACCCGCAGATAAGATAAAGCTTAGGGCCAATTTTTTACGACCCATCCTATTTTATATAGCATATCATAAGACCCATCAATTTTTGGCGCTCTTGTTCCTCGGAACAGAGTGCTTATCAATTTGCTCAAATGTCTGTAATTTTCGAATTTTTCGATGAAAATGGTCTTAAACGATTTGGTTCGACTCACTGATCAAGAATCCGTGGTCGAAATTCATTCTGTTCGGCCTGTCCAGCCGACCGGCCAGCCGTAGGCACGATAACTCTCGAACGGGATGAGCTAGACAGTTGAAATTTTCAGAGTAGGTTTGGGAGATAAATATCTCGGCTAATTTCGTCACTGGGCAAAATAGGACAGATGTTTTCGGAGTAAAAAAAAAAATTTTTTTTTACATAACAAATTCCAAATTAAATTTTTTTCAATAAGCAGTTTCACCATAAGAATCCAATGATATCATTACTCTATTCTACTAACGCCAAGATCTCGGGATCACAGAGAGAAGTCAAAAAAGATTTTTTCCTCGAGGAGGTCGATATTTTCGATTTTTTCGTCGGTTATTCGAGGGGCTAGGGGGGATTCGAGGTGTAAAAGGGAACGAGAAAAGACGAAATTTTCTCCGGGTATCCGTCTTTGACGAGAGAAAACATGGGGAGTATTTTTAAATAAATCGTAAATTCCGGCGAAAATGCCCTTTTCGCTAAAGGTGCGAATCGGTATGGGAGAGATCTGGCGAGGATGCGACGCTCGAAAAGGTATTTCGTCGGGGTCCGGAAGACGAGAATCGTAGGTAGTCCGTAACGGATCTCGATTTTTGATAAAACGTTCTCTTTTTCCGTAAAAAGATCGCAAACTTTGACATATTTTGAAAACCTCGGTGAAATGTGACGTTTAGACCGGTTCGGCTTCGCTCGACCGACTTCGGGTCCGCTATTTAGGCAAAATGTGTATGATTTGTTTCGGCCACAGATGATAGAAACTTCTGTCAGCTTGAATTAACGATGTTTTCTTTCCGAATGAGCGGCGTTAAATGTCAAATAGAACTCGAATTTCGAACGGAATTTGTCGAAAATCTTAGATTTGCGAAGATAAATGTCTAGAAATATGAATGAGTCGCCGATTTCGAGCGATCGCATGACAGAATTTGTGATATTCGAGAAATAATGTGTTCTACTATCAAATTCTAAGTTGAAATGACTGGGTAGGTACCTACCTATCTTCTAGGAAATATTTTTGATGAAACGGGCCGGAAGAAGTGAAGAACGTAAAATAAGGTAATTATCGATCTTTGTTTTCGATGATATCACCGATTTATATGATATAGTATGCTATACGGCGATATTCTTCAGAAAGGTGAAAAGTACCAGAATCTTTCTCACGTTAATACTCTTTATCCGTGAATTCCGAGATTTCGCGTACAGCCCCGGTGGCGTATAGGTCAGGAGGCTAGCTTTCTGGGTCAGAAACCCGGGGTCGAATCCCGGAATAGTCATACATTATTTTTCTATATTTTTCGATTGATATACACTGCAAAAATATTGATCTATATGTATAGCTATAGTAGTTCTGCTGTTTCAATACTAAATAATACTCACGTGAAGAATTGGAGTCATCGAAGAGGATTAAGGGAAAGATTTTGAAAATGACGTTCGTGTGTTTTTTTGGATGTTAGGAGAGGGATTTGGCGGGAATCTCGAGAGCTGTTTTTCGGAAAATGTCAACACCGAAACGACATGAACGATTGTGATGGAAGTTTGTGTGTGTGTTTCGGTATTTCGGTTAATATTCACAGTTGGATCCGGTAGGTGGCGTTACAATCGATTTACAGGAACTCAGAAACGGCTATACCGATACAGATTAATCTGTGATACCGATTTTGATGAAGTGTTTCTGTGGCCTGGGGTTCACGATACGATCCGGTAGGTGGCACCACTATCGGTCTATTGGAACTCAAAAACGGATGGACCGATTTTAACAAAACTTTTAGAATGAGATTTAGTGGGCCTGAGGTTCACGATAAGATGCAGTAGGTGGCGCTGTAATCAATTTGTAGGAAAACAAAACTGGCTGGACCAATGTTGATTAAACTTTGTGTATGTGTTTTGGTGGGTCTCTGGTTCAAAATAGCATCAGGAACGGGGCGACCGTTCGATTTATATGAACTCGAAAACGGCTCAACCGATTTCAATGAATTTTTGTGTCTGTGTAGGTCTCAGGTCCACAATATACGGTCAACAGAAACTGAGAAATGGCTGAACCGATTTTGATGAAACTTTGTGTTTTTGATTCGGCGTGTCTCTGATTCACAATAGCATACTGTAGGGGGCACTCCGATCGATTTATGGTTACTCAAAAACGGCTCGACCAATTTCGATGAAACTTTGTGTTGTGTTGTGTATATCGTTGAAAATAAACCATTACTATACGGGGTGTTCTTTTTTTCACGGCACAATTTTACACGATTGAATTGATTCGTGCCACAAACAAACCGTTATCTAAATAGGAATCTTGGATGGATTCTTAGAATGTATTTTTGAGAAATCTCTATACAGGGTGTTTTTCTTTTAACGTCAATCGCAACTTGCTGCTTTTCACGACAAATCGTACTATTGTATTCAATTATGATAAAAGATAAACTTTCGGGACCTAAATCGTTGAAAATAAACCATTACTATAGGTACAGGGTGTTCTTCTTCTATCGGCACAATATTACGCGATTGATTTGATTTGTGCCACAAACAAAGCGTTATTCAAATAGGAACCTTGGATGGATTCTTATAATATATTTTTCAGAAATCTCTATACAGGGTGTTTTTCTTTTAATCAATCAATCACAACTTGCTGCTTTTCACGAAGAAGCGTACTATTGTATTCAATTGTGATAAAAGAAATGCTTTCGTTACCTACATCGTTGAAAATAAACCATTACTATATAGGATGATCTTTTTCTATCGGCACAATATTACGCGATTGATTTGATTTTTGCCACACTCAAAGCGTTATTCAAATAGGAACCTTGGATGGATTCTTATAATATATTTTTCAGAAAACTCCATACAGGGTGTTATTCTTTTAACGTCAATCGCAACTTGCTGATTTTCACGACAAATCGTACTATTGTATTCAATAGTGATAAATGATATACTTTCGGGACCTACATCGTTGAAAATAAACCATACTATACAGGGTGTTCTTTTTCTACCGGCACAATATTACGCGATTGATTTGATTTTTGCCACAAACAAAGCGTTATCTGAATAGGAACCTTGGATGGATTCTCATAATATATTTTGCAGAAATGTGTATACAGGGTGTTTCACTTTTTTATAATTCCATTTTATTTCTAATTAAAATTTTTTTTTATAGTTAAAATTTTTTTAATAATTTTTTTTTTCTTCAATTTTGAAATTTAAAAAAAAAAAAATTTTTATAATTTTTTTTTTAATTTTTTTAAAATATTTTTTCTCAATTTTTTTTTTTTTTTTTATTTTTTTTGTGATTTTTTTTATTAAACTTTACCTATGAATAAAAACTACTGACTAATCGAAGCCTCCAACAATAGACTGCAGGCCACTAGTCTCTATTACTAAAATGAAGATGGGTTTCATAGAAAAGGAACAAAAAAACTTTTTTGAAAATGTTACTATAAACGTGACGTTTTCTTGGATGTTAGGGGGGGGGGTTAGGGGGAAATTTCCGAGAGATTTATCGAGGAAAAAGACGGAACTTTCGTAGGGTTTCGCGTTTTCGGAGCAAAAATACGGGGGTGTATTTTAAAAAAAATCGCAAAAACGCCGATTTTGGCCAAAGGTGCAAAACTGTGTGGAGGCATCAGGAGAAACGGTGGCGTTCGGAACGCCGGTATTTGCGGGAACGCGAAGACGAGATTCGAAATTAGTCCGTAACACGGCCCTTTTTTCGATCCTCTCTTTCGTTTTCCCGGAAGAACGATAGGAAAATGTGACTTTTTCGCGAAAATCGACAAAATTCTGACGTTTCACGTATTTCTGTGACGAATTTTGACGCGGCTCCTTCAAGTTCGACGTTTTCGGACCGAACGAACCACGATAAATGTCAAATCGAATTTGAATTTCGAACGGAATCACTCGAAAATCTTGGAATCGAATAGATAAATGTGAGAAATATGAACGAGTAACCGATTTCGATCGATCACTTGACAGGATTGACGATATTGTGAAAATCGAAAGTCGGATATCGTCCCAGTAATATCAAATCTTTATGTGCCAGATAATCGGAACCGATTTACGATGCTGGCATGGCCGAGCGGACTAAGGCTTGGATTTATACCTCCCGAGCCTCGCGGAGCGGTGAGATCGAATCTCCAAGCGTCCGAAACTCCGAAATAGCTTTTCCTTGGTTTTTTTTTCATTTTTTCCATTGAAAAACTTAAAGGAGCATAATCCAGTAAACGTATCTTGGGATTTGGATCTTTTCGTTATGTTACGAAATCTATAATGAATATCCGTTCGATCGGACGGATTTAGGCATTAAAATTACTCAAAATACTCAAATATTAAGCAGAAAATTAACTATACAGGGTGTTTCAAGTAAAATGTCACCCCTAGAGATGTATCGTAAAGAGAATACTCAACACTGTAAAACCGCTACAAAAAGATAACCAGTGCTATACGGGGTGTTTAAAAAAAAATGTCAACTCCGAAACGACTTGACCGATTTTGATGAAACTTTGTTTGTGTGTTTCGGTGAGTCCTTGCTTCACAATAGCATCCAGTAGGTGGCGCTGATAATGCTCTATAGAAACTCAGAAATGGCTCGACCGATTTTGATAGAACATTGTGTGCGTGTTTGAGTGTGTCTCAGGGTCACAATAAGTAACCGGTAGGTGGCGCTGTATTCGGGTTTTAGGAACTCAAGAACGGCTGAACTGAGTTCGATGAAACTTTGTATGTGTATCTGAGTATGTGTCAGGTCCGCAATATACCCCCGTAGGTGGCGCTGCTATCGATCTGTAGAAACTCAGAAATGCCTCGACAGATTAGGTCCCGTTAGATGGCATTGAACTACCGGTTCCATTGATCTACCAATTCAATTTATCTACCGGAAAAATGTAGATCTACCGGAAAAATGTAGATCTACTGAAAAAATTTAGATCTACTGGAAAATGTAGATCTACTGGCTAGGTAGATCTGCTGGCTAGGTAGATCTGCTGGCCACTAGTTTTTAACTCTAATAAGCTAATACTTTCGAAGATATGAATCTTCAAAATTTCAAAAATAAATCGTATTTCTATGTTTTCACAGAATGGTATAATTATTCTATCTATAGATTGTTATAATGCCAACTTATTTTCCTGAGACATGACATTCTCTAATTCATTTCAGCAATCGAAGAATTATGAGAATAAAGTGTATTCCGAAATGTAAGCGAAGTGAGAACAATCTCAGTTGTTTGTTCCAAAATTAGTTTTTCTCAGAAAAGTCTTACATTTCGGAACGGAACATGAAGTAAGAGATCTGAGAGAAGTGAGACTGCTTTTCATCATGCTCAGTTCTCTCACTTAATGACGGGACTGATGGAAGGGAATATTATAACTTCAGAAATATTATGTTGGTGTTGAAATACTCGTATTTTGGCGATGCAACGGGGACCTCACCCAAAAAAGTTTGAAAATATTACGTAAATATTGAAAGTATAATTCTGTAGTTCGAGAGAGGAGAAACTTTGGTGAACGTAGATCAGGAAATTTTTGATCGATTACAAAGTAATTTTTCATTATTACTTCTCTTCTTTCATACTTGTTTTATGGAATATCTAATTTTTGTAGGTACCTTAAACCTGGGCAATTGTCATACGAAACTTGTTTTTTTTTGTAATTAGAATCTGTTTCAATATTCTAGAATTTATTTTTCAAATTTCTTTTTTTCTTATTTGTATTTGTAAAAGAAAAATTTCATATTTTTTATAAGATAAATTTTGAAGGACATTTTTTAAACGACACTTTTTATGAATTTAATTTATTTCGTGATGCATTTCTATCATAGGAATCCATTGATATAATTCCCAACTCTGAGAAACCAATACTTTCGGAGATATAATTTGTCTGTTTGAACAAGAGCGCCAAAAAGCTCCTGTCCACAGGGCTTGAACCATTTTTTTTTATATGACTATCATATTTATCATAATAATGCGCGGCCAAACTATCATATCATAATAATGCGACATGAGTGCCAAACACGAGCGCTATTCAAATATGGTGCTTTTATGGAAACTCCCTTTATTAGTGGGATGACAATACTGAAATCTATCCAGTTTTATGTTTCACAACCTCAACCGAATGGAAAAACGGCAACTCCGATAATTGCTCCCTAAGCAACTTAAGTATGAAGACATTATCACGGAAAATGCTTTCCGGTCACGGAAACTTATTTCCTGTTGAAATCACGAAGTTCCAATCTAGCACAATAATATGATAGCTATTGTGTTGGGCCTCATAGGCTTAACCCGATGTTGTGCTCGATTTGTTATTTTAGTGGAAAAAACCTACCCACAAAAGAGTTCGTTTGTTTGTACTCTGCATTGAATATTCATCGTTGGAGGAAGATGTTTTTCTACAAATTCGTCGGAAGTGGCTTTTTGTTGTTGCTGTTCCCTGTGTTGAAAATAGAATTTCATATGGGAACGTATTGAGCGGCCTCCCCACCATACGATATGAGTTTTGAATCCAACAACACAACTTGTACCGTTTGATGCGAACATAAATCGAATTTTTTTTGGATTTTCATTCAAAAGAGATATTTCTGAAATACCGAAATTTTACATTCATCCAGTGATCAACAATTCTATCCGCCGTCTCGAAATGAATAAGTTAGAGAGTTGCAATTTTCAGGGTCTATTTGAGGCGTAGGGATCTTGGTTGAGTTCGTTAATGAGCAAAGTCCGTCCAGTGGTTTCGGAGTTATGGCCATTTCAAGCTGAAGCTTTTTTTCTGAATATTTCCGGAACTACTTCTTCGATCTGTCTGAAAGCCCCAAGTTGCAGAATTATGACCTATATACAGTGCACGTCAAAATTATGGAACAAATTCATTTTCTCAGAAGAAAAATATTTGGCAACAAAATCCGGAAACAGGTCAATTTTTGTTTCACTTTTACCAAACTTTTATGCATTTTTGAAGGATTTTTGTTGCACTCCATCAACCCTGTAAATTTTTTGAATAAGGAAAGTGGGTCCAGTGGTACTTTTTTGGCAAGGTCTTTGTATCTTCTTTACAGGCGTGCAGAGATTTTCAAGAACAAATTTTTCTTTTTTGAAAAATAGTTAGTTCAAAGAGGTTTTTAGTATGTGCACACTGTCATGGCTCATTTACTTTGAGACGATGGTACCTGATGAAATTTGTCACCGAATGAAAGCCAACCATTACAGTTTTGTTCATGCATAACTTTCAACCCCTACGAACTCTTTAATGGAGAAATAAAATGGGGGGGGGGGGAGCTTGAGGGGGTTGAAAGTTGTGCAGGAACAGAACTGTAATGGTCAACTTTCATTCGGTGACATATTTCATCAGGTACCATCGACTCAAAGTAAATGAGCCATGACAAAGTGCACATACTGAAAACCTCTTTGAACTAACTACACTGCGCAAAAAAAATTAACGCACATTATGGAAATCTCAAATTTATTCTACAGCTGAAGGTGTTCTCAATGATAATTATTTTTATCAGAATTATGCATGCATATGTTATCCACTTTCAACGTTTTTTTTTCAATACAGTTGTTTTTTCCCAGCAGGAATAAAAAAATATGAGATTATCAGGTTTTGAATGTATTGGCTCAATTCTGAAATCAGTTGTTCTCGATCAATTCTAGTGATCAATAGTTTTTCTTTCATTTGATTTTCTACACTCGATTGCTATGCAACGCGAAACACGCAATTTGACCCAAGAGGAATGTGCCCAAGCGGTAGTTTTGCGAGAAGAAGGGTGGACATACACAAAAATTGCAGAAAGGTTTGGAGTTTCCCATACAAGTGTGTCCAGAATGTTGCAGCGATTCAGGGAGACAGGTATGAATGTCCGAAGACCAGGACAGGGTAGACCACGGGTAACAACTGCCATTCAAGAACGTTACTTGAGAGTTTCTTCGTTGAGACAACGGTTTGCAACCGCTCGCCTCCTTCAAAATCAGCTTGAGCAAACTCATGGGGTGCAAATTAGCACTCAGATAATAAGAAATCGCCTCAGAGAATATGATTTAAGGCCTCGTGTCGCGGCAAGAGGCCCAGCTCTTACCCCAGCCCATCGAAGGGCGCTTTTGGATTTTGCGAGAGAGCATATCCATTGGGAAGAGGCTGATTGGGAAAGAGTTCTCTTCACAGATGAGTCTAGATTCTGCCTCTACCATTGTGATCGACGTTCCTTTGTATACAGACGTCCACATGAAAGATATGCTCAGTGCAATTTCCTGAATACTACTGGTTTCGGGGGAGGATCGATTATGGTATGGGGTGGAATATCTTTGACTGCTCGCACAGACCTAGTGGTCGTTGATAATGGAGCTATGAATGCTGATAGGTATATAAGAAACATTCTTGAAGAGCATGTAGTGCCATTTGCCCCATACATTGCTGAAAATTTCATTTTTATGGACGATAATGCCAGACCCCATCGTGCGCGCATCGTTCAGGAGTACCTTGAAGAGGTTGAAGTCTCTCGAATGGAATGGCCAGCAAGAAGTCCAGATCTCAATCCGATTGAGCAGGTTTGGGACAACCTCAATAGAAGGCTGAGAAGTTCAGAAAATCATCCAGCTACTCTTAATGACTTAGGAATCCAACTCAGAGAAATCTGGGAAGGATTAGATCAGAATATTTTAAGATCACTCATTTTGAGTATGAAATGTCGTTGCCGAGCTGTAATCAACGCAAGGGGTGTACATACCAAGTATTGAATCACTTATCAGCATTCCAGTATTTCGAAAATTGTTTATTTCTCTTCTTTCACATAAGATTCGGTGAAATCCTGAATTTTTCTTCCATTTAATGTGTCTTGTTTCGTTCAGAACCTTCCCGAGAGAACATAAAAAATAAGTTATAAAGTCAATGTATAGTTAACTTTCATTAAAATTGAGATTTCCAGAATGTGCGTTAATTTTTTTGAAAATTGAAAATTTCTGCACGCCTGTAAATAAGATACAAAGACCTTGCCAAAAAAGTACCACAGGACCCACTTTCCGTATTCAAAAAAATTAGAGGGTTGATGGGAATGGCACAGGGTGCAACAAAAATCGTTCAAAAATGCATAAAAATTTGGTAAAAGAGAAACAAAATTGACCTGCTTCAGGATTTTGTTGCCAAATATTTTTCTTCTGAGAAAATGAATTTGTTTCATAATTTTGACGCGCACAGTATACACGCAAAGTATATATTAATCGGATGACTAGGTACACAAGAATCATCATAATTCATAATATATAATTATTGTATAAATTAACGACATTATGAGTTTGAGTTGAAGGGATGATGGGATTAAAGATCCGTGTTTGAAGAAAACTACACTAATGAAATGAAGAGAAATGAGGACAGTGTTGCCATAGCACTGAAACCAGAAAACACAAATAGGTTTTTTTTTCCAAACTTAAGTCGCGAACACCCGCAGAGCTATTGTCTGGCATTGTGTATGAGGCTCCTTGCATCATGGATTGCGAGAGTGTGTATATTGGGCAGACTGGTAGATATCTAATAACTAGAATCTCAGAACATAAAAGAGATTCCCGAAATGTAATTAATCCTGTCAAACGAAAGGAGAACAATACAGCTATGGCAGAACACGTTTCAGAAAAGTTACATACTTGTAATTTCGAAGCTGCCAAAGTTTTGGGTCATCAGAGCGTTCTGAAAAATATTGTTTCAAGCACTGACGTGAAGTCAGGAGCTTTTGCGCGTATGTTCTATTGTCCATTCTCCTGTATTGGACACCCTTAATCGAATTTACCATGGTAAATTATGTTGTCCATTCTCCTGTGTTGGACACTCTTAATTCGAATTTACCATGGTAAATTCGCCCCTTTTGGACATTTTTCTTTCTGCGCTCGAGGAGACGAAAAGTGATTCAACTGCTGGAGTTTGATCTTAGGAGAGTGGGGTTTTGAGGTTCCATAGAATGCCCTTGAAAGGGCCCACGCATATGTAGATTGAAGTTGTGATATCTCCTGAGTCAATGCTGTTATAGAGAATTGGAATTTTATGGAAGGAGTCTGATTTTGAGAGGACTGCTCATGCACAGAAGACGGCCGTTTTTAGGATTAGATTGGAAGCGGTTTAAGTCTAACTGTTCTGGGTCGTGCTGAGCCAATTTTGTTAGGTTTTCAAAGATAATCCATGGCAATTATGTGGTTTCGTTGTGCAGGCAGCATTATAGAGATATAATTTTTGCGCGTGTGTTTTGCAGAACGTCGCGAGATCATTTTGTCCAAATGTCTGTAATTTTAGAATTTTTTTCTGAAAATGGTCTCAAACGATAGGGTTCCCTACCCTACCCGATGAAGAATTCGAGGTCAAATTTGATTCCGTCTGGCCGGCCGTCTGGCCGTTGCCACGATAACTTGAGAACGGAAAGAGCTGGCGACTTGAAATTTGCAGTGTAGGTGGCGCATCCCAATACGACGGACAAGTTCGTTAATGGGCATAATCAGCCCAATGGTTTCCGAGTATTTTTTTTTCAACCAATATAAATCCGATCGAATTGAAACTTGGTGAATAGTTGTAGAATATAAACTTAAGCACGTTTGTGAAATCTTATGAGAACCATACAGCTAGAAAATTTACAAAAAATTATTAAGAAATATTTTTTTGTCACGATAACCTCAACGGAAAGAGATAGCCACTTGAAATTTTCAGATTAGGTTGTGCATCTGAATACGACATTTGAGTTTGTTTAAACGCATAATTGGCCAAACGGTTTTGGAGTTATATCCATCTGAAATTTGAGGTGAGATGACTACGTCAGGGATAATCGAACTTCCTAATTCGAAAACGAAGTCTGCATCTAGACATTAATCGCCAGCTTGGAAATCTAAATAGCCGCTGTGAAGATTGCAATGTCCTGACAAGGTATGCATTTTTGAAAGAAATAGCAACTTGACAGTTCTCTATACGTCGAATTAAATGCGCAATAGCTGTATAATCAACAGGAACTACCAAACGAAAACTCGATGATCTACAAAATAATCCAGAAAATTGGTTCCTCGAATTAAATAACAATAGGTTCATATCAATCACTGAGATTAAATATAATTTTCCCAAAGATATCCTTCAGAAAAACGTGGCTATTATTCTTAAATGACGAAGCTTCAGGATTGCAATGGTGCGGAGAAGTGCGTGAAACTCCCACATTGACCAAACTACGCCGAAAATGAGAGACAGAGAAGGAGACAACGATACGAGAGGACAGAAGGATCTATCCACGATCTATATTGAAGATCCCTATGATGAGGCCTTGAGCTACAATAGCTTCTTAGGCTAGGCGCGCACATGCGATTTCTTGTCGTGCGACTAAATAATCGCAATCGCAAAGAAACCAATTTCAAAATGTTTTATGCGCGCACTTGCAACAAATTGATCGAAACTATATTCAGTAAGAACATGGATTTTACTGAAACTGCTTGTGTGGTAGCTCTACTATTACGAGTGATCTAGTAAATGGCGGAAAAAGCAGTATTGGATGCATCCAGTGATGAGTCAAATGCTGCTAAAAAGGCAATTTCATAAAATTTATACCTCCCCATAGTTTTTCTTTTAGATTCCGGTCGCTGTACTCTTTCAATCGCTCATTATAAGAGCAGACCTCTTTTCCACTTCTGAAATTATTTTGTATCTGTCTAAAACACTATTAAAGAGGTCATCCTCTTCATTCAGGAGATTCGTCGTCGGACATATTTTTATATTAAAAAGTGCCAAATAATATTTCACTCTCATGAAAAGAACGCTCGGCAGTAACTAAAAAGCGACTGAATTGTCGCAAGTGCGTGCAGGATCATTCCACTCCGTTCGATTCATTTCAATTTGCGACAATCGCGTCGCTTCAAAAATGGGACAGGTTGCATCTGTTTAGTCACTGTGATTATTTGGTCGTACATGCGCGCACTCGTATTTAATAGTATGTGTTCCATTTTTGCGATCAAACGATCGCACGAAAGAAAATCGCATGTGCGCGCCTAGTCTTAGAGGACGCCCTGTATCAACAACATTCAAATAATTGTGGAAATTTCACCATGTGAGAACTGTTCATTTATTTCCGGTTTGGCAATTTGTGATTTATTAACCTAGGCCTACACTTGGGTGTACTGAAATATAAAATATGATAAGATGGGCCTCCATCTGGCCAACTAACTGCACTCATGTCAAATGACTAATTCGTGCTAAAAAGAATGAAAATCAGCGATCAGAATACAAACTTTTCATTACAAAATATCCATGAAACTTCCTAGATGAGAAGCCGTAAATTAAGTCCCAAATCCTGATTCGCGACCAGGCGCTCTTGCCCCTGAAAACGGACCAACATGTTTGCCGAATACAACTATAAATATCTGGAAATACAGAAACTGTTTGGAGTGCAATGGAAAACATTCAACTTTCGCAAACACTAAATACATAGTGGGAGTTCCGTCTCTTTCATCCGGATTCAGTTGGACATCGATAAAACCAAGAGAATGAAAAAAGTTTCGAATAATTTTTGCTCGTATTCCTTACTCGGGTTTAAAAGAATTTCAATATCAAGAAATATTAATGAAATTCTCAAAAAATTCAGCCAGATATGGATTTCGTTTTCAGATATCTCCCATATTTGCATGCAAATTTAGGAAATGAAGGAATAATACATAATGTATGGATTTTGTATCGTACCAAACTTAACTAAACTTAATCCGATTGAATTAACTACACTGAGAGAACAGTTTATTCGTATATTATAATAAAGTGTATTCATATTAACTATATCCCTCATGCATGTAACGCATAATAATTGACGTAATATTTATTCGTCCTCAATTGAGTTTTAAAAATAAATATATATATATATTAGTGAAAAACTAATATAATTGATTACTAATATACGATTTATTCATAGATAATGAAGTTTAGTACTAGATCGAAATGGTATATTTACGAATTAATTAATATCTAATAAATGAATGTTGCTTGTGAAAAAATTTATTTTTTTAATAATTATCAAATGTTTAATATTAAACAGAGTTATATTCATATTTCAGACATGAAGGAAAATGCATATTATACAATAGTATTTCTTCATTAATCGAAGAGTATTCAGTAAATCAATGATTCTTTTTCGAGACAGACCTCAATTTTTCAATATAATTGATTGAATTTAAACTGAGGTGTACTTATATCGTAAAAAAAGGCGGATATTGATCTTTTGAAGGATTTCCCATATTATGGCATTTTGAGTTTTCTATATGATACCTATTCTTTCTTGATATATATTGGCGCAGAATTCAGTCAAAATATCGATGCTATGAATTTCATACACAGGCCAGTTTTGAGGATTGTGAAGAAGCTTTCAGGGGCGTCTAATCTAGAGAATTATCAGTATAGAGGGGGTGCATTTACTGGAAAATAAATGAAAGATATAAGCGAAAACCTGATATTTATTCTATAATAAAATAAAAAAATAGTTTCAACATTTAACTTTCAGAAAATTTCACATGCAATAACAATTCTTACAGAATATATTTTCAACTAAATGATAATAACGAACTATATAAAAATATTAATATTGAATATGAAATTTTAAAAACATAATTCAACATTTTAAACAAGAATATCATAAAAAAAAAATTTAGGATTTTTCAAATCTTAATATGAATAATTAATAACGAAACTGTTTTTATAAGAAAGCAAATCTCAACATTCAACCAACATTTTCAACAGAAATATCATAAATGAATTTTTGGAATTTCATCATGAAAAAATGACACACTGTTTTTCTGGAACTCATAAATATCCAATGAGAAATTTCATCAGCCACAATTTTAGGAATAATCTGAAATGGATATATTTTTTTTTCTAATAAACACATATTAATATTCAGATAACAAATTTGATTAATCCTAAACAAATATTCACTATTATCAACAGCAACCTAACTTGACAGCAGGTATTTTTTTTATATTAAAAGTTTGCTTAATAACGACTGCATACTTTGGAGAAGAAAATTAATTAACGAAGTATTTCTATCGTGCAGTATCAGTGGAAGAAATTTTTGAGATCCAGAGTCAGGAAGCTAGCCAATCTAAATTAAAAAAAACGATTTGAGCCTTACCTTCGAATGTACTTTTTAAATGGCTCTAAACATTATCAAACAAAAATGTCTGAAATTCAACCATTCTGTTCTTTCAAATATATCACGTGAGCAGTAACGCACAAATTCACTATCTTAACAAGAATAAGGACGAATTACATAGGTATTACTAAATGTTACAATGTTTTTAAATTTGCATGATGTCCAATGGGGTAGTGCGCATCTATAAGCGTTGTGGGTATTGATTCAACACGAGGATCCAAGTGAAAATAAAACCATATTTAAGCATAAGCAAAATTAATTATCAATTAATAAATTTTGCTGCAATCATAACTCAATAAATATTTGTTTTGACAGAAATATGGAAAGTTTTTACTTCGAATAAGAATAATTTGGTGGTAATGAATTATTTTATTATAGTTCAAAATATTTTAGAAATGACTTTTCTGGATTACTAACATTTAATTCCTGGTAATTGACCTGTTTGAATATTAATAAATATTGCCTGAATAATTGAAATATTTCTGAGAAATTAGGTTATATTTTAGGAAAATAAGGTTAAAAATAAGTCGTTCTTATTATTAATAATATTTTTGAATAACTAATAAAACTTATTTATGATGAATAAATAAAGAATCATTCTTTACTAACCCAAACATTTCTCTCAGTATATCAAGAATGTTCGCTGATAACTCCAATTAACCTAATTCGAACAAACTTTAAAAATCATTTGCGTCAACATTTTCCTTCGATATGTGTCTCAAGATGTTTTACTAGTAATATGATCAATAAATTTGAGCAAGCACTCCAAAGATCCTGAACACGGTGCTTTTACAACTTGTCTTCCAATACTTTATGTCAATTCGTGTTCATAGATCTTCAATAACTCCTTCAGAAACTTACTCAGAGGTCTTCCTGTCGATTTTATCTTCTTGACGTCTCCTATCTGAATAAATATGTTTATAACAGCTCGGGTGTTGGCTTTCAGAGAGGATTCTTGAATCTGAATATCCGGATATTTCACCAGATATTTATTTTCACACTCCTCTACAGAATAAATTCATTCAATATTGTGTACGGTAAAATGACATCCCTATTAAAATGTTTATCCAACACATGACAGTTATGACTGTCATTATTAATGTCATTTTGAACAAGTAAACTATGAAATAACAAACTAGTGTGTTATAATCCAAAACTCACTAGTGAGTTAACCTCATGAACCTCATATAATTTTAGTAACAAATCTTCAAAGGCGACCGGAAAATGATGCCTAAATTGATTATCTGTAAATCTCATAACGGTATCTTCGGCAAAATACCATATTTTTTCTTCATGGTTGATTTCCTCTTCTTGTGAATCGCTATCGAGTATCAATCTTTTCCCCATATGTATTAGATTGAATAATAATTCATTATTCATATTTTTGAAATTTTAATATGACGGAAGCAGTCTATTCAGGTTTGAATTTCAAACTCAAAATCACGTGATCATAAAATCCGCTTGATCTTAACGGCTCAGTGATGTAATTACCAAATGCACCTAATGTATTGTTTTGTCCCAATATTAAGAATGGATCCCCATAAAATAAAAAGACAATATCCCGAATATATCACAGGACAAAAAGGTCTCCGAATATTCCAGAAGGAATAAAATACCCTTAAGAATAGACATGTCAAACAGACTAAGAGATTTTTTATGATGCAAATCCCCTTCCGGAAGTTACTGAAGTTCTCCCATAAGGACTTTGAAGGGGCATCATGCAAGCCGAGGTCCCTGGTGCATATCACAAAGAATACTACACTGAGAGAAATGTTAGGGTTAATAATTAATAATTCTTTATTTGGGATAGATTTATTCATTATTAATGAATTTTATTAATTATTAATAAATGTTATTAATAGTTAGATCCACCTTATTTTAAGCTTATTCCTCGGAAATATATTATTTATTTAGGCAGTATTTATTAATTATTAGAAAGGTTTATTAATAGGAAATAAATCTAATACAGAAAAGTCATGTTCGAAAATATTATTAACTATAACAAAATGAATTATTTCCACCAAACAAATATTATTTCAAGTTAAAATTTGCCTTATTTCTGTCAAAAAAATATTTGTTGAATCATCATTTAATCAACATTTATTTATTAATAATAAATCTTGATTAGACCTGAATAAGTGTTTATTTACGCTCGGATCTTTATGTTCCCGACCCCACTCCATCATAGCGAATTGCGACTCTGAAAATCTTCTAATTCTAATTCAGTCTTTTCCTTTTCTTCAGTCAGTTAGGATATGGTTAGGATAGTGTATTTGTGAGTTACTACGAACTAAAAGTTTTGTGATAAGTGTGTGAACAGAATGTCCGATTTCCAGGAGTTTTTGTTTGAAAATGGTTTGAGCCATTTGAGAAGTATATTCGAGTTGGTTGAAAATCAATGGAGTACTCTATAAGAAAGGAGTGGTATGTCAATACGGTCGAAATAATTTTGGAGAACCAGTGTTTTGTGTTATAGAATCTATTGAATATAACAATATAAATTATCGTTAAAATTGCAAAGAAATTTTGTGTTTCGGTTTTGATAAACATTTTCAGGCCTATCAGGTAAATTGTATTTCTTCCCATACCTTTAAAGTTAATGTCCTCGAAGACTTTTGGCCTTTTCTAACACATATCCACAATTCAGCTACCTAATGGAAATAAATATATTTCATGTATGAATCAGGAAGTTTAAATCAACCTAATGATTGAGTTCGCTTTATGTGCCCAATTGTTCCTGAAGTTTAGGTGTGACAATGCCATAAGTGTAATTTTTGATTTAGTGTATGTGAGAGCGAATTTCTTGAACCTATTCATAATTCGACCAAATTGTTAATTTATTTGCATTTAAATGTTTCTGACAATTTTATTATTTCTTGCTTCACATAAATGAGTTGAGTTCATAAGAATTTAATAATTAAGAAAAATTATGTTCCATTATCTGATACTAAAATATTGATGAATGTATAGTTAGACTCGAATTATATTTTTATTTTTTTTGATTTTTTGAAAGTTGAATGTTGAACCTGTTATTTTTTTCTCTTTATTTAATAAATATTACGTTGCGTTGAATGCTTGTAAAGACTAGACTGATTTTATATTTTGCAAGAGTTCAATGTTGAACCTCCTAAATACTTTATTCTTATTATTCAATAAATATTACGTTTTGTTGTTGAATTTGTACTGACTAGACTGATTTTATATTTTTTAAAAGTTTAATGTTGAGCCTGTTTATTTTCTAATTATTCAATAAATATTACGTTTTGCTGTTGAATGCATATTAAGACTAGACTGATTTTATATTTTGTAAGAGTTTATTGTTGGACCTCCTAAGTATTTTTTCTCATTATTTACTAAATAATACATTTTGTTGTTGAATGTGTACTAAGACTAGACTGACTAGACTAGACTAGTTTAATGTTGAACCTATGTTATGTTTTTTCATTATAGAATAAATATTACGTTTTGTGTATTTCCTTTATTTTATTTTTCATGCACCACCCCTATATATTGTTGATTGACCCAATAATACATAACTTAATTAAGTTCCATTCCAATGACACATAAAAAGGCTAATGTGATGGATTTTAATTATTCATTCCCCTCAGTTTTCATTCACTTCAGTTTTCATTTAATTAATCATATTTATTGTAAAATATAATTTTTTTTCGAAAAAAAAACCTTAATTTACTGTGAAAAACTTGTTATTTACGAAAGTAAAAAATTATTCTATAATAAATTTTATTTATTTACATGAAATATAATCTACTAAATATAAATTTATATTTGTTTGATATAAACTATTGACTTTCATAGAATGAACATTGTTTTATCTCATGAATAATATATATTTATTAATAAGAATTCGTTATTTAATAAAAATATATCTTTTCTCCTTCAATAAATTCATTATTTCTTATGAATATATAATTTCTTATAATAAATTTCCTATATTTATGAGAAATATTCTTTTCTGAAATATAAATATATCTTTATTCATTATGAACTAATGATATTCATTAAAAACAAATATTTAATTCTCATAAATAACATTAATTTATTATTAATAAATCGTAATTGAATGATAATATAATTTTGTATCTATTAATAAACCTTTTCATCTATTAATAAATCGTATATTAATAATTAATATATATATTAATTTTTCACCAATATATATTTATTTTTAAAACTCAAACAAATCCATTATTTGGGACAAATAAATATTTATTACGCCATATATGAATGAGGGGTTTATTTAATATGAATAAACTTTATTATTTATAAAGAAACTGTTCTCTCAGTGTATACACTTATTCTTATACTACCACGAAATTGTCAATGAATATCTAAATGTTTCAAACCCAAAACTCAAATAAAATTGAGACTCTCAATACCAATGCATTCTAAATGGCTTGAAATATGAATGCCACATTATTATACTATTTGAAGCTTGCAGGGTATTCTACAAGTAAATACCAAGTTTTAATTGGATCGGATTGGTATATTTTGAGTTATTGTGGAATAACAACAACATTTAGGATGGTCATAACTCCGAAACCATTTGGCCTATTATGCCCAATAACGAACTTAAATGTCCCATCCGGATGCGCAACCAACCCGAACCGAATCGAAATTAACCATTAATCTGGGAATCTTATTGCCTGGAATATAGGTCAGAATCGGAAATGAATTCGGAAAATAATGAAATTTATTCCAAGAATTTGAAACAGCTATCTGCCTGCGAATGTGGGGCGGGACAATGCTTGAAAGGACTGGCAACCAATGAATAGGTGTAGATCTAATAGTTCCAGTGCTGATCCCCATAGATGAAATCTGCTGAGCGTCAATTTTTTGAGTATAAGCACTATTAAACCAAACGGGGCAACAATATTCTGCGGCAGAAAAAAAAAGGCTAAGGCTGCCGGTCGAAGAGTTTCTGCATCAGCACCTCATGAAGTACCAGCTAATTTCTGCACAATATTATTTCTTGTTTTCAACTTCAGAAGTAAGTCATCCAAATGGGCTTTGAAATTCGAAGAGGAATCAACTTTCACTCCTAGGTATTTAGGATTAAAATTATGCCTTAAGAAAGAATCACCAAAAGTTACACTCAATGTTATATACTTTTGGTGATTGTTCAATAGGAAGCAAGAGACCTCTGTTTTATTTGGATTCGGACACAATCGCCTCTGAAATGGTTAATTTTTCAGGATTTCTAAATCTGCAAATAGATTATTTTCTATACTTTGGAAATCAGGATGATGAAATGCAAGGGCAATGTCATCAGCGTATATTAATTTCTCAGAGGAAGTAGCAGGAATATCACACAGATATAAATTGAAAAGAAGAGGTGTAAAACTGAACCTTGTGGAAGGCCATTATTCGATTTTTTTTAAATACTACTATTATTATCAACAAAAACACGAAACCTTCTATCTGTCAGCATATTTTCGAACCATTTTTTCACACTTCAAATGAATATAAAGTTTTAAAATCAAACCATCTTTCCATACCGTGTGATATGCCGCCGACAAATCAACATTTGATTTCTCATAAATGAAAATTTGGTGGACAAGAATGGGCAACTTTTGAAACGTTCATAAAATTTCTGAACTCACTTAAGTTTTGTGGAGCAGTATATTTATTCCTTCTTGATAAATGTCCACTCAAACCTTTATAATAGGATATCAGCATTATACAGGTTTCCCAATGGAAACCGTGGGAATTGTTCAGCGCGGAGAAATATTGAGCGTGAAATACCTTGTATTTCCCTTTTACCGGGGACACATACCCACTTATTTCCGATGGACAACCCTGCATTTTTGGCGCTCTTGTTCCTCGGGACAGACTGCTTATCAATTTGCCTAAAGGTCTGTAATTTTCGATTTTTTGGCTGGAAATAGTCTTAAACGATTTGGCTAGACTCACTGATGAAGAATCCGCGGTCAAAATCGATTGTGTCCAGCCAGCCGTTGCTACGATAACTCTCGAACGGAATGAGCTAGATAGTTGACATTTTAAGAATAGGTTCAGTTCATTACTGATCACAATCGGCCGGATGGTTTCGGAGTAGTGATAAAAAAAATTGCACATTACAAATTTAAAATTAATTTTTTGCAAGATGCAATTTCATTTTAAGAATCCATTGAGATAATTTTCAATACTAACAAGTTGATACTTCCGGAGATAGGATTTTTGAAAATTTCAATAATAAATGTTAATTATATGAATTCACAGACTGCTGGAATCGAAAATCAACGTTCGTATTTGCATCTTATCTACAGATAAAATACATGTCATGTTTATCTAGTTAGTAGTAGCTAGTAGTAGTACCTCATGATTTAAAACACCTATTATTCTAGGAAACAAAGTATGATTGAAAGCAAAATAAACAATGAAATATCCTCAGCTGTTCTAGAATTATAAGGATTATAGGATATTATAATTTTTGGATGATAATATAATGCCCTTGGATAATCCATCTGATGATGGAAATATATACTTTGGTGAGTTAATCAAATTGGGTTTAGAATATCTCCAGTAGAAACAAAAAGCAATATAAATTTCTATTGATATAATATAATGAGTATCTCGGATACTTCCTTATTGGGTAGAATCAGTCTGGTGGTTTCAGATTGATAATTTTTGCCACTGCTGTTTTTTTTAAATGACACACTTTTTAATTTAATTTCTTGGATGAATGATGCAGTTCTATAATAAGCATCTATTGACATAATTACAAACTCTGAGAAACCAATACTTCCGGAGATATGATATTGTCAATGTTTGAACAAGAGCGACAAAGCCCCTATCCTCAGGGCTTTTTGTGCGTATGTCTGTATGTATATGTATGATGTATCCGGAGATCATCAGGTTATCATTTTGCCCAAATGTCTGAAATTTTCCAATTTTTTACCGAAAATGGTCTCAAACGATTGGGTTCGACACCCTGATGAGGAATTCGAGGACAAATTTCATTCTGTCCGGTCAGCCGGCCATCCGTTGCCTCGATAACTTGACAACTGAAAGAGATAGCAACTTGACAAATACGACGGACAAGTTAATTAACGGGCATAATCGGCCCAATGGTTTCCGAGTTATAAATTTTTTGTCAACCAATACAAATCCGATCGAATTGAAACTTGGTGAATATTTGTAGAATACAAACCTGACATTTGTCAAATTTTGTGATAATCGTATCATCAGAAAATTTCAAAAAAATTATCAAAGAATATAATATGTGTCACGATTACCTGAGAACGGAAAGAGATAGCGATTTTCTATTTTTAGGTTCGGTTGTGTATCTGAATGCGACATTTGTGTTTGTTAGTAGGCATAATCGGCCAACCGCTATAGGAGTTATACGAGGGGTAAACCACTAGGAATTCTGGTGCACAAGAAAGTAGAATTCCATGGAAATCCTATTGAATTCCGAGGAATTCCTATTGAATACCAGGAATTCCTATGGAATTCCTGGATTTCCTATGGAATTCCTTGAATTCCTATTGAATTCCATGGAATTTCTATTGAATTATTGAGAATTCTTATTGATGTTAGAGTGCAACACCTATCGGACAATCATGTATACAGCTCCAAATAATTGGTTTTAACCGAGGCGTAAGCCGCAAGGAATTCTGGTGTACAAGAATATATAATTCCAATAGAATTTCAAAAGAATTGCTATTGAATTCCTAATGAATTCCTATCGAATTCCTATTGAATTCCAATGAAATTCCGGTGAGTTGGAATTCTGGTGTACAAATTTTTGTCAGTGGTTTCCCCCTCGGAGTTATACCCATCAGAAATTCGGTTGTTATTTCCTCAATAACTCAAAAAATACGAATCCGATCCAATTCAAACGTGGTAATTAGTTGTGAATTTCTGACGCAAAAATTCCTGCAAAATTTCATGAAAATCTTATTACTAGAACTTTTTTAAAAAATCATTGAGAAAAATTCAATATGTCAGCAAATAATCGACCGGCTAAAATTTCGCGAGAGCCTTCAGAACCTAACTGAACTGTCAAGTTCCAAGTTTGAACACGATCGGAGCTATATTGTCGGAGATCCGAGCAGCCTCATGTGAGATCAGTGGCTGGTTGGGTGACCGTTGCCTCGCTAACTTTCGAACGAAAGGAGATAGAGACTTGCAAATTTCAGGGAAGATTACGCATCCGAATGGGACAGTTGCGTTCATTTTGGGCCCAATCGGCCCAACTGTTTCGGAGTTATACTCACCTGGAATATTATTTCCTCGATAACTCAAAAAATATACTCTCGATCGAATTGAAGCTTGGTAACTAGTTGTAGAATATCGATATAAGGACGTGTGTAAAATTTCGTGAGAACCGTACCTCTAGAAAATTTTTAAAAATTACGAAAAACAAATGGTTAAAACACTGACGTGAAGTCAGGAGTGGTAAATTAAATTATGAGTGTCCAGTACAGGAGAATGGACAATAGAACATGCGCGCAAAACCTCCTGACTCCATGTCAGTGATTGAACCAATTTTTTTATACAGTCGGATTTATATTCTTGGAAATAAATTTATTTCCTGGTACTAAGTAGCTTTGGGTGAGCTTAGTACCAGGATGGGTGACCATCCTGGCTATAGAGTTGAACAAGCGTGCCTAAACTCCTGAACGCAGTGCCTTTCCAACTAGTTTTATTCGATATCCGAATTCGATTTTCGAAGGTTTATTATTTGAAAAAATATTCAACCCCACATGCTTTCTTTCTCTCTAGAAAGATTTCCAGACCTATTCCAGGAATTCTTCTGAAATCCTATCCCGGAGATATGGAGATATGCTCCTTTATTTTTCCAGGGACATTCATCTACGCGACTCACACCTTCATCCTGATAGCAAGCATCCCGATCTCCGTCCTATACATACAGGCTTTTATTAAATTCCTCCAGAATCAATACATTGGGGTGGCTGAACAATGGAACTATAATTGGATCTAGAGGATTAATAATTGCTAGAGCCTTGACGCCACGACGCCCGTAAACTGATACCGAAATTTCCTTGTGACTAGATGGTTGGAAAATTCGATTATGAGTGATCGGGTGCCACATGTTGGTAATGTTGACATACCGCTAATTTCCTCGGACTGCGTTACACCGAAGGTCCCAGAGGGACATCGTTACCGTTTCTATTGACATCTCTGTTCAGGCAGAAAGGAATACCCCAGGGCGAATTCATAACGTAGTTTCATATTTCGTCTCTTACGTGATCTGGAATGTGATTCGGTGCATTCTGCAGATGTCTTGGATTCCTGGTGACATAACCAATACTTAACAGTTCGGAGTTTGTACAAGTTACTCAGGATATCCCAATGATTTCATCCCGTATCATAACAATTGCATCGAAGGAATGACATTCACGATTTAGTTTTCGAAACAATGAACATTGTCCATTGTTTTTTTCTGGATATTTCCTCTCAAGGTCTGAAAAATATCTTATAAATAATTTGAGAAAAGCACTGACGTGAAGTCAAGAGCTTTTGCGCAAATGTTCCATTGTTTATTCACGCCCCATGCTAAGTCGAGCTGAAATTTGGTTCTCGATTGGGAAATGATGGCTCGAAGTAATGTGTGGAACTTCAGTTAATTCTTACGCTTAGTTTCTGAAATATAAAATATAAGTTATAGAGAAAATAACAACAAACTTTCAGATGAGTAGAACTCCAAAACCGTTTGTCCGATTATGCCTATTAAAGAAGTCAAATATCACATTTGCGCAACCTAACCTGAAAATTGCAAGTGGCTATTCTATCTGTTTGAAAGTTATCGTGAGATACAAATATGTATTTCTTAATTTATTTTAAATTTTCTTATGACACGATCCTGACAAAATTCCAAATACTTCTTTGCGTTAATATTCTACAACTAGTAGCCAAGTTTCAATTCGAAAGGATTTGTATTTTTTGGGTTATCGAGAAAATATAATTCCAGCTCGGTATAACTCCAAAAATTTTTGGCGCCGATTATGCCCAAAAACTAAATCAACTGTCCCAACCTGAACATTGCAAGTCGATATCTCTTTCCGATCAAAAGATATCGTTGTCACCCATCCAGCTGGTGAACTCACCCAAAGCTGCTCAAATTTGGAACTTTGCGGTAAAGTTAGGTTTTGTAGGCTTTCGCAAAATTTCAGCGATATCGGACCAATTCTTTTTGACATATAAAGTTTTTTCAATGATTTTTTTTAATATTCGGGTGATACGATACTCACGAAGTTTGGCAGAAATTCACGCGATGTCATACTAAAACTAATTATCATGTTTGCGTTGGATCGGACTCGAACTTTTTGAGTTATTGAGGAAATGACAACAAAATGTTGGACGAGTATTACTCCAAAACCAATTAACTGATTATGTCTATTAAAAAACTTAGATGTCGCATTCGGATGCACAACCTACCCTAAAAATACAAGTCACTATCTCTTTCCATTCTCAAGTTATCGTGACATGAACAATATCTTTTAATAATTTTTTAAAAATTTTCTAGTGATACCATCCTCACAAACTTCCACAGGCGACTTTATGTCGGTATTCTACAACTAGTAACCCAGTTTCAATTTGATCGGATCTGTATTGGTAGAAAACAAAATTAGTACTCGGAAACCTTTGACCCGATTATACCAATTAACGAACTTGTGCGTCGCATTTGTACTCGCCACCTACTCCGAAAATTTACAGTCGCTGTCTCTTTCCGTTCGAAAGTTATCGTGTCAATATCAATCAGATTTGACCCGGAATTCTTCATCAGTGAGTAGAACCTAATCGTTTGAGACTATTTTTCACAAAATATTCGAAAATTACAGACATTTGGTCAATGCGAGCAAAAAATGTAATTATTTTGAAATTGTTTCTATGTCGAAAACATAAGATAACTGATATTATGTCACTCTTGTTTTCCTGAATAGTGTGCCTATATATATTTGCCTTAATGGTGAAAATGGTCTCAAACGATTAGGTTCGACACATTGATGAACTTCTGTCTGTCCAGCAGGCCGTAAGCTCGTTAGGATCCTATGAAAAGAAAATTGAAAAAAAAATTGGTATCTCCAAAACTATTGGTTACATATCGTTGAATTTTTGCCAAAGCTTGCAAAACATTTTCCTACAGGCAAGATCGGGATTTCTTTCTCGATCAGATCTATATTATTGCAGATATTGGCGAAATATCGAAATATTATAACGATCATGTTGCACTCGATCAACAAAGATGACAACGGTTTTTGCGCGTATGTTCCGGAGAACATCGCGTTATAGTTTTGCCCAAATGTCTGTAACTTTCGAATTTTTTGACGAAAATGGTCTCAAACGATTAAGTTCGACTCCCCAATGAAGAATTCGAGGTCAAATTTGATTCTGTCCGTCCGGCCGTCCGGCCGTCCGGCCGTTGCCACGATAACTTGAGAACGAAAAGAGCTAGCGACTTGAAATTTTCAAGGTAGGTGGCGCATCCCAATACGACGGACAAGTTCGTTAATGGGCATAATCGGCCCAGTGGTTTCCGAGTAATAATTTTGTTTTCAACCAAGATGAATCCGATCGAATCGAAACTTGGTGGGTAGTTGTAGAATATGAACCTTAGAACGTTTGTGAAATTTTGTGCGAATCGTATGGCTAGAAAATTTTAAAAAAATTATTAAAAAATATTTTTGTTGTCACGATAACTTGAGAACGGAATGAGATAGCGGCTTGATATTTTCAGGTTAGGGTGTGCACTAGAACGCGACATTTCAGTTTGATTATGAGCATAATCGGCTTAACGGTTTCAGAGTTATAGCTATCTGAAATTTTCTGAAATTTGGTGGTTTTTTGTACCTCATTAACTCGAAAAATACTGAACCGATTGAATTCAAACATGGTTATTAGTTGTAGAATGCCAACGCGGAAATGTTTGCAAAATTTGGTGAGGATAGCATTTGTAGAAAATTTTTAATAAATCTTTGAAAATAAAAAAAAAATATTCTATATATCAGTAACTAATAGTTTGAAATTGCTGAAATTTTGCAAGAGCCTTCATAACCTAACTATACTGCCAAGTTTCAAGTTTTAATACGATCGGTTAAATATTGTTGGAGATTCGAGCATTCTTGTGTGAGTTCAGTAGATGGGTGACCGTTGCCTCGATAACTTTCGAACGAAAGGAGATAGGGACTTGCAATTTTCAGGGTAGGTTGCTTATCCGAAAGGGAGAGTTGAGTTCGACTTTGGGCATAATCGGCCTAACGGTTTCCGAGTTATACCCACCTGGAATATTATTTCCTTGATAACTCAAAAAAAAATTGGTTCAAGCACTGACGTGAAGTCAGAAGCTTTTGCGCGTATGTTCTATTGTTCATTCTTCTGTATTGGACACCCTTAATCGAATTTACCATGGTAAATTATGTCGTCCATTCTCCTGTATTGGACACTTAATTCGAATTTACCGTGGTAAATTCGAAGTAATAGTGTCCAATACAGGAGAATGGACAACATAATTTACCATGGTAAATTCGATTAAGGGTGTCCAATACAGAAGAATGAACAATAGAACATACGCGCAAAAGCTTCTGACTTCACGTCAGTGCTTGAACCAATTTTTGAATTCTGTAATGCAGTTTGAATTGATCATATTGGAAATAGCATTTCTGTGGTCATGCCATTTTTATAAGAGCGATTTGTTTAAAAGATAATTTTGAATCGATTTTTAATATCTATCGCGGGTTGACGATTTGAAATTGGTAGGTACCACTGGACTTATTTTGAAGAATTGGGCCCCACATATTTGGGTTTAATCGAGAGTTAAACAATATTTTTATCCGGGAATAAAATATGCTATACCCAATATTCGAGAATTTCCCAAATCAGAAATATCCTATGTAATATTAAACAATAAACAATGAAAAGACGTAAGTTACAAATAATCTTTAAGAATGTCAGTTCCAGAGGAGTTTGGAAAACAGTTATTTAGATGCATGTATACCTTTACTCCATTCACTTTTATAAAGTCCCACGGTTGGCCATGATATTTTGACACATTTCACCGTGTATATTTTGAAAATGTTAGGTTATGCTCATAGTAGTAATTACATATTTGGGTGGCTGAACAATAGAACTATAATTGGATTTAGAGGATTAATAATTGCTAGAGTCTTGACGCCACGACGCCCGTAAACTGATACCGAAATTTCCTTGTGACTAGATGGTTGGAAAATTCGATTATGAGTGATCGGGTGCCACATGTTGGTAATGTTGACATACCGCTAATTTCTTCGGACTGCGTTACACCGAAGGTCCCAGAGGGACATCGTTACCGTTTCTATTGACATCTCTGTTCGGGCAGAAAGGAATACCCCAGGGCGAATTCATAACGTAGTTTCATATTTCGTCTCTTACGTGATCTGGAATGTGATTCGGTGCATTCTGCAGATGTCTTGGATTCCTGGTGATATAACTAATACTAAACAATTCGGAGTTTGTACAAGTTACTCAGGATATCCCAATGATTTAATCCCGTATCATCACACTTGCATCGAAGGAATGACATTCACGATTTAGTTTTCAAAACAATGAACATTGTTCATTGTTTTTTTCTGGATTTTCCCTCTCGAAGTCTGAAAAATATCTATTATTAATAATTTGAGAAAAGCACTGACGTTAAGTCAAGAGCTTTTGCGCGCATTTTCCCTTGTCTATTCACGCCCCATACGAAGTCGATCCAGCTGAAATTTGGTGCTCGATTGAAAAATGATGGCTCGAAGTTATGTGTGGAATTTCAGTTAATTCTTACGCTAAGTTTCTGAAATATAAAATTTTTGAAGTTATAGAGAAAATAACAACAAACTGTCAGGTGATTAGAACTCCAAAAATGTTTGTCCGATTATGCCTATTAAAGAAGTCAAATATCACATTTGGTTGCGCAATCTAGCCTCAGAATGGCAAGTCGCTATCACTTTCCTTTCGACAGTTATCGTGATATACATGAATTTATTTCTTAATTTATTTTCAATTTTCTTGTAACACGATCCTCACAAAATTCCAAATACTTCTTCGACTTAGTATTCTACAACTGGTAGCCAAGTTTCAATTCGAACGGATATGTATTATTTAAGATATCGAGAAAATATTATTCCAGATGGGTATAACTCCGAAACTATTAGGCGCCGATTATGCCTTAGAACAAACTCTACTGTCCCACTCAGATGCGCAACCTACCCCGAAAATTACAAGTCACTATCTCTTTCCGATCAAAAGATATCGTGGCAGCGGTCACCCATCCAGCTAAAAATGCTCGGATCTCCAATATAATAAATCCGATCGTGTTCAAATTTGGAACTTTGCTGTAAAGTTAGGCTTTGTAGGCTGTTGCAAAATTGGAAGACAAACTGCCTTGGGTCAGTTCAGTATCTGGATAGTGGACCACTCTGGCTGTGGATTTAATCAAGCGCTCCAAAGCTCCTGAATTCAGTACTTTTCCAACTAGTTTTATTATATGTAACCCATAAAATAACCATTGAATGATTAATGCACCACCCAAAGTATCCTTAGATGATTGCTCAATAAACATCGTGCATCACAAAATTCGGGGACCCTCTTTGAATTACCACATTTAACGTTCTTAAACACGCGGAATTAAATTCGAATACTAATAAAAGGACTAGTAGTAATGCCAAATTAATCAGTTCACTTTATTTATTTCTAGCCGGCCTCATAATATGCTCATATTGAAATCTATATCTTTTGAACGCCCAACAGTACTAATTCTGTTCTGAAAAAATACTGACCTGATTAAATTGAAACTTGGTAACTAGTTGTCGAATACCGAGATAAAGACATATGTAAAGTTTTGTGAGGATAGCATTACTGGAAAATAAAAAAAAATAATTAAAAAATATAGTGTTTCTCACGATAACTTGAGCACAGAAAGAGCCAAATGACCAAACGGTTTCGGATTTATACCCATCTGAAATTTTGTTTTTATTTCCCCAATAACTCCAAACATACTGATCCGATCCTATTGAAGCATGGTAATTAGTTGTAGAATGCCGACGAGCAATTATTTACGGAATTTCGTGAAGATCGTATGACTAGAAAATTCAAAAAAAATCATTGAAAAAATTCTGTTTCTCAGAATGTGTCCTTCCGATATCGCTGAAATAGAGCCTAACCTAACTTTACAGCCAAATTCCAAGTTTGAACACGTTCGGATCTATAATGTTGGATCGTTGGACATTTAGTTTGGAGCAAGTTTGGTCAGAAGACTTCCTTCCGTACGATGAACGGTTTATGCGTAAAAAAAAAATCAAAATAACTGAGACAGAAGTCATGGTGAAGAAAAAACCAGAATTTAATAATTAATATATGTTTTTAATCTTACGTTCCATATGGCCACCGTTTTTTTCGCTCCAAGGGATTGCAGTATGCCTCAAGAATTTCTGCGGAAATAATTTGCTGAAACATTTATTATTTATTTTAAGATCACAAAGTTTCTCAACATATGGGTTATCCACTTCATCTTTCAAGCGTATTTTTACAATTCTTGGTCAGAGCAGTTCAATTGTTACTATCGTTAAGAAGCTAAAAATTATTTTTCGTCTTGGAACGTCATTCCAATGATATTACCTACAATTTATTTGTGATGTATGGTGAAAATGGCAGACTACTTGGAAGAACATACCGAGCATTCAACGCAAAATATCCACATCAACCCCAAATGACGAAAGAAAAATTTAATGGATCAAAAGAAATTTTCTGTATCATGGAAACCTAGTGAGACCTTATGTAGGAGCAAAACCGATTTCTGAATATGAACAAAATGAAATTGATACTCTCACACACAAAATTCGAATAATATAGACATTTGTGCAAAATGAGCGCCCTTGTACAAGCGTGCAAAAAATTGCTGTTCTTTCTATTTCGGATACCATAAGCAGACCGATATAACACAGGTATATTGGTTTTATTGGACCTATCTTTTCAAGAATCATTGGCGGTTTTTTTTTAAAACCTTACATCAGAAATAGTCCCATCCTCTAACTCAGAAGAAATCAACATTCCTCTTCGCGTACAGATAAATCCCACTTTCAACTTAATTACATTTTCCCCGTGTTTCTCAAGTTAGATACCAGATAACGGAATGAGGAGTGAAACATCCCACGAATGAAACTTCTGGGATACTTCAAAACTTGTGTAGGACGTTTACTCGGAAATAGAATGTCAAGTTCATGATGTCGCACACGTATAGCTTGGATATATGATAGAAAAGGTGAATTTGAAATGGGGTGAGGAAAAAAGATGAGAATATACCCTGAATATCAGTGACCCCTGAAGGAATAACGAGGACAGACGAAATAACTATACAACTCAAGTGGAATAAGCAGGTAGATAATGTTATTGGAACCGATTGGTCACTTGTTCAAGTTAAAGCCAGAGCGCGCACCCATCCGGGTACTGAACTCGCCCAAGGCTGCTTACCTACAGGGAAAAAAATAATGTTCCCAATATTTCCAAGAATATAAATCCGACTGTGAAAACAAGCGTCCAAACAAACTATTTGGCCGAAAAAGGTCTCAAATGATTAGTTTCGAGACAAATAAATACATTCACTTTTGAGTCGAAAATAACCAGTGATGTGTCTGTGGTGACGTAAGAAACCATTGAATACATACATACATCGTTCGGACATGAACTGTGTCATGCGGTGGTGTAAGATCTCTGTTTAAACACATACATTCATTGTTGGGCCAAAAAGAAAACGTGCTTTGTTTTAGCGGCGTAAGGACACAAATCAGTGTAATAGTACAATAGGTCTCTTGCATGCAACACGAAATCCCATATGTTCATGTTTTTCTGAATCTACTTCAATACCAGACAATCATGTATATATATCCACTTTCATAATTTGTAAAATTTTAATATTTCGGTATCGAAAATCGATAAATCAAGAAGCAAATTTATTGAGGTGAAACGCTTCTGAATCGTTTTTCTGACAGCTGACGTAATAAAAATATACCATCTGCTTGTTACAGCCAATGACGACAACGAGCCCTTTATAGGATGCTCTGTGCACTGGAATAAAGAGTGAAAGGGACACGAGAAGAGAGTGAGAGTATATATGACAGGTTACGTCACGCGGGGGCCTCAAGTTTCAATCGTTTGAAAAGGCATTATGTGCAACCAAATTTGAATGATCGTTGAAAATTTAAATTTTTGACTGCGGTTGAACTATTCCAGTATTCTTATGGATATAATAATCGATTCCAATAATAAAAAACATTCATGCAAGAGACATATTGTGCCATGAGATAAAAAGACACCGTATAGCAGCAGTTTACTTTCAATAGTTTATTCCGAGAATCATTCCTCTGACGCTTATCAGTCGAATCGTACGGTTATGCCATGAAAAACTGAATTGACATTTGATAAAGAACTCCCTGTATAGCAGTAAATTTTTTATAATATAATAATAAACGAAAATACTAACGCTTGACCTAATTCAATGAAAATTTCGACTTAATTCCGCTCACAACCACTTTCACAATGTTATTATTACGATTGAATTGGAAAAAAAAATGAAAAAGATGAATAATGTCGGCTGCGGGAATCGATCCCGGTACCTACCTACATGGAGCTCTACCCCTAAGCTATTCAGTCAGTACAGGATTATGATGAAAACCGGAACTTAAACTGATGTAATTACTAACTGACGTTTGAAAAATATCATAAAATTACTTATCATTCGATCAAGTTTAAATCGAGAACAGTAAAATAAGGTACATATCGACCTTATCAAATTTTACTTCGGACGATCTATGCACATGATTCATTAAATTCTCTCCAGGCACGACAAAAATCAAAAACTTTTGACTACTTTGTTAGTCGAGTGTAAAAAAATGGACCGGTGCACCCCGATCAATGAAATTCGATATTTCGGCAATATCTTCACTAATATGAATCTATCGAATTCAAATCTAGAACTTCGCTGTAAAAAAGGTTTTGAAGGCTCTCGCAGAATTTTAACGATATCTGACGGATAGTTCCTGAGATACAGAATTTCATTAAGCGCATTTTATTAAATTTTCCAGCTTTGCGATCTGCACAAAAATTTGCATAAATCTCTTTTTCGCATTATTGATGGGAAAACAAAACTTCGGATGGCTATACTTCCGAAACTATTCGACGGATATTGTCCATTAACGAACTTAGCTGGTGCGTTTGGACTCCAAAGCTAACCTAAAAATATCAACTCTCATTGCCTTCTAGCGTAATCCTGCTGAAGGCCGGACAGAATCAAGTTTGACCTCGGATTCTTCATCGATGAGTTGAATCTAATCGATTGAGATCATTCTCGGTCAGAAATTCAAAAACATTTGGATGAATTGATAGACATTCTGTTCAGGTGAACAGCACGCCAAAATTGAATATTTTTCAATTTGATTACGGGGTACTGTGTCTTTTTCTGTGCTCAAGACCGTATATCACTCCCTGTGTGAAAGTCACGTAAGATATATAATAGTGTTCAATTATATTCTTCTGTCCGTTTTTTGACGAAGGAATCCATACTGAAGAAAGAATTGCTCATCAATATTTTTAAATTTCAGCTAATTCTGTAAACAAATTCAATATTTACAAATCACAACAGATAGGGTTTTTTGCTGAGGTTTTGCTGAGCTCTTCGACCATACGTCGAACTGTATAGTACCCTGTTACAGTAACCTCTGCTAACACATATAAAGCTCTCAGTCTAAAGAATATGGAATATATTGTTCTGTATACGTCTGCATGCAGGATATAATACAATCTGCCGTATTAATAAAGCAGTTATTAACTGCCCGTCAACTAACTGATCGTTATCAGGTATATTATGTTGAATAGAAATAGAAATTCACAATCTGAAGTAACGCTGAATTCAAACCCCAGTCAGCTACATGCGGAAGCATATGATGAAATTAGGGCTAGCAGAAACTGACGAGTGCAGATTCGGTTGGGAGGAGGATGAAACTCCTGATCAACTGATGCGGAATTCCTCGCCATCTCAAACCAACACAAGGAATGCTTTGAGCAATAAATCTGCAGGAGCGAAGACGTAGCCTCCTTGAAGCCATCCCAGATACTGGAGTTCATCAAAACTCTGAAACTGGAAGGCGAGCTGAATGAAGATGGTGATGACATCGACAGCTCTGTCGGGGGGCACAATAGACATTAAGGTCGCAGTGCCACGTTACCCCCTACAAAAATATACTAATACTAGGTATACTAGCTAACTAACGATTAACATCAGTGTCACGGTCAATTGAGGTTTGTGTAGGCATACCAAATCCTCAGTAATGATTGTTTAACAGCGCAGTTAGCGTAACCTCTGTTGCATACGATAACAGAGGTTGCGACAAAATATTTTCCTTAGATGAGAGTTTTCGTTATTACTTAATGGAGGTTTTAAATCTCAACAACGCTTTGCGAACACGGCTGATTATATTTCGCCAGTATGGCAACTAATAAGTTTCACAATATTTGAAATTTTAATTTACGCAGACACAAAACAACATATTATTCATTATACAATTATTGAATATCAATTTCCTGGACACTTCATAGAAAGAAATATCTACCAAGATACATAATGCGAATTTTTACCTGGACTCAATTCAGCTCGACTCCAAATTCGCTACTTATGGTAATTTAGATTTGGTAAACAGGTTTTCGAGACGGGTGAATAAATTTAGTCATTCGAGTAAATACAAAATGGCTTATTGATCCCCATATTAGGGTAGTATATCAAGATTTCCATGACACGAACAGATCGCTCTCGTTATCGGCACTAAATCCTTGAGCGTGTGCGGATAAGCTTTTGGGTTATTTAGCTATAGCCCCTTTGGTCTTCCGTGATTTAGCGACAACGAAAAAGTCCGGTTGCCGTCCTTTCTCGGTTGAGAAGGTTGCGAAGAACGACGTGACCTAGGTCCGATTCTAATTTATTAGGAGGTGGTCTGCTTGGCTATTTACGATACTGTTGTAGTTTTCTCTTTTTGTCTTCCTGGGACCATATCGAAAAAAAAGCCGTCAAGTCTGCATTACGTCTGCTATATCGGTTATTGTGCATTCAAGAAGAAGTGCAAGTTTCAAACCAAGCTGGACTAGAATTAAATGAACTGGTAGACAGTTTATTTGCAACATGGAAAATTTCACCCAAATTAAAATCTCGATATTTTCGGAACAGAAAGATATATCGAGTTGCGGTCTTCAAGAGGCTCAAGACCAACTCTTTGAAAATATGTACAGGGTCCGTGCGATATATTTCTTCTATTTTTCTACTCCTACTGGGTGAGCAAAGGAAGACACGTTTTCTTAGCAAAGTTTGGGGCTCTTACAGATTCTGTAATCTGTAAAATTGATCAGTGAGTCAAACCAAATCGTTTAAGACCATTTTCAGCCAAAAATTCGAAAATTAGAGACGTTCGGGGCGTTCGGGCAAATTGATAAGCCGTGAAACAAGAGCGCCAAAAATGGAAAAGGATTTCCAAACTTTCTAGTTCCATTCGAAAACGAACAAAATCTCAAAAACATTTTCAAAAGGTTAATATAAAACTGGCTTTCAAAACTTACACGAAAATTACACTACTTCTAGGAATTACATTCGATCAAACTCCGCACATGTTAAAATGGGGTATATATGAAATTAGTGTTTAGATTGCAATAAGTGGTTCGCCGGGCAAATAATCAGAAACATTCTCACATAGTATAAAAAGTATATGGGACACATTCGGAACAACAACATTGATAAATCTGCTGTTGAACATCACGTTTTATGAACTGGCCAATCAATTTCAGAAAATTCCGTCAAATTCTCGAAAAATTCCAATAAATATTACTTAGGAACACTTGGTGGTATTGAAGTATATAAGAAAAAAAAATTTCTGATTGATGATCTAACCCCTATTAACAACTCATCGTTCTCACTAATCCGTTTTATGACTAAGTGTATAATGTCAACCCATACTTGAGTCTAAAAATTGATGTGGTGATCATTGTAGTATTCATAACCAGTCTACAGTGACCTCAACTAGAATATCCCTAAAGAAGTATTGTATTTTTGATGACTTCATAGAATACTAACAGTAGTGATATCGAACTAAGTTGATATGCCACTTCATAAGTAATCGTTCAACTTAAGGGGTTAGGTGTAGTCAGCTTTTTAAAAAAATAATTCTTTGCATTTTCTTAAAGCGTAATATCCGAAAAGTTCAAGTAAATTCGACAAATACTTCTACCCCGGCTCCAAACGTTGGGCCAACCTTGGCCCCAACTATGTTGGCCCACCGTGTGGATGGGGTTATTTGTCTTGGCTCCAACGTTGGCGCCAACGTTGGTTGTTGGCCGTTGCTTGTCGGTTTTATCAAAGGAAAATTGCGCCAACAATCGCGACCCGTACACACGTGACGTGACGATTATTCTTGAGAATTAAAATGGAGGAAGCAGTGGCGTTCTATTATAATATGTGATTGAATAATTATCTACTACAACTCGTAAATTTCCTGCGAAATCAAACATGCACTCAAAATCTAGAGCGCTACTGAACTGAACACGGAAGTCGAATATTGCATCATAAAAAACCCTTTGAATCGTGCCAGTTTACCGACAGTCCGGCGAAGTATATCGTCTTCGCCGGAACACATCGCGATTCCGCGAAGTACCCGGCCACATTGCAGCGAAAACGCGAATATTCCCAGAATCGCGTTGGCGCCAACGTTGGGTCCAACGTGTAGACAACTCATGAAGTTAACCGGTCAACGTTGGCCCAACGTGTGGAGCCGGCCTTAGAGTTTTTCGATAATTAGTAAAGGGCTCTGGGCGAGAGCAGGTCGTTGGCCCAACGTGTGGAGCCGGCCTTAGAGTTTTTCGATAATTAGTAAAGGGCTCTGGGCGAGAGCAGGTAGCTAGCAGCTAGCGTGCTAACGACAAGTCTCCAGAAGGTAGAATGCTACGTAGACAACATCAAATAGATATTTTGGAAGCTACCACAACGGCTAAAGAACTATTGCATGGCCCAAGAATAGATGACAATGCAAGTTATTAAATAATACGTAAATTGAGTGTTAAACTTCAAATGCGTTTTTCTCAAAACTATGTTCTTTGACCTGGTGACCACTGTAGCTCGAAAACCTCTCTGTAGATTTTAATGAAATTATACAGCTTTTCGGAAACATGATCGTAGGGTTTTCTTTTTTTTCCAATTTCGATTTTTTATAACCAATTAACTATTGGTTTTTTCCCGAAAATATGGAAAAAATGTTCCTGGGGCTGCCATTTTGCTAATTAAATAAATGAATAAAGAAAAGAATGGATTCAAGCCCTGTGGACAGGAGCTTTCTGGCGCTCTAGTTCAAACAGACAAATTATATCTGCGAAAGTATTGGTTTCTCAGAGTTGGGAATTATATCAATGTATTCATATGATAGAACTGCATCATAAAGGAAATTGAATTCAAATAATAGTTTATTTATCAAGATTAAATGAGCAATCATGAGAATGCGAACTGCACCATGGAAGAAATCAAATTCAATCTGGCCAATTTTGCCCAATAACGGACTTAACCGAGATATTCATCTCCCTAGCCTACTCTGAAAATTTCAACTACCTACCTCATTCCGTTCGAGAGTTATATCTATGTCTATGGATGAAAAGCAGTCTCACTACTCTCAGATCTCTTACTTCATGTTCCGTTCCGAAATGTAAGGCTTTTCTGAGAAAAACTAATTTCGGAGCAAAAAACTGAGATTTTTCTCACTTCGCTCACAATTCTTCGATTGATTAGATAATGTCATGTCTCAGGAAAATAAGTTGACATTATGACAATTCTTACATAGAATTATATCATTCTGTGACAACGTTGAAATACGATTAATTATTGAAATTTTGAAAAATCATATCTCCGAAAGTATTAGCTTGTTAGAGTTAAAAATGATATCATTGGATTCTTATGGTAAAACTGCTTATTGAAAAGAATTTAATTAGGAATTTGCTTTGTAAAAAGCAAATTTTTTTTTGTTACTCCGAAACCATTTGTCCGATTTTGCCCAATAACGAACTTAGCCGAGATATTTATCTCTCAAACCAACTCTGAAAATTTCAACTGTCTAGCTCATTCCGTTCGAGATTTATCGTACCTTCGGCCGGCCGGACAGAATGAATTTCGACCACGGATTCTTGATCAGTGAGTCGAACCAAATCGTTTAAGACCATTTTCATCGAAAAATTCGAAAATTACAGACATTTGGTCAAATTGATAAGCACTCAGTTCCGAGGAACTAGAGCGCCAAAAAGGTTCGATCAGGCGCAAGATTATCTATTTATAAAACGATTCTTCTTTTGTCCGATTGATTTCTGATGAATCTCCAAGGATAAGTGATGGTCACCGCAAGAAGCTTCGGTTGGAACTGGATCAACACAAACCGCCATTACTTTTAAAATAATTAATTTTTTTTTCTGAAATTTCTGTCAAATCAAGTCGAAACCTTATTTAATGATTCTATATTTTTACTTTCATAAAATAAAATAATTTACTGGCAAAAAAAAATTATTTAAAATTGCAATTTTTTCGTCTCTCTGACTATACCTAACCCGTTAATCATGAATCATTTTAACTCCCACGATATCATATTGAAGGCGGCATCCTCCACGGCTCCCATAACCATAATTACGTTCACGATAATGAAGTGCAGAGCTAGAAAACTCTAACCATGCAGCGCCCAAAAAGCGAATTTCCACTTAAAATCTGGAACACAAACCGATTCCGTATTCTAGACCTAAAATCCTCGAACCGCCAACTACATTTCATTCGGATTGCCGCACTCCACAAAATGAATTAATTTCGAACAAAATCCCTCGTACTCACATTCGTCTGTTTCGTGTAAATAAAGCGTTTTTCATTGGAACATTACACTTTATTATTGCAAACATAAGGGACGACTAGACCGCGAATGAAAATGCAAAACGGGCTTTAAGTACGCGTTGGAAAATGGTAATTGCGTGAACATTTCATAAATTAGCAGAACTTTATAGCATGGAGTACGCGAGCTTTAAGTGAATTAGATTTTGAAAAAATTCATGGTTATATTTTAATGATTAAGTGAATTATGTCTCTTTTTTGTGAACATAAGGATAAAACTTAAATGAATCGAGATGCAAAATGGCTCTGTAATATAAGAGAGCCGCGACGTGAAGTCAATACCATTTGGTGTGCTTGTTCAATTTGACCTATTTTTGCGCGTATGTTCTGGGGAACATCGCGTTATAGTTTTGCCCAAATGTCTGTAACTTTCGAATTTTTTGACGAAAATGGTCTCAAACGATTAAGTTCGACTCCCCAATGAAGAATTCGAGGTCAAATTTGATTCTGTCCGTCCGGCCGTTGCCACGATAACTTGAGAACGAGAAGAGCTAGCAACTTAAAATTTTCAGGGTAGGTGGCGCATCTCAATACGACGGACAAGTTCGTTAATGGGCATAATCGGCCCAGTGGTTTCCGAGTAATAATTTTGTTTTCAACCAATATAAATCCGATCGAATTGAAACTTGGTGGGTAGTTGTAGAATATGATCTTAAGCACGTTTGTGGAATTCTGTGCGAATCGTGTGGCTAGAAAATTTTTAAAAAATTATTAAAAAATATTTTTGTTGTCACGATAACTTGAGAACGGAATGAGATAGCGGCTTGAAATTTTCAGGTTAGGATGAACACTAGAACGCGACATTTCAGTTTGTTTATGAGCATAATCGGCCAAACGGTTTCAGAGTTATAGCCATCTGAAATTTTCTGAAATTTCGTGGATTTTGTTCCTCATTAACTCAAAAAGTACTGAACCGATTGAATTCAAACATGGTTATTAGTTGTAGAATGCCAACGCGGAAATGTTTGCAAAATTTGGTGAGGATAGCATTTGTAGAAAATTTTTAATAAATCATTGAAAATAAAAAAAAAAATTCTATATATCAGTAACTATTCGTTTGAAATTGCTGAAATTTTGCAAGAGCCTTCATAACCTAACTCTACTGCCAAGTTTCAAGTTTTAATACGATCGGTTAAATATTGTTGGAGATTCGAGCATTCTTGTGCGAGTTCAGTAGATGGGTGACCGTTGCCTCGATAACTTTCGAACGAAAGGAGATAGGGACTTGCAATTTTCAGGGTAGGTTGCGATCCGAAAGAGAGTGTTGAGTTCATTTTTGAGCATAATCGGTCTAACGGTTTCCGAGTTATACCCACCTGGAATATTATTTCCTTGATAACTCAAAAAATAAATATTCGATCGAATTGGTGCTTGGTAACTAGTAGTAGAAAATCAACATAAAGACGTGTTTAAAATTTTGTAAGAATCGTATCCCTAGAAAATTTGAAAAAAATGACGAAAAAAAAAATTTCAAGAACCGTACCCCTAGAAAATTTTTAAAAAGTCACGAAAAAAAAATTGGTTCAAGCACTGACGTGAAGTCAGAAGCTTTTGCGCGTATGTTCTATTGTCCATACTTCTGTATTGGACACCCTTAATCGAATTTACCATGGTAAATTATGTTGTCCATTCTCCTGTATTGGACACTTAATTCGAATTTACCATGGTAAATTCGAATTGAGAGTGTCCAATACAGGAGAATGGACAACATAATTTACCATGGTAAATTCGATTAAGGGTGTCCAATACAGAAGTATGGACAATAGAACATACGCGCAAAAGCTTCTGACTTCACGTCAGTGCTTGAACCAATTTTTTGAATGGTGAGTGTTCCGTGCTCAGCGTATAGAATGAAACTAGAGGTCCTGAGGTCACCCCTTGGCTAGGACCGAAAATTTCTATTCAGACGATAGTGGCCACCATACAGGGTGTCCCAAGTTCGAATGCCTATTAGACGTTTCTGGAGACCTGGACATATTTGAAATATGAAAATTGGGATTATGATATTGCTTGAAATTCTCTATAGAGCTAAAATATTTTCGAAGCCCAAGCACTTCCGGTTATACAGGGAGTGAAAATAAATTTGATGAAAACATTTTTTGTCAAGTTTTGCATTCCTGGTATGATCAAATATTCAATGGTGAATACATTTCTGTTAAAACCAGTGTAACTGTTCGTTCGAATAGTTTCTAAAATATCGAAAAAAAAACCGGAAAAAAGTCAAATATGTTTAGTCAGTACTATGTTCATTATTCTTAGATTAAACATCCTGAGCGTGAACCGTTTTTACAACATCGAAGAGAAAGAATGTGGAAAGGTCATGCATCTTTTGAATTTCAGAAATATCATCACAGGGTGTTTCAAATCTCGTGATGAAAATTGTGATAAAAAATGTGCCATAACTTTTGTTTTTCAAATTAGAATCGTATTTTTTACGCTCTAGTTCATCGGAACTGACTTCTTATCAATTTGCCCAAATGTCTGTAATTTTCGATGAAAATGGTCTTAAACGATTTGGTTCGACTCACTGATCAAGAATCCGTGGTCGAAATTCATTCTGTCCGGCTGGCCGGCCGTAGGTACGATAACTATCGAACGGAATGAGCTAGAGAGTTGAAATTTTCAGAGTAGGTTTGGGGGATAAATATCTCGGCTAAGTTCGTTATTGGGCAAAATCGGACAGATGGTTTCGGAGTAAAAAAAAAAAATTTTTTTCTTACAGAACAAATTCCAAATTAAATTTTTTTTAATATGCAGTTTTATTATAAGAATACCTTCATATCATTTTCAACTCTAACAAGCTAATACACAGAATGATATAATTCTATGTATGAATTGTCCTAATGTCAACTTATGTTCCTGTGACATTACATTATCTATCAATTCATCAATCGAAGAATTGTGAGCAAAGTGAGAAAAATCTCAGTTGTTTGCTCCGAAATTAGTTTTTCTCAGAAAAGTCTTACATTTCGGAACGGAACATGAAGTTAGTAAGAGATCTGAGAGTAGTGAGACTGCTTTTCATCCATAGACATAGATATAACTCTCGAACGGAATGAGGTAGGTAGTTGAAATTTTCAGAGTAGATTAGGGAGATGAATATCTCGGTTAAGTTCGTTATTGGGCAAAATTGGCCAGATTTAATTTGATTTCTTCCATGGTGCAGTTCTCATTCTCATGATTGCTCATTTAATCTTGATAAATAAACTATTATTTGAATCGAATTTCCTTTATGATGCGGTTATATCATATGAATCCATTGATATAATTACCAACTCTGAGAAACAAATACTTTCGGAGATATAATTTGTCTTTTTGAACTAGAGCGCCAGAAAGCTCCTGTCCACAGGGCTTGAACCCATTTTTTTCATGATTGCGTTGGATTCTGCGGTGAAAAATAATGATAGTTCTATAACATGGTTATGCTCCTAAATTCAATAACTTCAATTTTTTTTTTTTAGGAAAATCATGTTGAAAAACTATCATTATTTTTCACCGCATCATAAGAAAATAGGGTTTTAATTAGAAAATCAGAAGTTATGGCCAATATTTGATCACAATATGAAACAAATATGAAACACCCTATGATGATTTTTCTGAAATTCAAAAGATGCATGACCTTTCCACATTATTCCTATTCAATGTTGTAAGAACGGTTCACGCTCAGGATGTTTAAAAAAAGAATAATGAACATAATACTGACTAAACATATTTGACTTTTTTCCGGTTTTTTTCGATATTTTGATAACTATTCGAATGAATACAATGGTTTTAACAGAAATGTATTCAGCATTGAATACTTGATCATACCAGGAATGCAAAACTCGAAAAAAAAATTTTTCTTCAAATTTATTTTCACTCCCTGTATAACCGGAAGTGCTTGGGCTTCGAAAATATTTTAGCTCTGTAGAGAATTTCAAGCAATATCATAATCCCAATTTTCATATTTCAAATATGTCCAGCTCTCCAGAAACGTCTTATAGGCACTCGAACTTGGGACACTCTGTATACTGTTATCAGAATAATCATATAATCGTAATCATGCCATTAGCAAGCCCACAAAAGCAAACTGACATCGAGTCGGTGCTTTAGCAACTTATTTACTGTTAGTATTATGAGGTTAATCTGCTTTGGTGCGCATGTTAATAACATGTTCAATATTTTTGCGCGTACACTGGGTTTTCCTTGAAGAAATGCTAATATTTAAGGGAATGATTCTTTGAATCATTTCAAGAAAGAAACGTCTTATGAACATATGTCTTAAATGTATTAACTATTGAGATACAGGGTGATAAAATTTTGGAACTGTGATGTGAAGCAATTTTAATTTGAGTTTTTCAATCAAGAACAGAGCATGTGACAAGAAAACATATTTTTTGGATTCTCATCCATTTTGGAACCAATCTGATTTCTTAATTTGCTTTCAGTCGATGCACAAACATTTCCACACCGCATCAGATTTTTGAGGAATTGATCGTGAAGTAAAACGATTTTTTAAGCGGAAACCGTGCATCGGATTAAGGAATGAGGATCTCTAAAGTAATTTTTATTTCAAAAGAAAGCAGTGGCGTAGTATTTTTTTTCAGTAAAAACAAAACTGGAATATTGGCTAAGTTTCAATTGATGTAATGTAAATTTAAGAGTAGATTTGAGGAATGAATATCTCGCTTAAGTTCGTTATTCGGTAGAATCGGTCTGGTAGTTTCGGATTAATAATTTTTTGCACTCTTAGTTTTTCTTAAATGACACTTTTTTTTTATTTAATTTCTTTTATGATATCATTCCCAACTCTGAGAAACCAATACTTTTTCTTACAAATAATATCCATTCATCTCGAAGTGACCAGAAAAATCGTATTTGGTTAAGTACCTTCTCTAATACCTCCCATAAATTTCAACGAATGGCATAATCGTCAGTTTTCCTCTCTATATATCTTAAAACGTTCACTGAAAACAATATAGAGGGATTAATTTTTTGTTGAGTTTTTTCTACTAGCAGCAGAATTCGATTAATTCGTGTACGCCTCCACGGGTCAATTTTAAAATTCCTAATTTATTCTGTCGGAATTTTTGCGTTCACGGGGACTATGAAATCTAAATTAATATGTGAATTTCCTGTACAAGTATAAGCCGACAAAATCTCGCATAACGAACTATATGGACGACTCGTATTTTGTGGTAATGGTTTTGGGGATGGGATACGTGATACAGCAGGGTTTAGTGTAGTTTAGGTTTAATAACCGCGTTACTATTTCAGCAACATGCATGTTTCTGAAAATGAATCATCCGCATTTCGTGGTGAATTCAGTGAACAATATATTTGGTTTTGATTGGTAAATTCGTATGATGCTATAACTAGCAGTTATTACAGTTGAAATTATACGAGGATGTTCGAAAAATCATAATATACAGGGTGAGTCTTTAACTTGTACATTAACTTTAACCATATATTCCTCTCATCAAATAATACATTTTTTTCATTTACCATTCTCCACATTCGGCTTATGTAAAAAATTTTAAGCGTTTAAAGATTTTACAATGTGCAAAGCCAGCCCTAACTGTCTTCACATGTTGAATACAGAAACACTTACTGGATTCAATATCGCCTAATTATATAAAAGCTTTATCATCTGATACTCGAAATTTTCTGAGAAATCTTATTTACTCACTGAAGTCTTATGAAATGGTTTTAAATAATCTTTATGCTGCATTTTTGAAAAAAAAATCCTGAATATTAAAACACTGACTTCAACTTGATTTTCATTGAATATCTACTATAAGATTATCTACAATATCTTTTTCGCCTATTTCCTTACATATTTTAATTCACATCATATAAATGAATATGATATCAATATCCAACTAACAACATTTATTATAACCTCTACTCTACTGAATCGAGATAAACAATCTGTGATTATTTCATTCTGTTGTCTATGCAGTGATGACTTCGTATAGACACAGTATAATAATATTTTAGTTTAGTGTGACAGAAGCAGGCACAGAAGTGAAGAATATTAGGATAGCCACAGAATATTTGGTTGGTCCAACCTTTGACGTGCTTGTTTAAATTCATAGCCAGGTACCGACTGAACTGAAAAAATGCTGCAAATTTTGTTAAATTAAATGTTTAATATTAATAATAATAAAAATATATTGGACTCTTTTGTATATATATAAGCGATTATTGTGAATGAATTGCAAGATTAACAGTGTGTTTCAGAAAGCCTTTATAAGCTTGATTAAAGATTTCATCCGATGGTTGCGTGAAAAAGTTGGGAAAGCCCTGAGGACAGGCGCTTTGGCGCTCTTGTTAAAACTCTGACAAATCATTTCTCCGAAAGAATTGGTTTCTCATAGTTGTTTCAAAACTATCAGGAGTTATTCTGAAAAATTAAGTAAATGAAATAGCCAGTTTTATCTATGAAACAAATCTAATGTAATCAGTCCAAAGAGAACTAAAACCAGAATACTTATGTAAGAAATCTTAGATAGTGTTACTAAGGAATAACTAGCCGTACATTAGTAGGAAATTCCGTTCTATATCTTCCATAATCAGAGAATGACTCGTGAATTATGCTCGACTCCTTGAACTATTCACTTTAGATTAACTAACCAAAAAACTCTGCGTATGAAAAATATCAAATTGTTTACGTGCGTACATCAACCAAACTGTTCAGAAATACACTTTCAATTTCGTTTGATATTGATGACGTTTATCTTTCAAACTGGACTAAATGACAGCTACCGCAAACAGTAAACAGTTAGTTGAACGGAAGTAAGGCTTATGAGTTACGAACCAGAAATAAATTGTCTATTATAGGAAGATAATATTACACGTGTAAACACAGATCATATGATAATTCATAGATAGAATAATTAGAGCATTCTGTGGAAACATAGAAGTACGATTTATTATTGGAATTTTGAAAAATTTTATCCCCGGAAGTATTATCTTGTTAGAGTTGGAAATGATATCCATGGATTCTTATCGTAAAATCGCATCACAAAAAAAATTAATTTGAAATTTGTAATACAAAAAAAAACAACATTTTTATCGATACTTCGAAACAATCTGGCCGATTTTGCCCAATAACGAACTTGACCGAGATATTTATGTCCCAAATCTACTGTGAAATTTCAACTGCTTAGCTGATCTGTTCGAGAGTTATTGTAGAAATAAAATATAAAAATCCGTTCGAGAGTTATCGTGTTAATGGCCGGACCGGCCGGAAATAATCGATTCTGACCACGAATTCTTGAACGGTGAGTCGAACCAAATTGCTTGACCCATTTCATCCAAAAATTCGAAAATTACAGACATTTGGGCAAATTGATAAGCACTCTATTTCGAGGACAAGAGCGCCAAAAATGAAGTGGGAATCAACATACAATCTCACTGATTCGGCAAGAATAAGAGCAATGAAAGCTTCGTGAAACCCACCGTAGCAGTGGGGGGTACATCGTTTGAAAGGTCTCGTCATTCTCTATTCAGAAATCTTATCGCTTTCATGTTTATTGTAAAAGTCAAATTAGAAAGAATTAATATAATGTGATTACCGAAATTCATTTTAATATTCCCTCGAGTATTCCCAAATATTATTACAATAATATTTGAGGTTAGGATTTTTTTTTCGACATCTTATTCATTAACATAGAGATATGGATCATGCGGAGTAAGATATATAAGTGGAAAGGTCTAACGGGTAATTCCACAAAAGGAGCAGATCAAAAATAGTTCTGCAGGTACCAGCAGAATTATTTTTAATCTGCCCTTTTTGTGGAATTACCCGTTAAACCTTTCCACTTATATATCTTACTCCGCATGATCCATATTTGTATGTTTCATATCCTCGGGTTGAGATCGCATCGCACAGGTAGCTTATGCTTCCTCTGTGCCGATGCCATAGTTTACCTCCGAAATGGAGGTCCTAGAGCTGAGGGCACAATTGGTTGCTCGCTCCTGGTGTGGTGTCACCTATTTTCACTTTTATTTCCATCTTTATTGGTTTCTTGGTTGCCCTGTCCTGAAGAAGCCAACTAGCAGAAACACGTGTCGGCAGGTATCAGCAGAATTAGTTTTAATCTGCTCCTTTTGCGGAATTACCCGTTAAACCTTTCCACTTATTAACCCTTAACCACTAATCATACGTCTCAGAGACGGCATCACCCCATCCGATTCGTCAGATAACCCCTCCCTTTCAACTCCTGCCATTGCCCTTTATATGTAATTTATCATCGTACCACACTCACTTAGTACCCTAAGGTTGCTTGTCGTACATTGTCTAGTTTCCGAGATATCTCTAGTGAAAGATCGATAGCCGTCTCGTAGACGTATAGTTAGCGTTAACGTAAGAATAAAAACATAGAAATACGATTTATTATTTGCATTTTGAAATATCATATCTCCGAAAGTATTAGTCTTTCAAAGTTAAAAATGATATCGATGGATTTTTATGGTGAAACTGCATCTTGAAAAATTTTTTATTCGAAATTTGCAATGTAAAAAAAAATTTTTTTTTGTTACTCCGAAACTATCCGGCTGGTTTTGCCCAATGACGAACTTAACTGAGATATTCATCTCCCAAACTCACTCTGAAAATTTCTACTCTCTACCTCATTCTGTTCGAGAGTTATCGTGGTTACGACCGGACGGATGGACGGCCGAACGGCCGGCCGGACAGAAACCATTTTCACTATTGGAAAAAGAAAAAAAAATTCTCTATGTTCTTATCGGAAGGAAAGAAGAACGGCATATGCTTGTTACGAATGCCAGAATCCTATTTACCGAGAGTATGCGAAAAAAGTGTGTCCGGATTGTGTATCAAATTCGTGATAGACAGGCATTGTCAGTTTTTTCAAAATACTTGTTTTCGACCAATTCTTTTGACTACATTTCAGTTCAACTCTTATTGTATCAAGAGTAATAAAAATTTCACATATTTTTAGAGTCTTTCGATCTAATGGCAGTTGTTTAAAAGATCGATGTCAAAATGCGGAATATTTGGAACTCCTTTGGAAAATGGTGAATTTCACTGAATATTGAACTTTTATTACATTTCCGAGCATATTTTTCACCTCCGGAATATTAAAGCGAACAGTTAAACAGATAAACAGTTCACAAACTACAATCTATGGATTAATATGTCTATTTAATACATAGCCGTCTGTGAGACGTATAGGTAGTGACGACGTAACATATTTGAAACGTTAGTAGTTAAGGGTTAATTAACTTTCATAATTATTTTGCTACATTTTAGATTTTGATATTGTACCCAATTTCACTAATCACTTGATTTTATTTTTTTCTTATTTTATTTTTGCAATAAACATGGAAGTAATGAAATTTTTGTATAGAGAATGACGGGACCTTTCAAACGATGTATCACAAGCCCATACTTCCTATTTGAAAAATTGGGGATTCTAACTGTCTTTCGAAGGGGGTTGAAGGTAGGGTTTGCATTTTTACGAAGAAGAATGACAATTTAAATTTGAAGTGTTTCTGGATTTTCCATAAATATGTACAGTAACCAATATAATGAATTTATTCCATTTACCTATTCCACACTGTATAATACGATAATGTTCACTGACTTCTGCGAAGAGGTTGGCATCCCTATACATCATTATCTATATTTCACGAAACTTGATTCAGCTCAAGAGGAGTTTTAGTAGGAAACATCACCTTGCATTTACAGCGTTTCTAGTGTGGTTTATTATCAAATATTAAGTTGAATGTTCCTCTAAGTCAAAGGACTGTTCTATCTTATATGAATTTGCTTCATGATGGCTGCAGTTTTACGGGGCCATAACGGTTCTACTACAATGCTGTTATTAAGAACTGAGCACTATGGGGGCATCAATTTTACTCACGTCTCTTCTCTTAGTCAAACTGGATATGGGAAACTGATAGAGTTATTGCGAATGCGATGGTTCCTATGCATTTCCCCAATATTTCAAAGCTCCAAGTAAACAGTCATCGGTATCGGGCCTCAAAATACGTGATTTCAGAGCAGTCATAGTTATTCATAGCAATGTACGAAATCTTCCGTCATTTTTATTATCGGGCCAAAAAACTTCTTGATCGCTAGCATCCAGAAGAATTCAGGAATATAAACTACCCAATAGCGTTTCATTCGCCGTGCAGTATTAAGAATTATGAAGAAAGTTCTGATTGTTAAGATGAAACTCAATAAATATTGTATGGGTTGTTCACTCTATTACAGTGAATTCTCCTGAAGTTTCATCATTTTTGCGATTATATTTTTGGAACAGCGTCCCAATTTGCCCAAATGTATGCATTTTTGCGCGTATGTGTTGGGGCACATCGCGTTATTGTTTTACCCAAATGTCTGTAACTTTCGAATTTTTTGACGAAAATGGTCTCAAACGATTTAGTTCGACTCCCCAATGAAGAATTCGAGGTCAAATTTGATTCTGTCCGGCCGGCCGACCGGCCGTTGCCACGATAACTTGAGAACGAAAAGCGCTAGCGTCTTGAAATTTTCAGGATGGGTGGCGCAACCCAATACGACGGACAAGTTCGTTAATGGGCATAATCGGCCCAGTGGTTTCCGAGTAATCATTTTGTTTTCAACCAATATAAATCCGATCGAATTGAAACTTGGTGAGTAGTTGTAGAATATGAACCTTAGCACGTTTGTGAAATTTTGTGCGAAACGTATGGCTAGAAAATTTTTAAAAAATTATTAAAAAATATTTTTGTTGTCAAAATAACTTGAGAACGGAAAGAGATAGCGGCTTGAAGTTTTCAGGTTAGGATGTGCACCAAAACGCGACATTTCAGTTTATTTATGAGCATAATCAGCCAAACGGTTTTAGAGTTATAGCCATCTGAAATTTGGTTGTTTTTTGTTCCTCATTAACTCGAAAAATACTAAACCGATTGAAAATTGAAAAAAAAAATTCTATATATCCGTAATTTTTCGTTTGTAATTGCTGAAATTTTGCAAGAGCCTTCATAACCTAACTCACCTGCCAAGTTCCAAGTTTTAACACGATCGGTTGAATATTTATTTATTTATTTATTTATTTATTTATTTAAATAGTGACAAGGGTTGAGATTATTGAATCTATAAACCCAACTCAATTAAATTCATATTGAACAACTGAAGGAACTATAAGTACTGTGTAAACAGAAACATGGTAAATAACAAAAATAAAAAAAAGTTAATTTCGACGCCATCCATCCAGCCTGTTCTTAAAAGCGTTAGTAGAAGGAGCCTCCACAATTGCCGTTGGTAGTTGGTTCCATGAACTGAATATTCGGTTAGGGAGAAACATCCGCCGTGGTGTCGATTTGAAGGCTTCCTTAGATAACTTATACCGTTGCCCTCGCAAGCTGTTAGTGTTGAGGCAGTACATGTCCTGGATCTCCCTGCCGAAGTGGCCATGAAGGGCTCGGAATGTAAATATAAGATCCCCCCTAGTCCGGCGTTCAGCAAAACTTGGTAGACCGAAAATGCGAAGACGTTCCTCGTAGGTTGGACGTACACACGAATATGGGAGACGTGTAATCCAGCGTTGAACGGACTCCAGAAGAATCTCTTCGTACCTGGTTGAAGGCCACCATACTGGTCCAGCATATTCGATAATGGGTCGTATGTACGTTTTATAAAGAAACATCCAGGTTGCTTTATCAGAGTTCTTGAAGGATTTGCTGAGCATATATATTATTTGCTTCGCCTTTCCCGTCGTTGACTCAACATGAGCGGACCAACTGAGATCGGAGGTGACAGTAACTCCAAGGTCGACGTGACGAGTCACAGGCTTTATTTGGCGACCTTCGATGAAATAGGAAACCATCGGGTTGTTTCTGCCCATGTGAAGAACGCAACATTTTTCAATGTTCAGAGGTAGCATCCATTCATGGCACCATCTGGAAAGAGCATCTAAGTCCTCCTGGAGTATGTGAGCGTAGAGAAGTGGTAGATTGTAAAGCTTAGCGTCGTCAGCAAAGGAAGATAACATCGATTTTAGCAGAGGAGGTAAGTCGGAGGTGTACAAAAGAAAGAGAATCGGACCTAAAACTGAGCCCTGCGGGACGCCAGATAGTACAGAGCTCTGAGCAGAAGAGTGGAGATTCGAGCATTCTTGTGTGAGTTCAGTAGATGGGTGACCGTTGCCTCGATAACTTTCGAACGAAAGGAGATAGGGACTTGCAATTTTCAGGGTAGGTTGCGTATCCGAAAGGGAGAGTTGAGTTCGGGCATAATCGGTCAAACGGTTTCCGAGTTATACCCACCTGGAAATTTATTTCCTTGATAACTCAAACAATAAATATTCGATCGAATTGAAGCTTGGTAACTACTTAGTAGTAAAAAATCATCATAAAGACGTGGTTAAAATTTTGTAAGGACCGTACCCCTAGAAAATTTTAAAAAAATTACGAAAAAAAAAATTTCAAGAACCGCACCCCTAGAAAATTTCAAAAAAATCACGAAAAAAAAATTGGTTCAAGCACTGACGTGAAGTCAGAAGCTTTTGTGCGTATGTTTTATTGTATATTCTATATATTATTAAGAGTGTCCAATACAGAAGAATGGACAATAGAACATACGCGCAAAAGCTTCTGACTTGACGTCAGTGCTTGAACCAATTTTTTGGTTTGACTCACTCATGAAGAATTCAAGGTCGAAATCGTTACTGTTCAGCCGACTGGCCATTGCCACGATAACTTTTGAACAGAGAAAGATAGCGACTCGACATTTTATGGGTAGGTTTCCCATCCAAATACGACGGTTAAGTTCGTTATTGAAGGTCATAATCGGTTTTGGAGTTATACCCTTTTGAAAAATTGTTTCCTCAATAACTCTAAAAATACATACGATGGAATTGAAATTTGGTATTTATAGTCCGTCTAGAAAGTATCCGGATTTATTATTTCTCATAATTTTAATATATTTATCTTTCGTATCATTCTTAGACAAGAGTAATGTATACAATAGCTTGTGCAGATAGTCGGCTGTGGGCACCCAAGTAGTAATTTGACGTTGCGGTTACGTATTCGAAGAAGGTACGCAACCAAACTAAGTTACTTCACCGACCTAAAAACAACGTTTTCACAACCATGATTTGCACCAGTTTGGTCAATCATTTTCGAGTTTTTGAAACGTCGTGATCCAACTGTAGTTATCCGTTGTTCGTTGTCTAAACGTTGCGAAGTTTACTTCGAAACCAACTATACGCCTGCGCCCTCTCGCGTATCATTGACATTCCATTTTACATGGACTGAAGACAATAGTTATCTTTCAACCAAAAACCGATGGCCAAGATCTCTATTGCCTAGCTATATTCAACAAGGTCGGCTCTACATTGGGACAACGTTTTAAATTATTGTAGTTGTCTTCCAAATGTTTTCATAGCGTCGTTCTCATTCCCAAAATATTAACTACTTGGTATAAAGTTGCTTGAACGTTGTCACTACGAATTATACCAACTATAGTTATGATTAACTTCACCACTACGTGTATAAGTAGTCTTGAGAGCGACGTTTCAAGAACAACTAGTTTCTAAACCAAGGACAACGTTAATTTTGGTGTATTATGTGGTTATAGCCATATGTCAAATATTGTTGTTGGTCAACAATTTAAGAAATAATGTCGCAACTAGAATAAATAAAACCTGTAGAATATATAGATAAGGTTTTCGAAACGTTAAACAATTGGTGTAATCGAATGAACTCGGAACAAGTGCAGTATATGAGACAATAAACAGGATAAAAAGTTCAAGCCCTGTGGACAGGAACTTTGGCGCTCTTGTTCAAACTTTGACAAATCATATCTCCGAAAGTATTGGTTTCTCAGAGTTGGGAATGATATCAATCAATTGTACTAATAAAACTGCACCATAAAAGAAATAAATATAAATTCAAACAACAGTTTATTTATCAAGATTCAATGAGCAATATGCAATGATTTAACCGTGTGGAATGGGTTGATGCAACTTACGCTCGGTGCATAATTTTCACAACTCGAAATACCTAAGGAAAGTATCATCGAAATGACTAGAGCAAGGCTGGAGACAATTATAGCAGATTGTTCATTTATTCCTGAGATTTGAATAGGTAGAAGCTGACGAACAAATTATTTTAATAGTTCAAAATATATTAATAAAATACAATCCTCTTTTCATAATTTGACAGTACTTACCACTAACACATTCATTCTGTATTATGAACCTCAACCTAAGAAAAAATATTTGATACACAAATGTAGATCAATGTTTCAGCATTGTTGTGCTAGCAACATTATGAAAATACTATATATAAGAATATGTCTAACTACTTAAAGAAGAAAAAGGTAATATTAACCTCGGTGGTCAACGAACAGTAATTTCTTTTGATGATTATATTATGTTGTCCTTTCCTATTGCCTTCATAAACTACATCATTAAAATGATCCAATTCTGAATCTTCTGATACACCATCTCCAATATTTGCACATAATTTATTCAATATGCAACAAATCAATATTATTTTTGGTATCAAAACAGTCTTGTATATATTCACAAATTTAAGTCGCGGAACCTTGTATTACAACACAAAATATTTTCAATTACGAATTATATAAATAATAAAAGTTCTCCTGCAGGGATATTCAGGTACTTTTATTCTTTGTTCAAATGAACTATCACAAAGTAACGGACTACTGTATCCATTATTTTTCATTAAAATTTCAACACTTGATTCTTGATTTCCGTAAAAGAAAATGGCATAACTGAATCATACGTGAAATATTTTCCATAGTAACAACAGATGAAACATTTTCTTCTCAAATTCATTATTTTTCCCGAGTGAATTCACATTGTGAAAAATACGCAATTACTACAATTTCTATGTAGAGAGGACAACGTTGCGTAGTTATCTGACAGGAAAATATACACGGTGATATGTGTCAAAATTTCATGTCCGAACGGAAGACTTTATAAAAGTAAATGAAGTATACCTTGTAATATTAACAGTATTCACCGAAACGAGGATAATATTTTGTAGCTAACATTGGAAAAGTAACATGGCAAAGGAGCCGGTGGTTCTTGGTGACACGTATTTCCGCTTATCGGCTTTTTCAGGGAACCAAGATAACCAAGGATTAATTATTCTTATATATGTTCACTGCATATTAACTTATTCAAATGAACCATGACAATTTTCCAGAAAAATATTACTTTATTCTACTGTGGGGCATAACAGTTCTTACATTTCCTCACACGTTCCCTGAATTAACTTACTTTTCAACACTATTACTGATAACATTAGACATAACTCAACTCAAGCTTCTGGGACATAAATGAAATGGTCGTTTTGCAAGTCAATTAACATGCAAATTACTAACGGCAGTCTAACTTCTAACAGGCTATAAATTACTTCTGAAAACTTCCTAATATTACATTCACCATGCAGACATGTAGACTGTAGATGTGAAATTTTGAATTTTTGTTTAAGCTGTTTGAAGTGTACGGAACTGCATCAACTTTAGTGACCTGAAATATACAGGGTGATTCAAAAGTCGAGGTGAAAAACTAAGGAACGTATACAGGCTGATATTCTTGATAAAAAATGTATAATAAAATCTCTTGGTTTTTGGTTTTGTTTCCGAGATATCAGATTTCAAAGTTCCTGCATGTCATCAATTTTCAGCTTGATTACATAATATAAAAATACAAAATTAAATACATCAAACATACAAACATATCACCATTAGCATCGAAACATGGCAACGCAAAAGGAGGGAATCTTATACTAATGACATATTTTGCCTATTCTAAGTTTCGACTGCATTATAATTTATTCCATTAATTGTTCTTGATTATTGATTTCTACTGCGTAAGTAAGTTGTTTAAAATGCCTCCATACAAGTTAATCCAAAGGAATCAAGTCAGGTGATCTCGCAGGCCATAGCACCACGCTGACCAACCAATCTCCTATTCAAAGTTTTATTTAACTAGGCGACAACAATTTGTCCAACATGTGGTGGTAATCCGTCGTGCTGATACCACATACGGTTGTATACCAAATCCACAGGATAATATTCCAGTCCATCAATCACTTCAGAGTACAAAGTAGATAGAGGTGACACCTGGCGTTCAATCAACCAAGCTCCTCGTTGCGGCTACTCGAAATTATAGATCCAACGTATATTCCTTTTGCTTTCGTGATGATTCGCAAGTATTGCGTTTGGAGTCTCAGACAGTCTACTGGGATTGCTCTGAACTTTGGTCTCTGCTAGTCCATGAGATATCATTAAGAATATTGGACATAGAATGAGGTAAACTGTAACCAATTGCCAATAACTAAAAATGGTACACGGTGAAATATTCATTGATTCTAACCACCAACAAATATTCCCCATGAGCCGGGCTGGGTACCTCATCACTCAGAGGAAATCGTCATTCAGGGGCAGATATGAACCGGTTTCATGGTTATTACCAATCGTCAGTGTAACTCAGCCACACTAAATGACAACTGAAGGAGTTCTAGGAAACTCAAACCCATTTGTTGCGAACTGGTAGGGAGAAAATCTCTAGGGAGTCCCCTAGGGAATTCCTTACGAACTCCGACTCTCTGCGATGAAGAAAGCTTGAGGAGACGTTCATTCTTTTGCCGTAAGGGACTGCGCAGGGCCGTCTATCTATATGAGACCATTATCAACTGAAAAGGCCCGGTTAAGTGTGGTTAGAAAAACACCAAAAAGAATATTGGAATTCAACAATATAATATATAGTGGACAGGACAGACGTTCTTCTGCTCGAACGTGGTATTGCATGCTGATCAGGGGGATAAGCAAACGTTTTTTCAATTTTCGATATACTTTTTTCTATGCGATGAGAGTCGCATTGCAATATGTTATTAAGAATTTTCTTTATACGTTCATGTGTTGATTTTCGATAATGTTCGAGAAGTGCTATAATGGAAATGACTGTGATTATGATGAGTCTGAGATAGATTCTGTTGGGAGGTATAAAATACTTAATATGATCTTAAACTATAGAAGAGAGAGGACGGATAACATATTTCCTGACATTGAAACCAAATGGACACCACATGACCACTGAACCAGGCTCCTTTTTCCTGCTGTGGCTTTCACATCCGTAAGCTGCACATCCTACCATTATGCGTAACACAGTTCAACGCTCAAATAAACACAATAAACAAACATCCACTACATCGTTTGGTGTCCACCAAACTGTCAAAGTTTTGGTTTCAGATCGATAGCGTTGCGTAGTACGGAATTGGTAATTCCCTCTCTTCCCTAATCAAAGCTTATGATTAATAAATTAGAGAGAAGCTTGTTGGCTATTTTCTGGATCTACATCTGAAACCCGAACGAATCTTAAATGATATGCCATATCATATAGGGAACTGTTAGTATCTCATAATAGAAGATCATAAACCTGATACATAACTCCTGAATATTCTGGTTTTATAATATTATGTAATAGAAAATATATTCAGCATAATAAAGAGTACTGGACTGCACTATCTTCCATAGATAGCCAACATTAAATTCCCTATCTAAAATCATAATACTTGGAGTTATTAGTGGAATAGCTCATTTTGTATGGACAAGAATAAAAATGGTATGTCATATTCTGCTTTATTACCCTACCGGTATTCCATAGTTTCTTCATATTCTCTGATATACAAAGCCAGATATTACAACAACAACTTTGTAGACTGGAGAGTCCTATTATATATTCTGGAATTCGTATCCAGAACAATACCAGCAGTGTTAATTCGTATTAACATATTATTTATTCAAGGACCATGTGCTTTGTGATTCGGGATTACAGCCATCTGAAATTTTGTTTTCCCAATAACTCGAAAATTATTGATCTGATGGAATTAAAGCACGGTAGTTATTTAAAAAATACTGACACGAAGACCTATGCAAAGTTTTGCGAGGATCGTATTAATAGATATTAAAAAAAAAATGTTTAAGAAAACTCTGTCCGATATCGTGGAAATTTTTCATGATCCTTCAAAACCTTGTCTTACAGAAAAGTTATAGATTTGAACTCGATCGGATCTATATTGTAGATATAGGAGAAGTGCAGAAAAATCACAAAAAATAATTGGCCCGTTTTTTTTTACAGTTACCAAACTAAGTATTCAGATAAAATGATGATAGAAATACCTGTCTGTGAGGATCTATAAAATTCTATGAATATATTGGTACTCCTGAATAGTTTAAAGTAATCTGTGGTTTGAATATCAATTATTATTATGAATGTCAATGTCAAACCAATAGTTTATAATTCTACATCTTGAAATCGCCGAGTATAGCAAATATTGGTGAACATGATGATAGGATTCTGGAACCAGTCTGGCAAGTTACAAACAATGAATGGAGAAGTGTTAGCTACCCAAAAAAACGAATGAAAATATTTTTAATTTCACACTTTCCTGAAGGCTCATGCGAAAGACTCGATGTCAAATTCCTGAAAATATGAATCCTTCAAAGTGAAAATATGTCAAGAAAACTTCAAAGCTGCGATGAATCCAAGTATTTGGCCGGGTGAAGCTTATATACAGGGTGAGTCTCTCAGTTGTACATTAATTTTAACACGTTGACTGTCCCATGCATCACATATGATGCATAAAGATTTTCGCCAGGAGTCCATGAGTCGTATGTGATTCATTTAACGTTCAAGATAAATATGGCTACTATTTACGAACGCTGCAGTGTGGTCGGTTTATATGGGCTGAACGTCTCTTAGAAGTAAATGTATTGATAACCTCAATCATAATGAATCATACGTGATTCAAGAAACGTCAGCATCAAGCCTTCCATTGGACTTGAAAATTTTGAACATGAACACTTTCCTGATTTCGAATTATTTATTTTGAATGAACAATATACAATTTTTAAGGAAAAAATATACGAAAACAACCTTGAAACTCCTTGAAACATTGGAGACAAAAGGCTTTTTCACAATCGTGGTTAAATTCATGTTCACATATGATACAGAGACGTCCAGTATTGAAAAAATAGACTAAGGCGTTCATGAATCACATATGAACATGTAAAAAACATTGACAAAATGGCTGCAGAATTAATTTTTTCATAGAATATATATTTTATCACTCAAAAGTAACCCTAATCTTTGGAAAAATGTGTTGAACGTGGGGGGTGAAGAAAAAATTAGAATGGGGACAGTCAACGTGTTAACCATAGATTCTTATCGTCAAATGAAACACCTTTACCATTTTTCCAAATTCAGCTCAGGTAAAAAGATACAGGCTGTTGAAAAAAAAAAAATAATTTTTATTTTGAAGCTTGGATATCCTTTTTGCGCGCGTGTTCCGCAAGGAACAGCGTGCTATCATTTCGTCACAATGTCTGTATTTTTCGAATTTTTTTGTGAAAATGGTCTCAAACGATTGGGTTCGACTCCCTGATGAAGAATTTGAGGTCAAATTCAATTCTGTCCGTCCGGCCCGGCCGGCCGGCCGTTAGCACGATAACTCTCGAACGGAGCAAGTTAGAGCGTTGAAATTCACAGGGCATGTTTGGAGCGTGAATATCTCGGACAAGTTCGTTAATGGGCAAAATCCATCGAGCCGTTTCGGAGTTACGGCCATTTTTAGTTAAATCGTTTTTCGAGAATATTTCCGAAACCGATCACTCGATCTATCTGAAATTTAGCCTCAAATTGTATAATCATGACCTTTATATGCCTGCGAAGTCTCATAATGATCGGATGGCTGTAAACTAGAAAAAAAAATGTTAAATATTTGAAAATGAAATTGAAATTTTGTTTTCACTATAACTCGAGAAAAACTGATCCAATTGAGTTGAAGCTCGGTAGTTATATGCGAAGTACCAACGAAAACACTTATGCAAAATTTCGTGGGGGTAGCATGAGTAGAAAAAATCAAAAAAATTTTTAACTATCAGCGGAATATTTTGCTGGAAATTCCGAAACCAAATATCGGAATGAGTTCAGTTTTGGCACTTCGGTGACTTCGATGACCTCTTGGGGTGTGCAAAATTTCACTGCGGACAGACCACTAGGAGCCTCAAAAAAAATTAATAATTTTGAACCTCCAAACTGGTCAAATTATTTCATTTCGAAGTTCTACACGGAATACATAACATCTGGTGACAATATTCAGACGGGTTTTTACGCGTTTATCTGAATCAATACGATATGTACGAGGGCAACTGATTAAAATATGGACTACTTACTAGCATGGCAATTGAATTAATGCGTAAACGATGTGTGGAATTTTAAATTGGTTTTCAAAATTAATCTGAACGGTGAACGACTGGGGTGTAACTGCCTCTTTTGGGCATTTGTTGTTATTCGCATAAGCAGACGAGAAATAATTTAACTGCTCGAGTTTTCTTCTGAGGAGATTGGGGTTTTGGGGTGGAGGATGTTATTCCTCCATAGAATCCCCCGGTGCCGGTCTGCGCATGCGTGGATTCAAGATGCGATATCTCCTGAACCACTAGTGTTGGAGAATCGCAGTTTTTTGTGACAGGATGGCCATAAAGTGACAAAAAAAAATTTCAAAAATTTTAAAATTTTGTTTCCACGATAACTCGTAAAATACTGATCTGATTGAATAGAAACTCAGTAGTTAGATGCAAAAGACCAAAGCGAACACTTTTACAAAATTTCGTGAAGATCACGTCACATGAAAAAATTCAAAAAATTACTCTATTTTGCTTGAAATTCCGAAAAATATTAATTTGAAATTCATGCTGCCTCTTCTGGGCATTTTTCGTTATGCGCATGCGCAGATGAGAAGTCATTTAACTGCTGTAGTTTTCGTCAGAGAGGATTGGGGTTTTGGGGTGGCGGATGCTATTACTCCATAGAATCCCCTGGAGAGGGTCTGCGCATGCGTGGATAAGGGATGCGATATCTCCTGAACCACTAGTGTTGGAGAATCGGAGTTTTTTGTAAGGTGTGTGATTTTGAGAGGACTTTCAGCCGCGTGTAGATTGCGCATGCGCAGAAGAGAACTGACTGTTTTTGGGTTGTGAGGGTTATGTTGGGGGTGCAGAGCGATATTGTGAGGTTTTAAAAAAATATTTATGACAATTCAGTGCAAGGACAAGTCAGTTTGGGGGATGTAGCGTTGTTTCCGAGTTAAAGTGTCCTTACCGTGGCCCTGGAGCTAATTTTGAAATTGATGTTACCCCTTACGGGCATTTTTCGTTATGCGCATGAGCAGACCATCAGTGATTCAACTGCTGGTGCTTTCGTCAGAGAGGATTGGGGTTTTGGGGTGGCGGATGCTATTCCTCTATAGAATCCCCTGGTGAGGGTCTGCGCATGCGTGGATTCAAGAAGCGATATCTCCTGAACCACTAGTGTTGGAGAATCGGAGTTTTTTGTGAGGTGTGTAATTTTGGGAGGACTTGCAGCCACGAGTATATTGCGCTTGCGCAGACGAGAAGTGTATGGTTTTGGGTTGTTTGGGTTATGTTGGGAGTAATGAGCCGATATTGTGAGGTTTTAAAATAATATTCATGTCAATTCAGTGCACGGACACAAGGCAGTTTGGGGTAAATAGCGTTGTTTCCGAGTTGAAATGTCTGTATGGTGGCCCTGATGCAAATTTATTTATAACTGTATTCGGTAGATCTATATTAAAATACGTTCGGATTCGGAGAAGAGGCAATTGCGTTCCTAACAGAGGTCCCACAACCGCAATGTTTTTCGATCTACGGTAAAGCTAACAGTCAAACTGTATTGATAGCTATATTTGTTAAAGGAACTTGAAAAAATCAAAAAATGCACTGACGTGAAGTCAGTACTCTTTGGCGCGCGTGTTCACGGTGGCTAATTTGAATTGAATGATGAGTACTTCAAGCTCAGTGGATAGAGCGAGCCGAAGATCTACCCAAAGGATAGTGGACACCATTCACTGTCGTTTCAAAAATTAACAGTGCTGTATCTAAGCGGCCATCCGGATAGAGTAATAAAGTTGGAAGAGAACACAACTGACTCTCCTTAGTCGCACAAGCTGCTAGAAGATTTGGGAGAGTCAGTATAATCCTAATCATGTTTATAGCACGCGCGCAAAAGCAAATTGACTTAACAATTAAAGAAAAAGTGTAAAAAGTCAATCTGCTTTGGCGCGCGTGCTATAAACATGATTAGGATTATACTGACTCTCCCAAATCTTCTAGCAGCTTGTGCGACTAAGGAGAGTCAGTTGTGTTTTCTTCCAACTTTATTACTCTATCCTGATGGCCGCTTAGATACAGCACTGTTAATTTTTGAAACGACAGTGAATGGTGTCCACTATCCTTTGGGTAGATCTTCGGCTCGCTCTATCCACTGAGCTTGAAGTACTCATCATTCAATTCAAATTAGCCACCGTGAACACGCGCGCCAAAGAGTACTGACTTCACGTCAATGCTTTTTTTTTTTCGAATGAAATGAATATTGGTGTGACGTATCCTATAACTATGATACATATTTCCCAAATATTAGTTTTATCGAACTTCTACTGGTTTTCTAGTTATAGACTAGTGGATTCATAAAACTAAACGAAATTAGCATAAAGAAAGTAGATAAAATTTTTCTTGAGTAATTTCAAGAATATTTAATCGTTTTAGAACATTAAGTTATTCTTCATAATTCTTCCTTAAACTCACCATTTTCGAGATACTCTTCATTGAATGTTATAAAATGGGAAACCTCAGAAATGTCACTACTTTTATGGATCCGCCCCTGAGTTTTGGAATACAGAATCAAGCTGTAAACCACGTTACCGTACCTTTGTCTCGTCTACCATCAATGTCATAGATACTTTAAATGCAGGAGTGTATTAGCACATTGTGAAATCTTTAAACCCTTATAACTTTTCAGCTGAGCCGAATTTGGAAAAATGGTGAATGAAAAAAGTTTTTATTCGGCGAGAAGAACCTATGGTTAATATTAATGTACAACTTTAAGACTCACCCTGTATATATCTATTTTTTTACTGAAATACATATCTTTTGTTTTTAACGCAGGAGTAATTTTCAAAATATATTTCTTTTATTTTACCTATATATATATATTTCTCAGAGTTTGGGACAGAAAACCCAGAAGGGAACTATTTAGTAAATTCTTTGATGATCCTGAGAATTTCAGGAATTCGGATATACAATAATACAAGTATGACTTGTATTATTGACATTTAAGTATTCTACGAAGAATTTAAGATACTTTCTCACAAATAACATGGATTTATGTATATAGAGAACAACCACTGTCAACAAGGCATCTTCTTGTAAACCCCTCTACATGTTTCACGGAATTTCATTTTGAATATGACTCTAATGGCTAACTTTTGAACCGTGAAGACTGTATGCAAATGGTTGCTCCTGCTCAAAGTGGCAATACCATAAGTTATCGCGGATTGAAGGTTAGATTATGTAAAGAAATCAATACATTATTTTCTTTAGAACATTACGGTGTGTTTCACAAAGCTTTGATTCCTAGTTCATTTCCGATGTAACCACCGAATTAAATCTAATTCGCAATTGAGCTAATCGAAGCTTTGTGAAACCCACCGTAAGGTAAGGTTATACATGGTTTTGCTCAGATTTTAATAAAGACTCTGGATGTGAGTATGCCATTTCAGATTTGAACCTAGCTTGATACCCAGAAATTTTACAGAGGCAAGTAACTGTAACCCCCTGGAATATGACAGAATCGGAAAGCTGATTGTCCGATCTATCTGTGTGAAAATTGGCCAACTCTATATTTTCCATATTGAAAAAAGTGATTTTTGAAGCACCAAGTGTTGATAAATCCTGTATAATCGAAGCACTCCTGAATGATCTCTCAAGGTTGCGGTCTATGGGTGACAAATTTGGCATCGTTTAAGTCGATAGTAGACAACTGCATTATACAGTTGTGGATTTTCTTCAAGTTGATCTGGTCAGTCGTTTGTATAAACAGGAAGAGTATTGGGCCCATTTAAAATGCCCTGTATTACACCTAGCATAAACTCTCTTTCTCTTCTGACATATATAGATTGCTTTCTGAGTTGGCATGACCACCTTTTGCCTACGTCTATCCAGATAGTTTATGATGAGGTTCAATTGCTTATTTCTAATGTTCCACCTAGTTTACGTATATCAACAAGCACAAAATCCAATCCGTTTCAAAATAGTGAATTTGCAGGTTTCATTTCAAAATCAAACCTGAACCCATTTTGATGGAAAATTCGAGAGAAGATTGAATTATATTGTGGAGTGATCGCATTGTCATCGGTTCCCGATACATGGGCCGGAATTTGATTCATACCGACGTTCATGGATTGGTTGAAAATTTCCATTGAATACATAGAAAAATTCCATTTTATTCCGCTTCAAGTAAGCTAACCACTAGTATATGAGGATGAAACGACTAGCAGAGACAAAAGTTTAGGGTAATTCACAGAGTGTGTATGATTTCATCAGAGTTGAATAGCTACATACCGTGGTTTCATCCTCATAAGGAATCATCAGAGAAGCATAATTCAACGCTGATGAAAAAAACAATACGAAGCAACCGGGTCATCAAAATTCAGCAATAACTTCCATGTACAAAGTAGACAGAAGTGACACCAGGCATAAAAACTCGTATCCAAACTAATCGTCTTATTTGCTGTTCTATTCTACCGAACTGACATTGTATAACCACGTCTTCTCGTATCCCAATCAATAGAACTCGCCTTTGTCCACTTTAAAACTTTGTAACGTTTCTTTTTAACCCGGGCAGGGGTTTGTTTACATTTGTTTGGCGAGTGTCGTTTATGTCGTTTGTGTTGACGTCGAATTTGAGGTTGGATCTCAGTGGTGCCAATCGACGCTAAATAATAATTGTTGTATTCGAAGAACCGAATGAGTCGGCAATATTGTTGCATTGTGACAGTCTGAAAATTTGTGAGGGTCTGCGCCAGTCAGGGACATGAGGTCGTCCATTTTGTGAAGATTCGACGGAGGAGCAGTAGGTTAGGCGTATTTTCGGAACTTAGTAAGAATTGTTGATTTCTTCTTAGTTGGATATAGTTTCGAAAATCGAATTAGGAGTGAGGGTTACATTGGTTTGATTTGGAAAGATAACAGGTAACTTGCACTCGTCTCGAAAGAGGATCTAAAGACCATTCTGCAAATCTAAGAGTTGACCACGTGAACGATCTTGGCGACTTTGACAGGTATGTGTTAGATATTCTATTCTCGTCATTTCTAGTGGAAACAATTCAGGTTGTAATTATCTTTCTATATCCAGAATATCGCTGTGTGCTTGAAGGATTATTTGGTGGAGGCACGGCCAGATTTGGTTTCGAAGCAAACGTGTGCAGGACAACCCCGAACATCAGGGTATGTACGAATTCTATAACTGTTGCATAACAACGAATAATTGGTCTGATTTATATTCTGATAAACGAAATTATTATGTGTTGGGAAAATTAATTTGTTTCTTATCCGAGAAAAGTCACCGATTTATTTTCTGTCATCAGGGTTTTTGTGGCAGCCCGAGTTTTTATGGTAGCACGAGTTTTTATGCCAGCACGATTTTTTATGTCAGGAAGAGTGTAACTGAGACATTCGAATATATACAAGGTGGTCCATAAGTAGCGAGGTGAGACAGCCAACGCAGTGTTGCAGATCCCGAGTATATACAAGGTGGTCAGGAAGCAGCGCTGTGAAACATTCAGTCAAGGGTTGCAGACTGCGAGCACAGAGGGAAGGAGAACAGTATTGCGAGATCATCAAAGCAATACTACGTTCAGGCATAAGGAATAGCACGCAAGTTATAGGAAATAGATCTTCGAAACATATCTTATACCTGCTATTTATGACGTGAACTTATTGTCATCAATTACCTAAATTATTGATATTGTAAAGCGGAAATTGGGGAAAGATTTGTAGTAATCATATATGATCATAGATGAGAAACGTGGATGCGCCTGAGCTCAAGCGACGCGTATTTGAATCAAAGAATAATATCTACGTACAATTTCCGCCACCCTTATTCAGGGTTTCACAGTAGTTTAATTTTGGTGGGTCTAAAGACCTGGGTTGTATGCTACTGGAATAAACTGTTTGTTATTAGCGTGAATATTCTTTTGGTGAATTTAGGAATTAATACATTACGCGGGGGTATCTGGGAGACTTAAATTTACCTGGCGCCCATTTACTAGGTTCCCTTTTTAGGAATCCACTCCCATCTCCACTGGAGCTAGACCGCGGATCCCTGAGTTCTAGTAGCTCCGAACTTAACCACTGCGACTTGGGAACAGTCGTATGTCGTTATAACTTCTGCCAAAAAGGCACTCGTGGAACACCTCAAGGGAGAGTAACGTCTCCTCTTCTTTGCAGCCTAGTAGTGGATGACCTCCTCCATAGGTTAACGGAGCTCGACTTCGGGTTTATAGTATATACCGATGACATAGTAATGGTCAGACTAATGGTCAGAGGTACATTTGAGGGCACCTTGTGTGACTTACTACAGGCGGGCCTTATAATTATCGAGCAGTGGTGCTTGTCAGTGGCGCTGAGCATAAACCCGAACAAGACCACAGTGATCCTGTTTACTCGGAGAAGGAAACTTCCAGCTGTGAGTTCCCTCTTTTTGAACGGAGATATTACAGAATGGAAGTCTGAAGTTGAATATCTAGGGGTAACACTAGATAGTAAACTCAGAATATCTAGGAAACGAATAGGTAATGTGAGTATTAATAAGTGTCCAATACAGGAGAATGGACAACATAATTAACCATGGTAAATTCGATTAAGGGTGTCCAATACAGAAGAATGGACAATAGAACATACGCGCAAAAGCTTCTGACTTCACGTCAGTGCTTGAACCAATTTTTTTTTTTTATTTATAATATCATTTAAATTAATATTGTAGGACGGTACTTTAAAATTTCTAAGCTATACTGACTTACAGCTAAAATATTATAAAGAAAAGAAGCAATTGGATAGTCTAACTATCATTTTAATAAAATGATGCATTTTTATTGTTCAAATAAAGATATTTTGTTAACTTACAAGAATTTCTTCATTCAATGGTATTTCAAAGATCTAATTACAGTTTTAAATATAAAATAAGTGTCCAATACAGGAGAATGGACAACATAATTTACCATGGTAAATTCGATTAAGGGTGTCCAATACAGAAGAATGGAAAATAGAACATACGCGCAAAAGCTATCTATCATTTTCTTCAAGTTTCACGCCCCAAAAAGGCCTAAATCGTCAGTTTCGCTTTCGAAAATTTCCGACCCCGTCTCTCGAATTAATTCTGACGTTTCTCGGATTGACTTTTTGAATGGAAAATCGTCGGACTCAAAACCTCCGAAACTTGTATCGAATTAGTATATTTAGGCTCAACCTAGAAGAACGAAATTTGGGAAAAACACAAATCGATTCGTCTTCTTCGACTCGACGGCAAAAGTCCGGGTCGAGCGATCGTTTCTTCGGAGCCTTACGCTACACCAAATCGGTACTACTGAACTCGCACAAGAATGCTCGAATCTCCAACAATATTTAACCGATCATATTAAAACTTGAAACTTGGCAGTAGAGTTAGGTTATGAAGGTTCTTGCAAAATTTCATGAATTAGAAACGAATAGTTACTGATATATAGAATTTTTTTTTTTTATTTTTATTGATTTATTAAAAATTTTCTACAAATGCTATCCTCACCAAATTTTGCAAACATTTTCGCGTTGCCATTCTACAACTAATAACAATGTTTGAATTCCATCGGTTCAGTATTTTTCGAGTTAATGAGGAACAAAAAACCACCAAATTTCAGAAAATTTCAGATTGCTATAACTCTATAACCGTTTGGTCGATTATGCTCATAAACAAACTGAAATGTCGCGTACTGGTGCACATCCTAACCTGAAAATTTCAAGCCGCTATCTCATTCCGTTCGCAAGTTATCGTGACAACAAAAATATTTTTTAATAATTTTTTCAAAATTTTCTAGCCATACGATTCGCACAAAATTTCACAAACGTGCTTAGGGTCATATTCTACAACTACCCACCAAGTTTCAATTTGATCGGATTCATATTGGTTGAAAACGAAATTATTACTCGGAAACCACTGGGCCGATTATGCCCATTAACGAACTTGTCCGTCGTATTGGGATGCGCCACCTACCCTGAAAATTTCAAGTCGCTAGCTCTTTTGGTTCTCAAGTTATCGTGGCAACGGCCGGCCGGACGGCCGGCCGGCCGGCCGGACAGAATCAAATTTGACCTCGAATTCTTCATTGGGGAGTCGAACTTAATCGTTTGAGACCATTTTTTTCAAAAAATTCGAAAGTTACAGACATTTGGGCAAAACTATAACGCGATGTTCCCCAGAACATACGCGCAAAAAGCAGAAAGCCTGGTGCTCTCTTATCGGGTGCATTTCATCAGCCAATCTTTCTGGTGACAAAACGATTAAGAAAGTAAGCATCGAAAAGAACTTCACTACGATGCTCGGTAGGAACAAAGACTGGGACAGGAAATCCACCACCCAAATTCTTAGAAAAAATGCCATTAAATGATACACAGATGGTTCAAAAACCACTACAGGAGCTGGCACTGGAGTATATGGGGCAGGCACCAAATGCTCACTATCGCTAGGCTCCTATCCGAGCGTCTTACATGCAGAAGTACTTGCAATAGAAAGATGCGTGGAAATGAATTTAGGCAGAAACTATCAGAGATGTGATTTAGCAATCCACTCTGACAGTCAAGCTGCTATTAAGGCTCTGAGCTCTCATGTTATCGAGTCTAAGCTAATATGGGAGAGCTGAAGAAAACTAAATGAAGTAGGCAAGAACCACAGGGACTCCTTGGTCTGGGTTCCTGATAACGAGGGAATTGAAGAAAATGAGGAGGCCAACACACTTACCAAGAAAGGAGCACAAACCGCGTTTATTGGCCCGGAACACTACTGTGGGGTTGGTAGATACACTACAAAAGTGAATTTCGGATGAAAGAAGAGACTGAAAGAGGTAATTTCTGGAGATCTCTCCCCGCAAAAAATTGCTCCGGACACTGTCAGATCAAAGAAATATATGGACCGCAGTAAGAACACGCTGCACCTCCTCACTGGTTTCCTCACAGGGTACTGCGGCCTTAGGAAGCATATGATGAGATAAGGGGTAGCAGAAACTGACGAGCACAGATTATGTTGGGAGGAGGATGAAATTCCTGATCGCCTGATTACGAAGTGCCTTGCCATCTCAAGCCTACGCAAGGAATGGTTTGGGCAAGAAATCTGCAGGAGCAAAGACGTAGTCGCCTTGAAGCCATGCCAGATACTGGAGGTAATCAGAACTTTGGAACTGAAAGGCTAGCTCGCTAGCTGTAGATGGTGATGACGTCAACAGCTCTGATGGGGGGGGGGGCACAATAGACCTTCAGGTCACAGTGCAACGTTACCATGGGGTGGAAACTCTCTCACTAAAGTCTGGTCCGTGGAAATAGTTCGAATAATTCCAGTCATTTTGAGGATGTCTCTGCCTTCGCGATTTGTGGATCACGTGATGACACCACGTGATACTTTATCAGCTGTCCGCTAATGGCCCGTTTGCCGTTTGTTTTTACTTTTGCATAGTTTTGGTGAAATCCGTGTGTTGTAAAATAAACTTTTTCGAATATCAATGTTTGATGTTCAGTAAAAAACTGTAAGAATACAAGTAAAGTGAGTAAGTTGCACAGGCTTCCGAAAGATGATAAGGTGAGTCCTTTTTAGGTTTAGGTATTCTTAGTACTTTATTGCTCACTGCATAAAAACTATTTCAATCGACTAAAGGAATCACAAGATGCTTTGAATCTGTTTCATCAAGACGATATTGACCAAAGGGCGAGAAAATACCCACTAAAATTACTTATACAAGAACAAAATAGTGAATAGAAAATGGAACATACATATTAAATCTCTTTTTTTGACCTGCATACGATTGTTTATTTGTTGTGGGGTTAGTGTTTGTATATATGTATGAGCAATAAAGTACTTAATTATTAACCTACTTTATTGATATTTTGATATATCCAAAAAACTTTTATATCATCGTTTTCAGCGGATATGGCTAGAAGGAACAGGACGCTTGGACTTGATTGCTAAAGCTAAAATATTAATCTAAGAACACCACGACATTTGTTCCAGCTATTTCAATTCGTCCGAATTTATAACAAATATCAGGGTGCAAGTTGTTATACCACCTGGTGTAATTCCTTCGCTATGCTTGCCAATGGATGTTGGAATACAAGGTAAATGGAATTTTTTCATTATATTGTTCATATCTTGAATGATAATAGTTGCAGGAGCTTGCACATAATCTCAGTTAAATATGCAGATTCAAAAACCTGAAGTCTTTATGAATGTCTGCTTTCATATGACTTGAAAATTTGATATGCGTCCTCGTATAATTAATGCAATTCTTTGATATTTGAATTCCTATTACTAGATCCACATGCCATTGTAGAAAAAAGTAGTTCCATTCGAAAGCAAGCAGGAACATCCCGTTCATTTAAGATTTCCATTTATTGATATTTTTTCATTTAAAGTTGTAAATTTCAATATGATATATATGTTGATATTATCCATGATATAAAATCCTTGATGATTTGCATGAATATGCATGTATATTCCTGGATGTCCAAGAAGTTCACTATGTGGCCGAAGTGGAACCACAAATGCTTGCTACCCCACGTAACTTATTTTATGTACTAATATAAAATGAATATATAAAATTGAATTGTTATAATTTCTTTTCAGGAAAAACGAGAAGGAAAGGAAGACTCTCCCAGCTCTCCCCAGAGGCTATGGAAATATATAAAATTTAAACTGTATTGAACCGCAAAATAAGGATTGTTGAAAAGAATAAAGGCCTGAAATTAGTAGTCAAAGAGCTAGGTTATGCATGCCATTCTTTCGGACACTTGATGAACACAACAAGCTTTCATTTTCTCCAGTCTCAAAACTTGAAACCCAAAGAAGGCGTTATACTGTAAATAGCCCTCAGTGATACAACTCCTCACCAACATTTTTGCGGTTCCATACAGAAAAACTTTGTTAAAATTATTTCATTCAGTTGATTTCAGAACGTATCAATTTTAGCGTTATGGATTTAATTAAACTTAAGCTTGAGAGAATGGATGAGAATCAAAAATTTTGTTCCATTTTGTTTGTTTGATGAAATGTCGATCGAGCCTTCTCTGCAATATAACAAGGCGAAGGATTTATTTGAAGGCTTCCAAGATATTGGACTTTCAGGAAATTGTTCTTCTAATATTGCAGACAAGGTTATGGTCTTCATGGCTAGGGGAGTTTTTCATAAATAGAAACAAACAACCCTAGCTTATTTCTTCAATCATGGTGGAATGAAACGTGATGATCTTTCCAAATTTCTTGAAGATATTGTTAGACCTCATGTCGTGGCACTTATTTGTGATCAAGGTTTTGCAAATGTAGCTGCTATAAATAGGCTATATATAGAGAAACAACTGGGTGATTTTCACGTACAAAATGTTTTTCACATTATGTTGTGCATAATGATATCAATTTTTTTATTATATTATATTTCTAATTTGATTCTGTCCTCCTAAATGTATATTGAAGTAGAATATATTTCCACATTATGTTGTGCATAATGATATCCATTTTTTTTACTATATTTCACATTGGATTTTGTCCTTGTAAATGAATATTGGAATTAAGGCAGCCATTTATTCAACCGCTCTTTCATATTCAAAGGTATGGATTAGGGATGATTTTCATGTAGAAAATGTTTTCCACATTACGTTGTATGTAATGCTATCTGTTTTGACACTCTTGTTCCTCGGAACAGAGTGCTTATCAATTTGCCCAAATGTCTGTTATTTTCGAATTTTTTTATATTATATTTCACATTTATTTTTTTTCCCAAATGAATATTGTGAATATTGACAACATTGAATTGCTCCTTCAAATTTGAAAGTATATAAGGATAATTTTATTGAAGAAAGTGTTTCTCGCATAAGCTATATAATTGTTTTTTCAAATATGTCACACTAAATTTTATTTTCATGCCAAATGAATTTTTTAATTTTGATATTCTTTCTTTTTCTAATATACATGTACATTAATTCACATGAAATGTTGAACTTAAATTCATGAATCTGAATATAATTTTATTAAAGAGAGTTTTGGGATTTCATTTGTTTTCTTTCGATTACAGCGAAAACCATTGTTCCAAAAACATTGTCAAATGCCAGGTTGACGATAATTCGTCAACTTTGTGTTTGGCAGTGTTATGGAATATAATTATGCAATATAATAGAATATAGGATATATGGGAGATATATTTGAATTTCCCGCTCGTTCGAACTTCAAATAATTCCCGTCCGGCACCGCTAGTGTAGCAAGGAACCGAAATAAGGCTAGAGTGGCCCATCTATAGTATATCTTGTCTATGAACGTTACCCCCTGCAACAATATACAATATTCAATGTGTTAGTATTGCTGTCTGTTGAAGCTCGGATGAAGAATTAATTTTTTAAGTTACAATCGTCAGCCGTTTCATTAATTGGTTTGGTTCATTTTTATCATCTCAGACATCCTATAGCCAAGATTCATTTAAAGATAAAATCAGTTGTTTAACTCCCATGAATAACCGAACATCAGAACATCCACTGATGTGATTATACGGAATATGATAAACCTTCCTCCAGTTACTATAAGATCATTTTCGTACTTATATCTGTGTTCCGAATCAAAACACAGACATAGAACAACAAGTTGGCAATCGCCGGTTACAAACAGAAATGTTAGATGCGGGATTAAGCTTTACCACTAAAGACATTCGGAGCAGTTTGCGAAGCTATTTGGAAGTAGCGTGCGGAATATTAATAGAATCGGCTTGTAATGCAGCCGCACCGGAATTAATTTAATTAGCGAGGCATTAAGCCGCGCTTACATTGATTGCTCATTTTAGCTACATGCCACTTTGGGCGTTGCAGCTAAAAGATGCAATGGCTGTCATTATGGTAATTCCAATTTTCTATGAGGAAATTATGGCTAATAAAAATTTGATATATGGTATAACCCAGAAACGGAATACCTTGATGCGACAGAATAATAGGTAATTATATTATTATAAATGAGTCCCACTTATTAAACGCTCTGAATTTCATTCAACACAATGGGAATGAACAATAGGGCACTGTCAGCACTCTATGGTCCACGAAGGAAAAGATAGTTGGGAGTCAAACGAACAATTTTATGAAGAGGTTACGTTCATTTTGATGTATCTTTGAGATCGATTATTAACTAAAATTAGTGTTTTAAGACTCGTTATTTGAAAAAATTTTTAGTATTCGTTGAGAGTTTGATTTCCAGTTTGAATGTAGTGTCCTTCACTCCCACATTACTTAATTGATAGGATTAATTTTTCAGATCAAATTCAGCTAATATGGTTAAGAATTGTGTAGTTTTAGAATGTGGATATACATAGGTCAAATAGATTAAGATAGAGAAAAGTATCCCAAGGAAAATTTCAAAAACACGGATCAGCCATACCAGGAACATGACAAACATATTTAGATTTGAAACGCTGAAGAGAATCTATGGAATTTAATCGGGAGCTGGCAGATAGCCAATGATTAGATCTGTTTCTATAATTCATATTGTGTCATAAATGACACAACTATCTGATTATTAAATGGTTTCTTTCTGGGTTTTCTCCCCCAAACTCTGAAAACTATATATCAAATAAAAATTTATTATTTTGTGAATTGCTTTTGCCTAAGAAACACAAGATATTTGTCAGAAGCAATAAATCGAACAATTTTGCCTAACAAACAATAACGAAGCATCATCAGCGATAAAACAACTATTCCGTAACGGAAAAAAATGGAGTAATACAAAGATTCTAATGAGAGAATCTGATTGCGTTAAAAGGAAACTTAAGCAGTCAACTTGTATTTTGTTGAACAGAGAATGCAATTTTGCAAGCTGCTCAATTGGAATTGACCATATCTGGCTGAATTTATTAAAAATGGGTTCAAGCCCTGTGGACAGGAGCTTTCTGGCCCTCTAGTTCAAACAGACAAATTATATCTCCGAAAGTATTGGTTTCTCAGAGTTAGGAATTATATCAATGTATTCTTATGATAGAACTGCATCATAAAGAAAATTCAATTCAAATAATAGTTTATTTATCAAGATTAAATGAGCAATCATGAGAATGAGAACTGAACCACATTTTCAATTTTTTTTTTACACTTTGCGGTAATCTGGTCAATACAAAACTTCACATGCGTATAAAGGTCATGATTCTACAATTTGATGCTAAATTTCAGATAGATCGAGTGATCGGTTCCGGAAATATTCATAAAAAATATTTTTACTTAAATCGGCCATAACTCCGAAACCCCTTGATAGATTTCGCCCATTAACGAACTCGTCCGAGATATTTACGTTCCAAAACCACCTTGCAATTTTCAATCCGCTAACTCCTTTCGTTCGAGAGTTATCGTGCCTACGGCTGGTCAGCCGGCCGGACAGAATCGATTTCGCACTCGGATTCTTGATCAGTGAGTCGAACCAAATCGTTTGAGACCATTTTCAGCCAAAAATTCCAAAATTACAGACACTTGGGCAAATTGATAAGCACTCTGTTCCGAGGAACTAGAGCGCCAAAAAAACAAGTTTCTATGACAATTGCCCAAAACAGGTTTAAAGTACCTACAAATAGTAGGTATTCCATAAAACATGTATGAAAGAAGATAAGTAATAATAAAAAATTACCTTGTAATCGATCAAAAATTTCCTGATCTACGTTCACCAAATTTTCTCCTCTCTCGAACTATAGAATTATGCTTTCAATATTTACGTAATATTTTCAGACATTTTCGGGTGAGGTCCCCGTTGCATCGCTAAAATACGAGTATTTCAACCCCAATATTCTTGAAGTTACAATATTCCCTTCTGTCAGTCCCGTCATAAATTGAGAGAACTGAGCATTCGTCTATGGATGAAAAGCAGTCTCACTACTCTCAGATCTCTTACTTCATGTTCCGTTTCGAAATTTAAGATTTTTCTGAGAAAAACTAATTTCGGAGCAAACAACTGAGATTTTTCTCACTTCGCTCACATTTCGAATACACTTTATTCTCATAATTCTTCGATTGATTAGATAATGTCATGTCATATCATAAGTTGACATTATAACAATTCATACATAGAATAATTATATCAATCTGTGAAATACGATTTACATTGAAATTTTGAAAAATCATATCTCCGAAAGTATTAGCTTGTTAGAGTTAAAAATTATATGAATGGATTGTTATGATAAAACTGCTTATTAAAAAAAAATTTAATTTGGAATTTGTTTCGTAAAAAAAATTTTTTTTTTGTTACTCCGAAACCGTCTGTCCGATTTTGCCCAATAACGAACTTAGCCGAGATATTTATCCCCCAAACCTACTCTGTGATTTATGTAACTAAAATCAATTGAATCAGTTCAAAAGAACATCCCTTATAATAATCTATGCTCTTATTGACAGATATTATAATACAAACATAAATTCCAAAAGAAATGATAAGTATATAACCAAACAGTATAGAAACCCCAATTTATCAAACAGCAGTAAGCTCATGTTGTATACTGTGAGGACACAACTAATGCTTTCTTCCACTCGACCTCCAAAAATAAAGTGAGAAAGCCCTGTAGATAGGAGCTTTGGCGCGCTTTTCAAATTTATAGCCAGAGTGGTCACCCATCCAGGCACTGAACTCTCCCAAAGCTGCTTAGCTCCAGGAAAAAAAAATAATATTCCCAATATTTCCAAGAATTTAAATCCGACAGTAAAAACAAGTGTGCAAAGAAAACTGGTAGAGTTCTTCGTCGAGAATAGTCAATAATCAAACGATTAGTTCAAACTCACATACATACACTCACTGTTGGTTCGAAAATGAACATTGCTGTGTTTGTGGTGGCATAAGGTCCCATTCGAATACATTCATCCACAATTGGAATCTAATGGACCTTTTTTGAGTGAATCCACCTCGTAAAAATGTATTTAAAATATATCGCATATGAAATAATTCAAAAATAATAATACACAATTTAAAAAAAAACTACTGATCGAAGAATAGCGGCAATGAAATTGGGGTTCAGTAATTTAAATTTAATATACAGGGTGTGTCAATGAACTAATCAAAATAAACATTTCCACAAAAAATCGATAATATTAAAGTTTCGAGATATCGATAATATCGTATCTGAAAGTTTGCGTGGTGGAATGAGTTCCATAATAAATTGAAGATGCGTTATTCGATCTTTTAGGTCATTCAAATCAAGGGGTTTAGTTTTGTACACAATGCTCTTCAAATATCCCCATAAAAATAAATCTAATGGGTTAAGATCAGGGGATCGCGCAGGCCATTCGATCGATTCTTGCCTTCCTATCCACCGATTTGGAAATATTGCGTCGAGGTCTTGCCGGACATTGCGTAGGTAATGAGGGGGTGCTCCATCCTGTTGGAACCATATCGTATTCCGTGGAACTTGAAAATTTCCTTGATCAGGATTTGAATTCGCCAAAATTGGAACAACATAATTTTGAAATAATGCTAAATATTAATTGCCATTCAAATTGCCCTCAATGAAAAAGGGTCTATGATATGGTTTCGAACATTTTCTGCCCAAACATTAACCTTTTGACACAATTGCGTGTATTCCTCTCTCATCCAGTGAGGATATTCGGTAGACCAGTAGCGGCAATTCTGACGATTACGATGACCATTGAGAGATGCACTTATCAGCAAACAAAACGTCTACTGATTGGATAATATTGTTATCCAACATGTCCATCATTTGTTCGCAAAAAAAAATTCTCCTATCAAAATCGTCTTCCAACAGCTTCTGGGTAGGTGTCATTTAATAAGGATGCATTTTATTTTGTTTTAATATGATAAGAATCGATGTATGGCTGACATTAAATGTTGTGGAGGCATTTCTACTCTATTTATGTGGAATTTTTTTCATGTCAAGCATCACATATAAGTTCACATCCTCACACTATGTACTATCAGGTACTGTCTTACATGCCCCACGCGCTTCTCTATTTTACTTATTATCCCTTGGGATATATACGGCAAATTCGGAAATTTCCAAGGGGTGAACCGCTAGGAATTCTGGTGTACAAGAAAGTAGAATTCCATGGAATTCCTATTGAATTCCGAGGAATTCCTATTGAATACCTGGAATTCCTATTGAGTTCCTGGAATTCCTATTGAATTCCTGGATGTCCTATTGAATTCCTGGAATTCCTATTGAATTCCGTGGAATTTCTATTGAATTACATGGAATTCCTATTGAATTATTGAGAATTCCTATTGATGTTAGAGTGCGACACATATCGGACAATCATGTATACAGCTCCAAATAGTTATTTTTAACCGAGGGGTAAACCACTTGGAATTCTGGTGTACAAGAATATAGAATGCCAATAGAATTTCCAAAGAATTCCTAATTAAATTCATTGAAATTCCGGTTGAGTTGGAATTATGGTGTACAAATTTTTGTCAGCGGTTTCCCCCTCGGAAATTTCTCATGAAACAAGCGACTTCTCGTACTTCTCTTTGTGTTCGGGTGTTATCTCCGTAACCAATTATTTGTAAAATTATTATTCGTTGCATTTCCGTTAATAGAACCATTATGCAAAATTGAAGTTAATGAAATTCAACACACAAATTAGACAATTTATAAACTACAACTTATCAGCACAAAACAATTTGCGAAGGCGTTCTGAAGAAACTAATATTGCCCCAGAAAATGTTTAGCGTGGTTTTCATGGTTCCATCTGGAAAACACAATGTTATGGTTTTCTTCATTTTCTTTTTATCACATTTGGAAGGCCAGTGAGTTTAGTATTATTGTCATAAGATTTGGGAATATTATAATGAATTTCGGTAACAACATGATTTAATTTTTTTCTTTCTTGAGTTTTGCAATAAACATGAAAGTGATCACATTTCTGAATAGATAATGATGCGACATTTAAAACGATGTATCACAAGCCCATATTTCCTATCTGAAAACTTGGGGATTCTACCTGTCTTTCGAATGGGGTTAAAGGTAGGGTTCGCATTTTTACAAAGAAGAATGACAATTTAAAATTTGAGTTTGACATGTTTCGGGATTTTCCATAAATAGGTAGGTACAGTAACCAAGGTAATGAATTAATTCCATTTGAATTTTTTTTATAGACCTACCCTTAGCTACAGATTCATAACTTACAAATGAAAAGCGGAACAGCACCATAAGTATCTAGAAAAAAAGTTCTCAAAAAGCACAGACGTGGGGTCAGGAGTTTTTGCCCGCTTATTCTATTCGCGGTCTATTCACGAAATACTGCAAGAACCTTTCAATCGAGTACTAGAATTCAATTCGATCAGATCTGCATTTTTGACAATTTTGGGGTATTAAAATTCGGCTTTGACGGACTCTGACGTAAATTTTTTTTTAAAATATTTAAATTGCCTGCTGAAGAAATAAATTTATTATTCTGCTAGTGAAATGATCTTCACGAAATTTTGAGCATTGGTAATCTACAGCTAATTGCCTAGTTTCAATTCAATTGAATCTGTATTTTTTGAGTTATTAGAAATTATTATAAAAATATCACATGGTTATAAGTCCAAAACTGTTTGGCCGGTTATGACCATTAACGATCATAACCATCGCATTCGAATACGAAACCTAAGCTGATAATTGAAAACCGCTGTTCAAAAGTTATCGCGGTAACGGTCACCCGGCCGGACAGAAATGAATTTGACCCCGAATTCTTCACCAGTGAATTTTGGAACACTATGAATAGTGAAAAAAATACCATTTTGAGCGATCGTTTATTAAAATTCTTGAAAAGTATTGACGTCAAGTCAGTAGCTTTGGCGTGCAAGTTATATCGTCTATTCACACGTCGTATACATTTGAAATTCCAGAAGCAGTTGGCAGTCCGAAATTGTATTATGACAAACATTACTAAAATACAAAGCCAATCTAGCTGAAAACCGCTATTCGATTGCAAAATAGTGGCTTGAACACGAAAGTCCAGCGAAATCCGACACAACATTATCAAAGAAGGATTTGTGGGCATTTTGCAATCACCAAGCTTCAATTCGATTGGATCTGTAGTTTTTGAGTTATTGAGGAAACAATATTTCAAATGGATACAACTCCAAAACTGTTCGGCAGATTATGTCCATTGACGAAATTAATCATCGTATTCGAATACGCAACCCACCCTGAAAACTGCAAATCACCGTCTCATTTCGTTCGTAAGTTATCGTGGCAACTTCCGGATGGCCATCAGCTGGCTGGACAGAATCAAATTTTACCTCAAATTCTTCATCACCTTCGAATTTAACCTCGACCTAATCGCTTGAAACCATTTTTGGCAAAAAATTCAAAAATTACATATTTGTGGGCAACATAAAAGCACGCTGTTCTCTTGAAAACGCGCGCATTAAAAAAATAATCCACCTTGAGTAGGATTCAATTCTTTACACCAGTTAATAAATGTGACCAGATAGCGGTGAAGAGGGCTGTTGATTAAAATGTATAATCAATCCCTGAGTTATCCTGGCATTCATCCATTTTTTTTACATTTTGGAGCTGATCCTGGCTAGCCAAATTTACTTAGAGAAAGTTCTAGAACTCCATTATAATCTGACACAATTTCCCCCACGCTCCAATCTGTACCACCGTCTTCAACTAATGAATGATCGAGAACAAAAAATCTACCCACAAGGCAGATTTTTCAGTTCGTTCATCAATTTCAATTCCAATTATTACATGCTCAAGAGATCGGAAAGTGCTAAATTGCGTTCGTTGAAAACCTTCCTCATTCCTACACAAAACTGACTATCAAACTTTCAAGCTCCAATAACCGATATTCCCTTGGGTTTGTTATTCGGATTATCCATCAAATCTGATGTCGTCTATACCCTCGAGTGGAACAATCAGGTCTGTTTTCCCGTAGTTTTTCTTGTAGGTATATGGTAGGGATATTTATCTTCTAGAGATACTGTGAATTAGGTCTGAGACGGAGCAGCTTACCGAAAACAATTTGGTATACGTTCGAGATGAATGATGTAGTGAGAATTGTTATCTGTTGAAATACGGGCTTGTGTTTTATTGATGTAAACATAAACTTTGTTCTAGAAATTCGGGAAGAAAATCGAAAAATATACCTGATCAGGGGTACAAAATTCCGATACGATCGTTATCAATTTGTTTGTCTCGTCCGTTTTTCCTTTAAGCTGTATTGGATCAATTATTTTTAATTTATATGAAGTTACATCAAACTTTTAACACCTATTTTCAAACACACATAAGTTATACACGCATTGGCAAAATTCTCGGATTCTTTTTCGTTTATCAAAAAAAAAATAATATTAATCCTATTCATGAATTTATTGTTTTAGCTTTTTTTTCTTTTTTTGTGCGCATGTTCTGGGGAACATCTCGTTATCATTTCGCGCAAATGTATAAAATTTTCGAATTTTTTGCCGAAAATGGTTTCAAAATGATTGGGTTCGACTCCCTGATGAAGAAATCGAGGTAAAAAATATTTCTATCCAGCCAGCTGGCCATCCGGACGTTACCACGATAACTTGAGAACGGAGAGAGATATCGACTTGAAATTTTCAGGGTAGGGGAAGAGTTCGTTAATAGGCATAATCAGCCCAATGGTTTCCGAGTAATAATTTTGTTTTCAACCAATACGAATGTAAACTTGGTGAGTAGTAGTAAAATATACACATAAAGACTTATCTGCAATTTTTTAAGAATCGTATCACTAGAACATTTTAAGAAAATTATTAAAAAATTATTGATCTCAGGATAACTTGAGAACGGAAAGCAATTTTCTGGGTGAGTTGAGCATCCGAATGCAACATTTGAGTACGTTAATAGGCATAATTGGCCAAAGAGTTCTGGAGTCATACCTATCTGAAATATTGTTTTATTTTCTCCTTAACTCAAAAAGTATGAAACCTCTCCAATTCAAACAAGTTTATTAGTTGTAGAATGCCGACGGGAAAATTTTACAATATTTCGTAGGAATCGTATCACTGGAATATTTTTAAAAAATCATTGAAAATCTATGAAAAATATTATAGATCTCAGAAACTATCTGCCTGATATCGCTGAAATTTTCTGGAAGGCTTGATAGTGACTTGCAATTTTCAGGGTAGGTTGCGCATCCGAATGGGATAGTTATGTTCATTGGTATAATATACCAATATATTTACTATAGGTATAATCGGTATAATCGGTCAAACGGTTTCAGAGTTATACCCATCTGGAATAATGATTTCTCGGTAACTCAAAAAATATAGATCTGATTGATTTAAACTTGGTAAGTAGTTGTGGAATACTGGCGCAAAGAAGAGTGGAATCTTTTGAGGATTGTATAACTAGAAAATTTTAAAAATATTATTTAAAACTATTATTATTCTCACGATTACTTGAGAACAGAAAGACATAGCAACTTGCAATTTTTAGGGTAGGCCGTGCATCCTATTTTGACATTTCAGTTCGTTAGAAGACATAATCGGCTTAATGGTTCAATCTGAAATTTGGTTGTTATTTCCTCAATAACTCAAAAAATACGATGAGCATTCGATTTGAACATGGTAATTAGTTCTATAGAATGCCGATTCAAAAGTTTTTGAGAAATTTCGTGAAGATCGTATTACTAGAAAATCTTAAAACAATTCTATAAATCGTAAAGTATTCGTCCGACACCGCTGAAATTTTGCGAGAACCTAACTCTGCAACCAAGTTGTAAGTTTGAATACGACCGGATTTCTATTGTTGGTGATCCGGCTAGACATGGGTGAGTTCCGATATTTTGAAATGGATTTAAATCTAATACTCTGTTGAATAAATACGGCAAGAGGATTTATGCAGTATTTTTTTCGTATATTATTGGGTATGTAATGAATTTAAATTCCAATAGAATACATATGTCAGAACTAAAAAACCCTTCGATCTTAGCTGTTAAATATCTTCTTGTCTACACGCTTGGGTTAATAAGTAGAACGCTGTGTACTAATATGTACAGGTTTATATACAGAACTAAAATCTTCCACTTATCACCGTCGTAATCAAAATAAAATAAAACATAGTCGAATACTGAGATTCCTCATGATTTGATAATTCGACTTCTATATCGGACGTCTTAAAACACTTACTGCCGTATTCACAAAGCTTTCAATCTCCGTTAAGTCCTAACTGAGGTCCTCAGTTAAGCATACATAAGAATCGCAACCTCAGTTAACGTGAAAATTAACGTGAAGCAGGCTTGTTTCACCACTGTTAAATACTTAAATTGAGGTTGCGATTCAGATTTATCCTTAACTGAGGTCCTTCGTTAGGACTTAACGGAGATTGAAACACTTAACAATGCTTTGTGAATACGGCGGTAAGTCTCTTACGCCTATAACAATCGGCCGTCTATATCTACATCTTAAAAAAGGGGTCTTATCTCCGTACTGACTCCAACCCCACTCGACTCGACCAATACCCCATCTGATGCACTCCACACGACTCGGCGTACCACCCCCTTATACCTGATCTTTTCACTGCTCTCATTGGATTGTACTCCCAAGGTGGTGTTCAACGCTGATTGATGGATCTGCTGGTGCAGATACTTCGCCTTGACCAATGGCATTCCACGAAAACGAATTGCGAGAACACCAAAATTCGTGAGACATATGATATTATCCTATTCGTAGCATTTCTTGTTAAGGGAAGAAAATGTAGGTGCAGAGACGAATTAATCGGCTTCACAGTTGAGCTTTATATGTTTTGGGAATGATATATTTGGGTTTTCTTCAGATAAGGATAGCTGCCAGAAATACGTCTGAAGTATCTGTACACCTCGTCGTTGAAGAAAGATATTTTCAGATAATTTAGTTGAACATATAATGAATACTATTATTGCACAGTTTGCAGGGTGTACTTGCCTTGAATTGCATGAATTCATGATATCCTATGTACAAATGCTTCATAATTACAAATTCGAATACGAATTTTTCATCGAATCAATCGTATACAAATAGAGCGTAACAAATATTTCGGCATCCATCGATGATCAACTTCCTGGTTCTAGTTTGCCGTTATTTGTTTTATGTGTCGAATAACTCTGATGGAAATTTATAGTTGAAATGATAATTATTATAGTTATCTAACCAAACGGGTTTAATGAATGAAAATAACAGATGGGATGCATTATGAATGTTGACTAATTATTCGAATAATATAATTCGGTCCAATAATTAACTTTTATGGAAGATTTCAGGATTCATCAGCCGAATTTCAGTGGACATCCGCCAGCTTGCGTTAGTGTTAACTATGACAATCATCACACATCCATTAAGATATGTAACAGAGCTGTGCCGAGCACTGAAGAAAAGTGCTTCAAGCCCTAAGCACTAAGCACTCAATAAAAATAATCACGAGCATCGAGCACAAAGCACCGCGTTTTCACAAAAGGCTTGCGATTACTAAGCAATTTATAAAAGTAATTCGATTTTTCGAGCACTTTTAGAAATCTGTTGAAAATGAGAATATTTACTCCGAATTGTTATATAAAATTTATTGTATTGGAGAAATATGTAAACTAGCAAACTTGCATTCCCCATATGTATAATTGACGGATGAGGAATGGAGTGCAGCGAAACAAATTTCTATAAAACTAACGAACTCAAAATTAATTCTATTCTCACACAGTTTGAAAAGGTCTTTATTATTTGAGGATATGATGATACAATTAATGGATATATGAATTCTATAAGCGTCTCAGTTTTTTCTGCACATGTAAAATGTATATCCCAATTTCAAAATGGGATAATACCCGAAACATATATGACAACAACATCGTGTTATATTATGAATCTTAGAGCAAGTGTTTTCTTTCCCTCACTAATGAAACAAACACTTTTTGAGGTAGTTTTCCATTAATCCATTATTTAATTCGAATTAATCAACATGACATAAATGCTTTTTCAAATTTTCCGAAATATCAAAAATATAATCTGCAGAAAGCAGAAAGGGATTACTAAGCTCTAAGCCTTTTCGAGAAGTGCTTGAATTACTAAGCACTAAGCACTGGTTTCAAAAAGTGCTCGGGAGCTCAGTACTCGGGAGCACAAAAAGGATTCAAGCACATTCTCAAGCACTAAGCACAATGCTTTGGCTCAGCTCTGAATGTAACACACTTTATCAACACTTTTGTGATCGTCATGGAATATTGCTTCTCATTCTTGTTAGAGGCTAAATATTAAGACCCATTTTGCTCGCTTGTATTCATAACCGTCCGAATTATCTTTAATTTTAGGATTTTAAGCCGAATTTTAGGTAAATTCGATGATTTTCATATCAATCGCCTAGGGGTTGATTGAATTACGCTTATCTTTCACGCATTTGGTCTTCAAAAACAATAAAACTCGAAGAAATATTTACAACAACAGTATTTACTTTTGCAATTCAATCACTACGGTGATTTATTCTAAATTCGGAAAAGTCAGAATTCAATGTTCAATAAAATCGTCTAAGTCTCAGGGATAAAAACTTGTACTCACTAACCGTATTAATTTTACCGTCTTTTTCTTATCCCTGATCGGAACTCACTGCCTTTGCCCCGATTCCTGGTACCCTCGAAGGCTCACATTACCCACCCACACTTCGTCTTACCCTCTAACTCACAGGGTAGTACGCCCAAGGTGGTGTGCAATGATTGGTGATTCTCTGGCTGAAACTACCCCACCTTCGACCAATAGGATTCCATGAGAATGATCCTACGGTTTTGAGGCAATTCTAGGAATATAGTCGTTTCACTGCAAGAATCCTTCGAGAGTCATAAGCTCCAGATATAGATATCCCGTTAACCCTGACCTCGTTGGAGACGACAGAGAGTCGGGATTTGGTATTAAATTCTTCATCTTCCGTCGGATGGTACATGATCTTTGGGATCTGTCTAAGATCGCTAACGGTATACTAATCGGTTTCCGGCGACAAAGGGTCCAGAGAACGTCCGATGTATCGATAGCGTGGCTTGCACCCATAATATATAATCTTAATTCAATCTATGTACAAGTACAAGAATGGCAATCCTTATTGAAATCCTACATATATATTTTGGTGGAATTTCGTATGTACCTAAAAGGCAAACGATGAAAAATTAACTATACCGGGTGTCCCAGTATACATGTTCCAATGAATTATCTCAGCCATTTAAAAAGATAGAAATTTTAAAATTGTATGATTTTCAATTCGTTCAAGGAACCTTCAACGGAGAAAAACAAAACTTGAAAGTCACTTTCGGTTTGAACGGAAGTGACTCTCACATTTTTATCTCAAATTGCACCATATATTTTTTTGGATTTTTTTATTTCTACTCTAAATTACCTCTCCAACGATGTATCACACTTCGTATTTGACATTTGATTTGAGGGAGAAAACGTCAATTGAATTTACAAATTGGGAGAATTGCAGTAGGCTACGATATTTTGTGTGATGTTGATTTTGACTTATAAACTGTTTGTGCCGATCCATCTATCTTCAAATTGACCGATAAGATTGCCTGCAAGATCCATATTTAACAACGCTAGATTTCTTCCTTTGCGAATATTTGAAAGATCGTGTGTACCAGACTCCTCCTATTGATTTGGAAGATCTAAAAATCAAAATAGGGAATGCATTATAGAGCCCTTGAAGCTCAGGTGTTGAGAAGTGTTACTTCGCGTGAACTAGTCCATCGAGCTGAAAGATTTGTAGAAGCTGATGGTCAACATTTCGAACACATTAGTTATTATAGGTATTTTTTTGTCCCCTTTTTTGTAATTTTTTGTTTCTTTTACTATTCATTCTTTGTTTAACGTTCTGTAAAATACATAGTTGATTTCAACTCCAGAAGGTTTTTTTTATTGATCTCGATTATTGAAGTCAAAATCAAGATTACACGAAATATCGTAGCCTACTGCGATTCATTCTTTTTGAAATATCAATTGACGGTTTCTCCATCAAATCAAATGTAAATTACAAAGTGTGATAAATTGTTGGAAAGGTAATTTTGCGAAGAATTAAAAAATTGCAAAAAAATATATAGGGTGCTATTTGAGATAAAAAAGTCAGAGTCACTTCCGGTCAAACCGAGTGTGACTTTCAATTTTTGTTTTCCTCAGTTGAATGTTCCTTGAACGAATTGAAAATCATAAAATTTTCAAATTTTTATCTTTCGAAATAGCTGAGATAATCTGTTGGAACATGTTTACTGGGACATCCGGTATATATTGTAATCTAAAATATTGTTATTCTGAGAACTAAATTGCTCCATGATGGTATCCAGGTTAATCGGTACTCTGGATTTGAGTTTTTGCGCGTATGTTCTGGGGAACATCGCGTTATCATTTTGCCCAAATGTCTGTAACTTTCGAATTTTTTGACGAAAATGGTCTCAAACGATTTAGTTCGACTCCCCAATGAAGAATTCGAGATCAAATTTGATTCTGTCCGGCCGGCCGTCCGGCCATTGCCACGATAACTTGAGAACCAAAAGAGCTAGCGACTTGAAATTTACAGGGTAGGTGGCGCATCTCAATACGACGGACAAGTTCGTTAATGGGCCTAATCGGCCCAGTGGTTTCCGAATAATAATTTTGTTTTCAACCAATATGAATCCGATCGAATTGAAACTTGGTGAGTAGTTGCAGAATATAAACCTAAGCACGTCTGTGAAATTTTGCGCGAATCGTATAGCTAGAAAATTATTAAAAAATATTTTTTTTTGTCACGATAACTTGAGAACGGAAAGAGATAGCGGCTTGAAGTTTTTAGGTTGGGATGTGCATCAGAACGCAACATTTCAGTTCGTTTATGAGCATAATCGGCCAAACGGTTTTAGAGTTATAGCCATCTGATATTTGGTTGTTTTTCGTTCCTCATTAACTCGAAAAATACTAAACCGATTGAATTCAAACATGGTTATTAGTTGTAGAATGCCAACGCGAAAATACTTGCAAAATTTCGTGAGGATAGTATTTGTAGAAAATTGTTAAAAAATCATTCAAAATTGAAAAAAAAATTCTATATATCAGGAACTATTCGTTTGAAATTGCTGAAATTTTGCAAGAGCCTTTATACCCTATCTCTACTGCCAAGTTTCAAGTTTTAACACGATCGGTTAAATATTGTTGCAGATTCGAGCAGCCTTGTGTGAGTTCAGTAGATGGGTGACCGTTGCCTCGATAACTTTTGGACGAAAGGAGATAGGGACTTGCAATTTTCAGGGTAGGTTGCGTAGCCGAATGGGAGAGTTGAGTTCGTTTTTGTGCCTAATCGGACTAACGGTTTCCGAGTTATACTAATAAATATTCGATCGAATTGAAGCTTGGTAACTAGTAGTAGAAAATCAACATTAAGACGTGTTTAAAATTTTGTAAGAACCGTACCCCTAGAAAATTCGAAAAAAATTACAAAAAAAAAATGTAAGAACCGTACCCCTAGAAAATTTCAAAAAAATCACGAAAAACAAGTTGGTTCAAGCACTGACGTGAAGTCAGAAGCTTTTGCGCGTATGTTCTATTGTCCATTCTTCTGTATTGGACACCCTTAATCGAATATACCATGGTAAATTATGTTTTCCATTCTCCTGTATTGGACACTTATATTATATTGTCTCAGAAAATGTACCCATTCTCTGACTAGAGCATGGCCACATTTGTTCTCAATTTTTTGACAACCATCTCTTTCTCAAGGCAATTTAGTTCTTAGGAATTTTGTAATTATTATTCTATTTTCTCTGCATCTGCACATGTAAGTGCGACTGTAATTTCTAAATTGGTTCAAGCACTGACGTGAAGTCAGAAGCTTTTTCGCGTATGTTATCTTGTCCATTCTCCTTTATTGAACACTCTTAATCGAATTTACCATGGTGCATTCTATTGTCTGTTCTCCTGTATTAGACACTCCGAATTTACCATGGTAAATTCGATTAAGAGTGTCCAATACAGGAGAACAGACAATAGAATTCACCATGGTAAATTCGATTAAGAGTGTCCAATACAGGAGAATGGACAATAGAACATACGCGCAAAAGCTCCTGACCTCACGTCAGTGCTTGAACCAATTTTTATTAATATCAATTTGTAACTGAAGAAAATCAACAGGAGACGTTATTTTATATAATAAGTTTGAGTTCACTGTGGACTGATTTTGTACACATGATAACTAAAATCTTGTTTTGTCGTGTTTCGGAAAACGGCATACAGTTCCAAAAATTTTAGAAGCACTCGGGTCAGGAGATTTAGTGCGCTAGTTCATTTGATGATCAATACCTCACACTACCGCCAAATAGTACAATTTATTGTTTTAAGAGATTCGTTGTATTGCAATGCTGACCCCCTTTAGATGTCTATCCGACTAGCTGGGAGGTCAAAAGTACACTTATACCTCCTGGGACATAGGGTGATACCTAATTGATACTAGTTTTTAAAGGTTTGATGATAGAAAAATTCCTTTAATCACAAAGAAAACACTTAGCTCAGACTTTTCCAGGGTAAATTTTAGGTTTTTCTTCCTGACGGATGATCAGGATCCTTCCAGGTGATGGTTATGGGATCTTCCAACTGGAACACACGATCTCTTCAGATCCCGGTACAACATCAAATATCAAAATATTCAAAGGGTTCAGCAAGGTTGATTTTCAACTCAATCCAACAATAACTTCAACCTAACATATGCTATGCATGTACCGAGTTTCTCACCCCAGCTAAAAACTATAAACAATGAAACCAGTGTTACACATACCACTTTGCAAAATACTATATTTTCCTGTACGAATCCAGGGATATAAATTAACAGTACACAAACTTTATACATCGGGATTCATTAAAGCCTAGAAAAACACGAGGCATACAATCTCTCTAAAATTGAATAAACCTTCCCTGATTCGTTCAGAACAACATCAATATTAAATTCACATATACCAGAAAAATTTGTAGAAATCGAAATAATCAAACACAAAGTGCTCTACATTATTTCCTAATAAAAATGGCTGCAAAACTAACGGCCGTATTCACAAAGCATTCGATCTCCGTTAAGTCCTAACTGAGGTCCTCAGTTAAGGATAAATAAAAATCACAACCTCAGTTAAAGTACGTAACGGTGCTGAAACAGGCCTGTTTCTCGTTAATTTACACTTTAACTGAGGTTGCGATTCTTATTTATCCTTAACTGAGGACCTCAGTTAGGACTTAACGGAGATTGAATGCTTTGTGAATATGGCGGTATATCAAATAATTTCAATCTGAAATCATCACGTATATTACTAACCCAAAACCTCACCGCCAAATCTGACGTACCTATATATTCACAAATAAACACACAAACTTTGAGATATTCAGATCACCATTTCTTCCGTCTCAACTATTGAGAACAAAGGGATCGTATGAGAAGCGTTAGAATAAGTCACCTGCTCCAGAGCTTGGAACTTAAAAAAGAACGAGAAAATCTCCAAGAGTATAGTTAGTAGTGCAGTATTTAATCTTTTGTTTCGTTTTCCTCAAGTACCGAAATCAAAATCATGTCTCACCTTAAAAACATTTTAACCTACATATTTTCGCAGCCGTATTGACTCGGCTCAATAAACTGATATTCCAATCAAAACACATTCACCGCTGATACCAAATTACACAAATCCCCATGAGAAAAGATAAACTCGATTCGTGCCCCAGGATTCCTGATATTTCGTTCCTACTCAACCAATGTTTTTTGAATCAAGGGATAACAAACAAAGGATGAAAATTCCCCACAAATAAAATACGTCAAATTTATTTTTTTCAGTATCGTTAAATCTCATCCTCGAATAATTTCTGCTTTTTTGGTGGCAAATTGTGCGAAAACTCCATTTTCAGATGTACATTATTCGGTTTCAGTGTAACAAATTGTTTTCTCAACAAGGGGGAAAGTTTGGCCCGGGATTTCTCGTTTTTTTTTGGACTACGACTTCACATTGCTTTTCTCAGAGAAGATTTATGTTCTTTATTCATTGTTGCTTCAATTGATTCATTTTAATTGGTCATTGTAGTAATTAATCCCTATGAATATCATATGGAAATATTTCCAATCGTTGATTTATTAATTGAAAGTTGGGAGCAGTGTTGTGCAGACTTCACAATCTTCCAGAAAAAAATTTTAGATTTTTTCATCGAATCGTCACGTTCCTTGAATGTTCAATGGCCAATTTATAATTTCGATTTCTCAATATAGATGTAGTGCGGTTGGCTCAGTGAGAGAGTATTTGATGGGGGGGAGGCACCACCCCCGCGCAAAATTAATAGAATTCTTATTTTCTTAACGAACTATACAACGGATTTTAAGGAATAAGTCCTTTGTCTTTATTTAAACTATTGTTACATTTAACTATTTCTATACTTTCAAATGCAGCCAACATTTCACATTTTCACCAACTACACTTATTGAATGATCCCCATTTAATACATGTTCGGCAACACTGGAATTCTCTGTGCGCCCATATCTTGAATGAGGCAAATATTCTTTGAAACATTAAGAGACCTCTCACTCTACCCAACATATTTCATATCACAATTATTTCAAACTTATTTTGTAGATACCACTCTTTTCCAAATTCATTATTTTATCTGTTTCAAAGTATTATTTGATTTGTAAACCAATTATAATCCCGTTCTTTTGAAAATATTTATCATTTTGTTTACACAAAAGGATTAACAAACAGATAAAATAATGGATTTGGAAAAGAGTGGTATATACTAATTAGTTGTAATGATTGTGATATAAAATATGTTGGGCAAACTGAGAGGTCTAAATTTACCATGGTAAATTCGAATTAAGTGTCCAATACAGGAGAATGGACAACATAATTTACCATGGTAAATTCGATTAAGGGTGTCCAATACAGAAGAATGGACAATAGAACATACGCGCAAAAGCTTCTGACTTCACGTCAGTGCTTGAACCAATTTTTTTTTTCGTGATTTTTTTGAAATTTTCTAGGTGTACGGTTCTTAAAATTTTTTTTTTCGTCATTTTTTTCAAGATTTCAAGGGGTACGGTTTTTACAAAATTTTAAACATGTCTTTATGTTGATTTTCTACTACTAGTTACCAAGCTTCAATTTGACCGAACATTTATTTTTTGAGTTATCAAGGAAATAATATTCCAGGTGGGTATAACTCGGAAACTGTTGGACCGATTATGCCCAAAAACGAACTCAACTCTCCCTTTCGGATACGCAACCTACCCTGAAAATTGCAAGTCCCTATCTCCTTTCGTTCGAAAGTTATCGAGGCAACGGTCACCCATCTACTGAACTTACACAAGAATGCTCAAATCTCCAACAATATTTAACCGATCGTATTAAAACTTGAAACTTGGCAGTAGAGTTAGGTTATGAAGGCTCTTGCAAAATTTCAGCAACTTCAAACGAATAGTTACTGATATATAGAATTTTTTTTTTCAATTTTCGATGTTTTTTTAAAAATTTTCTAAAAATACTATCCCCACGAAATTTCGCAAGAATTTTCGCGTTGGCATTCTACAACTAATTACCTTGTTTGAATTCAATCGGTTTAGTATTTTTCGAGTTAACGAGGAACAAAAAACAACCAAATTTCAGATGGCTATAACTCTAAAACTGTTTGGCCGATTATGCTCATAAGCAAACTGAAATGTCGCGTTTTGGTGCGCATCCTAACCTGAAAACTTCAAGCCGCTATCTCTTTCGGTTCTCAAGTTATCGTGACAACAAAAATATTTTTTATAATTTTCACAAACGTGCTCAGGTTCATATTCTACAACTACTCACCAAGTTTCAATTCGATCGGATTTATAATAGTTGAAAACAAAACTATTACTCGTAAACCACTGGGCCGATTATGCCCATTAACGAACTTGTCCGTCGTATTGAGATGCGCCACCCACCCTGAAAATTTCAAGTCGCTAGCTCTTTTCGTTCTCAAGTTATCGTGGCAACGGCCGGACGGCCGGACCTAATCAAATTTGACTTAGAATTCTTCATTGGGGAGTCGAACCTAATCGTTTGAGACCATTTTCGTCAAAAAATTCGATAGTAACAGACATTTGGGCAAAATGATAACGCGATGTTCCCCAGAACATACGCGCAAAAATATTATGTCTCTCACAATAACTGGAGAACGGAAAGAGATAGCGACTTGGAATATTTAGCGTAGGTTGCGTTTATTTTCGTTAATAGACGTGATCAGCCAAACGATTTTGGAGTTATATCCATCTGAAATTTTTTTGTTCTCCTATAATTCAGTAAATACAGATCTGATCTAATTCGAACATGGTACATAATTAGTTGAAGACGCCAAGGCACAAATTATTTTGGAGGATCGTATCACTAGTTTGCATGAGCCTTCAAAACCTAGCTTTACAACCAAGTTTGAAATTTGAACGGATCTATATATTCTTGGAGATCGAATCATTGGCAGAATTTGTGATTAAGGAGAATAAATTCCGGTCAAATTCCTGAAACTTGTTTACTTAAATAAATCTATGTACGTGTGTTCAAGCAGTTTTTGGATGTCCAGTCCAACATCATTCTGTCATCCTGAGTATTTTCAAAATAAAGGAAAATCAATGATTCTCACAAATATTTGTGCCTGCCCAACCGAAACTTCTGGTCAACACTCCAACACCCCAAAAAACTTTTAATTCACCCTGCCTCCAGGAAATAATGAAAAACATGTCAGTCAACTACAACTGGGTCGAAAATAAATAAGAAAATCAAGTTAACAACTCGGCGGGCCCCGAGACGGACACATTCAATAAAAACAGCCCGTTCTAATGTATGTCAAGGGTGTTCCCTCGTCCAAATATATCAAGAACTGAATTGAAAACCGAAGGGTGCGGCAGTGAGAAAACAAGATAGACAAGAGGAATTCCTTGATGAGTTGCTGGCTTGACTTATTTGATGACAGAGGCTATGTGTGAAAGCAGAGATTTGCTGGCGACAGAAGGATATTTTTCACACCCAATGATAAATTTGTGGAATTAATCATCAACTTATTTTGAGTTGTAACAGAACGAGTTATGAATGTCATATTTTAGATCCCGAACACAAACACAACAGAACTTATAGAGGCTGTCCTGGGAGGAATGAGTCAAATGAGTTTGATTTTCGGATATTCAGTGAAAATGAAAAGTTCTTGAACCATCAAAAAAAGACACACGGTGAAATATTCATTGATTCATTCAGTTCGTAATGGTCAGGTTCCAGTGACTCCAAAAAGAATACCGTGCTTAAGGTTCAAGGTAAAATAATTTCTTATCAATCTGATGTCGCTGCTGCCTTTGGTGAATATTTTTTGTCTATAAATAAAATCAGTGTTGAGAAGCATTTATTAGCCTATCTTGTTCGTGTACCACTCGAACACTGACTGTCAGCAACTTTTTGGCGCTCTTGTTCCTCGGAACAGAGTGCTTATCTATTTGCCCAAATGTCTGTTATTTTCGAATTTTTGGCTGAAAATGCTCTAAAACGATTTATTTCGACTCACTGATCAAGAATCCGTGGTCGAAATCGATTCTGTCTTGCAGTCCGTTAACACGATAACTCTCGAACGGAAGGAGCTCGACAGTTGAAATTTTCAGAGTAGGTTTGGGAGATAAATAACTCGGTTAGGTTCGTTATTAGGCAAAATGGTTTTGTAGTAACGAAAAAGAATTTTTTTTTCACATTACCAATTTCAAATTCTATTCTTTTTAAGATGCAGTTGCATCATGAGAATCCATTGATATAATTTTCAACTCTAACAAGCTAATATTTCTGAGATATGATTATTCAATAATACATCGTGCTCCTATGTTTTCACAGAATGCGAATTTTATCTGTCTGTGTTATATCTGTGTTCACTGTTCATACATGTAATCTTATCTACCTATGACAGACATGTCAAATGTATTTCTGTTCTAACAAAGTATGATTGAATGTAAAATGACCAATTATAGGATATTATAATTACCTCTACCTTATATGCCCTTGGATAATCCATACGATGATGGAAATATATAATTTGGTAAGTTCAAATTGGGTTCAGAATGTCTTCGGTGAAAACAAAAGTGGAATATTGGGTAAGTTTCAATTGATATTATATAATATTCAGAGGAGATTTGAGGAATGAGTATCTCGGATAAGTTCATTATTCACTTTTAATTTAGTTTCTTTGTTTCTTTTATGATGCAGTTTTATTCTAAGAATCCATTCCCAACTCTGAGAAACCAATAATTTCTGAGATGAATTGTCTTTTTCACTTTTATTTTTACCAGTCGAGACTGAAGAAATTAGTTTTAATCAAATTGAAAAACAGTAGTAGTTTAAACATGATCCCGGTTAAGGTTTTGAAGATACTAGATGTATTTCTGAATATCTCGCACATCTCTATTCAATGACTCGGTCTCTTCAGTAAGATTTCCTTCTATACTTAAGATGGCAGAGGTTATTCCCATCCACAAAAAGGAAGCTTTTGACGACATCAACTATCGTCCAATTTCATTGTTGAGCTCATGATAGAAAGTTGAAATACCTGGATAAATTTTCGTTCATTACGAGCTGCCAGCACGGTTTCTGAATTGGTAGGTCGACGTAGACCGCGCGCGGCATGTGATTTAGTGAATTTCATCTATAGAAGTTTGAACGATGGAATTCATGTGGCGAGGTTGTTTTTTGACCAATACCGTGCATGTGATAGTTTGAATTTCAACTTCATGTTCGATAAATTATTCAATTTGGGATTTAGAGGCATTTTTCTTGCATGTATCAGAAGATATTTAACTTATCGATTAACTAATTGCGAGAGTAGGTCAACGCAATTCAAGAAAGTACGCGGTATAATTGCGTGCTCCTCAGGGTTCGGTTCTGGGACCATCCTTTTTATTAATGACGCATTATATCATGAATTATTTCTTGCACGAATTAATTATTAAGATTGTCCAATCTTGCAGACGATACGTCGTTCAACATTTCCGCACGAACTTTAAGCGCACTAAGAGCAAGTTCGGAATTGCTGGTAGAGTGCTTCTCTGATTGGTGTCTCAAAAACTCCCTCCTATTTAATGTGGAGAAAACAGAAAAGGTCTATTTTAAAATACAAGACTCTGATCAACAATTCATCTTAAACCTTCAATCCGCTAATTTGAAACCTTCTAACTGTATAATGTTCCTTGGCTTGCATATCCATAAAAATCTGACTTGGAGGGATCACGCGTATTTTGTTTGCAGAAAACTAAGTCGCTCGTTTTTCGCTCTGAGATGCATTAGAGCTTATACTACCGCTTGGTTATCTGTTAAATGCATATTACTCACTCGTGTACGCTCACCTCAACTACTGCGTTGTTCTTTGGGGTGATTCCTCGAATTAGTAATGCAGTTTTTATTTCCCAGAAGAAATTAATCCGTTTAATTTTCCATTTAAATCCCAGTTCGTCCTGTAGACCCTCTTTTATCAATAATAAAATCATGTGTTTTCCATACATTTATATTCTCAACTGCCTATTGTAGATTCGGAAAAACTTGCATTCGTTGGTCAATGTTCTGAGTTTCACGATTATAACACGTGGCATAAAGAAACTCTCTGAATTCCTAAACACCGAAACTCTGAATTCCAGCAGTCACCTATGCTTAGTGGAACAAAATTTCTTGACCACCTGCACTATAGATTGAAGGTTTTGGAGTACAGACGATTCAAGAACGAGATTAAGGCCTTGCTACTCGAGAGGTGCTTCTACGTCGAAGATGAATATTTTGAGGCAGTTATATATTAAAGTGAATTTATTTCGTTCCTCTCTGTATACCTTTTTCTATTGTATTTGCTTCTGTTGACGTTTCCTATACAAATGTATTTTGTCTAAGGGAATATTATTATTATAACAGGTAGGCGGCTTTGCAGTCCCTGACCCGCTGACGGCAAAAGACTTAACGTCACTGAACATCACTCAAGGTTTCTTCATCGCGAAGGGTCGGAGTTCGTAAATATTTCCCTAGGTGTCACAGTTCGGATTTTCTACCTACCAGTTCGCAACAAATGAGTTTAAGTTTTCTAGAACCCCTTCGTTGTCATTCAGTGTGGCTAAGTAATGCTGACGATTGGTAATTACCATGAAACCAGTTCGTATCCGCCCCTGAATGATGTTTTCCACTTTGAGGGAACACTGAGCGATGAGGTGACCTAGCTCGGCTTATGGGGAATATTTGTTGAAGGTTAAAATCAATGAATATTTCACCGTGTGTGTTTTTTAGTTATTGGCAATTGGCTACAGTTCACCTCATTCTATTTGAACCCTCAGGTGATATATTTCAAATATGGCAGTTATATGGAAAGGATGGGAAAGATGCCCTTCAATATTCAATAGTTCAGCATATTCTGTTAACAATTTAAATAATCATAAATCACAACACTAACGGGGAGATAGGGTTTTTTGCTGAGGGTTTTTCCTCAGCTCTTGTATCATACATCGAATTGTATGGTACCCCATTACACTAACCTCTGCTAATACTTTTTCATACACATGATTTATTGTTAGATGGAAGAATGTAATGCTTAAAGTTCAAAAGTTAGAAATTCTTAAAATCCACTGATGTGATGGCGGGAGCTTTCGCGCTCATGTTCCCTTCTCTATTCACGCCTCATACGTCGTCGATCGAGCTGATATTCGGTACTCGATTGTAAAATGGTAGCTCAAACGTATGTGCAGAATTTCAGCAGATGCTGAGGAATCTGCTTCTTCAGGGCAGGGCAACCAAGAACCCAAGGAAAAGATGATTAAAATGGGTCTACTCACTGATGAAGAATTCGAGGTCAAATTTCATTCTGTCCGGCCGGCCTTCCAACCGTTGCAACGGTAACTTTAGAACGGCGAGAAATATCGGTTTGAAATTTTCGGGGTAGGTGGCGCGTCCCAATACGACCGACAAATTTGTTAACAGGCATAATCGGCCCAACGGTTTCCGAGTATTATTTTGTTTTCAACCAACTTGGTGAGTAGTTGTATAGAATACAGACTTCAAGACTTATGTACAATTTTGTAGAATCGTATAACTAGTCAATTAAAAAAAAAATTCATTATATAATAGTATTAGTCACACGATAACTTGAAAACGGAAAGGGATAGCGACTTGTAATTTTTAGGGTAGGTTGATCATCCAAATGCAACATTTGAGTTTTTTAATAGGCATAATCGATCAGACAGTTCTGGAGTTATAACTTTCTGAAATTTTGTTTTTATTTCAATTGGTGATCATTACAAATCTAATTCAAACAAGGTAACTCCCAGAAATGATCCTTCTGTTATCTCTAAAATTTTGCGGAAGGCCTCAAAATCTAACTTTACAGACAAGTTCGAAATTTGAACACGATCGGATCTATATTGTTGGAGATCTGATCAGCATTGTGTGAGTTCAGTAGCTGGATTAGTGACGGCTGTCACGATAACTTTCGAACGGAAAGACATAGCGACAATTTTCTGGTTAGGTTGTGCATCCGAATGGAACAGTTATATCCATTATTGGGTATAATCGGCAAAATGATTTCGGAGTTATACCCATCTGGAATATTAATTTCTCGATAACTCAAAAAATATAGATCCGATCGAATTAAAACTAGTTGGTAAGTAGTTGTAGAATACTGACGCTAAGAAGTTTTGGATCATATTCCTAGGAAATTTTAAAAAAATTATTAAAAAATATTATTTATCTCCCGATTACTAACATGAGAACGGAAAGACATAGCGACCTGCAAATTTTAAGGTATGTTGTGGATACTGATGCGGCATTTAAGTTCGTTAAAAGGCATAATCGGCCAGACGGTTTTGGAGTTATATCAATCATCAAATACGATGCTGATACCATTCAAGTTCTAAAATTAAATTTTGAAAAATTCCGTGGAGATCGTATAACTAGAAAATTAGTAAAAACTCATAGAAAATCATAGAAAAAAAATCTATATATCAGAAAGTATTCATCCGACATCGCTGAAATTGTTCGAGAACCTTCAAAACCTAACTCTAAAACCAAGTTGCAAGTTTGACCATGATCGGATATTGTTGGAGATTGAAGCAGACTATGAGTGAGTTCCGATATTTTAAAAGGAATAAATACGGCAAGAAGATTTATGCAGTATTTTTTTTTGTATATTATTAGATATGTGTCAGAATTGAAAATTTTTGGATCTTCGACGATTAAGAGTTTCCAATAGAGGTGAATGGACAATATAACATACTCGCAAAAGCTTCTGACTTCACGCCAGTGATTGAACTATTTTTTCAATTTGTATTGCTAAAAAGATGGCTTGAAAATTCATGCAGTATGCGTGAGACATGAATAGATATGATAACATATGCGTAATAGCTTCTGACTTCACGTCATTGCTTTCCTCGAATTTCCTTTATAGGTATCCCATATGAACATTATGATGAAAATGGGATATTCTGCAAAAAGGGCTCTTTTTGCGAAATATCCCGATAAATGGTTATCGGGATCCAATAAATCTACTTCTCCGCGTTATGAAATTTTTATTATTATGATGAAAATTTATTATTCCAATTCGTGAACCCATAAAAAAATCGCCTTTTTCCGTAATGTAAGGTTCTTTTCTTATCCAATTCGCAAACAAACCAGACAAATGGACCTAATATGTTCCTCTGAAAGGAACATCAAGATTTCTCCCGAAATACAATTTCAGGGACAATCTGTGAAATGTAAACTCGACATAGTCGAAGGTTATTCCACGTTTTAGAAAAATATGCGAATAATGCCATTCCGAACTGCCTCGTGACAGATGACCTGGAGCAAGGATAAGGGACCTCGCTCCTTCGACCAGACTACGCCTGAATTCCAAGACATCCATCTCCCCTCCTACCCCGATACGCTGCGGGTCCCGTAGGTTGAAAGAACGTCAAACTTTCCAGGTAATTCTACTACCCGAGTCCGAATTTTATGAACTCAATGCAGGACGTAACAGGAAAATTCGTCGTGGAGTTCAAAGTAAGGATGGCAAGAGGAATGGACTTTGCCTTGATTCATCATCTCTAACTTGATTAAACGATTCGAGAGCTATGGAAATTCATGGATTTTAGTGGATCGTTTTTATCATGAGGAAGGCTGAAAGAAGAGTTCTTCAAAGATCGAGGGATATTATAGGAATTCAACCAGACTTATTCTGTTTGCGTATTGCTATAAACATAGCTATTCAAGTCATATTGCTATCCTCCTAATTTTTAACAATATGGCTATGGTATTAAGTATTCTGTTTGGACTGTTATAGCAATGTTAGTTATCAATTTTCTCCCAGCAATATTGCTATCAAGTAGGTCAAAATTCATTGATTTTAGAGCTGACAGCACTGTATTTCATGACTTTTATGTGAAATAGAAGAAGAATTTAACCTTAATTGATAAACATTTCGTCCGTTATTCGATGGTTATTCGTAATTTCTAACCAAATATATAAAATGTCACGAAAGCTAAAAACGAAGTATTTTATTTATGAAACTAACAAGATGGAGTTATTGCTCAGTTTTCAGGAAACACATCGAATATTGATAACCGCTACCATGACCGAAAAATTGAAGACTTGCAAACACCTAAACAAATATTAAATTTTAATTCTTTCCTGTCTTCAGTCAGACTTCGAATGCACAAGTTAAACGAAACAGTATGTCTCCTAGATTTCTCCTGAACAAATTCCCTCAGTTATTCAATTGAAAAATTGGTTCAAGCACTGACGTGAAGTCAGAAGCTTTTGCGCGTATGTTCTATTGTCCATTCTTCTGTATTGGACACCCTTAATCGAATTTACCATGGTAAATTATGTTGTCCATTCTCCTGTGTTGGACACTCTTAATTTGAATTTACCATGGTAAATTCGAATTAAGTATTTTAAAGTAACATTAATAAATATATACGATTTTGAATACCTATATTTATCAAAGTACCTACCTATTTTCAATATTTTCGATTATTTGGAATGAAAAAGTGGTTCTCACCCATATTCCAAATCTTGTTATGCTCTTAGCAAGTACTATTTTGAGATTGCTGAGATAGCAATGTGGATAACAATATGTTTATGAAAATGACAGATCATATGGCTCAAAATCGATGATCAGAATAGCAATATTTCGGATCTTGCTATGGAAGCAACATCTTTTTCTTAGCAATGCTATTGCTATGCGCGAACAGAATAGGTCTGATTAATTAACGATTTCATTGAATTGCATTACTCATACTTTAACTGTACGTTTTGTCTTTTTACGCGTTTGTTCCACAAGAAACGTTGAGCTATCATTTTGCCCAAATGTCTCTATTTTTGGAATTCTTGCTCGATAATAGTCCCACACGATTGGTTTCAACCAACTCATGAATAATCTGAATCCGGTATCAATCGATTGTAAAAACAAACGTCAAAAAAAACTGGTCTACTTTTTGGCGGATGATGACCTTATTCTGTCTGCGATGGCGTTAGGAGCTATTCGAATGCGTTAGGAGCTATTCGAATACATTAATTGAAGGTTCTAAAATGAACATTGCTGTGTTTGTGGTGGCCTAAGGTCTCTGTTCAAATACGAACTTTCACTGTTGGCCCGAAAGTGAACAGTGCTGAGTCTGTGGTAGCAAAGGACCCATTCGAATATATAAATATACTGTTTGAACGGGAGTAGCCGAAATTGTTCTTTTTCGATGCTCTTTTTAGGTTTTTACGTGCAATGAAACCTCTACGCTACGTATTATCTGTACAGATTTAAGGTGAACGCGAATTTCATTACTTATTTTCGTTTCGTTTTCACAATTTTCTAATTTCATGATTCTTTTCACTATAAAATAAGGTTTTGAAGGCTCTGGCAGAATTTCAACTATATCTGACGGATAGTTTCCGGGATACAGAATATTTTAAAATATTGTTCTTTCAATTTTTCAGTTATGCAGTCCTCACAAAATTTTGCATAAGTCTTCATGTCGGTATCATTCAACTAACTTCCGCACTTTCCATTCAGATTAGTATTTTTCAAGTTATTGGGACACCAAAATTTCAGATGGCGCAATCACCGTGCTTTGATTCGATCAGATTAGAATTTTTCGAGTTAATGGAAAAACAAAATTTCTAGTGACTATAAATCTGAAACCACTCAGTGGATTTTGCCCATTAACGAACTTAGCCGGCGCATTTGGACTCCAATCCTACCCTGAAAATTTCAACCCTCTAACCATTGCTTTCGAGCGTAATAGTGCTTACGGCCGGCCGGAACGACATAATTAATTTTGACCTCGGATTCTGGATCAATGAGTCGAAACTAATCGTTTAAGACCATTCTCGGCCAAATATTCGAAAAATACAGGCATTTGGGCGAATTGATAGGCACTCTGTTCATAAAACAGCGTGCCAAAAATGTTTTCATAGATTTTACCAAATCCGAACTATTAGAATCAAGTAATAAAAGCAAATATACAGACATATTGGAGTACCTATAAATCTCTTACGCTCATACACCAAAACTACCTGTCACCAATAATCAACTAGTGTTGATTCTTGTTCAATCTATGACAAATCATATCTCCGAAAGTATTGGTTTCTCAGAGTTGGGAATTCAATGGATTCTTGTGATAGAACTGCATCATGAAAGAAATTAAATTCAAAGAACAGCGCCGACAACCACGAACTTACCCGAGATATTCATTTCTCAAATCCACTCTGACGACTACTCCGAAAATTTCAACTGCTTAGCTCATTTTGTTCGAGAGTTATTGTAGAAACAAAATTTGAAAATGTTTCAATTTTTTTTGACACTTTACGGCAACCTAATCAATACATAACTTCTCATAAATATAAAGGTTACTATTCTAAAGTTTTGTGCTTAATTTCAGATAGATCGGTCTCGGAAATATACATAAAAAATGTTTTTACTAAAAACAGCCAAACTCTGAAACCATTTGGTGGATTTCGCTCGTTAACGAACTCGTCCGAGATATTTACGCTCCAAACTTACCCTGTTTATTTCAATTCTCTAACTCCTTTCGATCGAGAGTTATCGTGTTAACGGAATACTGGCCGCCCGGACCGGACGGCAGGACAGAATCGATTTCGACCACGGATTCTTGATCAGTGAGTCGAACCAAATCGTTTAAAACCATTTGGTGGATTTCGCTCGTTAACGAACTCGTCCGAGATATTTACGCTCCAAACTTACCCTGTTTATTTCAATTCTCTAACTCCTTTCGATCGAGAGTTATCGTGTTAACGGAATGCTGGCCGCCCGGACCGGACGGCAGGACAGAATCGATTTCGACCACGGATTCTTGATCAGTGAGTCGAACCAAATCGTTTAAGACCATTGTTCCTCCAAAGTCCATTGTTGCTCCTAAGTCGTCACTGTTTAGTAAACGTAGAAAAACAAGGATAGCGGGAAATTGTTCCTTAAACAAGAGCGCCAGAAATAAATTAACTATGAAACCATTTCTAGATATTCCTCAAACGGGAGAAAATAAAACCATTGACGCTCACGGTATGTTGTATTGTAAAACTCATGCCAATAGTCCGGTCAATTTAGACCAAAAAAGTGAGAGTGAAGATACATAAATTCCCAACAAGCTGAAAATGAGTAAAATTGTTCAAAGCATAATTATAAACAAAACCTGAAAGTTCCCTATCATTCCCGTGTAAGGAAAAAAAATTATTCAAGGTCAAAGGTAAAAAAAAATAGTTTTCCGTGATTTATAGCAAAACGGTAAGTTTTATCATAAAAGTACCTAAGAAAAAAATTGTAGATTATAAAATTATCTATACAAAATGTATCAATAGTTTTTTTCCTACGAGCCACTGTTTCTGAGATATACCGATTCAAAAAGTTATAAAAGTTGTTATAGTCTTAATATGTACACGTCTCCACGCCACCTATGAGGTAGTGTACTTAGCGCGTTTTTTTTAATGTGGTTTCCCCATTAGGCCTACTCCACGGGTCAGTTGTGATCCTATTCAATGTGAAACTTTTGCAAACTATTGGAAATTTTCAAAGATCGGAAAAGATAAAAGCGGTGTAAATAAAAAAAAAATGGGTTCAAGCCCTGTGGACAGGAGCTTTTGGGCGCATGTTCCTTGTGGCCCGTACTGACCAGTAAAGAAAAAAAGCAGTATCATGTTGAATACCTTAATATTATTCTGGAACACAAATTTTCCATTACAATAATCTTCATCTAGCTTCTATTTAGTATCAATTCCTGTAGAACGTGATCATAATAAGTGTTTTCCATATAATAAAATGTGTTTGAACTTGGTATGTAGGAAATCTGACATCAATGATTGGAATTAATTGATTTGACAAACAGCCGTCAAATGAGGTAAATAGATTTTTGTGACGATTTTCTGTGACCATAAAAAAAATTAAGCATTTCATTATTGCATTTCTTGAAATAGGTACCTTTTCAAGTCGATCAACATCGTCCTTCTTTCGACGTCTAAACTATGACTTGATTCTTTATGTTTATGTCTTTGAATTTGTTTTCGGTGGAATTCAAAGAGTTCATAGAATAATCGATGAAAATACTGAGAGAGACCCAGGAAATTTGACACATTTTGTCTTATATCTCCAGAAATTGAAATCGTATAGAGCCAAAATTTTGCACAATGTTGCAAAATACTACAATTGACGTTAGTACAAGTTTTTGTTGCAATCTGATGAATAGTTCACGAAAAAAAAATTTTTTTTTCGAAAAAATTAAAAGAAATATTTTTTTAAAAATTACCAACATTTTGATCATAACAGAATTTTGCCAAAAGTTGCGCGTTTATATCCTCGAACTGACTACCAAGTTTCGATTCAACATCTTCTTTAGTTCCTGAAATATCAGGGAAATAACCTCAAAATTTTAAATGTCTATAACTCCTAAACCGTCCGGCCGATTTTGCTCGTTAACGAACTTAACCGTCGCATTTTGATCAGAAACCTACCCTGAAAGTTTGAAGTCGATAGGACCTTCGGTGCTCCTGTTATCGTGCCTACGGCCGGCCGGCCGGCCGGCCATACGGCACCCAAAAATCTGACACCGGATTCGTAATCAGGGAGTCCGAATTAGTCTATTAGCCAATTTTCAGCTCGAAATTCGAAAATTACAGACATTTGGACGAAATGATAGGACGATGTTCCCCTAGAACATACGCCCAAAAAGGGATGAAGTTCATTCGCCTGATTCGTAATTTTCAAATTCTTCATCTTCACTTTGGAGGCAAGTAAATTGCATCAATATCGATGTATCGCATGACACTTCATCGGAATCAAACGAATCCTCCATCGTTTGTGGTTGAACATTAGAGCACGACCGGCCTTGACAATTTGTGCATGCTAGAGAGCAAAACAGTCCAACTCTTTTGCAACTAAATTTAGCACTGCATCCCTTTTTGCAGTTGCAAAAAATTGTGTTCAGAAGTTTTTCCGGCGCAGGTGGGAGTGAAGTTTGAACTGGCTCTAATAAATTGTTGACCAACTTCCAACCCCATTCTGTAGGGTCTAGCTGATAACCAAGCCACACTTGTGGCCACAAGTGTGGCTTGGTGTCATGCGATACATCGATATTGACGCAATTTACTTGCCTCCAAAGTGAAGATGAAGAAGAAGCAGGAGAAGAAGAACAAGAACAAGAAGAAGATCAAGAAGAAGAACAAGAATTTGAAAATTACGAATCAGGCGAATGAACTTCATCACTTTTTTTAATTTACACCGCTTTTATCTTTTCCAATCTTTGAAAATTTCCAATAGTTTGCAATAGTTTCACATTAAATAGGATCACAACTGACCCGTGGAGTAGGTCTAATGGGGAAACCACATTAAAAAAAACGCGCTAAGTACACTACCTTATAGGTGGCGTGGAGACGTGTACATATTAAGACGATAACAACTTTTATAACTTTTTGAATCGGTATATCTCAGAAACAGGCATTTTTTTGACCTTTGACCTTGAATAAAATTTTTTCCTTACACGGGAATGATGGGGAACTTTCAGGTATAGTTTACAATTATGTTTTGAACAATTTTACTCATTTTCAGCTTGTTGGGAATTTATGTACCTTCGAATGTCTAAATTGACCGGACTACAAAGTGTTATCTTTACTTTGAGAATATTAGTGTGTCCTACTATTTGTAATAGATTATTCCAGCTGTAAATTTTTTAAACTCCTTTGCCAGTCTATGAACCACCATTGAAATTCAGGAATACGTGATTCCTTGAACAAAGCGGGATGGAAATCTGTATGCATCTGAAGTCCGAAATCTGCATTTTCGCCATAATTTCATAGCGCTTAAGCTTGCATTCACGTATTATGGCAAAACGAGTAAGGCCGACCATCACGTTTTCGGCCGTCACTATGAAAGCTCATTGCCGGCTAGGACCATTCTGCAGATGGTGTTTGCATGAATAGGAGCCTGAAGGGAACTTGTCCCAAGGCGATAATTTTGCTAACCGAGATTTATGTCCAGGGTGAGTACACAAGGGGGACATCGCATAGATGTTATACAGGAAAGGCTTATTTCTGAAATTCCATCAGTCTGGGATAGCCTCATCACTATTAGGGTGAATTATGATTGTCCTGTGTAGTGGTTAAATTTCAATCCTTTTGATATAGGTATTATAAGTATGATGTTTCGAGGTTGTAATTGACGTCTGAATTATCATCTTGATATCCATCTCCATCGTTAAGTGCCTCAGTGGAATGGAATTCTTAGAATACATTCAGTGACTTCAGAACTGTTACACCCAGAAAGAATAATTTCTTCAACTTGACTTTTTGGCAACCGAATTACTTTATCTGAAGGATGCTATGATATTAACGTCAAAGTCTTATCTTCGATTTTATGTAATAAAATGTCTTACTTTTCATGTTTATTGTTTATTGATTGATTTCTCATTTCTGGCGCTCTTGTTCCTCGGAATGGAGTGCTTATAAATTTGCCCAAATGTATGTAATTTTCGAATTTTTGGCTGAAAATGGTCTCAAATGATTTGGTTCGACTCACTGATCAAGAATCTGTGGTCGAAATCGATTCTGTCCGGCCTTCCGTCCATTAACACGATAACTCTCGAACGGAATGAGCTTGGCAGACTGGGTTGGGGACTTAAATATCTCGGTTAAGTTCGTTATTATTATAATTGGGCAAAATGGTTTCGCAGTAACAAAAAAAATTATTTTTATGTTAAAATTTGGAATTCAATTCTTTTTAAGATGGTGCAGTTTCATCATAAGAATCCATTGATATTATTCTCAACTCTAACAAGCTGATAATTTCGGAGATGTGATTTTTCAAAATTTCAATAATACATCGTTCTCCTTTGTTTTCACAGATTGCGAATTCTATCTGTCTGTATTCTATCTGTTTGCGGTAGCTGGCGTAGTTGGAAGGTTGAACGATAAACGTCATTAATGTCAAACGAAACGGATATGTTCTGGGGAACATCGCGTTATAGTTTTGCCCAAATGTCTGTAATTTTCGAATTATTTGACGAGAATGGTCTCAAACGACTAGGTTCAACTCACTGATGAAGAATTTGAGGTCCAATTCGATTCTGTCCGGCTGGCCGTTGCCATGATAACTTGAGAACCAAAAGGGATAGCGACTTGAAATTTGCAGGGTAGCTGGCGCAGCCTCAATACGACGGACATGTCGTTAATGGGCATAATCGGTCCAACGGTTTCTGAGTAATAATTTTGTCATCAACCAATACAGATCCGATCGAAATGAAACTTGGTAGCAAGTTTAAGAATACAAATGCGAAGACGTTTGTCAAATTTTGCGGGAATCGGGTAGCTAGAAAAGTTTAAAAAAATTATTAAAAAATATTATTTACGTCACGATAACCCGAGAAAGGAAAGAGATAGCGACTTGAAATTTTTAGGGTGGGTTGTGCATCTGAATGCGACATTTGTGTTCAATGACAGGCATAATCGGCTGAACGGTTTTATTATAACACGGAAAATACAAAAACTGATCCAATTCACACTTGGTTACTACATAGTTGTGAAATGCCAGCTCGAAAATTCTTGAGAATTTTCGCAAGAATCGTATCACTAAAAAATCAAAAAATGTCAAACGAAACGGAAATTGTATTTTTGGAGAGTGTGGTTGATGTAAGCATGTAGACAATTTTGAAATTTGGATTCGCTAGGTTCATAGGCAGAGTTTTTTGGTTAATGGGATGGAAATGAATGATGCAAGGCATAATATACGAGTCATTCTTAAATTATGGAAGATATAGAACGGGATTTCCAAATAATGTACATGTAGTTATTCCTTAGTGACACTATTTAACATTTCCTACATAAGTATTCTGGTTTGAGTTCTCTATGGACTGATTACATCAAATTTGTTTCATAAATAAAACTGGCTAATTCATTTACTCAATTTTTCAGAATGACTCCTGATAGATTTCAAACACTTGTAGCCAAAATTGGACCGTCATATTTATATGACGGTAATATGCAAAGGGATTTTAATTTCTTTCATGATGTAGTTCTAGCATAATAACCCATTGATGTCATTCCCAACTCTGAGAAACCAATACTTTCGGAGATATGACTTGCCAAAGAGTGAACAAGAGCTCCAAAGCTCCTGCCACAGGGCTTTCCTCCTTTTTATTCATAAACTTCATTTCAAAAACTATGTGTTAGATTACGCAAAAACCTTCAAGCCGAATTTTATTTTCCAAATATATTAAAAAATACAAATCCGATCGAATTGAAATCCAGACGGTACTCGGGTGAAGAAAAGGCGGCTGGAAGGTTCATGCAGCCTTTCGTAAGGATGTGTGAGTCGTGAATAGACAAAGGAACATGCTCATAGAAGCTTCTGACTTCACGTCAGTGCTTTTTAGGAATTTTTGCGCGTATGTTCGGGGGAACATCGCGTTATAGTTTTGCCCAAATGTCTGTAATTTTCGAAATATTTGACGAGAATGGTCTCAAACGACTAGGTTCAACTCACTGATGAAGAATTTGAGGTCCAATTCGATTCTGTCCGGCTGGCCGATGCCATGATAACTTGAGAATCAAAAGGGATAGCGACTTGAAATTTGCAGGGTAGGTGGCGCATCCTCAATACGACGGACATGTCGTTAATGGGCATAATCGGTCCAACGGTTTCTGAGTAATAATTTTGTCATCAACCAATACAGATCCGATCGAAATGAAACTTGGTAGCAAGTTGTAGAATACAAATGCGAAGACGTTTGTCAAATTTTGTGGGAATCGGGTAGCTAGAAAAGTTTAAAAAAATTATTAAAAAATATTATTTACGTCACGATAACCCGAGAAAGGAAAGAGATAGCGACTTGCAGTTTTTAGGGTGGGTTGTGCATCTGAATGCGACATTTGTGTTCAATGACAGGCATAATCGGCTGAACGGTTTTATTATAACACGGAAAATACAAAAACTGATCCAATTCACACTTGGTTACTACATAGTTGTGAAATTCCAGCTCGAAAATTCTTGCGAATTTTCGCAAGAATCGTATCACTAAAACATCAAAGAATAATAATTGAAAATTCCTTATATCAGAAACTATTCGCCCGACATCACTGAAATTTTGCGAGAGCATTCAAAACCTAACTCTACTACCAAATTTCAAGTTTAAACATGATCAGATGTACATTTTGAAGATCCGATCAGCCTTGGATAAGTTCAGTAGTTGAATTGGGTTACCGTTGCCTCGATAACTTTCGAACGAAAAGAGGTAGGGAGTTGAAATTTTCAGGCTTGGTTGCGCATCCGAATGGGGGAGTTGAGTTCGTTTTTGGGCATAATCGGTCCGACGGTTTCGGAGTTATAACCATCTGGAATATTATTTTCTGGAGAACTCAAATAATACAGACCCGATCGAATTGAAACTTGGTATCTAGTTGTAGAATATCGACATAAAGACCCGTGTGGAATTTTGTGAGGATTGTACCACTACTATATTTCAAAAAAATCACGAAAAAATATTATATAACTCACGATAACTTGAGAACAGAAAGAGAAAGCAATTTGTAATTTTCAGGGTTGGTTGCGCAACCAAATGCAACATTTGAGTTTGCATAATCGATCCAAGGGTTTTGGAGTTATAACTTTCTGAAATTTGGTTGTTATTTCCTTAATAACTCGAAAAATACAAATCCGATCTAATTCAAACATGGTTTCTAGTTGTAGAATGCCAACGCCAAAATTCTTGCAACATTTCGTGAGGATCGTATCACTAGAAATTTTTTTAAAAACCATTGAAAAAAATTCCTCCGACAACGCTGAAATTTTGCGAGAGCCTTCAGAACCTAACTCTACTGCCAAATTTCAAGTTTGAACACGATCGGATCTATATTGTTGGAGACCGGAGCAGCCTTGTGTGAGTTCATTTACCGTGGTAAATTCGATTATGAGTGTCCAATACAGGAGAACAGACAATAGAATTCACCATGGTAAATTCGATTAAGAGTGTCCAATAGAGGAGAACAGACGATATAATTCACCATGTTAATATCGATTAAGAGTGTCCAATACAGGAGAATGGACAATAGAACATACGCGCAAAAGCTCCTGACTTCACGTCAGTGCTTGAAGCAATTTTTTTTCGTTCACAATCTTCTGAAATGTTTGTTCAATATGCTTCCATTTGCCTGATTGTGTATTCTAGAAAACTATCGTTCCTCGTCTCCATCATTTTTAGTTCACCTGCTACTTATTCCACCGTAAACATTTTCAGATGCGTATATTCAGGTCATGCGTTCCAATTGATATTGGAATATCTCACAAATACCCTAAATATGGCTGTTTCGATTTAATGCGCTAAGGCTGACGTATATATATCAAAGAACTACGGCGGGCCAAAGCGTATAGGAAATGAAAACGATGCCTATACCATTCAATTTGGGTAATGGAAAAATGCATGCTGCCATAAATTTCCATACGGGCATTCGTAGAAAATGGCATTTCGGAAGGATATTAAGGGTGTTCGTGATGTTTGTCCTTTTAATACCGTATTAGTCAAGCTGATATCGAAAACCCATCAAGGTTTGTTTGCAATCGACGAACTTATTAACTATTTATCATGCAATCTGGATGTAAACAAACTTTCATCGTGAATTCAGAGGAATTCCAACTGAGCTTGATGAATTGAGTTCGGGGCGTGTTTAATGTTCTCCGATAACATTATTTGGATATAGGGGTGGTGAGGAATTCATTGATTTCCTACTCAATCAAGCTTATTTCGAATAGAATATTAAAATGCGAGGTCCTTTGTATTCTTATTCGTTATTTTTACCCGACTGTCCGAAGAAAGCGGGGTTATTTTATACAGGGCATGTATACTCCATTCACTTTTATAGAGTCTCCCGGTTTGCCATGATTTAGGTCTATCACGTTTTGTAACCAAAGCAGAGGCAGGTTGGCACTGCTGAAATATCGTCAAGGTCAAAACAATTCGCTCTCAACATAATCATAACATAGTCTTCAATCTTAGACAAGATATTATCATCATATTATTATTATCTTCGAATATAATAAAGAACTCTTCGCTTTGAAATTGAAAATGCCGAAAATAGTTTTGAAGAAGCAGAGACAAGTCCTATATACAGAACCGAAATCTGCAATAGGAAAACTTCATTCTGACATGTTGAACTCTCGAATGAAATTACTTAGTTTCCTATTATTATATTTTACTAAGGTATAAGAATGACTCGGGTTTCGTAGTACCTACTACTACATTTTGAATCTGGTGTATTTCAAGTTGTGCAGCAAGATAGTTAAACGTCTTCTGTAGGCTTATTTCTTGAGAATTTTGAAAAGTGGGGAATTCCTTAGGTACTTCTGTTCGTTTAGAAGTTTTCCTGCCGGGTTATTCAGGTACTTTTATTCTTTTTTCAAATGAACTATCGCAAAGTAACGGACTACTATATCCATTATTTTTCAATAAAATTCCAACACTTGATTCTTGATTTTCATACAAGAAAATAGCATAATTGAATCTTCCAACCAGTTTATTTTACTTGAAATATTTCCAGTAACAACAGAGGAAAAATGTTCTACTACAGTCGCCAGGACTGTGGAATTATTGAATTCACATAATATCTTCTCAAATTCATTATTTTTCCGAAGTAAATTCACATTGTGAAAATACGTAATTACTACGACTTCTATGTAGAGAAGACAACGTTGCGTAGTTATCTGACAGGAAAATGACTATAACCTAACATTTTCAAAATATACATGGTGAAATGTGTCAAATTTTCGTGGCCAACCGGGAGACTTTATAAAAGTGAATGGAGTATATACAGGGTATTTTTTAATAAGTGTGACCAACTATAAGGGGTGACTCTGTGATGAAAATTAAGGTGGGTATTTGGTATAAAATTTTTTGAAAAACCTCCCTCGGGAAAATTTACAACCCTCTGGAGATTAACGAAAAATATTACTTCCCATTTTTATTTTCCCCGTATATTAAGCTAAAGTAACGAAACTTGATAAATATTATTTGTCAATAAAACTGCACATTCTGGAATTTTTTCAACCCTGAAGTATGCTTAGAAGGGGTTGAAATAGTCAACCCCTAAGATACTTTTTCTCACAACTTTTTTTGGATGAAAATTTTCGTTTCAAAAAAATATAGCTGAAAAGCCCAATTCATATAAAAAATTCAATGCTTGTGGCTTTTACTTGATGAAAATCCATATTAATTGAGTTAATATGGAGCACCAATTCATGTACTAACTTTCTTATCTGTATTAGTTTTTTTCGAAAACTTAAGCCTTCACGAGAAAAAATTGCAATGTATTTTCAAAAAGCACCGAGGTGGAATTTCCCTAACCTAATTTATTTGTTTATAGTTCGTATATTTGACAATTTTTGCTTTATTTTCTAAATTACCCATTCTATTACCTTTCGTGAGGACTTAATATATAAAGAAAAAAAAAGAGGACTAATTTTTCTTTGTTTATCTTCGCAGGGATATAACTTTTCCGGGGGAAGGTTTTTCAAAAAATTGTATATCAAATACCCAACTTAATTTTCATCACAGAATCAGCTCTCAAAATTTGTCGCACCTATTTAAAAACACCCTGTATATGTATATACAGTAGGGTGATTCAAAAAAAAAAGAATATTTTTTTTTTCGTTTGGTACTCTGAAAAATAGGTTCCTAGACACCTCTCAGAAAGCCTCTCCAAGCATGAGTTCTTAATTGTAACGGGAAGGTCCTCCTTCTTACAGTTTTCTATTTTTTCTTATTATCAGATTAAAAAATGTATATCTCGCTTCCAACTACTTAAAAAAATATTTTGTTCCTTAGATTTTGTAGGAAATTGAATGCTCTACAAAAAAGGTCTCTTACGATTTTTTCGTAAACCTAATCGTTTAAAAGATATTAACGGTTAAAGTTTGATTATTTTTGGGAAAATTTTTTATTTCTTATGAATTTTATAACTCAATGAAAAAAAATCATTATGAATGATGAATCTCATAGTTTTGTAGGAAATTTACTGCTCTATAAAAATGGTCTCCTATGATTTTTCGATCAAGTTGAGCGTTTACGAGATATTCATCTTCAAACATCAATGCATATCAATTTTTCTAGTTTTTGATCAATAATTCGAAAAATTTCAATTTATTCTGTGAGTTTCAAGGAAATTTAGACAAATTTGAGTTTTTATTATAAAAGCAACTCCTATAGATGTTTTCTGTTCAAAAATTCATTTGAAAGTTTTTATTCTAATAATATTTTTTTTTTATTTTATCTTTAATAATTTAAAATCTTAATCGCGTTGTCATTTATTATTATGAAATTTGTTCAGTGCGTATTTTTAAATTGTTTTTCACAAAATATACATAAAATTTTCGTTCGAGGGGATTGTTGTTTTGAATTCCATTTCTTCTTCTGTTTGTCTTCTGAAACTAACGCCATCTATGTTTTTTACTCTCAACTAGAGAGTAAAAAACATTTATGACCAAACGAAAAAAAAAATATTCTTTTTTTTTGAATCACCCTAATATACAGACTGTTTAACGCCAAAGCTCCTGTTCATGGGGCTCTCCACATTTTTGGCGCTCTTGTTCCTGGGAACAGAGTGATTATCAATTCACCCAAATATTTGTAAGAAATTTTCAGCGTAGGTTTGGGATCTGAATATTTCAGTTAAGTTCGTTACTTGGCAAAATCGGCTGGATGGCGTCGGAGTAGCAAAAAAAAATTACATTGCAAATTTTAAATTAAATTTTTTTAAGATGCAGTTTTAGTATAAGAATCCATTGATATTATTCTCAACTTTAACAACCTAATACCTTCGGAGATATGATTTTTCAAAATTTCAATAATACTTCGTACTTCTATCTTTTCACAGAATGCGAATTCTATATGTCTGTGTTCTATCAAATTGAGGTAGATCCAGTTTAAAAGATATACGTCATCATTGTCAAATGAAATTGAAAATATATTTCTGGAGAGTTGGTTGATGTAAGCATATAAACAATTTGATATTTGGATTCGCTAAGTTCATAGGCAGAGTTTTTCGGTTAGTGAGTCGAAAGTGAATGATGCAAGGAAGTCTAGCATAATTTACAATTATGGAACATTTAGAACGGGATTTCTAACTAATGTACAGGTCGTTATTCGTTAGTAACACTATTTAATATTTCCTACATAAGTATTCTGGTTTGAGTTCTCTCTGGACTGATTACATTAGATTTGTTTCATAGATAAAAACTGGCTTTTTCATTTACTCAATTTTTCAGAATGACTCCTGATAGTTTTGAAACACTTGTGGCCAAAATTATACCGTCATATGAATATAAGATGCAAAGGGATTCTAATTTCTTTCATGATGTAGTTCTATAATAATAATCCATTGATATCATTCCCAACTTTGAGAAACGAATACTTTCGGAGATATGATTTGTCAAAGATTGAACAGGAGCGCCAAAGCTCCTGTCCACTGGGCTTTCTCACTTTTTATTATTATTATTTAGGCAATACTATAAGGCCCTGATACGAGCACTCAAAAACTGTTAGGGAGTCTCAAACTCTTTTAATTATAATCTCGTAGAACATTCTTTCGGAAATATCTGGTTGGACAGATATTGCAAAAAATGTGAAACATATTCTCTCTCATATCTGATGTACTTGAGGGTGAATCAGTTTTCCACAGTAATATTTTACGTGTCGCGGACAGCACCTTCCCTTTCATCTGCACCTCCATCTCAAACACATCTACTTCAACTCCCGAATGACATGGATTTTCTGCATATCCTCATCGCAAATAATATGAGTGAAATATTCGAGAGCTGTCGCCGTCACTTCGATTCTAGAGATTCGAAGTCAGTTCGGGGTTCATTCTCACCTACATGAATACTCGAGAAGGCGAAGTGAACCGCGCCCCTTTATTATGAGCACGTTCCTTCTGGATAGGAGCAGCAGAGACATGGATGAATTCCCAGAAGATGGTATTCATTATTAATTCTGATATTAAAAGGTATTGTGTCGTGCCACGGGGTGTTGGAAGCAAGATTTATCTTTAATTGAAATCTCACGAATTTAATTGAAATGGCTGTCATGATTTTGTTTCATTATGGTATTATGATGTCGGTACGAGTGTAGTCTGATTTGGCTAGTTCGATATGTATTTCATGCATGGGGGCAGAGATGTAAAATGTATACCTACGACTTTTCGAATTATGAAACTTTACAGAAATTTTAAATATTTTAATATTTTCCTCCTCGAATTAGTGTACAGAAATTTCAAATGACTTAATATTTTTCCCTTAAATTAGAATCACGTAACAACAAATTTTTAGTCTTCCAGAAAATTGCACTATTTACGTTATAAAATTAAGAAATCACATGAAAAAATCAGTCCACGCTAAAATACTAAAAATTGTTAAAAAAACACCGACGTGAAGTGAGGGGGTTTTGCGCGCATGTTCTTCTGTCTGTTCACGTTCCACACATCCTCACGAAATCCTGCATGAACCTTGGAGCCGTCTTTGTTCAAGTACTAGAGTACTAGATTTTCTATCGCATCTATATATTTGAGTATAAAATTCGGCTCGAAGGTTTGTGCGGAATTCCAGCGGAATGTGTCAAATACCCAGGTAACACAGACCTCGCATAGAGGTCTCTGAGAGGTTACAATGTGGATGAAAATGCGAGCTCCCAATGTGAGATACTCAAGATATCACACAGATAACCAGAATAAGATATTCCTATTGCGAGCTCCTAAAGATATCACACAGATAACCAGAATAAGATATTCCTATTGCGAGCTCCTAAAGATATCCCTCAGATAACCAAAATAAGATATTCCTATTGCGAGCTCCTAAAGATATCCCTCAGATAACCAGAATAAGACATTACTATAGCGAGCTCCTTAAGTTATCGCAAGTATAACAAGAATAAGAAATTCATATTGTGGAGATCCTATCGCGGAGATCCTACATATTACATATGTAACCAGAATAAGACATTCATATTGCGAGCTCCTAAAGATATCCCACAGATAACCAAAATAAGACTTCACCATTGCGAGCTCCTTAAGTTATCACAAGTATAGCGAGAATAAGAAATTCCTATTGCGGGGTTCCTCAAGATAACTACAAAAAGACATTCCTTTGCGAGCTCTTCAATATATCACAAGTGTAACGAGAATAACGCATTCCATTGCGAGGTCCTCAAAACATCGCAAATTCAACAAGAATAGGAAATCAGGTGGCGTGTTGCAGGGATCTAATCGATCCATACTCTGCACTTCTCGTTTCCACTGGTAGATGGCGCAATCGTCTACTCTGTACTCGGAAGAACAACCCCATCGCTAATAACCCGAGTGGAATATCGATCTTCTCATCGAAGTGATGTATTCGGCGCCACATATCTACTGCACATTTAGAGGATATATAGGTTATAGATCCATATCGCAACCATCTTCTCTCAGTACTGCCTCGGTGGAGCATCCTGAGAACTTCCCCATGCGATATCCCTGAGATGTTAGTGGGCTCATCCACTGTGGCGGACATTTGGAGGTGATAGGGAGGTCTGAGCGACCTCCCTGCGATATCGCAGTAAACCCCTCAAGATATTCCCCAGGGTGAGCAATTTGAGAACTTCCCCATGCGATATCTCTGAGATGTTACTGGGCTCATCCCCTGTGGCGGACATTCGGAGGTGATAGGGAGGTCTAGGTGACCTCCCTGCGATATCGCAGTAAACCTCTCAAAATATTCCCCAGGGTGAGTAGTTTGAGAACTTCACCATGTGATATCTCTGAGATGTTACTGGGCTCATCCCCTGTGGCGGACATTTGGAGGTGATAGGGAGCTCTTGGCGACCTCCCAGCGATATCGCAATAGGCGTCACAATATCCCGGCAAGAGCTCGCCGAGAAATCTCTGGGAGGTCCCTGTGTTACCTGGGTAGTAACTGAAATATGAGTTTAAAAAAAAATAATTTAATTTTTTTTTGTAGTGCTCAATCTTCATGAAATTTAGCCAAGTTCCAAGTTTCAATTCAATCCAATTTGTATTTTGTGATTATTGAGGAAATAATAACCAAATATCATTTGACCGATTACGCCCACCAACTTACTTACTGTTGCAGATACGCAACCTACCCTAAAAATTGCAATCTCTATATCTCTTTCCATTCTAAAGTTATCGTGGTACCGAACGGCCGGAGACCATTTTAGGCAGAGTATTAGAAAATTAAAGATATTTGCGCAAAATTATAGCACGCCCAATTATAGCGCCCACACATCTCTCTTGTCCAAGAGCTCCTGGGTAGGTATAATTTCAAAGGAATGCATTTTATTTTGTTTTAATATGTTCAGAATCGATGTATGGCTGACATTGAATGTTTTGGAGACATCTCTACTCGATTTATGTGGGTTTTCATCAAAGTCAATCATCACATCTAATTTCACATCCTCACAAAGTGTATTAGCAACTTCTTTTTTGAACTTCCTTACATGCCAAAACTTGTGAAACTGCTTCTCCATTTTACTTATTATCCCTTGGGTTATGGGGGCTAATTCAGATATTTCTCATGAAAAAGCGACATACCTCCTTTTGTGTTCAGGTGCAATCTCCGTAACCAATCATTTGTAAAATTGTTATTTTGTGGATTTCCGTTAATCGAACAATTATTCAAAATTAATGATAATGAAATTCAGACACAAATTAGACAGTATATAAACTACTACTTAGTTGCACGAAACAATGTACGAAGGCGTTCTAAAGAATCTAAAATTGCCACAGAAAGTGTTTAACGTAGTTTTTATGGTATACTATCTACAGAACACAATAGGTATTTGGTTTTTTTTTTCTTCCACATCAAGAAGGCAAATAAGATTAGTATTATTGTAATTATATTTAGGAGTATTCCAGGGAAGATTTTGATGAATTTCGGTAATCACAAGATTTTTTTTTCTATTCTGAGTTTTGCAATAAATATGAAAGTGATAACATTTCTGAATAAAGAATGATGCGACCCTTCAAACGATGTATCACAAGCCCATACAGCATGAAATTTGAATTTGACGTGTTTCGGGATTCTCCATAAATACCTATGTACAGCAACCAAGATAATGAATTCATTCCATTTGGCTTTTCCACACAGATATATTAAATTTGGGTTTCAACTTCCGAGTAGATAATAGATGCCAACGATCAATGTCTAGATGTTATGTCGTTGTGTCTCAAATGCTTATGGTATTTCCATATATCACCAAGTAGTTTGTGTCTATGTTCTAGAAGAGGCGCAGCCTACGCACTCTTCTTCTTTGTCTGGCTAGAGCCATGGTGAAAGAAGACAATATGTATTATTTCGTCATATCTAAATCTTGGGACATCCATGTGAAAAGCATGTTTTAGAAAAATATCGATGCATCGATGGCTCGCAACCTTGGACTATAGAAGAGAGAGAACGGACAACATATTCCATGACATCGAATGTCCACCACATGACCACAGAACCTGGTGCTTTTCCTGCTGTGACTTTTGAAGCCGTAACCTGCACATCCTACCATGTGTAACACAGATTTATAACAAAACAGTCCGTAAACGCTCAAATAAACACACGTCCATCACATCACTTGGTGTCCACCAAGCTGTCATAGTATTGGTTTCAGATCGATAGCGTTGCGTAGTACGTCATACGGTATCCTCTCTCTTTCGTAGTCAAAGCTTGCAACACTGAACATCGATGGTATCATTCATGTTTTACAACTGAATCATTGGTGTTTTTAAAATATCGATGTAGCGTTTACACCTTTATCACACAGAGTGTTGAAAAGTATTAAAGACTTAGGTGTAGTCGGCTTTTTCAAAAAATCTTTTTTTGTTGTTTTGCATTTTCTTAAATCATAATATCTCAGAAATATTTTCCGAAAATTTGAGTAAATCCAACAAATACTTTTCTAGTTATTCGATAATTAGCAGAGGGCTCTCAGGCACTCTGGGCGAGAGAAGGTAGCTAAGAGCAGGTACCTAGCAGCTAGCGTGCTAACAACTCTCCGGAAGGTAGAATGCTACGTAGACAAAATCAAAATAGATATTGTGGAAGCTGCCTCAACGGCTAAAGAGCTTTTTTATGGTCCAGGAATATATGAATCTGCAAGTAATTGAATAATACGTAAATTGAGTGACTTCAAATTCGTTTTTCTCAAAACCATGTTCTTTTAACTGGTGATCACTGTAGCTTGAAAAACTCTCGGTAGATTTTAATGAAATGTATTGAGCTTTTCGAAAACATGAAAAACTAGTGCCTGATCGATGGATTTTCTGTTTTTTTTCCAATTTCGATTTTTTATAAACACTGTCAATTTACTGGCAAAAAAAATTATTAAAAATTGTCATTTTTTCGTGTCTCTGACGCCACCTAACCCCTTAAGCAATAAAACTTAGTCCGTCCCTGGTGACAGACGATAGCTGACTAAGTTCCAAGGACATTGCTCTGTCAGTTATTAATGAAAAACTTATTTCCAGTGGTGCTCATCAGGAGTCGGTATGGAAATTTTCCTTCCAGGACTTGTTATCTTATTATTCAATGTTTCATATAGAAGCGAAGGATTGCTCAGATTATTTTCGACGCCCTGTGCATTTATGTCCAGTGCTATTACGAAATAATGATTGGAAATCCATCGGAGAATTGGATTGGCTACAAAACTCAAAAGACTTCACGATGCACATTCCACAATTTATCTGAGTGTGCAGCTCTCAAATTCATGCAGGACGTCTCCTTCGAATGATGATGTACTGTCGTCGAACGACGTGGACATAAATTTTCCTGATGGGATACTCCTATTCGGTAGAAAACACAATTTTCTTAATGGAGGCTGCATGAATTCCGATAAAAATTAACAGGCGGAAAGTGTTAAACTAATTTGTAAACTTCAATTGATTTATACTCGGTGGGGAAGACCGGCCCGGAAATTTGTTTTCCAGTGGTATTCTAGGATAAATAAGGGTGATTTATGTTAATTCATTCGGGCAAATGTGATTTACAAAAGTGAGAATTATAGTAGGAGAGGATTTGGAGATTTCAGATACCGTGTCATTTGTTGGCTCGTTGAAATTAATGAAATCTGATTCGAAGAGAAATACGCACAATATACAGGCTGTTTCTATATTGATGCGAGAGATTTTAAGGGAGAGTTAACCAGCAAAAATTAAGAAATTCGTAGAGGGAATATTAGACACGTAACACTCTGAATAGTTCATATTGATATCATTACCTACAATTTATGTTCGGTTGCTCATGACAATCATACATTAAAATAGGAGAAATCATACATTAAAATGGGTCATTATTGATCAATTTCATGTACCTTAAACTGAGCTTTTATTTATAGGTCGACGGAAAAAAATATTTATGTCATACCAGTTTATTATTTTGATTTTATTGCTTAGTTCATAATGTCATTATTGAGTTCATATTATACCCTTGAGCATAATCTAAATACTTGGGACTTGGGCATAATGCTAACAGAGAAGTAAAGTTTATATTAATTTAATAAGTTTTATTTACAAAATTATAGCAAATTATGTTTTGCATTCGAATTAATATGAACTTGGCATTTCTGAAAGGATCCCAAGAACATGGATTCATATTTCACTGTCTGGTTATCAACTTTCTCTAACGAAAAATCAGTCTGTAACTGTCTGTAAATGTCTCACGATTAGTTTCGACTCACTGATGAAGAAGTCGTGGTCAAATTCGATTCTGTCCGGCCGGCTGGCCGTCCGTTGCTACGAAAACTTGAGAACGAAAAAAGATAGCGACTTCAAATTTTCGTGGTAGCTAGTTTTAAAATACTAACACAAAGACTTTTGTTAAATTTTGTGAGAATTGCGTCTCTAGAAAATTATAACAAAATATTATTTATGCCTGGATGACCTGAAAACGGAAGATGTAGCGAAGTGCGAATTTTTCGGGTAGGTTGTGCATATTAATGCGATATTTCAGATTTTTAATAGGCATAATCGGCCAATCGTATTTGGAGTTGGACCCATGTGAAAGTTGGTTGTTATTTCCTAAATAAGTCAAAGAATACTAATCCGATCCTATTCAAACATAGTATTTGGTTGTAGAATACCGACGCGAAAATTCTTGTAAAATTTCGTGAGGATCGTATCACTGAATAATTTTTTAAAAAATCATAGAAATTCAATGAAAAAAATTCTATATATCAGAAACTATTCACCAGACATCGCTGAAATTTTGCAAGAGCCTTCGAAACCTAACTTTGCAGCCAAGTTTCAAGTTTGAACACAATCGGATCTATATTATTGGAGATCCGAGCAGTCGTTGACACGATAAGTTTCGAACGGAAACGGATAGCCATTTGCAATTTTCAGAGTAGGCTAAGTTCGTTGGTGGGTAAAGTCGGCCAAACAGTTTTGGAGTTATACCCATCTTAAATGTTGTTGTTATATCTTCTATAACTCAAATATACAAATCCAATCCAATTAAAACCTTGCAATTACTTGTAGAATGCCAACGTGCTTCTTTTCGCGAAATTTTGGGAATTGTATCATTAGATAAAAAAATTTAAAGACTGCGAAGCACCCAGGTATACTGCAGATGTGAGGCTGGAATGATTTTCCCCAAGGTTTGTATACTATTTTACTCACAATCTATCACATCAATAATAAAATTTTTGATAATAATTATTATGGTCTCCCTTAGTTAATTTTTAATATAATATTACAAATTATGCAAACTTTCGATTGCAAACATTTGCTAACTGTTTGCGTCTGCTTGATACCAATAACAAGGTTTATCTGTCAAACTATAGCGACAGTAAACACTAGTGAACAGTTAGTTGAACGAAAGTGAGGCTATTATTTTCAAGCGATCTGTGAGTCCGTTGCTTGGCAACATAAAAAGTTAATTGATTCTACCATATATTGGATCTGACAGTTGGGATTGGATCTGACAGTTGGGTCATTATTATTATGTTGTCTATGGTCATTATTCACAATTTAATTTTGACAATATTGACGAAAAATGACCGACTGCGAATTTGAATCCACACCACCAGAACTTAAAGTAGGCAGCTGCGGAATAAGCATCCGAAGGCCTTATTCCTGTGAAAAGCAGGAGCATGTATGTAAATACGTACAAAGCCTATATTAATTGGTGCATGAGGAATGGTGCGCTGCAAACCTCTGAGACGGTGCTCCTTGCCTATATATTTGAAACTCTGTAGTTACCAAAATAAGAGAGATAAACCAACACATGCATATATATTCTAAATCGGGAGAGAAAGATCTAGCCAAATATAAAAACTATACTGAGTGTTCCATTTGAAAAAATGATGCAGCACTCAATATCTTGTCACCCTGTATATATTTCAATTCATGAAAACGTTCTGAAAAAATTCAGTTGATTTCGTACAAATTTTGTCTGGAACATTTTATTATATCTCTATTCGTAACAAAGTTAAAGGGGGGTCAAATTATAGTGGGAAACCCGGTACATTAGGGTCAAGGTAATCGATGCTACGAACACTATCAAATATAAGGATAATGTTGACATCAGTAAATATGCATAACTGCGAGCACACTTGAAAAAGATGAATGAAGGATACAAAGCTAATGAGTCAAATCTTCTTTCTGGAGTAAACATCGATAAACTTCTAAACGATGGTCCGATAGAATATCTCCCTCAAAAGGTAACATTTCAATTTCTTTAGTGCATTTTTTAAATGTTAAAGTACAAATTTCTTTCAGGTTGCTTTGATTATTGGCATTTCTGGAGCTTGCAGTGCGATGAACTTCTAAAAATGAGAATAGATGATTTGGAAAATTCATGAAATCGGATTATATTAACGATTCTTATAACCAAAACCTATTCCTTGCGAAATCCAGTACCGTGGTTGAAGGATATGTGAAGAATTCTTTGCATGGACAAGTAAAGATAAGTAATAATATGTTGTAACGTCTACATCATCATCGAATTCTGAAACTCATAGCTTTAAGCAACAAGGTCTTGCTTTAACTGCTTATAGTAATGATAATTCGAAGGTTACGATTAATATTTAAAAATCCAGATAATTTTTGTTCTGCCTATACTGAATGAATATCGAGTTAATTCTGATTTATTTCCATGCTAGCATGTAAAATGACACAAGCCAGTAGATTAACATTTGCTAGCCGGGAATGTATGAAGTATACTACATTCAGTTTTATAAAGTCTCCCAGTTGGCCATGAAAATTTGACACATTTCACCGTGTATATTTCGAAAAAGTTAGGTTATAGTAATTTTTCTGTCAGATTACTACGCAACGTTATCCTCTCTACATTTTGGTCGTAGTAATTAAGTCGTCTCTTTCACTTAAAATATTCCTGATTGTGGTAACGTGCAGCTAAAAAACAAATAACTATTGATATAAAATATAATACCTTGGTTTTCACTCACATACGTCGAAAAAGTTCGATAGCTTCTCATAAATTATGGATTCCAAAACATCAGGTTTACTATCGGAATAAGCAGATTTCAAGTAATCATTAAAGGATACTGTGGGAGGTATACTCATTATTGAAAGGTTTTTTTCTGGGTTTTCTCTCCCAAACTCGGAAAAATATCTATAAAATAAAAATTAATTATTTTGTGATTTGCTTCTGCGTAAGAAACACAGGATATTTGTCAGAAGCAATCAATTGAACAATGTTGCCTTACAAACAACAACGAAACAACATCAACGAAGAAACAACTATATCGTAACGTTTCGGAGTCTATAGCAGACTCCTTCGTCAGACGCTTAATGAAAATCGTTAGAATTATTTTGTTGATAGTTATTTTGTGAAATTCAAGAATTGTCACATTGACAGTATTTAAAAATCATAGCTATCATAGTTTTACTTCGTATAGATATTTCCAAGCTCCAACTCCTTTTTCAATAAATTTAGCCAAATATGGTCAATACCAATTGAGCAATTTGCAAAATTGCATTTTCTCTGTTCAATAAAATACAAGTTGACTCCTTAAGTTTCCATTTCATAAAATCAGGTTCTGTCATTAGAATCTTTGTATTACTCCAATCCATCATGTGATCTCCTAGGATTGTACATACATGTTCTGCTATTTTTTATTTCTGTATGTCTCTATTTCTCAAGTTATTCTTATGCTCTGACTTTCTTACTTCTAGTGGTCTTGATGTTTCTCCTGTGCATGATTTACCACAAATACAAGGAATATTATATACACAGTTTTTTTAATTTTTTTTTTCATTTATGGGTTTTATTTTCGTTAATAAAGACCTAAGATCATTCTGTGTTTTGAAGACGGTTCTTATATTGAACTTAGAACCGATTCTTCTAATTTTTTCAGAAAGGCCACGAACATAAGGGATCACATTCAACAGATTGGGTTGCAGTTCTTGTTGATTATTTTGTTGTTCTTGAACACAGTTTTTTGATTTTTGTTTTTCATTTATGGGTTTTGTATAGCACTTCCTGATACTTTATCTCTGATTCTTCAAAACTACTTTCAGCATTTTTAATTTCAAAGCCAAGAGTTCCTTATTATTCGAAGATAATGGTCTGTGATAATATCTTGTCTAAGATGGAAGATTATGTTGAGAGTAGAAATTGGCATTGGCAGCGTCTCGAAGATTTAGCTTGACACTGACGATATATCAGGAGTGCCAACCTGCCACAGTTTTATTACAAAAACGTGATAGACCTAAATCATAGTTCTGTATAGCCCTTCCTGATACTTTATCTCTGATTCTACAAAACTACTTTCAGTATTTTTAATTTCAAAGCCAAGAGTTCCTTATTATTCGAAGATAATGGTCTGTGATAATATCTTGTCTAAGATGGAAGATTATGTTGAGAGTAGAAATTGGCATTGGCAGCGTCTCGAAGATTTAGCTTGACACTGACGATATTTCAGGAGTGCCAACCTGCCACAGTTTTAGTTACAAAAACGTGATAGACCTAAATCATGGCCATCCGGGAGGTTTTATAAAAGTGAATGGAGTATATTATGTAATGATTCGCTTCCCGATTGTTCTGAAGGCTAGAAATCCATCGACTACAAATCGATTGTGAGTAAAAATATGTTTCATCATGTATTCAAAAATTAATGATGATGATAATAATTTAATTCTACTGTTGAAGTATGTATCCTTCTCAGAGGGACATACTGTAGAAACTGTCTCCACCTGTTATCTTCTTTACGGTGACACCGACTACTCCAACAAATTGACATGAATTTCGTCTATCACGTTCAATCATCAATAGCAATTTTATCATCCATCGGCCGATCGTGCTTTATAGCATTTTACGTGTTCTCCAACAATTTCTCTTCAGAAATTTTGTTACCTATAGCAGAAGACGTGAATGAGGAAACAATAATTTAAGCACGATGTAGTTCTGAGAACCAACGTTGACTATCGCAATTTGCGCTGCACTCACATTTTACGACGAATTTGGTGGAATGAGAATTATACGCCCCAAGTTTTACGCCTTACCAGTTGCATGAAAAGCTGGTGCATTTTCTTGCGGCTATCAACAAACGTAATAAAAATTTTTACCTACCGCATGTGGAGGTAAAATGTGAATCTTCGCCATCTGGAGACAACTCAACTTCAAAATTACTATTTTCCAGCGCGATCCTCGCTTTTCACAAGAACATGAAATATGTTCTTCGTGTAATATCAACGTCATACTTCAGGCAGAATTGAGGAGAATGAGATACGGAGGAATGCATTTTTCATTGCGACTGAGACGCGAGAAAATTGTGGCGGATCACTCATGAATAATAATTGGAATTGCTACTTAAAAAACAATTTGTAGAATTGGATAGAATGAATGATTAACTGAGAGGGCAAAAACAATCATTAAAGGATACTTTGGGAGGTATATTCATTATTAACAGGTTCCTTTCTGGGTTTTCTCTCCCAAACTAAGAAAAACATCTATGAAATGAAAAATTGGTTCAAGCACTGACGTGAAGTCCGAAGCTTTTGCGCGAATGTTCTATTGTCCATTCTTCTGTATTGGACACTCTTAATCGAATTTACCATGGTAAATTATGTTGTCCATTCTCCTGTATTGGACACTCTTAATTCGAATTTACCATGGTAAATTCGAATTGAGTGTTATTTTTTCAGTTATCAAAGAAATAATATTCCAGGTGGGTATAACTCGAAAACCGTTAGACCGATTATGCCCAAAATCGAAATCAACTCTCCCATTCGGATACGCCACCTACCCTGAAAATTGCAAGTCCCTATCTCCTTTTGTTCGAAAGTTATCGAGGCAACGGTCACCCATCTACTGAACTCACACAAGGCTGCTCGAATCTCCAACAATATTTAACCGATCGTGTTAAAACTTGAAACTTGGCAGTAGAGTTAGGTTCTGAAGGCTCTTGCAAAATTTCAGCAATTTCAGACGAATAGTTACTGATAAATAGAATTTTTTTTTTCAATTTTCAATGCTTTTTCAAAAATTTTCTACAAATACTATCCTCACGAAATTTTGCAAAAATTTTTGCGTTGGCATTCTTCAACTAATAACAATGCTTGAATTCAATCGGTTCAGTATTTTTCGAGTTAATGAGGAACAAAAAACAACCAAATTTCAGATGGCTATAACTCTAAAACCGTTTGACCGATTATGCTCATAAACAAACTCAAATGTCGCATTCAGATGCACAACCTAACCTGAAATCTTCAAGCCGCTATCTCTTTCCGTTCTCAGGTTATCGTGACAACAAAAATATTTTTTATAATAATTTTTTAATAATTTTCTAGCTATACGATTCTCACGAAATTTCACAAACGTGCTTAGGTTTATATTCTACAACTATTCACCAAGTTGTAATTCCACCGGTTCTATATTGGTTGAAAACAAAATTATTACTCGGAAACCATTGGGCCGATTATGCCCGTTAACGAACTTGTCCGTCGTATTGGGATTTGCCACCTACCCTGAAAATTTCAAGTCGCTAGCTCTGTCCGTTCCCAAGTTATCGCAGCAACGGCCGGACGGCCGGACGGCCGGCCGGACAGAATCAAATTTGACCTCAAATTCTTCATTGGGGAGTCGAACCAAATCGTTTGAGACCATTTTCGTAAAGAAATTCGAAAGTTACAGACATTTGGGCATAATGATAACGCGATGTTCCCCAGAACATACGCGCAAAAAGGGCGAAAGCCCTGTGGACAGGAGCTTTGGCGCGCTGTCCAAATTTATAGGCAGAGCTATCTCCCATCCAGGTACTGAACTCGCTCAAAGCTGCTTAGCCATAGAGAAAAAATCCCAATATTTCCAAGAATATAAATTTAACAATGAAATAAGCACTCCGTTCCGAGGAACAAGAGCGCCAAAAAAACGTCCAAAAAAGAACTGATCATCTTTTTGGCCGATAATGATCTCAAACTAATAGTTTCGACCCAAGTACATACACTCACTGTTGGTTCGAAAATAAACAGTGCTCTAAGTAATCATTATAGTATACTTTAGTAGTCACATTCATTATCAAATGGTTCCCTTATGGGTTTTCTCTCAAACTCTGAAAGATTTCTATGAAATAAAAATGTATTATTTGTGAATTGCTTCTGAGTTAGAAACACAAGATATTTGTCAGAAGGAATTTATCAAATAATGTTGTCAAACAAACAATCATGAAACAACATCAACGATAAAACAACTATTTCATAACGTTTCGGAGACTATCAGGCTCCTTCGTCAGACACCAAACAGAAATCTTCAGAATTATTTTTTGTTTATAGCTATTCTGAAATTCGAATATTGTCACCATTTTCGGGGTTGTCTTACCCCTGAGCACAAGGTGCTTTCTTTAGACGTCGCCTCCTTATTTACTAATATTTCTATGAAGGTAGCCACCGATACCATGGATGAAAATTGTCTGACCTAAGTAATTGTACAGATATTCCAAGAGAAATATTCATACAGTTCATAGAGATTGTTTTCAAGGCCAACTACCCAACTTAAGTAAAAAACTGAACTCCACTACATATGCTCTTAGAAGTATTGCCTTCCATATGGATGATACGACATTGAAAGCTTTGTATTACACGTGCTTTGGGGATCCTGAGTGAAGATGAGAGAAAGCTGCAGAATATTCAGAAGACACGGACTCCTTACGTCCAACCCACAAATTGTCAAAAATCAGTTTTATATACGGTCTCTTGTAAAATAAACTTTTTGAACATTTGCAGAAAACGGCCAAATTAAATACCTACTCAGTGTGAATATATTTGCTGTAGTTCTAAGCCACATATGAGCTAACTAAGATGTTTATTTGTGTAAAACGTTCAAGTAGTTTGAGTGGCTTCTATGAAAAATATACGTTGGCTAATAATAAATGTTGTAACGTTTCTTTTTGACCCGGGCAAGGGTTTGTTTACGTTTGGTTGGCGAGTGTCGTTTGTGTTGACGTCGAATTTGAGGTTGGATCTCAGTGGTGCCAGTCGACGATGAATAGTAATTGTTGGATTCGAAGAACCGAATAAGTTGGCAATATTGTTGAATTGTGACAGTCTGAAATTTGTGAGGGTCTGCGCCAGTCAGGGACATGAGGTCGTCCATTTTGTGAACATTCGAAGGAGGAGCAGTAGTTAGGCGTATTTTCGGAACTTCGTAAGAATTGGTGATTTCTTCTTAATTGGATATAGTTTCGAAAATCGAATTAGGAGTGAGCGTTACATTGGTTTGATTTGGGAAGATAACAGGTAACTTGCACTCGTCTCGAAAGAGGATATAAAGACCTTTCTGCAAATCTAAGAGTTGACCACGTGAACGATCTTGGCGACTTTGACAGGTATGTGTTAGATGTTCTATTCTCGTCATTTATAGTGGAATCAATTCAGGTCGTAATTATATTTCTATATCCAGAACATCGCTGTGTGCTTGAAGAATTATTTGGTGGAGGCACGACAAGATTTGGTTTCGAAGCAAACGTGTGCAGGACAACCCCGAACATCAGGGTATGTACGAATTCTATAACTGTTGCATAACAACGAATAATTGGTCTGATTAATATTATGATAACCGAAATTATTATGTATTGCGAAAATTCATTTGTTTCTTATCCGAGAGAAGTCACTGATGATTTCTTTTCTGTCATCAGGGTTTTTGTAACATCAGGAGTTTTTGTGGCGATCCGAAGTTTTTGTGGCAGTCCGAAGTTTATGGTGGCAGGAGTTTTTGAGGCCAGCACGATTTTTTATATCAGGAAGAGTGTAACTGAGACATTCGGATATATACAAGGTGGTCCATAAGTAGCGCTGTGAGACAGCCAACGCAGTGTTACCGATCCCGAGTATATACAAGGTGGTCAGGAAGCAGCGCTGGGGGACATTCAGTCAAAAGTCGCAGACGGCGAGGACAAAGGGAAGGAGAACGGTATTGCGAGACCATCGAGGCAATAATACGTTCAGGCACAAGGAATAGCACGCAAGTTATAGAAAACATATCCCGAATCATCTTAAACCTACTATATATATAACTTGAACATATATTGTTATCAATTATCTAGGTTATTGTTATTGGAAAGCGGAAATTGGGGCAAGATTTGTAGTAATCGTATATGATCATAGAGGAGAAACGTGAATGCGCCTGAGCTCAAGCGACGCGTATTTGAATCCAAGAATAATATCTACGTACAATTTCCGCCACCCTTATTCAGGGTTATTCAGGATTTCTCTTTTCGTGAATTTACAATTTATTACTATTACGCTGATGTAACGTGGGGCTCGATCCAACGTGGGGCCTATCTCCCGATAACGTGGGGCCCAGCCCGAAGTAACGTAGGTCTGATTCGGTTGTATATATAGTATTGTTATTTATATTTGACCCAATTTTTTTTAGGGAACTTGCTTTATCGGGCTTAATTATTTCTAGTCATTTTGCTTCTTTGCCGGTATCTGTCTTGTCTCGTCCTAATTTATTGAGAATTATTTTTATACAATTTTTTTATCTCTAACGATAGTCGGTCAGAGTCGAGTTTGGAAATTTATTTGAGCATCAGGATTGTGAATTGTAGTAGTTGTCTCGTGCTCAACGGTTTTATTATTGTGTAGTAGATTGTGTTGAGAAATGTACCATTTTGGAGAACTTACCCCTGTTTATATGGGACCAATTAGAATTAACAATAGAATTTCGCCGTGGACATATGAAGTACATGGTCGGAGAATGCATGAAGATTGAGGGTAATTGCTGGATGGATTGAAATCAAACTTACTAGCTTGCCCGTTACTAGCTCAGTGACTTATGCTAGCAAGTTTGTTCGTCCGCCTAGGAAACACCTTACCTAAGTAAAATGCCTCATAGAGCGCCTAAGTAAAAAGTATACCACTCCTGAATGTATCCCAAATCGTTGATCTGATGGTAAAGATAAAACCTCTTATTCCCTATCTATATATTCCAACTTTACAAATAAATATTTCAGTACTATATACAGTGATCAATGGTAAGTCTGAGATCGATGAGGCACTTATCTTTGCAGTCTGGGTTCGATAGATGAGGTAGGGCCGTCCAAAATGTCACATGTAGATGTACGTTCTCTTCGGAACAAAGGTTCTTCGGTAGTAAGGAAGTTGTCTTCAACTGTTATTCCAGGACTAAGTTGTTCCTATTAGATATTCCACCGGATTTACGTTCAGGTATCAAGATGTTCCACCAGATATATGCTCAGGTATTAGATATTCCACCAGATTTGTATTGAGATATTCCACCAGTTTATGTTCCGGTACCAAGAAAGTTCTCCAGATTTTAAGGTCGTCTCTGAATGTTCAATCCGGAACTAAGAAGGTTGCAATCCAAATGTTCACTCCGGAACTAAGAAAGTCGTAATCCGGAACTAAGAAAGTCGTCTCCGAATGTTGACTCCGGAACTAAGAAAGTCGTCTCCGAATGTTGACTCCGGAACTAAGACGCCTTTTAAATAGACGTCTTGTAAGAAACAAATAAATTTCCAATTCACACGATTATAATGGATTACGGTAGTACCTTAATTTGCTAAACTATCTGGTGAGATGCCAACGCTCCGACTTTCAGTACTCCAAAGAAAGACAAAGATGTCCGCTTGAGATTGCAGGGGATCGTGCGCATGCGAAACATAAACTCTATCAACGCGCTGGGCGATACATACAATCTAGGCAAGGCGTTTTTGAGTGTGAATCGAAGCTACCCGTAGACAGTTTTTCGCGATTAAAACGGTAATCAATGGTGGAGCGTTTGTAACGTTACAGGATGGAGTAATGAGAGTAGAAGAGGATTTCCGGAACGACTGTGATGTATGGTAGTGTATTGGATGATGTATGATTCTGGGTAATGATTGGATGAGAAGGGTATGCTTGTTGTGATTGAGGACGTAGGAATGATTGGGTTTGAGTGGATTGCTTCCTCCTTCAGGGATACTTGATTGTAGTGGGCTCCGATTGATGGAAACATTTCGTCACCTATCTGCCTGCATTTTTGAGTTATCTAGTCAATTTATATTATTTTTTTAGATCATGTGCATTTTAATGCCTAAGTGAAATTTACTAGGTAAATTTCTTCAAGTGAGGGGGGATTTTGTAACGTTTCTTTTTGACCCGGGCAAGGGTTTGTTTACGTTTGGTTGGCGAGTGTCATTTATGTCGTTTGTGTTGACGTCGAATTTGAGGTTGGATCTCAGTGGTACCAGTCGACGCTGAATAGTAATTGTTGGATTCGAAGAACCGAATAAGTTGGCAATATTGTTGAATTGTGACAGTCTGAAATTTGTGAGGGTCTGCGCCAGTCAGGGACATGAGGTCGTCCATTTTGTGAACATTCGAAGGAGGAGCAGTAGGTTAGGCGTATTTTCGGAACTTCGTAAGAATTGGTGATTTCTTCTTAATTGGATATAGTTTCGAAAATCGAATTAGGAGTGAGCGTTACATTGGTTTGATTTGGGAAGATAACAGGTAACTTGCACTCGTCTCGAAAGAGGATATAAAGACCTTTCTGCAAATCTAAGAGTTGACCACGTGAACGATCTTGGCGACTTTGACAGGTATGTGTTAGATGTTCTATTCTCGTCATTTATAGTGGACTCAATTCAGGTCGTAATTATATTTCTATATCCAGAACATCGCTGTGTGCTTGAAGAATTATTTGGTGGAGGCACGACAAGATTTGGTTTCGAAGCAAACGTGTGCAGGACAACCCCGAACATCAGGGTATGTACGAATTCTATAACTGTTGCATAACAACGAATAATTGGTCTGATTAATATTATGATAACCGAAATTATTATGTATTGCGAAAATTCATTTGTTTCTTATCCGAGAGAAGTCACTGATGATTTCTTTTCTGTCATCAGGGTTTTTGTAACATCAGGAGTTTTTGTGGCGATCCGAAGTTTTTGTGGCAGTCCGAAGTTTATGGTGGCAGGAGTTTTTGAGGCCAGCACGATTTTTTATATCAGGAAGAGTGTAACTGAGACATTCGGATATAGTCCATAAGTAGCGCTGTGAGACAGCCAACGCAGTGTTACCGATCCCGAGTATATACATTGGAACATTGACTACTTCCAAGCAGAAAGATATCACAGTTATCCAAGACGATTTAATGATATCATATATCTTATTTATAGACTGTCACTTACGGAAAAAGGAACATATTATGGCTGCATGAGATTCTCCAAGTCGGCTACAATATGTAAGAATACATAATTGCTTCAAGAAGGAAATTTAAAAAAATTTTATTGTTTTGCAACCCTATAGTAAAAGGACTTGTTAGGAATGTAACTCATTTCGAAATAAACAATATTGTTGTTAACATAATTAATTAATGATGCATACAAATTTTCGCCAGGAGTCCATGAGTCTTATATGATTCATTCAATGTTAAGATGAATATGGCCACTATTTTATATGAGCTGAACGTCTTGTATAGGTATATATCTTCAATTCTTTGATCATAGTGAATCATACGTGATTCAAGAAACATCCACATCAAGCCTGGCATTGGACTTGAATTTTTTTAACATATAAATTTCATTAATTTAAAATAGACTCAAAATGCACAACAGTTCCCACAGAACTGCACAAACACAAAACTCAATCTCTGTTAGCACTGCAGTCTGACGCGTTCATGAATCCCATATGAACATGTAAAAAACACTGACAAAATGGCTACAAAATCAATTTTTTTCGAATAATACATAATTGATCACTCAAAAGTTACCCTTATCTTTACATTCATGTTTTGGTCGTGGGAGGTTAAAAAAAAATTAAAATAGGAACAGTCCACGTGTTAACTATTTTTGGTTCAAAGGATCCCATTATAAACAAATGTTTGCTTGTACGATGGGAAGTAGTCCTGTCCTAACCAATGTGGTTTCGACATGGATTATAGGTACTGTGTGCTGTACCTAAATTAGGCTATGGAGTTATTATTTCAATAGAAATGAAGATAACATTGATTAGAACTGGTAGTGTCTTTTCGAATGGCTATGGAACTCTTTTTCTACGGTAACTGATGCACATATTGGTTATGGTTTCTCTACTGGATGAAATGGTGCTATTTTGTCTAGATACTTCTTGATACATGAATTGGGGTTGTACGTTATACTTTGAATAGGATAGGAATGAGGTATTGAAACTTCTATCTATTAATAGAAGAACAACTTCGTTTTGTTGCTCCATATTTCTGGGTTATATTATTTTTGCGCGTACGTTCTGGGAAAAATCCCGTTATTTTATTATTTTTACAAAATGACAGATTGTCAGTTTTCTCAGACAAGTGTAATATCAAGATCATAGAGGAACATAAAATTCTTGAACGAAGATAAGTGAAGTACGGTACCAACTTCAGGACTTAATTTAAAGTCGAAAATAGAAACTGTTGGCTACTTGTTTGGTCGAATATAAATACAGTGGACCAGTTTACTCCAATCGTTGGAATATTTGGATATTGCGGCAATATCTTCACCAATATAGATCCGATCGAGTTCAAATCTACAACTTTGCTGTAAATTAAGTTTTCGAAGGCTACCGTAATTTCAACAATATCTGACGTATACTTTTTGAGTTACAGATTTTTTCAAATATTTTTTTTTTATTTTGCAGACATGCGATCCTGACAAAATTTTGCATGAGTCTTCGTGTCGGTATTTTTCAACTAATGACCGTGCTTTGATTCGATCAGATTAGTATTTTTCGAGTTATTGGGAAAACAAAATTTCAAATGGCTATAATTCCGAAACCACTCGAAGGATTTTGCCCATCAACTATCTTAGCCGGCGCAATCGTACTACAAAGCTAACCTAAAAATTTCAACTCCCTACCTCATTGCGTTCGAGCGTAATCGTACTGACGGACGGCCAGCCGGACAGAATCAATTCTGACCTCGTATTCTTGATCAGTGAGTCAAAACTAATCGTTTAAGACCATTCTCGGCCAAATATTCGAAAATTACAGACATTTGGACGAATTGATAGGCGCGCCAAAAAAGTGGGAAAGCCCTGGGGATAGGAGCTTCGGATACTTTGTTTGTTAAAACAGAAATACATTTGACATGTCTGTTATAGGTAGAAAAGATTACATATATGAACAGTGAATACAGAAGATATAATTCGCATTGTGTGAAAATAACAATTTTTCAAATTAAATGTGAGTAAACCATCATACCCTGTTATATTAGGAATTTTAGTGTCTGAAACTAGCAATAATGTATAGTTATGAATCACAACACTGGCGGAGTAATAGCTAACAGTTATTCTTGCTGGATGTTGACATACGTCAGAGCTTTGGTATGGAACGGGGTTGTTTATTTCCATTTTGTGTAAATTCATATCCCAAGTAGTGGGCTGAAGGGGCGGAGAAATTCGATCGGCTTGTGAACTGGCAACAATTCTCGTTAATATTTTATTTCCATAGACCCATCATTTCATACTATCGAAAACAATCTGAATGCATAACAACAATTCCCTCGGTGCTATCTTTTTACAGGGTGTTTCATGACTAACTTTACTAAATCAACAAGTCCAGAGCGTTCCTGCCAATAGGGTCTTCATAATGGCTTTGTATAATTAATATACTCATTATGAAGACCCTATTGGCAGGACTTGTTGATTTATTAACAACGGTATCGCCATTTTTCATTATTATTTTTGAAAACGCTAAACAGAGTTCATGGCCATGGGAAGATACTGTCTGAGCTCTGCGGGACTCGTTTCTCGATTAAAATCGAGTGAATGGTGAACTGGTGGGGAAAGGCTGAATTCCTCGTTTTGTCTCATTGGTGGCGTGGGCGATTATGTATTCGACCAAGCCGGCTGTGAGAGGCTTAACACGGTTAAGTTTAGTTGAATTTGTTGGGAAGCTACAGAGTATTGATGAAAGTCAAGAAGCCAGAATCGCGTCTGTTCTTGCTTCTCGGCAGATCAATGAAATCCCCTGGGGTTTATTTGACTTGTGAAATATATGCATAAGTATATTAATTATACAAAGCCATTATGAAGACCCTATTGGCAGGAACGCTCTGGACTTGTTGAGTCATTAACAACGGTATCGCCATTTTCATTATTAATAATTTCACTGTTATGATATGAATTTTGAAAACTAATAAACTAGATTGTGAGTGTTTTGTTTTAGTTGAGAAGATCCATGGAAACAAAAAAATAATTGGCAGTAGTGAATTTAAGATGGATAAAAGACAAAGAAATTTCAAGTGTTTTTCGATATAATTTCAAGCAAGAAGATGGTAGGCTTATTGCAAGGGAAAAGGAAGAAACTAAATGTAAATGAACCAAGTATTATGGATGTTTTTCCAATTTTCAAATCAGGGAATAAACAGGATGTAAAGAACTACCGTGGTATACGTGTACAGGCCTCCCTACTTAAGCTACTGAATGCGCTTCATAAATAAACAACATGAATTTTCTCTGAATAAGTGAAACAAACAACACAAAAAGGCCTGGCTAGCCAGATCCAATACTCTTTTCTGATATTATTTTGCAGGAAAATATCATGTGACCACTGAATAATTACGCTGGAAGATAGCCAGTGGAATTACCACAGGATGAGTGTTGGATTCATATTCACATCCAGAAAACATACCAACTGGATCGGAAATCTCAGATTGTTATTATTACATATTTTGATCCAGCATACATCTATATACTATTGAGTTAACCATTGTATATGTACCAAGGAACATCAACTTTTAATGATATAATATTCGGAAAGAGAGGGGTTTTCCCCAATCGTAGGTGAATTATGCCGAACGTAGATTAACCTCACCAAGTTATATAATGGTTTTATTTATTCCATCCTGAATTTTCCAAGAGTCCTTTGTTCACTAGACAATCAAAATGACACAACTAAGGGTAAGAATCGTGGCATAGAGTTCAATAGCAAAATTGCTTTACTTAAGTATCAGATAACAAGGCATGTTTTGAGAAGCATCAACACTAACTGTTCAAGCGATGACTACAATATGGGTTTTAATATTACCTATCATTCAAAGTTTCAAAAAATGAAAGACACGTTTTTAATAAAGATGAAACGTTTTATTCATAATTGGATGCAGTTTCAAAACAATGAGTATTTAAGCTGAAGAAATAATCGAAATTAAAGATAAAAATAAAAATATTTGACATTTCAGCATATTTTACAGCCAAGTTCTATATCTAACCTCGATCAGATATATATTACTGGAAATATACTGGAATATATAATGGAAAGAAATTGATTTTTTTTTAGATAAGCAGCTTTAGCCATGTTCAGTACCTGGATGAGTGACCACTCTGACTCTAAATTTCATCAGCGCGCCACAGGCCCTGTCCACAGAGCTTTCCCGCTTATTATTGTAACTTCTGAAGTCATGAGAAGTGAAATTATCTGTGTGGATGTTATAAACATTTTTTTATTGAGGAGTCATCTTTTCGGTCTGACCCTTTTTTGATAGAGGCAAATTATTGCCTGAAGAATACCTCCATTTCGAGGGTTACCGTAAATATCGTTTTACGAATTCATCTGGATAAAAACATCAGTTATGGATAAAATCTGGTTTGTTACATGGAGTGATCAATGATAAATTTCATTAGAATCCAGTAGAATCCCAAACCCTGGTTATCAGACTTCTTGTGGTAGAGTAGCCAAGTAACCGAAAGTAAAATTGATCTGGATCTACCATTTGGCAATGATAATAATGAAAAATGGCGATACCGTTGTTAATAAATCAACAAGTCCAGAGCGTTCCTGCCAATCGGGTCCTTCATAAATGGCTTCGTATAATTATTATACTTATGCATATATTTCACGAATCAAATAGACCCCAGGGGGCTCATTGATCTGCTGAGAAAGCAAGAGCAGACGCGTTTCTGGCTTCTTGGCCTTCATCAGTACTCTGTAGCTTTCCCAACAAATTCAACTAAACTGACCCGGGTTAAGCCCCTCAGAGCCGGCTTGGTCGATCATTTTAATCGCCCACGCCACCTATGAGACGAAACACGGAAATCAGCCTCTCCCCACCAGTGAATATTTGAAGCGTGAAATCATATGCCTACACCATTCACTCGATATTTAATCGAGAACGAGTCCCGCAGAGCTCAGACAGTATCTTCCCAATGGCCATGAACGCTGTTTAGCGTTTTCAAAAATAATAATGAAAAATGGCGATACCGTTGTTAATAAGGAAGGACCCGATTGGCAGGAACGCTCTGAACTTGTTTATTCATTTGGCAATGGTTGGCAGCAGGTTTCAGAGTATAACGCGAACAAAATGTGAAAAACCTGAAATAACAAAAATTTTGGGAACAATCTAGGGGCGAGCAAGAACATGATAATAATTAATTACATATTGAAGTCATACCATTATTAGAGGTCTGGTATATTCTCAATCTATTCCAGAACAATGCATATTTCACCACTTCCATTTTGGTTAAAGACCAAGCCACATTGCCACATTTACACGTCAGCCCTGTATATCTTATTCTATTCAGTTCATCCCCGAACAAGTTCCAGAAACTGTCCTACCTTACCGACGCTTTCTCTCCATTTAGAAATTGCCTCGGTCTTATAAACAAGGCGACCAGCACCAGATTTCGCTGCAACTCAAAGCCATTTGATTAAAGACTTCGAACTTTTTGTAAGGCCTCAGTAAGGAGAGTAATTCAGCTCTTCGTAATGAAGAATCTTTTTATCAAGTCCCACAATTATTTATGGTAATAATATGTCCTTCCTTGGTGAAACTTCCATCTCAATCTACGTTAGAATCTCTCATTTGGTTTCATTTGAGAACATCTAACCGAAGCTGTTTTCAATATTCTCACAGTCTGCGCTGTTTTCGATATCCTCTCAGGCTGCTGTAGAATTAAATCGTGAGACTGAGCAGCAAACAATGGTGACAGTATTTCCGTTTCACCAGCAACAAATTAAAATGATAAAAGTTGGAAAATCATTGAGGCCAGGAAATTTGACACGCTTGTTCAAATTTATAGCCAAAGCGATAACCCATCCAGGTACTGAACCCGACCAAGACTGGTTAGCTTCAGGAAAAATTTATATTTTCCCAGTATTTCCAAGAATATAAATCCAGCCGAGTTTGAATCTAGAACGAAATTACCAAAGAAATTCTTCGTATACCTTCTTCATGCAAATTTTCATGAAGCGACGGGTCTATAACTAGGAAACCAGGGGAAGAAGGAGACAACTAATATTTGGAGAATATGTGCCATAGTTATAGAAAACTACACACCAACATTCATTTTATTCGGAAACAACATGTCAAAGCTACAAAATAAAAACTGATTTTTTTTTTAAATTTCAACAGCTTGTATCTTTTTACCTGAGCCGAATTTGGAAGAATGGTGAATGAAAAAGTGTTTCATTTGATGGTAGTAACCTATGGTTAACATTAATGTAAGACTCAAAGCCTCACCCTGTATATACGAAAGTTTTAACTTGTTTTTTTTATTTCTTATCATTTTCGTGAAATGAAGGACGTTAATTGAATGCTAAAATAATCTAAAAGTTAAGGTTAACACGTTCTCCTTTCGAAAAGAATGATCAAACTATGTTCGACATGGCTTTTTATACAATTCCGAGTTTTATTAGACATGAGTGCATTTCATTATCAGTTTATTTTTTGGTTATACAAGGTGTCCTGGATAAGATGGGAAAAAATGTAATCGGAGACAGAAAACACCTAGAGGAACCCCAATATGTAGTATCTAGGAGTTCTAGATTCTGATTTACAGGGTGTAACATAAATTTGAATGGAAATTAACATCACTTCATATCGCCTGAACGGATTTGGAATGAAGATAGCTTTCATGAGGTTCCAGAAAACTACAATTAAATATCATTCGATTTGCAGGACCGTATCACATAACTTTGGACAGTTCTAAAAAGTTCGCGAAATCACCCTGTACAATGAATGTGATAATTTCTTCGATCTCTGCATAAACTGTAATATTAATTTATTCAATTCGCCAAATAATATTGTATGGCACCATCCAGGTTGCCGAGGAATGATTTTTTTTCCTGATAGTGTCAATAATTTTTTTTCTCGTGTCGATATTTAACATCCTATTCATCTGGTAACGAAGTGAAATTTGAATCTTTATGAATTTAATCAATTGCTAATTAAATGACTCAAAAATAAATTATTGTTAAAGACCCATCCTTGAATTACGCTTCAAAAAACTGATGTATTCCATCAAATGAAAACTGAAATTAATATTCAATAATGTATATTCAATTGATTAAATCCATAAAGATTCAAAATTCACTTCGTTAGGTGTGTTTCACATGCATACGGTTCCATTCGGTTCGGTTCGTTTTCGGTTTCAACCGAAAACGAATGAAGCCCTTTCACACATATACCTACGGTTCCTATTAGGTTTTATGTTATCTTCACAATTTCAATATTTTCGCGACGTCAGATTCAACAAAGTTATTCAAAATTTGAATACATACATCTTTGAACGCATCCTGCGTCTTCAATTTATCTTTATATTTTTCGGAAGTTTTGTCCCACAGCACTGGTTTAGATTCACAGCAGAAATCAGTCGAACCACATTTGGGAAACCATCATTTTCTCATGAATACTGAGATAGCAACAATATCCCGAAAATATGTACGTTTATATTTCTATATTGAAAGATATCTGCTCGATTTGAGGTTAAACCCACAGAACGAGACACAAAACATATGTAAATATTTATTACTTTATGGTTAAAACCGAAACTAAACCGTGTTTGTGTCAACGCTCCGGTTGATCTGAATTCCCTAGACACGAATCCAAACCTGATAGAAACCTATTCGTGTCGAGGGAGTATTCGGTGCTGTACGGTTTCTATTCGGTACCGAATCTAAACCGGAGCACCGTTTCACACTTGTCGCCAGCGACCGAATTGAAACCGAAAACGAAACGAACCGAATGGAACCGTATGCATGTGAAACAAGCCTAACGAGATGAATAGGATTTTAAATATCGACACATATTGTCACTATCAGGAAAAAAAACAGTCCTTGGCAACCTGGATGGTGCCACACAATATTTTTTGGCGAATTGAATAAATGAATGTCACAGTTTACGCAGATATCGAAGAAATCATTAAATCCATTTTACAGGGTGATTTCGCCTACTTTTTAGAACTATAAAAATTAATGTGATACGGTGCTGCAAATTGAATGATATTTGATTGCAGTTTTCTGGAACCTCTGGAAAGTTATTTTCATTCTAGATTTCAAATAAATCAGTGATTCCGTTCAGGAGATACAGTGGATTTAATTTCCATTGAAATTTAAAAAAACACCCTGTTAGTCAGAATGTAGAACTACAAATGGGGGTTTTCCGGGATCCTCTGGGTGTTTTCTGTCTCCCATCAAAATGTTTCCCATGTTATCCAGGACACCCTGTATATATTTATTGATGTCTAAAAAACAATATATGCATAAATTGCTATCGAAAAAACTTGCGCTCATGGTAAATAAAATAAAACTTTTTTATGCATGGGCGTTTGTAATAATCAAAGATTATTGTCGTACGTTATCAGTGCTAACATGATGCTGTCGCATTCTGGAATTTTGATATTGGTAGCGCCATCTATGGGGCGAAGCTTTGTCTCCGTGTCTCGTAGGTGAAGGAATTCTCTTATCGATCGAGGATCGATAATGTCACCATCATCTCCTGTGACTGACGCTCAGTACCATAATTTTTCTTGAGAAGATAATTACGTCTTATAGACCTGTTGAACTGACCACAGTCAGTATACCTTGTCTATGACCACAGTCATTTAAGGTTAGAATTGAAAATATAGTATTTCGTCTAATAGACGGTTTGAATCGATTTAATCCAAGTCAGGGCGAGAGCTGATCAGTTATTTGGTGGCTCGTCGATTTTTTTGGAATCTGATTGGTTGAATATACGAGAGTGGATATTTTTTGGAGGAAGGAACTGATAATAAAACTTAAGACAAAGTGATTAATGGTCGGCGGGTTGAAATACCCATCCTAGGACGATGGGTCCTATATTCGATATTCAGACCTCTTTCTGAAACTTTTGGGCTCGCTGGAGCTAGATATTTTGATTTTGGGATTGGAAGATTAACGTCTTTATTACATGGTACGAATTAGGGAACCCCGAAGACCCCCAGAGAATATGTGTACAGTTCAATTCGATCGATTCTATATCTTTTCAGTTATCGAGGAAATAATATTCCAGGTGGGTATAACTCCGAAACCATTGGACCCCGATTATGCCCAAAAACGAACATCAACCTACCATTCAGATGCGTAACCTACCCTGAGAATTGCAAGTCCCTATCTCCTTTCGTTCGAAAGTTAGCGAGGCAAAGCTCACCCATCCAGCTAATGAACTCACACAAGCTTGCTCGGATCTCCAACAATATAGATCCGATCATGTTCAAACTTGGAACTTTGCAGTAGAGTTAGGTTTTGAAGGCTCTCGCATAATTTCAACGATGTTGGAGGAATCGTTTCTGAGATATACAAATTTTTTCAAAGATTTTCAATGTTTTTTTCAAAAATCTCTAGTGATACGATCCTAACGAAATTTTGTAAGAATTTTTGCATTAGCATTCTACAACTAATGTTTAAATTTTATCGGATTGGTATTCTTTGAGTTATTGAGGAAATATCAACAACATTTCGCATTCAGATGCACAACCTAACCTGAAAATTTAAATTCCCTAACTCTTTCCATTCTCAGGTTATCGTGACATAAATAATATTTTTAATAATTTGTTTAAAATTTTCTAGTCAAGCGATTCTCACAAAATTTCACGAATATTCTTATAGGTTTCTATTCTACAACTTCTCACCAAGTTTTATTTCGATCGGATTTATATTGGTTGAAAACCTAATTATTACTCCGAAACCATTGGGCTGATTATGTCTATTAAAGAGCTTGTCCGTCGTATTGAGATGCGCCACCTACCCTGAAAGTTTCAAGTCGCTATCTCTTTCCGTTCCCAAGTTATTGTGGCAACGGCCGGCCGGCCGGACAGACAGAATCAAATTTGACCTGAAATTCTTCATAAGGGAGTAGAACCTAATCGTTTGAGTCCATTTCCGGCAAAAAATTCGAAAATTACAGACGTTCGGGAAAAATGATAACGCGATGTTCTCCAGAACATACTTGCAAAAAAATACAAAAGGCAAAATGGAAATAGGTATTTTGTATTTTGCATATCGAATACTAGAATTTTAAAACAGTCTCATATTCGATACTATGAATAATATTAATCTCTTATGTGGCATAAATTTGCGGGTACAATGATGTCATTTGTTAACACATTTAATTATTATTACTGGCATAAACGTTAAAACTTATGAAAGACCTTCTCGGTGGACTTAAGTACGATGGAATAATTATTTTTGGGCGTATGTTCTGGAGAACATCCCGTTATCATTTTGCCCAAATGTCTGTAATTTTCGAATTTTTCGCCGAAAATGGTCTCAAACGATGGCGTTCGACTCCCTGATGAAGAATCCGAGGTCAAATTTGATTCTGTCCGTCCGACCGGCCGTTGCCACGATAACTTGAGAACGGAGGGAGCTAGCGACTTGAAATTTTCAGGGTAGCTGGCGTATCCCTATACGACGGACAGGTTCGTTAATGGGCATAATCGGCCCAATGTTTTCCGAGTAATTATTTTGTTTTCAACCAATATAAATCCGATCGAATTGAAACTTGGTTAATAGTTGTAGAATATATACCTTAGCACGTTTGTGAAATTTTGTGAGAATCGTATCGCTAGAAAATTTTCTTAATTGAATTCACCATGGAAAATTCGATCAGGAGTGTCCAATACAGGAGAACAGACAACAGAATTCACCATGGTAAATTCGATTAAGAGTGTACAATACAGGAGAATGGACAATAGAACATACGAGGAAAAGCTCCTGACTTCACGAAAAAAAATTGGTTCAAGTACTGACGTGAAGTCAGGAGCTTTTACGCGTATGTTCATTCTCCTGTATTGTACACTCTTAATCGAATTTACCATGGTGAATTCTATTGTCTGTTCTCCTGTATTGGGCACTCTTAATCGAATTTACCATGGTGAATGGACAATAGAACATACGCGCAAAAGCTCTTGACCTCACGTCAGTGCTTGAATCAATTTTTTTTTGTGGTTTTTGTACCATTTTTCTTCAATATTTTTCATCTACATAAGAGGTATCCTTGTATTGCACGTAAGTAGATATGAACTTTTGGGTTTATAAGAAATAATGATTTCAGCATATATGCTGAAATCATAGAGATATATCTCTTCCTCGGGATCCTGTATTTGATGATCAATCAGGAAAACCATGAATATTTTCTTTCTACTTTATTGAATTTTCGGGCTATTTTTCAAATGCCCAGTATATGAATTTCTCATAAATATGCAATCAATACAGACTTCTTGTGATTTAACATAATGGAGTTGATATTGATTTTAAGAATTAATAGAGTTGTGTCTAGAATTCTAAACAGGATATTTCGTCTTGTTATTTGAACTTATTTGCATTTTATAGCGTCGTAAATAGGAATAGATTCTTGAATTTGAAGTATGCAGTGAAGATATTTTTATATAATACTGAACATCGATAGATTCATCAGAATATTCGATTAAATTCTGCACAGCGATCGAAGTAACTCAGCTTTATGGTCAAACGTCATCAAACTCCTTCCTGTGAAATACGAGCCGGAGTTTTAGCCATCTAGGAAAACGCTTTGGCACATGTAATATGTCAGAAAATGATTTATTCCCTATTTATTTCGTTACAAAGTTGCTCTGCCCGATATCGAACAGAATGATTGCATTACTTCTACGTCAAGTACACCCTCAACTTCGTGAAATGTACTTCAAAATGCAAATGTATATAGCCAGCCCGATAAAAATGTTTTTCATTAATTTTAGATTATGCGTGGAATAAAGTTCTGAAGTGGAAAATTTCGAGGACGAGGTAAAACGGGAAATTATAAATGACTCTCACGTAATGAAATTTCATTATTGTATCGAGTCGGCTGTTCAGAATTGAGAAGTGGAAAAGTTGTTTATGGAGAAATACATCCTAAATTGGTCCATGTTACGAAATGGTATTGAAATGAATACGTCACTTCTACCTTTTCGACTTTCATTCGAAAATAATAATTTCGCCTTTCATTCCGAAATAATGTGTTTTTGCAGTCTTAAATTTCGTTTTCGCTAATAATTGTCGAATATCAAACATTGACATTGTTAGTTGTTGCCATAGGATGCTTCAAATTAAGATATTCTGACCCTCTTGACCTCTTAAGGTTGGTTTATGCTGGCTAGTAACTTTATCTTAATCCTATATATATAATATATATAGACATAGATTTTTAGTATTATGGCTTATAATCAGACTAAAGAATCCATTAACTTATTAATTATTATTATTATTATTAAGTAAACGGATTGTTTAGTCTCAGTATATAAAATATTCCTATATATCTATGTTTCACTTTTTAAGCTAAGGGTTAAGTTGAAGCTACCAGCCAGCATAAACCAGCCTTTATGGCAAAAGAATGAACGTCGCTAAACATCGCTCAAGGTTTCTTCATCGCAGAGGGTCGGAGTTCGTAAGGATTTCCATAGGTGCCGCTGGTGGGATTCTTTCCCTAACAGTTCGCAACTGATGGAATTAAGTTTCCTAGAACTCCTTCGGTTGTCATCAGGGGTATGAAACTCCGACTAAAATTTGGAAACAGCACGGCACCTAACATGGCCGCCACGCATGCGCAGAAATTGTAGTGCCGATGACAGATGAACGTCATTCACATGTCATTCAATCAGTATTCTTCCGTTTGTCGTTCTTTAGTGATTGTTTCGTAAAGTTTTCGTAGAAATACAACGAAAAGTGTAATAGATGTCCAAGAAGTTTGATATGATTTTACGATGTAAGTAATCGCTGTTTGATTTGACTTATAACTCACAAATGAGGACCAAATTATTTCAGGTTTTAAGATCCTCCTACTGACAACCAGGAATGAAATTGGCCCCCCGTTGAGCCATAGTGAACGTGATGGTGCTAATGGACTCTGTGATATATTGTGATATAGTGTTCTTGAAAAAATTACAATGATTTAATTCATAAAGCAGAAAGCTAACAGCAAATTTACATGTTTCATCTTCTTTGTTGTAAGACAATTCATTACACATTTCAACCAATTTCCCTTTACGCCATATACGTTTTCTTACTATTTTTTGATATATTAATGATGAAGTGTACTCAGAACAATCATTTTTTTTTAGCTACCTATCCCTATATTATGTTAAAAATACTGTTTATTCATCAATAAATTTATTTATAACAATTCTCGTTTGTCTTTGCAATCCTTTGGCTCATTTTGATTTCAGTTCATAGTCAAAAGCCAAGAATACTAATAATAAAAGTAATATATTTATCTGTCGGCGGGAATAAATAATAAAGTCATATTTGAATATTCCCGCCTTTCCCCCACTACTCTGGCACCTAACATGGCCGCCAATATTTGTTGCCAATGATTAGTAGGGAGTTTGCACTTCTTATTATTATTTGTGTTCTGTGGTTGTCATTCAGTGTTGGCCAAGTCACACTGATGATTGGTAACAACCATAAAACCTGGGTTTGTGTCTGCCCTTGAATGACTGTTTCCTCTTTGGGGAACACTGAGCGATGATGTGATCTACATATTTGTTGATGGTTAAAATAAATAAATATTTTACCGTGTGTCTTTTTCAGTTATATTCATTCTGTTCACAAAAATCTTATTCCAGAAATTAATCTTTTTGGGTTTATCTTCTGAAGTTACAGTATATTATAGAAAATTATATGCAAGTGGCTTTTACTTGGTGCAAATCCACATTGACTCAAATGAAGAACAATACTCTTGTTTATTCATTAAACATTTGATACTTTATAGAATTTGCCTTTATCCAAAGAAAATGATTGTAGCAAGTCACAATTTATCAAAATAATAATGACAAACAATGTATATCATCCAGACTTAATCAGAAAAATGTGAGAAGAATAAATTCGGAAAATCAATTAGTTAAGTATTTCCAGGAAATGAGGATAAAAATAAAAAATCGACAGCTTAACAGCTTGTTGCGAACCACAAGTTAATATCTAATTCCAGACAAAAAAAAGCCTGTCTCAATATGAATAATAAACCAAAAAGCAATAAAGAATATAAATACTTTATCTCTTTATCATTTAAATTGCAGTAGTTGTGACAAATTATTAAATATAGGATAAAAGATAGAAATTTTAGTAGGAGAATTAAGGAACCCCATCAAAGATACTAACACAATGGAATTAATTTGAATTTATTGATTCATTCATTAGCAGAAGGAAACTAGTTTAACCCGGGTTTCAAAATTCTACACAATTTGAATGAATTATTGGGCAATAGTGTAAATAAGTAGAAAAAATTGGTTCAAGCGCTGACGTGAAGTCGGAAGCTTTTCGCGAATGTTCTATTGTCCATTCTCCTGTATTGGACACTTTTAATCGAATTTACCATGTGTCCAATACAGGAGAATGGACAATAGAACATACGCGTAACAGTTCCTGACTTCACGTAAAATCAAGAATCAAGTGTTGAAATTTTAATGAAAAAGAATGGATACTGTAGTGCGTTACTTTGTGATAGTTCATTTGAAAAAATAATAGAAGTACCTGAATAACCCGGTACGAAAACTCGAACGGAAGTACCTATGGAATTCCCCACTTTTCGAAATTCTCTAGAAATAAATCTACAGAAGACTTTTAAATACCTTGTTGCACAACTTGAAAAACACCAGTTTCAAAATGTAGTAGTACTACGAAATCCGAGTCACTGTTAAACCTCAATAGAAACCTTAACTAGAAATTGGCAACATCTCAAAGAATTGTTTTGACATTGACGATATTTCAGAAGTGCCAACCTGCCTTCGTTTTAGTTACAAAAACGTGATAGACCTGAATCACGGCCAACCGGCAGACTTTATAAAAGTGAATGGAGTATAAGTTATTTCATTCGAGAGTTCAACATGTCCTCATACAGAATGAAGATTTCCTATTGCTTATTTCAGTTCTCTATAGCATTTCCTGATACTTTGTCTCTGCTTCTTCAAAACTGCTTTCAGCATTTTCAATTTCAAAGCGAAGAATTCCTTATAATATTATAAGAAGGTAATAATCTGTGATAATATCTTATAGAACATTATGTTGATTGTTGAGAGTTGAAATTGGCAACGTCTCAGAGAATTGTTTTGACATTGACGATATTTCAGTGGTGTCAACCTGCCTTAGTTTTAGTTACAAAAACGTGATAGTCCTAAATCATGGCCAACCGGGAGACTTTATAAAAATGAATGGAGTATAATGTAGGTAGAGCATACATAGAGGTTTTTCCACTTCTTGTTATTACATCACCACAACTCCTCACCGATAAAACTTGGCGAAATATTCCAAGAACGCACATAATTTCCCGTTATGAAAAAATCAGAGTGGAAGGTAAAATCGGTGGCTGTATACTCGTGGGGATTTTCACTCATCAGAGTCGCGCATATAACCTCCACTTTCGAACTTGTTAGCATGCCTTAACATTAGAAACAACCCAGACATTTTCAAAAGCGGGACTTTCATATAATACGCCACGCGTATGATTCTATCCAGAAAAATAACTGCGTGTGCCAGGGAATTTGCCTTTTGAGTACCAGGTCACCCCGCCTTCATGAACCAGGTGGATTTTCTGAATCAGACCACTCGACGTATTCATCACTACTTATTTCAAAAGACCTTGAAAACTGAAAAGGTTATTTCATGAACCTTCCAATTATACCGGCAAGTGGATAGGCATTCATTAACCTCGTTCGGAAGTGAAAGAAAGGCCAAGCCAGCTTTATTCTGTACCGACTGGGAAAATCCGGAAACCCTGAGGCGTTTTTTTCACGATAAGAAATTATGGTCGAAAATCTATTTTACTAGATGACCCGACAAATATTTTCCTATCTTAGCTATGAATATTCAACTGAAATAAATAATAAAAATTAGTTCAAGCACTGACGTGAACTAAGGAGCTTTTCCGCGGATGTTCTGTTGTCTATTCAGCTATATTGGGCAATCGAATTCAGCATCGGTATGTACCGTTTTCTCAGCTTTTATAAGATATGAATTCATTTCATACCATTTCAATGACAGACTTGAGTAATGAGAGAATCGTCTATGATCACAGAGTTTTTAATTCTGACATATCGTCGGTGAAACTGCAATACCACGTAACTCGATTTTTCGATGATTTGCAAAAGTGACTTTCCTGTATTACATTTTTTCATGATAATAACTCTTTATGATTATTAATAAACATTGTCTGAAAATTGAAATATTTCTGAGAAATAGGGTCAAATTCTTGTTGTTCTTATAATTAATAATATTTTTGATACACTAATGAAATTTATTTATGAGAAATATAACTCTCCCAAATAAACAATTACCAAGAAATAAATGTAATATGGAAAAGTCATGTTCGAAAATAATATTAACTATCTAATCTACGTTGAAAAATATAGTGTTTTCTTTATAATACATACGCCTTACTTACAGAATATCTCGGGAAATAAGCATTTTAGAGCAGTAGTATTTACTATAGAAAATACACTATTTTTCAACGTAGATTCCAGCAGACCAATAAATAAAATTGGTTCAAGCACTGACGTGAAGTCAGAAGCTTTCGCGCGTATGTTCTATTGTCCATTCCTATGTATTGGACACCCTTAATCGAATTTACCATGGTAAATTATGTTGTCCATTCACCTGTATTGGACACTCTTAATTCGAATTTACTATGGTAAATTCGAATTAAGTGTCCAATACAGGAGAATGGACAACATAATTTACCATGGTAAATTCGATTAAGGGTGTCCAATACAGAGGAATGGACAATAGAACATACGCGCAAAAGCTTCTGACTTCACGTCAGTGCTTGAACCAATTTTTTTTTTCGTGATTTTTTTTTAATTTTCTAGGGGTACGGTTCTTAAAATTTTTTTTTTCGTCATTTTTTTCAAATTTTCTAGGGTTACGGTTCTTACAAAATTCTAAACACGTCTTTATGTTGATTTTCTACTACTAGTTACCAAGCACCATTTTGATCGAATATTTATTTTTTGAGTTATTAAGGAAATAATATTCCAGGTGGGTATAACTCGGAAACCGTTAGACCGATTATGCCCAAAAACGAACTAAACTCTCCCTTTCGGATACGCAACCTACCCTAAAAATTGCAAGTCTCTATCTCCTTTCGTTCGAAAGTTATCGAGGTAACGGTCACCCATTTACTGAACTCACACAAGAATGCTCGAATCTCCAACAATATTTGACCGATCGTATTAAAACTTGAAACTTGGCAGAAGAGTTAGGTTATGAAGGCTCTTGCCAAATTTCAGCAATTTCAAACGGATAGTTACTGATATATAGAATTTTTTTTTTTTATTTTCAATGAATTTTCTACAAATGCTCTCCTCACCAAATTTCGCAAACATCTTCGCGTTGGCATTCTACAACTAACAACCATGTTTGAATTCAATCGGTTCAGTATTTTTCGAGTTAATGAGGAACAAAAACCACCAAATTTCAGAAAATTTCAGATGGCTATAACTCTAAAATCGTTTGGCCGATTGTGATCATAAACAAACTGAAATGTCGCGTTCTGGTACACATCCTAACCTGGAAACTTCAATCGGCTATCTCATTCCGTTCTCAAGTTATCGTGACGACAAAAATATTTTTTAATAATTTTTTTAAAATTTTCTAGCCATACGATTCGCACAAAATTGCACAAACGTGCTAAGGTTCATATTCTACAAGTACCCACCAAGTTTCATTTCGATCGGATTTATATTGGTTGAAAACAAAATTATTACTCGTAAACCACTGGGCCGATTATGCCCATTAACGAACTTGTCCGTCGTATTGGGATGCGCCACCTACCCTGAAAATTTCAAGTCGCTAGCTCTCTTCGTTCTCAAGTTATCGTGGCAACGGCCGGACGGCCGGACGGCCGGACGGACAGAATCAAATTTGACCTCGAATTCTTCATTGGGGAGTCGAACTTAATCGTTTGAGACCATTTTCGTCAAAAAATTCGAAAGTTACAGACATTTGGGCAAAACTATAACGCGATGTTCCCCAGAACATACGCGCAAAAATGGATTCTCATTTGAAAAAAAATGAGTTTTGAGGTTTTTGTCACGACTGACTTTGACATTGAAATAAAAACACCCTGTATGTTCAAGTGAATTTTTAATTAACGAAGGAGAAGAATCGGTATGTCTTCTGAGAGATGCTAGAAAATTAGGAATTTTCATGAAAAAATCTACGAGTTTTAACATTGGAATGAAGCCCTATTTGAGAAAATTTAAAAGGTTTTTTCAAATTTCTCACGAATTTTCTGAGAATGATATATATATGTGAAACATTAAAACAATTTATAATTCAATGGGTAATCTTATAACCAATGAAAAAACTGGGTATTACATTTAAAAAGGAAAGTTGGTATCATTTCTGGTGAAACCGGAAGTCAAACGAATTTGAGTTTTTTCCAAGAATTCATCTCTCCTAACAAAGCTTAACTATAAAACTTCAAGTGTTTATCTCGAGTCTTTCTTTGAAATATTCTAACGAACGGTCTTCGTGAATTAGCCTGTATAGGTGAGAGAAGAGAATGGTTAAACTCCAGAAATTTTTATCCGAAAATTGTTTGAGCCGATTAAAAAGTATATTCGCAGATAAGGCTTATTTTTCAATCTGACATTACTGACATTGATTCTACAAATATTTCGCTCACTGGTATTGCATGATTGAAATACAAATAATGTTATTTTGTTTTACAAAATGTGCAAAAACTTCAAATATAACTTCTGTGGATGATGGATATCTATTAGCTGGATTTTCCTGTCGAATTCAATTCACGTGTTGTTGGAATGTCAATATAATGTTTATTAGAACAAAAAAATTCCCATTATTCTTGACAATGCTGGTGGTGAAATTTCATATTGAATATTTATAATTTCCAGAAAATCAGTTTTTTATTTCAATGCTATTATTTTTTCATATTGATATAAATAGATTCATAGTATTTTTGTTGAAAATGTTGGTGGGATGTTAACATTTTTTAGAAAAACAGTAATTGTTAGTTGAATGTTATTATTTATTCCTATTGAAGGTTGAACAAAATTTTGAGAGTTTTATGTTGTTCTTCTTATTATCCATACCTTTCTTTGTTATGAGAATATTGATATTCATTGAAAAAAAAATATTTTTTTCTCATAAATATGATTTATTTATTATTAATAATTCTTTATTGAATGAATATATACCCCTTTGAACTAGCAATAAACTTCATTATCTATAAATAATCATTAAAGGATACTGTGGGAGGTATTCATTATTATTGGTTTCTTTCTGGGTTTTCTCTCTCAAACTCTGAAAAATATCTATTAAATAAAAATTTATTATTTTGTGAATTGCTTCTGCGTAAGAAACATAATATTTCGTCGTTGCGCAAAGTGCGACATGTGAATTTTGATAAATTGTGCATTCATACACTTAGCGTGTTTGCAGGAGCATATTTTCGATTTCGTACTTGTCGCTTTTCGATCAAATCCAACTGGAACCGAAACTAGTGTGATTATCACATGGCAGCTTTAAACGAAATATCCATCTTGCGCAGTTCTTAATCGAAATATACACTAACTCATTTTGCACAATATATGCACATGTCGCGTTTTGAAGGCGCAACGACGATTTGTCAGAAGCAAAAAATCGAACAATGTTGCCTAACGAAACAACATCAACGATGAAACAACTATTTCGTAACTTTTCGGAGTCTAAGTCAGACTCCTTCAGACACTAACGAAAATCGTCAAAATTATTTTTTGTTGATATAGCTATTCTGAATTTCAAGAATTATCAACAAAAAATAATTGGGCAGTTGAAAATATAAGTGATTGTATTATTCTTAGGAAACACCCTCAAGAACTAGTAGGCATAAGGGATGTTTGAGTGCCCTTTTCTAATTCCTCATATGGCCCGATGGATCATAGGTCATGAACCACCCTTAATGGCTACGCCAAAGCATAAATGTTTTAAAATCGAGTGAAAATAAGGAAAAAATCCACTCTATTCGAATTAAATCAGCGAAACAGATTTCAGTCATCACGCTAAATCTCATGACAGCCTGAAATAAACCTTTCAACATTGAAGGTCAATCCGCGAACAAAACAAAAATAACGTGCGAATTATACCCGGTGGCATAGAGCTTCGACAATGCCTCCAAACCAACCCCCAACCCTATACTCCCAGCTACATGCGAAAAATTAATCCGATCCAAACGGACATTTTTCCATTTTCCGACTGGAAGTAATGAAAAATTGCAGCCGTTGATCTCGTGGTTAAGCCCACACAGGCTTTTATCTCACCGGTGCCAATTATGGCTGCAGGATAGATAATGGACGAAATAAATGTTTCAATAAATAATCAGATCAAATTGGAAGTCCTGACCCCCATTTGGAAAGTGCTGGCGGACGTGAGGATGGCCAGGATCGCTTTACGGGTTTTAATTACGCCAATAAGGATGTGATGTGTGCGGTGGAGATCCTGACAGGGTTTCTCCGCATAGGAAGAATTGATAGCAACGTTTCGATTGAGGTTTATCGTCGAATTAGGGGTTCTCCTTCTTCTTCTACGTCTCTTACCACATAAATGAGTAGCACAGTAATTATTTTTTGGTGCGTTGTTTAGGTGAACGGAGTGCCTATAAATCCGTCCAGAAGTCTGTAATTTTCGAAGTTTTAGCCGTGAATGGTCTCAAACGATTAGTTTCGACTCACTGATGATGAAACCGAGTTCAAAATTGATTCTGTCCGGCCATCCGTCTGGACGAGCACGATTACGTTCAAACGCAATGAGGTAGAGAGTTGAAATTTTAAGATTAGGTTTGGAGTCCACATTCGCCCGCTGAGTTCGTTAATGCGCAAAATCCACCGAGTGGTTTCAGAGTTATAGCAATCTGAAATTTTATTTTCCCAATAGGTCGAAATTTACCGGTCGTATCGAATTAAAGCGCAGTAGTTAGTTGAAAAATACGGAGACAAAGACTTATGCAAAATTCTGAGAGTATCGCATAACTGGAAACTGCGCGTATGTTCTATTGTCCATTCTCCTGTATTGGACACTCTTGATCGAATTTACCATGGTGAATTCTATTGTCTGTTTTCCTGTATTGGACACTCTTCGAATTTACCGTGGTAAATTCGGAGTGTCCACTACAGGAGACCAGACAATATAATTCACCATGGTAAATACGATTAAGAGTGTCCAATAAAGGGAAATGGACAAGAGAACATACGCGCAAAAGCTTCTGACTTCACGTCAGTGCTTGAACCCATTTTTTTTTCAATGATTTTAAAAAAAATTTCTAGTGCTACGATCCTCACGAAATTTTGCAAGAATTTTTGGGTTGGCATTCTACAACTAATAACCATATTTGAATTGGATCGGATTTGTATTTTTTGAGCTATTGAGGAAATAACAACCAATTTTCAGATTGATATAACTCCAAAACCATTTGGTCGATTATGCTAGTTAACGAACTCAATTGTCGTATTCAGATGAGTAATCTACCCTAAAAACTGCAAGTCACCATTTCTTTCCGTTCTCAAGGAATCATGAGATACATAATATTTTTTCGTAATTTTTTAAAAATTTTCTAGTGTTACGGTCCCCACAAAAAGTTACACTAGTCTTCATGTCGATATTCTACAACTAGTTACAAAGCTTCAATTCGATGAAGTTTATATTTTTTGAGTTATCGAGGAAATAATATTCCAGATGGTTATAACTCCGAAATCGTTGGGCCGATTATGGCCAACAGCGAACATAACTCTTCCATTCACATGTGCAACCTATCCTGAAATTTGCAAGGCCCTATCTCCTTTCGGTCGAGAGTGGTCGAGGCAACGCTCACCCATCCAGCTACTGAACTAACACAAGGCTGCTCGGATATCCAACAATATGGATCCGATCATGTTCAAACCTGGAACTTGGTACTAGAGTTAGGTTCTGAAGGATCTCGCAAAATTTCAGCGATATTAAAAGCTTTCTAGTTATACGATTCTCACAAAATTTTGCAAGAATTTTTGCGTTGCCATTCTACAACCAATACCCATGTTTGAATTGGATTGGTTTTGTGGGATGCGTCACCTACCCTGAAAATTTCAAGTTGCTATCTCTTTCCGTTCTCAAGTCCTGGTAACGGCCGGCTGGCAGAATCAAATTTTACCTTGAATTCTTGATCAGGGAGTCGAACTCAATCGTTTGAGACCATTTTCGGCGAAAAATTCGAAAATTACAGACATGTAGGCAAAATGATAACGCGATGTTCCCCAGAACATATGCGGAAAAATGGGCCATTCAAAATCAATGTTCAATTCAGAATATCTCGAGAGGCACACTACACAAAATTAGCAAATAATTCAAAACACATTTCTAATTTAACAACTTAAGAAATGATCAGTTCCAGTGAAATCTTTCTTATCACTTCTTTCCACGCAGTTCTTTTTTTTCCGTTAATCAATGTTTACACTCCACGATAACAACTTTTAAGTTGATTAAATTTTAGGAATCTATTCCTTCTGAGCGTTACACTTTTAAAGTCACTGAATATAAATAGAACTGTGAGATGGATTTGGGATAGTTTTGATATGAAAGGAACAACAATCCTATATTATCCTACCCTCTTATGACATATTAAACAAATTTAGATTTTTGGCATGAATATAAAGGCTGTCTCAGCAAGAACTTGAATTTTAATAATTGAAAAATATATATTTATTCAATATTTTATTAACATTTTTTTCTACATATGCATGGAGGTAGTGATGACAATTACACACGAAACAAAAAACTCCAGAGAAAATAGTCCAAACAAGTTAAATGAAAACTTCTTGGCGGCCAGTTTTGGTCTCTGAAACGAGAAATGACTCGACCTGAAAACTTGGTTTGTAACAAAGTCATTGTTTCCCTTGTGGTGTGACAGGTAGCGCCATCCTATTGAAAACACATCTCATTTAAGTCCATTCCGTCTATTTTTTGCCAAAAAAAAGTTTGTCAACATGGCCCGGTAATGATGATCACGTAACTTGCGAATCGTCACAGTAAAATTTTCCCGATTTTTATAATGGGTTTTCACTATTTAACAATAGTTCGTCCAAGCCATTTTCGTTAATGTCTATGTTTTAATCAAACAAACAACAATTAGGGCTGACTCAATAATTGACAGTCAAAAATTGCGCGCAATTCGAAATTCAAGTTCTTGCTGAGACACTCTTTAGAAATCATTTCAACATCTTGATCTTTCAAGAAAATATTATCGACATATGGCACGGCGCCCTGTATATCGTTATGTATTCTTTTCATAAAGGTTTCAATGTTTCCTCCGTCGTTCTAGTGGAATACCATCTGAATCATAACGATAATGAAACTCATAAAATCTTAAAAGAAGTATTTTTGCAAACATAATTATCAATTTCTTCTTTAATCTTCCGAGAGAAACAACTGAAAACCGTATCAAAGTACTCCACCGAGAAGAGAACGGATCCCCAACTAGGACATCTCCCCACATCCACTCCAACTCCCTCCATTTTCCATCCCCAAACGGCGCCCTATAGGGCGTTAACTCCCGCATATTCTTTTCATAATTCCTCTTTCATTTCCATCTCCCAAGCTCCCCTGAATCCACTCCATAAGAATAAAGCCTGCAGAAAAAATTAACATTTCAAGAAATCTCATTCTGAAAATGCGAAATCCGCACTTGAAGGACCAGCGAATGATTCTAACGCTCATCTACCAACGCGGCTCTCACTGGCAGCCAGTCCTCAGTGCAATCCATTATGTAGGCATGTGAATCAACTCAAATATGTTATTTGCCACTGCGGGACCCCTCGAAGGGCCTCATGAAAAAATATTGCTACTTTTAATGTGTTCAGGCTTATTATTTTGGAGTGCCGGACGGTTTTTCACTCCCAATTGTTGTTTCCACTTGAAGAAGTGAGCGACAAAAACACTGCGAAATAGAGGGCTTTTGATGCTGTCTACCCCTCAGTTCTTCCTAGTTTTTCCACATTGTTGAGGATTGTGAGACTGAGAGAGGCGTTTACGGCTCAACAATTGGTTTTCAGTGGTCCTCCTGGAAATTTTTGTATCCGTTTACTTTGTAATTTAGAATACAGAAGTTTGAAACGTATTATTTCACTGCATGGGGAAAATTTGGGAAAGGGTAAATTTGCATAATTCCTTCTTCCTCCGAGTACTGTTGGAGATTTGGAGTTGGAGTCCTTTTTGCGCGCAAGTTCTATGGAGCATGCTATTATTTTGCCCGAATTTCTGTAATTTTTTTATTTTCTGCCGAAACAGGTTTCAATTGATTGGATTCGAGCCAATGATGAAGAATTCGAGGTCAGAATCGATTATTTCCGGTCAGCCGTGCGTCCGTTGCCAGGATATCTATCGAACGGACAGAGATAGCGAAATTTTCAGAATAGTTTGCACATCCGAGGGCCATTGTTGAGTTCCATATGGCATAATGGGCCAAACGGTATCGGAGTTGAAATTTTATATTCAATCAACACAGATCAATTTGAATTATTGTAACTATTGTAGAATGCCGACAAGAATACTTAGGTACAATTTAGTGAGGATCATATCTGTAGAAAATTTAAAAAAAAATTAATCAAAAATTTTCTGTATCTCACAAACTATCCGTCCGATATCGCTTTTGCGGGAGCCATCTAAGCCTATTTCTACAGCAAAGTTCCAAATTTGAACACGATCGGATCTATATTATTGGAGTTATGGCAAAAATACTGGAAACCGAGTAAGTTGGGAGAGTTCAGTATCTGGATGGTTAACCATTACAACGATAACTTCTGAACGGAAAGAGGTAGCAACTTGCAATTAATCATTGGCAGATAAGAATTCATAATAATAGAAATAATCAGCCAAACGGTTTCGGAGTTATAGCCATCCGAATGTTTTTTGTTATTTCCTCAATAACTCAAAATTTTCAAATCCGATTTAATTTTAACTATCGTATCACTATAAGAAGAAATTAAAATATTTCTTCAAAAAAAAAATGAAAATTTTCCTACAAACTTTTTTTATTTCAGAAACTATTAGTCAGAATCCTATAAGAGAATTTAAACCAAGTATAGAAGAACATGCGCGCAAAAGCTCCTGACTTGATGTCAATGCTTTTTAAGAATTTTTTAACTGATTCCTGTATTGGAAATGATTATTAACTCAATTAATATTCATTTGTAATTTTTAAATATTTATAATTCTTTTTGCGCTTGTTTCAGAGAGCTTTAATTTTGCCCAAATGTCTTCAATCCTCTACGCACTAGCTATGTGTTATGATCATGGATCTCTACCCCTGGGTTATTCAGCCAGTATGATGAAAGACCGAACTCAAACGAATGTTATTATTGACCTTTGATAACTTGTTTTAAAATTTCTAATTTGAGAAAAGTATCATTATGTTCCGTATTTTTCGATCAAGTTTAAATCGAGAACTTGTCTATAAAATAAGGTAGGTACATATCGAATTCTCACTAGGTAGTGAACGAATTTTATTACTGACATATGGACTTGTCAGTTTTGACTTCGGCTGATTTATGCACATGATTCATTAAATTCTCTCCAGCGTCAAAAATGAAAAACCTGTTGACAACTTTGTTGGTCCAGTGTAACAAAATTAACCAGTACTCGTTCGTTGTAATATTTCGATATTTCGGCAACCTCTTCACCAGTATAGATGCGTCATGCGTTTCTCACAAAATTTTGCATAAGTCTTCGTATTGCACCGTGCTTTAATTCGATCAGATGAATATTTCATGGGCGAACAAGCCGAATCCATTTTCCAACCAATTGACTTTACCCATAGGTTCATACGGCTTTAGCTTAAATAATATAATAAATTAAATAAGCATAGTTGATTGCTTTTTGTCCTTCATTTTCACAGGTTTAAAATCATCTTATGCCAAACACATGTTTTATAGTTGAATTCAAACATGCATTTTCATTTTTTTAGGAATTATCTTCTTGACCTACATGGTTCTGCTTGTACGCCAACGATTTTTCGAGTTATTAAGAAAACAAAATTTTAGATGGCTATAACACTGAAACCACTAGGCGGATTTTGCTCTCTAACGAACTTGACCGGCGCATTTGGACTCAAATAAAATTATACAATGCATATTTGAACTCTCTAAATCGGCCGAACGTCCAGCCGGACAGAAGCGATTTTGAACTCGGATTCTTCATCAGTGCGTCGAAACTAATTGTTTGAGACTATTCTCGGCCAAAAATTGACGAATTGATAGGCACTCTGTTGACCTGAACAGCACGCAAATAATACCCAATTCTATGAGCATTGAAATTGTATATATTGCACATTACAATTTGAACGAAGACTTACTGATTTAATTATAGAAATCGAACGTCATTCTATTTCCGAATTTTTTTATTATTCTCTTCGAATTTCCAGATTGTAACCTGGCTCTTTCCCTATGTTTCTTCATGAGGATTTCTAATTTCTTTGTAATAATGATTCTGAGAATAAAGGTCTTGTTGTTTGTAGTGTTTCAAGATGACATATTATATTATAACGTACATTCTCCGTCTCATTTTTTCATTATTTTATACAATAGAAAGTAAAGCATGCGTCTATGGGAGATGATAGCCGGGATAGGGTCCTGTAGCGGTTTTCGAACATCTGAAGTTCTGAATAATCCTCGCTTGGATTGGCCAGACCTGGTTATGATAGAGATCCTTCTGGCCTTACAAGCAACGAAATTTTCCTTTTTGAATTCAAATATTGAACGGATTTCTAAGAACAAGAGTGAATATCTTTGAAAACTAGCGAAGGCAATTCTTCTTCAAGAGATTCATGCGGCTACAGTGGAGTAATTTGCGAGAGGGGACTTTTGAAAGGTTATGTATTATTTTTGTGCGTATGTTCTGGGGAACATCTCGTTATCATTTTGTCCAAATGTCTGTAACTTTCGAATTTTTTGACGAAAATGGTCTCAAACGATTTGGTTCGACTCCCCAATGAAGAATTCGATGTCAAATTTGATTCTGTTCGGCCGGCCGTCCGGCCGTTGCCACGACAACTTGAGAACGGAAAGAGCTAGCGACTTGAAATTTTCAGGGTAGATGGCGTATCCCAATATGACGGACAAGTTCGTTAATGGGCATAATTGGCCCAATGGTTTCCGAGTAATATTTTTTCAACCAATATGAATCCGATCGAATTGAAACTTGGTGAATAGTTGTAGAATATAAACCTAAGCACGTTTGTGAAATTTTGTGAGAATCGTATCGCTAGAAAATTATTGAAAATATTTTTGTTGTCACGATAACCTGAGAACGGAAAGAGATAGCGGCTTGAAGTTTTCAGGTTAGGTTGTGCATCTCAATGCAACATTTGAGTTTGTTTATAAGCATAATCGGCCAAACGGTTTTAGAGTTATAGCCATCTGAAATTTGGTTGTTTTTTGTTCCTCATTAACTCGAAAAATACAGAACCGATTGAATTCAAACATGGTTATTAGTTGTAGAATGCCAACGCGAAAATTCTTGCAAAATTTCGTGAGGATAGTATTTGTAAAAATTTTTAAGAAATCATTGAAAATTGAAAAAAAATTCTATATATCAGTAACTATTCGTCTGAAATTTTGCGAGAGCTTTAAGAACCTAACTATACTGCCAAGTTTCAAGTTTTAACACGATTGGTTAAATATTGTGGGAGATTCGAGCAGCCCTGTGCGAGTTCAGTAGATGGGTGACCAGTAGATGGGTGCCTCGATAACTTTCGAGCGAAAGGAGATAGGGACTTGCAATTTTCAGGGTAGTTTGCGTATCCGAATGGGAGAGTTCGTTTTTGGTCATAATCGGTCTTACGGTTTCCGAGTTATACCCACCTGGAATATTATTTCCTAGATAAATCAAAAAATGAAGATTCGATCGAATTGAAGCTTGGTAACTATTAGTAGAAAATCAACATAAAGACGTGTTTGAAATTTTGTAAGAACCGTACCCCTAGAAAATTTAAAAAAATGACGAAAAAAAAAATTTTGTAAGGACCGTACCTACCCCTAGAAAATTTGAAAAAAATTACGAAAAACAAAATTGGTTCACTCTCAATTCAAATTTACCATGGTAAATTCGAATTAAGTGTCCAATACAGGAGACTGGACAACATAATTTACCATGGTAAATTCGATAAAGGGAGTCCAATGCAGGAGAATGGACAATAGAACATACGCGCAAAAGCTCCTGACTTCACGTCAGTGCTTGAACCAATTTTTAATATGTTCGTTTTTCTCCTCTTGTCTATTCATTTTTAAGGTTGAGTTTCAGGTACCTTGAAGAAACCTCTCTTTTGACCAAGGAATCCATATTGATGAAAGAAATGCCCAACAATATTTTATATTTCAGGTACTTTTGTAAACAAATTCAATTTTTACGAATCACAACACTCACAGGGGGCAGGGTGTTTTTGCTGAGGTTTTTTCCTAAGCTCTTGTATCATTTATGTCGAATTGTATGGTAACCTCTGCTAACACATCTCAAGCTCTCAATCCAAAGAATATATAAATCCTACGTTTTCCAGGAGCTCATTGTCGAGCTGTCAACAATATAACATGAAGTATGAAAAAGTTAACGCGATATCCGAATGAATTCGGGATATTTATGCTCATTACTGAAGATAAAACATCAAAAGTGTTAAATCTATAGGGAAATATATAAACAAACTTCCCATTGAGGTGAATCTACACTGTTCTTTGAATAACGACTACTAACAAACATTGGAGCTTGCATAGAAAAAATCCCGTGTAGGTGCAATCAGAAAGGAAGCGAAAACTACGTGTTTGTATACCTCCCTTTTGTGTGGAATGACAATAGGACATAGAATGAAATACTGAGTTAAAATGAGTTCCTTATCCATTAATATAACATGGTTTACATTCAATTTCAGGAAACATCGTAGGCGTACTGATTTTACCTGACGAATATTTTCTAATTGATCGATACTTACTCAATTATAGGTACATATAGGGGGTTATTCATTTATAATTCTCCATATTTTAACTAGAGATACCTAAGCAGAAAATATGTAGATTGAACCTAAAATACTCGAATGAAATATCTAATAACTATTACTTCATACCGAGATATTTAACCAAAAATTATTTTATTTTTTTAACACCTTCATATATTAGGTATGATTACTTTACGAACAATTTCTATATACTGATACATGATGGATGTATATTTATACAAGGTGGGTCTTCAAATTGTATATTAATTCTAGCCATAGATTATTCTTATCAAATAAACCACATTATTCATTTACCATATTTCTCCAAATTCTGCTCAGGTATAAAGTTACAGCTTGTTGAAATTGAAAAAAAAACATCAGTTTTTCTTTTGTAGGTTTGACATGGTTATTCAGAATGAAATTAATTTTAGTGAAAAGTTTTCTTCAACTATGACACATATTCTCCAATTAACAGTTTTTTTCGCGTATGTTCTGATGAACATCATTTTGCCCAAATGTCTGCAAGTTTAGAAGATTTTGCCGAAAATGTTCTGAAACGATTGGATTCGACTACTTGATGAAGAATTCGAGGTCAAATTCAATTAGGTCTGGCCGGCCGGCCGGCCGTTGCCATGATAGGTTGAGAACGAAAAAGATGGCGACTTAAAATTTTCAGGGACCGGTTCGTTAATGGGTATAATCGGCCCATTGGTTTTCAAGTAACAATTTTGTTTTCAGCGAATACAAATCTGATCGAATTCAATCTGTGAGTAGATGTACAATGCAAACCAAGGATGTTTGTGAAATTTTGTGAGGATCGTATCAGTAGAAAACTTTAAAAAACTTATTAAAAAATATCACGATAACCTGAGAACAGACACAGATAACGACTTGAAATTTTCAGGTTAGGTAGTGCACCTGTATGCGAAATTTGAGTTTGTTTATAGCAATAATCGGTTGTTATTTCCTCAATAACTCGAAGAATACAAGACCGATACAATTCATCATACCATTCAAACATGATTATCAGTTGTAGAATGCCAGCGCGAAAATTCCTACGAAATTTCGTGAGGATCGTATCACTAGAAAATTTTCAAAAAATCATTCAAATAAATTATATACAGGGTGAGTCTTTGACCACTGCATTAATTTCAACCAAAGATTCCTCTCATCAAATGGAACACTTTTTTCAATTAACATTTTGCCAAATTCAGCTCAGGTAAAAAGATACATGCTGTTGAAATTTTGAAAAGAAATCAGTTTTTATTTTGTAGCTTTGACGTCCTTTTTTCGAATAAAATGAATTTTGGCGTAAAGTTTTCTATAACTATGATACATATTTTCCAAATATTAGATATTCTCTACTTCTACTGGTTTTCTAGTTATGGACTCGTGGATTCATAAAACTAAACGAAATTAGCATAAAGAAAGCATATGAAGTTTTTCTTGAGTCATTTCAAGAATATTCCATCGTTTTAGAACATTATATCATTCTTCATAATTTCTCCTTAAACGCACCGTTTTCGAGATATTCTTCATTGAATGTTTTGAAATGGAAAACTCAAGAAATTTCACTACTTTTATGGATCCGTCCCTGAGCGTTGGAATCCCGAATCAAGCTGTAAACCACGTTACCATGCCTTATTCTTGTCCGCCAACAATGTCATAGATAATTTATATGCGGGAGTGTATTAGCACATTGTGAAATCTTTAAACGCTTGTAACTTTTTACCTGAGCCGAATCTGGAAAAATGGTGAATGAAAAAAGTATTTCATTTGATGAGAGGAATCTTTGGTTAAAATTAATGCAGTGGTCCAAGACTCACCCTGTATATCAGGAACTATCCGTCCGACATCGCTGAAATTTTACGAGAGTCGTCAGAACCTAACTCTACCTCAATGCTGCAAGTTTGAATACGATCGGATTTATATTGTTGGAGATCCGAGCAGCCTTGTGTGGATTCAGTAGCTTGTTGGGTGACCGTTGCCTCGAAAACTTTCGAACGAAAGGAGATAGGGCAGGTTGCACATCTGAATAGAAGAGTAAAGTTCGTTTTTAGGCATAATCGGTCCAACGGTTTCGAAGTTATACCCACCTGGAATATTATTTCCTCGTTAACTCAAAAAATATAGACTCCATCGAATTGAAGCTTGGTAACTAGTTGTAAAATATAAAGACGTGTGTAAAATTTTGTGAGAACCGCATCCATAAATACAGTACTTTTTAACGTAGATTACAGCTGACCAAAAAAATTGGCTCTCATTTGAGAAAAAACTGTTTTGAGGTTTCTGAGATGACTGACTTTGACATTGAAATAGAAACATCTTATATTTTCAATTGAATTTTTAATTAATGAAGGAGAAGCATTGGTATGTCTTCTGATAGAAGCTAGAGAATTAGAACATTTTCATGCAAATGTTTTCAAGTTATTCACATTGGAATGAAGCCCTGTTTGAAAAAATTTAAAGGGTATTTTTTAGATTTCACACGAATTTTCTGAGAATAATATGTACCTAAGTAACACAATAATACAATGTAGAATTCAATGGGTAGGTAATCGGATTATCAATGAAAAAACAGAGTATTACATATAAAAAAATTAATAAAAATAATAAATAATAATAATAATAAAAATAAAAAAATTGGTATCATTTCCGGTGGAACCGGAAGTCGACCAACCCTGAATTTTCCAATAAGTTTTCCAAGAATTCATCTTTCCTAACAAAGCTTAACTTTAAAATTTTTATCTCGAGTGTATCACCCTGTATATTAACATGTTTTTATTAAACACCCTGTATAGAATGGCGTATCGTAACACCATTTTATTCAGAAGTTATATCTCTTTGAATTGCAAATATTTCCACGCATAATATTCATACGAAACAAATCAGGTAACATTTCAAACAGAATAAAATTTTATTGATATTTTCATCATTTCCGAAACGAATCAGAAAGTTCGTGGCCGGTTATTGTTCTCTCTGGCAACAAAAACTCCAAACATTCCGCCAATTATCTCGAACTCCCATCCGTCCGAAGATAGAAAAGTTCAGGAGGATAACTTTTCTGCCTGCAGAACAAACTCAATAACAAACTTCCAAATCCATAAGTAAACTAAGGAACCGTCGGAAAAACTAACCTTGTGAATGATCTCCAATTTAAAATTCAGCCACTGAAACTTTTTCCCACATCTCCGATCCAGCGCACATCTCATTAATTAATTCACTTAATCAGCACTTTTCCGCCTTGATTTCATCGCACAACCTAGTTGGTGTTGTCTGCTGTGGTCACAGATCACAATGGGAGAGTTTCGATGGTTGCGTCTTTCGGAACGAAATTTTCTCGATCAACATTCTCGGGAAATTTTTTGTCACGTGCCTCGTCCGGGGGAAATTCAGCCATGACCTTTCTGCATGGTGCGAGGCGCGACACTAAGAGCTGCCCACATTTGGAGATTTGAAATGCTGCTCCTGAAATAACAGAAGTTGCGCCGTTTGGTCTTGCGCGTAGATAAGGGCATAACCTGATATTTTCGCGAAAATTCCACTGTTTTTGAGATGTTTTCCATCTGGAAATGTTTTGGGAATTCGAGCCACCCCACCATTTTTTTTTTATTCTTATTGAGTTTAATTTTCTGACTGACAGATGAAATGTACACACATCAAAGTGGTCTAAGGGACACCCAGTTATCATATACAGTGTGGAAAAGCCGAAAGCAATAAACTCATTATCTTGGTTACTGTACACATTTATGGAAAATCCTGAAATACATCAAATTCAAAGTTTAAATTGTCATTCTTCTTCATAAAAATTCGAACCCTACCTTCAACCCCATTCTCTGTTCAGAAATGTTATCACTTTCATGTTTATTGCAAAAACCAAATTAGAAGAAAATTAAATCATATTAATATAATATTCATTTATATATTCCCTCGAATATTCCCAAATCTTATTACAATAATACTAAACTTATTTGCCTTCAAGAAGTTATAAAAAAAAATGATCACTCTGAGATGTTGAATAATGTTGAAGAAATTTTTATTTGAGATTAGAATGTTGCCAAGGCATTCACTTTGAACATCTTCTTCATCATTCATAATTATTTTTGCTACATTTTAGTTTCTGATATTGTACCAGATTTCGCTAATCACTTGATTTATTTTTTCTAATTTGATTTTTGCTATAAACCTGCACACAAGCTCATGCTTCCAATTTGAAAAATTGGGGGTTGTTCCAGTCTTTCGAAGGGGGTTGAAGGTAAGGTTTGCATTTTTACGAAGAAAAATAACAATTTAAAATTTGAATTTGATGTTTTTCGGGATTTTCCGTAAATATGTACAGTAATCAAGATAATGAATTTATTCCATTTGGCTTTTCCACACTGTATAATATATTATTATAGCTGAGAATGGAAATGTAGCACAGATGTTTTAGAGCAAGAGCCCACGACGGCCAGACCTTCGTTATTTTATAAAAGCGGAAAGTTTGTCTGTGCATGCCCCCTATACAGGGGGCATACACCGTAAGAATGGCCAGCGACTATAGAGTTTGAGTTGTGGTTACTTTGGCAGGTAACAGGTAGTAAAGGTGTAAAAAATAGTATCTTACTTTCGTTAAAGGATAAAGCTCAATTTTTTAATATTTTCTTCGGGATAAAGTTAGAAATCTCATCATCCATTGCCGGAGACTTGTGACGGTTGCTACCCCCTGCCAGACAACCCTAAACTTTAATAAATTATACGTAATTATACTTTCGTCATAATATAAAAGCTGAATTTTATATATGTTACTTGGGGACCTATGAGAAAATGTTACTTCAATAGCCGGACAGTTTTAGTGGTTTTTACATCTTGCCAGACATATTGAAAGTCCGCTGTAGGTGCGAGCGGGAGTGCTTAGTTGATTGCGATCGTTATAACGAAATAGATATAGGTAATATAACGCCACTGCTACTCCATTTCACTTCGCAAGAATACTCTTCAGGTCATGTTGACTGCTAATGTAGACAAAAAATCGCGATGTTTTCAATACATCACTAACCGAAAGATGATGAGCAGTAAAAGATCGCAATCGACTAAGCGCCCTATCTCATGCACACCAGCTTGAAGTTTCAATGTGTCTGGGAAGATGTAAAAACCATTAAAACTGTCCGGCTATTGAGGTAACATTTTTTCATAGGTCCCCAAGTGAAATATATAAAATTCAGCTTTTATATTATGACGAAAGTATAATAATTGTGTATAATTTATTAAAGTTTAGGGTTGTCTGGCAGGGGGTAGCAACCGTCACAAGTGTCCGGCAATGGATGATGAGATTTCTAACGTTATCCCGAAGAAAATATGAAAAAATTGAGCTTTATACTTTAACGAAAGTAAGGTACTGTTTTTTACACCTTTACTACCTGTTACCTGCCCAAGTAACCACAATCCAAACTCTATAGTCGCTGGCCGTTCTTACCTGTATATGGGGGCATGCACAGACAAACTTTCAGCTTTTATAAAATAACGAAGGTCTGGCCGTCGTGGGCTCTTAGGCTATTGGCTTTCCATAATATTGTTTTCAAGATATATAAAACGTTTTTGAAGATATTAGTTGTTTTTTTTCTTATTTTTGATTTGATAACGGTAAAAGGTGATGGCTAAGTTCAACTGATATCAGATTTCATCACTTCAATATTACAACTATAAGCCTTATTTTGATCGAATTAGCTGATTTTTCACAAAATAGTTATGGATAGGCATCATTAAGATTGCTATACACAGTTAAGAGCAATTGATAGCATGCAGGGTGGCATGAGTATGCGAAATGTCGCTTAAATGGTAAACTCCCCAAAAAGTGCGAAAATCCGTATGTGACAATGTATTCCGGAAACAGGAGATGTCCGAGAAATACATGCTGATCCTTCAAAAGCTACCCAGCTTGTTCACGACAAATTTATACAGCTATAAGCATGAAAAAACAAAAATTGTATCGCTAATCAATTAAGAAGACAACTGCAGCATGTTAGATACATGTTACCGATCAAACGGTGAGAAATCGTTCACTTGAGGCTGGCTAGACGTCCCCTGGGAGTTGCTGTTCTTTCCGTGGACATCGAACTAGAAGATAAGCGGACAAAATGTAAAAATGGGAATGAATTACAAATTAAAAAAAACATGTATAGCAATTTGCGAATATAAAAAAAGGAATAATATTTATAAATAGTAAACCATATGAAATATGAATATGAAGAAGCAAACATCAGTAAAATGAGACTAAATGTACAAAATGTTTTAATAAGAAAAAAATATGGAATATGATACCAGGTATGATATCAAACGATTCAATGAGGTAAAAAAATTATTACAAAAATATGAAGGACATGTCACAAAAGGCAATAGAATGACAGGAAGATATGGTCATCGTAAAGAATTTGAAGGATTAAAAATGTGTGTGAATTGTTTATATGATTGTATGAAAAACATATTGAATACAACAGTTAATTTGATTTAAACCAAATGAACAATAATATCCTCGGATTCACTAATTCGAATTTAGACAATATGAATATATATTATATTATATATTGAGATATAATGAGCCGGGAAATACAAGTCCAAGCAGTCGAAAAATCACTACTGACAAACACTATGAGAATCGATATGATTAGACTCACAAAATACTACATTTTTTATTTTATATATATTTTTCAGAGTTGGGGAGAGAAACCCAGAAAGAAATCTGTTTATTATTTAAGCTATATTGCTTCGTACTCGGCCACGCTCGGCTGATTACCATCTGCCGATCCTGGACCTGACCTAAACTGAAACTCGCGATGTCGGGATGGGAGATGCCAAAAATTTGTTATCATCGAATGAATAGAATTGTTTGAGGCCATTTTCGGTCCAAATTTCGAAAATTGAAGACGTTTGGGCGAAATGATAACGCCCTGTAATAGCTTTCAGAGACTGATAGTGAAAGCATATCCTCAACCTGCAAGTGCAAACCAACTCTTTTTTAGGAAAAGCAGTACAACTTAGAGGCTCATTTGCACTGAGAATGACTTCGCTTGGATTTGGAACCGAAAGCTTCCGAGCCGCCACTGTCCTATGCCTTCCATGTTAGGATGCAATTCAACGTTACACCGTCCGAATATTACCTCTAAAACTTTAAACTTTAAATTGTTATACCCAACAACTCGAAAAAATAGTTAATAAAAAAAATATATAATGACTCCCTTAACATCAGTTCAAGGCAGGTGCAAGTATGCCAACTCCAGCAAGGACTCGAATTACCCAACATCAGAGAACTTCGGAAAAGAGCCGAAATTACCTTTCCCACCTCTGAAAATCAGCGCTAGAAGAAATCTGCAGTCTTTTTTTGTTTCCATTTATAACGGAAACAGGAGCTTTTTGCTACTTCTGATAAGTGGCCCGCTCTCGGAATGTGGGGATCCAAATAAAGAGGAGGATAATTGGGCTCTATTAATTTTAAGTGGCGGTATACATTTTTATATGAAGCGATTTATGTCCTAAGGCGAATCAATGGAAACCCTCTCATGTATTTCCCGTTGTTTCATCCCTGTCTGATGGGCACAAACAGGCGGTTAGCCCCGCACGAGTGAGGTGTAACCTTTCAAGATGTATGGTGGAGGTTGAGGATGGTTGTGTTAGGTGATAATTTAGGATGGTCCATTAGTGTGAGATTCATGCGATTACGCTTATTGATGTGGTTGTAACACCCTTTGTTTCCGGTGTGAAGGAAGGAGTTTCATTCTTTCCATAGAGATAGGTGGCAATTGTTGTCCTATATGGTCGATGTTATTGCCAAAGTTGAGATGTAAATATCTGTTTTTTCATTTAAAAAATCTGTTTTTTTGCGCAAACGTTCTAGGGTGCGGAATGCTATCATTTTGCCGAAATGTCTTTAATTCCATTTCGCCGAAAATGGTCTCACACGATCTTATGAAGAATTCGAGGTCAAAATCAATTCTGCTCTATGCGACGATAACTTTCGATCGGAAAGTGACAGCGACCCGAAATTAGTGGGGTTATTTACGCATCCAAATACGACGGGTAAGTTTTCTTATGGGTATAATCGGCCAATCGGTTTCGGAGTTATAACCATATGAAATTTCGTTATTATTTCCTCAATACCTCATAAAATACAGATCCCATCTAATTTAAATCAGATGCCTAACTAGTTGTATTATGCTGACCCGCAAAGCCATGCTAGATTTCTTGAGGATTGTCACTAGGAAAAATTCGAAAATTTTTCTTCAAAAAATAAATTGAAAATTTTTCTTCAAAACTTTTACAGAAAGCGTTTGTCAGATTCTGATAATATCCAGCACAAAGCAACAAGCCGTCATTTTACAATCGACTACAAGATTTTAGCTCGATTGGCTTTGTATTTTTGGAATTATTTTATTTTGAAATTTATATTCAGTTTATGCCCAATGGATTTTTCCACAAACAATTGAAATATACAGTAACTAGAACCGAGAACTATCAAAATAATCACTGTTTGAATAAGTTATGATTCATGTCGCGACCGCAAATAATAGTATTTTAATATAAAATTTTTCATACTCATGCTTTATTGTTGATTGAGATGAAGAAATGTAATGCACAAATTTCAAAAGAGCATATAGGTACCAATATATTGTGATGGCAATATGAAATTATCATCATTGAATGTTGGATATGTTGGGATGTTTAAAAATTAGAATTGAGAATTTTTTTATCTAAAATATATCGCATCAACATTGAAAGTAATTATTAATGTTATTCAAGTTAATGTTTAAATCAAGTTTGAAATTAATATACCTAGACTCTTGATGTACGAAGTTACGAGTGTACGAACAAATAATAATAGGAAAACAAGACGAACAAATAATAATTGAAAAACAAGATGAACAAATGATAAGCGGACAAAATGTAAAAATGGGAAAGAATTACAAATAAAAAAAAACATGTATAGAAATTTGTGAATATAAAAAAAGGAATAATATTTATAAATAGTAAACCATATGAAATGAGAACCAATGAATATGAAGAACCAAACATCAGTTGAATGAGACTAAATATACAAAATGTGTTTATAAGAAACAAATATGGAATATAATACCAGGTATGATATTAAACGATTCAATGAGGAAAAAAATTATTACAAAAATATGAAGGACATATTACAAAAGGCAATAGAATGACAGGAAGATATGGTCATCGTAAAAAATTTGTAGGATTAAAAATGTGTGTGAATTGTTTGAAAAACATATGATTGTATGAAAAACATATTGAATACAACAGTTAATTTGATTTAAACCAAATGAACAATAATATCCTCGGATTCACTAATTAGAATTTAGACAATATGAATATTGAGATATAATGAGCCGGGAAATACAAGTCCAAGCAGTCGAAAAATCATTACTGACAAACACTATGAGAATCGATATGATTAGACTTACCAGTAGAAACTTGTGGTGATATTTTGAGCGACTCACTTCGCTGAGATTAGAGAACGAACTGGCTAGGGCTAGGTCGTACCAAGAAAGGTACTATCACCCCTTGGGCTCTGTGGTTCCGTAGGGGTGGAGGGCCTTCGACATTTTCTTCTTACTAGACTGGCCTAAGTCTGGCATGATCAATCTATATGCGCAGAGTCAGCAAGATAATGTCGGAATATATGGGCCCCATCGGGAAGAACTATTCCAGTTTCATACAATGTCATTGTTGCAAATCAATATAATTATAATTTAAAAGAAATGAAAAACTATATACACATTCAGGGTGAGTCTTTGACCACTGCATTAATTTTAACCAAAGATTCCTCTCATCAAATGAAACACTATTTTCATTTAACATTTTTCCAAATTCGGCTCAGGTAAAATGATACAGGCTGTTGAAATTTTGAAAAAAAATCAGTTTTTATTTTATAGCTTTGACATCCTTTTGTCGAATAAAATGAATGTTGGCGTAAAGTTTCCTATAACTATGATAATAATGAAAAAAGTGTTTCATTTGATGAGAGGAATCTTTGGTTAAAATGAATGCAGTGGTCACAGACTCACCCTGTATATACAAAATTGGGACAGAACAACAGTTTTAGAAATTAAGTGAAAAAAAATGTGGACAAGAGAGGAGAACATTATTTGAATAACATTGGAAGGAAATGAGACAGAGATAGTTTTAATTCGAAGAATGATTGTAGAGCCAATATCATTGTCATAGTATAAGTAATAATTTCAGATTTATTATTTCGGTTTGTATTTGAAAATAACTCATTGCCATTTAATTTCTACTGAAACATTTTAAAATTTAATCACAAAGAAGTAGAAATTTATATTTTGAAATTTGCAAATTTGACAAATAAACATTTTGATTTTGGAGTAAGAGATATCGAGATTTATGTTAGAAGATTCGTTAGAGGGAGATAGGAATATCAATATTTAAAAGGATTTAAATTCTCCAATCAATCAAACAATACAAGTTTTTGTCTACAATTCCAACATCTTCATCATGAAAGTACATTAATTTATAGGATTATGTTCGTTTTTAGTTCTATGATAGTATGTTCATAATACCAAGTTCCAATATGTTGAATAAATATTTATATTTCACACTTATTTTTTTAATTTTTCAATTATAATCCTCCAAAGGTTTTCAGAGAGTCCCAATGTTATTAAGATATTTTATTACAAATGAAATCCATTGAAATCCGGAGAAAAATTCTAGTTTAAAATTTAGATAAGGAATTGAAGATTTCCAGTTTCACGAATTATAACAATATTTTTATTGCTTTGTGACCTACTACGAAAGAATGATATCATAAATGTTGGAGCTAGTATTATTTTGAGCTCTACTTCGAATTTTCGGTTAACGCAAGGTAATTAAGGATGTTAATATTCATATTTACGAGTAAAATCTGCTTTACCATTGATATTTGGACCATAACTCGGAGAAAATATTTTAGTAACCAGGTCGCATAGTTTCACGTTCTACACAGTATTCTGTCCTCCAATACATTTTCCATATTCCCTATTTTATAAAATATAAATACTAATAATTAGAAAAATTTTAATTCACGATTAAAAATTAGAGGGGAAAAATTTATTATTTCCAAACACGAATGAAATACATATTATACAGTCTTACCTTATACATTTTCTGATATTGTCCTCATAAGCAGGAAGTAAGAGTAGAAAAGAAGATGTCAATACTCTTCAGCGCCCGAAATGCAGGATTTTTGAGATTAAAAAGAAAATTTCAATAAAAATTCAACTAATTTTATGTTTATGAATAGACAACCATATCAGTTCAGTTCGTATTTTACTAGGGATTTCGCACCCAGATTAAGATGAGTGGTATTTAATAATCTGTAATATATTTAAAATATGTTTCAAATATCAGTACTGCTCTCAGAATTATTTTGTCTTTACCATTCATTGATAGAATCATTACTAATTTATTATATACTTAAAAAGTGCGAAGAATATTGAATTGAATTAAGAATTCTGAAGAAAATGTGTTCTGATTTAATTTGTATGTTTTCTAGGAATGATTTTGTTTTATATTTCTATGCGATCACTGTGTTTAGTGTGTTTCAGCTGGTAATATAATAATTTTTTATGTAAGCATAAATTATTCTTTCTATTATATCTTAAATAGCATTACATTAATATGTCTTCTTGGCAAAAAATGTCCTTTATAGATATTTCACTGTTTTATTATGAGTGCCAGCCAAATACAAAAGGAAAACAACCATAGCATAATAGAGGAAAATTATACATACATATATATATTCAAAACTTAATAAACAGATACATAATAAATATTGTATCATTTCAGAGTACATATCATGTCTCTCAATTCACGAAGATCCTCTGACACCAATTCCTTGTAGGTCGGAATATTGGTATAAAATTCAACCAGATATTTGGGTCGATTCACGAAGATGAAATCATTGAACTTCTCTTCGTCCGGCATAGTATCTCCATGAATATCATCCGGAATAGCAGTTAAACACCTGTCAATTACTGCTTGAAGCTTAACTTGCACTTTGAACAGATCGCATGATCGGAAAAACTGTTCTCGAGGTAAATAATCAGCAATGTCCATGGATCTATCTTCGAAAATATCACTCAGCTTCTGGTAATAGAAATTGAGTAGATCGTTGAAATTCTCGTTCCTCAGAGACTTCCTCGTGTTGGTATAAATGAATTGTAAAACATCCAAACCAGGAGGACCATATTTTATAGTTTGAAAATCTATGAGCTTAGACTCTATAATTTCACCACCTTCGTACCTATGAAGGAAATTATTTGTCCATAGATCCCCATGAAGAAGAACACAACACAGTTCATCATAATCAGCAGATTCGTTGGCGATGAGAACTTGTTTCAATTCTTCTAGAGTTGTTTCATCATCGAATTCGAGTTCTGCAAGTGCAATTAGCCCTTCTACAGACTTCTGAACATATTTGGTACCGTACGTATCACCACCGGAGTATATGAGGTCCTTGAGAATGAACGAATATTCATCCAGAAGACTATATTTCGTCCCTGACTTCTTGGACATGCATATTTCAAATGCTAACGAAGATGCATGGAACTCTGCAAGTGTGGCAAGGCAAGCTTCGCAATGCTCTATATCCAGTGATTTTTCCTTGGGGTATAACTTGAAGCCTGAAAGTGTTAAATCTTCTAGAATAACAGCATTGTCCTCGCATAAGTATCCTCTAGGTGCAAACGCAACATTTATTCCAGTTTTCTCATATTTAGGTAACAACTGCATGAAAAATAGCTCTTCTTTTTCGTAGAATAACAAATTCTGTGATATTTCGAACATTATTTTGTTGTGGTCGTTTAAGGTTTTGACAAAGAGCTGAATTGTCTTTAATTTGGTGTCATTATATTTATAGTTGATTCTTAAGATGTAATGAAGGCCGATCAGTCCACCGAGTGATTCTTGTACAAGTGGTTCAACTTTGTAGGATACCAATGTATATGAAGGATTTTCTACGTGCAAGATCTTCCTGCAGTGATTTTCAGTGATTATGTCAACCATATCTGTAAAATAATTAACATGTAATAGACAGATTACTCTAATACACAGATATTATTGAGATATTTATAGGCACAACATCATTTAATATCGAGGAAAGCTGAAAAAAATCATCAGCGCTGAAGCGAACTCACTAAATCTGAGTCTAATAGCCAGAAGGACTTCTTTTCGCCCGTATGTTCTAGGGAACAGCGTGCTATCATTTTGCCCAAATGCCTTTTTGCCGAAAATGACCTAAAACGATTATGTTCGACTCACTGATGAAGAAATTCGAGGTGAAATTTGATTGTGTCCGGCCAGCCGTTGCTACGATAACTTTCGAATGGAAAGAGATAACTACTTGCAGGCTAGGTTGCACATCTAAATGCGACGGTTAAGTTCGCATAATCGCCAAAACGGCCTAGCAGTTGAATTTTTTGTTTTCAATAACTCAAACAATACATATCCGATCCAATTGACACTTGGTAAATAGTTGTGGAATGCGGACTGCTCCGAAATTTCGTAAGAATCGTACCACTAGAAAATTTTTAGAAAATTATTAAAAAATAAACTGTATCTCAGAAACTATCTGTCCGACATCTGAAGGTTAACTTACTTCTGCTGAGTTGGAAAAGTCCACATTTTTTACATCTGACATAAAAATTGTTCGTTTAGGCCCAGCTTCCACATCACATCTGTCGAAATTAGAGTTTCAAATTTTTCCCATCTCGATACGAATAACGATTATTCTCATAAGTTGGTAGTGGGGGAAATTGTTTTTGTGTTGTATTGTGACAAATGTCACGGTTCTTAAAATTTAATTATAAAAATTGGTTCAAGCCCTGTGGACAGGGCGCTCTTGTTCAAACAGACAAATTATATCTCTGAAAGTATCATAGAAATGTCTAGAGCAAGGATGGAGACAATCATAGCAGATTGTCCATTTATTCCTGATATTTGAATAGGTAGTGGATGACGAACAAATTATCTTCATAGTTCAAAATATATTGATAAAATACTATCCTCTTTTCATTTCATAATTTAAAATTTAATAGTTCATACCACTAACACATTCTTTCCTGTATTATGAACCTAAACTCAAGAAAAAATGTTTGATACACAAATGTAGATCCATATTTCAGTACTTTTTCTGCTAGCAACATTATGAAAATACTGTATATAGGAACATGTCTCACTACTTAAGGAAGTAAAAGGTAATATTAACCTCAGTGGTCAACGAACAGTAATTTCTTTTGATGATTCCATTATGTTCTTCTTTCCTATTGCCTCCATAAAATACATCATCAAAATTATCCAATTCTAGATCTTCTGAAACACCATCCCCAATATTTATACATAAATTATTTAATATGTAATCAGTCAATATTATTTTCGGTTTCAAAACAGTCTTTTATATATTCACAAGTTCAAGAATCGAATACTTATTTTCCAAGAGAAAGTATTTTCAACCTACAAATTGACAATTTCTAATAGCTAGAAAAGTTGACATTTATGAACAGTGAACACAGACAGATTCTGTGTTCACATTCTGTGAATACATAGAACTCACGATGTATTATTGAAACTTTGAAACTTCATATTTCGGAAAGTATTAGCTTGTTAGAGTTGAAAATGATAACAATGGATTCTTATGATGAAACTGCATCTTAAAGTAATTTGAATTCAAAAGTTGTAATCTAAAAAAAATATTTATTTTCGTTACTCCGAAACTATGACCCGATTTTGCCCAATAACGAACTTAACCGAGATATTTATCCCTCAAACCTACTCTGAAAATGTCAACTGTCTAGCTCATTCCGATCGAGAGTTATCGTGTTAACGGGCGGACGGACGGCCGGACAGAATCGATTTCGACCACGGATTCTTGATCAGTGAGTCAAACCAAATCGTTCAAGACTATTTTCAGCCAAAAATTGGAAAATTACAGACATTTGGGCAAATTGATAAGCACTCTGTTCCGAGGATCAAGAGCGCAAAAAAATGACGATGACTAATATTCAGAACAGTGAGGGGGACTCTGTTACAAATGAAGATGTGAGAAATGAATATTTGCTAATAATCCATACCAAACTTCATAACCTGTCATCGAAAGTCGAAAATGCATCTTAAACTGCTAATCACTGAAATTCTGTATAGTAATTTCATAAAAATTCACTATTTTGATCAGTTCAGTTATCGAGTCCTCATCACTTTCGATCAAAGTAATTAGGGCTTCGGTAACATTAACAACTGCTGCTATTGCTGTTTCCTTGATATCCGTACTTTTCACGTCTTTTGTAACAAATATCATTCATCATGATAACATATCTAGGAACCTTACCTAACGTTTTCTCTGGCCTGTTTGTTTATTCGAGATGTCGAAAATTTAATTTTTAGTCACGTGATTAAATTTTTAGACATTTATCACATCTGCGATGTGGACTTTTTGAGCTTAGCATTTGTCAGGAAACATGAATTATGTCCCCTTATCTGTCTATCACACCGACATGTAATAAATTGTAGAAGGAACCCTGTAATTTTTTAAATTCACGCCAAAATGACAATTTACTTCACTCTTTCCTGAAGAAAGAGAATATCTTTTTGTGAGTGAAAGGTGACAGACACACAATTCAATATTTTGTCTTTCTGATCGTATCAAGTTTCCTCCTTTCCCCTTGGTTGATGTAGACACTAAAATCCTGTGAAACTGTTCGCATGTTTGATAATATTCGCATAATATATGAATTTGATCGAAATACCTAGACTTATTAGCACCAAAAGAATTCAGACCACCTTAAAATTCCATTTTTCCCCCTCTTCCAAAATGTTTTCATTCACCCTATCCTTCATTCACAATATCTGAAAATGTGGGAAAGCCCTGTGGACAGGAACTTTGCTACACCTTTGCAAACTTTGACAAATCATATATCCGAAAGTATGGGTTTCTCAGAGTTGGGAATGATATCAATGGATTCTTATGATAGAACTGCAGCATAAGAGAAATTAAATTCAAACATCATAAAAGAAATTAAATTCAACAAGAATAACAAAAAATTATTAATCCCGAACCACCAGACCAGTTTTGTTTCAACAGGAGATATTCTGAACCCAGTTTGATTAACGTACCAAAGTATATATTTCCATCATCATATGGATTATCCAAGACTATCTACGATAGCTGAGGTTATTTTATTGTTCATTTTGCTTTTAATAATACTTTGTTTGACATGTCTCTTCTCTGTAGATGAGATGACATGTATGAACAAAGATCATGAAATTCAAAGATGCGGATGTTAATTTTCGATTACAACATTCTGTGAAACCATGAAGTTACGATTTAATATTGAACCTTTGAAAAATCATATCTCCGGAAGTTTAAATTTGTTTGAGTTGAAAACAATAGCAATGAATTCTTATGATGAAACTGCATCTCAAAAAATAATTGAAAGTGAAATTTCCAATTTGAAATATTGTTTTTCCTTTTCTCCGAAACTACCAAGCCGATTTTGCCCAATAACGAAATTAACCGAGATATTTAACTCAAAAGCCCACTCTGAAAGTTTCAACTGTCTAACTCATTCGGTTCTAGAGTTATCATGAGTCGAACCAGAACGTTCAGGCCAAAAATTCGAAAATTACAGACTTTTGACATCTTGACGCTTTGTGGTACGCCTTGGCTGACGAGTTGAATTTCTTCTGTACAAAAATTATCGAGAACTGGAGGCATTTTGCTACAATTATTAGAAGCACTGTGGCCTTATGTCCCTGGGTTGTGTTCGAATATTTACTCCATTGCGCTCGAAAACTGAAAGGTTGGGTAAATTTTACTCCATGACTTTCGTTCGAAATGTCAGAGTATTCGACTCCGAGTTCATTTTACTCCTGTCAAAATTGACATACATAACTCATGGGACGGAAAATCTAGTATCTTTGTCTCACTGTTTTATGAATGTTCTGTGAGGTAATTTAATAGTTTTAATACTGCCCACAATATATATTTATGATTAGAGTTACATATATGTGAAGAAAACAATAAAAATAGGTTCTTTCTTAAACCAACATAACCTATTTTCCGATTTTGACACCTTCTGTCACTGTCACTATCAGTGTCAGAGTAAACTCCAGAGTAAATCTGTCAAACCTTCAAAAACTCTACTCTACTCCGTGGAGTAATTTTCGAACACAACCCTGATCGACGGTAGAGTAAAACCGCGGTTTTTGGCTCGTCGCGGTAAAGCTTGCCGGTGGATCATTGCAAAACCGACGGTTTTGCATCCTTACAACCGCGGATTTATTCGCCCGTTGATCAGGAGCTTTAGGAAGCATATGATGGGATTAGGCCTAGCATAAACTGACGAGTACAGATTCCTGATGGCTATATATTATACTGTTTTTGCAAGAAATTATCAAAAATACACATTTTCACCAAGGCATCCTCCAATTATAGTTTTTTTTCGTCCAAAATACGAATTGAAAAATTCTCAAAAAGCACTGACGTGAAATTTTGCGCACACGTTCCATTGTCCAACTTGAATTCCGTAATCGATTATCAAATGGTGGTTCGAAGGCAAGTGCGGAAGTTCACCGAATTCTGAGAAATAGTAAATTTTTTTTCCGTTGATAAGAATTTCTCAAATTTTCGCGAAATTTTACGCGTCGGATTTTACTATCGACAACTAATTACCGAATTTCGATTGGATCGGAATTGTATATTTTGATTTATGTGTATAATTCCAAAATCGTTTGAACGATTATGCCTATTAACAAACTTAAACGATCCGCAACCTTCCCTGAAAATTGCAAGCCGCTATCTCTTTCCGTTCTCAAATTATTGTGTGATGCATTATATTTTTTCATAATTTTTTTCAAAATTTTCTAGTAATACTATCCTCACACAAGTCTTTATCGTCGTTATTCTACAACTAGTTACCAAGTTTCAATTAGATCGGATCTGTATATTTTGAGTTATTGAGAAAATATTATTCCAGATGGGTATAACTCATAAACCGTTAGGCCGATTATGCACAACAACAAACTCTCGCAAAATTTCAGCGATGTTGGACGAATAGTTTCTGATACATAGAATTTTTTTCAATGGTTTTCAATGATTCTTTTAAAATTATGTAGAGATATGATCCTCATAAAATTCCGCAAACATTTGCGCGTTGACATTCTACAACTAATTACCATGTTTGAATTGGATCGGTTTCGTATTTTTAGAATTTCGCAGAATTAAATTTGACCTCGAATTCTTCATCAGCGTGTCGAACCTAATCGTTTGAGTGCATTTAGGCAAAAAAATCGAACATTGCAGACCTTTTGGTCAAAAGATAGCACGAACATGCGAGCAAAATTGGCTTGAAGCTTCATGCAGTATTCAACGAAATGAACTTTGGTTAATTTGCACAGCGTTTCAATCTCTTCACATTCTGAAATCGAATTCATATATCTGTAACATGCATACATACACATAAACGGTCGATGGTAAAGGGCCTTTTGTCTGTTAACCTATACGTAAATCTACAGTTTGTGAGATAAAAAGGAGAGATAAAAGTCCCATTGTCAGAGATCACACCGGGATCTCATATGTCGAACAGAACCGGGTCAAATACATATTCCAGGATATAAAACCACACATCAGAGACGAATATCAGAAACTTTCATATCACCTGAAAAGGTCTAAACTTTCCCCAATGCAATACTCACCTATCCATTCCAAATCCTCTTATATAACGTCACAGGCTTATCTCTCGAAAATAGGACTATAACCCATACGGGCACTTTGACCGTTTCGAAAAAGTTATTGAATAAATGAGATTTCGCGAGTGACGCGAGGGTACTCTAAGGACGATATGTATTATTCATGACAGCCATACACGTATCCCGGTTTTATTTTCTCCTTTGTTTCTCCCAAACCTCAGACTTCGACGGTTGTTCGTGGTCCTTGCTTATTTATGCCGTGATGGCAGACAAGAAAATCTTTTTTTATTATTGTAGGATTACCCGAGTGAACAAGGTTTATAGTTGGTTATAAAAGTTTTATTGAGAACGTTTACTGTAATTTCACTAACTAGTGGTTTTTTATGTTGGAAAATAGCATCTTTCACTCCATGAAGTATTCAGTGATTTTTTTTTGTTGGTCGTAAACAGGATTTGATGGATGATTATGGTTGGTACATGTTTTTATTATCATTGTAGAAGTTTCCATTTCCATACACTTGCAGAATAAAGGCATGACAATTATGTGATTGGAGTTTCCCGAAAATTGGAGAATTGAATATGGGACCTTAACGTTATGTAGGTCAAAAGTCGGGAGATTATACCGAAACTCCTTATTCATCAAAAGAAACCACTCATAAAGGTAAACAAAACCAACTCAAGCTGAGAAGACAATTAAGAGAAAATAAAAAGTATAAATACAAGTTCAAATGAAAAATTACACACGGTATTGGGCGAGTGACTGTTCGAACTTCAAACACCTCTATTGGACACTCTACTACAAATTTAGCATAGATATATACCGTTTTCTCAGTTTTATAATTTTAGAGAATCGGTTATGGTCACAAATTTTTTAATTCTTACATATGTATTCTATTTGAATTGAAATACGAAAATACTTACGCCTCAAGTAACTCCAGGATACGATATTCACGGAAATTCCTCGAAAATGAGTGGGTCGGCATTTTACGAGTAATCACCGAGTTTTAATTGGATCAGATTTGTATATTTTGAGTTGCAGAGGAAATACGAACAAAATTTTGCCATATTATTTCGTAATTTTTTCTGAATTTTCTAGTGGTACAGTCCTCACAAAATTTCACACACGTCTTTATGGCGATATTCTACAACTAGTTACTAGGCTTCGATTCAATCGGGTCTGTATATTTTGAGTTATCGAGGAAATTTCCAACTGGTGATAACTCCGAAACAGTTGGGCCGATGATGATCAACAACTAACTTCACTCTCCCATTCGGATGCGTAACCTATCCTAAAAATTGCAAGTTTCTATCTCTTTTCTTTCAAATGTTATCGAGGCAATTGTCACATATCCAGCTGTTGAACTCACAAGGCTGCTTGGATCAATAATATAGATCCGGTCTTGTTCAAACTTAGAACTTGGCAGTAGAATTAGGTTTCGGAGGCTCTCGCAATATTTCAGCGAAGTTGGACGAATAGTTTCTGATATATAAAATTTTTTTTTATTTTCTAGTGATACGATCTTCACGAAATTTTCCAAGAATCTTCTCGTTGGCATTCTACAACTAATAACCATGTTTGAATTGGATCGGTTTCGTATTTTTCGAGTTATTGAGGAAATAACAACCAAATTTCAGATGGGTATAACTCCAAAACCGTTTGGCCGATTATGACTATTAACAAACTCAAATGTCGCATTCAGATGCAAAACCTAACCTAGAAATTTCACATAGAATGAGGTGAACTGTAGCCAATTGCCAATAACTAAAAATGACACACGGTGAAATATTCATTGATTTTAACCATCCACAAATATTCCCGTGAGCCGGGATAGGACACCCAGTTCACTCAGTGTTCCCAATAAGGAGAGCGTCATTCAGGAGCAGATACGAACCGGTTTCATGGTTATTACCAATCGTCAACGTAAATTAGCCACACTGAATGACATCAAAAGGAGTTATAGGAAATTTAATTCCATTCGATGTGAACTGGAAGGGACAAATATCCAACAGCGGTACCTATGGAAATCCTCACGAACTCCGACCTTCTGCGATGGAGAAACTTTGAGCGATGTTTAGTGACGTTCATTCTTTTGCCGTAAGAGGGTCAGAGACTGGAAGGCTGTCTACATATATAAGACAATTATGAACTGAAAACTTACGGTTTAGTGTGGTTAGATAAACCAGAAACTAGTGAACACAGAATGAGGTGAATGAGGTGAATGAGGCTACAGTTCACCTCATTCTATGCTCACTGATTGAGCAGTTTATGTTTAAATTTTTTCGGAAATGGATATACTTTTTCAGAAATTGGTTTTACTATTTCCAAAATTGCTTTAACCCTTTCCAAACTTGGTTTTACTTTTTCCGAAATTTACTAGTCAAATCTCATAAACCGGTCACAAACAAATGTGAAATAAAATTTTGTTTCGCAAAGCATTATCAAATATGAAACCTTGACATGTTTACCAAAGCATGCAGACACAGTAATTATGTTGCATAAAAATTGAGATGGTGAAATTATTCCTTCTATAGGTGTAACATTTCTGAAGTCACGGGGTATAACAATATTTTCACTTCTCGTCAACACAGAGATATCAAGTCTGTTCCTATTGAAAGTATCATAAATAATCTGCAGGAGCCCATATGTCGTTTCACCCCATATTTTCAGACCTCCTATGTCACCAACAAAACGCAGCGTCGAAATAAAAATAATATCACCAATCAAGAACAGAATACAATACATCACGAATCGGGGAATCACGGGGGAGAAGGCCAGGCAACAGTGTAAATAAAACTTCTAGAGATCAGAACAAATATTTTCAATTAATCGAAGTTTTTCTCTATATTATTATCATACTCTTCAGAGTAATATAAGGGTAAGACGAGAATCCAATAATGAATTTTTCGGTTTCATGTCCCACTGAATAAATAATCTCTGTTTGTTTTTATATGCTCCCCTGCTTCATCATGAAATTCCAATAAAAGGAAATAATGGACAAACACGATGTTATTTCCGCGATAACAAAGGAGATCCCTTGCCTTCAATGATTGCAGAATCAAGAGTGGTAACTTCTGATTAAAACTTTGATGTCATTTGCAATAATTCACAATGGAAATTTCGATGTTCAACATATAACAAAGGAGATTGGATTTCTATCATTGGTATAGAAGGACAAAGGGTATATTGAAGGTTTTCATCATGATTTTTTTCGTTTGTATTATTCTCTGTACATTTTGTAAACCGAAGAGCCAAAAGGCAGTGAAGAAATGGTAACTCGGGTGGTATACAATTCATCATTCCTATCTATAATTTGGTGGAATATCATAATCATAATCTAAAATTGATTATAATTGTTGACTTATGGCTCACGAGCTAGCAGATATAAAAGGGATATCTAGTGCTGCTCTTCACGTATACTGACTCCTTTGTACTTGTGCTTGGTTTGAGATTTTAAAGTGAAATAAAGACAATATTTACATCCACCTACCGAATATAAAGACAATAGCGTTACACGTGACAAATAAATCATTCGACAATTTTGAAGGATAATTATGTTACAATTAAATAACGTTGCGAAAATATTGCAAGCTCTGAAAATGTATACATGTAATAGTATATTCTAAAACAAGTTGCAGAATCGGCTCCTATTCAAACGCGAAATCCGAAAACGAGCAACGAAGGACAGAGTTTTCGAACGCATGAGTGTTGGAATTGCCTTCTGCAAGGAGTATTAGGCCGGCTTCATACAGCCGGCATGTCTCTCTGAATTCATACTATTAATTCATATTATTGATTCAGAAAACACAGAATTACATGCTAATTTACTATTCTCCTCACACTTTCTGATTTTTTCAGAGTATTAATTTCTAGATTTTGCCGTATAAGGCTGGCCTTAGACGATATTTTCTCTATTTCAGGCAAGTTTTGTAAAATATTGTTCAAAATTTAATGAAATATTCGGATTATTATATTGTATCTTGGCAGTTGGTGTGACTGTTACAAAAGTGCACAGATTACGGGATTTGGATTTGAATCGTACGAAGGGCATGGAGACCAGATTTAAAACAGTTTCCTAATAGCATGAATGACTCAAGATTAGGAAATATCCAGTACCTCATTGGCGCTCTTGTTCCTCGGAACAGAGTGCTTATCAATTTGCCCAACTGTCTGTAATTTTCGAATTTTTCGATGAAAATGGTCTTAAACGATTTGGTTCGACTCACTGATCAAGAATCCGTGGTCGAAATTCATTCTGTTCGGCCGGCCGGCCGGCCGTAGGCACGATAACTCTCGAACGGAATGAGCTAGACAGTTGAAATTTTCAGAGTAAGTTTGGGCTAAGTTCGTTATTGGGCGAAATCGGACAGATGGTTTCGGAGTAATAAAAAAAAAAATTTTTTACGTGATAAATTCCAAATAAATTTTTTTCAATATGCAGTTTTACCATACGAATCCATTGATATCATTTTTAACTCTAACAAGCTAATACTTTCGGAGATATGATTTTTCAAAATTTCAATATATATCGTATATCTATGTTTTCACAGAATGATATAATTATTCTGTGTGTATTCTATGAATTGTTATAATGTCAACTTATTTTCCTGAGACTGACGTTGTCTACTTAATTCATTCCAGCAATCGTAGAATTACGAGAATTATAATATAAAATCATACTTTTTGTTGGTTGATATTTTCATGCCGATAGTCAATCCATATGATGATGGGAATGGTGATGGTAAGTTAGTGATATTGAGTTCAGAATATCTCCACTAAAAACAAAACTTGAATATTGGTGTATTGGAGTATTGGAGTGGATTTGAGGAAAGATAATATTATCGTTCATCATAGAATTGAGGAATGAATATCTCGGATGAGTTCGTTGTTGGGTAGAATTCGTCTATTGGTTTCGGATTGATAATTTTTGGCACTCTTGTTGAATTTAAATTCGTCTATGATGTTTGAATTCAATTTCTGCTAAGATGAAGTTCTTTCATAAGAATCCATTGATATAATTCCCAACTCTGAGAAACCAATACTGTCGGAGATATAATTTGTCTGTTTGAACAGGAGCTCCAGAAAGCTACTGTCCACAGGGCTTGAACCCAAATTATTTCACTATATCCAGATTATATCATATTGACAATTGACGTGTGTTGAAATTTGATAGGATCGAATGTCAGTGCTGACTACCACTAAACGAAAAATTTAATTAGAAAGAAGGCGGAAATAAGTTTATTACAGCACTGTTTTTAGTGCTGTAATGGACTCATTACAATATAGAGAAAATCAATTTATATCACAGTCTAGCCATGTTTATCGACATATTCCTCATTCCTATCATATTCAACCGAGCAAAATGCTGCGGGCGCTTACACAAAAATCCATAATAACTTCATATGTAGTTAGACAAAATGGAAAAATATGCACTCAGTCAATAATTAACACTTAAATGAACATTCCATGAAACCTCTGGTGGATTCTTTATATGAAGCGTATTCCAGACTCATTAAATGGAGATCCGAACGCTTCAAACAAACAAATGCAACCCTGGAAATGCATTGCCCCAATGAATTTTCCGAAGTACCCTATTAGTATATTTACTTAATTCTTTGGACTATCTCCGGAGCTTGAGCAGGCAAAATTGTAACAAACTGGGACAAATAGAGATTAAATGTTTAGGGAGATGAAGAGGACATTCGGTTAAAAGAAACATCTCCACCCGATAGATTAATGAATTCGTTGGGCGACAAACGGTAGTATTACCCTGAATGGTGTTATATTTCTGAAGACGTTACTCAGATTTATCAGGAAAATATGAAAATATGGGCAGAAATGTTCTGAGCACGAGGCGAGTCATTGAGAGAATCCCTTGATATATTTTTACCAACTATCTAAGATACGTTCCGAGATTGTATGGCATGAGGGTTGTGACTTAAATACAATATATATTCGGTGTTAAGAATTATGATCACGAAATGTATAAATATAGATGAAATAGAACAATTCCGACGCAAAAATTTTTGCAATATTTCGTGAGGATCGTATCACTAGAAAATTAAAAAATTATCATGGAGGATCATTGAAAAATATTCTATACACGGTCGATGGTACCGCTACCTCTACAAGCATTAACGTCACTGCATTGCAGTACAATGAACAGGGTGGCCAATTTCGCTATCGGATAACTAACATAGGCAACAATGTATCTGTCAAAGTAGCTATCATGGTTATATTTTCGACTCGATGCATTTTGCTACAATTATTAGATGCAATGACTGACTCTCTACTTTTCAGCTATCGTAAGCCAGTTTAAGCTCGAAAAAAAGAGACATAGGTATTATTTTGTAAATGGGAACGTTTAACGGATAATTTCACATTTTCCTGATTGCTTTACAGCAATCTAATACTAATGCTAATACTTTGATTAGGTATCCATGAAATATTCTATTTTGAGTTCACTGTGGACTTATTATGAACACTATTAAAGTAACTACACTCTTGTCCACTACAGTTTTTTGTCATCTGACATATGTTTCGGAAACAAAGTTTCCATCTTCAAAGACGAAACGTTACTAAAGCATGCAATCAATTTCTACATTCCAGTACGGGTTGACATTATACTCTCAGTCATAAACCAATTAGTGAGAGTAATGGGTAGTTGATAGGTTAAGTCATTATTGAGTAAACTAACCTTTCTCTTATACATTTCGATACCTTCTATTGTTCCTAGGTACGCTTTATTGGAACTTTTCAACAATTTGGCGTAATTTTCTGAAATTGAGTGGCCAGTTGTTAAAACCATAGACAAGATATACTATAGATGGGCCACTCTAACGTTATTTCTGTCCTTGCAACACTAGCGGTGCGGCACTGGGATTATTTGAAGCTCGAACTAGCGGGAAATTCAAATATATCTCCCATATATCCTATATTCTATTATATTGTTTTCCAAAACACTGCCAAACACCAAGTTAACGATAATTCGTCAAAAACCTGGCATTTGACAATGTTTTTGGAACAATGGTTTTCGCTGTAATCGAAAGAAAACAAATGAAATCCCAAAACTCTCTTTAATAAAATTATATCAGATTCATGAATTTAAGTTCAACATTTCATGTGAATTAATGTACATATATATTAGAAAAAGAAAGAATATCAAAATTAAAAAATACATTTGGAATGAAAATAATATTTAGTGTGACATCAAAATTAATTATACAGCATATGAGGTAAAAACTCTCTTCAATAAAATTATCCTTATATACCTTCAAATTTGAAGGAGCAGTTAAATGAATGGCTGCCTTAATTCCAATATTCATTTACAAGGACAATATCAAATGTGAAATATCGTACAAAAAATGGTTATCATTATGCGAGTACAACACTATGTGGAAGTATATTCTACTCCAATATACATTTAGAAGGACAGAATCAAATGAGAAATATAATACAAAAAATGGATATCATTATGCACAACATAATGTGAAAAACATTTTGTACGTGAAAATGACCCAGTGGTTTCTCTATATAGCCTATTTATAGCAGCTACATTTGCAAAACCTTGACCACAAAGAAGTGCCACGACATGAGGCCCACGATCTAACAATATCTTCAAGTAATTTGGAAAGATCATCACGTTTCATTCCACCATGATTGAAGATATAAGCTAAGGTTGTTTGTTTCTATTTATGAAAAACTCCCCTAGCCATGAAGACCATAACCTTGTCTAGGAGAACACTTAATCACTTTACTTGTATTCTTATTACAGTTTTTTACCGAACATCAAACAGTGATACTCGAAAAAGTTTATTTCACAACACTTAGATTTCACCAAAACTATGTAAAATGTAAAAATAAAAACAAGCACGCCGGTAGCGGACAGCCGCAGCGGGACAGCTGCTCACAGATCAGCTGATAAAGCATCACGTGATCCACAAATTGAGCGAAGGCAGAGACATCCTCAAATTTGTGTGGGATTATTCGAACTAATTGAACTATTCTAAGGGACCAGACTTTAGTGAGAGAGTTTCCACCCCATGGTTAAAACGTGATTTGCAAACGCAGATTTATCGACGTTGTTGTTCCGAATGTGTCCCGTATGCTCTTCATACCGTGTGAGAATGTTTCTGGTTGTTGCTCGACGTAACACTTGTTACAATCTAAACATTTAAGTTCATCAAATCGGGTATATATGAAATTAAATGTTTAGATTGCAACAAGTGTTACGTCGGGCAAACAACCAGAAACATTCTCAATGGTATAAAGAGCATACGGGACACGGAACAATAACGTCGATCAATCTGCGGTTGCAAATCACGTTTTAACAACTGGCCACTCAATTTCAGAAAATTCCGTCAAATTGTCGAAAAATTCCAATAAAGCGTACCTAGGAACAATAGAAGGTATCGAAATGTATGAGAAAAAGGATATTTTACTCAATAATGACTTAACCCCTATTAACAACCCATTATTCTCACTAATTGGTTTATGACTGAGGGTATAATGTCAACCCGTACTGGAATGTAGAAATTGATTGCATGCTTTAGTAACGCTTCGTCTATGAAGATGGAAACTTTGTTTCCGAAACATATGTCAGACGACAACCTGCATCGATTGTAAAATATTGTTGAATTTATTAACGGAGATCTGATTGAAAAATTATTCAAATGGAAGGCAATAATTATAAAATGAAGTTTTGATGACATTGTACATTCTTCACGATCAATGCGATCAAATTGTAGCAAGAACATGCAGAATTTTTAATGAGATTTATCCAGACTTAGAACCAATGAAGAAGAGAAAATAAATAATGAATTCAACAATACTTTACAATCTCTCGGAAACGCCACGGATTTTGAACAACCCCTTATAATTGGGGACGTATGTCATTATCTGTAAATGATACACGGGATATTGGTAATCCATTCCCGGAATTTCGGCTTTCTAGGATTCCAAGTAACGAAGTAATGAATGTTGAATTGAAGCTGTTTTGCCCAAAAAAGGAAGTAAATCAATTAATTACTCGAAAATGGCTAGAGATAGGGATGAGGAAGTTGAGACAGAATTAATCAGGAGACTACGACGAATCGATAAAAGCAATAATATATAGGATGTCCCATTTAAATTATCAAAGTTGTTAGTACCCTCTGATATAAGCGGCAACAGCGCATAGAACAGTGGTTCCTAGCCAAGAACCAAATATTCAATAAAATCGTACGTCCCGTTCTCCGTAAAAGTCCAGGGTACCATCGACCGTGGCCCACCCTGTATATCAGAAACTATTCGTCTGACATCGCTGAATTTTGCGAAATCCTTCAAAACCTACCTCTACCAGCCAAGTTCCAAGTTTGAACATGATCGGATCTATATTGTTGGAAATACGAGCAGTCTGGGCTGAGTTCAGTAGCTGGATGGGTAAATATACGTTGAACGGGCGAATATTGTCAACTTCAAATCACCATAACATAACACTTTCAGAAGATCTAACCTGGTATAGACACATCCAAAGGACAACATACAGGGCAATGAAGGTTACCTATTTGATCTCCAAGGTCTTTCGAAACTACTTTTGAGTTTGGAGTCCTAATGTGGAGGGTGATACGGATAAGTCAGAGTAGGTTCAAAGATCAGCTACAAGACTTACATATAGCTTCAATCACCTGAGCTACGATGAACGACTCAACATATTCGGCTTAACTCCTTGACCGACGTGAGAGAGGAGACTTGATTGTTACTCACGGAGTCCTGAATGGTAGGCTTCAGTTCTTTGTTCCCACTCAATGACAACAAACTGAGGTACTTTTGCTGCAAGCTACATAAGGAAAACTTCAAAGCCACTCCACGTCAGATCTTCCTACCAGTGCCTCCACGAGAAACTGAGAAATCAATTTTTGTTCTCAAAAAAATTATCAAACATAAAAGAATGTTACCATGGGCTAAACCAAATAAACCGCCGTATTCACAAAGTATTCAATCTCCGTTAGGTCCTAACTGAGGTCCTCCGTTAAGGATAAATTTGAATCGAAACCTCAGTTAACGTGAAAAATAACCTGAAACAGGCCTGTTTCACCACCGTTAAATACGTTAACTGAGGTTGCGATTCTTATTTATCTTTAACTGAGGACCTCAGTTAGGACTCAAAGGAGATTGAATACTTTGTGGATACGGCGGATAGTCACTCTGCTGCCAAAAATTCAATATTAAAAAATTATACATTTAGGGTTCAACACTTGCAAAGTCAATGAGTGTATTTGAGAAAATAACGAATCAAAAGTCTGACCTTTTGGAACACCTGTATGTTTTCCTTCAGATTATCATTTTTCCCGGACCTAGCAACGTCATCTTCGATATTTCTTGGTAGTGAAGGACTGGCAATGAGAATGAAAATAGGAATTTAATATCATTAATACAGTCAAATGTGACATCTAATACTCTCTCTAGCTCAGGAGGCTCTTCCTGGATTCTAGGAACATTTCCAATTCCCCCGATATTGCCTATCAGGATAGATTGTAACGGCCCTAGAATGTGTGATTTGCGTCGGAGATCCTATTGGGATAAGCGGCGAACTTTTGGGGTCCGTTTATTACGTAACATTCAGTTTTATGAGGTATCTAAGTGAATCTTACCCACCTATATGACAGACTTTAGCCAGAGAAGAAGTCGAGGGGGCACTACTGTGCCGGAAACGACGTGATGAGGATTATTTTGCATTATTCATACATGATTTCCGCTTTCGTCTTGATACCCACAAAGGCTGGAAACCGTACAATGGTAAGCTCCAAGGTTTCCAAGAGGTGAATGATGTGGATGGTTAGATTAGGGAATTTCCCTAAATATATGGGAAATATTCTTCTGGGAGTTGAGTTTTCGGAATTGAAGGCATCGCTTTGAAGCGCTTGAAGAAAGTAGCCCAAGCATATGTAGGTAGCGGATTCATAGCCTGAAATAATCATTGAACTACGGAAGAAAATCTGCTCAAATTTGTTTTATGTCCGTTCAATCGTCCGTAAAAAAATATCTTGAAGACCTTACACTTGCAGTCGTTTTCGGGAATATTTGCCGAAAGCGATAAATGCCTACTATATATATTCTTTTGATTGACAGCTTTGGATGTATTAGCAGAGGTTAGTGTAACGGGGTACAATACAATTCGACGTATGATAAAAGAGCTTAGGGAAAAACCTCAGCAAAAACCCTGTCTCCCCATGAGTGTTGTGATTTGTAAAAATTGAATTTGTTTACAAAAGTAGCTGATATTTAATATTCTTTCCTCACTATGGATTTCTTGGTCAAAAAACGGAGAGGTTTCTCCAAGGTGCCATACCTCAACCTGAAAAATGAATAGACAAGAGGAGAAATAAGAACCAATTAAAAATAATACATAACCTTTCAAAAGTCCCCTCTTACGAATTACTCCTCTGTAGCTGCATGACTTTCTTGAAGAAGAATCGCCTCCGCTAATTTTCAAAGATATTCACTCTTCAGATGTTTGAAGACCGATACAGAACCCTTATGTAAGGCTATCATCTCCCATGCTTTATTTTCTTTTGTAAAAAATAATGAGAAATGAACCGGAAAATAGAAATCTGAGAACCACGCATTGAAGAATCATTCCGAAAAAAGACCTATGAATTATTGGGGAAACTTTGCCTTAAGAACAGAGAACTAAAAATTTTCTTCTATTCGTAACCAAATATCTATTTCAATAAGAAATTTAATCAACCTATATATAGTTAGAATCAAGTTTAGATTTGAAGGGGGCAAACGACACATTACCAACACATCAGACGTTCTCTGGACTCCCAGGCTCCCCAAAACCCATTAGTATATCGGTAGTGATAGACAGATCCCAAAGAACATGTACCACCCGACAGGAGATGAAGTATTCAATAAACCCTCGACCCTATGGCGTCTCCGAGGAGATCGGGGTTAACCAAATATACAGTATGGTGCAAATGAAAGGAATAAATTCGTTATTTCGTAAACCGGCGACTTTAAGGAAGAATCCGGAAACCCGTCGATTTTTATTTTTAAACGGGCTATTCGTAAGGATACTTTTTTATTTTTGACGTCATATATGTGAGCGTGATGACGTCATCGCTAACATTTTCAGATGGAAAGGTGGGTGTTGTAATACATTATTTGAAAGGTCTTTTAAATACCTATTCAGCCATATCAATAATGTACAAAAATTGATTTTTGTATTTGTTTAAAAAATTAATAAAATTTTATTATTATTATTTAATATGACTTCAAAAATAAAATGATGTCAAAAATAAAATGATTTCCTTACGAATAGTCTGTTCAAGAATAAAAATCGACGGGTTTCGGGATTCTTCCTTAAAGTCGCCGGTTTACGAAATAACGAATTTATTCCTTTCAATTGCACCATACTGTATGTATCTTGAATTTATAATACTCGAAGATAAAATGTCAGGGCTTTCATGAATTTTGGTGCAACGTTAACAACGTCTATATATTCCTGGAATTGGCTTAATCCGTCGTATCGTTCCTGTGGAATCCAATGGGTCTAAGGCGGGGTATTTTAATCTAAGGAATGACCAATCGTTGCACACAACCTTGGGCGTACCACCCTATGAGATCGAGGGAAAGACGATGTATGGGGGGGATAATGATAGTAGGTACCCCTACGAAGATCAAGGTTTCCGGCAGTCAGGGTGAAACCAGTTTTGATTAGGGATATGAGGAAGACCGTTCGATGGAATTTAGATGATTAGTGGAATACGAGTTTTCATCCCTAAGATTTTTTGTTAATCACGAATAACTCTGAGTTGGAGGAAGTGAGAGGTATTTGGGTAATATTTTAAGGCTTTTTGACAATAGCCGGACTAATCCTGAGGGCCGAACACTCCCCAAACACAATAAAAGTTAGTTAAGTAAGCATTATGAAGCTCTCCCTCTCATACTTATGGACTACTCTGTGTATAGCGTGGTTGTGAGTCTGTGATAGTACAGCTGTCAACATAAATAGAATATACATTTGATACTACCTATGACGAATTGAAATATTTTTTTTAGTAGCATTAAGGCGTCTGGTGGAGTCACGGGGAGTATCTGGCAATGATGAATTTTAATTTGTCACAATATTGTGCATACAGGGTTGGGCGATAGTTGAAAATTCATATTTTTTCAACCAAAAACTAAATAAAAAAAAGTGGGAAAGCTCTGTGGACCGGAGCTTTGGAGCTCTTGTCAAACTACTTACGGCAAAATAATGAACATCGCTCAAAGTTTCTTCATCGTCTGAGTACGTAAGGATTTCCATAGGTACCGCTGGTGGGATTCTCTCCCGACCACTTCGCAACTGATGGAATCAAGTTTCCTAGAACTCCTTCGGTTGTTCATTCAGGGTGCTAAGTCACGCTGATGATTGGTAACAACCATGAAACCGCAGTACGTGTCAGCCCTTGAATGAGGCTTTCCTTTTTGGGGGAACACTGAGTGATGAGGTGACCTAGCTAAGTTCATGCGGAATTATTGTTGATGTTAAAATCAATAAATATTTCTCCGTGTATCTCCTTTGCTAGCGAGTAATTATTCAAACATCGATAAATCGTATCTCCGAAAGTATTGGTTTCTCATATTGTGATATTAATCGACTCTTATGATAGAACTGCATCATAAACTATCGAGTAATTCTTCGAACTTTGACAAATCATACCTCCAAAAGTATTTCTTTTTCGCAGTTGGGAAAATCAATGGATTCTCATGATGAAACTGCATCTTAACAAAAATTCAATTTGTATTATTATATAAATTGGCAGGAGAAACTATCAAAAATAAGGAGTGTCGGTGCAAAAAGCCTCCCACTAGACTTGCAGGGCGTGGGCGTGCGAATCTGTTAAACTCAGACATCAGAGGCAAGTCTCTCAGGGAAACTATAAACTTTTCTAAGCAGACAATCTTCCGGGGAAACTGATTGAAACATGCTTTCACACAATATCATATTAGTCGCAAAAGGTGATACCCAGTCAATCGAGCATTAATAATCTAACCTAATTTGTCTCATTGAATGAGTCCTTGAGTGAATTCCTAATCCTGTTCCCCACTTTTCCATCCTACTTTTCCTATTATTCTTGAAATACGGATATAATCATTTTTACGGTGATTCAAATCAACAAACTCCTACCGGTTCAATCTTTGATGTTACAGATGATATTTACTGGTTTGTGGTCGTAATGAAGTCATATAAGAAGATGGTATTGCAGTCCATGTTTTCCTCTCAGGACATAAGGATGAGCGTCATGGCATTCATAAGGCTCTTCCTAGGTGCCGCCCATAAGGTTGCCTTTCCGGTATATCGCCGCCATAGAGATTAAGTTTCCGAGAGTTCCCTCGTGTTATTCAGAGCTATGCTGGTGGCTGATGATTGGTAATATCCATGAAACCGATACGTAGCAGCTCTGAGTGGCACTTTCCTCTTTGTAGATGCATTCAGTGGAAACTTGACTTGCTTGGATCACGGGGGGATATGTGTTGATGTTTAATCGAGGAATATTTCTCTCTGTGGATTTAAGTTTATAGTTTCGTTCCCCAGAAATATTATTCATGAATTTCCAACCCTTACAGATAATCGATCCAAATTAATGCACGATATATCGCCCAGAGAGATAAAATTATTCTTCCTAATGTTCAACGAATTTTCAAAAGTATGTAGCTAGGAATAAAATGTCCAGATGCTTGACAGACAGCGGAAATCGGATTTATTTTCATCATCCATAATGAACTATAAATATTTTTAGGGGGTTACAGATATTAATCAACTGCATGATCACAAACGAAAAAAAAATTAATCCAAAATCAATAGCTTCGAAAATACCCTTCATGATTCAATGGGTGATTTTGGTTTTGATTTGAAAAAACACATAAATTCAGTAAAATTTATGGAATCTTTCATTTGAGTCGATAGAACGATCGATGTAATTTAATGTTTGAAGATCACTTCATGTAAATGTTGGCCGCGGCTGCTCTTCAAATGGTCCATACGCCGGGTCTAATTTTGGCCTACTCACTCTAACATATCGGCCGGTGTCTCTCGAATAAATTCTTTAATATAGGCTTCAAGTGCGTCAATTGTTGCGGGCTCCTCGCTATAGACATGAGCTTTAACATAGCCCCACAACAAATAGTCTAGAGGCCTTGAATCACATGATCAAGGCGGCCAATTGACCGCCCCAAAAGTGAAATAACGGCTCACCGAACTCGCCTCTCAATTGCGCCATTGTTTTGCATGCTGTGTGGCATGTGGCGCCGTCTTGTTGAAACCACATATCAGCTAAGTCCAGCTCTTCCATTTTGGGCAGAAAAATGTTTGTAATCACTTTCTTAACCGAGCATGAATTTTGATAATAAAATTCAATAATTTACAAGCGTTGTTCGTTTATAAGTCGTTTCATGGTTAAATTATAGACCAAACTGAATATGTTTGATCCTCACACAAGGCACGAAACCCGCATCAGCTGTGGAAAACAGTGTTTCCAAATAGAAAGTTGGTAAAAAATCACTCGTTAGATCCTGTGAAAAACCAATTAACTCAACCAAATGTGTCTAAACAACTCATACACCTCGAAAAGGTATGGTTTTTGACTGACCTCCCTTACATAATACTCGAATACGGGGAAAGATGCCCCGGAGATATTAATAACCATTTAACGTGACTTCAAACTGAAACGATAAGCCTGAAGAGATGTTCCCAATGCCAATTCGGTGGAGCTAATTTCTGCGCAAAGTCGTTATCGAATATTATCTATAACTGTCTATTATGTTTTGCAAAGTTTCGATTTTAGGTATACCGAATCTGTTATAATTACGACAACGATTGTCCCAGTTTTGGATTATTCCTAAACTTCAGCCGAAATACAACAAGATATTGATTTATATTTATGAGGGTTCGTGTTCGATTTCTTTTATTTATTGACTAAGTTTTCGAATTGAAAATTCCGGAGGGGAAAGCCTATGGCAATTTATGATTGAACAAGTTAGTCTTATTGAGATAAATCCATAACTGTTGATAATTATGTTAAATTTACACTCGATTCATTGAAAAAGCTGTATATAAGAGTTGTTTTCTCGAATCAAAGACAAAATATTTTCAGAAGGGCATAATGGTTTCTGTTGTAGAGTAAATGATCACTTTTATATGGCAACCTGCATAGTATATACAGGGTGAGTGTTTTTAAGTTGTACATTAATTTTAACCATAGATTCTTCTCATCAATTGAAACTTTTTTCATAAACCTTTTTTTTCAATTTCGGATCACATATTTGTTCTATTCTTGAAATTCTTAATAATGAAATTAATTTCATGAAAACATTTCTTGAAGATAATGGATATCCAAGGCAATTCATAAATACATCAATCATGAATTCAGATGGAAGAGCTTCTAATAAAACAACAAATCATCAAGTACAACCGAATAATCAACAAGAACAACAGCCTGATCTTTTGAATGTCATCCCTTATGTTCATGGCCCTTTGGAAAAATCAGGAAAATTGGTTCTAAGTCCAATATAAGAACCGTTTTCAAGACACAGATTCTTGATCAGTGAGTCAAACCAAATCGTTCAAGACCATTTTCAGCCAAAAATTCGTAAATTACAGACATTTGGCAAATTGATAAGCACTCTGGTCCGAGGAAGAAGAGCGCCAAAAATGATTATTCCGAACTGCAAATCTCTGGCCGAGGATTGAGCGCACATAATGCAGAAAGTGGTGTTGCTCGGATCACTTCGAGTCATCAGGTCCCATCAATGGTGAAGGCCGCTTGCAGCTCATCTCTTTTCTGAAGGGACACTGTTAGGGTAGGACGAACACCTACCACAAGGAACGTGCGAGGAGTTTTTTAGTGAGTAACTAATCAACAACTGGAGTCTCACACTCCTGAGAGAAGCCAACCCTCTCAGGGTGGGCCAATAAAAGGGTTTTTCCTTCGAGCGGAAAAATATATATTTAGTATAACTGGCATATCTATCGACAATGAGATAGCGGGAACACCTATCACGCCAACAGACCAAAGAAGACTTGGCAGAGAGATAAGACAGGCACAACTGAAGACACTACTCGAAGATCACATGAGTAAACACAGCTGCACTGCATATATTTCAGGAGTGTGAAAGATCAGGGCCTGTCGGAAGAACTATCCTTCGCCTTTTTTAAGTCAGCTGGGCTCAAGTCGGAAACCGGGGGATTTATCTTGCCTTGTCAAGACGGGGTCATAAATACCAGATGGTATAAATAGAACATCATGAATGTGGATGCCCCAACAAATTGCAGAGCATGCCACAGTCAGCAGTAAACTTTTATGCACATTATGTCTGCTTGCAGAGTCCATGCTCCACCAGGATATGTGGAAAGACACAAAGTGGTACTCCAAATTCTCTACTTCAATATGAGACAGGTCTAACGTATAGACAATAAGCTACCATATGGGCCTCTGGAGATTGAAGCATGTGTTGAAAATGACAGAGCTCGCATCTACTGGAACTATGCTATTCCAACAACTCGGCAGATCCACGCCATAAAGCCAGATATACTCCTGCTGGAAAAAGAACTCAAGGAATTGTTGGTCGTCGAATTTTCGTCCGCCGCTGAAAATGTGATGATGAAAGAAGAACAGAAGGGGAAAAAATACAAGGATTTAATGCTTGAAATGGGGATCCTGTATCCAAGGCATAAAGTTAGGATGGTCGTACTAGTCATAGGCTACCTAGGCGGAATGAGAGTGAACTACGTGACCGAAGTGAAGATTATTCCGACCTGCAACTACCTGGCCGAGGATTTAGCGCAGAGAATGCAGAAAGCAGTGCTGCTCCGGTCACTTCGAGTCATCAGGTCGCATCAACTGTGAAGGCCGCTTGCAGCTCATCTCTTTTGTTAAGGGACGCTGTAAGGGCAGGAAGAAGAACTACTCAAAGGAACGTGCGAGAGGTTTTTTAGTGAGTAACCAATCAAGAACTGGAGTCTCACACTCCTGAAATAGCGGTTTCTCTCAGGGCGGGCCTTTAAAAGGTTTTTCCTGTTGAGCGTAAAACAAAATATATATTTAGCAAGCTCTTCTTTACGCTCTCATTAAACCAAGTAGCCCTCCGAATGTTTGCCCTGATACAACTAGCTATTATAGTTCTGGTAAGTTCGCTGCAAATGCGAAATTTTCGTTCCGACTTGCAACTATGGAGGAGATTCGATCTATTGTTCTCAATCTTAGTTCGAGCGCATTGGGGATTGATGGTATATCTGCCAGAATGCTTCAATTGTCGCTCAGTATTATTTTGCCCTTCATCACTCATATCATCAATGTTTGCATTGAGTCTGGGTATTGTCCAGATGTTTGGAAGTGCTCTATTGTGAATCCTATGCCCAAGATTTCTGATCCTAAAGATTTCTCCGATTTTCGCCCAATAAGTGTGTTACCAGCTATTTCTAAGGTTTTCGAGAAAGTATTGTTTCCTCAGATTTATGACTACGCCTCCCAGAGCGGAATTCTTACTGACCATCAGTCGGGTTTCAGAAGGGGTTACAGCACTACCACTCTTGTTTTAAATATAACGGATGACATTCTGAGATCTCTGGATGGGGGTCAGGCTTCAATTCTCGCCCTGTTAGATTTCGCAAAAGCGTTCGATACCCTGGACCATGAGTTGCTATGTGCTAAGTTAGGCTACTTTGGTTTTGATGAATCTGCTTTGAGATTTTTTAGGTCTTATCTTTTTGGTAGATATCAATGCGTTAAGTTGCGTGGTGTGTTTTCGGAATACTGCCCGATAACTTCAGGTGTGCCTCAGGGTTCCATTCTTGGTCCTCTGCTATTTTTAATATATAAAGCAGATATGTATAGAGTAGTTAGGTTTGTTGTCATCTATTTTTATTGTGATGACACTCAGGTTCGCCTGTCTTTCCTTCCATCTTCTCTTTCTGCAGCTGTCGAACGGTTAAATGAAGACTTGTCCAGAATAATGCTCTATTGCAGGGAAAATAACTTGAGAATAAATGTAAAAAAATGTTTTTACATACCTTTTTTTCCAAGAACGCTCAGTGCGGAGTTTGACATTAAAATAGGTGATGATAAAATTCCATCCTCCACCTGCTGCAGAAACCTTGGGATCTTTTTCAATTGTCGGTTGAGATTCAGGGAGCATGTGTCATTTCTGTTGAGGAGTTCTTTTCTGGCACCTCGTTATTTGTATCGACAAAGACATTTTTTAGATTTTAGATCCCGGAAGTATCTCTGCGAATCCTTAGTGTTGTCTAAGCTGAGTTACGGGTTGACAGTTTTTATCCATGTCTTGATTCTGTCGAAAAATATAGGTTGCAGAAAATGCAGAATTCGTGCTGTCGCTACGTTCTGGGTTTGAGAAGTATGTAAGTATGACAGGGGGATTACTAGTGGAATCAATAGGTTGGAGTGGCTCAGGGTCGATAATATTTTCCGGTTTCATATGGCGATTGAGGTACATCGAATTTTGGGTACAGGTATTCCTCCCTATTTGAGAGTGAAGCGGGATGTTCACGATGTGGCTGTGAGGCATGGGGGGAGACTTATGCTTCCTCGATTTGGTTCAGCTATGTTTCAGCGCTCTTTCACCTTTAATGAGGTGAAACTTCATAATGAATTTTTAATTGCGTGCGAAGGAACCTCTCTTGATTCTTTGAGGAAGGAATTGAAAATGAGGCTGTTTGTGAACCAGTCGTAGTTTTGGATTTGAATTCTTAATTTATTATTTTATTGGTACATATATTCAGTTCAGTTCACTGTATATTTCATTAATTTTGTTTATTTGTGTTGATTTTCTCTTCTTCATATGTTTTGTAATTTTTATTTGTTTTTTCTTATTTTATTTTGTCACGGGTTGAGTGGAGTAGCTGACGCTAGACTTCACCCCAAGTGTATTTTTGTTCTGGTATGCTAATTAAGACACTATTATTATTATTATTATTAAATATTCTTTCCGGTACTCTTTGATATCATGCCCAGACCTGAACATTCTTCCCATTCGATTGTTGTCATTAATTACATTTTCCGAAAACTTCCACAAAGCTCCAACATCTACGAGACCCCTATCTCCATTGTCTTTAACGGTCGTAAACTCCAACAGCTCCTGTGAACCCAGGTACTCCGAAACACAACACGCAAACAATACTCGTATGGTTAATACGGAAACTTTCCATATACCATTCACACAACAATGACATCCAAATATCTGTTGATAACAAATGTCAGTTCGCCTCTAAAGCATGTAAATTTCCAAACATTTCCGAGCAGCCGTCATAAAACCACAAACTTTCTCAGTTCGCGAGTGATAATCCACGAACTTATTCGGGCTCATCGATAAAACACGATTACATCTTCTCGAAATGATGCACCCTTCGGTCTTGCTCGCAGCCGCAACTGACTGAATTTAATTCGAGGGTTCCTTTCGGGTTAACTCAGATAAAATCGGCAATAGGAAAAACGAGCTGGGGATCATTTTGGGAAGTCGGGAAATAGTGGAAATTTGTATGAGTGACGTGAAAGGAGCGGTTGGTGGACTGGATGAATATAAATTATACAGTGAGGAAACCACGTACGGAATAAAATTATTTCTGGCGTTATTGTACATCTTTGAAGGAATAAATTGAAGAACAAATTTGTAATGGCCCAAAGGCCCTTTCATCATTGAGATTATCTAATACACAAGGATTGTTGTATGATTATTGATATTTCCAAGATCGTTCGGTTAATAATTGTCCCGTCTACAGGGTGGTTGAATTAACTAAATTAATAATAATGATAAATTTATTCAAGTATACTCATACATACAATTACACAATTTCATTTTCAAGAATCAATATTTACGACAAACATAGCAGTTAATTGATTCGAACCTGGGACAAATATATTCTGGAATAATTCCTTTTTATTCCTGTAACAAGTTTCAGTCCGTCACCTAAGCTCGGCACTTGTGTGTGATCGAACTTCCCAGGTTCAAAAATACGGAGTGTAATATCCTATGTTGCGCTGACACGTTTACAAAATTTCCCAAGAAGATTAAACAACCAGTAAATGAAACAGTACACTGAAACAAAGAAGAACGGAGTGACAAAAAAAAACAACACGAAAAATGAAATGGATGCCGAAGAGGATCGAGACCAGAATGCAGACACAATTATAAAATTAAAAAGAAACTACCGGTTACAAAAACTAACAGAAGAGCCTTAGTAATCTGCTGTCATCGGAAATTATATGACTTCTCAACTGTACCTTGAACGATCTTAAAGGCCTCGGTTGCCTTAGCTCCCTTGGTAAAAGGCTATACAGCTTCGGAGCGTAGTATGTATATGACTGTCCTCTGCGTGAAATTTCTCCGGTAGAAAGGGATCTTCGGAAAGCCTGCCTGTCTGGTTTGGTAGTGAAAATCTTTTTCGCTATAATGTTTTTTCATCCACAGAATTGATTGATACACGAAAATATTTCTAATAGAAAGGACATTTGCTTCTCTATATAAAAATTCAGTCGGATGCATGCGGCTCTTCTTCAAAATTACCCGAAGGATAATATTTTGTGTCCTTTCTAATTTTATTTAATGAATTATTGATTTTATTAGCTGTCATCATGCATACATAAATATTATAATTATTGTCAGTCAAATTAATTGCAGCCAATGGATTGTTTACTCAGATACTTTTTTGGGGTAGGGGAGTGTGCGGCAATAGCGACTACTTAAGCTCTATTAAAAATAATCTATGGTAGAAAATAAATATATGAAAGCCCTGTGGACAGGAGCTTTGGCGCTCTTGTTCAATCCTTGACAAATCATATCTCCAAAAGTGGTTCCTCAGAGTTGGGAATGATTTCAATGGATTCTTATGATAAAAAAATAAAATATATTCAAATAGAATCCATTGTTATCATTCTCAACTCTGAAAAACCAATACTTTCGGAGTTATGATTTGTCAAAGTTTGAACAAGAGCGGCAAAGCTCCTGTCCATAGGGCTTTCCCACTTTTTCAATTTGACTTATTTGCGTCAGTTTTTAAGAATTTTCGTAATTAAATTGAAACGTAGGTTTATGAATCAACTCATGTTGGATTTACATACATCAGCAAATTACAATTAGAGTGTTCTATGAAATCATATACAGGGTCCTGCAATAGTGCGTTACGCTTCCATTGATAGAGAAAATGGCCCATGAAGCCATTCTCAGAATATCTAGGAAAGGATCAGTTAATGAGAGTATTAAAAACCAGAAAGCCAGGTCCTCTCTTACCAGGTACATTTCATCAGCCAATCTTCCTAGTGATGAAATGATCAAGAAAGTAAGCATCGAAAAGAACTTTACTACGATGGTTGGTATGAAAAAAGACTGGGACAGGGAATCCACCACCCAAGTTCTTAAAAGTAATGTCATTAAATGGTACACAGACGGTTCAAAAACCACTACAGGAGCTGGCGCTGGAGTATATGGGCCTGGCCCAATTGCCCAAATGTTGCACCAAATGCTCACTATCGCTAGGCTCCTATCTGAGCATCTTTCAGGCAGAAGTACTTGCAATACGAAGATGCGTGGAAATTAACCTAGAAAGAAACTATCAGAGTTGTGATTTAGCAATCCACTCTGACAGTCAAGCTGCTATTAAAGCTCTGAGCTCCCATGTTCTCGAATCCAAGCAAATATGGGAGTGCCGAAGAAAACTCAATGAAGTAGGCAAGAACAACAGGGTCTCCTTGGTCTGGGTTCCTCGTCACGCGAGATTCATAGGAAATAAGTAAGGAGGTCAACACACTTGCCAAGAAAGGAGCGCAAACCCCATTTATTGGCCCGGAACCTTATTGTGTGGTTGGTAGACGCACCTACAAAAGTGAATTCCGGACGAAAGAAGAAAGTGAGAGAGGTACTTTCTGGAGATCTCTCCCCGGAATGCGTCACTCCAAGAAATTCCTCCGGAACTTTGATACTGTCAGATTCAAGAAATACTTGGACCTCCGTAAGAACAAGCTGCACCTCGTCACTGGCTTCCTCACAGGGCACTGCGGCCTCAGGAAGCATATAATGAGATTAGGGCTAGCAGAAACAGACGAGTGCAGATTCTGTTGGGAGGAGCATGAAACTCCTGATCACCTGACAACGGAATGCCTCGCCATCCCAAACCAACGCAAGGAATGCCTTGGGCAAGAAATCTGCAGGAGCGAAGACGTAGCCTCCTTGAAGCCTTCCCAGAGACTAGAGTTCACCAGAACTCTGGAACTGGAAGGCGAGCTGTAGATGGTAATGACATCGACACCTCTGAAGGGGGGGGGGGGGCACAAAAGACCTTAAGGTCGCAGTGCAACGTTACCCCCTACAACAATATACAATATATACGCTTTCATAGCTGCCAAACCAGATTTTTTAGAAATTTAGTTTGAAAGCTTACCCAATGTACTTTCAAATCTGCAACTCAGGAAAATATTTTTTAATATACAGTGTGTTCCCAAATAGAATTATTCAGCAAATGAATTTTTAAATGGCCCTCCCCTTATATTTTCGCATATTTTCAATGTTCTATAATACCTCTATCATGACGCAAAGTATTAGAGACATTTTTCCAGCACTGAAGATCTTATTCAGAGAAAACTGCAAAAAGTTGAGCAAACAGTAGTTCGCTAAAAGTCCTCTACCGGTTTCCAAAAGCGATAGTAACATGAATTTGATCAAATTTTTTTTAACTGAAAAATTTCATCGTTCCTAAATGATCACCCTGTCGTATACAGGTTGTCCGTTATTATGTCCAAATATTAAGAATTCCAAATTGGTATTTCTCGATTTTTTCAAATGTAACACCCTGTATTTTTTTCAATGGTGATGTAGACAATTGAATACCATTTTCTCAGAAGTAACATTAGGACTATGTTCACTCCTGTGTCCAGCAGTCACGAAAAATGACAAGATGGCTTGCTAGATCATCGGATCTCACCAACCTAGATTTTTTTTTGTGGGGATACATAATGGAAATAGTGTACGATGAAGTTCCAACAACAGCTTCTAATATGCGAGAGAGCATTGTGACTGCTTTCCGAAGCATTACTCCAGCCATGCTGATGAGGGTTAGTGGGTCATTCAACGATCGGATCGCTTTGTGTTCCAGAGAAGGTGGTCAACACCTCTTGGATCATTAAAAAAAAAACAGACTTGAAAGTTATCTTGAGAATCTACAATCAGAGGATAGCGAAAAACATCCGTACAAAATGCTACCCATTTAGATATCGATTTTTAACAGCCTGTTAGTCACCCATAATTCGGTAATGGTGTACCGAATAATAACAGCATAATTTTACTTTGTCTTTTTTAACGTCTGTTAGTTTTATTTTATATCCGTTATCTGAATAAAATTTTTAGTTGTGATGTCATTTTTCGTGTGTGCTATACACAGGAGTGAAAATAGTCCTAAGCTTACCTCTGAGAAAATGTAAGGTATTCAGTTGTCTACATCACCATCTTGGCATGCGCCTCGACTTAGTAATCTTCATAATCGTGTAAGGAATTTCATACTCGGCGAACAATGTACCAATTTTTGAAAAAATTTTCAGTAATTGGAGAATAATTCCGGTAATTTCGAACGCTGGGATGATATCACCGTAGTGTGGTTGGGTTGCCGAACTGAACCTTGAGGCACTCCAGCATTCACGTTGAAACTGATAGCATCCGCGATCACATGAAAGCTCCTGTTTGGAAGAAAATTCCTCATCAGCTCGCTTAGATCCCTGGGAAAACCATATGAAGAGAACTTATTCAGAAAAGCCTGATGCCTAATACCTGATGAATAATTCAAGTGGGATCGATTGAGATCATTTCGGCTCAACATTCAAATATCACAGACATCTGGAAGAACGAAAACGCCCAGCTACGAGAGCGCAAAAATTTTACGAATTACATTCTGGTCAAATCACAAAGAGATCTTCTACCTTGAAAAATATTACGACAAAATACTGAGATACCTGCAAAAAATCCTCCATCATTCGCATTCACGGGATTACCCACCCTCATAGCTCTTCAGATAATTATTCCACAAGAAATTTAAGGACGAAGCTATTCCAGAAATAATTGCAGGACATTTGAAATACCGAACAATTTGTAACAATTATAAAGTTCAAAGGTCCCAAAGGACCTCGAACAAAATCGGTACTTATGGAGAGTCCGGAACATTTCTCATTTCGTTCAGGTCGAATGGAACATTGTTGACATTCTAAATGTTCATAACTATTTTAATAGATTTTCGTGAATCGTCTGGGTGAATGCAGACAGTACGAGGATGAAGAGATATAAGGACGTAAAACTTTGGACTGAATTATTTGTTTTCGAATTTGGCACCCCATCAAATGACATAACGACCATCAAAAATAGAAATATATTATATTTTCTCTATTACAGTATCGTATTGCGTAATGAGTTCATTACAGCACTGAAAACAGTGCTGTAATGAACTCGCAACTCCCGTAATTTTTGGCGCTCTTGGTCCAACCGGCCGTTAACACACGATAACTCTCGAACGGAATGAGCTGGACAGTTCAAATTTTCAGAGTAGGTTTGAGGGACTAATATCTCGGTTAAGTTCGTTAATGGGCAAAATCGGGCAAATAGTATCGGAGTAACGAAAAATTTTTTTTTTACAATACAACTTTTGAATTCAAATTGTTTCAGGATGCAGTTTCATCATGAGAATTCATTGTTATTATTTTCAACTCTAACAAGCTAATACTTTCGGAGATATGATGTTTCAAAGTTTCAATAATTCATCGTAAGTTCTATGTATTCACATAATGTGACCACAGAACTGTCTGTGTGACTATTCATAAATGTCATCTTTTCTAGCTATTAGAGATTGTCAATTCGTATATTTTCTCTTGGAAAGCAAGTATTCGATTCTTGAATTTGTGAATATATACAAGACTGTTTTGATGTATTTTATGGAGGCAGTAGGAAAGAAGAACATAATGGAATCATCAAGGGAAATAATTACTTTTCGTTGACTACTGAGGTTAATATTACCTTTTACTTCCTTAAGTAGTAGTTGTGAGACATAATCCTGTATACAGTATTTGCATAATGTTGCTAGCAAAAAAAAACTTGAATATGGATCTACATTTGTGTATCAATCATTTTTTCTTGAGTTAAGGTTCATAATACAGAAAAGAATGTGTTAGTGGTATGAACTATTAAATTTCAAATTATGAAAATAGCATAGTATTTTATTAATATATTTTGAACTATTAATATAATTTGTTCGTAATCCACTACCTACTCAAATATCAGGAATACATGGACCATCTGCTTTGATTGTCTGCAGCCTTGCTCTAGACATTTCGATGATACTTTCCTTATATCATATTATATTAGGTATTTCGAGTTGTGAAAACTATGCACCGAGTGTAAGTTGCCGAGTGTAAGTTGCAGATTGCTCATTTAATCTTGTTAAATAAATTTAAGGACAATTTTTGAAGCATTAAGACATTGAAGCATTGTAGATTGCTCTTTTTTTTTATAAGATAATTTTTAAGCATTTTTTTGAACGACACTTTTTTTAAATTTAATTTCTTTCATGATGTATTTCTATCATAGGAATCCATTAATATAATTCCCAACTCTGAGAAACCAATACTTTCGGAGATATAATTTGTCTGTTTGAACAAGAGCGCCAAGAAGCTTCTGTCCACAGGGCTTGAACCAATTTTTAAATTCTATCAATTCAAACTGTATCATTTGAAATTCGTTCTACTTTGGATATACTCGTCACGTGAGTCCAAAATGTCACCCTTAAAAGTTCCTATAAACTTAGCTATTAAAGATTCTTTCAAAATATCAGCTATATCTGACGGTTTCTGAGAATTTTTTGGATAATTTTTCTGAATTTTCTGCTATTACGATCCTCACGATATTTCGTACTATTTTTTGTATCAGCGTTTTAAAACTTACTATACCGAGTGTAAATTCGATCAGATCAGTATTTTTCGAGTTATTGAAAAAACAAAATGTCAGATGGCTATACATCTCCGAATCCTCTCTGTGGATTTGGTTCATTAACGCACATAACCGAAGCATTTGTACTCCAATCCTACCCTGCATTCGAACTCATTTCGTCCCAGAGTAATATTGCCTGCAGACGGCCGGTCGGATAAAATTAAATTTGACCACGGATTCACCATCAGTGATTCGACAATGAACGTTTGAGACAATTTTTGACCAAAAATTGGATTAATACAGACACTTAAGCGAATTGATAGGAACTCCAGACGAACCAGCGCACTTAAAAGGCTGAAATGATTACATCACACTTTCTAATAGAGAATTCTTGATTTACGTCTGTCAAGCTGGATGTCAGTTTCTGCACGATAAATCCCGAATGAAATAACTACGAGGCATAAATGCTGGACAAGACCCAATCTCGATAAAACGAAATGATCTTTTCATTGCTTATTTAAAATTTTGACTGATAATAAATATCACAGAGTAGCTATAAAGTTTCTATCCAGTTTTACATTTGCAGTAAGATATCGATTCGAATGTTTATGCCTAGTTTGGTGAATACCATAGCACTGGGACTGATTTGCTTGGGCGATTGAAAAGAAAATAAGGAGGTCAAATACGTCCTTAACAAAGCTTGTATATACAGGGTATTTTGAAAATGAAGTAACTTATTTAAGAGAGCGATTCTTGGGTTCACTTTAGGAAAATATTTATTTTTGTATTAAGTGCCTAAAATGAGTGTTTTTTGCGTGTATTCTGATGGGGAACATCGCGTTATCATTTTGCCCAATTGTTTGTAATTTTCGAATGTTTGGCCGAAAATGGTCTCAAACGATTGGGCTCGACTCCCTGATTAAGAATTCGAGGTCAAATTTGATTCTGTCTGGCCGTTGCTACGACAACTTGAGAACGGAAAGAGATAACGACTTGAAATTTTCAGGGTAGGTGGCGCATCCCAATACGACGGACAAGTTCATTAATGGGCATAATCGGCCCAATGGTTTCCGAGTACAATAAAACCTAAGCACAGTTGTGAAATTTTGGGCGAATCGTATTGACACTAGAAAATTTTAGAAAAAATTATTAAAAAATATTTGTTATGTCACGATAATCTAAGAACGGAAAGAGGTAGCGACTTGAAATTATCAGGTAAGGTTGTGCATCTGGATGCGACATTTGAGTTTTTTTATTGGCATAATCGGCCAAACGGTTTTAGAGTTACACCCATATGAAATTTGGTTTTTATTTCCTCAATACCTCGAGAAATACAAAACCGATTGAATTTTTGCAAAATTTAGTGAGGATAGCATTTCTAGAAAATTTAAAAAAATATATTGAAAATATATATAAGTAACTATTCGTCTGATATCACTGAAATTTTGCAAGAGCCTTCACAACCTATCTCTACTGCGAAGTTCCAAGTTTTAACACGATCGGTGTTGGAGATACGAGCAGCCTTGGATGGTTGACCGTTGCCGCGATAGCTTTCGAACGAAAGAAATAGGGTCTTGCAATTTTCAGGGTAGGTTGCGTGTCCGAATAGGAGAGTTAAGTTCGTTTTTGGGCATAATCGGTCTAACGGTTTCGAAGTTATAACCACCTGAAATATTATTTACTCGATAACTGAAAAAATATAGACTCGATCGAATTGAATCTTGGTAACTAGTTTTAGAATATCTAAGGACGTGTTCAAAATTTTCTAAGAACCGTACCCCTAGAAGATTTGAAATAAATCACGGAAAAAAAATTAGTTCAAGCACAGACGAGTCAGGAGCTTTTGCGCGTTTGTTCTTTTGTCCATTCTCCTGTATTGGAAACTCTTAATCGAATTTACCAAGGTAAATGTTCAAGCTCCTGACTTCATGTCAGTGCTTGAACTAATTTTTTAATGGCATATGAAAGTGTTATTCTCTCGAATGTGCCATGAAACACTAATTTTATACATGAAATACAAACAACATTTTTTATACAATTGAATATTGAAATTTCCAACAAAATATTGAATTGTTCATCTTCTTCCAGACAAATTAAAATGTCTAAAAAAATTGTGATACCAACTCTTCAAGAAATAACGTTTCTGATCAGCAGCAACATGGAACATCTTCGGGAATTTATGTCGGAAGTAATTATTCAAACTTTACTATCAATTATTATTCCAATAGATGGAATTGTTTTATGATGAACAATCAATTAATAATTGACTCTGTTGAAAATAAATCCTTCAAAAAGTATTATTTCATGTTTATTTTGGCAGTGAAAAAATTGGTTCAAGCATTGACGTGAAGTCAGAAGCTTTTGCGCGTATGTTCTATTGTCCATTCTTCTGTATTGGACACCCTTAATCGAATTTACCATGGTACACTTAATTCGAATTTACCATGGTAAATTCGAAGTAAGAGTGTCCAATACAGGAGAATGGACAACATAATTAACCATGGTAAATTCGATTAAGGGTGTCCAATACAGAAGAATGGACAATAGAACATACGCGCAAAAGCTTCTGACTTCACGTCAATGCTTGAACCAATTTTTTTTTCGTGATTTTTTTTTAATTTTCTGGAGGCGCGGTTCCTAAAATTTTTTTTTTCTTCATTTTTTTCAAATTTTCTAGGAGTACGGTTCTTACAGAATTTTAAACACGTCTTTGTGTTGATTTTCTACTACTAGTTACCAAGCTTCAATTCAATCGAATATTTATTTTTTGAGTTATCAAGGAAACAATATTCCAGGTGAATATAACTCGGAAACCGTTAAACCGATTATGCCTTTCGGATACGCAACCTACCCTGAAAATTGCAAGTCCCTATCTCCTTTGGTTCGAAAGTTATCGAGGCAACGGTCACCCATCTACTGAACTCACACAAGAATGCTCGAATCTCCAACAATATTCAACCGATCGTATTAAAACTTGAAACTTGCCAGTAGAGTTAGGTAATGAACGCTCTTGCAAAATTTCAGCAATTTCAAACGTATAGTTACTGATATATAGAATTTTTTTTTTTATTTTCAATGATTTATTAAAAATTTTCTACAGATGCTATCCTCACCAAATTTCGCAAACATTTTCGCGTTGGCATTCTACATCTAATAACCATGTTTGAATTCAATCGGTTCAGTATTTTTCGAGTTAATGAGGAACAAAAAACCACCAAATTTCAGAAAAATTCAGATGGCTATAACTCTGAAACCGTTTGGTCGATTATGCTCATAAACAAACTCAAATGTGGCATTCATATGCACAACATAACCTGAAATTTTCAAGCCGCTATCTTTTTCCGTTCTCAGGTTATCGTGACAAAAAAAATATTTTTTAATAATTTTTTTAAAATTTTCTAGCCATACGATTCGCCCAAAATTTCACAAGCGTGCTTAGGTTCAGATTCTACAACCACTCACCAAGTTTCAATTCGATCGGATTTATATTGGTTGAAAACAAAATTATTACTCGGAAACCACTGGGCCGATTATGCCCATTAACGAACTTGTCCGTCGTATTGCGATGCGCCACCCACCCTGAAAATTTCAAGTCGCTAGCTCTTTTCGTTGTCAAATTATCGTGGCAACGGACGGCCGGACGGCCGGACGGACAGAATCAAATTTGACCTCGGATTCTTCATCGGGGAGTCAAACTTGATCGTTTGAGACCAATTTCGTCAAAAAATTCGAAAGTTACAGACATTTGGGCAAAACTATAACGCGATGTTCCCCAGAACATACGCGCAAAAAGGTATTTTTTCACCGTGACAAAAATATGTCGAAAATTTAATGCTTGTGGCTTTTACTTGATGCAAATCCATATTAACTCAATGAAAAATCATATACGATTTACACTTATTTAATCAATATTGTGACGCGTTTCGTCGACACAGCGACTTCATCAGACTACATCATACAGTATGATGTAGTCTGATGAAGTCTCTGTGTCGACGAAACGCATCACAATATTGATTAAATAAGTGTAAATCGTATATAATTTTTCATTGAGAAAAATATGTCGAGTATTTTTGACAGTTGTACAAAAATCATTTTTGCGCGCATGTTCTGGGGAACATCATATTATCATTTTGCCAAAATGTCTCTAATTTTCGATGTTTTTGCCGAAACTGGTCTCAAACGATTGGGTTCGACTCCCTGATGAAGAATTCGAGGTAAAATTTGAAATTTTCTGGGTAGGCGGTGCGCCCCAATACGACGGACAGTTCATTAATGTGCATAATCGGCACAATGGTTACCGAGCAATAAGTTTGTTTTCAACCAATACAAATCCATTCGAATTAAAACTTGGTGAGTAGTTATAGAATACAAACTTAAAGACGTTAGTGAAATTTTGTGAGAATTGTATCACCAGAAAATATAAAACAAATTATTAGAGATATTATTTATGTCACGATAACCAGAGAAAGGAAAGAGAAAGCAACTGGCCATTTTTAGGTCTGCATCTGAATGCAACACTTGAGTTTTTTAATAGTCATAACCAGCCAAACGGTTTTGGAGATATACCCATCTGAAATTTTGTTGTTATTTCTTCAATAACTCGAAAAACACGAAACCGATCGAATCCAAATCGGATCGTATCACCAGAAAATTATAAAAAAATCATTGAAAAATTTCTATATAGCAGAAACTATTAAAAGTTCCAAGTTTGAACACGATCCGATCTATACATCTCGATCGTTGGAATTTTTCGATATTTCGGCAATATCTTCACCAATATATATATCTATATCCGATCGAGTTAAATAAGGCTTTGAAGCCTCTAGCAGAATTTCAACGATATCAGAAGGATAGTTTCTGGGATACAGAATTTTTGGAATTTTTTTTTATTTTCCAGTCATGCTATTCCCGCAAAATTTTGCATAAGTCTTTGTGTCAGTATTTTTGAACTAACTGACGTGCTTTAATTCGATCAGAACAATATTTCTCGAGTTACTGGGAAAACAATATTTCAGATGGCTTCAACTCTGGAACCACTCATTGGATCTAGCCCATTAAATAACTCAGCCGGCACAATTGGAGTCCAAGCCTACTATGAAAATTACACTCTCTAACTATTTGCGTTAGTGCGCAATCGTGCTGACGGCCGTAAATAATCAACTTTGACCTTGGATTCTTCATCAATCAGTCGAACTAATCGTTTGAGACCATTTTCGGAAAATATTTGAAAATTACAGACATTCGGACGAATGTATAGACACTGTGTTCACCTGTACAGCGCACCAAAAATAATAATTTTATAAAAATTTCACTACTCTTCCTACTTTTGATACAACAATATGAGCGACACATTTTTGGCCCTTATGTTCCTCGGAGAGTACTTATCAATTTGCCCAAATATCTGTAATTTTCGAATTTTTCGATGCAAATGGTCTTAAACGATTTGGTTCGACTCACTGATCAAGAAAACGTGGTCGAAATTCATTCTGTCCGGCCGGTCCGGCCGGCCGGCCTGCCGTAGGCAAGATAACTCTCGAACGGAATGAGATAGACAGTTGAAATTTTCAGAGTAGGTTTGGGAGATAAATATCTCGACTAAATTCGTTATTGGGCAAAATCGGAAAGATGGTTTCGGAGTAACAAAACAAAAACTTTTTTTATATGACATATTCCAATTTTTTTTCAATAAGCAGATTTACCATAAGAATCCATTGATATCATTCTTAACTCTAACAAGCTTATACTTTCGGAGATATGATTTTTCAAAATTTCAATAATAAATCGTATTTCTACGTTTTCACAGAATGATAGATTTATTGTGTGTATTTTCCTGAAACAGGACATTGTCTAATTCATTTCAGGAATCGTAGAATTATGAGAATTATAATTTATGATATCATACTTTTTGTTGGTTGATATTTTCATGCCGATGGTCAATCCATATGATGATGGGAATGGTAATGGTAAGTTAATAATATTGTGTTCAGAATATCTCAAGTAAAAACAAAACTGGAATATTGGTGTATTGGAGTGGATTTGAGGGAAGAATATATATTATCGTTCATCATAGAATTGAGGAATGAATATCTCGGATGAGTTCGTTGTTAGGTAGAATTTGTCTATTGGTTTTGGATTGATAATTTTTGGCACTCTTGTCGAATTTAAATTCTTCTATGATGTTTGAATTCAATTTCTACTGAGATGAAGTTCTTTCATAAGAATCCATTGATATAATTCCCAACTCTGAGAAACCAATACTTTCGGAGATATAATTTGACTAATAATAATAATTTAATTAATATCAAGAGCGCCAGAAAGCTCCTGTCCACAGGGCTTGAACCAATTTTTCCTTTTAACAGTCTACAATAATGTCTATATTCCATTTTTTATAATGTTTTTTTGATTAAAAATTTATTTCACTGGAGAAAAACTAACTCGATTTACAAATTGCCATTTTCAATTTATTAAAAAGTACTCATTCTCTGATTGAGTAACATTGAATCTCCTCATTGTGAACGGACATAAGCTGTTGAACAGTGATTGATAAAAATCAGTGCGAAAGATCTGACAATGAATTAGGTATAATCGAGATAAGTGAGATCCCCGCCAGGAACTCCATTATTATTAAATGGAGAGCGTACCATCCACATTAGGCGATTACATTTTTCCTGGGTGCCTGAAAGGACTCGCTCAAAATTTGAGCTAGATTAACTCCCGAATCCTGATAAGAGCAGCTTTGTTACGGGAAGGGAATGATCTACATAATGTGGAATAATGTAGCTAGCTGAAGACCTCATTTGTTTTCGCAGTCACTTTCACTTCAAGTTGATTTCGTGTAGATAGAGGACTGGGATAGTTCAATTTCTTATCAGCATCGATGGAGAATAAGGTCACATCTAACTAAGATGACAATTTCTCCATGATTGCTAGAGAATATAGAGATTCTAAATTAGAATTTGATCACAGAATGTCAGCTTTCTATCACCTGTTATAGAATAATAATTCTGTAAAAATTTAATGCTTGTGGCTTTTAATTGATGCAAATCCATATTAACGCAATGGAAAATTATATACGATTTACACTTATTTATTCAATATTGTGACGCGTTTCGTCGACACAGCGACTTCATCAGACTACATCATACTAAATTCTTAACAAGTTATTATCTCCCTATACCTAGATGACATGGACACAGAATCATTTAAAACTAATTACATGAGAAACTTATTTAAAACAAATTACATAATAGACTTATTTAAAACTAATTACATGAGATCACTGCTGGTTTCTTTGTACACATTAACAATAATTCCTTCCTAATGCTTTTATAAATTGATCCTCTATTTGAATATATTGAGTAACGGTGTAAAATTTAGATCTAATTGTTCATTAATTAAATTACCCGTATGTTTTTCCCTATTTATTTCGACCATTTCCCAGTAATTGAGTTGCGCACCTTTATTCAAATTGTGTAGAATTTTGTAATCCGGGTTAAACTTATGTCCTTCTGCTAATAAATGATTCGAATAATTTGAATTAATTTTGTTGTTTTTGTAGCTGTGATGATGTTCCTTTATTCTTATGCCAAAATTTCTACCAGTTTTTCCTATATATGATTTGTCACAACTCCCGCAATTTAAATGATAAACACCGGATTTATCTTCTTTATTCCTTTTCGATTTATTGTTCTTTATGAGTTTGGCAAGGTTATTATTTGTCCTTTTAAGTTGTTGACTAGGTGTACCAAAATATGTTAAGCTTAAAAGGTTTCTTCAAAACCAACAGGTGAATATCTCATTCCGGACAAATAATAACCTTGCCAAACTCATAAAGAACAATAAATCGAAAAGGAATAAAGAAGATAAATCCGGTGTTTATCAATTAAATTGCGGGAGTTGTGACAAATCATATATAGGAAACACTGGTAGAAATTTTGGCATAAGAATAAAGGAACATCATCACAGCTACAAAAACAACAAAATTAATTCAAATTATTCGAATTATTTATTAGCAGAAGGACATAAGTTTAACCCGGATTTCAAAATTCTACACAATTTGAATAAAGGTGCGCAACTCAATTACTGGGAAATGGTCGAAATAAATAGGGAAAAACATACGGGTAATTTAGTTAATGAACAATTAGATCTAAATTTTTCACCGTTACTCAATCTATTCAAATAGAGAATCAATTTATAAAAGCATTAGGAAGGAATTATTGTTAATGTGTACAAAGAAACCAGCAGTGAAATCTCATGTAATAAGTTTTAGATAAGTCTATTATGTAATTTGTTTTAAATAATTTTCTCATGTAATTAGTTTTAAATGATTCTGTGTATAGGGAGATAATAACTTGTTAAGAATTTAGTATGATGTAGTCTGATGAAGTCGCTGTGTCGACGAAACGCGTCACAATATTGAATAAATAAGTGTAAATCGTATATAATTTTTCATTGAAATAATTCTGTACACCACGATTCGTATGCATTTTGATTGTATTTTATTCCGTCCCCTCTCATAATTACGATCAATTTTTAGAAACGTCATTCTTATTTACCGACGTGGAGAAACCGAGTGGCGCGTCCCAATATAACGGACATGTTCATTAATTGGCATAATCGGTGAAATGGTTTCCGAGTAATAGTTTTGTTTTCAACCTATACAGATCCGATCAAGATAAAACTCGGTGAGAAGTTGTAGAATACAGGCTTAAAGAAGTATAATTATGCAATTTTGTGAGAATCGTATCAATTGAAAATTTTTAAAAAATTATTGAAAAATATTATTCATCCCACTTGAGAATAGAAAGAGATAGCGACTTGCAATTTTCAGGGTAGGTTGAGCATCCAAATGCAACATTTGAGCTGTATAATAGGCATTATCGGTCAAACAGTTCAGGAGTTATACCAGCTGAAATTTTATTATTATTTCCTGCTCAACTCAAAAAATATGGAACCAATCCAATTCAAACATTATAATGCGTTGTAGAATGCTGACACGCAAATTTTAAGGGATTTCGTATCACTAGAAAATTTTAAAAAAACATTGAAAATTTATGAAAAAAGTTTTATATCTGAAACTATCCATCTGATATCGCTGAAACATAGTTTCACAGCCAAGTTCCAAATTTAAATACGATTGGATCTATATTGTTGGACATCTGCGCAGCATTATGTGAGTTCAGTACCTGGATGGATGAGCGTTGCCACGATAACTTTCGAACGGAAAGAGATAGCGATTCCCAATTTTCAGGGTAGGTTGTGCATCCAAATGTACGGCATCCAAATGTACTAATTTGGGTATAATCGGACAAACGATTTCAGAGTTATACCCATCTGGAATATTGTTTTCTCGATAACTAAGAAAATACAGATCCGATCGAATTGAAACTTGGTAAGTAGTTGTAAATTACTAACACAAAAACGTTTGTGAAATTTTGTGAGGATCGCATCGTTAGAAATTTAAAAAAAAATTAAGAAAAATTTAATTTACCTCACGATTCCTTGAGAATGGATAGATATAAAAATTGGTTCAAGCACTGACGTGAAGTCAGGAGCTTATGCGCGTATGTTCTATTGTCCATTCTCCTGTATTGGACACTCTTAATCAAATATACCATGATGAATTCTATTGTCCGTTCTCATGTATTGAACACTCTCTTAATCGAATTTACCATGGTAAATTCGATTAAGAGTGTCCAATACAGGAGAATACAGGAGAATTGCAAGTCCCTATCTCCTTTCGTTCGGGAGTTAACGAGGCAACGGTCACCCATCCAGCTACTGAACTCACACAAGGCTGCTCAGATCTGCAACAATATAGATCCGATCGTGTTCAAACTAGAAACTTGGTAGTAGAGATAGGTTTTGAAGGCTCTCGCAAAATATCTGCCACGTCGGATGAACAGTTCCTGATATACAGGGTGGTCCGCGAGTAACTGTACAACGTTTAATGGTGAATAGCTGGTACCTTGGGGAGCCAGAAAACAACAATCAAATATGGGCTAAGTCTTTTCGTTTCTGAGATACAGGGTGATTTATTGATTTTGGCAAAACATTCAGATAGCTATAACTCCTGAACCGTTCTACGTATTCGCTTCAAATTTGGCACGTGTTGTCATCTCAGGCCATCAAATTGTTCATATACACCGCACAGAAATTGTACAGACCAGGACTAGGAAATTTTGATTTTTACTTCCAGGTCAAATAAAACACCCTGTACATGGAATGCCAAATTTTCGGATTCACCATCGGATTCTGCATAGATTTTCCTGCCAAATTCCGTTTTCCGCGTGAACGGCACACCTCCCGTTCATTTTTTTTTCTCGAAAATAAGATCGCACCTCCGAATATTAAGTGGTGTTACGGACCTGCATTTTGCAATAGGAAGCTCATGACATTAAATTCGGTTATAAAAACTTTTTTTATATTGAGAATCGAACTGAACATAAATAATAAAACAAAAATTAAAGAAAAAAAAAGAAATTCAAAACACATTTGAATAACTTTCGAAGCAAAACTTTGATTAAAGTTGATTTTCAAAGATTCCCCCGTTTTCATCAATACATTTTCTTGCTCTAAGTCTAAGTTGATTGACAGCTAACCAAATTCAATGTCATGAGCTTCCTATTGCAATAGAATTAAGTTGTAGCGAGATACGGAACCAGCCTAATACTATTAGAAAAGCTGTCAATCAACTTAGACTTAGAGCAAGAAAATGTATTGATGAAAACGGGGGAATCTTTGAAAATCAACTTTAATCAAAGTTTTGCTTCGAAAGTTATTCAAATGTGTTTTGAATTTCTTTTTTTTTTCTTTAATTTTTGTTTTATTATTTATGTTCAGTTCGATTCTCAATATAAAAAATGTTTTTATAACCGAATTTAATGTCATGAGCTTCCTATTGCAAAATGCAGGTCCGTAACACCACTTAATTTTCGGAGGTGTGATCTTATTTTCGAGAAAAAAAAATGAACGGGAGGTGTGCCGTTCACGCGGAAAACGGAATTTGGCAGGAAAATCTATGCAGAATCCGATGGTGAATCCGAAAATTTGGCATTCCATGTACAGGGTGTTTTATTTGACCTGGAAGTAAAAATCAAAATTTCCTAGTCCTGGTCTGTACAATTTCGGTGCGGTGTATATGAACAATTTGATGGCCTGAGATGACAACACGTGCCAAATTTGAAGCGAATACGTAGAACGGTTCAGGAGTTATAGCTATCTGAATGTTTTGCCAAAATCAATAAATCACCCTGTATCTCAGAAACGAAAAGACTTAGCCCATATTTGATTGTTGTTTTCTGGCTCCCCAACGTACCAGCTATTTACCATTAAACGTTGTACAGTTACTCGCGGACCACCCTGTATAGAATTTTTTTCAATAATTTTCTATGATTTTTAAAAAAATTTCTAGAGGTACGATCTTCACAAAATTTTGCAAGAATTTCCGTGTCGACATTCTTCAACTAATAACTATATTTGAATTGGATCGGGTTGGTATTTTTCGAGTTATTAAGGAAATAACAACCAAATTTCAGATGGGGATAACTCCAAAACCGTTTGGCCGATTATGCTTATAAACAAACTCAAATTTAACATTCAGATGCACAACCTAACCTGGAAATTTCAAGTCGCAATCTCTTTCCGTTCTCAGGTTATCGAGACATAAGAAATATTTTTTAATAATTTTTTTAAAATTTTCTAGTGATACGATTCTCACAAAATTTCTCAAACTTGCTAAGGTTTGTATTCTAAAACTATTAACCAAGTTTAAATTCGATCGGATTTATCGGTTGAAAACAAAATTATTTCTCGGAAACCATTGGGCCGATTATGCCCATTAACGAACTTGTTCGTTACATTGGGATGCGCCACCTTCCCTGAAAATTTCAAGTTGCTAGCTCTTTCCGTTCTGAAGTTATCGTGGCAACAGCCGGACGGACAGAATAAAATTTGACCTCGAATTCTTCATCAGGGAGTCGAACCCAATCGTTTGAGACCATTTTCAGTGAAAAATTCGAAAATTACAGATATTTGGGCAAAATGATAACGCCGATGTTCCCCAGAACATACGCGCAATTACTTGCAATTTTTACTGTGGATTGTGCATCCTGGTGCGACATTTGATTTCGTTAAAAGGCATGATCGGCCAAACTGTTTTGGAGTTATATCAATCTGAACTTTGGTTGTTATTTCCTCGATGACTCAAAAAATGCTACGCTGATTCAATTCAAACATAGTAATTAGTTATAGAATGGTGAAGCAAAAATGTTTGCGAAATATCGTGAAGGTCGTATTTCTAGAAAATTATTCAAAAATCATTGAAAAAATTCCTATATATCAGAAAGAATTCGTCCGATATCACTGAAATTTTGCGAGAACCTTCAAAACCTAACTCCACAACCATGTTCGGCCACGATCGGATCTCTATTGTTGGAGATCCGAGCAGACTAGGGTGAGTTCCCATATTTTAAGAGGGATTTAAATCTAATACTCAGTTGAATAAATACTGCATGGGGATGAATGCAGTATTTTTTTCGTATCTTATTAGATATTCAATGAATTTCAATTCCGATAGAATAAATCTGTCAGAATTGAAAATTCTTTCATCTTAGACGATTCATTCAAGTCCTTCTTATAAAAGATGAGAAAACGGTATCGATGGTAAATTGGATTAAGGGTGTCCAGTAGAGGTGAATAGGCTCCTGACTTCATGTCAATGCTTGAACCAATGTTGAGAATTCTTCTCCAGAATTCGGGAGAAAAAGCCCAGAATATTACATCGAATGTTGAACGAAGTATACTTTCGTGATTACTTAATATACTTTCTCTATTTCAGCATCCTAATGAGTTCATACCAGCACTAAAAACAGTGCTGTAATGAACTTATTCCCGCATTGTTTCTAGTTATATCGTTTTGTGGTAGTCTGCACATTCGATCCTATCAAATTTGAGCACACATCAATAGACAATATAATATAATCTGGATATAGCGAAATAATTGTTGAGAGAAAAATTTTATTTTCATAAAAAAATAAGGTACTTGCTAATTTTGAATCATTCATGCTATTGAGAAACTATTTCAAATAATAATAATAATAATAATAATAATAAAGGACTTTTATTCAACGAAAAATATTGTTAACAAAATATTTTAACATTTATAGTGGGCGAGGTTCAGTTCGTCCAGGGTATAGGTGCTATCCATATACAACCCGAACGTCTGTTCAACTAACCCATCGAAATAAAAAAAAACAAAATTCTGGAAAATAAAAAAGGATATTGAACATAACAAAAAAAATAGAAAGAAGAGGAAGCATACCCGGTTTCAGAAAGAAAAAAAAAGCACCAACATCACTCAACAATTGGCCAGCCTTCAGTTCATACTCCCACGGCCCAACTCAACGCCAATTCTCTAAGTTTTCTTTTCGAAAACGTATGATTAAAGTTCGCATAGTCAATAGGAAACTCATTCAAACATTTCGCAACGTTGTATGAAAATGATCGCTTGAAAAGTTCTGAAGAGTGTAGAGGTATCGTGAGTCTTCCTTTGAAACGGATGTTGATGTTGTGTACGTCACATCGAAATCTAATTTTATTGTAAAGGTAGGGCGGCGTCTTCTGGTCTACGATGGAGAAAAACTGAACAGCAGAATGCAGTCGGCGTCTCTGCTCCACGTTCAACCAACCAATCTCCTTGATTTTATGACTAATGTGGTGGAATTTTCTGATACCAAAAATGAGCCTGAGACATGAATTCTGCAGCCTTTGAAGTTTGTGAGCATCTGAGGCAGTTATACAAGGGTTATAGACTGTATCACAATAATTCAGGTGCGACAGTACCAAACTGTCACATAGCATCGCCTTCAGTTCTACGCTGAGAAAACATCTACTTTGATATAACATCTTGAGGCTCAAGTATCCCCTTTTCAAAATTTGAGAAACATGATACGAAAATCTCAAGTCCTTATCCACATAGAGACCCAGATCTTTTATAATATCTTGGAATGTTATACGTGTGTTGTCTACTCGCAAATGTTGAACGCAGTTATTGACGAAATGTTCTCTAGCGTTTCGCTTACCAAACACAATTGCAGTGGTCTTCTGTGGATTCAATTTAAGACAGTGGTTTGATGAGAACTGCAGCAAGTTGTTAAGATCGAAGTTTAGCGCAGAGACAGCCTGTTCACACTCATCAGGGTAGAAAGACAGGTAAAGCTGAACATCATCGGCATAGTAATGCTGACTACATGATTGGAAAGCAGTGGGAAACTTCGCTGTGTAAATACTAAAAAGCAGCGGTGAGAGTATCGAACCCTGAGGCACCCCTGTAGATACGTTTAAGAATGTAGACCGCACTCCACCGCAGACAACCGCCTGAGACCTTGCCTCCAGAAAAGCGGACAACATACCCAGCGCAGACGCCGATAGGCCAACATGGTACAGAACAGCTCTCAAGATATCATGACTCAAAGTGTCGAATGCTCTCGAATAATCGAATAACATCAGAACGGTCAATTTACCATTATCTTTCGCCTCAAAAATGTCGTCAGTTATCGAAAGCAAAGCCGTGCTGCAGCCATGATCCTTCCTAAATCCCGACTGACGAGTGGGCAAAATCTGTTTTTCTTCCACAAAATCACGAAGTTGGCCCTCAATTACCTTCTCCAGCACTTTTGAAAGTGTTGGTAAATTGCTTATAGGCCTAATATCATCGAGACTTACAGGGTTCGATATTTTCGGAAGGGGAAACACGCGTGCTTTCTTCCACTCTTCCGGGAAAACAGAGTTCATTATACAGTAATTAACAATATGAGTTAGAAAAGGTAGTACGAAAGGTAGACAGATATTTAAGGTAAATAGATTTATACCGTCCAGACCGGTTGCATTGCTCTTGATGTTCGAGATGATGTTCAGAATTTCCACCTCCGAGACATTCCGAAACTCAAAATTCCCAGGTTGAAGACGGCTATTATTATAAAAGGATATTTGCTCCTGGTTTGGCGACAAACTTGGTATTGAGTTAACGAAATGATAATTAATTTCTTCCACGTCTAATAAATGATCGGGTAGATTCAAGTGAGATTTTTTACCTACTTTTATATTAATAGAATTCAAGTTAGACCATAATTCCTTTTTATTTTTTCCAATGAATTTTTTATTAAAAAATGCTTTTTTCTCTCGCCTTACACAAGCAGTGAAAAGGTTGCGCATTAATTTATAGCTGCTCCAATCTGCTGGTAATCTGGATCTCTTATATTTACATAAGGCCTTATCTCTATCCTTTTTCATTGCACGCAATGTTTCCGTAAACCAAGGAGCATAGGGTTTGGTTATCCGATGGGTCACGAATGGTGCATGGATATCTAGGAGAGTGGTAACGTTCTGACAAAGGAAGTTCAGCTTACTATCGATGTCGTTCAAATCATAAATATTCTGCCAAGGGATAGATCGCAGATCATAATCAAATTGAGCTATATTTACATTTTTGAAATCACGAGTAGTAACAAATCTTGGAATCGGTTTGCTAACCTTCAAATTCAGTACACAAGAGACCAGTTCGTGATCTGAGAAAACAACACTTGTAGATGAAATTATATTACATGAGTCAACCAGTAAATAATCCACCAAGGAGGCAGTGGTATCCGTTATCCTAGTTGGCTCATTTATAACCTGAGTCAGACCCATACCCTCAAGGCAGACCATCACCAACTCAGTTTCCGCACTGTCAGTCTCCAGTAAGTCAACGTTGAAATCGCCGAGACACAAAATCCTGTCAACTACAGGTATCAGTTGAGAAACCTCAGCCTCGAAAACCTCAAATCTCTCTGCGTACGATTCAAATTCAAATTCCGTAATCTGTCAACTTTCGTAACAGTCACACAAACTGCCAATATACAATACAAAAGTCACTAGGATGTATAATCCGAATTTTCATTAAATTTCAACAGTATTTTACAAAACTTGCCTGAAATAGAGAAAAATCGTCTAATACTCGTGGCAGAAGGTAATTCCAACACTCATGCGTTCGAAATGCGAATTTCGCATTCGTTTTTGAATAGGAGCCCATTCTGCAACTTGTTTTAGAATATACTATTCTTTATTTCAGTATCGTAATGAGTTCATCACAGCACTAAATACAGTGCTGTAATGAACTCATTCCCGCAATGTTTCTAGTTATATTTTTCGTTTTGTGGTAGTCAGCACTGACATTCGATCCTATCAAATTTCAACACACGTCAATTATTATCAATATATAATCTAGATATAGTGAAATAATTGTTGAGAGGAAAAGTTTCATGTTCATTATAAAATACGGTACTGAAGATTTCCTTCTTGCTAATTTTGAATCTTTCATTATATTAGGAGACTGTTTTAAATCTGATCTCCATACCCGACGTACGATTCAAATTAAAATTCCGTAATCTGTCAACTTTCGTAACAGTCACACCAACTGTCAAAATACAATAAAAAAGTCACTAGGACGTGTAATCCGAATTTTTCATTAAATCTCAACATTATTTAACAAAACTTGCCTGAAATAGAGAAAATATCGTCTAATACTCGTTGAAGAAGGCAATTCCTACACACATGCGATCGAAAACTCGCTCCTTCGTCGCTCGTTTTGGAATTTCGCATTCGTGTTTGAATAGGAGCCCATTCTACAACTTGTTTTATAAAATACTATTCTGTTCAACCCATCTTAGTTATATATTTCAAAATTTGTTCAGAATATTTCAATATTCTAGCAATATCCACTTCAATTGTTGAGCAGTATATATCAGGGGGAATACAAATTTCCTCCATTTCAAAACGATTATTAGTCAAGAAATAATAATCCAAAAGCATGTTCCCTTCTGAATTAGTCCCGAATCAGAAGGCGTAGTGCCATCATACAATCCACCCCCGATTTCAGAACCTGTATTTCACTCAACACGTCGGGCCCAATTATGCAGAACTGTGAAACTGCATAACGATAATGGCTTTTATCATCGGTATAGGTGATGCATCACAAGATCTCCTAATTGCAAGTGAGCTACCAAATTGCATGTCGTAAATCATGTATCCTTGGTCTATGTATGGTACCTAATGCTGAAGTAACTGATGCGCTCTAGCTTGATATATCGCTCGGAATTACCGTGAATGGTATATAACTACACCGATCAAAATAAGCGAGAAACGTCATAAAGCGGTTGGAGCGTTAAAGCAACAGACAACCACATCAACCAGGAATGAATTAAAGATGATGAATAGTCACATCGGCCTGTTATTCCGCTGTTCCTGAAGCCAAGATTCTTTCATGAAAGCTGTCTAAAGTAATAGAGGAGTTCATACAGTGAGCGCAAAAAGAACAGAATAATAGATTTATTTTCTCCCATTTCCAGAAAAGAGAAAAATTGGTTTGATAGGTGAAAGTAATTCATTTTTCCAGGAAAATTATCTCGTGATTCTTATTTTTCTACCAGTTCCCGGAGTCATCGATATTTTATTGCTGCAAGCCTCTATATTTTTTTTATGGATGGATCATCAAATTCTTGATTCAGTAATGCACATGTAACGCCATTTGTGTTAATAATTCTCGAGGTATTAATTTTTTTAATTTGAGAAATATTTGAAAATTTAAATATCTCTTAACATTTTTTTGGTCCTCTTATGCAAGTGCTTATCAATTTGCCAAAATATTTGTAATTTTAACATTTTTGGATGAAAATGGTCTTAAACGATTTCATTCGACTCACTGATCAAGAATCCTTGGTCAAAATCGATAAAGTCCGGTCGGCCGTCCGTTAAAACGATGACTTTTAAAGGGAATGAGCTAGACAATTCAAATTTTCAGAGTAGGTTTGGGAGATAAATATCTCCGTTAAGTTCGTTATTGGTTTTCAATATGCAATTTCACCATAAGAATCTATTGAGATCATTTTCAACTCTAACAAGCTAATACTCTCGGAGATATGATTTTTCAAAATTTCCATAATAAATTGTACTCCTATGTTTCCACAGAATGCTGTAATTATTCTATCTATTAATTATAATATGATCTGTATTCATACATTTCATCCTGTTCTCCTATAAGAGACAAGTTAAATTTATTTCTGGTTCGTTTCCCATTATATAAAATAGCTCTTCTGTTCTAGAAAACAAAGTATGATCGAATGAAAAATGACCAATGAAATCACCTCAGCTATCGTAGAATTATGAGGATTATATGATATTATACTTTTTTGGTGATAGTAAAATGCATTTGGATAATCTATATGATGTTGGAAATATATACTTTGGTAAGTTAATCTAATTGGGATAAGAATATCTCAATTAAAAACAAAACTGTAATAATGGTTTCAATTGATATAAGTACATAATATAATTTTCAGAGTAGATTTGAGGAATCAGTTAAAGATACATATTATGGGTATTTTTTTTATAAATCTCCATATTTTAACTACAGAGACACCTAAGCAGAAATTATAAAGATTGAACCTAAAACACTCAAATTAAATATCTAATACCTATTACTTTCTACCGAGAAATATCTTTACAAATTTCCAAAAAATATTTTATTATTTTATCACCTTCAAATATTAGGTCTTTAAATTGTACATTCATTTTAACCATATATTATTCTCATAAAATAAAACACTTTTTTCATTTACCATATTTTTCCAAATTTTGCTCATGTAAAAAGTTACAGGCTGTTGAAATTTAAAAAGTCATTATAAAAATCTTAACAATCATTTAAGGAAGGTAAATTTTTTCCATAATTTCTCGTAAAACGTACGTTTTCGAGATATTCTTTATTGAAGGTTATAAAATCTGATGCAATCCAGAAATGTAACTGCTTTTACGAATCCTACCCTGAACAAGAATCGCAGGTGACCATGCCAGAATCCTCAAATAAAGGCATAGACATAGGCGATCATTATTCAAACAACTTGAATTGCAGGTATTTATATTTAGGGACATAGGCTTACCATGATCTGTATTAATCTATGAATTTTTCTCTATTTATCCCCTATAGTGGATATAAAATTTTAATTATCTGTTATCCATATCATCATTTCATCCATATAGTTTAATACTGCCCACGTCAGTAATTTCCCAACTTCTATTATTGATATAATAATACAATTATTTTTATACAGGGTGAGACTTTGACCACTGCATTAATTTTAACCAAAGATTCCTCTCATCAAATGAAACACTTTTTTCATTAAACATTTTTCCAAATTCAGCTCAGGTAAGAAGATACAGGCTGTTGAAATTTTGAAAAAAAATCAGTTTTTATTTTGTAGCTTTGACATCCGTTTTTCGAATAAAATGAATGTTGGCGTGAAGTTTTCTATAACTATGATACATATTTTCCAACTATTAGTTATTTTCTACTTCTACTGGTTTTCTAGTCATGGACTCGTGGATTCATAAAACTAAACGAAATTAGCATAAAGAAAGCATATAAAGTTTTTCTTGAGTAATTTCAAGAATATTCCATCGCTTTAGAACATTATATTATTCTTCCTCATTTCTCCTTAAACGCACCGTTTTCGAGATATTCTTCATTGAATGTTTTAAAATGGAAAACTCCAGAAATTTCACTACTTTTATGGATCCGTCCCTGAGCGTTGGAATCCCGAATCAAGCTGTAAACCACGTTACCATGCCTTATTCTCGTCCGCCAACAATGTCATAGATAATTTATATGCGGGAGTGTATTAGCACATTGTGAAATCTTCAAACGCTTGTAACTTTTTACCTGAGCCGAATCTGGAAAAATGGTAAATGAAAAAAGTGTTTCATTTGATGAGAGGAATCTTTGGTTCAAATTAATGCAGTGTTCAAAGACTCACCCTGTATATGGTTAGGAATGTAATATTCCTCATGAAAATGTTCCATATATCCCGCTAGGATGAAACTCATTTCAGTGTATGACCGATGTTACGTTCCCATGAATGCTCCAAAATAAAACGTTTCATCGGAGTGAACCTATACACAGAATTGTACATTACGCAATGCTTTTTGCACCCCGATTCGAGTGTAGCTATTTTTTGTATGCAACAACCCAGGTACCGAGAGGGAATAGCAGAAACCATTGCTCCATTCAATGCACATTCCCATTAATGCACTTGATGTGTATTCAAACAGTTCAGGTGAGCTTTTCTGTAACCTCGCCTGGGGCAGCTACGGCTATCGTTTGAAACGCCAGGAGTAATGTTGATTAATATATAGATTTCACTTGATGGAATAATATATGCCTGAAAATTCAGGGGAAAGATATCCAGTGTAGACATGTTGTTCAATGACAGGTATGCAGTATGTTAAATTTTTGGATCCGCGGATATTCCAGCCGAGCAGAAATCATATGAAGAATATTTAAATGCAAATGCATGTTCTATTGTCCATTCAACTCCATTGGACACTATTAATCGAATATACCATTGATATAGAGCGTTTTCTCAGCTTTTATAAGGTATGCATAAATTTTGTACCATTTTAAAGTCTTGATAAATGAGATCATCGTCTAAGATCAGAGAATTTGTAATTCTGACTCTATGTATTCTATCGGAATTGAAGTTCATTAAATATCTAATAAAATGCGAAAAAAAAAACACTGCCTAAATCCTCTTGCCTTATTTATTCAACAGAGTATTAATTAGATTTAAAATCCTTTTAAAATATCAGATCTCACCCAAGACTGCTTGTATAGTTAGGTTTTAAAGGTTCTTGCAAAATGTCATCGGTGTCGGACGAATACTTCCAGATATAGAATTTTTGTCAATGATTTTTCTCAAATGTTCTAGTTATTCGATCTTTTGATGATTTTGCGGACATTTTTGCGTCGGCATTATAGTACTAAAACTAATTACCATAATTGAATCGGCATCGTATTTTTTGATCTATTAAGGAAATAACAACCAAAATTTGAATTGAAATAATTCGAAAACGTTTGGCCGATATTTTACAACTACTTACCAAGTTTCAATTCGATCGGATCTATAGTTTTAGAGTTATCGAGAAAACAATTTTCCAGATGGGTATAACTCTGAAACCGTTTGGCCGATTATACCCAACAATGAACACAACTGTCCCATTCGGATGCGTAACCTACCCTGAAAATTGCAAGTCGCTATCTCTTTCCATTAGAAAGTTATCGTGGTAACGGTCACCCATCCAGCTACTGAACTCACTCAATGCTGCTCAGATCTCCAACACTATAGATCCGATTGTGTTCAAATTTGGAACTTGGCTGTAAAGTCAGGTTTTGAAGACCTCCGCAAAACTTCAGCGGTGAAAAGTTGCTGAGATATAGAATTTTTTTGACAGATTTCCAATGATTTCTTTTTAATTTTTTGGTGATACGATCCTCACGAAATTTCAGAGTTAAACCCACCTGGAATATTGTTTTCTCGATAACTCAAAAAACATAAATCCGATCGAATTGAAACTCGGTGGGTGAATAGTTGTAGAATATCCACGCAAAGAAGTTAGTGAGATTTTGTGAGGATCGTGTCACTAAAAAATTCTATAAAAATTATTGAAAAATATTATGTATCTCAAGACTACTTGAGAATGAGAAGACACATCGTCTTACAATTTTTAGGTTGTTTATCCTAATGCGACATTTCAGTTCGTTAGAAGGCATAATCGGCCAAACGGTTTTGGAGTTATATCAATCTGAACCTTGGGTGTTATTCCCTTAATAACTCAAAAAATACGACGCGGAATCAATTCGAACATGGTAATTCATTCGAGAAAGCCAAATAATTTTTTTTTACAAAAATTTCGTGAAGATCACATTACTAGAAAATTTTTGAAAAATCATTGAATATCATTAAAAAAAAATTTATATATCAGAAAGTATTCGGCCGACATCTCTGAAGTTTTGCGAGAGCGTTCATAACCTAATTCTACAACCAAGTTGCAAGTTTGAATACGATCGGATCTCTTTTGTTGGAGATCCAAGCAGACTTGTGTGAGCTTTGATATTATAAAAGGAATTCAAATCTAATACCGAGTTGAATAAATACGGCAAATGGATTTATGCAGTATTTATTTTTCGTATTATTATTATTATTATTATTATTATTATTATTATTATTATTATACTGATCCTCCTGGGATATTATTAGATATTTAATGAATTTCAATTCTGATATAATACATATGCCAGAATTAAAAATGTTTCGATCTTAGACGATTCTCTCGTTACTCAAGTCCTTGAAATGGTACGAAATTTATTAATCTATATAGATAAAAGAAAGTCGTGTTAGTTACTCCACTTATAACTCAAGAACGGCTATACCGATTTGGCTCAAAATTGGTGGGGAGGTAGCTTAGAACCAGGAGACGGACATTGGATATTTTGTGTTATACAGGGTGTTTTTCTTTCAGCGTCAATTAAAACTTGCTGTTTTTCCTGCCATAATCGTACAATTTTAGTCATGTCTGTTTAAAAATAAACTACACCATACCATACACCATTGAAAATAAAGCATTACTATACAGGGTGTCCTTTTTCTCATGGCACAATTGTACGTGATTGAAGTGATTTGTGTCACAAACAAAGCATTAACTAAATAGGTACCTTGGATGGATTCTCATAATGTATTCGTCCGAAATCTCCATACAGGGTGTTCTTCTTTTAACGTCAATTGCAACTTGCTGTTTTCCATGCCACAATCGTACAATTTCATTCATTTGTGTTAAAAAATAAACTTTAGAGGGATACATCATTGAAAATAAATCATTACTGTACAGGGTGTTTTTTTTCTAATTGCACAATTGTACGTTATTTATTTCCTCTAAGGCGGAACAGAGTTCGCTGGGTCAGCTAGTATCTTATAAAAGCTGAGAAAACGGTTTATGTCGATGGTAGATTCGATTAAGAGTGTCTAATATAAGTGAATGTACAATACAACATGCACTCAAAAGCTCCTCAATTCACGTCAGTGCTTGAACCAATTTTTTAGACATATACGATCCTCATTTCGTCGGTATTTTCCAACTACGAACTGATTTTTTGAGTTATTTGAAAATAAAATTCAGATGACTCTAACTCCGAGACTACACGACGGGTTTCATCTATTAACGTATACGCAGTCGAGATATTTATGCCCCAAACCTACCCTGCAAATTTAAACTATGCAACTCGTTTTTCCTATAAATCTCAATGAAAGATATAATTGCAAATCATAATTATTGCTGTTGTTTCTCTCCTATGCTCTGCCCTTGACAATTTTTAATAATCCTGGGAAATAATGTAATTCCATTGAAACTTTTCTTTCCAAAATTATGTGTGGATTCACTATCGAAGGATTTGTATGCACTTTGGAAACATACTGTAAATACGAGCGATAAAATGTCAGCATCACTTGACATACCGGAAAATAAGGAATGTTCTCTTAAATATTGCACGAAAAGAATTTCGACTACAATTTTAAGTCACTATATTAATCATATCGATTGCACCAATAAATTTGGACAGTTTTCAAAATAGGACAAAAGACTTCTCCCAGACAGTCTTCTTTTTCATTGGATATTTTACTCGATATTGTTCCCTTGGAGGTAAGGGAAAGAAATATTTGATCGCCAGCACCAGATCTGAAACCTTCCAAAGTTCAAAATCACAGAAAGGGAATTAGAAAATTAATAATTACCTCTTATACAAACAACACACAAGATAACGAAGATAATGAAGCAGTAAACTGAGATGAAAGTAAGCCAGGTCTTAATAGAGAATAACTCTTCCATTTTCATCATTATCGAAAGTAAATACACCAGAATTTCACATCGTCTGGACTATTTGGAATACTCTGGTGTCAAATTAGGTATCACAAAATGACACTGACTTTAGTAGACGTAAAATGAAATCAATGACAATTCGTGAGAGAAATTCAACTTTATCTATTTGCTTTTCAACTATGTATCTGGATATACTGAGAATTATGAGAACATGTAAGAATTCGTGAATATTCAAAAAACGGATACCTTTAGTGTGACAAGAAATTTTTGTATTCTGAAGATAAGGAGATCAAAAAGTTATTATCTAAGGTGAGTTCAGTACAAACAATATATTATTGGGAAGTTTAAGAAAGATTCATTGAAACATAAAGTTTAATTTATTACATATATTCAGTTTTCAAATAAATAAATTATTTCGAAAATCTTTGAACCTTATAAATACATTTTATGTCGCAAAACACCGAAAACTTTTTACACAAATGTTTCGTTGTTTCATTAATTTTGCGCTCTTGTTCCTACAGGAACAGCATGCTATCATTTTGATGTCTGTATTTTTGGAATGTTTGGCCGAGAATGGTCTCAAACGATTGGGTTCTATCACTGATGAATAATCCGGTGTCAAATCCAATTTCGTCCTTCCAGATGGTCGGAACAAATACGAAATGAGTAAGAGGGTAGACATTTGTAGGGTAGGTTTGAGACATTAATATCTCGGCGCAGTTCGTTGATGAGTGAAATCCACTAAGTGGTTCCGGAGTTATGGCCATTTTTAATTGAAGCATTTCTAAACTTCATGATGATACAGTGCCAGTGAGATAAAGAAATGCAAGAAGTGACGATAATATTGCTACCGTACCTGAAAGTGTTCGTCAAATCCATAATTTACCAATTTCTCGTCATTTACAAGTACTAGTTATCTCACAGACATCTTTGTGGCGAATTTCACGAAAAGACCTTGGTTTGCATCAATACAATTGTTTTAAACTCAACCAACTGATCATTTAAAGCGTCGTGTATTCAGTAATTGGTGCTTAAAAAAATAGGAAATGATGGAGATTTTGATACGAAAATCATTCTCGGTGATGCGGCTCATTTTTGGTTAAACGGTTATGTTAACAAGCAGAGTTGCCGTATCTGGAGTGGTGATAAACCTGAAGAATATCAAGAACTGCCATTACATCTTGATGAACTTACTGTCTGGTGCGGATTTTATTCTGTGGGAGTAATTGGACCTTATTTTTTTTAACGAAACTCATAAGGCGGTAGCTCTCAATGGAAATCGTTATCGATCAATGTTGACTGAATTTGAATGGTCTGAATCGGTTTGTCTTGATTTGCAGAACATGTGGTTTCAACAGGACGGTGCAACTTGTCATACAGCCAATGACACAATGACTTTATTGAAAACAAAATTCGGTGATTCAATTATTTCAAGAAATGGACGGATAAATTATCGTTCCTGCGATTTATCTCAATTGGACTTCTTTCTTTGGTTTACAGCAATCATCCAGCAAATTTAGACGATTTATAGATCAATATTGAACGAGTAACGACCTGATTTGTGTGAGAGAGCCATGTAAAATTGGTTTCAATGACTTCATTTCTACCAGCGTTTCCGTGGTGCATATTTAAATGATGTTTTGTTTCATAACGAATGCATCGATTGTACTCCATAGTGAAATAAAAATTTCAATAATTTTCAAATAAATGATACGTTTTATTTACAAAACTAAATGGGGCGCTCTTAATCTTAATGAAGACTCGTTACGTCCTTCTATTGTAACTGATTAAAAGGACCCTAATTCTAAGAATTTACTCTTTTTATCGAACAATACAAGTCGCATTTTTGACATGGCTCCATAACATGAAACAAAGTTTAACGAGAATGCACTGGAGATAACGCAGAAAACCTAAATGATAATAATCGACCTAAAGTTTATCAAAGAGTATACTATCATAAAATTGGTTCCATTGAATTTTATTCAGATTGGAAAGATTTCAACTTACCTATATTTTCTGTTTGAATTCAGTATCTTATTTGGTGGTCAAGCACTAAATAAACTCAATTTACTTAAAATATCTGTGTAGGATATAAGTTCCTTTCAGTAGATAAACCAATTTTTCTGGGTATGTTGTGCCATCTAGTTAGTAGTAGTAGAAACAAGACACATCGAGTGGTATAACCTGTATATTACAGGGAATCATACATGTATGTTGCCGACATGGAGGAATTGTTTAGAACATCCCCCTAAATGTTTCGTGATATACTCTTTTTTCTTACAGTGACTCAATACTTGTATAGAGTCACTGTATTTTTTCTGGGTATGTGGTGCCATCTAGTAAGCAGTAGCAGATACAAGACACATCGAGTGGAATAACCTCTTCTATATTACAGGGAATCATGCATTTATTTTGCCGCCATGGAGGAATTGTTCAGAACATTCCCGTAAATTTTTCGTACACGCAAATCGATAACAGGCGCTAACAGTATTCTGTGACGAATTTTATGAACGATTAGAAAACGTTTCGTTAGATGACGCGCAGATATTCACTAAAACTAGCGCTCTAACTATTCGTGTTCGTGGGAATACCGAATATGTAGTGTAGTGAGCCTGTGCAGCTATTAAATTGGCAGCTATTGTGTCATTTGTTATGTTGACAGATTGAAGGTATTATTTCATATTTTGAGAGAAGCAATTGATTCTTTAACACAATGCTGATTGATTTACTTTGTCTTCGAGTTTTGGAAGTGGCCACAGCTTTGGTAGAATGTCTTTGATCTCTAGAAATCTAACCTCTACAACCTAACCTCAATTGGACACCCAAACAAACTGCAACTCTTTTTCTCTTCACTTACCTACACTGCTCAGCTGAATTCCTGTATTTTTTTTATATTTTCGGCGTTATCTTTAATTCGGTTGATTTTAGTTTTTATTATGTAGAAAATATCTAATGTACAGACTGTGCCGGTCAAATTCGAAATTTTGTACTTCAGCAGGTATAATGAATATATCATTTGGCGATAGATCAATGAATTCTTTCTTTAAGAGAAACTTTGATATGTAACAATAATTTATAGAATGAGGTGAACTGTATGTAATTGCCAATAACTAAAAAACACACGCTACAATATTCATTGATTTTAACCATCAACAAATATTCCCCGTGAGCCGGACTGGTTACCTCATCGCTCAGGACAACGGTTGTCATTCAGTGTGGCTAGGTTACACTGACAATTGGTGATAACCATGAAACAGGTTCGTATTGGCCCCCTGCATGACGCTTTCCTCTTCGGGGGAACTCCGAGCGATGAGGTGACCAGCCCGAGTCATGGGGAATATTTGTTGATGGTTAAAATCAATGAATATTCCACCGTCTGTCTCTTAGTTATTTGAAATTGGCTACAGTGAAACTTCTATGTTCACTGGTTTGTGGTTTATCGAACCACACTAAACTGGGCGTTTTCAGTTCGTATTTGTCCCATATAACTAGACGGCCTTTCAGTCCCTGACACTCTTACGGGAAAAAAATGAACGTCACAGAACATCGCTCAAGGTTTCTTCATCGCAGAGGGTCAGAGTTCGTAAGGATTTCGTTAGGTGCCGGTGGTGAGATTTTCACCAATTTGCAACAAATGAGAATAAGTTTACTATAACTCCTTCGGTTGTCATTCAGTGTGGCTAAGTTACTCTGACGATTGGTAATAACCATGAAACCTGTTCGTATCTGCCCCTGAACCTGCCGGACTTCCTCTTTGGGGGAACACTGAGCGATGAGGTGACCTTGCCCGTAACACAGGGAATTTTTGTTGATGGTTAAAATCAATGAATATTCCACCGTGTGTATTTCAACAATAATTAATGCAGAATTCCCAATAATTCCTGCGTCCAGCAAATATAGGTATTTGCATCAATTAGGTGCTTAATTTTTTTGCCCAAAATGTTCTCTAACGATTAGGTTCGACTCACCGATGAAGAGGTCAAATTCGTTTCTGTAGGGCCGTTGCACCGATAACTTTCAAACGGAAGGAAACAGCGACTTGAAATTTTCAAATTAGGTTACGCATCCGAATGCGACGGTTAATTTCGTTAATGGGCATAATCGGTCAAACGACTTCGGAGTTGAAATTTTGTTCTCAAACAATAAAGATTCGATTTACTTGTGGCTTCGTAACTGATTGTAGAATGACGACACAATGGTCGCATTCTGCGGACGAAACAGTTGCGCAACCGTTACCAAAACGTTCGGTGGCACATGCGCTACAAACTCAACACGTTGTGGATCGGAGGCTATTTATGGAGCGCATTTCATTTGTGCTAGGTAGCGGTAGCGTAAAGTGACTGAGCGCTTCGTCCGCTGAATGCGACCATTGACTAATGCGAAATTTTGTGGGGATCGTATAACTAGAAAATAAAGAAAAATCGTTAAGAATATTATGTATCTCAGAAACTATATGCCATCGCTGAAATTTTGCGAGAGCCTTCAAGATTTTCAAATTTTGCAGCCAAGTTCCGAATTTGAACACGATCGGATCTATAATGTGGGAGATATTGAAAAAATATTGGTGAACGTGAAACGTTTGGCGAGTTCAGTATCTGGATGGGTGACCATTATCACGAGAAGTTTCTGAAAGAGATAGCGATAGTTAAGTTCGCTAATACCCATAATCGGACAAACGATTTTGGAGTTATACCCATCTGAATTTTGTTATTATTTCCTACATAACTAGAAAATTTATATCCGATCCAATTTGAACTTGGTAATTAGTTGTAGAATACAGACCCGCAGATGTTCGCGAATTTTCGTGAATCGTATCATTAGATAAAAAATTTAATTTTTTCTACTTCAAAAATATTATATTTCAGAAACTATGAACCAGAATCCGCCGAAATTAGATAGACAATGCAACATGTGCGAAAAGGCTCCTGACTTCACGTCAGTGTTTTTGGCGCTCTTGTTTCTCGGAACAGAGTGCTTATCAATTTGCCAAATTTCTGTAATTTTCGAATTTTTGACTGAAACTGGTCTTAAACGATTTGGTTCGACTCACTGATCAAGAATCTGTGGTCGAAATCGATTCTGTCCGGCCCTCCATCAACACGATAACTCTCGAACGGAATGAGCTAGACAGTTGAAATTTTTAGAGTAGGTTTCGGACATAAATATCTCGATTAAGTTCGTTATTGGGCAAAATCGGCGGGATGGTTTCGGAGTAACAAAATTTTTTTTTTTACTTCACAAATTTCGAAAACAATTTTCTTAAGATGCAGTTTCACCATAGGAATCCATTGATATTACTCTCAACTCTAACAAGCTAATACTTTCGGAGATATGATTTTTCAACATTTCAGCAATACATCGTATTTCTATGTTTTCACAGAATGCGAAATATATCTGTCTGTGTTCTATCTGTTTGCGGTAGCTGCCGTTTGGTCCAGTTTGAAAGATTCATTAATGTCAAACGAAACTGAAAGTGTATTTCTGGAGAGTTTGGTTGATGTAAGCATGTAAACAATTTGAAATTTGGATTCGCTTAGTGCATAGGCAGAGTTTTTTGGTTAGTGAGTCGAAAATGAATGATGCAAGGAAGTCGAGCATAATTTGCGAGTCATTCTCTAATTATGGAGGATCTAGAACGGGATTTGCAACTAATGTACAGGTAGTTATTCCTTTGTAACACTGTTTAAGGTTAAGACAAGAGCTCCAAAGCTTTCCCACAGGACTTTCCCACTTTTGAAGAATATTTTGCATCTGTATCATTAATATCCAGATTTAGTAAACTATTTCAAATATGTGGGGCAGAAAGACCTTCTCCATGAGTGTTTCAACTATTAAATATTATACATCTGAATCTAAGTTATATCAATTGAATGAATATTTCTCAAATATCCACAGATTTTTCTGATGTTTGTATTACTATTTGATCTGAGCTCGTCAATGTCATGACCCGAAGCGATCGATGTTAAGGTTTCACTGCCATTTATGGTGATTGCAGATGAAACTTTTCTGCAATCCTCATAGCAAATATTATACTACCATTTTATATAAGTTCATTGAATTCCTTACAGAAAATTCCTGATTATCCCGAAAATTTCCTGCTCCCATCATGATGACAACGAACTTCATATTACCCAAACGCACTTCGTCCATTTGTTCCCATCTGAACTACTCTGATGAAGATCAGGACGATGAGATTAGTGAAGAAAATAGTTGTTTCATAAAGTCATTGTGGGATGTTCACAAAAGTCTCGACAGAGTTCGAGGTAAGACAGTATACATCTGAGAACGAAATGAAACATAGTTTTTATATACAGTGCGCGTCAAAATTATGGATCAAATTCATTTTCTCAGAAGAAAAATATTTCGCAATAAAATCCTGAAACAGGTCAATTTTTGTTTCACTATTACCAAATTTTTATGCATTTTTGAAGGATTTTTGTTGCACTCTGTGCCATCCCCATCAACCCTCTGAATTTCTTGATTAGGGAAGTCTTTGTATCTTCTTTAAAGGCGTGCAGAAATTTTTAAAGAAAAAATTTTTCTTTTTTGAAAAATAGTTAGTTCAAAGAGGTTTTCAGTATGTGCACTTTGTCATGGATCATTTACTTTGAGACGATGGTACCTGATGAAATTTGTCACCGAATGAAAGTCGACCATTATAGTTTTGTTCATGCACAACTTTCAACCCCCTCACGCCCCCCCTTTTTTCCATTAAAGGGTTCGTAGGGGTTGAAAGTTGTGCATGAACAAAACTGTAATGGTCGACTTTCATTCGGTGACAAATTTCATCAGGTACCATCGACTCAAAGTAAATGAGCCATGTCGAAGTGCACATACTGAAAACCTCTTTGAACTAACTATTTTTCAAAAAAAAAAAAAAACATTTTTTCTTGAAAATTTCTGCACCCCTGTAAAGAAGATACAAAGACTTCCCTATTCAAAAAATTCAGAGGGTTGATGGGGATGGCACAGGGTGCAAAAAAATCTTTCAAAAATACATAAAAATATGGTAAAAGTGAAACAAAAATTGACCTGTTTCAGGATTTTTTTACCAAATATATTTCTTCTGAGAAAATGAATTTATTCCATAATTTTGACGCGCACTGTATATTTACTCTATATATCGAGTACTGTGACGCGTTTTGTCACATTACGACATCACGACATTGCTCAATAAATAGTGCTACGCTTTATTTGTTTCGCAAGAGAAGGCCTCTAACATTAAAAAAATATATATGAGAAACCGAAGAGTCTCTAATTTATAGAATATATTTAAAACGTCGCATTTCGAACTCACCGATTCAACCTGTTTCCTAAAAAAGAAAATATTATCAGTAGGCACTTGAAACCGAAAGAAATATGGGTATTTCAAATTTAATGAGCTTCGTTTCTATTTCAACATTTGGCAACGTGGACTGCATATAACATTGATAAATAATTCTAGAAAAATACTGATGTGAAATTAGGAGCCTTTGCGCGCATGTTCCATTATCTATTCACTCGTCACACTCTCACGAAATACGAAAAGAAACTGAATTCACACAAAATTTTGCAATGAGAACATTTTCTACAACAAATTCGAAAATTACAGACATTTCCCTAGTACATGCACGAAAAAAGGATAACAAAGTGGTTCTGTTGCATTGGTAAACAAATATAGCTATATATTGACTAATAACGGGTAGGTCTAGCGCTGACACAAAGCACAGAATAGAAAAGGCACAGTGCACAGTCAATCCTAGTATAGGAGGCGCTGTTGCCAGTTCGTGTACTAGAAACAAAGTAATTTAAAACCCCAAATTTGACTACTGAATTTAGATATTTTCTGGACAGAATCTGGAAAAATTATAAATAAACTCATAATCATTGAGCTCAAACTTGGATTTGCAGTAATAACCCAAATTGGGTAGAAGTCTCCATTCAACGTTTGATATTATAGTCTGAATCTTGCCGGCATCTTCAAAGGAATATATCACTGACAGATCCCTCCGAAGTGAGAAATTTTTCATATCAAACAATAATTGCCGTTCCTGTTCTTCAAATCAACAGATATTATTCCATATCGGCCGCTTTTGCTTCCCTTTGGGTTCATTCCTCCATTCAATTCCAAGTTGAATTAACTCCGTGTTGATCTAGTTTGTATTTTGCCCCCGAAACATGCAACGGTGTATCATATGTATTTTCATAGGAAACCCACAGGTTTGCACACAATCGAGGTGATATGGAAGTAACCAGCATTCTGTAGAAGCATTTTTCATTCACTAAAAAAATTCACTTGTTCATGAAGGAATAATCATTAAAGGATACTTTGGGAGGTGCATCTATAATTCAAGGTTTTTTCTGGGTTTCCTCTCGTAAATTCTGGAAAATGTCTACAATAAATTTTTTTTTTAAATTGTGTCTGTTCAAGGTTTACAAGATATTTGTCAGGAGCAATAATGGAACAATGTTGTCTAATTAATAGTAAGGACAACACCAACGATAAAATAACTTTTTGTAACGTTTCAGAGCCTAAATCAGAATACTGAGCAAAAATTCTCAGAATTAAGTATATGTTGTTATTCTGAAATTTGTCAAACTGCCAGTCTTTGTTATATACGCTCATAATAATGGCCAGATCATAATATACACGCATATACTCATCATAACAAGTAAAATACAAATACTTCATATTATGAAAACATATTCCTAACCTAACCTAAACTTACCTTTAGAATAATGGATTACTGACAAAGTATCACTAGGAAGGAAAACATCTCTGAAATACTTCGATCTCAGGCCAAACATAAAATTACTAGAACCAGAATCTTGCCTCTCGGAAATATTATTTTTCTATTCACCATAAAATTATGGTTTTTGTACAGTAATGCTTTATAGAATAACAAAAAATGTTGAAAATGAACATATTGTTATCTAAGATACTCACTGGTTTATTGTCAATGCGTAAGCGTGCTGAGTGCGATGATTTAAATAAACAGGCTGAACTGAAATATATAGCCTAAACCAAAAATTACACAGAAACTGTTCTGAGATTCATAATATACGTATCCAATTTAATGAATGAAAACGAAATTATAATATTCTATATGCGATGTTGACGATTTAAATGATATTGGACTTTTATAAGCTATTTTTGACGATTAGAATCCGCCTAGTTAGCATCATGAGAGGCAAATCAAATTTAATCGATGATTTACTTACTTTCAAACTATCTTAACTTCGAATTACACTTGAGATGAGATGTGATTTATTTTTATTTGATTTTTTCGTTGATTAGTACCCAACTCCCTCAAGGCTGTTAAATTAAAACTAGTGCCTACTGACTGTTCTGGAAAATATCCTTGTATAATCTCCCTTTGCGCGCATTTTCTATAGGGAACACTTGCCCAAATATCTGCAAATTTTCGATCTTTTACCCAAAATTGTCTGGGTTTCACTCACCAATGAATAATTCGAGCTCATATTCAATTCTGTTCTGTCCTTCGTCCGGCCATCCGTTGCCAAGATAACTTTAGAATGGAAAGAGATAACGCGTTCGAATGCGACGATTAAGTTCATTAATGGGCATTATCAGCCGAATGATTTCGGACTTATACCTATCAGAAATATTGTTTCCTCAGTAACACAAAAAATACAGATCCGATCGAATTAGTTGTAGAATGCCGATTCGCAATTTTTTCGGAATTACCTGAAAGAATTTGTATTTCTATCTGTCAGATTCCTCTGAAATTCCACACAAACTTTCGAACATCGAACCTCATTCGAAAAACGGAATTCAGCTCGATCGACTTTGTATACTAACTGACAAAGAAACTGCAACACCCAGAAGAAGCTGTTTAAATTTTAATTTTTTTTTTGTAAATCATAGTATAACAAGGAGTAAATGATTGAAATTTGGCGAAAAAAACCAAGGCTTTACAATTTTTGTTAATAAATTTGTTAATAATGTATTTGTCCACCGCGATTATCTATACACTACCCAACACGTCTTGGCATTGATGCAATAAGATGGTCTATTTCTTCTTGAGGGATACTATCCCAAGCTACCTGTAGTTCATGTCTCAGAGCTGCCAAAGTCCGTGGGGGCTGGGGTAAATTTCCAAGCCTTCTACCCATGATGTCCCAGACATGCTCAGATCGGGGTATCTGGGCGGCCATGGCAAAAGATTCGCATGGGTCGCTTCAAAAAAGTTTAAACGAACTCTGGCAACATGAGGTCGAGCATTATCTTGCCGAAATATTGGATTCTCGAGCCGGTTAAGGAAAGGGAGAACATATGGCTCCACTATTTCTTGAAGGTAACGCAGCGCTGTCATGTTACCTCGAATAAGGACTAAAGGTGACCCACTTGCAGTGGCAATAGCACTCCATACCATAACGCCTACTGTCCGGTGTACATGACGCTCAATATCAAACTGAGGTTCACGTCTTTCTCCCCGACGTCGTCTAACCCTTCTTCGTCCGTTATGTGCACCCAAGGAGAATCGAGAATCATCAGAAAAGACGACCTGATGCCATTCCTCGTTCCAATGTTGACGTTCTCTGCACCACTGTAATCGTTGCCGGCGATGCTCAACCGTCAGAGGTAACACAAGATGGGGTCGATAATGCTGCAGTCCAAAAGACCTTATCCGGCGGTAAACCCTTCGGACAGTTACAGGAGGGCCTTGTTACCTAACCACTCAGCCAAAGATCGAGTTGTCGCAAATCGGTCTCTAAGAGCTTAGACGTCGATCTTAAACTTGATTTGTGCCCGTTCGACGTCCAGTGCCTACTCTTCTTCGATTTTGGGCATTATCAAACCACGCTTGACAACATCTCATAACAGTAGTTGGATTTCTGTTCGTACGGTTGGCGATTTCTCGAAATGACATCCCGGCCTCCCGTAGACCAATAATTTCACTTCTTTCAAATTCACTTAGCTGGCGATAAATTCCGCGTACACGTGCTCTAGGCATTTTAACAACAACTAAACATCGACTTTGGATCTCCTCGAAGAGCTGGCTTGTTGTAAAATTCAAAAAAATTGCAAAAAACGACTACAATATGTTAGTAACAAGAAATGTTCACATGAAAAAACTTTCACGATTATATTCTCCAAATTTTAATCATTATTTACTCCTTGCTATACTATCTGTTTTACGAAAAAAAATTGGTTCAAGCCCTGTGGACAGGAGCTATTGGGCGCATGTTCATCTTCCTTGTGGCCCGTACTGACCAGTAAAGAAAAAAAGCAGTATCATGTTGAATACCTTAATATTATTCTGGAACTCAAATTTGCCATTACAATAATCTTCATCTAGCTTCTATTTAGTATCAATTCCTGTAGAACGTGATCATAATAAGTGTTTTCCATATAATAAAATGTGTTTGAACTTGGTATGTAGGAAATCTGACATCAATTATTGGAATTAATTGATTTGACAAACAGCCGTCAAATGAGGTAAATAGATTTTTGTGACGATTTTCTGTGACCATAGAACGTCAAAACACGCTGGAATGTGAATTTTAAGCAATATCTTCTGGAATTGAGATCGTATCGAACTGAAATTTTGCACACTCGTGTAGAATGCTTGATTTAACGTCGGTACAAATTTTTTTATTAAAAAATTTTCCAACTGCCCGATCCCAACAATACTTAGATAATATTATATCCATAAATTAAGCATTTCATTATTGCATTTCTTGAAATAGGTACCTTTTCAAGTCGATCAACATCGTCCTTCTTTCGACGTCTAAACTATGACTTGATTCTTTATGTTTATGTCTTTGAATTTGTTTTCGGTGGAATTCAAAGAGTTCATAGAATAATCGATGAAAATACTGAGAGAGGACCCAGGAAATTTGACACATTTTGTCTTATATCTCCAGAAATTGAAATCGTATAGAGCCAAAATTTTGCACAATGATGCAAAATACTACAATTGACGTTAGTACAAGTTTTTGTTGCAATCTGATGAATAGTTCACGAAAAAAAAATTTTTTTTTCGAAAAAATTAAAAGAAATATTTTTTTAAAAATTACCAACATTTCGATCATAACAGAATTTTGCCAAAAGTTGCGCGTTTATATCCTCGAACTGACTACCAAGTTTCGATTCAACATCTTCTTTAGTTCCTGAAATATCAGGGAAATAACCTCAAAATTTTAAATGTCTATAACTCCTAAACCGTCTGGCCGATTTTGCCCGTTAACGAACTTAACCGTCGCATTTTGATCAGAAACCTACCCTGAAAGTTTGAAGTCGATAGGACCTTCGGTGCTCCTGTTATCGTGCCTACGGCCGGAAGTACGGCCGGCCGGCCGGCCGGACGGCACCCAAAAATCTGACACCGGATTCGTGATCAGGGAGTCCGAATTAGTCTATTAGCCAATTTTCAGCTCGAAATTCGAAAATTACAGACATTTGGACGAAATGATAGGACGATGTTCCCCTAGAACATGCGCCCAAAAATTAACAAATTTAAACAGCTGCTTCTAGGTGTTGCAGTTTCTTTGTCAGTTAGTATATTTCAGCAATTCGTGTAAATTACAGACAGGCAAATTGATAGGCACTCTGTTCAGAGGAACAAGCGTGCCAAAACTTTTTATAACGTTATATCAGAATGAGGTATATTTGAAGATATAGGAAACGGCAATTTCGATTCTTATCATCTTCCGTTTTCATCTATTTCAATTCATCTCGGAATGAAGAAAGAACTACAAATGATATAATCAAGCGAAATTGGATGAATAATTCGGTTGTAGATATCGTCTGCTCATTCGATAACTGACATCATATTGTTATGACATCGTATTGGCACTGAACCCAATTGTTTTATACGTAGCCGGCTTGTTAATTTCCTCCAACTGAAACTGATGACATCTATTACGAATAGTTAATTGTTGAATACTCGAAAATGTCACAATTAGGAAACATCGGCTGAACTCGATGGTGAGTTTTGAATCAGTCTGATGGAAATTGACATTGGACGAATGGGGATTTGATTATTTATCGTTTCGAATAATACAAGTAACTATGTAGTTGACCCGGCGAACTTAATACCGCCCCAGAATCAATAAATGTTGTTTTAACTTATTAGCTGAATTAAAGTCAGTTTTTCTGATATATCGAAATTCGAGAATACACAGGTCATGAATATACAGGGTGTCCCAAGTTCGATTGCCTATCAGACGTTTCTGGAGAACTGTACATATTTGAAATCTGAAAATTGGGATTATGATATTGTTTGAAATTCTCTACAGATCTAAAATATTTTCGAAGCCCAAGTACCTCCGGTTATACAGGGAGTGAAAATAAATTTGATGAAAACATTTTTTTTTTCAAGTTTTGCATTCCTGGTATGATCAAGTGTTCAATGCTGTATACATTTCTGTTAGAACCATTGTATTCATTCGAATATGTTTAGTCAGTATTATATTCATTATTCTTATTTTAATCATCCTGAGCGTGAACCGTTTTTACAACATCGAAGAGGAAGAATGTGGAAAGGTCATGCATGTTTTGAATTTCGGAAATATCTTCACAGGGTGTTTCAAATTTTGCGTCGAAAATTGTGATCAAAAGTTGGCCATAACTTCTGTTTTTCAAATTAGAACCCAATTTTTTTATGATTGCTTTGGATACTGCGGTGAGAAATAATTATAGTTTTCTAACATGATTATGCTCCTAAATTCAATATAAAAAAACTCAGAAATTATTGAATTTAGGAACATTATCATTATTCTTCACAGTAGAATCCAACGCAATCATAAAAAAATAGGGTTATAATTTGAAAAACAGAAGTTATGGCCAATTTTTATCACAATTTTCGACGCAAAATTTGAAACACCCTGTGATGATATTTCTGGAATTCAAAAGTTGCATGACCTTTCCACATTCTTCCTCTTCGATGTTGTAAAAACGGTTTACGTTCAGGATGTTTAAAATAATAATGATGAACATAATACTGACTAAACATATTTGACTTTTTTTCCGGTTTTTTTCCATATTTCAGTATATGTATTCAGCATTGAATACTTGATCATAACAGGAATGCAAAACTTTTTTTCATCAAATTTATTTTCACTCCCTGTATAACCGTAAGTGCTTACGCTTCAAAAATATTTTAGCTCTGTAGAGAATTTCAAGCAATATCATAATCCCAATATTCAGACTTCAAATATGTCCAGTTCTCCAGAAACGTCTAATAGGCACTCGAACTTGGGACACCCTGTATTGAGGATTTACCTATTGAATGTTTGAAAAGCATATTTAGAGAAAATGAAATATCACTAACAATAAAAAATGGTTCAGTAAAAGTTTATTTTATTGTTTTACAATTTATAACTTCTTCATTTTCATCCCCACTTCTTTCTTTGGGGGCGGTGGAGTAGCCAATCCTTCGAAAACATTTGATGATGTATCAGAATCTAACTCTACTTCCAAGTTCCAAGTTTGAACACGATCGGGTTTATATTGTTGGAGATTCGAGCAGCCTTGTGTAAGTTCAGTAGCTGGATGGGTGACCATTGCCTCGATAACTTTCGAACGAAAGGAGATAGGGACTTGCAATTTTCAGGGTATGTTGCGCATCCGAATGGAAGGGATAAGTTCGTTTCTGATTATAATCTGTCTAATGGTTTCGGAGTTATATACCCACCTGGAATATTATTTCCTCAATAACTCAAAAAAAATAGACTCGATCGAGTTGATGCTTGGTAACTAGTTGTAGAATATCAATATGAAGAAGTGTGTAGAATTTGGTGAGGACCGTACCACTAGAAAATTTTTAAAAATTTACGAAAAAGAAATTGGTTCAAGCGCAGTGCTTGTTTATAATGGAGCATAGACTGCGTTCCACTCATCCAGTACATGGTTATTGAATAGGTTCTTTCTGAGTTTTCTCTCCCAAACTCTGAAAAATATCGATAAAATAAAAAAATTATTATTCTGTTTTTTGCTTCAGAATAGCTATCAACAAAAAATAATCCAGAAGATTTTCGATAAATATCTGACGAAGGAGGCTGATGTAGTCTCCGAAACGTAACGATATAGTTGTTTCAGCTTTGATGTTGTTTCGTTATTGTTTGTTATGCAACATTGTTCGATTGATTGCTTCTGACAAATCTGTTGTGTTTTTTTGCACAGAAGCAAGTCACAAAATTATAATTTTTTTATTTCATAGATCTTCTTCAGAGTTTGGGAGAGAAAACCCAGAAAGAAACCGTTTAATAATGAATATACCTCCCACAGTATCCTTTGATTTTCAGTACTTGGTTATTATTATTTTCGAAGTACAACTCATTTTCCATCTGAATAACTGAACGATCACACGTTCTATAAATATAACTTAATATCATCCCACATAACAATTATAATTGCATTTCAACAAGGAAAAACCAAATGGCCATTGAATCAATACGCAGTTGTAGCGTGATTCTGAATTATTCCACCACAGTTTTCACCTCGGTAATTTTGTAACAATTATTATCTTCCAGGTGATATGAGTAGAACGAACCTCTCCGTGAAATATGAAACCATGACAACCGATGTGATGGATGAGGAGGACGAACACCTACCACCCACGTTTATAGTGGTGACCATAGCAAAGGATACACCCGACATAACTCTGGCATGGCTGATAAACAAAATGAGGGGAAACAAGAGAGATGGAGGAGCAGAGCTGATTGTAATGAAACAACCTCGATCTGCTAAAGATGTGAGTTTACGAGTTATCCCCTTAGAAAGACTGAATTTTTGCTCTTTTTCGATCTGTTCTTGAAAACTCTAAAAAAAGTTCGAGAAAACTTACTCAGCGGGGATTCGAACCTGAATCTCCTGTGCGGAAGGTGAGCACGGTAACATCTGTGTTGTTTCAATTATGAGATTTACTTATTTTGAAATTTTAGAAGAAGTACGTATAATCCATTCACTTTTATAAAGTATCCCGGTTGGCCATGAAAGTTTGACACATTTCACCGTGTATATTTTGAAAATGTTAGGTTATAGTCATTTTCCTGTCAGATAACTACGCAACGTTGTCCTCTCTACATAGAGGTCGTAGTAATTACGTATGTTTCACAATGTGAATTTACTTCGGAAAAATAATGAATTTGAGAAGATATTATGTGAATTCAACAATTCCAAAGACCTGGCGAACATTTTTCCTATGTTGTTGCTGGAAATATTTCACTTAGGCTGGTTTTCCTGTCACGCTGACGGTCGGCGCTGATGAGTCAATATGTATGTAGCTATAGGTAGCGTTTTCGAGTCACGCAGCGCTGACGGCCGTCAGCGCTGAGCTATATACGCGCACGTACGCGCCGGCGCGTCGGCGCCGCTGACTAGCTGGCGCCGACAAGCCTCCACATTCAGTGAGCCAGAGACAATAGCATCCTTCTATTTCTTTTTCTGATCAGCGCGATACTAAAAGGATCCGAGCTGACTGATCAGCGCTGACCGTCAGCGCCGACCGTCAGCGTGACAGGAAAACCAGCCTTAGATATATAAACTGGTTGGAAAATTCAGTTATGCTATTTTCTTGTACGGAAATTAAGAATCAAGTGTTGAAATTTTAATGAAAAATAATGGATAGAGAAGTCGGTTACTTTGTGATAGTTCATTTGAAAGGAGGGGGAAAGCCCTGTGGACAGGAGCTTTGGCACGCTGTCCAAATTTATAGTCAAAGCTGTCACCCATCCAAGTACTGAACTCGCCCAAAGCTGCTTAGCTCCAGGCAAAAAATTATACAGAAGATGAGGAAATCAACCATGAAGAAAACATATGGTATTTTGCCGAAGATACCGTTATGAGATTTAAAGATAATCAATTTAGGCATCATTTTCGAATAACTCTGGTCGCCTTTGAAGTTTTGTTACTAAAGTTGCATGAGGTTCATGAAGATAACGTGCAGAGAGGCCCATCCTGAAGTCGCAATGGAGAAGCAATTAATGATTTGTGTGTGATACCTTGCTAACATAGAATCATATTTAAAAGAATTGGTTCAAGCACTGACGTGAAGTCAGGAGTTTTTGCGCGTATGTTCTATTGTCCATTATCCTGTATTGGACACCCTTAATCGAATTTACCATGGTAAATTATGTTGTCCATTCTCGATTAAGGGTGTCCAATACAGCAGAATGGACAATAGAACATACGCGCAAAAGCTCCTGACTTCACGTCAGTGCTTGAATCATTTTTTTTCGTAATTTTTTGAAATTTTCTAGGGGTACGGTTCTTACAAAAATTTTTTTTCGTTATTCTTTTCAAATTTTCTAGGGGTACGGTTCTTAAATTTTTTTTTCGTCATTCCTTTCAAATTTTCTAGGGTTACGGTTCTTACAAAATTTTAAACACGTCTTTATGTTGATTTTCTACTAATAGTCACCAAGCTTCACTTCGATCGAATCTTCACTTTTTGAGTTATCGAGGAAATAATATTCCAGGTGGGTATAACTCGGAAACCGTTAAACCGATTATGCCCAAAAACGAACTTAACTCTCCCATTCGGATACGCCACCTACCCTGAAAATTGCAAGTCCCTATCTCCTTTTGTTCGAAAGTTATCCCATCTACTGTACTCACACAAGGCTGCTCGAATCTCCAACAATATTTAACCGATCGTGTTTAAACTTAAAACTTGGCGGTAGAGTTAGATTCTAAAGGCTCTTGCAAAATTTCAGCAATTTCTGACGCATAGTTACTGATATATAGCATTTTTTTTAATTTTCAATGATTTTTTGAAAATTTTCTACAAATACTATCCTCACTACATTTTGCAAGAATTTTCGCGTTGGCATTCTACAACTAATAATCATGTTTAAATTCAATCGGTTCAGTATTTTTCGAGTTAATGAGGAGAAAAAAACAACCAAATTTCAGATGGCTATAACTCTAAAACTGTTCGGCCGATTTTGCTCATAAACGAACTCAAATGTCGTGTTCAGATGCACATCCTAACCTGAAAACTTCAAGCCGCTATCTCTTTCCGTTCTCAAGTTATCGTGACAACAAAAATATTTTTTAATAATTTTTAAATAATTTTCTAGCCATACGATTCGCACAATATTTAACAAACATGCTTAGGTTCATAATCTACAACTACTCACCAAGTTTCAATTCGATCGGATTTGTATTGGTCGAAAACAAAATTATTACTTGGAAACCTTAACGAACTTGTCCGTCGTATTGGTATGCGCCACCTACCCTGAAAATTTCAAGTTGCTAGCTCTTTCCGTTCTCAAGTTATCGTGGCAACGGCCGGACGGCCGGCCGGACAGAATCAAATTTGACCTCGAATTCTTCATTGAGGAGTCGAACCAAATCGTTTGAGACCATTTTCGTCAAAAATTCGAAAGTTACAGACATTTGAGCAAAATGATAACGCAATGTTCCCCAGAACATACGCGCAAAAAAACATACGTTCTTCCATGTGTATTTTCATAACAGAAATGTTTTTTTTCGGCAACCGTCCGGGAAGTGCCCACTTCCCGGACGCTTTTTCTTTGAGAAAGAAGCATTTCCCGGCCTAGTCCGGGAAGTACGTACTTCCCGGACTAGGCCGGAAGAATCACGTCGTTTTGGTCATTGTAAATACATTATGAAAATCTTGGTAGGTATATTTTTGATAAATGAAGTTACCATGGCACTGAGAAAACGATTGACAGTTCATATAAAATTAGTTAACATGTTATATTTTCTGTTCTGTTTAATTTGAATAAGAATCAAAATATATAAAAAAGAAATGTGTCGTCTCATTGATTTGTTATACTACACGGTTGCCGAAAAAATATTGTACGCAACACGCCCGAAAAGGTTTTTTTGGACTCATAGACTTCTAGGACTCGCTTACGCTCGTCCTAGAATTTTGTCTATTCGTCCAAAAAAACCCTATTTTCCGGACTTGTTACGTAAATTACTATTGTTGTTCCTTGGCAAATTTCGCATTCATAAATCATTCCCAAATTTTTTTGGCTAATTATTTCGTTGGACGTTTGACGGTTATATTGACATTGAAATTGAAAATAGTTGATAGCTCGATCCGCTCCACCAATTTGCTCGGAGCTTTTCGAGTGACGTCCGAGCAATCGCTGAGGCAATAACCTAACACCATTTTGATCACTCCGTGTACTCGATTTGTAAATAACAAACACGATTGAGCGATCCGAGCGCTCAGATGTATTTAACAAATGCACTCTTATTCGTTGATAGTTAAAATCGACGAATAATTCGCCGTGTGTTCCTCTTATTTCTTTTTCAAATTTCTGTTAAGTTATGTACATTAGAATTTATCAGTTAATTTGTTTGAATTGTTTATCGCGACTCAAAAATTGTTCACACGCCACGCTATTGATAGTGAGAATTTCGACTTTTATTTCGATTACAATTCTTATTATACAAAACAAAATGATGAATAATATCCATGGCATTAACATGAAAAATTAAATAATAAATTGATAATGTATGACATATAGGTGCAAACAATAAAAGACATAGAAGATCACAGAATGGACTACTGCCTGGCTGAAAGGTCATAAATTAATTTAAACAAAGAAGGTCCAACGCAATCGATTTAGTCCAATTTTTTGCAGAAAATTAATGAAAAATAAAGATTTCATCAGAATGATAGGTCAAGGTACGATCGCGTCAAACTAGGCTTTTTGAACCTGAAGAAGTTGCGTAAACGACGATTGTAATTTAAAGAAGATAATACTCAAATGTCCCTTCTCAAGGCGTGTCAAATGCACAGGTCGGTCTTTCAAATGCTCGTTGGAAAACTTCTGTGAATGGCGTTATTCCATTTACCGTGTTCAACCGAAAACTGAAAGAAGTCTCTTTTTCCTCGTCAAATAATAATTAATCATTCTGTTTACCTTCTTCGAACTTTGTGAATAGGAGGAGGATCCCTAACATTTCAGTATTTTTTTAATATGGCTGGACTTTCAACTATTGCACACCAACAGGATCGGAACGAAGAAAAAAGATGTGCTAATATTTTGAATATAGGAAATAGACAAAATAGTCTTTAAATTCCCACCCTTAATCTTTTTGATTCTTCACGAATAGATGAATTTCATGAACTCGAATTAGTATCAGAGATATGAAAATATCTTGAACATTTTGAATTTTTCTTTACATTTTCGATTTCGATTCAGCTATAGCTTATCTAAATGTAATGCATCTGAAGAAGCTCCTCTGATAGCGAACAAAAGTGCAAATGTTGTGTGCAAAATTGTGGAAATATGTGAATCACAAGGAAGCTCCTGGTAATGGTGAGACTTCCGATAGGGAACTGCTGGTACATAGCAATTTGTACAGCATGCGCAAGTCAGCAGACGAAGCATGTAGTCTCTGAAATCGGGAAAGGAAACTGCCGAACACATAGTTAGGGCATCATTAGGTATGTTTACACCATTGACAATGTCCTAAGGATTGAATAAGTACGGAACAACCTACATGCTTCGTCTGCATTTGTACCTACAATGCAGTGCCACCGTTACGCCAAGCTCAGCTGGTTGCAGCTGCAGGGGCTCCTGGTGTAGTATGGTGAGAAATCCACGATTATTTTTGCCTGTGCAAGCCCTGCAGTATTTCTTCAAAGAGATATTTTGTTATTTAGCTCCCATTACTGGACCGCTGCCCTGTGGAAGCCCACAGAAGGCTTCAGTTCCAGCAGATGTTATACTTTTCGCAGGTTCATCGGCCTTATCATTTCCTTCAGTATCACAGTGCCCGGGCATGCACAGAAGAGCGTTAAAAGAGGTTAAAATAAGTTGTTTCATTCCAATATTGATAATTGTCTTTCATGAAATAAAAAAGTTCGCAATACTTCTACATCTCCTCTCAGTCAATAATATACTGAATTGAAGACATAGTTCCATCGGAACGATGATAATTTGGGAATGGATCATGCTATGGAATGAAAACTTCCAAAATCCCCATGAAACCAAGTTTAGCTGGACAGAGGTATGTAGATTCATTACTGCATCCCATGTTGGCTTTGGATAGGTGCTTGCAGAGAGGCTCTTCTATATATGCAGGATAATGTCCTATTGAATACTTCCAGAGTTGCCAAATTTACCTTGGAGGTGAAAGGTGAAGTAATAGAGAATCAATTAATAAACATTTAAATTTGAAACAACAAATTCCATGAGTTCTTTCAAATTTTCCATGCAGATTTTTCGGAGGCTTGTGGGCATATTCCAAATGTCTTTTAGACATAGTACGCATTGCGGAGGGGGCTGTCCGGTAAGCAAATGATATGATGTGAGTCTTGTGTGTCGAATTTTTATTCGAGTAAGGTTTATCTGGTCCCTTCGAGACAATTTTTTTTTCTGGTAAAATAATGGTTGGTTCCATATGAATTCAGTTGTCTGTACAAATATACGTGGCGGCCATCTCGGAACAAATTTCCAGTCATGATCATAAAATTGCTCAAAACAGTTATTCCTTTTGACTCATTAGGAACACATGGTTAATGTAATGTATGCATATGTAAGGTAAAGCTTCGCTCCTAGCCAAAAATTGAAGATAAAGCTTCGCTCCAAGCCAAAAACTACGAATGACGAGAGCAGTGTTACAAATACTACTTTTAAAACTACATTATTTCTCTGTTCGAATCTGGGGACAAACTTTATTCATCGGAATTCAAAGAGCCTAAAAAAAACGACGTATATAATCATCCGAAAATTGAAGAAATCCTCCCCCGATTCGTTCAGAACAACATGAATATTGAATTCACACCAGAAAAAATAGTACGTAATCGAAATAATCAAACATCAAATACTTTATATGATTTTCTCAAAAAAATAGCGTGCAAACCATACCAACAAATATCAATCAAAAGTAATCATGTAAATCAATTGACAAAAGATCTTAATAACCAAAAATCTTATTTAAAAAGCAACTTACCGCCAATCTCTAACGTATATTTTCGCATATGAACTGCTATTGAGATTTCTACAACCACCCTACCTTCAACTATCGAGAACAAAGTAAATCGCTGTAGAAACTATAAACTTTAGTACAAGTATCTCTCTCTGAGTTATTGAAAATAAACTTATATCTATTAATGAACTAAATAAATTATCAGGTGACCAATAAAGTACACTCGTGTTTTAAGGGTTGCGCACTAGTGACAAAGGGTATGTTGAATTACGAGAGATTAATCTTCGATATATCCTATCTGTATGATTGAAATAAACTAAAATATGGTGTTAGATGGAAGAATTTAGCGTGACGGGATTTTATACCGTTACAAATCTATTGTAAAAGGACTGCTTGATAGTTCGTCCGGAATTTCAGCGGAATATGATACGATTCTTTATTCTGAATTTAAGGATAAGATACAGGTACATAGTACATATTCTATAATACATTAAATATTTTCATATCACGAATAAAGAAAAAATTGTCACTAAGCCACCAATATGACAGATAGTTTCCGAAATATAAAACATTTTTTTTCCTAGTTCTCAGGTCATCACGAAATTTTGCACGAAATTGCGGATTGGTATTTTATAATTAATTACCAAATTCCAATTTGATCGGATATGTATTTTTTGAGTTATTGAGGAAATAACAACAAATTACTGATGGTTATAACTCTGAAACCTTTCGATTATTGGAATATTTGATTATTCGAATATCTATAATTTAAAAATTCCTGGTAAAAATATGAAATATATTCATTATTCTATCAACGAGCGGGCAAAAAATCATGTCTTCACGTCATTTCCATTCCCGATAGTGGACTTTACTAACTGACAAAAAAACTGCAACCCCAGAAGGAGCTGTTTAAATTCTGATTTTTTTTGGTAAAACATAGATAGTATAAGAAGGAGTAAATGATTTAAATTTGGAGAACAAAATCGTGAAGGCTTTTTCATGTGAACATTTTTTGTTACTTATATATTGAAGTCGTTTTTTGCAAATTTTTCAAATTTTACAACAAACCAGCTTGTTCGAAGAGATCCAAAGTCGATGTTTAGTTGTTGTTAAAATGCCTAGAGCACGTGTACGTGGAATTTATCGCCAGCTAAGTGAATTAGAAAGAGGTCGAATTATCGGTCTACGGGAGGCGGCGTTCTCATTTCGAGAAATCGCCAACCGTACGAACAGATATCGAACTACTGTTATGAGATGTTGTCAAGCGTGGTTTGATAATGCCCAAAATCGAAGGAGAGTAGGCACCGGACGTCGAACAAATGAAGTTCAAGATCGAAGTCTAAGACTTATGGCTATTAAAGACCGACTTGCGACAACTCGATCTTTGGCCGATGAGTGGTTAGGAGTCCATCCTGTTACTGTCCGAACGGTTTACCGCTGGATAAGGTCTTTCGCACTGCAACATTATCGACCCCATTTTGTGTTACCTCTCACGGTTGAGCATCGCCGACAACGATTAGAGTAGTCCAGAGATCGTCAACATTGGAATGTGGAATGGCATCAGGTCGTCTTTTCTGATGATGATGAATCTCGATTCTCCTTGGGTGCACATGAGGGCCGAAGAAGGGTTAAACGACGTCGGGGAGAAAGACGTGAACCTCAGTTTGATATGAGCGTCATATACACCGGACAGTAGGCGTCATGGTATGGGGTGCTATTGCACATGCAAGTAGGTCACCTTTAGTCTTTATTCGAGGTAACATGATAGCGCTGCATTACGTTCAAGAAATAGTGGAGCCATATATTCTCCCTTACATTAACCGGCTCGAAAATCCAATATTTATGCAAGATAATGCTCGACCTCATGTTGCCAGAGTTAGTTCAAACGTTTTTGAAGCGACCCATGTGAATGTCCCCCGATCTTTCGCCCATATAGCATGTTTGGGACATCATGAGTAGAAGGCTTGGAAATGTACCCCCCCCCCCCCCCCCCCCCGGACTTTGGTGGCTCTGATACATAAACTACAGGTAGCTTGAGATAGTATCCCTCAAATATACCATCTTATTGCATCAATGGAAAGACGTGTTGGGGAGTGTATAGATAATCGTGGTGGGCAAACACTTTACTAACAAATTTATTAAAACAAATTGTAAACCCTCCTTTTTTTTCTTCAAATTTCAATCATTTACTCCTTGCTATATCATCTATGTTTTACCGAAAAAAATTAAAATTTAAACAGCTCCTTCTGGGTGTTGCAGTTTTTTTGTCAGTCAGTATATTAAAATATTTCACAGATGAAAAATCTAACATCACAAATGTTTCACCGTTCCAGGACTACATCCTGCACGTATCAGCGACCAGAGTGAAATTCCTGGAGACCGCCGAGGAAATGGAGATGATGAAGGAGGACGGCGTCGGACAGATGCGTGAATTCACTGTGAAGCAACTGGATGACTTCCTGCCCCGCGGGATGAACGTCGAGGACCTCTTCACCGTGGCGGACCGACAGACGATAGTCAGACACGAGCTGGAGAACGTAAGGGCCCTACCGGAGGACAATCACGTCCCGGGATTCCCGACGGTCGGCTTGTACGAGGGTCAAAGCATTTTTTCGATTTGCAGGTGAGAGGAGGTCCGATAAGGGGATTAGGGATTCTCGTGTTGGGTATGAATTTTTGATGGCGAGGTCGGTGTATCGACAAACAGGGACGGATAGCAGACAGTGGCGGCTTGTACTATGAGGCAATTGTGCACCAATAAATTTGGAGAATTACACTCGAATATTTCATTACTTATGCAGAATGTTTAAATCAATCGCCTAAGGGTTAACTGGGTTCCTCTTATAACCTCTTATATATTAGTGAATTAATTTCCAATTATTATTGAAGATATAAGTAGGATATTTAAGGATTTTTCTTAACAGAAAATCATGAATTGTGTATATTATTATAGTGGAAACAATTGGGTAATGAAGTATCGAATGGATAGAGTAGGCATCAAGTTGAAGTTCACTGTCTTAATATTTGAGAATTGAAGGAATTTTTGCTGGAAATTTTGCATGAAGGCCCAAATCATATTAATTGAGTGAGTAAATAAGTTTTCTCAAACAAATTCAGTGAATTTCAAGCATCAGATGATACAGATTTGGTCAATATACAATACGAGTTAGATTATGAGTAATCTGTGCTCAACGTACAAAGAAACTTCAGGGGAGTATCATTGTAAAGTTTTTAAATGCTTATAACTTTTTACCTGAGCCGAATCTGGAAAAATGGTAAATGAAAATAGTGTTTTATTTGATGAGAGGAATATCGGGTTAAAATTAATGCACAACTTAAAGACTCACCCTGTACATGTTTCCAGAGAATTCAAATTATTCATTTTCCGTACACCGAAATAATTATATGTCGGACTAGTCAAAATTATTTTAATTCCATCCCGTTGTAATAAGGCGATTTTCATTGGTATAAGTTTTCTGAGAATTCGAATTATTCTTTTTCCATGCACCGAAATAATTATATTAGTCGAATTATAAGAAATCATTTTTAATTCCATCCTATATGAAAAATGGGTTCAAGCCCTGTGGACAGGAGCTTTCTGGCGCTCTAGTTCAAACAGACAAATTATATCTCCGAAAGTATTGGTTTCTCACAGTTGGGAATTATATCAATGTATTCTTATGATAGAACTCCATCATAAAGGAAATTCAATTCAAATAATAGTTTATTTATCAAGATTAAATGAGCAATCTGAGAATGAGAACTGCACCATGGAAGAAATCGAATTAAATCTGGCCAATTTTGCCCAATAACGAACCTAACCGAGATATTCATCTCCCTAACCTACTCTGAAAATTTCAACTACCTAGCTCATACCGTTCGAGAGTTATGATAGAAAAACTTTTTAAAATTTTCCAAATTTTTTTTTGACACTTTGCGGTAATCTGGTCAATACAGAACTTCACATGCGTATAAAGGTCATAATTCTGCAATTTGATGCTTAATTTTAGATAGATCGAGTGATCGGTTTCGGAAATATTCATAAAAAATATTTTACTAAAATCGGCCATAACTCCGAAACCGCTTGATGGATTTCGCCTATTAACGAACTCGTCTGAGATATTTACGCTCCAAACCCACCTTGCAAATTTCAATCCGCTAACTCCTTTCGTTCGAGAGTTATCGTGCCTATGGCCGGCCGGCCGGACAGAATAGATTTCGACCTCGGATTCTTGATCAGTGAGTCGAACCAAATCGTTTAAGACCATTTTCATCGAAAAATTCGAAAATTACAGACATTTGGGCAAATTGATGAGCACACAGTTCCGAGGAACTAGAGCGCCAACAAGTTTCGTATGACAATTGCCCAAAACAGGTTTAAAGTACCTACAAACAGTAGATATTTCATAAAACATGTATGAAAGAAGAGTAATAATGAAAAATTACCTTGTAATCGATCAAAAATTTCCTGTTCTACGTTCACCAAATTTTCTCCTCTCTCGAACTACAGAATTATGCTTTAATATTTACATTCTATTTGCATTCTATGTCTATGGATGAAAAGCAGTCTCACTACTCTCAGATCTCTTACTACATGTTCCGTTCCGAAATGTAAGACTTTTCTGAGAAAAACTAATTTCAGAGCAAACAACTGAGATTTTTCTCACTTCGCTCACATTTCGGAATACACTTTATACTCATAATTCTTCGATTGATTAGATAATTTCATGTCTCAGGAAAATAAGTTGACATTATGACAATTCATACATGGAATAATTATATCATTCTGTGAAATACGATTTATTATTGAAATTTTGAAAAATCATATCTCCGAAAGTATTAGCTTGTTAGAGTTAAAAATGATATCATTGGATTCTTATGGTAAAACTGCTTATTGAAAAAAATTTAATTTGGAATTTGTTCTGAAAAAAAAATTTTTTTTTTGTTACTCCGATACCATCTGTCCGAATTTGCCCAGTAACGAACTTAGCCGAGCTATTTATCTCCCAAACCTACTCTGAAAATTTCAACTGTCTAGCTCATTCCGTTCGAGAGTTATCGTGCCGACGGCCGGACCGGCCGGACAGAATGAATTTCGACCACGGATTCTTGATCAGTGAGTCGAACCAAATCGTTTAAGACCATTTTCATCGAAAAATTCGAAAATTACAGACATTTGGGCAAATTGATAAGCACTCTGTTCCGAGGAACTAGAGCGACAAAAATTGGTTCAAGCACTAAAGTCAGGCACTTTTGAGCGTATGTTCTATTGTCCATTCTCCTGTATTGAGCACTCTTAATCGAATTTACCAAGGTGAATTCTATTGTCCGTTCTCCTGTATTGGACACTCTTAATCGAATTTACCATGATAAATTCGATTAAGAACGATTAACGAAAAAAAGTCTAAATAAGACTTCTTCGTCAGACACTTGACGAAACTCTTCTGAATTATTTGTCGTTGATCCATTCAATAATGAATATACCTCCCACGGCATCCTTTAATGATTATTCATCTTATAATGTTCACAATTATCGAAAGTGAAAGCCTTTAAATTTTGTTTGAGTAAGTTTCGAACTTGTCCATGTGTGACCTATTACCCTCAAAAATATGTACTTCTAAATCAGAAACACCCTGTATAAACCAAACTCATTTATTTTTTCAGGAAGGAAGGAATCATTACAAATGTTTATCCGCTACATGACAAAGAACACTTGAAGAAGCTCGGACAGAAATGGTTTCTCTCGAAGAAACAACCCTTTGGTAAGCATATGAAATCGATAGTCTATTGCCAATACGAACCTGAGAACTTACTTACGAAATTGTAAAAAAAATACTATATGAGCTATGAGTAATCATTAAAGGATACTATGAGAGGTATACTCATTATTGAAAGGTTTTTTCTGGGTTTTCTCTCCCAAACTCTGAAAAATATCTATAGCTATGGTTAAACTAAAACAGTGAACCTATAATATAATAAACGGTGTTCATTTTTGGCGTTCGGTCTTCAATAGGCATGATTACTACTCGAACGAAATGAGTTGAAATTTTCAAGGTAGATTTGGAGTCCAAATATGCGAGTTAATGGGCAGAATCGGGTCCCAGAGGTGTAGCCATCAGAAATTTTCTTTTTCCAATAACTCGAGAAATACTGATTTGATCGAATTGAAACTCGGTAATTAGTTGAAAAATGCTGACACAAAGACTTGAGATGTATTTCGTAAGGATTGTATGACTTGAATATTAAAAAATTTGATTTGACAGATACCTATCGCTGAAATTTCTCAAGAACCTTCAAAACCTATTATTACAGCAAAGCTCCTAATTCAAACTCGATCGGTTCTATATTGTTGGAGATATTGGCAATATATCGAAATCTTATAACGATTACTGTTTTACACTTGTTACATATTATTCGATCCAGTTTAAATTGAGAACTTGGCTGTGAAATAAGGTAGATATTCAATTATATATATGTATTCAACGTAATGTTATTACTGACGTATCGACTTCCCAAATTTGACTTCAGCCGATCTATGCACATAATTCTTTAAGTTCTCGTCAGGCAAGTCTAAAATCAAAAACTGTTGGCAACTTTGTTAGTCGAGTGTAAAATAATGGACCAGTACATCCCGATCGTTGGAATATTTCGATATTTCAGCAATATCTTCACTAACATAGATCCGATCGATTTCTAATTTGGAAATTCGCTGTATAATAAGGTTTTGTAGGCTCTCGCTGAATTTCAACGATATCTGACGGATAGTTACTGAGCTTTTTTTTTTTAAATTTTTCTATCATGCGATCCGCACAAAATTCTGCATAAGCCTTGGTGTCGGTATTTTTCAACTAACTACCGCGCTTCAATCCGATCAGATCATTATTTTTCGCATTATTTGGAAAAAAATTCAGATGGCTTTAATTCCGAAACAACTCGACGGATTATGTCCATTAACGAACTTATCCGGCGCATTTGGACTCCAAACGGTGTCTAAAAGTTTCAACTTTCTAACTCATTACCTTCGAGCGTAATCGTGCTGAAGGCCGGACCAAAATTCGAAAAATACAAACATTTGAACGAATTGATATGCACTCTGTTCAGATGAACAGCGCACCAAAAGACACCAACGTGAATTCAGGGGGCAGCTTTCCATTAATACATATGTAATTTAATTCGAGTTGATCAACAGGACTCAGCACGCCAACGCAGACAGATTTCACGTCAGTGCTTTTTTACATTTCTCAAAATGTCAAAAATATAATCTGCAGAAATCGGATAGCATTATTTTCTATTGTGATTGTATTTATAAGCAATTTTGCATTGTAAATAAGATGGCAATTTTAATCTGAATATGTATATTGAATATGTCTGTGGATTCACATAAAGATTTTCGGAAAAACATCACCTATATCTTGATGGACGATCCACATAACAATGCTTTGATACTGAATAATTTTCAGGAGTTGTCAATATTCACATATCCTCGTACCATGATATGAATCAATAACCAACAACTGATAATTATGAGTTCTGCTCATGCCTCAATTGATCACATATAAGTGGTCGGGAGCACTTAAGGAATAATTACTAAGCGCTAAGCCTTTTCATGAATTGCTTGAATTACTAAGCAAAGCACTGGATCTAAAAAGTACTCGGGAGCACAAAAAGGCTTCAAGTGTTTTCACAAGCACTAAGCACAATGATTTGGCTCAGGTCTGAAAGTTACCTTGTACAAGCGTTTCAGATTGTTTTTGATGAGCCTTGGGGTAGAATATCCCTGTCATTACGAGTAGTTCTCGGACAATCTCACACATTTTCCCAGAAGTGCCTAAACACCATCCAACTCAAGGACTAATCCAGCCATTAAAACTATTATTCTGTCCTTCGCAGGAAGTCGGGTATCTTCGGACCCTATCTGAGATTTCCAGACTGGAAAGAACCCCCGTCGTCTAGGGGGCTCCCTAAAGCTCGTATCGTTTTATTGCCACCTAGGTCCGGGACGAAATTTCAGATGGATGCCTTAGTAATGGTTATGTACCGCCAACGATGATAATTATAATAATGGATGATTAATTTACGAGGTGGTAGCTAAGGGAAGTGTTTTTGGAAGAGCGCAGTTTCCAAGTTGATAGATTCCGACTTTATGTTGTTTACGGTGATTTTATTTGTCGGGTCAACTGATTCTGTCGAACTTTCCCTGTTTCCTTTAATCTCTGGTCCGTCGTGTGGAGGATGGGGATTTAACTGGTATTAAAATGCTTAAAATGTCGGAGTAAAGGGGATAAGAAGACGAGGAATTTTTAATTCCGTTTACTGCGTCAATTAGTTTGTCGGGATATTTATTGTTGATGTTTGGTTTTTTATTGCCCGCATTCTCTACGGAACGGCGTGCTATCATTTTACCCAAACGTTGGCCGGCCGTTGCCACGATAACTTGAGAACGGAAAGAGATAGTGACTTGCAATTCTCAGGGAAGGTTGTGCATCCGAATCGTCGGTTAATTTCGTTAATGGGCATAAGCGGCAAGACGGTTCCGGAATTATAACGCTGAGATTTTGTTGTTATTTCCCAATAACTCAAAAAATGCAGATCCAATCAAATTGAAATCTGTTGTAGAATGTTGATGCGCCAATTTTCGCAAAATTTCCTTGAGATCGTATCTCTAGAAGAAAAAATATAAATTTTTCTTCGAAAAAAATTTGAATTTTTCTTCAGAAATTATATTTCAGAAACAATCTGTCTGATTCTGCTGAAATTCCGTACAAACCTTCAAACTCCATTTTGTTTCCAATATTTCCAGAAATATAGATTGGAATCTAGTACTCGGTTAAAATAAGAAGGCTCGAAGGTTCATGCAGTATTTGTGAGGGTGTGGGAGGTGTGAAGGGACAAAAGAAGATACGCGCAAAGGCTCCTGGCTTCACGCGGGCTCGTTGCGCGCATATTCTGGGGAACATCGTATTATCATTTTGCCCAAATGTCTGTAATTTTCGAATTTTTTGCGGAAAATGGTCTCAAACGATAAGGTTCGACTCACTGACGAAGAATTCGAGGTCACATTTGATTCTGTACGGCTGGATTGTTGTTAAGACTTGGGGCTGCAACCCCCCAGGACACTGCGATGGATGTACGTCAGGATTGTGAGATGTACTCGACAAAGTACAAAGGCTTGCCTGTGTGTATTACTGGATCTATGGGAACCTGTCCTGTCAGGGCATTTGAGATTATCACAAATCTCACACCCCTTCATCTAGAGATAGACAAAATGGCCCATGAAGCCATTCTCAGAATATCTAGGAAAATAACAGGTAATAAGATTATCAAAAACTAGAGAGCCTGGTCCTCTCTTACCAGGTACATTTCATCAGCCAATCTTCCTAGTGACGAAATGATTAAGAAACTAAGTATCGAAAAGAACTTCACAACGATGCTAGGTAGGAAGAAAGACTGGGACAGGGAATCAACCACTCACTTTGCAGTAACCTTGTCAATGCAAAGTTTCACATGCGTATAAAGGTCATGATTCTACAATTTGGTGCTAAATTTCAGATAGATCGAGTGAACGGTTTCGGAAATATTCGTAAAAAATGAGTTTTTCTAACATCGGCCATAACTCCGAAACCGCTTGATGGATTTCGCCCATAAACGAACTTAGCCGAGATATTTACGCTCCAAACCCACCTTGCAAATTTCAATCCTCTGACTCCTTTCGTTCGAGAGTTATCGTGCCTACGGCTGGCCGGACCGGCCGGACAGAATCGATTTTAACCTCGGATTCTTGATCAGTGAGTCGAACCAAATCGTTTGAGACCATTTTCAGCCAAAAATTCGAAAATTACAGACATTTGGGCAAATTGATAAGCACTCAGTTCCGAGGAACGAGGAACGAGGCATATATCATTGAAAATAAACCATTACTATACAGGGTGTTCTTTATATCACGGTACAATTCTACGCGGTTGAAGCATTAACTAAATAGATACCTTGGATGGATTCTCATAATGTATTTGGTATTTGATCAAGGGTGTTTTTCTTTTAACGTCATATTTGTCCGAAATTGTCATACATGGTGTTTTTCTTTTAACGTCAATTGCAACTCACTGTTTTTCACGCCAATCGTACAATTCCATTCAATTGAGTTAAAAAATATACTTTCGAGGCATACATCATTGAAAATAAACCACTACTATACAGGGTCTTGTTTTTCTCACGGCACAATTGTACGCGATTGAAGTGGTTTGTGCCACAAAAAAAGCATTAACTAAATAGGCACATTGAATGGAATCTCATAATGTATTTATCCGAAATTGTCATACAGGGTGTTCTTCTTTTAACGTCAATAGCAACTTGCTCTTTTTCACGCCACTCGTATAATTTCATTCAATTGTGTTGAAAATTATACTTTCGAGGCATACAGCAATGAAAATAAACCATTACTATACAGGCTGTTCTTTATATCATGGCACAATTGTACGCGATTGAAGTGATTCGTGCCACAAACAAAGCATTAACTAAATAGGTACCTTGGATGGATTCTCAGAATGTATTTGACCGAAATTGCCATACAGGGTATTTTTCTTTTAACGTCAATTGCAACTTGCTGTTTTTCACGCCAATCGTACAATTTCATTCAATGGTGTTAAAAATATACTTTCGAAGCATCCATCATTGAAAATAAACCATTACTATACAGGTTGTTCTTTATATCACGGCACAATTGTACACAATTGAAGTGATTTGTGCCACAAACAAAGCATTAACTAAATAGGTACCTTGGATTGATTCTCATAATGTATTTGACCGAAATTTCCATACAGGGTGTTTTTCTTTTAACGTCAATTCCAACTTGCTGTTTTTCACGCCAATCGTGCAATTTCATTCAATGGTGTTAAAAAATATACTTTCGAAGCATCCATCATTGAAAATAAACCATTACTATACAGGATGTTCTTTATATCGCGGCACAATTGTACGCGGTTAAAGTGATTTGTGTTACAAACAAAGTATTAACTAAATAGGTATCTCGGATGGATTCTCATAATGTAACAAGTTTGTTTTTCCTTTGATGTGTGGACATATGGCGCATGGACAATTATACGTCGCGTGTTCGTGCATCGGAAAACCTTTATCTTTGTTTATTTACGCACCACAAAACAAAACAAAAAATATAGTTTATCAGAAAGTTTTAAATTGATTAGGAGACTGTATCATAACTGTGTGGGTCTGTCAATATCAAATTGAAACATCATAAATAGCCAGTATTTCAGGAAAACTCTGTTTTGTAAGTAAGCAGCATCATGTGCAATTAATCGAATATAATAACTTCATTCATACCAACCTTTTTTTTATTGAGTTAGGCGGTACGAAGTTCGCCGGGCCAGCTAGTATACAATATATAATACATAACTATTTTATCAATAAACTTCAAGTTTTCTTCTGAAATATCCGAGTTTGCATTGAAAACTTGTTTCAAAATAAATTGAAAAAAAAGTTTTCTAGCGTAGGGCCCCGGAAATTGTAAATCCGCCACTGCTACCAACCGTGATTTCTTCATCCGTAAGCAACAAGGAGGCCCCGATATAGAATCTAAGGAAGTGTGTCTATTGGTTAATCAAGCCTTGCAACTTTGTCTATCGTCCAGCGAAACTTTGAATCCCGACCATCCCAGCGGATTATCATCGGCAAGTAACAGTTACCGTCTTCAGAAACTTCTGGATGTCGGGTTTATGGATCGCCGACATAACGAACAACTGGGTCGCACGCGCGCCTCGCTTTTTTCAAGCATGAAAGCAGTCCCTTAATGACGCCATTATGCAATATCGCGGTTATTTAAAAGTGACAAAAGCCCTATGATCTCTGCTCATCCCCTCGCGACTTCGTTCTTTCCCCTTTCCGTGATTAGCGACCCGTTTTGCCGCGCCGCGACTCGAATTACGTAAACTTGCGGGTTTTCCATTCTCCGCGCGGAAGGGTTCAAAGGACGTAAATGGATTAGTTGTTGACGTTGCGCGTTATATTTCATAATTTCGAATGAGACGGGGGCCCGTACTGATGATATTTCTTTGCGACCTGAATGCCGGTGAAGAAAGAGTTGGTATTTTGTCTTGATGGCTCTTTGTTGCGCATAATGATATTTCTCGTTTCGTGTCATCTCAACTTAGAATTTATGCTACAGAAAATGAAATAAATATTGTCAACATGATTATATTAAAAAATTGGTTCAAGCCCTGTGGACGGGAGCTTTCTGGCGCTCTAGTTCAAACAGACGAATATCTCCGAAAGTATTAGTTTCTCAGAGTTGGGAATTATATCAATGTATTCTTATGATAGAACTGGATCATAAAGGAAATTCAATTCAAATAATAGTTTATTTATCAAGATTAAATGAGCATTCTGAGAATGAGAACTGCACCATGGAAGAAATCAAATTAAAATAGCTGAAATGAATTCGACTCTCTCTTATAGAACAGGATGACATGTACGAGTATGAACACAGATCATATAATAAAGCTTAGATAGACTAATTATAGCATTCTGTGAAAACATAGAAGTACGATTCATTATTGAAATTTAGAAAAATCATATCTCTGAAAGTATTAGCTTGTTGGAGTTGAAAATGATATCAATGGATTTTTATGGTGAAACTGCATCTTAAATAAAAATTTAATTTGAAATTTGTTACTTAAAAAAAATTATTTTTTTTCGTTACTCCGAAACCATCTGGCCTATTTTGCCCAATAACGAACTTAACCGAGATATTCATCTCCATAACCTACTCTGAAAATTTCAACTCCCTAGCTCATTCCGTTCGAGAGTTATTGAAAATTTGTTGAAATTTTCAAAAAAATTTTTTGACACTTTGCGGTAACCTGGTAAATACAAAACTTCAAATGCGTATAAAGGTCATGATTCTTCAATTTGATGCTAAATTTCAAATAGATCGAGTGATCGGTTTCGGCAATATTCATAAAAAATGTTTTTACTAAAATCGGCCAAAACTCCGAAACCGCTTTATGGATTTCGCCCATTAACGAACTCTTCCGAGATATTTATGCTCCAAACCCACCTTGCAAATTTCAATCCTCTAACTCCTTTCGTTCGAGAGTTATCGTGCGTACGGCCGGCCGGGCAGAATCGATTCCGACCTCGGATTCTGGATCAGTGAGTCGAACCAAATCGTTTGAGACCATTTTCAGCCAAAAATTCGAAAATTACAGACATTTGGGCAAATTGATAAGCACTCTGTTCCGAGGAACTAGGGCGCAAAAAAGAGTAGTTATAAGATCCAAGCCGCTATGTGCTATTCACTTCAAAAAATTGTTGCTTAGATCTCTTGGCAATTTTGTTAGAACTTATTGAATAAGCTATCAATCGATTGGATGTTTTCACTACCACAATATTTGAGCTTTTCGGAAGTTGTCTACAGTTCTAACTCAGAAAACCTTAAATTGTGGATAAGACCCATTCACGTCCAAGGCGACGATATTCTATTGTCTATTCACCTCTATTAGACACTCCTAATCGAATTAACCATTGATATAGTTCGTTTTATCGGCATTTATAAAATACGAATATATTTCGTACCATTTTAATGACAGACTTGAGTAATGAGTCTAGAGTTGCCTAGGCGAGTAGAATGAATTATTTTAGAAGAAGTTGATTCAAGTGAGTGCACTAAAACGCTAATCAACGGAAATATCACATAAAAATAGGTCAAATCTCATGTCAAGAGTAATTTGAACTGTTCTGACAGTTGGAAGGTAAGTAAATCATCGATAGAATTTGATTTGCCTCTTATAATGCTAAAGTGGAATATCATTTAAATAATTAATATCCCATATGATAATATTGTAATTTCCATTTGAATCTATCAATGTCGAAAGAGTTTTTCCATAATCTGTAGCTCTTTATTGTACAGACAGACTGAAGGAATATACTCTCAACAGTTTTTGTTATTCTATAAAGCATTCGTTAAATATGTAATAATATACGAAAAAACTTACGTTTTGAGGGATTTTAGGATCAGATATTCACGAAATTCCGCGAAAATTAGCGCGTTTGCATTCTACAAATAATTGCCGAGTTTAAATTGGATCGGATTTGTATATTTCAAGTTATACCCATTAACGCACCTAAATGTCGCATTGGGATGCGCAACCTACCCTGAAATCTGCATGTCGCTATCTCTTTCCATTCTCAAATTATCGTGAGATGCATAATATTTTTTAGAATTTCTAGTTGCCGATACTCACAAATATTCATATGCATCTTTATGTCGATATTTTATAACTAGTTATTATGTTTCGATTCGATCGCATCTCTATTTTTTGACTTATAGAGAAAATTATATTCTAGATGGGTATAACTCCGAAACTGTTGGGCTGATTACGCCCAACGAACTTTACTTTTCCATTCGGATGCGTAACATACCCTGAAAATTTCAAGTCCTCATCTCTTTCCCTTCTCAAGTTATCTTGAAATAAATAATATTCTTGAATTTTTTTTTTCAATTTTCTAGTTATTCGATTCTCAAAATTTTACGAATGTCCTTGTGTCAGTATTCTACAACTAGCTACCAAGTTTCAATCCGATGGGATCTGTATTGGTTGAAGAAAAAATTAGTACTCGGAAACTGTTCGGCCGATTATGCCAATTAAAGAACTTGTCCGCCGTACAGTGACTATATTCCCATGGGAATGGTAGTTCGTCGTAGTTGGATGAGCCACCTACCCTGAAAATTTCAAGTTACTATCTCTTTCGGTTCGAAAGTTATCGTGGCAATGTATTTTATACACTAAACTATTATTGTCCAGAACTGGAATTTTATCTTTTAATCTAGTGAACCAGGAATTGCAGGAGAACAAGCTGTAAGTAAACAGCTTGACCTCAATGAAACCTGATTACAAGTCTGGATATCTTAGTGTGAGACTCGGGATATAGCGAAACTTGCCATGGGTTTCTTCTATTGGCTCAGCATTGGTTAACAAAGATGGAGAATAGTTATTCAGACTTAAAATTATCCTGATTTTTTGTAAATTGAGAAAACAGTCTGACTCAAAATACAAAATCCTTCCAGAACTCGTTGGTACAGCGTACCAACTTGTCTTCAGAGATTCATCCTCACATCTATTCACAAGCACATTGAAGAATGGTAGAGAGTTGTTGGTCTCCACCTCCATGGTGAACTGAAGACTAGTGTTAGTGATCAAATATTGCAAAAAGTTCTTCGCGCTTGTCGATGGGTACTGTTGAAAAGGTGTCCTCAACATATAGTTTCACGAATGATACTCCGAAAGATATAACTCCGAGACAAGTTTGAATCAATTCTGCCATCACCAAGTAAGCCAAATATGGAACAGCTGGGATCGCCCATGGGATTGTCATCAACTTGTTCATAAAATTGGCCATTGAACACGAAAAAGCTGGACGATGAAAAAAAAATCGATACATTTCAAGAAAAGGTTCCTTAGGGGTATCTGAGAATGCTGAAATATACCTCCAATTTTCCTCAATAATGTCGAATTTTAGATATTTTGGAATATTCGTATACAACGAAACAACATCTAATGGCACATCATTCCTCGTTCCTGTTACTCACTATGAATATGATAACTGAAGGAAGTGAAGCATCTAAGTCTTATATTACTCCGTGGTACTTAATATATTAAATATAGACGTGATACTAAAGGACCCCTATAACTGGACGTATTTCCACCACTGCCGTGAACAGAAGGGATAATTGAGGAGTAAATTCCTCGAGCATCAAGTCTATGGCACCCTCGGATCACAAATTTATCGATATTACCAATTTATTGTCACAACGTGGTACACCTTAGCAGCTTCACATCTTCACGTTCATCAGATGCTCATAATCATCCAACCTTCCGCACAACTTGACATCGGGAATTTCTGCCCTACCTGCCTCTCCAAACATCCGAATCGCTAGTTTCCGATAGTCTCATCCCCCGAGCTTACCCTTTCGCCTCTATCGCTTCTCCCGCAAGTTACCCCTCATTAGACCAAAAGGGGAGCGCAAGATCATTATTAGCAAACCTGACACGTTTTCTGTCTGTCATCGAGACCGCGGGGCTCCATTCCTGGAGGCCGGCACGGGACGGGGGGTGCGTTAATTGACCCCGTAAGCGGTTGTTGAATAAACCTACATCCTCATTAGACGGTGGGTCCCTCAGTTTCTGGCAGATTATTATTATTCCCCCTGAAGTTGCTGGGCAAACTGGAGTGATTTACTGAATAAGAAAGCGGAACACCCTTGATTGACATAGTGATGTTTGGGTTATTTTACCCTTGGGTTGTTCTCCTCCGGTATTTGCGGTTCAACGAATCATAGCGTAGGTCTCGAGGAAAAAATTCTACCGTCACATCGATGAAAGATGTACTCGAACTTATTGTAGACGCGAAAATAATGACGGAAAGATAGGTGCGAATAATTTTGATATTGGTGCCCCACAAGGCTCAATTGTAGGGCCTATTATATCTTTTATTTTCATTGATGACGTGTTCAACAACAGTGATGATGAGTATCTCAGTGCGGAGGTCTTGAATAGGTCAAAATTACGTGAATCTATAGAGGAAAAGTCTATGTCTATAGGAGATGATAAATATTGTTTCAGACTAATAGTCTTCTTATCAATGAAGGAATATTTTCCAACTAACTGAAAAAATTAAAATCGAATATTTATCACAGATATTTCCTAGTTGGAAAAGACATAGATATACTGCAGAAAACTAATGTTATCTGATGATGTTCAATATGAATATTCAATTCGAACTTCAATATATTTCCAGAAAAAAAAATTTCAAGAACATATTATTTATTGTATTGCTATTAATGTTTTATTATGCCCATTAACCATCTCAACTGTCACATTCGGATGCGCAACCCATCCTGAAAATTGCGAGTCGGTATCTCTTACCGTGCGAAAATTATCGTGGCAACGGCAGTCCTGGCGGACAGAATTGAATTTGACCTTAAATTCTTCATCAGTGAGTCGAACTTATTCGTTTGAGACAAGTTTCGGAAAAAAATTCAGCGATTTCGGACGAATAGTTTCTGATATATAGAATGGTTTTCAATAATTTTTTTTTAATTTTCTAGTGATACGATCCTCAAGAAATTTTGTGAAAATTTTGGCGTTGGCATTCTTCAACGATTTACCATGCTTAAATTCGATCGGAATTGTATTTCTTGAGTTATTAAGGAAATAACAACATTATTCCAGATGGGTATAACTCCAAATCCGTTTGGCTGATTATGCCTATGAACAAACCGAAATATCGCAGTCAAATGTGCAACCTACCCTATCTACCGCTATCTATTTCCGTACTCAAGCTATTGTGAGATAAATAATATTTTTCGATAATGTTTTTTAAATTTTCTAGTGATACGATTCTCCCAGAATTTCACAAACGTCTTTGTGTCGGTATTCTAGAACTATACTCCATTCACTTTTATAAAGTCTCCCTGTTGGCCATGATTTAGGACTATTACGTTTTTGTAACTAATACACAGGCAGGTTGGCACTGCTGAAATATCGTCAAGGTCAAAACAATTCGCAGAGACGTTGCCAATTTCTACTCTCAACATACTCATAACATAATCTTCAATCTTAGACAAGATAATAACATAAGGTAATGTGTCTTAATTATCACAGACCATTATCTTCGAATAATAAAGAACTCTTCGCTTTGAAATTGAAAATGCCGAAGTGCTATACAGAACCGAAATCTGCAATAGAAAAACTTCATTCTGACATGTTGAACTCTCGAATGAAATTAGTTAGTTTCCTATCATTATATTTTATTGAGGTATAAGAATGACTCGGGATTCGTAGTACTACTACATTTTGAGAATGGTGTATTTCAAGTTGTGCAACAAGGTATTTAAATGTCTTCTTGAGAGAAGTGGGGAATTCTATAGGTACGTGTTTTCGTTTAGAACTTTTCCTGCCGGGTTATTCGGGTACTTTCATTCTTTTTTGGCGCTCTAGTTCCTCGGAACTGAGTGCTTATCAATTTGCCCAAATGTCTGTAATTTTGGAATATTTCGATGAAAATGGTCTTAAACGATTTGGTTCGACTCACTGATCAAGAATCCGTGGTCGGAATTCATTCTGTCCGGCCGGTCCGGCCGGCCGGCCGTAAGCACGATAACTCTCGAACGGAATGGGCTAGAGAGTTGAAATTTTCAGAGTAGGTTTGGGGGATGAATATCTCGGCTAAGTTCGTTATTGGGCAAAATCGGACAAATGGTTTCGGAGTAACAAAAAAAAAATTTTTTTTTTTACGAAACAAATTCCAAATCAAATTTTTTTTAATAAGACGTTTTATCAGAAGAATCCATTCATATCATTTTCAACTCTAACAAGCTAATACTTTCGGAGATATGATTTTTTTAAATTTCAATGTAAATCGTATTTCACAGATTGATATAATTATTATTCTATGTATGAATTCTCATAATGTCAACTTGACAGAAGGGAATATTGTAACTTCAAAAATATTGGGGTTGAAATACTCGTATTTTAGCGATGCAACAGGGACCTCACCCGAAAATGTTTGAAAATATTACGTAAATATTGAAAGCATAATTCTGTAGTTTGGTGAACGTAGATCAGGAAATTTTTGATCGATTACAAGGTAATTTATTATTACTTATCTAATAAACAATTATTTGAATTGAATTTCCTTTATGATGCAGTGATATCATATGAATACATTGATATAATTCCCAACTCTGAGAAACCAATACCAGATATAATTTTTCTGTTTGAACTAGAGCGCCAGAAAGCTCCTGTCCACAGGGCTTGAACCCATTTTTCAAATGAACTATCATAAAGTAACGGACTACTCTATCCATTATTTTTCAGTGAAATTCACACTTGATACTTGATTTCCATACAAGAAAATAGCATAATTGAATATTCCAACCAGTTTATATACGTGAATTATTTCTAGTAGGTAACAACAGAGGAAAAATTTTCTTCTACAGTTGCCAGGACTGTGGAATTTTTGAATTCACATAATATCTTATCAAATTCATTATTTTTCACAATTTTTCACATTTTTCACGTAAATTCACATTGTGAAAATACGTAATTACTACGACTTCTTTGTAGAGAGGACAACGTTCCGTAGTTATCTGACAGGAAAATTCCTATAACCTAACATTTTCAAAATATACATGTTGAAATGTGTCAAATTTTCATGACCAACGGGGAGACTTTATAAAAGTGAATGGAGTATACCTACCAAGTTTCAATTCGTTCGGATCTGTATTGGTTGAAGACAAAATCAGTACTCGGAAACTATTGGACCGTTTATGCTCATTGACGAACTTGTTCGTTGTATTTGGACGCGCCATCTACCAAAATTCCAAGTCGCTCTCTCTTTCCGTTCTTCATCAGTTGGTCGAACAGATTCGTTTGAGACCATCTTCGGCAAAAAATTCGTAAATTACAGACATTTGGGCAAAATCATAGCACGCTGTTTCCCAGAACTTGCGGGCAAAAAATGACGATTCTGGGCGTGCGTTGATGCAGTTCCGGAAAATGGCCCCGTTTTGTTTTCAGGTGGCCACACTGTATAAGGACGCTCTATACCACCGAATTTCCCAAAAGTAGTAATTTATTCCAACCCTGCTCGGGACACATGTATCGCGACCCAAAGGCGTGAATCTTCCCGAGATGCACGATCGGTTCATCATCTAATTGTTCCCGGCTCGCTGTCCTTTCGACGCCTTCTGCCCGCAATTACGCCGCCCCCAGAGAGGGACGCGTAGTCGGTTACAGTTTGCGAACAGCTCCATCAACAGACCAGACACGTTTCCGGTTTGACCCCGAAAAGGACACACAGGTGATCTATGAGACGGGCCTTCAAATCCCTCCGTAATATTGATGTATGTGAATGGGGCTTTATGGGGACGTCCTTGCTATGGGTCGTTCTGTGTATTTAGATGGATGTACTGCCTCTGATATTCGAGGTGGAGTAGAAACGGATTTAGGGGTTGGGCGTTATTCAGGGTAAAAGTTTGACGAGTCGATTGAAATAGTATTTTGCGTGTCCTTCCAGGGTAATAGTCTCCTGTATACATAAGTAATCATTAAAGGATACTGTGGGAGGTATACTCATTATCATTTTCTTGAAGAAACTGGATATCCGAGGCAATTCATAAATAAATGTATCATAAATTTAGATAGAAGAACAAATAATCAAGAACAACAAAATAATCAACAAGTACAACAGAATAATCAACAAGAACAGCAACCCAATCTGTTGAATGTGATCCCTTATGTTCGTGGCCTTTCTGAAAAAATTAGAAGAATCGGTTCTAAGTTCAATATAAGAACCGTCTTCAAAACACAGAATGATCTTAGGTCTTTAGTAACGAAAACAAAACCCATAAATGAAAAACAAAAATCAGAAAACTGTGTATATAATATTCCTTGTATTTGTGGTAAATCATACACAGGAGAAACATCAAGACCACTAGAAGTAAGAAAGTCAGAGCATAAGAATAACTTGAGAAATAGAGACATACAGAAATCAAAAATAGCAGAATATGTATGTACAATCCAAGGAGATCACATGATGGATTGGAGTAATACAAAGATTCTAATGACAGAACCTGATTTTATGAAAAGGAAACTTAAGGAGTCAACTTGTATTTTATTGAACAGAGAATGCAATTTTGCAAATTGCTCAATTGGTATTGACCATATTTGGCTAAATTGATTGAAAAAGGAGTTGGAACTTGGAAATTTCTATGCGAAGTAAAACTATGTTAGCTATGATTTTTAAATAGTGTCAATGTGGCAATTCTTGAATTTCACAAAATAACTATCAACAAAATAATTCTAACGATTTTAATTGAGCGTCTGACGAAGGAGTCTGATATAGACTTCGAAACGATACGATATAGTTGTTTCTTCGTTGATGTTGTTTCGTTGTTGTTTGTTAGGCAACATTGTTCAATTGATTGCTTCTGACAAATATCCTGTGTTTCTTACGCAGAAGCAAATCACAAAATAATTAATTTTTATTTTATAGATATTTTTCAGAGTTTGGGAGAGAAAACCCAGAAAAAAAACCTTTCGATAATCCTGTATAAATAACTGTACTTTGTAAATTTGATCTAGTGATGAAACATTCCGCTGTACGTAATGTACAGAAGAAATTTTCTAAATATTGTCTCTACACCTCAGAAAATATACATCCAACAAAAATCGAAATCAAGTGGTGGGATATAGAATAATAACGGTTGATTTTTAAACAAATTTTTTTTTTGGCAACCCTTTTTTTACAGCTGAAGGGGGTTTCGTGCCTTGTGTGACTGTAAAACTTGTTCAGTGTGGTCTATAATTTAACTATGAATCGACTTACAAACGAACAACGCTTGCAAATTATTAAATTTTTTTATAAAAATTTATGCTCGGTTAATAAAGTGTATTGTGTATTTCTTCCATTTTATGGTCAGTTTGGTCGACCTTCTCAGGCGGCTATTCGGAATCTTGTGACTAAATTTCGCACCAAATTCACATTATTGGATATTAAACCACCAACACACATACGTAGAGTGTGGACAGAGGAAAATATCGCAGCTTTATCCGCCAGTGTTAGTGATGACAGTGAATTGTCGATTCGGCACCATTCGCAGCAATTGGGCCTTTGTTACTCCACTACGTGGAAAATTTTGCGGAAGGATTAAGCTGTGAGACCTTTTAAAATACAGCTGGGGCAAGAATTGAAGCAGCATGACCTACCACAACGGATAACTTTTAATGATGAGCGCTGGCAAAGTTGGATGAAGATCCACTTTTTTATCGCTAAATTATGTCGTGGTCTAGATCGTGTGATGTTACGCCTCTGAATTATTTTTTGCGGGGCTATGTTAAGGCTCATGTCTATAGCGAGAAGCCCGCAACGATTGACGTACTGGAAGCCTATATTGAAGAATTTAATCGTGAGATACCGGCTGATATGTTAGAGAGAGCATGCCAAAATTGGAACCGGCGTATGGACCATTTGAAGCGCAGCCGCGGCCTACATGTACATGAAATTATCTTCAAACATTAAATTATATGAATTGTTCTATTGACTCAAATAAAGATTTCATACATTTTTATGTGTTTTTTTCTCAAATCAAATCCGAAAGCTCTTAAAAAATCACCCGTTATTTTGACTAATGAGTTCTCAACCTGACACTCAGATGGCGCTACAAATACAGAATTAATGTCTTCTTCGATTGGTATACTTGCCTCCAAAAGGAAAAGGTATCTTTCAAAATTTCCTGACGATTTCACGGTTGGTTCAAAAGTTAGAGTGTTCTTAGTGAAATAGCTTTCAAACAAGAAATATTTTTGCTTAAACAAGTACCCTGGCAAAACCATATCACCAATTTGTTCTGTACCCCTGGCTAGCTATAGAGCTAGCGCCAGTCTCTTCATAACGTTGTTATGTCGAGAGTTACAGATGTCAGGTGGGGATTAGTTGAAAGGAGATAAAATTATCACAATGTTACTTACCTAACTCTCAGACTCCAGAGCAAACTAGATTGCATTTATTAGTTGATACAGTGGTAGGTAGAAAGCAAACTAAAGCATATACAGGGTCAGGGTGAGTCTTTAAGTTGTACATTAAATTTAACCATGGATTCCTCTCATCGAATAAAATGCTTTTTTCATTTACCATTTTTCCATATTCGGCACAAGGAAAACGATACAGGCTGTTGAAATTTAAAAAAAAATCAGTTTTTTTTGTAGCTTTGACATGGTTTTTCAGATTTGAATGAGTTTTGGTATAAAGTTTTCTATGGCACATAATCTCCATTCAACAGTTTTTCCCTACTTTTACTGATTTCCTCGTTATAGACTCGCGTATTCCAAAAACTATGAGAAATTTGCATAATGAAAGCATATGACGGTTATCTTGAGTCATTTTTGAAAAACTATATCCTTATTTGAAATAAAATTTTTCTTCATCATTTCTCCTTAACCGTACCGTTTTCGAGATATTCTTCATTGAATTTCATAAAATATGAAAAGAATTACAGAAATTCACCGGCTTTCTTCGATCCGAACCTGGAATACAATCACAGCTGATCTGCTCGAATAAAGACATAGACCGAGTATTGATTTCAAAGTTGACTCCTATGTAAATTCAATTCAATCTCGCTTGTTTCCAAATTGTTATAATTACCATATTAAAACGGGATAAGCTAATAACAACTTATTCAAACAGTTCGTAGAGTAGTTATCTTTCTGGAAATAGATGATGTGATTCTGCACAATCATTCTAAGGATGTCTCTAATAAACAGAACATAATTTCATCGACTTAATTTTCAACAGATATAGTAGTATATTAGTATGCATGAGGGAAATATCAATAATAAGTATCATTCCACCTTTTCATCCCAATTATTCTTGACGAGAAATTCATAATCTGGATCTACGGAATTATGTAAACAAATAAATAAAGAACCACCGGCGAACAAAGACATATTCTGTGGCTAACCTAACATTATTACATTTCTGCTTCTGTCACAGTATAATAAAATATGATTATATTGTGTCTATACGAGGTCGTCACTTGCATAAGGCCTGTTTTGGTTCGCAGTAGGGATAGTTCAAAATCGGTCCTAAAGTGAGGGACAAACGTAGCGTGTGAAATATTTCGCCCAGGTCCAATTACAATAAATGTGTGTGACTACTTTGGACGGTTCTAGTACCGCCCCTATTGCGAACCAAAACAAGCCTATAGAGAACATAAAAATAATCACAGATTGTTTTTCTCGATTTATTAGATTAGAGGTTATAGTAAATGTTGTTAGTATTATATTCGTTTATATGATGCGAATTAAAAATAGGTAAGGAATGTGAAAATAGTTGAAGAAGATAATGTGGATAATTTTACAGTGCATATTCGATGAAAATCAAGTTGGAAAATGCAGCATAAAGATAATTTAAAACCATTTCACAAGACTTCATTGAGTATATACGATTTCGTTGAATTTCGTGTCCGACATCTTCAGGAGATGTTTTCCTTCAATTGTATCAGTAGTCACCGATACAATTGAAGGAAGACATCTCCTAAGATGCCGGACACTCGGACCGGCGAAACGTCGAGCTGCTTAGCCCAACGACGGCCTAAACACCCGATGGAACAAACCAATAACATAGAAAATTATTGAAAAAAATTCTATTATCAGAAACTATTCGTCTGATACCGCTGAAATTTTGCGAGAGCCTTCAGAACCTAACTCCACTACCAAGTTCCAAGTTTGAACATGATCGGATCTATATTGTTGGAGATCCGAGTAGCCTTGTGTGAAATCCGAAGCTGGATGGGTGAGCGTTGCCTCGACAACTCTTGAACGAAAGGGGATAGGGACTTGCAATTTTCAGGATGGGTTGCACATCTGAATGGAAGAGTTAAGTTTGCTGTTGGCCATAATCAGCCCAACGGTTTCGGAGTTATACCCATCTGGAATATTATTTCCTCGATAACTCAAAAAATATAGACTCGACCGAATTGAAGCTTGGTAACTAGTTGAAGAATATCGACTTGAAGAAGTGTGAAATTTTCTGGGGTCCGTAACACTAGAAAATTTTTAAAAAATTACGAAAAAATATTATGTATGTCATGATTCCTTGAGAACGGTAAGAAATAGCGACTTGCAGTTTTCAGGGTAGATTACGCATCTGAATACGACATTTATGTTCGTTAACTACCATAATCGGCCAAATGGTTCTGAAGTTATATCAATCTGAAATTTTGTTGTTATTTCCTCAATAACTCAAAAAATACAAATCCGATCCAATTAAAATATGGTTATTAGTTGTAGAATGCCAACGCGAAAATTCTTGCAAAATTTCGTGAGGATCGTTGTCAGAAGCTTTTGCGCGTATGTTCTCTTGTCCATTCTCCTTTATTGGACACTCTTAATCGAATTTACCATGGTGAATTCTATTGTCTGTTCTCTTGTATTGGACACTCCGAATTTACCATGGTAAATTCAATTAAGAGTGTCCAATACAGGAGAATGGACAATAGAACATACGAGCAAAAGCTTCTGACTTCACGTCAGTGCTTGAACCAATTTTTTCACTTTAATGCTAGAGAGACGGTTTGAAGTTTTATGCTGTATTTTGTCAGGATGTGTGAGACGTGGATAGACAATAGTACATCCGCTCAAATGCTTCTGACTTTTTTCATTCGTCGCTTTTTGTCATATCAAAAAAAATCAGCCGCCTTCCGCAGAGAAGTCATTTATTATTCACCCCGACAAAAATCAGCCATTTTAAATACAACGCGGAGGATCGCTCCAGGCCCGAAATCAAATGAGGAAAAAAGGAAAATCTCTTTCTCCCGCGTTGCATAGACTCCCCCACCCCCTTCAACGTGCGTATATTTTCATTCGTAACGAGCTAATTGATCAACGAGTTTACGGCCAACGACAGGCGGAAGATTTACGGGAGCCGTTAATCCCCGGAGGTTCCAAAAACCGAATAAAACTGTCCTCCCGTAATAAACATCCATTCTTGCCGCGGCGTTTTCCCAAAATTTCGATCCCGGAGGGATTAATCCGTGCCCTTTGGTCCGCGCCGTTCGATAATCGTGTGGATATAATTTTACGGCAACCCTGTTATTATGTCTTTTAATATTCATGAAGGGTTTCGGACCTGAGGAAGGCGAGGCGAGGCGGTGGTCCGGCAGGCGGTAAATTTTAACGCGCGTTAAATTTTCGCGGACGCCCAGCCGGCTTACCGCTGTTTTGGGCGCACGAACGTATGTAGGTTTTTTTTTTGCGGAAACGGTGGTTGGAGGAAATACAGATTGAATATTCATACAGGAAGATGATAACAACAATAACTTTCGGTGATCCTGCGGGACATTTTAAAATGTATAGGACAAGTCATTCCAAATCAGGGATGCCCAAATTAGACCAAAATAGAGACCGCGGCATGAGTTTTCGCCGCTCGATATGTTTTTGATCAGCCGCAAATAAGAAAATGTTTCTTTTACAAAATTTATTTGGTAATATATTGTTTTATTTTCAAACGAGGAATAATAACGTCATTTCTCGATTGAGAAGATCATCGAAAAGTTCTATTTCTCCGCCAAAGAGGTGAAGGTGAACTTTTCCGGTCGGCGGCAGGAAAAGATGAATTTGTTACAATGAACAAAAAATTCTCTAATTCAAACGTCATTTTTGGCGCTCTTGGCCGGCCTTAGGCACGATAACTCTCGAACGAAAGGAGTTGAAGGATTGAAATTTGCAAGGTAGTTTTGGAGCGAAAATATCTCGAAGGAGTTCGTTAATGGGCGAAATCCATCAAGCGGTTTCGGAGTTATGGCCGTTTTTAATAATAACATTTTTTTTTAATATTTCCGAAACCGATCACTCGATCTATTTGAAATTTGGCATCAAATTGTAGAATCATGACCTTTATACGCATGTGAAGTTCTGTATTGATCAGGTTACCGCAAAGTGTGAAAAAAAAATTGAAAAAAAAAAAATCTGCAATAACTCTCGAACGGAATGAGCTAGGTAGTTGAAATTTTCAGAATAGGTTAGGGAGATGAATATCTCGGTTAAGTTTGTTATTGGGCAAAATAGGCCAGATGGTTTCGGAGTAACGAAAAAAAAAATTTTTTTTGAAGTAAAAAATTTCAAATTAAATTTTTATTTAAGATGCAGTTTCACCATAAAAATCCATTGATATTATTTTCAACTACAACAAGCCAATACTTTCGGAGATATGATTTTTCAAAATTTCAATAATGAATCGTACTTGTATGTTTTCACAGAATGCTCTAATTATTCTATCTATGCTTTATTATATGTGTTCATACTCGTAAATGTCATCCTGTTCTATAACAGAGAGTCAAATTCATTTTATCTATTTTAATTTGATTTCTTCCATGTTGCAGTTCTCATTCTCAGATTGCTCATTTAATCTTGATAAATAAATTATTATTTGAATTGAATTTATGATGCAGTTCTATCATAAGAATACATTGATATAATTCCCAACTCTAAGAAACCAATACTTTCGGAGATATAATTTGTCTGTTTGAACAAGAGCGCCAGAAAGCTCCTGTCCACAGGGCTTGAACCAATTTTTATTCGTTAAAGTTACATTGAATGTACAATTGGTCAATGTTGCATTTCGAAAATTATAACCATGTAATAATGAACTGGTAGGGTTCTGTCTCGGATTCTGTTCAAAAGCTGATCCCCAATAGAGCAATCTGAGTTGCTGATTCCGAATTCGTTGACAACATCCTACCAGTAATCTCATTCTTATTTCGCAGCGAATCCTCGATGTAGCCTTCTGCTACACTACTACTTGACTTCCAACCTCCGTGTCGTTTCAAAGACTCAATGTTGGCTCCTCCATCTATAAGTGGTGTAGCAGAAGTTCGCCTCAATGAATGACCTGTGTATTCTTTGGATGATTCAATTGCAAAAAAGTGGCAACCTTTCTTGGAACACTTCCTATACCATATATTACCATCACAGCTCTGTGGCATTTTCCAGATTGATATTTCAAAATCTATTTTTCTCCGATAAATATTTAGATTATTCTCCCTAATCACTGTGAATGTTTGACTTCTTCTCGTTTTACTATCAGGAATATTGACTATTATAATATTTATCTTGTCCTCGATATCTGTAGTTTTCATTTCCACCATTTCGTCACATCTGCCAGCACCAGCTATGCTCAAAAATACTAAAAAATTAAAATTACATGAAATATGATAGTTACCTTTAATCCTAAATATGAATGCTTCGAAGAGTAAACGTTGGAAATCTTCCTTGGAAAAAACTCTGAAAACTGACTTTTTTGCTAGATAGGTACCCTTCATTGGATTTTCTCAAAAATGCGCGCAACTTCAGATATTTACCAATATCTATTTCATGTTCGATCACAAGTTGCGACTATCGGGACAACAAAGTAGAGGATTTCCATTTTCTTCCTCTAGCCATTAAGTTGAAATATGCTAGAAGCATATTCTCGTGGTACTTTCACATTTTTCGAATTGCACCAATTCACGAAGTGATCATAAGCTGCAGAATATTCTTCAATAGACTTCGATGGTCCAAGGGAACAAACTGCTTCATTCGCCAAATCCCCAATTTCTGAAGACATTTTCACTTTCAACCACTTCTCACCAGCTTGCAATATCCGTCTGGCCGTCCGTCCGTCCGTGAACACGATAACTCCCAAACGGAATGACCTAGACAGTTGACCTTTGCAGAGTAGCGTTATTGGGCAAAACCGCCTGGTGGTTTCGGAGTAACGAAAAAAAAATTACATTTATATTACCAATTTCAAATTCAATCAACAAGTCCAGAGCGTTCCTGCCAATAGGGTCCTTCATAATGGCTTCGTATAATTAATATACATATGCATATATTTCACAAGTCAAATAGACCCCAGGGGGTTCATTGATTTGCCGAGAAAGCAAGAGCAGACGCGTTTCTGGCTTCTTGGCCTTCATCAGTACTCTGTAGCTTCTCAACAAATTCAACTAAACTGACCCGGGTTAAGCCTCTCAGAGCCGGCTTAGTCGATCATACTTAATCGCCCACGCCACCTATGAGACAAAACACGGGAATCAGCCTATCCCCACCAGTGAATATTTGAAGCGTGAAATCATATGCCACCATTCGCTCGATATTAATCGAGAAACGAGTCCCGCAGAGCTCACACACAGTATCTTCCCAATGGCCATGAACGCTTTTTTGCGTTTTCAAAAATAATAATGAAAAATGGCGATACCGTTGTTTATAAATCAACAAGTCCAGAGCGTTCCTGCCAATAGGGTCCTTCATAATAGCTTCGTATAATTAATATACTTATGCATATATTTCACAAGTCAAATAGACCCCAGGGGGTTCATTGATTTGCCGAGAAAGCAAGAGCAGACGCGTTTCTGGCTTCTTGGCCTTCATCAGTACTCTGTAGCTTCTCAACAAATTCAACTAAACTGACCCGGGTTAAGTCTCTCAGAGCCGGCTTGGTCGATCATACCTAATCGCCCACGCCACCTATGAGACAAAACACGGAAATCAGCCTTTCCCCACCAGTGAATATTTGAAGCGTGAAATCATATGCCACCATTCGCTCGATATTAATCGAGAAAAACCCCTGGGGTCTATTTGTGGAAATATATATATAATTATACGAATAATTATACGAAGCCATTATGAAGGACCCTATTGGCAGGAACGCTCTGGACTTGTTGATTTATTAACAACGGTATCGCCATTTATCATTCTTACAATTTCAAATTCAATTGTTTCAGAGATGCAGTTTCATCATAAAAATCTATCAATATAATTCTCAACTCTTACAAAACCCAATACTTTCGGAGATATGATTTTTCAAAATTTCAATAAGTAATCGTAATATTATGATTTCATAATATGCTCTAGTTAAAATTTGCTGATGTATGTAAATCCAACATATGAGGTTAGTCAAAGACCTACGTTTTGAATAAAATTTTTTCATATGCAGTTCTATCATAAGAATCCATTGTTTGATGTAACACTACGGAATTGTCAAGAAATTCTTCTTCTTCTTATAGTAACACTTGTAAATTCAAGATATCACTTTCAATTCCACCTATATTTCCTCAGCGAATAGGTTTCTCAGATACTCCAGAACACATGCCCGCCCATTCACCGCTCGCACCCGGCATAAGGACCTCTCGCTCCTCATTCACGTGTGAAGAGGGCATTATACCCGTAATTCAGGCCTCGACAAAGCAGCCGACGTCTTTGCATGACCGGCTGTGTTATCTGCATCCCCTAGGACCTCGTCGTTCTCCGGTTCGTCTTATTTCTCGCGTAATTTACCAGCACGGTCTCTTTTCAGAGGAAATCCGGCTGTACTTTGGAGAGGCCATCGCTCTCTACTTCACTTTCCTGGGATATTACACCACCTCGCTGCTCGTTCCCGTGGCCATTGGACTCCTGATGATGGTAATACCGAGTGTTGGAGTGCTGTTCTTCTGCACGTTCAACGTGGTGTGGGTCACGTTGATGCTGGAGGTAAGAATTGGAATAAATGCTCTCCGGTATACAGGGTGTTCCTAAATAAGTGTATAATCGGTCAACTGTAGATTTCTCATGAAAAAATTACATTTTTTTTTCTCTTCCATTTTTTCCTCCGGGTCTTCGTTTCAGAGATACAGGGTGTCAAATATTTATATTTTTTTCACTTTTTGCGCGTATGTTCTGGGGAACATCGCGTTATAGTTTTGCCCAAATGTCTATAACTTTCGAATTTTTTGACGAAAATGGTCTCAAACGATTAAGTTCGACTCCCCAATGAAGAATTCGAGGTCAAATTTGATTCTGTCCGTCCGGCCGTCCGGCCGTCCGGCCGTACGGCCGTCCGGCCGTTGCCACGATAACTTGAGAACGAGAAGAGCTAGCAACTTGAAATTTTCAGGGTAGGTGGCGCATCTCAATACGACGGACAAGTTCGTTAATGGGCATAATCGGCCCAGTGGTTTCCGAGTAATAATTTTGTTTTCAACCAATATAAATCCGATCGAATTGAAACTTGGTGGGTAGTTGTAGAATATGATCTTAAGCACGTTTGTGGAATTTTGTGCGAATCGTATGGCTAGAAAATTTTTAAAAAATTATTAAAAAATATTTTTGTTGTCACGATAACTTGAGAACGGAATGAGATAGCGGCTTGAAATTTTCAGGTTAGGATGAACACCAAAACGCGACATTTCAGTTTGTTTATGAGCATAATCGGCCAAACGGTTTCAGAGTTATAGCCATCTGAAATTTTCTGAAATTTCGTGGTTTTTGTTCCTCATTAACTCAAAAAGTACTGAACCGATTGAATTCAAACATGGTTATTAGTTGTAGAATGCCACCGCGGCAATGGTTGCAAAATTTGGTGAGGATAGCATTTGTAGAAAATTTTTAATAAATCATTGAAAATAAAAAAAAAAATTCTATATATCAGTAACTATTCGTTTGAAATTGCTGAAATTTTGCAAGAGCCTTCATAACCTAACTCTACTGCCAAGTTTCAAGTTTTAATACGATAGGTTAAATATTGTTGGAGATTCGAGCATTCTTGTGCGAGTTCAGTAGATGGGTGACCGTTGCCTCGATAACTTTCGAACGAAAGGAGATAGGGACTTGCAATTTTCAGGGTAGGTTGCGTATCCGAAAGAGAGTGTTGTGTTCGTTTTTGGGCATAATCGGTCTAACGGTTTCCGAGTTATACCCACCTGGAATATTATTTCCTTGATAACTCAAAAAATAAATATTCGATCGAATTGGTGCTTGGTAACTAGTAGTAGAAAATCAACATAAAGACGTGTTTAAAATTTTGTAAGAATCGTATCCCTAGAAAATTTGAAAAAAATGACGAAAAAAAAATTTCAAGAACCGTACCCCTAGAAAATTTTTAAAAAGTCACGAAAAAAAAATTGGTTCAAGCACTGACGTGAAGTCAGAAGCTTTTGCGCGTATGTTCTATTGTCCATACTTCTGTATTGGACACCCTTAATCGAATTTACCATGGTAAATTATGTTGTCCATTCTCCTGTATTGGACACTTAATTCGAATTTACCATGGTAAATTCGAATTGAGAGTGTCCAATACAGGAGAATGGACAACATAATTTACCATGGTAAATTCGATTAAGGGTGTCCAATACAGAAGTATGGACAATAGAACATACGCGCAAAAGCTTCTGACTTCACGTCAGTGCTTGAACCAATTTTTTGTTAATATCTCAGGAAACGCTTTAATTACAGAATTGAGTTTCTGTACACGCATTGTCACTAATAATAGCTACTTTCTTGTACTTTACTCGGTTTTATTTGACGTGCCAGTGGCTGAGATATTGAATTTGCTCAAAGGTTTTACCCCCCAACTTTTACACCACCAGACAAATTTGGATTTGCACAGCAAATTCTGAGCACCAATGTATTTTACATAAAAAAGTACTCTTGGTTCGTTGCTCTAAAGTGAACCGTTTTCAAGAAAACTGGCATTTTAAGATCAAAAATAATTTGCTATCGCATTGTTAATTTCTTGTAATTGGAAACATGAGTAGTTATAATTAACAAGTTTACTATGGTCGCTAAAAATAATGAAAAATAACTTTGCAATTTAAACTTAAAAACCTAGTTGTAAAATTTTTGTTGAAATTGATAAACTTGTTAATTATCGCTACTCATTTTTCCAATTAGAAAAAAATTACAACGCGTTAGCAAATTATTTTTTATCTTGAAATGACAGTTTTCTCGAAAACGCTTCACTTTAGAGCAATGAACCAAGAGTACCTCTTTTATGTAAAACACATTAGGGCATCAGAATATGCTGTGCAAATGCAAATTTGTCTGGTGGTGTAAAAGTTGGGGGGTAAAACCTTTGTGCATATTCAATATCTGCGCCACTGGCACGTCTAGTAAAACCGAGCAAAGTGCAAGAAAGTAGCTATTATTAGTGACAATGTGTATACAACAACTCAATTCTGTACTTCAAACGGTTCCTGAGATAATAGCCAAAAACTGAAAAAAATATAACTTTTTGACACCCTGTACCTCTGAAACGAAGACCTGGAGGAAAAAATGAAAAGAAAAAAAATGTAATTTTTTCATGAGAAATCTACAGTTGACCGTTGATACACTTATTTAGGAACACCCTGTATGATGCAATAGTTGTAAGACTTATCAAATATTAACTTGTATTGGTTGGTTTTTTAGCTGCATGATAATTTTGGTAGATCTGACGTATGTCAAAGTGACAGTTCATTGACAATTGGGTTCGGAAAGTTTTGCCATTTGATCATGGAAAGCTTTACATCAACAAGTCCGGAGTCTTATGCCCATAGGGCCTCGAAATGGGTTCCTATAATTATTATACTTATGCATAGATCACAAATCAAATTAACACTCAAGGGAATTCAACAGATTTGACGAAAAGCAAGAGCAGACGCGTTTCGGAATTCTTGGTCTTCATCAACTGCAGAATTAGGTTTCGAAGGCTCTCGCAAAATTTCATCGATATCGGACGGATAGTCCCTGAGAGTTTCTTTCGTTGCTAAAAGAAATGAATATAGTCCTTAACTAGTTCAGAAATTTATCAACGAACAGAGATAAGAGTCGCTTCAATGTTCCACGTTCCATCCGAAAAGAAACAACAAACTCCAACATAATTAAAAAAGGTTAATATAAAACTGGTTTTCAAAACTGCCACGAAAAAAAGACAACTTCTAGGAAATGCATTTGATAAAATTCCGCACATGTTGAAATCGGGTATATATGAAATTAACTCTTTAGATTGCAACGAGTGCTACGTCGGGCAAACAACCAAAATCATTCTCACACGGTATAAAGAGCATACGGGACGGAACAACAACATCGAGAAATCTGCTGTTGCAAATCACGTTTTAACAGCTACCTAATTAGATTCAGAAAATTCAGTCAAATTGTTGAAAAATTACAATCAATTGTGCTTAGGAACACTTAAAGGTACCGAAATGTATAAGAAAAATTGAGTAAATGAAATAGCCAGTGTTATTTATGAAACAAATCTAATGTAATCAGTGCGGAGAGAACACGAAGCAGAATACTTATGTAGGAAATCTTATAAACTGTTACTAAGGAATAACTACCTGTACATTAGTTGGAAATCCCGTTTTAAATCTTCCATAATTAGAGAATGACTCGTAAATTATGCGCGACTTCCTTGCATCATTCATTTTCGACTCACTAACCAAAAAACTTTGCCTATGAACTTAGCGAATCCAAATTGTCTACATGTTTACATCAACCAAACTCTCCAGAAATACACTTTCAGTTTCGTTTGGCATTAATGACGTTTATCTTTCAAACTGGACCAAAAGCCAGCTACCGCAAACAGATAGATAACAGACAGATACAATTCGCATTCTGTGAAAACATAAAAGTACGATGTATCATTTAAATTTTGAAAAATCATATATGCGGAAGTATTAGCTTGTAAGAGTTTAGAATAATATCAATGGATTCTTATGATGGAACTGCATCTTAAAAAATTGGTTCAAGCCCTGTGGACAGGAGCTTTTGGGCGCATGTTCCTTGTGGCCCGTACTGACCAGTAAAGAAAAAAAGCAGTATCATGTTGAATACCTTAATATTATTCTGGAACACAAATTTTCCATTACAATAATCTTCATCTAGCTTCTATTTAGTATCAATTCCTGTAGAACGTGATCATAATAAGTGTTTTCCATATAATAAAATGTGTTTGAACTTGGTATGTAGGAAATCTGACATCAATTATTGAAATTAATTGATTTGACAAACAGCCGTCAAATGAGGTAAATAGATTTTTGTGACGATTTTCTGTGACCATAAAAAAAATTAAGCATTTCATTATTGCATTTCTTGAAATAGGTACCTTTTCAAGTCGATCAACATCGTCCTTCTTTCGACGTCTAAACTATGACTTGATTCTTTATGTTTATGTCTTTGAATTTGTTTTCGGTGGAATTCAAAGAGTTCATAGAATAATCGATGAAAATACTGAGAGAGACCCAGGAAATTTGACACATTTTGTCTTATATCTCCAGAAATTGAAATCGTATAGAGCCAAAATTTTGCACAATGTTGCAAAATACTACAATTGACGTTAGTACAAGTTTTTGTTGCAATCTGATGAATAGTTCACGAAAAAAAAATTTTTTTTTCGAAAAAATTAAAAGAAATATTTTTTTAAAAATTACCAACATTTTGATCATAACAGAATTTTGCCAAAAGTTGCGCGTTTATATCCTCGAACTGACTACCAAGTTTCGATTCAACATCTTCTTTAGTTCCTGAAATATCAGGGAAATAACCTCAAAATTTTAAATGTCTATAACTCCTAAACCGTCCGGCCGATTTTGCCCGTTAACGAACTTAACCGTCGCATTTTGATCAGAAACCTACCCTGAAAGTTTGAAGTCGATAGGACCTTCGGTGCTCCTGTTATCGTGCCTACGGCCGGCCGGCCGGCCGGCCATACGGCACCCAAAAATCTGACACCGGATTCGTAATCAGGGAGTCCGAATTAGTCTATTAGCCAATTTTCAGCTCGAAATTCGAAAATTACAGACATTTGGACGAAATGATAGGACGATGTTCCCCTAGAACATACGCCCAAAAAATTGAACTCGAAATGTGTAACGTAAAAAAAAATTGTTTCGTTACTGCGAAACCATCTGGACGATTTTGCCCAATCACGAACTCAACCGAGATATTTATCTCCCAAAACTACTCTTGAAATTTCAACTTTCTAGCTCATTCCGTTCGAGAGTTATCGTGTTAATCGCCGGACAGAATCGATTCCGACCACGGCTTCTTGATCAGTGAGTCGAAACAAATCGTTCAATACCATTTTCAGCCAAAAATTCGAAAATTACAGACATTTGGCCAAATTGATGAGCACTCTGTTCCGAGGGACAAGAGCGCCAAAGACAAATAAATTCGACCTATCAAATCATTTTTCGACATCCGTGATAGGAGAGCAAATACAAGTGGAGTCACAGGGAAGAGTGTTCAATTCGGACTTGGAGGAGATCATTTTGGGAATTCCGCAGGGTAGTATAGCTGGTCCCCTTTTCTTCTCAATAAACATCAACGATTTTGATGAATGCCTTGGAGTTGAAGAAGAGCAGGTGATTCCAGCAAATTATGTGGATGACACGAATCTATTAGCTGTTCATAGGATCTTTTCAGAACTAAGGATGATGAGCGAAAAATTGATAAAAGAGAGTGAAAATTGGTTCGAGATGAACAACTTAGTACTCAACAAAGAAAAGACACGTTTGGTACTTTTCACACCCTCTAACATGAAAAGCGGAAATGTAAGTATAAACCAAAATACTAATTTGGTAGAAGAACACACCAAGTTACTAGGAATGTATATTGATTCAAATTTAAATTGGAATGAACACGTGAATTACTTAAGCGGAAAGTTAAGAACAAATATCTATGGCCTGAGGACAATGGCACGATACATTGGCTATGAAGCCCTGAAAGCTCTATATCACGCGACGATAGAGTCAAGGCTGAGATTTGGAATGATTTTCTATGGAACATCAAATATAGAAGATTTGTTCATATTGCAAAAGAAAGCACTTAGAATAGTGAACAATCTGAAATACAATGAATCATGTAGAACTTACTTCAAGAAAAATGGAATACTGACAATATATGCCTTATATATACATGAGTGCTTGTTGTTTATGAAGAAAAACGACCATCTTTTCCTAAAATATCGAAATGAAAAATCATTCCACGAAACTAGAAGTTTGGACTACATATTTCCCAAATTCAGATTAACAACAAGCCAAAAACAAGTAGAATACAGATGCCTGAAACTTTTCAATTCATTGCCTGGCAATATAAAAGCAATTCAGGACACCAGAACTTTCAAGAAGGAAATATACAAGTTCCTATTAAATTTAGAGCCCTATAATATAGCAAGTTATACGGGATAAAATATATATATGTATATATGTATATATGACACTGTTTCACTTCATTTTCATGTTTGTTCAATATGTAATCTGATTTGAAATAAAGTACGATTAAATAAATAAATAAATAAATAAATAAATCCATTATTCCACTCTTTTGACGCTCACTGTTTGTATTCTAGCTCTTGGAAATTAATTATTATTAATTTTATGTTTGAATAAATCGAATGCAGGGAAACATTAATGAATATTGATTGGATTATCCGAAAATTATATGCTGGCGTATATAGGACTCCATTAAGAAATTGAACAAGCTATCGACATGAATAATTCAGATCCATAACGGGCCTCACCGTTGTGTTAATTCCGGGAAAACGTCAAATCGGGACGAGACCTTTTAAAACTTCATATTTTCCGAAGAGACTGACGGATCCGGTAACCCAAGCTTTTCGATGGCGTATTGGATTGAACTCTGTCCAAATACCATGCAAATTTTGGGATTACCCCTTCGGGATGTGGGTGGGGTTTCTCGGTGATTTGCCTCTTTTGGTATTCAAGAAGATTCCCCACGGAAACTTCAGGAGTTATTTTTCTGTCCTTTTCGGAAGGGAGCAACTATATAAAACTGAATATTGACTAGGATCGCATAGGATTCGTGATTTGAAGTGATTTTATCTCTTGAGTAGTGTAAACTTTGCATATACAGGGTGAGTCTTTGACCACTGCATTAATTTTAACCAAAGATTCCTCTCATCAAATGAAACACTTTTTTCTTTTAACTTTTTTCCAAATTCAGCTCAGGTAAAAAGATACAGGCTGTTGAACTTTTGAAAAAAAATCAGTTTTTATTTTGTAGCTTTGACATCCTTTTTTCGAATAAAATGAATGTTGGCGTACTTTCTTATAACTATGATACATATTTTCCAAATATTAGTTATTTTCTACTTCTACTGGTTTTCTAGTTATGGACTCGTGGATTCATAAAACTAAACGAAATTAGCATAAAGAAAGCATATAAAGTTTTTCTTGAGTCATTTCAAGAATATTCCATCGTTTTAGAACATTATATTATTCTTCATCATTTCTCCTTAAACGCACCGTTTTCGAGATATTCTTCATTGAATGTTTTAAAATGGAAAACTCCAGAAATTTCACTACTTTTATGGATCCGTCCCTGAGCGTTGGAATCCCGAATCAAGCTGTAAACCAGGTTACCATGCCTTATTCTCGTCCGCCAACAAGGTCATAGATAATTTATATGCGGGAGTGTATTAGCACATTGTGAAATCTTTAAACGCTTGTAACTTTTTACCTGAACCGAATCTGGAAAAATGTTAAAAGAAAAAAGTGTTTCATTTAATGAGAGGAATCTTTGGTTAAAATTAATGCAGTGGTCAAAGACTCACCCTGTATTGTAAATGGCAAATTGAGGGTTTGAATTTTCTTGCATAATTTCAACGATATCTGACAGACAGTAGTCTGAGTTATAGAAATTTCTTCAAATAATTTTGTCTCAATTTTCTAGACACACGATCCTCAAGAAATTTCGCATTAGACTTCGTTTTGGTATTTTTCGAGATATTCTTCATTGAATGTCATAAAATATGATAAAAATTCCAGAAATGTAACTGCTTTTATCAATCCGGTCCTGGGATAGGATAACAGATGATCTGTGCTCGAATAAAGAAATAGACCGAGTATTGATCTCAAAGTTGACACTCATAGAAAGAGTTATAGCTAGTATAATATCTATATCTCACATAATATATTTATGAATTTCAATTCAATCATAATAAATACCATAAACGAATGCAATCATTATTCAAACAATTTGAATCGCAGGGTAGTTATAAGATTTCCCAGGCAATTTCCTTGAGTTTCGAGCATCAGATGATAAAGTTTTCATATAATTATGCGATATTGAATCCAGTGAGTGTTTCTGTGTTCAACACTTAATGACCGTTCAGGGATGGCTTTGCACATTGTAAAATCTTTGAACGCTTATAACTCTTTTCCTGAGCCGAATCTAGAAAAATGTTAAATGAAAAAGTTTGTCGATTTGATGGGAGGAATCCATGGCTAACAAACTTAAAACTTACCATGTATATTCGGCTGAAACTTCGTAAATTACAGTCATATGAGAATGAGGATAGCGCCCTGGTGCGAGTAGACAAAAGTTCAACAATCTAAATGAAAAATATTCCACCATATCGATACCGTTGTCAAGTGATCGACATCCCGCGTAAATCGAAACGATGATCCAAAAAAACCGTGCATGGCATATGAACTGCCCGTCCGGGTCTGTTATTTACATTCAATCAAAATGATTATTTCGCCTGTGGCTATTGTCCGACGAATAAATCTGATATATCGGCCGGTCTGATCCGGAAATTTGATGAAATGCAGTAATTAAATCGCTACACGAAACGGCTTTTGCTAGTGTTCCCGTGACCTATATTTACTCTTGCCTAATTTCGTTTCATTTGACATTTCGTTATATTCGACGTTTGTTTCATGGAGTTACCCAGAGCACACAAATTGCAAACAAAGTTTTCCAGTGGTTCTATGTGTGAAACTATTTCAGGTTATGGGCCTTTCTGGAATACTTGACGTTTGGAACATACAGTGGAAAAGCCAAATGGAATAGACTCATTATCATGGTTACTGCACATATTTATACATATGCATATATATGTGCATATTCATATATAAATATATGCATTATTATGTATAATAATTATACATTTTGAACTGTCTGTTCTAATTCATATATCTATACTGTATATATTTTAAACTGTATATATCATTTTATCTATTCAACCGAACCATGTTTATACACTGTATGTCCCATTTATTATTTATTCATTTTAATTTGTACATACTATTTTATCTACACACTTAACTTATTAATAAGCAATTCTTGGAATTGTAAGAACACCAATAAACTCTCTCTCTCTCTCTCTCTCTCTCTCTTTATGGAAAATCCTGAAATGCGTTTCCGAAACTTCAAATTTTAAATTGTCATTCTTCTTCGTAAAAATGCGAACCATACCTTCAATCCCCTTCAAAAGACAGGTACAACCCCCAATTTTTCAAATAGGAAGTGTGGTGATACATCGCGTTATTCTCAAATGTTATCACTTTCTTGTTTATTGCAAAACTAAAAATAGAAAAAAATAGATCAAGTAATTACCGAAATGCATTATAATATTCCCTCGAATATTCCCAAATCTTATTACAACAATACTAAACTTATTTGCCTTCAAGATGTGATAGAAAGAAACGGAAAGAAAACTATAACATTGTGTTTTCCAGATGGTACCATGAAAACTACGTAAAACACCTTAGCACATTGTTTTGTGCTGACAAGTTGTAGTTTATGAATTGTCTAGTTTGTGTTTGAATTTCATGAGCTTCAATTTTCAATAATGTTTCGATTTACGGAAAATAAAAACATTAAAATAACAATTTCACAAATTATTGGTTACGGAGATAACAACCGAAGTCTCATGAAACAATGAGATATTACCGAATTTGCCGCCTATAACCCAAGAGACAATAAGTAAAACAGAGAAGCAGTTTCGCGAGCTTGGGCATATAAGGAAGATTCAAAAAGCAGCTACTAATACACTGTGAGAGGATATGAAATTTGATGGGATGCTTGACTTTGAAGAAAATCCAAATAAATCGAGTAGAGATGCCTCCACAACATTTAATGTCAGCCATACATCGATTATAAATATATTAAAACAAAATAAAATGCTTACCTATAAATTGATACCTACCCAGGAGGTAGACATGGACATCTTGGATAACAATATTATCCAATTAGTAGATGTTTTAATTTCTGCTGAGTGCACTTTTTCTCTCAACGGCCATGCTAATCGTCCAAATTGCCGCTACTGGTCTACCAAAAATCCTCATTGGATGGGAGAGGAACACACGCAATTCACTCAAGAGGTATATTTGGGCAGGAAATGTTCGAAACCATATCATTGGCCCCTTTTTCATTGAGGGCAATTTGAATGGCGATAATTAATTAGCACTACTTGAAAATGATGTCGTTCCAAATTTGGCAAATTTATATCCTGATCAAGGAAATCCTCAAGTTTCACGGAATACAATATGGTTCCAACAGGATGGAGCATCACCACATTACCAACGCAATATCTGGCAGTACCTCGACGCAATATTTCCAAATCGGTGGATAGGAATGCGAGGTACGATCGAATTGCCTGTGCGATCCCCTGATATATATGAAGAGCATTGTATACAAAACTAAACCCCTTGATTTGAATGACCTTGAAGATCGAATAACGCTTGCGATTAGGTCGATCACACCTGAGATGTTGAATAATGTTGGAACTTGGAAGAAATTTTTATTTGAGGTTAAGATGTTGCCAGGGCGTATGCCGATGTTGCCAAACCGTATGAAGATGTTGCCAAGGCGTACGACGATTTATCAGAAGCCCATACTTCCTATTTGAAAAATTGGGGGTTGTACCTGTCTTTCGAAGGGGGTGGAAGGTAGGGTTCTCATTTCTACGAAGAAGAATGACAATTTGGGATTTAAATTTGACGTGTTTCGGGATATTCCATAAATATGTACAGTAACCAACATAATGAATTTATTTCATTTGGCTTTTTCACACTGTATAATAGTCCTTTGTGTTTGCGATACAAATCGTATACAGGAGAAATATCTGGACCACTATTAATAGCAGAACATGTATGTACAATCAATGCAGTTCACATGATGGACTATTACAATTATTATTATACTGATCCTCCTAGATCTTCCCCAAGGAGGTCCCTCATAAACTGTCGAGAGCTTGAGCCAGTAAGGAGAATCAGATAGATAGATCTGAAGAAATTTGGCCAGTGAGATTATCGGGTATAAAAAAGAGCCGATTATGTGATTTCCATAATTACCCGCCCAAACATTTAATTCTTGGGGACGCTGAATATGCACCTCACGAAATAATATTGGATTTTTATCTGACCAATACCGACAATTATGCCTGTTTACAATGCCGTTAAGGAAAAAAGAACACTCGTCCGAAAAACAGATATCGAACAAGTACTTTTGCTTACCGTTGGTCATTTCACTGACCACTCCACAGAACTGGAGTCGGCGATTGGGATCATCCTTATTCAGTTCCTGAACCATTCGTATCTTATAAGGATGGAATTTATATTGTTTCGGGATTCTCATGATTTTTGTGCGTGTAACACCAGATACATCGGACAATTTCCTAGTACTCAAGGTCGGATCCATTGCTATATGACCTAAGAAAGCCACATCCCTCGCTCCGTCTCTTTCATTTACTATCTTTTTATTTCCGACTGAACCAGTAGTGTCAAATTTGCCAACCAGTTGCACAACGTAAGCAGCGGATACATTTCGTCCAGGATGTCGTTCGTAAAATGAAGCCGCGGTTGTTCGCGCAGAGTCGTTATGCCTAAATACTAACTTCATCACATCCGGCCTTTCTTCTACGGAATACACCATTTTAATTCTACTACAAATTTACAATCGCTTGTAACGTTCTTAAAAATTCACGATAGACTAAGGTTAATCAAAAACATGGTCCGTGTACCTTTTTGGACAGGAAATTAATACCTTTTTGGACAAAATCTTGACAACATAACTACTACATACCGTTGAAATGTGTCGGGTTCGAATAGTATGCTCGAGATAAATTCCACATTGCCTCTTTCACTATTTTCGCTGTATTATCATTATCGATGGATATTTTGAAGTGAAATTTAAGGGTCGGATAGTACTCGATACGATCTTCAAAATTAGTTATCGCAACACCCCTCATCCCTACCCAAAAGCAAGGGGTTGTGCTCACCCCCGTTGGGGGGTTGAAGTCACGTGGATGAAAAAAGCGGAAAAGTCCTTCCCCCTCGAATCAGAAATTGACGAGTTCGAGTGATTTTCCACAGTTTCATTTCAAAGTCGGAAAATCGAGTTGTTAAGTTTTCTGTGGTAATCGAAACACCAGATTCTCTATTATGTGGGTTGGGCAGTGGATTTATGATAGAATAAAGAATCAACGTTCATAAAGGTTTCCGATTTTTGTAAATTTATTTAGAATGTTGTCAAATTTCAAACTCATAGCGAAGCGTTGTACATTTTCAAACTCGAGCTTCATAGAGTCGTTATTTTCTACCTAGTCATTTTTTCAATCAGAAAGCATTATACAGGGTGAGTCTTTGACCACTGCATTAATTTCAACCAAAGATTCCTCTCATCAAATGAAACACTTTTTTCATTTACCATTTTTCCAGATTCGGCTCAGGTAAATAGTTACAAGCGTTTAAAGATTACACAATGTGCTAATACACTCCCACATATAAATTATCTATGACATTGTTGGCGGACGAGAAAAAGGCATGGTAACGGGGTTTACAGCTTGATTCGGGATTCCAACGCTCAGGGACGGATCCATAAAAGTAGTGAAATTTCTGGAGTTTTCCATTTTAAAACATTCAATGAAGAATATCTCGAAAACGGTGCGTTTAAGGAGAAATGATGAAGAATAATATAATGTTCTAAAACGATGGAATATTCTTGAAATGACTCAAGAAAAACTTAATATGCTTTCTTTATGCTAATTTCGTTTAGTTTTATGAATCCACGAGTCCATAACTAGAAAACCAGTAGAAGGAGAAAATATCTAATATTCGGAAAATATGTATCATGGTTATAGGAAACTTTACGCCAACATTCATTTTATTCGAAAAAAGGATGTCAAAGCTACAAAATAAAAACTGATTTTTTTTCAAAAATTCAACAGCCTGTATCTTTTTACCTGAGCTGAATTTGGAAAAATGTTAAATGAAAAAAGTGTTTCATTTGATGAGAGGAATCTTTGGTTGAAATCAATGCAGTGGTCAAAGACTCACCCTGTATATGACAGGTTGGAAACATCCGAGTACATCCTTGTATGTGGTCCAGAGGAAAATATCTTCTTCGTTGCCTATCTCGTTTCCGAATCTCCAAACTATAGAACTTCAACCCTTCCTCCATTGTTTCGTAGTTTGAGAACCCGTCCGAAACTTCAATATCAAGATAAAGTTTCCATAAATTCGTTAACATCCCAACCGAGCCATTTAAGTATGAGCAAGGACATTAACGTCCTCGTCTAGATAACCCATTACGGCGTCTGTTCTACTAACTGAAATTCCGTGTCAACCTTTGAGATTATACGATTTGCTATTGAGTAGTTCGAATTGGGATTTTGGGCTTACGCGGTGTATTCGGATGGTTTATATAGGTACGTGGATTAGAAGATATAGTAGCGTGTAGGTCCAGCTTATATGTGGTCATTTGACTCATTTGATCGTATGCGCATGACGATTAATCGAAGAATTGTGGATTCACATGGATAAACACTTAAATTAAAAGTTGGGCCTGTTTTGCTGCCTTTGTGTAAATTCATAGCCGGAGCGGTCACTCATCTAGGTACTCAACTCGCCTAAGGCTGCAAATTTGTTGTAAATTGAAGGCAATACTTACTCACTATTCTGAAGAATATCCTTGTATACAGGGTGATTCACGAGGACCGTTTGTTAGAATATTTCAAAGAAAGACTCGAGATAAACAATTGAAATTTTATTGTTAAGCTTTGTTGAGACAGCTGAATTCTTGGAAAAAATTTTAGATTTGTTCGACTTTCGGTTTCACCGGAAATGATATAAACTTTCGTTTTTTAAATGTAATACCCACTTTGTTCATTGATAATCAGACTACCCATTGAATTCTAAATTGCTTCAATGAGTCACTTAACATATTGTTATCAAAAAAATCGTGTGAAATCTGAAAGAAACCTTTCAAATTTTCTCAAATAGGGCTTCATTCCAATGCTGAAAACTTATTGATTTTTGCACGAAAATTCCTAATTTACTAGCTTCGTCAATCAAAAAATTCAATTGAACATACATGGTGTTTCTATTTCAATGTCAAAGTCAGTTATAACAAAAACCTCAAAACCCATTTTTTCAAATGAGAACCCATTTTTTCTATTGGTGAGCTGGAATCTACGTACTTTCTATAATACATACTACTGCTTTTTTTACCGAATATCTCGGGAAATAAGAATTATAGGGCAGTAGTATGTATTATAAAAAATACACTATTTTTTAACGATTCCAGCTGACCAACAAAAAAAATGGGTTAATAGGTTTTTGTCATGACTGACTTTGACATTGGAATAGAAACACCCTGTATGTTCAATTGAATTTTCAATTAACGAAGGAGAAGCATTGGTATGTCTCGTCATAGAAGCTAGAAAATTAGGAATTTTCATGCAAAAATCAACAAGTTACTAACATTGTTCGAACGAATCTGAAATTTTTTCCAAGAAATCATCTCTCCTAACAAAGCTTGACTATAAAATTTCAAGGGTTTGTCTCGATTCTTTCTTTGAAATATTCTAACGAAGGCTCTTCGCGAATCACCTTGTATATAATTACTTAAACTACCAGGATACTGAATATCAATTGCAGAATCATCCTGTTTCTACAACAACTATTATGGATTGAATTTGAAACCAGAAATATTGAGGATAATTAAAATGGTATGTGATAGAAATTGTCAAACATTGAAAATAATAATAATATTGATAAAATAATAAATTTATTTTTATATTATTATTTTAAATGTAATGTAATAATTTCTATCACATACCATTTTAATTATCCTCAATATTTCTGGTTTCAAATTGAATCCATAATAATTGTTTATGTAGCAGAATATATTTTTAATATTTTTTATTATATTATTTGTGTATAAAAATAAAAATGTTTGACAATTTCTACCACAGAAATCACCTTAAAATTTAACTATTTTAATTATCCGCAATATTTCTGGTTTCAGATTCATTGTAAAAATTTTTTCGATATCGGAATATTTTCTCATATTTTTCCTTTTTTTATTTTTATAAAGTTTAATTTTACCGCTGAGAAGTAAATATACAGGGTTGTGACAAATTCGATGCTCTCCACTACTATCTTCCACACTATACCAGATAGAAATACCGTTTATTTATAAAAAGTTCCGCAATGGCTGATATCTGTTTTCGTTCTGGAATCGGGAATATTATTTTATTATAAAATCGTTTATATCTTCTTTAGTTTACCAACGATTTCCATGAAACTCAGAAATACTTAATCGACATTTAATGAATTGACTATTTATTTGTCGAGTAAAATATATTTCCATTCTAATTCCTGTATGTTTTACCCAATAGGTTTGGAGGAGAAAGAGCAATGAGCTAGCTTTCAAATGGGGTACCATAGGAATGACAAGTCTTGACGAACCTCGAGCTAATTTTCGAGGGACTATGGAAAATGACCCGATTACTGGAAAATGTAGTCCACAGTATCCTCGGTATAAGACTTACGTCAAGGTAATGTAGGTTTTCATTATTTGTCCCCAACTGCTATAGAATTCGAATTTGATCACAGAATATTAGCTTTCTATCACTTGTTGTAGAATAATCATCCTGTAACAGCTCATTTCGTATGCAATTTTCTCTATTTCAGTATCGTAATGAGTCCATTACAGCACTAAAAACAGTACTGTAATGAACTCAGTGCCGCATTGTTTCTAGTTATATTTTTCGTTTTGTGGTAGTCAGCACTGACATTCGATCCTATCAAATTCCAACACACGACTATAATCTGGATATAGTAAAATAATTGTCGAGAGGGAAAGTTTTATTTTCATCAAAAAATAAAGTACTAGAGTTTTTCTTATTGCTATTCTGAATAATTCATGCTATTTGGAAACTGTTTTAAATCTGATCTATATGCCCTACGATTCAAATTCAAATTCTGTAATCTTTCTACTTTCGTAATAATCACACCATGTGCCAAGATACAATTCAAAAGTTACTAGGATTTATAATCCGAATTTTTCATCTGGTTGCAACAGTTTTTTACGAATCTTGCCTGAGATAGATAAAATATCGTCTAATACTCGTTGCAGAAGGCAATTCCAACACTCATGCGTTAGAAAACTCGTCCTTCGTCGCTAGTTTTCGAATTTCGCATTCGTGTTTGAATAGTAGCCCATTCTGCAACTTGTTTTACAATATACTATTATGTATTTCACCCCATCACTTGTTATGGAATGAATATTCATCGTCCATTTTAATCCGACCTGACAGATGTTAAATTTTTTGATTGTTCGAAAGAAATAGAAATTCTTCCAAAAAGTACCACCTTTTCTTACGTAGATTTCGAATATAAACGTTTCGAAACAGAAAACCCCACACAGTTTACTGAGCGGATCAATCTTTCGACCTAAACTCGCCAGCAATTCGTACTTTGCAGCCCGGGTCCGATCAGATCCTTGTAGCATCAATGTTTCGGCCATCGATTTTGTAGCGATTCGGGGTCCGGACGTGAAAAAAATTTCATTCGCAAATCCTTCGAAAACGGTAATAGATATCGAAATTTCCTCTTCAGCTTTCGCTTCATATCGTCCCAAAGTTCCGCCCTCGAAACGTCCTGTAAATTAATGAAAAAAATTCTCAAAATTACCGATGTACGTCACTTTCGGGAATTTCTTAAAAATAATGGAGTATTCCAAAAGACGCCACTATAGCCTAAGCGCCAATTTGAACCATCTTCTTCCCTCCGTAACCTCAAAATCCCCCTTTTTCCACCGTTTTCCCTCGAGACGCCCCCCCAACTAAACAAACTTTCCCTATGTAAAATTCTACACGTCCGTTGCCAGATACTGAACTCACCTAACGCTGCTCGGTTTCCAGTATTCCTTCAATAACTCCTACAGTTCAAATCCGATCATATTCAAGTTTGGAATTAGGATTTGAAGGCTCTCGCGAAATTTCAGCAATATCGGATGACTAGTTTCTGAGATATATGACAGACATATTTGCACGCATGTTTGATGATTTTTTTTTCATTTTCTGATCACATGATCCTCACGAAATTTCGCATAATTATTTGTGTTGACATTCTACAAATAAGTACCAAGTTTCAATTTGATCGCTTGTGTATTGTGTCCGTCGAATTCAGATGCGCAACCTATCCTGAAAGTCGCTATCTGTTTCTATTCGAAAGTTATTGTGGCAACGCCGCTGTTAGGGCGTGACAGCTCGCCGTTCCCTAGAACATGCTCGCAAAACCAAATTTAAAAAAAACTCTACCTACTTTTATGAATTGCGGACCTCTTAAATAATTTCACAATAGCAAATGTCAGTTCTTCTTACATAAACTCATGTTTTATTGAACCATATCATGCCGTATCCATAGTAACCACAGCGACTGACAGACAGTTATGTTTGGTTTGAACCGTATCATGCTGTATTCATAGTGAACACAGTGGATGAAAAAGTACTTTTTCGTCCGCAAAGTACTCGCTTTCAATAATAGTTGATTTAACGGCCGCAAATTAGTACGTAAAATGTCGCTTTTCATAGAGTTCGACGAAAAAGGAAATTATTCTGCTGCACCCTGTACTACTCCTATCCACTCTCCACTCTAGACAGACTAGGTTTATCAGCATTGAACTCATATCATATCATTGTCTTGAAATAATTATCGTACAGTTCAAAAGAAAACGACCAATGAGTAGACGGATCGAATTATATACTTTCCTGATGAGTATCGTCGATTTTCTTTCTTTACAGATGTATTGCGTGTCACTACCTATTGTATTCTTGTGTATGATAGCTGCTTTCTTCGTGATGTTGAGCTCTTTCTGGATAGAAAATTGGTCGAAGACATTCGAGGAGCCCTACACGTGCCTCGTGCCCCTACCGAGTATCGTATACTCTATACTCGTTCAAGTTATGAACACATATTACAGGAAATTGGCCACGTTTCTCACCGAGTGGGGTAAGTTGGATTAATTCGCTTTTATTGAGCAACTAACAAGCCGGAAACTCTGTGGTAACATTTACAATAATACACAGGGTCTTGTTCACATTTGTAATTCCAGCCACAGGATTCATAATATGCCCATAACCTCACTTCCTCCTTTGTTTACATTGGCAATGATAAATGATGAGTTCTAAAATGATTGTCACTGGGAGATTACTTCTCCTCCCGTCCTTGTTTGGACCAAGAATTTGTATTATACAAGATAAATTGACTTAATAGTTGGTATAGTTCGCATTAAGTTCTTAGAAAGTGAAATTTTCCAATAAATGGATTTTGGTTTTTATTACACATGATTTTGGGTATACAGCATAATTGCTGAGCCTAACTTCTCTGGGTTTACAACAGAACTTGGCCGTTGAGAGAAAAAGTGCACTCATCAGAGAACAAAACGTCTACTAATTTGATAATAATGTATAATAATGTAACATGTCCATCATTTGTTCACAAAAATTTCTCCTATCAAAACCGTCTTCCAAGAGCTCTTGGGTGGGTATCATTTTATAGGTATGCATTTTATTGTAATATGTTTAGAATCGATATATGGCTGACATTGAATGCTGTGGAGGCATTCCTACTCGATTTATGTGGATTTTCTTCAAGTTCAAGCATCACATCTAATTTCACATCCTCACACAATATATTAGCTGCTTTTTTAATCTCCCTCAATAGCCCAAACTCGCGAAATTGCTTCTGTATTTTACTTATTATCCCTTAGTTTATAGGCGGCAAATTCGGAAATTTCTCATGAAACAAGCGACTTACTTCTTTTTGTGTTCGGTTGTTATCTCCGTAACCAGTCATTTTTAAAATTGTTATTCTGCGCATGTTGTAAATCGGACCATGTTTCAAGTGTATGAAATTTAAACACGAATTTGACAATTTATAAATTACAACTTATCAGCACAAAACAATATGCAAAGGCGTTCTAAGGAAACTAACATTGCCACAGAATGAACTTTACGTAGTTTTCATTTCACCATCTGGAAAACACAATGTTATGTTTTTTTTTTCAGTTTCTTTCTATCACATCTTGAAGACAAATAAAGTATCATTTTATCATAAGATTTGGGAATATTCGAGGGAATTTTATAATGAATTTCGGTAATCACATGATTTTATTTTTTGAGTTTTGAAATAAACATGAAAATGAGAAAATTTCTGAATAGAGAATAACGTGACCTTTCAAACGATGTATCACAAGCCCATATTTCCTATTTGAAAAATTAGGGGTTGTACCTATCTTTCGAAGGGGGTTGAAGGTAGGGTTTACATTTTACGAAGAAGAATAACAATTTAAAATTTTAATATGACTTGTTTCGGGATTTTCCGTGAATATGTACTGTAACCAAGATAATGAATTCATTCGATTTTGCTTTTCCACACTGATTAACAAAATAAATGAGCAATCTGCTCACCTGCAGCAAGTATCGACCAACAATGAATTATTTTATATAATATATATTATATATTATATATATACAGGGTGAGTCTTTGACCACTGCATTAATTTTAACCAAAGATTCCTCTCATCAAATGAAACACTTTTTTCATTTACCATTTTTCCAGATTCGGCTCAGGTAAAAAGTTACAAGCGTTTAAAGATTTCACAATGTGCTAATACACTCCCGCATATAAATTATCTATGACATTGTTGGCGGACGAGAATAAGGCATGGTAACGTGGTTTACAGCTTGATTCGGGATTCCGAAGCTCAGGGAGGGATCCATAAAAGTAGTGAAATTTATGGAGTTTTCCATTTTAAAACATTCAATGAAGAATATCTCGAAAACGGTGCGTTTAAGGAGAAATGATGACGAATAATATAATGTTCTAAAACGATGGAATATTCTTATGATGACTCATGAAAAACTTTATATGCTTTCTTTATGCTATAATTTCGTTTAGTTTTATGAATCCACGGGTCCATAAGACGTAGAGTCCATAGAAGTAGAAAATAACTGATATTTGGAAAATATGTATCATAGTTATAGGAAACTTAACGCCAACATTCATTTTATTCGAAAAAAGGATGTCAAAGCTACAAAATAAAAACTGATTTTTTTTCAAAATTTCAACAGCCTGTTTCTTTTTACTTGAGCTGAATTTGGAAAAATGTTAAATGAAAAAAGTGTTTCATTTGATGAGAGGAATCTTTGGTTAAAATTAATTCAGTGTTCAAAGACTCACCCTATATATATATATATATATTATATATTATATTCTCATCATCTATCATCTTCGAAACGAATGTATGCAGAAAACCTTAAGTTTTATGTATTCCTTCGACTTTGAAGGTAGTGAAACCGTTCTCATATTCTTCTAACAAATATGTAGAAGTTTCAATATTTAATTAAGATTCTACCATCGATATTAAAGTTCATTATAAAATCTACAACTCTAGAAGGCAAAGGCTTCATTTTCGATTAAGTGGGTCATTCTTCTATGGTGATTGTGTCGTTTATGTTGTGTACAGATTTACCAAATCTGAATAATCTCCATCCCACCACCAATAGGGTTCCCAGCAACAACCTTTAATCATGTCCGATACGCCTTTCAAAGGCCTCATTTGAAAACGGCAATTTACCTGAGCAGTGGACCACCGTTCCTATTATGGTAGCTATGGAAGAGGCATTATTTCGATGAGTTACGATCTAACGTATCCCCCATAATTCGTAATCTAACCGGTCCCCCTTTGTAATCCCAATTTCTCCGGGGGAGGTAATACGTTTTCCCCATCTCTACTCGTGAGATAATATCGCGGAGGAGGCAAAAAGTAAAAAAACACGAAATTGCATTGTCGGCTATATACTCATATACCTACCTACTTCATTTGCCTACTTAATATCATCCCACGAGAGAATATAGCATCTACATCGTGAGCTGAAGCTTAAGCAAATTGGTACTTGCTCGGGAACAGAGCAAACAAACCCGTAGTGCCTTATCGAGATCGGACCTGCACAGGTGTCGTTATTACGAAGGGGTCTTCTTGTTCGTTTCCTATCTTGTAACGAGTGTCTAAGTAATTCGTCGATTAGTAGACAGGCGTTTGTTCTGTCTTGGTTCATCATAATTATATTCTGTTAATTCTATTCGGAAATGCATGCGAAACATTAGTTCAATCCACTTATTGATTAATGACAGAAATTAATCGAGATTTTTTTTGATGTTCGACATCATTAATCGCTACATTAACCAACGAATTAATTATGAGATTTTTCCGTCGACCTTGTTTCGAATTGAAAGTATTCTGGAATTAAAAAAAATGTGGAAAAGCCCTGTGCCTATTGCTGAGAAGGTTCGATTGACATCTCATCAAAGAGGATGAAACACAATTTTTGCTTCTCATCCATTCCTTCAAGCTTGGGTTTAATTGAGTCCATTACACTATAATCGAAACCTGTACTGAAATTGACTGAATGTGATAATTTTGACAAAGTTTTTCTGGATGGAACCGCAAAAATTTTGCTGAAGAGTTTGTAAGCCTTAGGGCTATTTTTAAATAAATTCAGAAAGAGAATTTTTTTCTAAAGTAAGGCGCCTTCTTTTGGGTTTCAAGTTTTGAAACCTTAGTTGAGACAGGAAAAAATTAAAGCTTGGTGTGTTTATCAAGTGTCTGATAGATTCGAGAGAATGGAATGCATCCTGAAGATTTTCAAGTAACAGTTTCAGCTCTTTATTCTTTTCATTCATTTTAGTGACCTTCCCTATCAGTTTTGTGGCGACATTAACAATCCTCTTAGCCTATGAGGAGAGTTGTCTCCTTCTTCCACAGAATACCAAAACCTTCTGCCTTCTCTTTTTGCCTAGAAATTTCGAGAATTCAGGTTTAAAATAATCATAAAACTTATTCAATTCAGATAAGAGAATATTTAAAGAGTTAACATCATTTGTATCGATTAAACAATATATCCAGAAATATGCTTGAAATGTGTTATATTTAGTGAAAACATGGTTTGTTCATTTTAGAAAATAAAATAATGGTTGATTTCAAACATGATTGCTCTTAAATTAAAAATTTCTGAGTTTTATTTTTGTCTTTTTTTTCAATTCATGAGCATAATCATGTTATAAAACTATCATTATTCTTCACTGCAGAATCCAACGCAATCATAAAAAAAATGGGTTCAAGCCCTGTGGACAGGAGCTTTCTGGCGCTCTAGTTCAAACAGACAAATTATATCTCCGAAAGTATTGGTTTCTTAGAGTTGGGAATTATATCAATGTATTCATATGATAGAACTGCATCATAAAGGAAATTCAATTCAAATAATAGTTTATTTATCAAGATTAAATGAGCAATCATGAGAATGAGGACTGCACCATGGAAGATGTCAAATTAAATCTGGCCAATTTTGCCCAATATCGAACTTAACCGAGATATTCATCTCCCTAACCTACTCTGAAAATTTCAACTACCTACCTCATTCCGTTCGAGAGTTATATCTATGTCTATGGATGAAAAGCAGTCTCACTACTCTCAGATCTCTTACTTCATGTTCCGTTCCGAAATGTAAGACTTTTTTGAGAAATACTATTTTCGGAGCAAACAACTGAGATTTTTCTCACTTCGCTCACAATTCGTCGATTGATTAGATAATGTCCATAGACAAGGAATAATGTCATGTCTCAGGAAAATAAGTTGACATTATGACAATTCATACATAGAATAATTATATCATTCTGTGACAACGTTGAAATACGATTTATTATTGAAAATTGAAAAATCATATCTCCGAAAGTATTAGCTTGTTAGAGGTAAAAATGATCATTGGATTCTTATGGTAAAACTGCTTATTGAAAAAATTTGGAATTTGCGTTGTAAAAAAAAATTTTTTTTTTGTTACTCCGAAACCATCTGTCTGATTTTGCCCAATAACGAACTTAGCCGATATTTATCTCCCAAACCTACTCTGAAAATTTCAACTTTCTAGCTCATTCCGTTCGAGAGTTACCGTGCCTACGGCCGGCCGGACGGCCGGACAGAATGAATTTCGACCACGGATTCTTGATCAGTGAGTCGAACCAAATCGTATAAGACCATTTTCATCGAAAAATTCGAAAATTACAGACATTTGGGCAATTTGATAAGCACTCAGTTCCGAGGAACTAGAGCGCCAAAAATAGGGTTATAATTTGAAAAACAGAAGTTCTGGCCAATTTTTGATCACAATTTTCGACACAAAATTTGAAACACCCTGTGGTGATATTTCTCAAATTCCAAAGATGCATGACCTTTCCGTATTCTCCTCTTCGATACTGTATAAACGGTTCACGCACAGGTTATGTTTAAAATAAGAAGAATGAACATAATACTAAACATATTTGACTTTTTTTCCGGTTTTTTTCCGATATTTAGAAAACTATTCGAATGAATACAATGATTTTAACAGAAATGTATTCAGCATTGAATACTTGCTCATACCAGGAATGCAAAACTTGAAAAAAAAATGTTTTCATCAAATTTATTTTCACTTCCTTTATAGCCGGAAGTGCTTGGGCTTAGAAAATATTTTAGCTCTGTAGAGAATTTCAAGTAATATCATAATCCCAATTTTCAGATTTCAAATATGTCCAGTTCTCCAGAAACGTCTAATAGGCACTCGAACTTGGGACACCCTGTATAATTGTAATATCCATGTTTAATTTAAGCCAAGGTATTGTTTCTACTACTATATACATATAATTTTTCGAAATATTCCACCAAGTGATTTCGCAGAACTCAATATCCAACCTAATCGTTGTTTCATCTGACAAGCATGACTCATGAGAAATAAATCAAAATAAATTCATCGCGAAGTAAATCAGCAACCAAACAGACGATGACAGGCAAAAATGATCCCTCGAAGTCCTTAATTCCGACGCGTGAAGTCGTACATCCCCCTTTATCGATCTGAGGAATAAATCAACAAAAGTATCCATTCATTTTCTTAATCGTCGAATGCCCCTCGTGGTCGAGAGGCGGGAAATGTGACAGAGGAAATATTCTGAGAGGTTCATGGCGCGGCGTCTGGGTAAGCTGTTGTGGTTTAACGAAAATATTGCCGTTCGCGCCCTAAGCTCAAATATTAGTTCCGTTGAAATATTTCCAGACATTTTTCACCCCGAAATGCGCGATTACCCCCGTTGAACTTTATGAGAGTAGGGGGATTATATGAAAGTTACAGCTTTTCTATGGAGTGCCCTAGAGGAGATGAACGTACGACAGTGCTGCGAGGCGCTCCGGGAAAACGGAAACCATCCGAGCAAATTTGTGAATCGTTTCGGATTTTATATCTGCCATTCGCAAGATAGGCCATAATTCATAGAGTTTTGCACTTGGCAAATTATTTGAATATCAATTATATTTTTCATTGGTGAGAATATATGAAAAGGGAAAACGATATAATACGGTATTATACTTCATTATATATTTTTTACACACGTCATACAGAATGTGGGGAAGCCCCGTGGACAGGAGCTTTGGCGCTCTTGTTCAATCTGTATGACAAATCATATCTCCGAAAGTTTGGGTTTCTCAGAGTCGGGATTTATATCCATGGATTATTATGAGAGAACTACATAATGGAAGAAATTAAAATCCTTTTGCATCTTATCTTTATACTACGGTCCAATTTTGGCTACAAGTGTTTCAAAACTGTCAGGAGTCATTCTGAAAAATTGAGTAAATGAGTTTTATCTATGAAACAAATCTAATGTAATCAGTCCAGAGAGAACTCAAACCAGAATACTTATGTAGGAAATCTTAAATAGTGTTACTCATGAATAACTAACTACCTGTACACTTGTTGTAAATCTCGTTCTAAATCTTCCATAATTAGGGAATAGCACGTAAATTATGCGACGTCCTTGCATCATTCATTTTTGACTCACTAACCAAAAAACTCTGCCTATGAACATAGGGAATCCAAATTTCAAATTGTTTACATCAACTAAACTCTCCAGAAATACACTTTCAGTTTCGTTTGACATTAATGACGTTTAGCTTTCAAACTGGACCAAATGAAAGCTACCGCAAACAGATGGAACACAGACAGATAGAATTCGCATTCTGTGAAAACATAGAAGTATGATGTATTATTTAAATTTTGAAAAATCATATCTCCGAAAGTATTACCTTGTTAGAGTGAAGAATAATATCCATGGATTCTTATGATGAAACTGCATCTTGAAAAAAATGGAATTCGAAATTTGTAATGTAAGAAAAAAATATTTTTTCTTCGAAACCATTCGCCTGATTTTGCCCAATAACGAACTCAACCGAGATATTTATGTCCGAAACCTACTCTGAAAATTTCAACTGTCTAGCTCATACCGTTCGAGCATTTTGTGCCAAAAATTCGAAAATTACAGACATTTGGGCAAATTGATAAGCACTCTGTTTCGAGGAACAAGAGCACCAAAAGAAGGATTATCTAAGGAAACAAACTCTAAAAGATCAATCAACATATCCAGAGCGTTCCTGCCAATTGTGTCTACATAATGGCTTCGTATAATTATTATACTTATGTTTATATTTCACAAGTCAAATGAACCCCAGGGGATTTAATTGATTTGCCGAGAAATAAGAGCAGACTCGTTCAGGCTTCTTGGCCTTCATCGGTACTCTGTAGCTTCCCAACAAATTCAACTAAACTGAACCGTGTTAAGCCTCTCACCGCCGGCTTCGGCGGTTACATAATACGCCCACGCCACCTATGAGATAAAACAAGGATTTCAGCCTTTCCCCACCAGTGAAAATTTGAAGCGTGAAATCATATGCCACCATTCACTCGATTTTAATCGAGAAACGACTACTGCAGAGCTCAGACAGTATCTTCCTATGGCCATGAACGCTGTTTAGCGTTTTCAAAAATAATAATGAAAAATGGCGATACCGTTGTTAATAAATCAACAAGTCCAGAGCGTTCATGGCGATAGGAAGATACTGTCTACGCTCTGCGGGAGTCGTTTCTCGATTAAAATCGAGCTAATGGTGGCATATGATTTCACGCTTCAAATTTTCACTGGTGAGGCATGCATGTCACGCATTTGTACAGTAGAAAATGGTACACGACACATCGCTTCTCCGACAGAACAAAGACGCAACTTCAAACTATCAGAACCTCAATTTTCAATCTTCAATCGCGTCATTAAGGCCAAATAACCATCATTTAGCCTTAATGACGCGATCAACTGAAATTCTGAATTTCTGTGGATCGCGTCATCAAGGCCGAATACCATTATTCAGTCTTTATGACGCGATTGAAGATTAACAATTGAGGTTCTGACAGTTTGTAGTTGCGTCTTTGTTCTTCCAGAGAAGCGACATATTATTACTCATTACAGCCTGTTGAAATTCACCCAAACGTTTGAAAATAGTTTTATATCCCTTAATTTTTGTGACTAGTGTATAATATGAACAGGTGTTTCAAAGTGAGTGAATTCACATCTATGCTCTTCCCCGAACTATTTGTCTGGAAAACTGTCCGAACCGAATGTCGCTATAGTTAGCCATAGACAACATATCATATATAGATGGGAATCTCTATGTACTTTTTGGGACCGCAGATCACTAGCCTGGCGGGGGGTTTTTGAAACTCGTTAGCGGGCGTAATTCAAATGGTCGTCCTATACCAATATAGATATGGCATATTTCATAATACCGTCAGAAAATTTTTCGTCGACATTGCTGAATACTAAGTTGTCGATAATTTGACAATGTTTTTTGGAACAATTTTCTGTTATCGAAATGAGACAAAAATTACACCAAAGAAAATTATATTCAGATTCATTATATCTTTGAAGTTAACATTCGATGTAAACTAATATCACAAACAAAAATTACATTTGGAATGAAAAATAAAATCTACTGAGACATTATTAAAAAATTACTATACAGCATGTGAAAAAACGTAGTTCATCAACATTATCTGTAATCTATTCCTTCAAATATAAAGCAACAATGAAATGATCAAAGGATTTCAAACATTCTTTTAGGTCAAAGTAAAAAAATAGAAAAATAGATTCCATTATATAACATAAGCTGGAAAACAATTTCTACCTGAAAATTATCTCTATAAATATTGGATAGTATTTGAATCACAATATTTCTAAAGAATATTCTTCATTTAGAAGGACGAATTCTATGGTGCAATGTAAGAAAAATTGTTTTTACATCAGTGTACAACATTATATTGCTGAGAAGGTTCGATTGACATCTCATCAAAGAGGATGGAACAAAATTTTTGCTTCTAATCCATTCCTTCAAGCTTAAGTTTAATTGAGTCCATTACACTATAATTGATACCTGTACTGAAATTGACTGAATGTTGAATTTTGACAAAGTTTTTCTGGGTGGAACCACAAAAATTTTGCTGAAGAGCTTGTAAGCCTTAGGGCTATTTTTAAATAAAGTCAGAAAGAGAATGTTTTCATCTAAAGTAGAGTGCCTTCCTTTGGGTTTCAAGTTTGACACCTTAGTTGGAACAGGAAAAAATTAAAGCTTGGTGTGTTTTATCAAGTGTCTGATAGGTTTGAGAGAATGGAATGCATCCTGAAGATCTTCAAGTATCAGTTTCAGGTCTTTATTCTTTTCATTCATTTTAGTGACCTTCCCTATCAGTTTTGTGGCGATATTAACAATCTTCTTAGCCTATGAGGAGAGTTGTCTCCTTCTTCCACAGAATACCAAAACCTTCTGCCTTCTCTTTTTGCCTAGAAATTTCAAGAATTCAGGTTTAAAATTATCATAAAACTTATTCAATTCAGATAAGAGGATATTTAAAGAGTTAATATCATTTGCATCGATTAAACAATATATCCAGAAATATGACTGAAATGTGTTATATTTAGTGAAAACATGGTTTGTTCATTTTAGATAAGTGATTAGAACAACATTTGAACATCCATAATAATTCTCCCAGCAATATTTCCATGTAGATCTAGGAAATTAATATTTAATGGGTTATCAATGTTTCTTCTACTCAAAAGTTCAAATAGTCGTTTTCTTGAGTGCCTGCACTTTCAACTATTAAAATTGATATTGGGGTTTCAAGATATAAACAATGTTAATTTTCATTTACGTTGTATGCCAACATTTGTTGGTAAGAGTAGTCTGGGAATTACATTGATTATCAGAACTGGTGGATTCCTCATATCTGCAAATTGGGAAGGCTCAAAAGTCTTGAACAGATCCGGTAATTCACATTATATGGAAAGCTTCGGTTCACCCAACAGATCCTATCTTCCAATTTTCTGGAGCCATACATGTAGATTGTAGAAGCTAAAATGATGATATAATTTTTTCTTGAAAATATTAAACTAAGTGAAAATATCAATAGAGTATTGAAATTCCTTGAAAAACAGACTTACAATAACATCCCTTGGAAGCCTACACATGCTCGTCATATTATTGTTGTATTCACAGGATTTTGTTAAGCACGTGTAAATCATATTTCAGAGTTGAACTCAGTTTAACTTATCTTCGTACGAAAAGTATAACTGCTCAAATTCTATATGGTCTTGTTGTTTGTTCGTTTGTTGACATGTTGACTGTTGATGACTTGATTTGATATGACCTTCGTTACAACCCCGAAAGTTGTCGAGTAAGCACCAAGCAGCGGTGTCTAACGAGAGGTATTGGAACCTTTACACGGTCACGATTTTTACAAAGGAGATCCCACCCCCTGTAGTTAGCCTATCTAGACGATCGTCAAATTGCTTTGCACCTCCCGATGTACGTTACTCTCATGAAATTACGATGTGAAAGACATTATTGATAAGACCGAGAACCTAGAAGGTGCACAGCGTCGTTTTCCGCCGTACCGTGCGGAATCTGGTTTTCCACTAATGGCACCGGGTACCTAAGAGGAAAAGTTATAAATAAAAGTTTTCCGCTTTATGTGTTTCGCACTCGGCGAGCCATTATCCGACGGGCATTGAAATTCCATTTGATCTTATGACGAATTTTCTGTCAGAGGGTCCGGAAAATGCGAGACTGGCGCACGTGTTTTCACCCAGGAGTTCTTCCACCCCCTCGAACTTTTCCAGGCGTATGCCGGCGAAGTGGGATATTTCCATGTATGTACATACTTGAATAAATTTGTCCCTGGAAGTGTGGGAGAGGATTGGGTAAATTTGGGATCGTATGAGGGGCCCTTCTTTCTTTAAAAGGTCTCGGAGATTCGGAAAATCGTGAGAGAAAAGCGATGATTGAGGTGGAGTTATTTCCATGCAGCTCTCACCTTTGATCGCTGTGGAGGTGGAAAATTATCTTTTGAAGGGAAAATTCTCGGGAATTTGGGAGTTATTGATTGCCTGAATGAATTTTTCGGGCAATGAATAGAAAAGTACTATTGTCCACGACTACTATATTACAATATACTGCTCCACGAAAGTTCAGAAATTTTGTGACCGCTATAACAATTGCCGATTCTTATTCACCGAATGATCATTTATGCGATATCAAATGTATACTCTCTTAAATCAATTATTGTTTTATGTTGTTACAATCAACTTTGATTCAAAATCTTAAAATTTCTTTTGCGATAATGCTTAGAGGTAAACTTAGTCCGGTTGAAGCCAATAGTGCTACTGATATGATCCAGGCGAGACGTAATCAGAGCAATTTCTTTCGAGTTAGTGAAAGCGTAGTTTCCCGGCTCATCCATAGATATCGAGAAACTGGAAACGTGACCGAAAGACCAACAAGTGGATGCCCAAGATCTACACACCTGCACAACATCGGTTTCTGACTCGGTCTCTACCCGTAGAGCGCCTTTGAGTACTTGTCGAATCATGCAACAGCGCCTTTCGAACGCTACTGGTGTCTTGGTCTCGAAGTCTCGAAGTGTTCGACGAACACTTCGAGACGTTAATTTACATTATCGACGACTTTTGAGAAGGATTCCACATACTCAAAATCATATGCGACCTCGATTGGAAAGGGCCAATGAGCACGTGATATGTCGGTCGAGACATGGACGATTTTCGTATAGTCAGCGTGTACGGGTATGGATCCATCCTCCGGTGCCCAGAAACCGCAGAACGGTTCAGGAAGTTGATCCGTTCACAGGTGGTACATTTACTATTTGGGGAGGCATTTGTTTCAATGGACGTACAGAATTGTTGGTACTTGATGCTACCTTGAATGCGTAGATTTGCATAGAGCAAGTTATTGACAATATTATTCCTTTGTTTCATGCTGCTAGTGGGCCAAATTTATTATTTTTGGACGATAATGCGACACCCATCGTGCGAGAATTGTCGATGAAGCTCTGCAAATCCATGGTATTCAACATTTGGCCCTGTCCTCTCAATCGCCAGTCCTTTATTAAAAACACTTGGGATCAGCTACAAAGAGCTAGCTTTTTTTTCAAGTATGTCTTATAGAGATTCAATTGTACTAAAATGTTCATGTACTATCGCTGAATTATCATCTACTTACCAAGCTCCGCTGTTCATTAAAGTACAATGCCTGTAGTAAATCTGAGATGATTACATTTATTCAGTAATATTATACCTTCTGAAATTTACGCCAGGTGTTTTCCTTTCCTGTTAATAATGAATTAAAAAGTTTAAAAGGGACTGTAAACAAGTCTTGGATCCGTTGGTGGTGGGTGTTTAAATTAGGAATATTTCCGACAAAATGGTATGTAATTACCTCATAACCCCTTCCTGGCCAACTTGGCTATAAATACAGAAGCTTTTCCTCGGAACGTTAACCCCAAAAAAAATCTCCCCTGTTTTCCCGTAAGAAGATCTGCTGTACGAACGGAAGGGGAACTATGAAATGGGAAATCGAGTTATCGTCGAATTGGACAGGAACTAGTTTTGTCACTTTGTGCATTACCGGAGACTGGATGCATCGTCATAAAACAAGACGGAGTCGGGTGGATGGTACAGATCGATGAAACGATACTATTCAGAAGCTGTCGCGTCCGATCCCATGAAAGATATTCTCCGGAATTTAGTGCCTTTCGGACTACGTTGTTCGTAACGAAGAGCAGATGGATGTGAGATAAGTTTGTAATGGGTTCTGGTTTATCGGTCTTGTGTTCGTGTTCCTCGATGTCTTGATGGGCATGTTCATAACAGGTCAAGAGTCGCAGAAACGGATATGACGCATTCAATTCGATGGTTGTCTAGGGCGATGAAGGCAAAGAGGAAAATTCCGGTTTCAATTTCATATACCCTTATTCAACATTCATTTTCATCTATTTTTTTTTGGCGCTCTTGTTCCTCGGAACTGAGTGCTCATCAATTTGCCCGAATATCTGTAATATTCGAAATTTTGGCGGAAAATGGTCTTAAACGATTGATCAAGAATCCGTGATCGAAATCGATTCTGTTCCTATCTGAAAATAGTTCCTATCTCCTTTTATTCGAAAGGTATCGAGGCAACGGTCACCCATCCATCTACTGAACTCACACAAGGGTGCTCGAATCTCCAACAATATAGACATTTCAATCTTGGTAGAGTTAGGTTCTAAAGGCTCTCGCAAAAATTCAGCGATGTCGGACGAATAGTTACTGATGTAAGTATAGCATTTTTTTCAATAATTTTCATGGATTTTTTTTTTATGTTCTTGTCATATGATCCTCACGAAATTTCGCGTTGGCATTCTACAACTAATAACCATGTTTGAATTCAATCGGTTTTGTATTTTTCGAGTTGTTGAGGAAAGAACAACCAAATTTCGGATGGCTATAACTCTAAAACCGTTCGTCCGATTATGCCTATAAACAAACACAAATGTCTTTTTCATATGCACAACCTAACCTGAAAATTTCAAGTCGCTTTCTGTTTCCGTTATCGTGACATAAAAATATTTTTTAATATTTTCTAGTGACACGATTCACACACAAGTTCACAAACGTGCTAAGGTTTATATTCTGCAGCTATTCACCAAGTTTCAATTCGATCGGATTTGTATTGGTTGAAAACAAAATTATTACTCGGAAACCATTGGGCCGATTATGTCCATTAACGAACTTATCTGTCGTATTGGATACGCCATCTACCCTGAAAGTTTCAAGTCGCTAGTTTTTTCCTTTCTCAAGTTATCGTGACGACGGCTGCACGGCCGGCGGACAGAATCAAATTAGACCTTGAATTCTTCATCGGAGAGTCCAACCCAATCGTTTGAGACCATATTCGGAAAAAAATCGAAAATTACTCACATTTGGTCAAAATGATAACCTGATGTTCCCCAGTACATATGGGCAAAAACTGTCTTTGGTCTTCGATAACGCGATGTTCCCCAGGACTTATGCGCAAAAAGTGTCTTTGGTTTACTGAATGTATTCCAAGTTAGAAACTTGCACTGTATACTGCACTTCGTTTATTATGCCTTATTTGTGAGAACCCATAGTCGCAATTATCCCAGTCCAGCGACAATTATCCCTTACGTAAACTGCCATTTCTCGTCCTTGCTGATTCATCGTCAGACACTTGCAATTGCACCGTTCTTGTTCAGAACCCAGAGGGTCGACTAAACTCAATTAATTTACCAGTCAAGTGCCTTACACCACCACTTTTGATATTGTGCCTCATATCTCACCAGAGTTAATTAATTTCGAAGGGCAGTGGCTGTAAACAAATTCACTCAGACATGTCGCGCCCGTGCAGGTCCGCGAGCTAAGTCACCCTTCATTCGTATTACCCTAATGGGGAAAATATCGAGTTTGTGACGCGGCTATGGCGTGTCGACGACGTAAAATCCATTCCGTGGGATGGCGAAGGAGATGTCGTTAAGCCCAGCGCTCACGGAGAGTTGTAGGGGATTTGATGTTCTGCTTGAGTTTCGCAACTCTTTTGGGCGGCAGATTTAAGTTTGAGAACATTCGGAGACCCTGACAATCTGTACACAATGATATGGAGTTGATGAGCGAGGAATATCGATGTGGAGGATTGATGAAAGTCCACCGTTTGAATACACACAACCAAACTTATATCAAATCACCCAGTATCAATATTTTTCAACTTTTATTATTATTATTATTATTATATAAAGGTAAAGAGTTGAGGACTAGCCTATAAACTCAAAAATAAGTACCCAAAAAAATACATCCAAACATAAACAAAAAGATATAATGCAAATCCAAGAAAAAAAAGGAACATGAACCGGTAGTTTCACCAGTGATCACCCGCGAAGAAATCAAGCATCATAGCGATTCTTAAAAACTTGATACGATATTATAATGATTGCGAACTGGCATTCGACATGGTGAGTCATAGATTGCTCGTTGAAAAGCTTGCTGCGAATGGGTTTTCTAAAGATGCTTTCGGCTTTATTGATTCATACTTACATCAAAGTACACAAGTTGTGAGGGTTGGGAGCAAATTTTCTCACAAAATAACACAGTTCAGGTGTACCTTAGGGTAGCATACTGGGGCCCTTACTCTTCATTGTTATTACTCAGCATTTTTTTTGCAGTTGATTTCAAATTGTTCAGGAAAGTCTCTAACATACTTGACTGTGTTTTAGTGCAGAGAGATTTAGATGCAATTGTTCAATGTTCAATGGTTCTGAATGAATAAAATGTCAAATATGGAGAAATGTAATGTGATCAGCTTCACTAGAAAATCTAATCCGGTACATTTCGATTATCAAATTGATTCGAGGATCATTGAGAGTAAGACAAATGTAAGAGACTTGAGTGTAATGTTTAAACACAATTTGAAATTTATCGATCATTTTGAGGTACAGACAAAAAAGCGTATAAAGCGTATGAAGTTTTGTTTGTTTTAAGAAACACGGAGGATTTCAATATTTCAACTACCATCCTACTGTACGAGTATAATACCCTAGTAAGACCTCATCTTGGGTATGCCTCGGTGGTTTGGATGTCAATGACAATCATCAATATCGATAAAATTGAGACAGTTCAAAAAAGATTCCTCCGATATTCACATCTAAAAAATATCATATCCCTTTATGAAGTCATATATATCCATGTCGCAAGATTTCAACATGTGTACATTGGATAAAAGGTGAAATTATAATGCAGCTGTGTTCCTTTTCCAGAATATTCATAACCAAAATTGTGGTTTTATTGATTTCATTAATTTCAAAGTTCCCATGTTGAATTTAAGGATCAGAAATAAGGACCTATTCTTTGTTAAACCGGATGGCTGTTCTTATACAAACAAAATGATGACTGTATATAAAGGATTTCTCATGAAGAATGATGTAGATATATTTTTTGACTTCTTGAAAATCCTGAGGGATTTATTTTATGCCTAGGTTAAGTCACGAAATTGTTTTATATTTCTGAATTTGTAATTACCATAACCAGTGTTGGCGTGGAAGTAAAATAAAAATGCAAAGAAATATAAAATATTCGTTTATTTTTGGCGCGCTGTTCGGGTGCTGCCGTCAGGACGATTACGCTCGAACGCAATGAGTTAGAGTCGGTTTGTAGTCCAAATGCGCCGACCAACTTCATTAATGGGCAAAATCCACTGAGTGCTTATATATTATAGCCATCTGAAATTTTGTTTTCCCAATTCCAATTTCAGATTTCTAATGAACTCCAGTATCTGGGATGGCTTCAAGGAGGCTACGTCTTCGCGCCTGCAGATTTCTAGCCCAAAGTATTCCTTGCATTGGTTTGAGATGGCGAGGCATTCCGTTATCAGGTGATCAGGAGTTTCATCCTCCTCCCAACAGAATCTGCACTCGTCAGTTTCAGCTAGCCCTAATCTCATCATATGTTTCCTAAGGCCATAGTGCCCTGTGAGGAAACCAGTGAGGAGGTGCGGCGTGTTCTTACTGAGGTCCAAGTATTTTTTGGATCTGACAGTATCAAAGTTTCGGTGGAATACCGGGGAGAGATCTCCAGAAAATACCTCTTTCAATTTCTTCTTGCGTCTGAAATTCACTTTTGTATGTGTATCTAGCAACCCCACAGTAGGTTTCCGGGCCAATAAAGGGGCTCCTGTGCTCCTTTCTTGGCAAGTGTGTTGGCATCCTCATTTCCTATGATTCCCGCGTGACCAGGAACCCAGACCAAGGAGACCCTGTTGTTCTTGACTACCTCATTAAGTTTTCTTCGGCACTTCCATATTCCGCCGTATTCGCAAAGCATTCAATCTCCGTTAAGTCCTAACTGAGGTCCTCAGTTAAGGATAAATAAGAATCGCAACCTCAGTTAACGTATGGAACGGTGGTGAAACTGGCCTGTTTCACGTTAATTTTCACTAAAACTGAAGTTGTGATTCTTATTTATCCTTAACTGAGTACCTCAGTTAGGACTTAACGGAGATTGAATGCTTTGTGAATACGGCGGATTTGCTTGGACTCGATAACATGGGAGCTCAGAGCTTTAATAGCAGCTTGACTGTCAGAGTGGATTGCTATTACACATGTGCGATCGATTCCTTCCATGTTCATTTCCACGCATCTTTTTATTGCAAGTACTTCTGCCTGAAAGATGCTCGGATAGGAGCCTAGCGATAGTGAGCATTTGGTGCCTGGCCTATATACTGCAGCGCCAGCTCCTGTAGTTGTTTTTGAACCGTCTGTGTTCCATTTAATGCCATTTCTTTTAAGAACTTGGGTGGTGGATTCCCTGTCCCAGTATTTTTCTTACCGAGCATCGTAGTGTTATTTTCGATGCTTACTTTCTTGATTTTTCGTCACTAGAAAGATTGGCTGATGAAATGTACCTGGGAAGAAAAGACCAGGCTTTCTGGTTTTTAATACTCTCATTACCTGTTCCTTTTCTGGATGGTCTGAGAATGGCTTCATGGACCATTTTCTCTATCACTAGATGAAGTGTTATGAGATATTTGATGATCTTAAGTGCACTGGAAGGACAGGTTCCCATAGTGATACACACACAGGCCAGTCTTCGTACTTTGTCGAGGGTTTTCCTCGTACTATTCTGGCTTGTTTTTGAGTACCAGACTACTGCCCCATACGTAATTATGGGTCTCACTATCATGACGTACATCCATCGCAGTATCTTAGGGTTGCAGCCCCAAATCTTACCGGCTAGATTTCTGCACGCCATTAAAGCCACTGTTGCTTTGCTAGCAGTGATTTCAACATGCCTATTCCACAGAAGTTACTATCTAGTATTATCTCTAGATATTTAACTTCAGACTTCCATTCTGTAATATCTCGGTTCAAAGATAGGGATCTCACAGCTGGAAGTTTCCTTCTCCTGTGGTCTTGTTGGGGTTTATGCTGAGCCCCACTAACAAGCACCACTGCTCGATGATTCTAAGGCCCTCCTGTAGTAAGTTAAGCTTGAATGAAGCTTTCATCTTTGGGGGAACACTGAGGGACGAGTTGACCTAGCCCGGCTCACGGGGAATATTTGTCGGTGGTTAAAATCGATGAATATTTCACCGTGTGTCTTTATTACTGTGTTTAAAGGTCGGTATAAGGCACAATAGGTCCGCTAGATTCTAGATCAGAAAGTTACATCGAACGAGACCTGGAGCAACCCTGTCCGCATTATTAGCTTCTTTTCAATCTCTCGAAGACATATCAAGAAGAAAATTTTCTAAGGCCCCTGACTCTAAAGTTATCAAAATTCTAAAAGTGGAGTGGAGCAAAAATCGAGTTACTCAAGTTGTCGATTCTCCGATAGGCAGAGCTACGCGAAGTGCGGAGTAGACGTCTCATACCTGTATCCCCTTCCGCCCCGATCCTCCCAACCACCCGACGTACGCAATCATGACGAAAATTATCAGAGCGGAGTCGCGGAGACGCGAAAAGCCGGCAGTTTTATGAGAGATTTTTCCGACCTCAAGAATCAGGTGTGATTCTTCCGCGGATGGGGGGATTTTCCCCCCGTAAAAAGGAAATTCATCAACGGGGACTGTCTCATATTAATTGATTATTCATGAAGGTGCTGTTTATGTAGACTCCGAACGAAGCCACTGTATCTTTCGCTGGGGGATCGAAAAGTCGGCAAAAATGTTGGTAGAACTATATCAATTACGTTGTGTGAAGGAGCAATTATTTTGCTGATGGAAAAGCACAAATGAAAGTGTTCCTATTAACTTAAAGCTCCACTTTTAATTTCTATGTGCACTATTTTCCAATCGCATACATAAAAATAAAACTAATGGTTTCGAATACTTGTTCATTATATTTTGTGAGAACATGTTCTGCGGTACTATAAGTTTGCCCAAATGTTCGTAATTTTCAAATTATTTTCTGAAGCTATTCTCAAACGAATAGGTAAGGATCGTATCACTAGAACATTAGGAGAAAAATATAAAAAATGAGGGAAAGCCCCGTGGACAGGAGCTTTGGTGCTCTTGTTCAAACTTTGACTTTGACATATTTCCGAAATTATGTATTGGTTCCACAGTATGGGGAATGATATTAATGGATACTTATGATAGTACTGCATCATCAATTACAAAAAAAAAAAAAATGAAAATGTTGCTCGTAAGGCCAGGAGGGTCTCTTTCAAAACCAGGTCTGACCGGTCCAAGTCCAAGCGATGATTATTCAGAACTTCAGATGTTCGAAGCCCGCTACAGGGCCCTTAAGAAGGGCTATCATCTCCCATAGATATATATTTTACTTTTGAAAGGTTATGTATTATTTTTAATTTGTTCGTTTCCTCCTCTTGTCTTTTCATTTTTCAGGTTGAGTTTCGGGTACCTTGGAGAAACCCATCCGTTTTTTGACGAAGGAATCCACATTGAAGAATATATCCCCATCAATATTTTTAAATTTCAGCAAATTTTGTAAACAATAGTTACAAATCACCACACTCACGGGGAGAAAGGGTTTTTTGCTGAGGTTTTTCCCTAAGCTCTTGTATCATACGTCGAATTGTATGGTACCCCGTTACACCAACCTCTGCTAACACATATACAGCTCTCAGTCAAAAGAATATATATATATCAATTACAGACCGCTGGACGAATTTATAGGCACTCAGTTCATAGAACAGCGCGCCAAAAACAAATTAAATTCAAACAAGAGTACCAAAAGTCATTAATTCAAAACTTATCCGAGATATGCATTCCTCAAATCTACTCTGAAAATTATATTATATCAATTGAAACATAACCGATATTCCAGTTTTATTTTTAATGGAGATATTTTGAAACCAATTCGATTAACTTACCAAAGTATATATTTCCATCATTCATCATCATTCTTAATCGAATTCACCACGGTGAATTCGATTAAGAGCGTTCAATACAGGAGAATGGACAATAGAACATACGCGCAAAAGCTCCTGACTTCACGTCAGTGCTTGAACCAATTTTTTTTTCAATGATTTTTTTAAAATTTTCTAGTAATACGATCCTCATAAAATTTTGCAAGAATTTTTGTGTCGGAAATAACAACCAAATTTCAGATTGATATAACTCCAAAACCACTTGGCCGATTATGCTAATTAACGAACTCAAATATCCCATGCAGATGCGAAAACCGTGAAAACTGAAAGTCGCTATTTCTTTCCGTTCTCAAGGAATCATGGGATACAAAATATTTTATCCTAATTTTTAAAAAATTTTCTAGTGGTAGGGTCCTCAAAAATGTTACCCACATCTTCATGTCGCTATTCTACAATTAGTTACCAAGCTTCAATTCAATCGAGTTTATCACTTTTGAGTTATCGAGAAAATAATATTCCAGATGGGTATTACTCCCAAACCGTTGGTCCGATTATGGCCAACGTCGAATTCAACTGTCCCATGTAGATGTGAAACCTATCCTGAAAATGGCAAGTCCCTATATCCATTCGTTCGAGAGTTATCGAGGCAACGGTCACCCATCCAGCTACTGAACTCATGCAAGGCTGCTCGGATCTCCAACAGTATATATCTGATCGTGTTCAAACTTGGAAATTTCTAGTAGAGTTAGGTTTTGAAGGCTCTCGCAAAATTTCAGCGATGTCGGATGAATAGTTTATGATATATAGAATTGTTTTCAATAATTTCCTATGATTTTTTTAATAATTTTCTAGCGATACGATTCTCACGAAATTTGGCAAGAATTTTCGCGTTGCCATTCTACAACTAATAACCATGTTTGAATTGGATCGGTTTTGTATCTTTCGAGTTATAGAGGAAACAAAAACCAAATTTCAGATGGGTATAACTCCAAAACCGTTCTTCCGATTATGCATGTTGCATTCAGATTCACAACCTAACCTGAAAATTTCAAGTCGCTATCTCTTTCCGTTCTTAGGTTATCGTGACATGAATAATATTTTTTTAATAATTTTTCAAAAATTTCCTAGCTATACGAATCTCACAAACGTCCTTTCATTTTCATATTCTACAACTAATCACCAAGTTTCAATTTGATCGGATCAGTATTGGTTGTAGACAAAATGATTCCTCGGAAACCGTTGAGCCGATTATGCACATTAACGAACTTGTTCGTCGTATGCGCCACCTACCCTGAAAATTTCAGGTCGCTATTTCTTCCGTTCTCAAGTTACCCTGGCAACAGCCGGCCGGACAGAATCAAATTCGACTCGAAATCTTCATCAGGGAGTCCAACCTAATCGTTTGAGACCATTTTGGGCGGAAAATTGTAAAATTACAGACATTTGGGCAAATTGATAACTCGATGTTCCCCAGAACATACGCGCAAAAAACTGCTAAACCAATTTTCCAAACAAGAATTATTGACGAGTTACGTTACTTTTTTGGCACGCTGTATAGAAATACTAATTAAATAATTACTTACATCCTGCCCAGTTCAATGTCGCTGTTCTACCTTTCCCGGTATTATTATTTGTGCGTCTATCATCCAGCTTTGTTCGATGATAGTCGATTTTGTCTGTGTACCGGTGAAAATTGGGTCCTAAATAATTAATTCCAAGTGTATTCCCTATTGATAATATCTTGGAAATTTCGTAAACTATACATCGGATTAACTTCCAGAGAATATTTTCGAAATATCGTACGATCGATTTCTTGAAAATTCCGACTTCAGCTCACCCCATAACAATCGCGACCTGTTTGTAGCGTGTACACAACAAACATATGTTATATATATAGATCAATTTCAGAAAACTACATCAATGCTTCATATTATGATGGATTCAGACCTTCAAGAATCATCAAGGTTTTGAAATTGTGGTGTCAGTATCTTTCCAGAATAGAAATTTCCATCCCTGAGAAAAATTCAGCGACAGGGAGTCTCTGATCTTAATTGATTATTCATGAGGATGCTGTTTGTTTGTACAAGGATCAGTACGGGAACACTTCGCGCTTCTCATTTGGAAAATTGAAATTGGTTGATGGAATCGAAAAAATGTGGGGGAAGCGGAATAACGATGAAACCTTGCACCCCAACCAATTTTAAATCATCTGAAGTGAGTGAAATAAAGTGTGGTTCGTTCGATTTCTTTCCTGGGTGGCCTATTTTTGAAAAAAAAAATAATGTCGAGATTCCCGAAATATTCCGACTATTCATAAAAAATTCTTGAAAGCATAGAAATAGGAAGTATTGTGTTTCCATTTAGCAGAAAGAATTCCAGTTATAGGTTTCATTTTGAATAGCCCACTATTTTGTAATTTTAATAGCGTTCGTTTTTTAATAAATGACAAATCCAAACTATGCCATTAATGAAAAGTTGGAAAGCCCTACATCTCATTTCATTAAACTACCAGGGTACTAAATATAAATTGCAGAATTAATTCGATTGCAGATTCTATTCGATCCATTTGTTTGCTGTTTGGTGGTACATCACTGGTAGTGAGAGCTAATAGGCTCCAGGGGTTGCAAATTTTGTGTGGTCAACTGGTTCAGTTTGGTGCAAGGATAACTCACTGGTTGTCAACATATAGAAGACCCCAATTCATAGAGTTGAAGAATCGCGATTATGTTCTGGCAAATCGACCTCCGATCAACCCTTCAACCCCTCCCCCTGAGGTAGGGCTGTACTTGGTACTTGGTAGTTACTTTAGATTGGTAGATTGTCTACCTTGCGATACTTCTCTGGGTCTAATGGGGTTCCATGAGAACGATCTCTGGATCGTTGTAATAGTTCCAAGAAGTTGAAGATATAAGTTTTGCTCCAAAATTTATGAGACAACTAATATCAATATGGTCTTAGCGATTTCCTGTTCAGAGAAAAGTATTCGTATTATCTAGACGGCGTAATTGGCTTCGAGGTGCCTTCCATTGTTAATAATTGCATTTCATGGGGAATATTTAGGTTTACTTCGCACAGGGATATAATCCAGAAATACGTCTGAATTATCGGTATAAAATTCGTTAAACGTTGTCTGCACCAGTAAAACTAATCCTAACTGCATTATTTCCAAGGGTGAAAATAGTTATAAATCCTACATATATGTTAAATTGTTTGATGTTTGTCCACATGGGTAGCTTTATGTGGTACTCTGATTTCGACACCTATAATACTAGACATCAGAATACTATCAGTGTGTATCTATATAAATAACGAACAAATACAAGTCGTCACCACGAGTGGCGGATGGTATAATCATCTTCCCGATGCCACGAACTTTTGAACGATCTGTTTTTTTGGAAATATTGGGAAAATAATTTGCGGCATGTAAACTTGTGAAGAATTTCTGCAGAATCTGACAAATATATTCTGAAATATGAAATGTTTAAAGAAAATTTTTATTTATTTTTGAAGAAAAATCTGAATGTTTTTTTTAGTGATACGATCCTCACGATTTCTTGCAAAATCCGTGCGTCGGCATTCTACAACTAACACCTATTATTATTGAAAATACAAAAAGAGTTGAGTAAATGCCTATACTCTAAATATAAAATCAGAAACAGTTCACAATTAATTAAATCATGCATCGAGAAGATCCAGGGCGATCTTGAAGCCATTGACGTTCCCAGCATCGACCACGGTAATCGGCAAACGGTCCCATCTCTCAAAGATTCTATTGGTGAGAAAACTATGACGTTGAGATGTAACAAAAGTGTACAGGTCACAAACACAATCACCGAAGTCACCACGGAGCGATCTGAAGGAGAATATTAAATCACCCCTCTCACGTCGAACGTGAAAGGATGGCAAATGGAAAATACTGATCCTGTCCTCGTAGAAAGGTCGAATCATTCCACATGGTACGCGAGAATTCCAACGCTGCACTGACTCGAGAGAAAGTTCGTTGGCACGTGTGGTAGCCCACCAAACCAGGCCAGCATACTCCAATATTAGTCTAACAAAGCTAGCGTAGAGAAGTATATATGTGACAATGTCATATTCTCCAAAAGTCTTCTGGATGGCATAAGTCAACTGTCTAGCCCTAGCAGTGATAGATGACACATGGTTAGACCAGCATAGGTCTTCGTAAACAGTCAAACCGAGCTCACAGTAACTAGATACACCTTGCAGCTTGAGACCACTGATGATATGTTCCTTTCTCGGGTTATTTCTTATAATATGAAGTACACAGCATTTGTCCACGTTCAGAGGAAGCACCCAGTTATCACACCAAACACTAATTTCATGTAGGTCTGTTGGAGCGTATCGAAGTTGGAAAAGGGAGAATTGTAGATTTTAGTGACATCCGCAAACATTGAGCGAGCTAAAATGAACAATTTAGTGATATCGGAGGTGTATAATAAAATCAAGATAGGATCCAGAACGGAACCCTGAGGGACACCAGATATCTTTGGCCTTCATGTACAGGAGAAGGAATTATTAACTCTAACTTGAAAGGTACGGTTTGATAGAAAGGCATTAATCCAAGCCTGAACAGTTCCCCTGATCCCAAAATGAGAAACCTCAGCAAGCAGCTGCCGGTGGGGAAGCTTATCCAAAGTTCTGGGGAAATAAAGACAAAGAACATCCGCGGGCACCCCCAGGTCTCACGCCTTAGTCCACTCATTAATGCATAATATGAGGTTGGATATTGTAGAGCGACCTGACAAGAATCCATGTTGTTCGATAGGAATAAAACCACTAGAAAAAGAAAACTGATCACGTTTAAAAAAGATTTACGACACTCGCACTTAGTCTCTCCGGTCTAACTTTTTTTACACGTCTAAGAAGGAATCAACTTTCTTAGCTTCTAACGGACTATTTGGCGTATCACCACGATACATTGTCACTTATGTCTTACTGAGGTAAGACAAAGTAGATCAGGTCCTTGCCAAATTTGTTGAGTTGAACCAGGTAGATGCCACTTGACTGTCGCAGTGGATTTTTATGTCTTTTTTCTCGATACCATTCCAAAGATTTATTATTTGAGTAAATAAATAGCACCTTAATTTACCATATATAAAGGATGACTTTAATTCTTAACAGCTTCATTATCTGTTTCAGAAAACCATCGCACAGAATCCCAGTTCTACCGACACAAAGTCAGCAAACTGGTTCTCTTCGAGTTCGTCAACAATTTCATGTCGCTTTTTTACATAGCTTTCGTGATCCAGGACTTGAACAATCTCAGGAGCCAGCTTCAGACAATGCTGATCACTTCTCAGATCATCAATAACTTCACTGAGACATTGTTGCCACTGTTCCTTCAATACTGGTCGAAAAAGGTGAGATAAATTCGAGTACTTTCTGATCGTCATAATATATCCTTTGCAAAGCCTTTGAAGTAACTGCACGCTGAATTATCATGAAGTGTTGATATACATATTGAATACATTTGTGAAAACCCGATCAACTATAAGGCTACATCTTAATATTATCATGAATATTAATATTAATATTATTATGAAGTCGCAGCTTTGTTTTTGTGTTTTCTCTCCTAAACAAAAATAACTATCGTCAGAATAGATGGGAATAAATCAAAGATTCTGATGGCATAAAATGGTAACTTAAGGAGTCCACTTGTATTATGTTGAACAGAGGAAACAATTTTGCAAATTACTCAGTTGAACTTGACTCTGTTTGGATAAATTTGTTGAAGAAACAGTTCCGAAAATGTTTGTCATGAGATCTCATATTTTTTTAATTGTGAAAGCTTCTTGTAATTCTTGGCAACCAATTTTACATTTTTATTATTATTATTATTTAATTTAACTAGAGTAGAGGTATTTACACCTATAAACTCAACAGAAAAAAAATTATATGTGTACAAAACCATTACATATGAAAAAACCGCAACAAAAGGAAAAAAGAATGAAAGAAAGTGCATCTTATGATCAATGAGAGCTGCGCCATCCATCGAACCCATTTTCAAAACTATTGTTAGAGCCGCTTCCGACCACCTCAGAGGGCAGGCTGTTCCAGGTGTAGAAAACTCTGTTACTAAGAAAGCACTGTTTCGGCTGAGTCCTGACATTTTCTTTCCTCAATTTGTAACTATGTTCACGGAGATGATCCGTGTTTCTTGTAAAGATGGCTTCAAGCTGAGGACCAAACATTCCATGCAAGGCATTATAAGTGAAGATCATGTCGCCTCTGGCCCGTCTGCTGTCGAAGGTGGATGGATTTAGCAGGCGTAAGCGTGTGGGATAATCAGTACGAACTGTACCGTAAGGGATCCTAGTGTTCCACCTCTGAATGGGCTCGAGAGCATCAATCTCTCCTCTAAGGGCAGTCCACCAGGCTGGACCGGCATACTCCATGATTGGACGGATGTAGGTCTCGTATAGAAGTTTACATGTAGTCGGATCGGATTTGCTGAAGTTTTTCTGGACAGTAGGACAGTTTTGGATTGCTCCTTCCGATGTGTAGAACGCGACACTTATCCAATTTGAGGGGTAGGAGCCATTGCTCACATCACTGATACAGTCTATCCAGATCTAGCTGGAGCACTCCGGCATTAATTAGTGGTAGATTGTAACGTTTTGTGTCGTCAGCATACATAGAGCATGTAGAAGCGAAGCAGGAAGGAAGATCGGAAGTATAAAGCAGGAATAAAATTGACCCAAGGGTAGATCCCTGAGGAACACCACTGCTGACGTGGACCTCACGTATCCCACCCGAACACGGAAGGATCTGCCAGATAAGAAGGAACTGATCCAAGCAAGAAGTCTGTCCCTGATAACCTGATGCTCGAGCTTCACGAGAAGGCGTTGATGAGGAACCCTGTCGAAGGCTCTCGCGAAGTCGAGGTATACTACATCCAAAGGCAAGCCGGCGTCAAAAGCTTTAGTCCAGTCATTGATGTACAGTATGAGATTGGTGATAGTGGAAAGATGAGGGATGAATCCATGCTGTTTACTTGGGATAATATTGTGAGACAGAAATCCAAAATTTGGTCGCAGATGATCCTCTCAAGGACCTTCGACAAGGTTGAGAGAACTTATTGGCCTATAATTGCTCGGAGAAAGCGTAAAAAGAAATGTTTTGTTGGGATCTAGATTTCTTGGAGCAGTACAGTTTAGGCAGGCTCTTGAATGATAACTCAGTTGAAGAAGAATGCTCACAAAAGCGGAGATTTCTTCATCTTCAGAAACTCCCTTAGTTCCGGTGTAGAACGCGAAAAACTACCCACGCAGATTGTTTCCAGAAGAAGTTAATAAAACGCCATTTTCACAGTGAAAAATGAATCCGGTTATGCCGGAGTAGCCGCCTCCGGACCGGAATTAATTCAACGAAGGAATGCTTTCCATTAATCCATAGTCAGATTTTCATTTCCGGCGATTTATTTTAATTAAGGATGAATTTTTCATCTAGGTATGATTAATAATGCCCCCTTTTTCGAAGTGAATGCAAGGAGCTGAGCTGTGGTGGAAAGTAAGAGGCAGAGGACCCTCTTGGAAAATTGCTTATCGATTGCCAGATGATCACCATCTGCTCGGGCAATGGCTACGGACCATCGAATTTCTCTGTGTTTTATGGCGGGCGGGATTAATGATTTATGCGAAGAAATCGGCGGGGCGTAGAAGACAGAGGGGGTCGACTGGTAATCAGGTTGGAAGAAAAATTGAAAATACACGCACTGGAACTTATATGGAATCACCCAGTAATTTCAAGAAATAGAATTTAATTTGAGATGAAGTTATTGAGGAGTAAAGAGTAGTTTTTCAAATCGAGTTTATTACAAAAATAAAAAAATTGGTTCAAGCCCTGTGGACAGGAGCTTTGGCGCTCTTGTTCAAACTTTGACAAATAATATCTCCGAAATTATTGGTCTCTGGGAATGATATAGATGGATTCTTACGATAGAACTGCATCATGAAAGAAATCAAATTCAAACAGATCAATTCTCCCCAATAACGAACTTATCCGAGATACTCATTCCTCAAATCTACTCTGAAAATTATATTATATCAATTAAAACTGAGACAACATTGTAGTTTTGTTTTTACTGGAGATATTCTGAACCCAATTTGATGATTTATTTTACTAAAGAATATATTTCCATCAGCATAATATTATGATGGAATAATCCATATTATGGATTATCCACGGGCATTATATTATGACCTTAAAAGTATAATATCATATCATCCTCATAATTCTACGATACCTGAGGTTATTTCATTGGTCATTTTGCATTCAATCATACTTCGTTTTATAGAATAGGAATGGTATTTCATATCAAGAATAACGAACCAGAAATAATATTAACATTTATCTCTCATAGGAAAATAAGTCATGTCATGTAAGATCACAGATCATACAATAATTCATAGATAGAAAAATTAAGTACAGCATTCTGTGAAAACACAGAAGTAAGATTCATTATTGAAATTTGGAAAAATCATATCTCCGAAAGTATTAGCTTATTAGAGTTGAAAATGTAATCAATGGATTTTTATAGAGAAACTGCATCTTTAAACAAGCCCTGTGGACAGGAGCTTTCTGGCGCTCTAGTTCAAACAGACAAATTATATCTCCGAAAGTATTGGTTTCTCAGAGTTGGGAATTAAATCAATGTATTCTTATGGAAGAACTGCATCATAAAGGAAATTAAATTCATATAATAGTTTATTTATCATGATTAAATGAGCAATCTGAGAATGAGAACTGCACCATGGAAGAAATCAAATTAAAATAGCTGAAATGAATTTGACTCTTTCTTATAGAACAGGATGAACGAGTATGAACACAGATCATATAATAAAGCTTAGATAGAATAATTATAGCATTCTGTGAAAACATAGAAGTACGTACGATTCATTATTGAAATTTAGAAAAATCATATTTCCGAAAGTATTAGCTTGCTGGAGTTGAAAATGATATTGATGGATTTTAATGGTGAAACTGCATCTTAAATAAAAATTACAGACATTTGGGCAAATTGATAAGCACTCAGTTCCGAGGAACTAGAGCGCCAAAAAGTGTAATCACCTTTCCGGGATTTGAGCCCGCCTTCTCTCGTTCCGAAACCCAAAGCGTAGACCGACCGGCTATCGGGCTCCTCGTACGATCTTGTCGATCTCCAGTATTAGAATAAAACGTCGGGACCTGGGATATATATTCTTAATTTTCACTTTTCGACATAAAATCGCCACATGGGGTTTTATTTGGCGGTTTTTTACCCTTGTCTCTCTGAGTCGATTTTGACGTTTCTCGAACCAACTATTAGCAAGGAATTAGACAATGTCATGTCTCAGGAAAATAAGTTGACATTATGACAATTCATACATAGAATAATTATATAATTCTGTGAAAACGTAAAAATACGATTTTTTATTGAAATTTTGCAAAATCATATCTCCGAAAATATTAGCTTGTTAGAGTTAAAAATGATATCATTGGATTCTTGATGATAAAACTGCTTATTGAAAAAAATTTCATTTGGAATTTGTTTTGTAAAAAAACAATTTTTTTTTTGTTACTCCGAAACCATCTGTCCGATTTTGCTCAATAACGAACTTAGCCGAGATATTTATCTCCCAAACCTACTCTGAAAATTTCAACTGTCTAGCTCATTCCGTTCGAGTTATCGTGCCTACGGCCGGACCGGACGGCCGGTCGGACAGAATGAATTTCGACCACGGATTCTTGATCAGTGAGTCGAACCAAATAGTTTAAGACCATTTTCATCGAAAAATTCGAAAATTACAGACATTTGGGCAAATTGATAAGCACTCAGATCCGAGGATCTAGAGCGCCAAAAATGTGGGAAAGCCCTGTGGACAGATGCTTTGGCGCTCTTGTTGAAGCTTTGTCAAATCATATCTCCAAAAGTTGTTTCTCAGAGTTGGGAATTATATCAATGGATTCTCATGATAGAACTGCATCATGAAATATAATAAAATTAATGAGAATCCATTGATATCATTCCCAACCCTGAAAAACACATACTTTCGGAGTTATTAGCCAAGAGCGCCAAAGCTCCTGTCCACAGGGCTTTCCAACATTTTCAATTTGGCTTCTGTGTGTCAGTTTTCAAGAATTTTCGTAATTAAATTCAAAACGTAGGTCTATGAATCATCTCTCATCTCATGTTGGATTTACATACATCAGCAAATTATAATTAGAGTGTTCTATGAAATCCTATAGAATAATTATTGAAATTTTGGATGTTGTGGGATTTCTTCTTGCTATTTGAACTACAAATCTATCCTGCTCTTCTGTAGTCATTCTTCCACGACTTCTCCTCTTTCTATTCTTTATGGTTCCCAATTTCAGAAACCTTGAATAGGTTTTTGAAACAACCCCCTGTGCAAACACCACTTTCCTTAAAATCTGTCTTTATGATATGCCTTGTTGTGTCAGAGCAAAAATTCTTTCCCTCTAGACTTCCGATTACCCAACGTAAGGCATTCTTTTTGAATGTGCGAAAACAAATATATTATAAACAAATTCAGTGAACCTTTATCAACAAGCTAGAATAAAAATTTTATAATAAAATTTTATATTTTCAAAAGAATTCATGGACATAAAATTGTTAGGTAAATTCGATTTACGTTATTCTTAGTTCGCTCGAAATCAGACAGGAATAATAACACAACCCTAAATCGGATATACAGTGCATCTCAGGAACTGCGCAATGTGAAATACGTTTTAGATGAACGTTCAAACTTTAAGGGCGAAAAACCATGAAGAGCATTTATTTTCTCTCCTATTTTTGGCAACTAGACAATATTAATGTCTGCAAAAATATGATTGTAGCTAGAATATTTAGTTTGAACTATGTTTTTCGACATTTGTTCGAATTTTCCCTCAAAAGTCGTGACATGATGGTGCAAAGTTGCCCATATTCGTAGTTTCGCCATTAAAATATTTCAATTCCACAATCATTTCACATCTGAGAATCACAAGAATGCAAATCATGCTGCAAAATGCCAATTCATATCTAAATTCTTCATTGAAATAGAATGTTTTCATTGGTTAGGTCAATTTCAACTTCAATTTCATTCTAGTTAAATAATTTCTATGATCACATATTTGTGACTACTAACATAAATTGCACAGCAATAGATGAAAATACAATGATTATGAAACAGACGAGGTTTAAAGATGCACGTTCAATTTTGAATAAATATTTATGACGTTTCATTCTCCTTAAATAATAAATGATATCTCAATAACTGAATGAATTCATGTGATTTTACTCAACAAATCTAATAGTTGAATATTCTGTTCATTTTTCGATAGAATTGATTATCTAATCTTCTTGATATCACATCTCTTTGCATGCAGACAATGATCCTACTAGATGTACATAGTAGCAACTGAGCAGATGAGCCGGTATGTTATTAATGCATTCCTTGATTTTATTCTATAACTATTTCATTTCCTCCAAATTTTTCCGATACACCATTAGAAAATTCCAGGGGTGTAAGATCTGGTGACCGAGGTGTCCAAGAAAATGGTGAATGACTATCAATCCATCGCCCTTGAAATACCTCATCGACAATATCTCTGTTTTCAATGGTACTATGAACACTTGTTACATCTGGTTAAATCCAGAGATGTCTTCTGATATTTAGAAGCAAATCATCCAAAATTCCAAAAGGAAGTTCCTAAATTTAAAATTTAAATTTTGTCCATAGAAGTACCGACCAATTACCGCGTCTTCCAGTAAACCACAGAAAACATTCGACTTGATCTCTACATTCAATTGTGAAATTCGGATTTTCATCTGCCCAAAACCTATACTTTTTGCCATTGCTAGTTAAAGTCGTCAAACCACAATACTTTGAAGGGAAAATTTCTCCTTGGATCAAATTGAAAATTCGAAACGGCTTATGACATTCCTTTCCTTCAACGTTGAGATGAAGTTTGGACTACAAGACCAAAAACAATTTCTCTTCAATTTTCGATGGACCCTGGAATTCGAAATATTAGTTCTAGCGAATATTTCACTTAGAGAAGTTTTTCCATCTTCCACCACACATTACTTCTATCGAATTTACATCATTTGTGATTGATTTCCGACGTTCTTTTTTGTTTAAGTGGCAACGAATCCATTTCCTTTGAATTTCTTAAATTATTTTACTGACCGTTGTTTGATTTTTATTTCATCTATTAGGATATCGTTCATCGATCGCACACGGCTCTCTTTTAGTTCTGGTTTCTCCGACAATGAGAACTATCTGGACTCCTACTCTAAGAACTTTGGAGTCTCTGGATCCCCGTCAAGTGGCATGTTCCTTAGGAGTGGTTTGGAATTCCACACATAGCTCAATCGGTTTTGAGACACTTGATAGTAGAATTCTTGCCAGAAAACTTCTCAAGAGTCGTTAATGATGTCGGTACGCATCGTTTGTACTTTTAAAGCTAATCTCAACTATAACTATCATCAAGAGTGTACATACAATTCGTAAAATAATAAAAAAAATACAAAAATTGAATTTCTCAAGCATCTAAAAGACACCCTATACTATTTCTGGTCACGCATGTCACAAGGAAAGTAGTTTGAAGGTATGATTCCGAAATTTGCTTCACGCAACAGTGCTGCCGCAGCACTACTGGTTCCCATACATTCTGTATACGGTTATGTGAGATTGGTCAATTGCTTGGCTTAGATACTTCACTCAAACTAACGTCCTCCACGGGAACAACAGTCGGCATTTGACTAATTCCTGGAACTCGGGTCTACCAAAAAGGGCGATCAGCTTCGCCTCAATCGGTTTTGTGGTGCTGAAAAGCTGAACTTTTGAATTCGTCTCTCAATCCCCCGTCAAGTTTATGTTCCTTGGGGTAGTTTGAATTTCCACAGATAGATCAATCGATTTGAAGGGCCGAAAGTAGAATTCTCCCCAGGAGACGTATGAGGTGTCGTTCAGGATCTTGGTACGCATCGTTTGCACTATTAAAGCTAACCTAAACTGTAGTTATTAACAAGGGTGGGAATTAAATGCCTACAATAATAAAAAAATTGCATCAATTTTTTCATGTCACAATTTTATTATTATTATTATTATTATTATTATTATACTGATCCTCCTGGGTCTTCCACAAGGAGACCCCTCATAAGCTCTAAGAGCTTGACTGAGTTAGGAGAACCAAGTTTTCAAGCTCTTAAAAATCCCTTTCAATTTCTGGGCCACGTATGTCGAGGATAATGTACTGTAGTATAATGTTTATAATCGTCCTCATTGATTTCCGAATTAAAACTTAAGGTATGATTCCGAACTCCACTAAATTCAGCAGTGCAGCAACACTACGGGTCCTCATACATTCTCTATAGAATACATTTTGAGCTTCGTAGCAATGGTATGCTATCGTAGTATGCGGTAGCATCGCTCCGGCAGCACTGCAGCGTGCGGTGGAGTTCGGAATCATATATTTATTTATTCGGAAGCAGAAGTAGGCTGAAATCCATGAATAATTAAATAGAATCCCATCCGTTTTCAAACTCTATATCCTGAGACTACGAATAGGGCCTTTGAACTCACCAGTGGAACATTTTTCATCTCACAGGTTATGAAGAAGCAGAAGAAAGTCTTTGTGGACACTTGGAAAAGCGGAAATACACGATACAAACCATCATCTTCTGGAGACAAAGGCGATCCTCTAAATTCTGTGCCAACGTTGGAAATAGACGACCCCAGAGTTCTTGCGGCTGAGGTCGAAGGTGACATGGACGTGTACGAAGAAACCTTCGACGATTATCTCGAGTTGTTCGTACAATTCGGTTATGTCTTCCTCTTTTCCTCGGTCTACCCTCTGACTGCGCTCTGGGCTTATCTCAACAACATCATAGAAATAAGAGTCGACGCCTTCAAACTCTGCCAGATATGCCAGCGACCCATGAGCAGAAGGGTGAAGGATATTGGAGCGTGGCAGGTAATCATGAACGTAAACCAATTATGACCATTTTGAGGTATCTAAATTTTTTTTTCAGCGAGCTTTTGAAGTTCTTGGTGGTCTCTCAATTGTTACCAACTGCGGCATCCTATACCTCACGCCCAGTCTACGTGAAATGGCATCTCACCTCTCCCAAACTGAGTGGCTGTTTACCTTCATTGTGCTCGAACATGTCCTTCTCGGTATTAGATATGTTCTCCATATATCCATATCAGACAAACCAGAATCGGTTAGAGTAGCCTTAGCGAAACAAAACTACGAGTCCAGGCAGGCTCTTAAACACGAGGTTGGTATCATTTTTTCAACAACTTTGATCACCGCGCACTATATGTCGGCCAATCATTATACATGGCCTTTGAATTAGTAGAAAATATGGGAGATGGCTTCCAAAAAATCAAGTGAAAGAATTGCTTGGTTTCAATGACAAGATTTCTGATTTTCTAAGAAGACATGGTCTCAAAAAATTGTCAAATCATTCTCAGCAAAATTCGACCTCGATGTCTCGAGTTTTCCAGTGGGAATATTACAATTTTGATCGCACATTTGAAACGTTTTGGTTGGTCTCTCAACTGCAAAGTGCGAATCGGGGAAACATGTTCTATGAACTAAAAGTGGGAAAGCCCAGTGGATAAGAGCCTTGGCGCTCTTGTTCATACTTTGACAAATCATATCTCCGAAAGTATTGGTGTCTCAGAGTTGGGAATTATCAATGGATTCTTACAATAGAACTGCATCATGAGAGAAACTAAATTAAAACAAGAGCTCCAAAATGTGTCTTCTGAAAAATAACTTCGAAAGTATTGGTTTCCCAGAGTTGGGAATGATATAAATGGATTCTTATTTAATCTATTTTATTATATGATGCAGTTCTATCGCAAGAATCCATTGACATAATTCCCAACTCTGAGGAACCAATACTTCCGGAGATATGTCAAAGTTTGAACAAGAGCGCCAAAGCTCCTGTCCACAGGGCTTTCCCACTTTTTTTACCATTTTCTTACACCGAGCTTCGCTTTTTCGAATTTTCGTGGCTTTCTCCACCTGAAAATGAAAATTCAAAGTTACCCGATGTACCAAATTCAAATTGCGGGTAACATTACACGATTCTAAGTTACCCAAGTAGTTCAGAAATTAAGAATTTTAACAAAAATTTAATCTTTACGAATGAATATTTTAAAATGAAACTGGAGCCGACCACATAAAAGGTAAGGAAAATCAATAACTCACCTGCTCAAAACCGCCTTTGTATATTTTTCAATTTTGAATTATTAGGAAGCAACCAACTCCCGCTGAAAAAGTATCTTGGACTTACGACCAGCTTTTACGTATGATAATAATAAAGTGGATCAGTGGATACTTATGGTTAAACTACATCTTAAAAAAATTTTAAGTTGAAATTTGTAATGTAAAAAAAAATTGTTTTTCGTTACTCCGATACCATCTAGCTGATTTTGCCCAATAACGAACTTAGCTGAGATATTTATGTCCCAACCCTATTCTGAAAATTTCAAATGTCTAGCTCATTCCGTTCGAGAGTTATCGTGTTAACGGCTGGACCGGCCGGACAGAATCGATTCTGACCACAAATTCTTGATCAGTGAGTCGAACCAAATGGTTTTAGATCATTTTCATCCATTAAATCGAAAATTACAGACATTTGGGCAATTTGAAGAGGCCTCTGTTTCGAGGAACAAGAGCGCCAAAAAGCGTGCAAAATCTCTAGATTAAATCACGCTCTGATTTGAATGTTGCTTGTAAACAACGATTGCTATATCTATGTCAATAAGACACCAGATGTCAATTACATACCTAATTAGATGTATTAAAATATACATATACGAATAGTGTATGAATTGTTGCGAAAACATTTTGGGGGGTGATTCTTTGTCAACTAATAGGGTGGGTCTTTCATATAACCTTTCCTTTTTTTAGCTCCCCCTGCTTTTTTACAGCCCCCTGTAGATTATTTTGGATAGCTTGTTCCATTTTTAACAGATAAGGTCTCATGTTATTTCTTGCTAAAGTTCACGGTTTTTGATAAAAAAAAATTATCAACAGATAATACGCCTGAGTCGTAGAGGCTGGAATTATTTTCGACCTTAAATCGATCCATTAAGCGGATTTCAAGTTGTCATTTTCATTGAGAACGATTTTAAACTTTTCACAAATTAAATATCAAATTAAATAGATAGAAGCTACACGCCGAAAGGCCAAATAGTCTAGTCAACAAGTGCTTTTCAGGTTAAAATTTTTGCGTATTCTCCGAAAATTATGTGAACAATTAAGTGAAAAAAAAGTAGGTTTAGGTTTTCATCAATATCTCAAAAACTGTTTGAGATAATTCAAATTTGAAAAAAGATTCAAATAGAGGAGGAAATTTCCTAAAAAATAGTCCTGACGGCTGGAACTGTAGAACCAATATTTATAATTTTCCTAGAGGGTAGAAATACGCCCGAAAACGGTTAATCCGGCTTGCGCAAGTCTCGTCCCCTTCGTCCCTTTGATGAATAAATATCATTTAAACTTATTAAATTTGAAAAAATTGAAAGAATTCAAGTGCCTGCAATATAGATCAATTAACAATAGACCGTGGTCCAAAAATGTTCATCCCGATTTTTCAATTAGTTAACCATTACTTAATTAACAATTTTTTGTAGCACGAACATTAACATTGCAAGTACGCTAATTGTTAAACTATTAATCTGAGAATTTTTTCCTTTCGTTGAGCTTTTTTTCAAAGGTCTTAAAATAGATTCCTATTGAAAAATTTCAAAAATTGTAAGTTTTCCTTTTGTTATGAATAATTTACATTATTAATTAAATTATAAAGCTTCAATTTATACTATTACTATTATTCCGTATTCTTATGATCAGAAACAACTCAAAAATGATTTTTAATTATTATCATCTCCTATTATTTGAAAAATTGTTATAAACCAATGCGTTGCTTATGAGATAATTTGAAATTTTCTCTTGAAACAAAATTGAAGCTTTATAATTTTTCACTTAAGTGATTTGTTAATAACAAAACTAAAATTAAAAATTTTTCAGATTTTCCAACGTTAATCTATTTCAAGACCCTTGAAAAATAGCTCCACGAAAGGAATAAATCCTCAGATTAATATTTCAACAATTATCGCACTTGCAACGTTAATTTTCGTGCCACAAAAAATTGTTAATTAATTAATGGATAACTAATTGAGAAGTAGCGATAAATATTTTTGGACCACGGATTATTGTTCATCGATCTATCCTGCAGACGCCTGAATTTTTTCAATTTTTTATTTTCGTATCTAATAAGTTTAAATAATATTTATTCATGAAAAGTCCGAAAGGAGCGGAGTACCCGTTTTCGGGAGTATTTTCAAACCTCTGGGAAAATTATAAACATTGGTCCTACTTCTGGGAGTTGGGACTTTTGGCGCGTACGTTCTGGGGAACATCGCGTTATAGTTTTGCCCAAATGTCTGTAACTTTCGAATTTTTTGACGAAATTGGTCTCAAACGATTCAGTTCGACTCCCCAATGAAGAATTCGAGGTCAAATTTGATTCTGTCCGGCCGGCCGTCCGGCCGTCGGGCCGTCCGGCCGTCCGTTGCCACGATAATTTGAGAACGAAAAGAGCTAGCGACTTGAAATTTTCAGGGCGGATGGCGCATCGCAATACGACGGACAAGTTCGTTAATGGGCATAATCGACCCAGTGGTTTCCGAGTAATAATTTTGTTTTCAACCAATATAAATCCGATCGAATTGAAACTTGGTGAGTAGTTGTAGAATATGAACCTAAGCACGTTTGTGAAATTTTGGGCGAATCGTGAGGCTAGAAAATTTTAAAAAAATTATTAAAAAATATTTTTGTTGTCACGATAACCTGAGAACGGAAAGAGATAGCGGCTTGAAAATTTCAGGTTAGGTTGTGCATCTGAATGCGACATTTGAGTTTGTTTATGAGCATAATCGGCCAAACGGTTTTAGAGTTATAGCCATCTGAAATTTTCTGAAATTTGGTGGTTTTTTTTTCCTCATTAACTCGAAAAATACTAAACCGATTGAATTCAAACTTGGTTATTAGTTGTAGAATGCCAACGCAAAAATGTTAGCAAAATTTGGTGAGGATAGCATTTGTAGAAAATTTTTAATAAATCATTGAAAATAAAAAAAAAAAAATTCTATATATCAGTAACTATCCGTTCGAAATTGCTGAAATTTTGCAAGAGCGTTCATAACCTAACTCTACTGCCAAGTTTCAAGTTTTAACACAATCGGTTGAATATTGTTGGAGATTCGAGCATTCTTGTGTGAGTTCAGTAAATGGGTGACCGTTGCCTCGATAACTTTCGAACGAAAGAAGATAGGGACATGTAATTTTCAGGGTAGGTTGCGTATCCGAAAAGGAGACTTGAGTTTGTTTTTGGACATAATCGGTTTAACGGTTTCCGAGTTATATCCACCTGGAATAATATTTCCTTGACAACTAAAAAAATAAAGATTCGATTGAATTGAAGCTAGGTAACTAGTAGTAGAAAATCAGCATAAAGACGTGTTTAAAATTTTGTATGAACCGTACCCCTAGAAAATTTGAAAAAAATGACGAAAAAAAAAAATTTAAGAACCGCACCCCTAGAAAATTAAAAAAAAATCACGAAAAAAAAATTGGTTCAAGCACTGACGTGAAGTCAGAAGCTTTTGCGCGTATGTTCTATTGTCCATTCTTCTGTATTGGACACCCTTAATCGAATTTACCATGGTTAATTATGTTGTCCATTCTCCTGTATTGGACACTTAATTCGAATTTACCATGGTAAATTCGAAATAAGAGTGTCCAATATAGGAGAATGGACACCCTTAATCGAATTTACCATGGTTAATTATGTTGTCCATTCTCCTGTATTGGACACTTAATTCGAATTGGACACCCTTAATCGAATTTACCATGGTTAATTATGTTGTCCATTCTCCTGTATTGGACACTTAATTCGAATTTACCATGGTAAATTCGAAATAAGAGTGTCCAATATAGGAGAATGGACAACATAATTAACCATGGTAAATTCGATTAAGGGTGTCCAATACAGAAGAATGGACAATAGAACATACGCGCAAAAGCTTCAGACTTCATGTCAGTGCTTGAACCAATTTTTTTTAGGAAATTACAAATTTGAATTATCTCAGATAGTTTTGTAGACATTGAGAAAAAACCAAAGCCCCTTCTTTTTTTTCACTTAATTGTTTATAACTATTGCAATTTTTGCGAGAGGCCTTAGCATTTTCTCAAAAACTATCTGCATGCCATTTCGAATCGAATGACACCTCAATCAAATTTTCGGAGAAAACGCAAAAATTTTGACCTAAAAAGCACTTGTTGACTAGACTAAAATGATGGACGTCTTGTTCCGCTTGCCTTTTCTACCTCTCTGATTTCAATCAATGCAAAATTCGTCATAGAGTCCCTCGTTCTTCGGTTGGAGTATTGCCTGTGCATATCTTGTATTTCCGGTTACATTATCTGTAGGTTTTCAATTTCGGGGAGATTTCACTACAATAATCCTTCATATTGTATTCGCCTGGGTACCCTGCTCTACAAGCATTAGAATTTCCGATGTCTTATCGGCTTAATTCAGTTGTCCGCCGCAACGAAAACTCACTTTGCGACCGTCTCAAATCCCGGAAGGAGCACACTAACCCCAGACTTCGATTGAAGATATCAGTAAATAGAGACAACCCGAATGCGAGGCGTCCTTGCATCAAATATTTGAGTCGAGTCTTCAAACAAGGTCCTCGCCGTCATACCGATAAGATCTCAGTCCTCGATCCATATTGATTAGAGCCATATCTTCGACTACATAAATAAGTTTTCCCAGAGGGTGTATCTGCTTATTTTCCACCAAGTCTTCGGTCGTATGCTGTAATTAGGAACCAGGATGGTTCAAAGAGGTGAGATCCTATTAAATAGTGACGGGAGAAGGGGATCACCGCGTCAGAGGGGTGGTTCTCGGGGTTTCGAAGCGAAGCAAGATAGATCCGATTCCGAAGGGTCAGTTAAAGAGGTGTTGAATTCATTAGTCTCAATTTGTGAATGTTATTACGTTGTTTAATGTCGAGTTGGATGGATCAATTCGAATGGACTAAGTGCTAATAATACAGGGTGTTTTAAAAGGTGGGTATTTTGTGCGCTCATATCAACGTTCTAACATGATGCCCTATTGTCAGTAATATTCGAATTTCGTGCCGCGAATGGTCTCAATTCAATTTTACTTACTGATGAAATTTCCGCGGGCAAATTCAATTATGTCCGTCCTTCCGTAAACTTTCAGAAAAAGGAAATTGAGAATCTTGAAATATACAGTGTATACTCCATTCACATTTATAAAGTCTCGCGGTTGGCCATGAAATTTTGACACATTTCACCGTGTATATTTTGAAAATGTTAGGTTATGCTCATTTTCCTGTCAGATAACTACGCATCGTTTTCCTCTCTACATAGAAGTCGTAGTAATTAAGTATTTTGCACAATGTGAATTTTCTTGGGAAAAATAATGAATTTGAGAAGATATTAGTGAATTCAACAATTCCAAGGACCTGGCGAGTGTTGAAGAAAAATTTTCATTTGTGGTTACTATGGAAATATTTCACGTATATAAACTAATGAATGGACTAATGGAATGGAGTATAGGTTGGCTATCGTCATCGAGTTCATGCATGGGCTAAAGATACCTTTCAGAATTGGACAATTTCATTAGGCTTTCTAATAATATAACTTGGAAATTTAGTGTACCCTTAGGCTCCTCATATGGGCGGCCTATGGGAAAGCAATGTGAAGTATGAAAACTCATCTATTCAAGCTTATAGGCATCCAAATTTTATCCTAGTCATACAAAGTAATTGAAAACGGGAAGTTTTCTACAATTGAACAATTATATGGTTTATCAAATCAACAAGTAAGACGAACAATCATCCAAAAAATTAATTCCTATTATAATTGTCTATTCCAATAAAAAATTTTTGACTTTCTTATGGAACCCAACCGCGGCCAATTTCTTCAGGCATTTAGGTAGTTTATTATATAACTTTAGGCAAGTATGGTGCAAACCCTGTTGTGTATCTTATTGAACATACTCTGTACATACTGGTGGACAATTTTTGTGTAGAATTTTAAAATCTACAAGATTTTGTATTCTAAATACCGAGAATGTCCCAGCAAAAAAAAACAGACCATTTTGCTTATCCTCCCCTCCTGTATTACCATCACTGACTTGACCTTAGCCTTTTGTTGCACTTTCCTCCATCAGTTTCGGTAATCATAAACAATAACTGTCTTCTGAGAATTCACTTCAACAGCCTGTTGTTTCCAGATATAGATTTATAGGATGTGTCTTCTTTTCTCTTTGACATCATTTTGGCGCTCTTGTTCCTCGGAATAGAGTGCTTATCAATTTGCCCAAATGTCAGTAATTTTCGAATTTTTCGCCCAAATGGTCTCTAACGATTGGGTTCTACTCACTGATCAAGACTCCGTGGTCAGAGTCGATTCTATCCGGCTGATCCGGCCGGCCGTAGACACGATAACTCCCGAACGGAATGAGCTAGACAGTTGAAATTTTCGGAGTAGGTTTAGGAGATAAATATCTCGTCTAAGTTTTTTATTGGTCCAAATCGGCCAGATCGTTTCGGAAAAAAAAATTGTGTTTCCACCAGCTCCACACATTCATTTGATATCGTAGACGTTATCAAAGTGAATTATTCAGAATCTCACATGTCTAACATTCCGTCTAGGAATTTTCCAATTGTTCCATCGGCAGCATAAATATAAATATGTATATCCAAATGAACATAGAAATTTTTCATTCTGTCAAATTTGTCTATTATGAAAGTAAACATGTTTTTTCAATCCATCATTCTTTCACCACGAAATGAGGTCGACAGAAAAATGTTGTAATCAACTTGTTGATTCATTTGGCGATTAATGATCTGGGACATCAACGAAAAAATATTGGTTCAAGTACTGACGTGAAGTCAGGAGCTTTTGTGCGTATGTTCTATTGTCTATTCTCCTGTATTGGACACTCTTAATCTAATTTACCATAGTAAATTGGCGCAAAACCTCCTGACTTCACGTCAGGACAACTACTCACCAAGTTTCAATTCGGTCGGATTAATATTGGTTGAAAACAAACTTATTACTCGGAAACCATTGGGCCGATTATGCCCATTAACAAACTTGTCCGTCGTATTGGGATACGCCACCTACTTTGGAAATTTCAAGTCGCTATCTCTTTCCGTTCTGAAGTTATCGTGGGAACGCCCGGTCGCCTGGCCGGACAGAATCAAAGTTGACCTTGAATTCTTCATCGGGGAGTCGAACCCAATCGTTAGAGACTATTTTCGGAGAAAAATTCGAAAATTACAGATATTTGGGCAAAATGATAACGTGATGTTCCCCAGAACATACTCGCAAAAATGAAAAGACAAGAGGAGAAAAACGAACAAATTGAAAATATTACATAACCTTTCAAAAGTCCCCTCTCACAAATATACTCGTCTGTAGCCGCATGGATCTCTTGAAGAAGAATCGCCTCCGCTATATTCACTCTTGTTCTTAGAAGTCCCCTCAATATTTGATTAAAAAAAAAAAGAAAATGTAGACCCTCCTGACCTTAGGAGGGTCTCTTTCAAAACCAGGTCTGGCCAATCCAAACGATGATTATTCAGAACTTCAGATGTTAGAAGACCGCTACAGGTACCTAATGTAGGGCTATCATCTCCCATAGATACATGCTTCACTTTCTATTGTGTTATGAAAAAATCGGCCCAAAATTGTATGTTATATGTAATTTAATATGTCATCATGACATTCATGGTTTTGAAGGTTCTCGACAAATTTCAGCGATGTCAAACAAATTCTTTCTGATATAAACATTTTTTTTTTAATTTTTTAAAATTTTCTAGTAATACGATCTTCACACGAAATTTCGCAAAAATTTTTGCGTCGGCATTCTAGAACTAATTACCATGTTTGGATTGAATCGGCATCGTATTTTGTGGGTTATTGAAGAAATAATAACGAAATTTCAGATTGATATAACTCCAATACCATTTGGCCGATTATTCTAATTAACGAACTTAAATGTCGCATTCAGATGCTCAATTTACCCTGATAACTTCAAGTCGCTATTTTTTCCGTTCTTAAGGTGTCGTGAGATACATAATATTTTTTCGTAATTTTTAAAAAATTTTCTAGTGGTACGGTCCTCACAAAATTTGACACACGTCGATATGTCGATATTCTACAACTAGTTAGCAAGCTTCAATTCGGTTGAGTCTATATTTTTGAGTTATCGATGATATAATATTCCGAAACCGTTGGGCCGATTATGGCCACCAGCGAACTTAACTCTCTCATTCAGATGCGCAACCAACCCTGAAAACTGCAAGGCTGCTCGGATATCCAACGATATAGATCCGATCGTGTTCAAACTTGGAACTTGTTAGTAGAGTTAGGTTCTGAAGGCTCTCGCAAAATTTCAGCCATGTCTGATGAATAGTTTCTGATATATAGAATTTTTTTCAATGATCTTTTCGGAATTTTGTAGTGATACGATCCTCACAAAATTTTGCAAGAATTTTTGCGTTGGCATTCTACAACTAATAACCATGTTTGAATTGGATCGGTTTCAAGTCGCTATCTCTTTCCGTTCTCGTGACATAAATAATATATATATTTTTTTTTTATTTTCTAGCTATACGATTCTCACAAAATTTCACAAACGTCCTTAGGTTTCTATTCTACAACTACTCACCAAGTTTCAATTCGATCGGATTAGAATTGGTTGAAAACAAAATTATTACTCGGAAACCATTGGACCGATTATGCCCATTAACGAACTTGTCCATCGTATTGGGATACGCCACGTACCCTGAAAATTTCAAGTGATAACGCGATGTTCCCCAGAACGTACGAGCAAAAAACTCGATAATGATCGAGTCTTTTGTCTATTCGGTTTTAGAGGTCCTCCAATGATCCTGCGATATGAATGGTATCGTCTACGTATCTGATTTTGTTGAAAATTCTTCCGGTAACTATTATACCTATTGTTGTTTACGCCAATGCTTTCCGAATGATGTATTCAAAGTATACAAATTGAATAGCAACAGTGAGAGCACACACCCCTTTCCTTGCCCGACTTTTCACTACATAATGGTTGTTCGTTAGGAGATTCATGCCTTATACCCTTATTACACTATGCCTTTTTCATGTCTATATTTGCGCCTATTTTCATGGCTATTTGTTGGTGGAATTTCCCCCCAAATGAGTGGCACTATTACACCATGCTTTTTTCGCGCTTGTTTCAGGCAGTTATTTCAGAGCTGCACACATTGAAGAAATTGACATATTTACCCTAAGTTCTTGTTTTGTTCGAATATTTTCAAAACAATACCATAGTGTTTTAGGAATATCTGAAGAAACGTTTAATATGCTACTTCATAGAGTGCAAATTCACATACAGAAAAAAGACATTGTAATTCCAGAAAGCATTTCTCCAAAAACGAAATTAATAATTACTTTGCGATACTAGGCTACTGGTGAAAACTTCATATCACTGGCCGATAGCCATCACAGATTATCTGGCCTTCGTAAGTTTAGTTAGTTTACGTCCTCAGAGTAATAAACATAAATTTATTATTGAATTTACGAAGGCTGCGATTCAAAGGATAGAATAAACTAGGTTATGTTAAGACGTCAAGTCAGACACATAAATATTGTGTTGGTAGACATGACATTTCGACAACAAGGCTTGAAATCCCCACGTTTCAGGGGGAACAAATAGAACCAGTTCTATTTATTTTCAAGCCTGAAAAAGTCTACAAAATAGCCCCGAGCGCATGCGTATTTCCTCAAAATTTCAGGCGCAGTCAGTCAGGCTGACAAATAGGCACGAAAAAGGCATAGTGTAATAAGGGTATTATCGTCAATATAAATGTCAATATTCATGTTGTGGTATTCCTAAACCGTTTCTCTACAAGGCACAATGAGAACTAACTTGCAGAACAAGTTATTATTTGGTTGAATTCCATATTTCCGGCTGATTAGGGACATTCCCCCAAAACTTACGTCTCTCGCAGAATAGCGCCCGGAAATCAGAGCTATATATAATATTTCGAATCGATTTCACCCACGGTAGGGTGGATTAACTTTTTTCATCGATGTATCGGAGACACAAGCGACTTTTCTAATTTCATAAGGATTTCATCTGGAGATATGTTAGATGGGGGATTTTGTTGTGTTTCCGAGATAAATAAGTTACTGTCACCGGCATATGGTGTACGAGACGTCGTGGGATATATATAAGGGACGTATATTACATTTCATATTTTTATATATACGGAAGACGTGTTCTAAGACGTCCCGGGCAACTGCCTGTGAACTAGGTCGGATTATTTCGTATGCTCCTGGTTGGATCCTAGGGGTGCTTGTAATAGCGTTTCTGAAATCTCGTATTGGAATGATTGAAGATGTTGTTTCAAGCGTTTCGTATTTCGAGATCAACTTTTGAACGATATTGTGCATATGCGGAGTGTTGTATATTGATTTTAACTATAGATATATTTCAAGTTGAGTTTTTTGGCGCGCCGTTCAATTTGCCCAAATGTCTGTAATTATTGGCCGAGAACGGTCTCAATCGATTAGTTTCGACAAACTGATGGCTAATCTGAGGTCAATTTAATTATGTCCGGCCATCTACCGGGTGGCCCACCACCCAGCTCGTTTTGAGGGAGTAAATGAATATATTTTGAGAATATTTTTTTGTCATGTATGTCAGGTGCTCAAATGTATAATTTGAAGTGTTTTTCATATACCGGGTGTCCCATTATACATGTAATGGATTATCTCAGCCATTTCAAAAGATAAAATTTGAAAATTTCATGATTTTCAATTCGTCCAAAGAACCTTCAACTGAGAAAAGCAATAATTTAAAGTGCCTTTCAGTTTGACCGGAAGTCAAGCAAGACTTGCAAACACCTAAACACATAATCATTAAAGGATACTGTGGGAGGTATACTCATTATTGAAAGGTTTTTTTCTGGGTTTTCTCTCCCAAACTCTAAAAAATATCTATAAAATAAAAATTAATCATTTTGTGATTTGCTTCTGCGTAAGAAACACAAGATATTTGTCAGAAGCAATCAATTGAACAATGTTGCCTAACAAACAACAACGAAACAACATCAACGAATAAAGAACTATATCGTAACGTTTCGGAGTCTATATCAGACTCCTTCGTTGTTTGTTAGGCAACATTGTTCAATGATTGCTTCTGACAAATATCTTGTGTTTCTTACGCAGAAGCAAATCACAAAATAATTAATTTTTATTTTATAGATATTTTTCAGAGTTTGGGAGAGAAAACCCAGAAAAAAAAAACCTTTCACCTAAACACATGTTAAATTTTAATTTTTTCCAGCTAGACAGTTAATCTTGGAATGAACACCTCTAAATGAAAAGTATCTCACCTAGTTTGCTCAAGAAAAAAATTCCCTCAGTTTTTCAATGAAATCAAAAGCAGCCATCTCATTATTAATGGAATAGTTTAGTGAACGTTTCTGTTAGCAACTCAAAAGGATTACTGGTATCAGATCTTAGTACCTTGATATTGAATATTTAAAAGTACCTTTAATAAATGTATACGATTATGTATACAGGGTTGGGCAAAATGGACGGAACACTTGATTTATGGCTCAACCATAAATCCTCCGTGAAATTGTTCCAATTAATAATATTCTATCGGCATTCACAGAGTATTTTTGATTTTTTTTCGAGTAAGCATAATCTTCCTGACATTATCAATGGTAGGTTGAGTGGGCCTGAGAATTCCAGAACTGTAGAAAAGAAATATCCAGTTGCAAAAAGTCTCGATTGAATGTAAGGGGTATCTCATCAAGAACTCGAATTTTAAAAATTAAAAAATATATATTTATTTAATATTTTATTAACATTTTTTTCTACATATGTATGGAGGTAGTGATGACATTTACACATGAAACAAAATATCGGTTAAATGGCCACCGTTGCTCTGTTGGCATAGGTATGCACTCTTTTTATGAGATTTTGCAGTAACGGCTGCAGGATTTGACGAATTTGACGTGCAATTCCTTCTTTGAGTTCCTCAGTTGTCTCAGGATGGTTCGCATGGACCGGGATTTTAAAAAAACTCCAGAGAAAATAGTCCAAACAAGTTAAATCACAACTTCTTGGCGGCCAGTTTTGGTTTCCGAAACAAGAAATTACTCGACCTTAAAACTTGGTTTGTAACAAAGTCATTGTTCCCCTTGCGGTGCGACAGGTAGCAGCACCATTCTGTTGAAACCACATCTCATTTAAATCAATTCCGTCTAATTCTCACCAAAAAAAGTCTGTCAATATGGCCCGGTAACGATGACCGTCGACAGTCACGGCGGCACCTTGATCATCTTTATAATGGGTTTTCACCATTAATGAACGTTCTTCCAAGCTATAACGCACCATTTTCGTAAATGTCTATGTTTTAATTAAACAAACAATAAAAATGGCTGACTCAACAAATGACAGTCAAAAACGGCGCGCAATTTGAAATTCAAGTTCTTGCTGAGACACCCTTTAATTACGAGAGTAATTACCATAGTTAGTAGGTATGCCAAATTAATGTTTATTACGCGTATGTTCTGGGGAACATCGTGCTATCGTTTTGCCCAAATGTCTGTAATTTTCTAATTTTTCGCCGAAAATGGTCTCAAACGATTTGGTTCCACTCCCTGATCAATAATTCGAGATCAAATTTTATTCTGTCCGGCCGGCCGGACGAACTTTAGAGCGTAAAGAGATAGCGACTTGAAATTTTCAGGGTAGGTGGCGGATCCCAATACGACGGACAAGTTCGTTAATGGGCATAATCGGCCTAACGGTTTCCGAGTAATAATTTTGTTTTCAGCCAATACAAGTCCGATCAAATTGAAACTTGGTGAGTAGTTTTAGAATGCAAAACTAAGCACGCTCGTAAAATTTTGTGTGAATCGGATCACTAGAAAATAAAAAAAAAATATATTATTCATGTCACCATACCCTGAGAACGGAAAGAGATAGCGACTTAAATTTTTGGGGTAAGGTTGCGCATCTCAATGGGATATTTGAGTTTGTTTATAGGTATAATCGGCCAAACGGTCTTGGAGTTATACCCATCTGAAATTTGGTTGTTATTTCCTCAATAACTCGAAAAATATAAAACCAATTCAATTCAAACATGGTTGTCAGTAGAATGCCACCTCAAAATTTCATGAGGATCGTATAACTCAAAAATTTTTCAAAAATCATTGATCAGAAACTATTCCTCCGACATCGCTGAAATTTTGCGAGATCCTTCAAAACCTAACTCTACTGCCAATTTCCAAGTTTGAACACGAAATGATCTATATTGTTGGAGTTCCGAGCAGCCTTGTGTAAGTTCAGTAGCTGGATGGGTAAACGTTGGCTTGCTAACTTTCGAACGAAAGGAGATAGGGACTTGTAATTTTCAGGGTAGGTTGCGCATCCCAATGGGAGAGATAAGTTCGTTTTTGGGCATGATCGGTGCACCGGTTTCGGAGATATACCCACTTGGAATATTATTTCCTCGATAATTCAAAAAATATAGACTCGATGGATTGAAGCTTGGTAACTAGTTGTAGAATATCGATATAAAGGAGTGTGCAAAATTGTGTGACAACCGTACACCCAGAAAATTTGTCAAAATTACGAGAAAAAAAAATTGGTTCGAGCACTGACGTGAAGTCATGGTGAATTCTATCGTGCTTTCTCCTGTATTGGACACTTAATCGAATTTACCATGGTAAATTCGAGTGTCCAATACAGGAGAATGAACAATAGAACATACACGCAAAAGCTCCTGACTTCACTTCAGTGCTTGAACTAATTTTATAATAATATGATCTGTCAGTAAAATCAAAATAATTGCATTTTGGCTTACTTACTGCGATAACGTCTCTCGTAATTACTTTGACTCGAGACTTTTTATAACTGGATTTTATTCTTATAAAGAGATGCGGATGTATCTGACCCATTCAACATACCATTCGTGATTCCAGGACGATACCAGCAAAAAATAAAAATACAGGGTGTTCCATTTAAAGAAATGATTGATGACATCATACCTTGAACAACAAATAATGAGCGTAATACCAGTAAATTACAATGGACTGTCTGAAATGTATAAAAGCTTTCATTTTATTTTATGAAACAATTCATCGTGTGAGCTATAGTTGCGCCATGAACAAGATGTTCATGCTGCCCAACCCCGTATATGTATTAAATGACATATTTTCAAACTCTTGAATTAAAAAAAAATTAAGGAGTGGTTCTCTGCCATATTCTAAAACTTAGATAATATGATTATTCTAAATATTACAGATCAAACAGCTCAAAGTCGATGATCAGGATGGCAATATTTCAAATCTTGCTGTGGAAACAATATCTTTTTCATGGCAATATTTCTATTTGCAAACAGAATGTGTGTGAATAAATGTTGAATAATTTCTGAATTTTCCGTTGTTCCATTGACGTGGCTTCGTTGATATTTTTTTAAAGGGATGATTATTTGGTGTTAATAAGACGACCCAAAATTGTTTCAAAAAGTGCCCATGGCTGGCGCTTTCATCGAGCGGAAATAAATTTCGAATATAAAACCATCACGATACCATTTCGGAGAACTCCAGAATTCGTGAAAAACTAGTTTTCTGTTTATGAATGTCTATAACCTTTGTCACCACAATCTACCAAGTTTCCTATTAATGTTAGAAATGAAAAAGGGAATAAATCCCTTAGCGATGGAATAAGGGAGACCAAACAAAGATCTGCTCCGAAAAATAACCGCCCTCGCAGTTCCCTGTTATAATAGAATTTTCTTGTTTGTTTCAGCGAGAACAGAGGAATAAACGCCTCTTGACTAGGAAATTCAAGTCGATCCCGTCCGTCCTTTAGCAAAAACCAGCCTATAATTCCAGTCGTGCCGAAAATGAACATTGGTCGACGTCGCTGACAAAAGAACAGGGGAGTTTTTGCCGTCCTTTCTTGATCATTCTCACCTGTTGGTTGTTATTAACATCCGTTCCAAATCGTCGTAGTACATTTTTTGCTTTTTATATGTAGAAATAAAGTATTTTGTTGATAATGCAGTTTCATTGTGGTAGGTTATGAAGGTGATGCACCTCAATTTCATTTTTATTGCGCGCATGTTTTGGGGAACCGCGTGCTATAATTTTCCCCAAATGTCTTTTATTTTCTACGATAACGAAAAGAGATAGGTACTTCCAATGTCGAGGCTAGTTTGCAAATCCGAATAAGATGGTTAAGTTAGTTAATGGAGATAATCGGCCGAATGGTTTCGGAGTTATACCCTTCTGAAATATGTTTTCCTCAAAAACTCAATAAATACAGATCCAATCTATTCGAAACATGGTAATTAGGTGCAGAATGTCAGGATGCAAATTTCTGCGGATTTTCGTGAGGATCGTATTAGTGGAAAAAAAAATACTTGAAGAACACTTACGTGAGGTCCATTATCTATTCACGCCTCATATGAAGTCGATCGAGCTTAATTTTGGTACTCGATTGGCTCGAGGTTATGTGCGGAATTTGAGCAGATTCAGACGTATAGTATCTGACATATAACATTTTTGAAGAAAAATGTTTCCATTTTTTTTCTAGTGATACGATATTCACGAAATTTCGCGAAAACTAGCTCGTCGGCATTCTACAAGTAATTACCAAGTTTGAATGGGATCAGGCTTGTATATTTCGAGTTATTGAGGAAATAACAGCAAAATTTAGTTTGGGTAAACTCCGAAACAGTTTTGCAATTTCTGTAATCTATACTTTCTGACATAATCAAGACAAGGATAGAAGAGTATCAAGCCTGTTTCAGTATAGACAGCACCAAAGTTTCGCCAAGATTTAATATGAATGATGTCCTAAAAATTGTCTTTTTGGGTATAAATGTCGCTGGGCAAGGAGTGACTTCTTCAACGATGAAGACATGCTCTCTAAATATTAGCTGACAATTGGAAATGATTCCGAGGGTTCTACTGTAGCTTGAGGATGGAATCTGCTGCCCACCTATCTTGATATCAACCGAAGGAAGAGAAGATCCCGGAACGAAGGGTTTATGAAAACATTTATTTGCATTTATCTTCAAACCGTTTGATGAACAATAATGTATTATTTCCGATATATCTTCATTTATCTGCTGAACAGCCCAATTCACAAGAGAGGAATGGAATGAAAGATCAACTTGAGCATCATCGCAATTAAAATAAATATTATCACAAATGACTACTCGACGCATATCAGCTATATAAATCAAGAATAACAAGGGACCATCAACGAAATCCTGTGGTACTCCAATGTGATTGGACTATATTCAGAGCCAGTATTCTGCAGACGTGCCTTCTGATATCAACCGAATAGATAAGATGTAAAAAATTGGTTCAAGCCCTGTGGACAGGAGCTTTGGCGCTCTTGTTCAAACTTTGACAAATCATATCTCCGAAATTATTGGTCTCTGATAAATGGATTTTTACGATAGAACTGCATAATGATAGAAATTAAATTCAAACAGACCGATTCTCCCCAATAACGAACTCATCCGAGATATTCATTCCTCAAATCTGCTCTGAAAATTATATTATATTAATTAAAACAATATTGCAGTTTTCTTTTTACTGGAGATATTCTGAACCCAATTTGATTATGTATCTGAGCAAAGAATATATTTCCATCAACATATGGATCATCCACGGGCATTATATTATCACCTTAAAAGTATAATATCATATCATCCTCATGATTCTACGATAGCTGAGGCTATTTAATTGGTCATTTTGCATTCAATCATACTTTGTTTTATAGAACAGGAGGTTTATTTTATATGAAGAATAACGAACCAGAAATAATTTTGATATTTATCTCTCATAGGAAAATCAGATGACATGTAAAAACACAGATTATATAATAATTCATAGATAAAAAATGACATACAGCACTTCTATGTGAAAACATAGAAATACGATTCATTATTTAATTTCGAAAAGTCATATCTCCGAAAGTATTAGCTTGTTAGAGTTGAAAATGATGTCAATGGATATTTATGATGAAACTGCTTTTTTTCCGTTATTCTGAAACCACCTGGCGGAATTTGTACAATAACGAACTCAACTAAGATACTTATCTCCCAAACCTACTCTGAAAATTTCAACTGCCTAGCTCATTCTGTTCGAAAGTAATTGTTGAAACAAAATTTAAAAAATTTTTTTTGACACTTTCCGGCAACCTGATCAATACAAATTTTCGCAAGCATATAAAAGTCATTATTCTACAATTTGATGCTAAATTTCAGATAGATCGAGTGATCGGTTTCGGAATTATTCATAAATGTTTGTTTTACTAAAAACGGCCAAAAATCCGAAACCGCTAGGTGGATTTCGCCCGTTAACGAACTTGTCCGAGATATTTACGCTCTAAACCTACCCTGCAAATTTCAGTTCTCTAACTCCTTTCCTTCGAGAGTTATCGTGTTTACGGCCGGACGGACGGCCAGACGGACAGAATCGATTTCGACCACGGATTCTTGATCAGTGAGTAGAACCAAATCGTTTCAGACCATTTTCAGCCAGTACTACTGTAAGGCAACCTGAAGCCCGACTGCTCGGCAGTGAGAATAGCGCTCTCTGAGTCGTATTTATAAATCTGTTGTAAGAATATCTCTTGAAGTACCCTCGATAAAGCTGACAGCACACTGGTCCGGTGAAAGTTGGCAAAACTTTCAAGATTTATGACCTTGGGTAAAGGATTTACCATAAGATAATTCCGAGCAGTTGAATAATATCCACACTCAATGCAAACATTGAAAATATGCATCACAAAAGAAAGTATAACATTAAGCGACAACTAAAGCATTTTTGCGGATACATCATCAACCCCCAACGCGTTTGAACCTAGATCGAAAACGGTAGCTCTAACCTCTTACGAAGTCATCGGTCTGAGGGAAAGTGTTATATTGGAATCGAACTTAGCTGAATAATAATTAATAGTTGGTTTTTAGGACAGGCGAGAAGTGGACCAAAAAATTTTGAGAACTATTTGAAACCCCTAGATTGAACCTGAGATATATATGCACATTTATCCCTCCTCGCAGCTGAACTCACTGCATTTCGAAGATTTGTTTAACTTGCTTAGTCAGTTATGTTATTGGTTAGTTTATATATCAGAGCTTGATTCTCATTTTCATCATTATTTTCACAGTTGAAGTTATCAACTGTGCAAATGGCTTGGTGATTCTAGATTCAACGCATGGTCATCAAAAATGTTCGTCATATACCGATTCCAAATAGCAACCTTCATATCAATATCACTTACATAAAGGATATCACCCAAAGAAACATTTGCAATATCCAACATGAAATCTTGAGGGGAAAACCCCTCCTGTAAACAGCAGATTCGGGGGTATTTATCTTTCACTTCAAATTTATCCTGCAAAATTCACATCTATGATCAGACATAAAGTAATCAATAGCTCGGCAATAAACCTCCAAATCAGGTCTGCTAGTGCAAATTACGTTCAGCAAACTTTGCGAAGTGGAGGTTATACGTGTTGGTTCATCGATGAACTGCGTTAAGCCGTAATACCCCACAAAACAGTTATAATGATCAATCATTTGACTGATTTTCGTTTATACTCCCTGCAGTGTACCGAGCCTGCGTAAAAATGCTTCTATAACTGCTATTGAACTATATGTCGCGATGCCCTTGGCTGTGCCATTTTGATAGTCTAGTTAATTAAGGGGGACCCTGCGTTGTGTATGCAGTCCAAGATACTTTTACATACCCAGCGTAAGATAAACTGTTGGTAAGTTCAGGAGGGAAATAAATAAAACCATCATAATATAATCTTAATATATAATCTACGTTCGGTGCCATTCACTTTTGATTGGGAAAAAGAACGAACAAGAAGAATCCCTTTCTTTCCATGTGATAGATCATTAAAATAATATATTCATCGGTAGGTACTTGTAAAATGGTTAACTCAAGAGTATACAGATGTATACTGGCTCAAAATAGGTAATACTGCATAGACACAGGTACAATTGCAATAGCTACCTAGTAAATTGCAATAGCTACCTAGTAGATTGCCATAGGTTCTTGATAAGTAGCTATAGGTACATCGTGAAGAACAATATATGCATGTGAACAGCAATAGATACATAGTGAAGAGAAATTGGTGCATGATAAATTGCAAGGTACATAGTAGAACCGGTGGCTTAGGTATAAAGTCCTTCAACTCCATTTCGTTTCGGTACTCATTCTTAGGTAGCTAACAGTGTGGATTCGAGGACCAACTTATACAAATCCTGATACCTAAGGTTGCTTTCCTGACAATGTTCTTCGGTGTACGCCAAAGGACCAAAGGTCTGTAATAATATCTTGTGCAGAATGCCCGAATATAACAATACGATAACCCCGATCCCGGTACCTTTGACTTAACTAAGGTGTTGCCCTAGGACACGCTGAAAATAACACCTGAATTGCATTGGTCTCACTTGGTACTGCATAATGTATATCAGTGATTTCGAACATATAGGATAATTATGCTGTTCTTGTAATACCTGAACTATGATTCACGAACAAGTTGGTAGAAGGAGTCCCAAATATAAGTAAGGAATAATAGAGATCATATGAACAAACATTAAAGCAGGGTTAATATTCATCATCAATGCAAAAGACTTACTTGAGAGTAGTTCGTCAAACTCACAACTAAAATTCAGAGAATTGGTGAACCTGTTGGACAATTATTTTGTTGCTTCCACTTCAGGTCCCTGAGCCAGTTAAAAACCAGCGACCTTCCAATTGGGACCATCGAATCCAATACAAGCAGAGCATATTCAAAGAGCGTTTTCTTTCGAAAATAAGAATCACGGTACTTCAGTTAGGACTATTTTATGAAAATAGAAGCTACTGATACGGTATAATACAGCAAAAATTATATTTTCATAACTTTGGGATACTGTGGAAAAAATATCATCTAGATATTGGAAAAATGTATATGTAAATGTTCGATACATCGATCCTAACAAGATAGTCTATTTGTCTCTACCAGATAAATCCAAATTTGTTCACCACCGTTGACGCATTAGCGTCATACGAGGCGTCAGAAGAGCGTCTAGTGCGAGATATGCACTAGAAGATTGACAGGTTCATTCTTCACGTGCACTTCATTACAGGTATTCGAGGACCTCCTTCAGAGAGATTCTGATTGATTCCAGTGATATTCAATTAAAAATTGTTGGTAATTGGGGAGATCAAAGCTCCTTCATTTTCAAACAGGATAATGAATGTCTCCTAACGATCTACAAATTGCTACATTCGAAAGATGATTATTTCCTGAGATAGCTGTGCATCTCCACACATATGCTCGAAATTGTCCATACGTTCTGTATGTTGAACGGGAAAATGAAAACTCGAAGGGGAAATTCGAAATTCGGCAGCCAGACGCGCTGAATGTCGTGATGCGGGATAATTAGCCACGTCGGTAGGTAATAATCAATATCCATCAAACGTAATGAGGGAATCAACATGACAACATGACTGGTATGGAATAACGTCAGTGTGTGTTGCAAGATGTGGTTGGTGGTGATGACACTTTAGTTAATAATAGAAATACTGATATGGAATATGGAGCTTCCGAAATTATTATACATTGCATTCTAAATGTAGCAGAGATACTGAATGAAAAATAGAATGGTAGTTTAGAAACTAACGTTCGGACCCGCTCATATTTGTGAGCTCGGCTTTTTTTTTACAGGAGAAATCCTTTACGGACGAACCACTCTCAAAGAGAGTGGAACAGTGTGGGACTCCATCTTCTCCTGAAGATGTTTAGAAGATGGTTACCCACTAAAACTCCTGTCTCCTATCAGGTGCATCGTTGGTGTTTTGAGTTGGTATTCATACTTTTACTCATGTTGTCGCTCTTTGAGAACTTCTTTTTAATTAATTGGTAAGTGGGACTTCTTCACTTCATTTGATGTCGGTTTCTTCATTGTCCTTCGACAGTTATTAGTGCCATTTTCGGCCGTTTGATCTTTGATGGGTCTTCTGGGTCATAGTTCAGAGCCTCTCTGAGTGTTGTGTTCGTGTGTCGTTCGGTGTTTTCCAGGATCCTCTTGTTCCTTTGTCGTATTTGGTCTTCCATCGTGCTCATCCCTAAGTCTTGCCGGATGTTCTTATTCCTGATGAACCAAGGCGCATCGGTTATTTGTCGCAGCAGTCTATTCTGGGCAATTTCCAGTTTCTTCATGTGGCTTTTGGCTGTCTCTCCCCATGCAGTTGAACAGTACAACATGCGTGGAATTATGATGGATTTGTACAATCGCAGTTTGTTACTAATACTGAGCTTACTCTTTCTAGCAATTAGTGGAAGTAGTTATATTGTCCTTACGGCAATTTTCTGCTGTATGTATTCAATGTGGTCTTTCCACGTAATTTTTCTATCAAATATTACCCCCAGGTATTTGATCTTCTCTTTCCACGGAATCTTCTCTTCGTCTATCTCTATTTCTTCTGAGGGTAATGTGCTTTTCTTGCTGAATACAATCGCCTGCGTCTTTCTTCAATTCACTTTGATTTTCCATTTGCTCATCCATTCCAGGATGGTGTCTATTGCAGTCTGTGCGTATCGTTTTCCTAGGTTCACGTTTCTTGAATGTGCTAGGATTGCCGTGTCATCTGCGTATGTGAACACTTTTGTATCGTTGGGGAGGTCGCTCGGTATGTCCGCAGTGTATAAATTATACAGCTTGGACGATAATACTCCTCCTTGTGGAACTCCGCCTGTTATGGGAGTTTTGCGGGATCTATGTCTACCTATTTTTACTTGAAAGGATCTTTTCCTCAGGTAGTTTCCAATGATCTTTATGAGCGGTAGGCTTATATCAGCTTCCTTCATCTTGTATAGTAGACCTTCATGCCACATCTTGTCAAATGCCTTCGAGACATCCAAGAAGGCTGCCACGTTTACGTGTTTCCTGTTTACGTTGTGGATTATATTTTCTGTCAGTCTTAGGGTCTGTAGTTCTGTTGAATGTCAAGCTCTGAATCCAAATTGTTCTGGTGGGATCACTTTCTTCTCTTCCAGTTCCTCTTCTAGTCTTCGTAGAATTAGTCTTTCTACCAGTTTTCCTAGTGTACGCAGTAGAATTATTGGTCGGTGATTTTGTGGGAATAGTGTGTTTTCTCCAAGTTTCGGGATCATCATCACTGTGGCATTTTTCTATGCTTTAGGGAAGTATAATTGTCGTAGGATGCCGTTGGAAAGGTTCGCGATGAATTCCAGGTATTCAATCGGAAGGTGTCGAAGTTGAGTGTTGGTAATTCCGTCTTCGCCTGGTGCACTCTTCTTTTTAATGTGACCCCCAGATACGAGTCGAGTAAAACTAAGCCAGGAAATGACCGGATGTTCACCTCAGTGAAATGAACCTAAGGGCTTCCAGTCGTTCATCTTGTTATGTTCCAAACACACCTTCAGCGAGTTCCCTCATCTAAGTGAGCGGTTGAGAACAGAAATGACACTTACACGCCCTAGAATACCTCTACGAATTATATGGCACCGGAAAAAAAAATACTTTCTGATCGGAATACAGGCTTGGAATAAACGCCTAGTCGGACACAGCACAGCAATAGACTTACCCAGCCTTATGGTCACTTCCCACGCACTACGGTAACAACTGAATCACTTTTTCGACACGGGGAACTTGTGCACAGCTAATAGAAGCAAAAAGAAATAAAAGCAAAATACTACGAAGGAAACGAAAACTAAAATGTTACTTCAAAACTCAAACGTAATGCGGAATTTTACTCGGAATACGATGCTAACTTTGCGAAAACTATAGTCAGAATGCTTAAATTTGCTACGGACAGCTCGGATTGTGAGGAAATCGCGTAATCGAGATTTCGAAAATTTTAGAGATAAACGGCCAGAGAGCATACCGAATGATCAAGAACCAGTTTCCAGTCTTCTGAAACCTTCAGGAACCTTCGAGAACAGGTTGCGTCTTGAAATCACGCTACCCCTTTTTCTATTCGAAAAAACACGACAACCTTCGAAAAAAGCTTGTGGGCGATTGTGGCCAGGGTGTTGAGTTTTTTCCTAGTACATAGGATGGAATTTAGAATGAATTCGATTAATTCAACCTATAATTGTTCCCGTGCATGGAAAATCTAGAATTTAAATTATGACTAGTGATTGAATTTTCGCGATAAGTCTGTCGACTTATTTCTTAACAAAACTAAGTTGCTTGAAAACCCCACAATTCTCGAATTTTAGAATAACTATCAACAAAATAATTCTAAAGATTTTCGTTAAGCGTCTGACGAAGGAGTCTGATATAGACTCCGAAACGTTACGATATAGTTGTTTCTTCGTTGATGTTGTTTCCTTGTTGTTTGTTAGGCAACATTGTTCAATTGATTGCTTCTGACAAATATGTTGTGTTTTTTACGTAGAAGCAAATCGCAGAATAATTAATTTTTATTTTATAGATATTATTCAGAGTTTGGGAGAGAAAACCCAGAAAGAAACCTTTTAATAATGAGTATACCTCCCACAGTATCCTTTAATGATTACTTATGATTATTAGTGTTGAAGAACCATGTGGACTCATATAATATCATATAATACCTCACGGTTATTTTTATAAATAAAATTTAAATTTGGAACCGCTTTTGCAACCAAATTTAGGAGATTGTCATATTTGATTCTGAATATGTGTGCAATTAACTGTTGAGAATAAGAGTGAATTGTTTATATTATTTATTGAGGTGAACAGAACGGTTATACAAATCAGCAGTTATACTATTTCAAATCATAACTACAGGTAACCCTTTAACAAACTCACAGTTTGCTTCATCGTCATTATTTTCACCTGGTTCATTTATTATTGATCCTTCAACAATAATATCGTTGTAAAAGGACAACTCCTGTAGCTCTCTCCTATTTTTCAAGTAATTTTCTTACATCTTGTATTTTTAGATGGATTATTGATTTTGGTCCCAACTAGCACATGGATATTGCCGGTTTTGAAACTAGCCCTGAATTTCAATGTTACATTCAAGCGGATTTTTCCGGATTTGGTTCTGTATCTTCATTCAAATCGCTTAAGCGTCTTTTAAACTATATGTCGATGTTTCTAACTCATTTTCGCAAAAAATAAAGATTGCCGGTTTCGATTCTAGAGCCCTCATTTAAAATTTGTCAAACAGTCCGTATCCATGGTTGAGTCGTTGAAAACACCAAAGACCAATCATAATTCAAAGACAGTTGATATTTTCGCGATGATACGACCGGTCTTTGGCCTGTGGTTGGTCAGATTTTAATATGAGTATAGAAGTAGTCAATCAAATTACAGTATAGAAAAATCGCTTCGTTACAATTCATAATAATAATAATAATTATAATCATAGAATGTCTATGCCGAATGTCAAGCGAACTAAAGCACAGAATTGAAGATTATTCCAGCCTGTAAATCCCTGGCCGAGTTTTGGCGCACATAATGCAGAAAGCAGTGTTGCTTGGATCACTTCGAGTTATCATATCCCATCTACCTGTGAAAGCCACTTGCAGCTCATATCTTTTGTTAGGAGACGCTGTAAGGGCAGGATGAAGAACTACTCCAAGCTGAATGCGCGAGAGGTTTTTTGGTTAGTAACCAAACAACAACTGGATTCTCACACTCCTGAAAGGGTGTACTCTCTCAGGGTAGGCCTATGAAAGACTTCTCGTCTCAAGCGGACAAAAAAAAATAATAATAAACACTATTTCCATGAAAAAAAATTGGTTCAAGCCCTATGGACAGGAGCTTTGGGGCTCTTGTTCAAACTTTGACAGATCATATCTCCGAAAGTATTGGTTTCTCAGAGTTGGCAATAATATCAATGTATTCTTATGATAGAACTGCATCATAAAGGAAATTCAATTCAAATAATAGTTTATTTATCAAGATTAAATGAGCAATCTGAAAATGAGAACTGCACCAAATTAAAATAGCTGAAATTAATTCGACTCTCTCTTATAGAACAGGATGACATGTACGAGTATGAACACAGATCATATAATAATTCATAGATAGAATAATTATAGCACTATGTGAAAACATAGAAGTACGATTTATTATTGAAATTTCGAAAAATCATATATCCGAAAGTATTAGCTTGTTAGAGTTGAAAATTATATGAATTGATTTTTATGGTGAAACTGCATCTTAAAAAAATTGAATTTGAAATTTGTATTGTAAAAAATTTTTTTTTCGTTACTCCGAAACCATTCGGTCTATTTCGGCCAATAACGAACATAACCGAGATATTTATCTTCTTAACCTACTCTGAAATTTTCAACTGCCTAGCTCATTCTGTTCGAGAGTTATTGTAGAAACAAAATTTAAAAATATATTTTTTTTTACACTTTACGGCAACTCGATCAATACAAAACTTCGCATGCGTATAAAGGTCATTATTCTACAATTTGATGCTAAATTTCAGATAGATCGAGTGATCGGTCTCGGTAATATTCATACAAAATATTTTTAACTAAAACGGCCAACTCCGAAACCGCTTGGTGGATTTCGCCCGTTAACAAACTCGTCCGACATATTTAACGGGGGGCCGGTCGGTCGGACAGGATCGATTTCGACCACGGATTCTTGATCAGTGAGTCGAACCAAATCGTTTGAGACCATTTTCATCCAAAAATTCGAAAATTACAGACATTTGGGCAAATTGATAAGCACTCTGTTCCGAGGAACACGAGCGCCAAAAAGGGTTTTCATTTAAAGCCGCCAAAAAAAATTGTAATGGTCATTTTATTCCTTGAAAAAAAATCATTATATTAGTAATGCATTTAAAACAATAATGCTATTCATAAAATGAATGTGTAAGAGGGTATTATTCATCTAGGACGAATAACAACCGAACCACCCTTGTATCATTCGGAACACTATCCAGACTACATTCCGAAACATACAAATTTCCATCACATCTCTAACCGACCGTACATCCTGATTCCACGAAAAACCGACCAGGACAAATCAAGCGAGAGCACAAAACCGCATCCAGAAGACGCTTCCTGTGTAAGCCGATCGAAATTCTATCATGCCCAAAGTTGGCGAGTTCAGTTGACCTTATAAACATTCATATGCGAAATAATTCGAGAATACGGTCAGCGAAATTCTGAAATATATTCAAGATACTGCGGAAATCGCCGTTCACCCGGTTCCAGAAACGGAAACTGACGGCATTTACTTCGTTATATATATCTAATATCTGAACCCGAGCTTCCGCCACCCTTGCCTTGACGTCTTATCTCAGTTGTATCACGTACCACGATGTAAACTACGCGAACAATCTAATGAAACTTGAGGATATGGGAGTCCTTATAATGAAGATCGGGAGACGTGAGTCCCGTGATATGTGGACGGTTCGTTTTGGTTTGTTTTCTATTAGTACAGAGTGATTTTTGCATGACGTCTTCTAATCAGTAATCACTATGTGCTTTTTGAAGAAAAAATCTACAGGGTTACAGGGTAATTCGTACTAAATATTGAAGGAGATTATTATTCAGGTCATTTCTGATGAATTTGGTCCTATAATATATTCTCCGCAATTTCACCGTTATTGAGATATTGAATTTCAAATATTTTTTCTTAAATTCATTATTTTTTGGCTTTTTATCGATTTTTTCTAGGTTCCGTTTTTTTGATGTATCTAGCATCTCGTAAGCATCTAAACAATTTGAAATGTAGATTCGTTAAGTTCATAGGCAGAGTTTTTTGGTTAATGAGTCGAAAATGAATAATGCAAGAAAGTCAAGCATAATTTACGAGTCATCCTCCAATTATGGAAGATTTAGAATGGGATTTCCAACTAATGTACAGTGCCGGAAACCGAAAAGTGAACGACTCTACAGAGCATATTTGGCTATTTTTAGTTGATTAGATGTGGCTTTGACACAGAATAGCTTTATTCTGTGGTTTTGCATTGCTAGTACATGAAAGTGTCAAACCCAAACGCTTCGCAATCGCAGGTTCATTTAAACCAGGGGTCGGCAAGTAATTTGAAGTGGAGCCCGAATACTTTGGGTAAATTGCTGCGACGTCCAGGATTACAATAATAATAACAATTACGTATCTAGACTAAGTTTCGATCGCTGTATTTCTTGTAAAATACTAGAAACATTGACAAACATAGCACTGGCATATATTGATCTGTTCAATATTGTTTTCACATTATTTTATGAATAGGTATAAGTTCAAATTAGTAAAGGAACAGGTTTCGATTTCTTGCGGTCCGAATACGGACTGTGGTCCACCAGTTGCCGATCGTTGATTTAAACTCTGAATGAAAACGACTCAACAAGATTGAATATTTTATATCTATTGATGGAACAACATAATCAATATTTTATAGCAGCACCATTCGCTGCTATAACAGCTTCCAGGCAACTCCTCAATGATAAAACTAATAATCTTGTATCATACGTATCAGATATATGTTCCCAAACATTTTCTATGGATTCCCATAATTCTTGGGCATTTGCTAGTCTGAAATTTCGAGTATACATTAATTTTACCATATGCTCCCGAATATTTTCCATAGGGTTCATGTCCGGACTTCTGGCAGGCCAAGGTAAAACGATTATATTTTTTTCCTGCATCCATTGTCTTACTATATTCGAAGTGTGGATAGGAGAATTATCATGCTGAAGTATAAAGTTTTCAGGGAACACCTGTGTAACCGAAGGTATCATTACATTTTCTAATATTTCTTTATAATAGAAATATGGATCATGCGGAGTAATATCAATAAGTGGAAAAGTAATTTGCTTCTTTTGCGGAATTACCCGTTAAACTTTTCCACTTTTTTCTTTATAATGTTCGCCTGTTAAGCTCCCATCTATTTTCCAGCAGACACATGTTCCATAGATGTAGATGCGGGTTCGGGTCTATAAACTCGAAGTTGTCCACTGCTGCACGACTGAAAAGTTTTTTCATCAGAAAACACTACGGTGCTCCAAAAATTGTCATCCATATTTAAATAATCATTTGCGAACCACAATCTCTTCATTTTATGGTCTTCTGTTAAGAATGCCTTCTTTGCTGCAGAATAGTTTTTTAAGTTACCTTCCTTGATTCTATTTCGCGCTGTTCTTACGGATCCAGGGAAATCAGTGAACTGACACGCTTCAACAGCAGTTGCGAATGGATGCTCCTTAATATAATTGATAAGCGCATTGTCTTCATTTCGATCCGATATTCTTCTAATTCCAACTCTAATCGGACGTTGAATGCTCCCTTTCTGACAGCGTCGCTTCAAGTTGAAAATACAAGTTTTACTGACATTTAAGGCTTCTGCTGTCGCATTTAGCGACTAATTCTCCTCCAGTTTTGCAATTGCCCACATTTTCTCACCATAGTTCAAATGTCGGGGCATTTTATAATTATTTCCGTTTATTTGAAATTACCTCAATAAATTCTGACGTTTTTGTTGTCAACGACTGCGCGAAGCCACATGGATGGAGCCATATTTACAATAGGAAAAAAAATCGTTCACATTTCGGTTTCCGCCTCTGTACAATTCCTTAGTAACACTATTTTAAGATTTCCTATTTAAGTATTCTGGTTTGAGTTCTCTCTGGACTGATTACATTAGATTTGTTTCATAAATAAAACTGGCTATTTCATTCACTCATTTTTGGCGCTCTAGTTCCTCGGAACTGAGTGCTTATCAATTTGCCCAAATGTCTGTAATTTTCGAATTTTTCGATGAAAATGGTCTTAAACGATTTGGTTCGACTCACTGATCAAGAATCCGTGGTCGAAATTCATTCTGTCCGGCCGGCCGGTCCGGCCGTAGGCACGATAACTCTCGAACGGAATGAGCTAGACAGTTGAAATTTTCAGAGTATGTTTGGGGGATAAATATCTCGGCTAAGTTCGTTATTGGGCAAAATCGGACTGATGGTTTCGGAGTAACAAAAAAAATTTTTTTTTTTACAGAACAAATTCCAAATTAAATTTTTTTCAATAAGCAATTTTACCATAAGAATCCATTCATATCATTTTTAACTCTAACAAACTAATACTTTCGGAGATATGATTTTTCAAAATTTCAATGATAGAATTATTCTGTGGCTATTCTATGAATTGTTATAATGTCAACTTTGACGTTGTCTCATTGTAATTCATTCCAGTAATGGTATCAATATGAGAATTAGAATATTATCATACTTTTGTTGGTTGATATTTTCATGCCGATGGTCAATCCATATGATGATGGGAATGGTTATGGTAAGTTAATAATATTGAGTTCAGAATATCTCCACTAAAAACAAAACTGGAATTGAGGAATGAATATCTCGGATGAGTTCGTTGTTGGGTAGAATTCGTCTATTGGTTTTGGATTGATAATTTTTGGCACTCTTGTTGAATTTAAATTCTTCTATGATGTTTGAATTCAATTTCTGCTAAGATGAAGTTCTAAATTTCAATAATGAATCGTACTTCTGTTTTCACAGAATGCTATAATTATTCTATCTAAGCTTTATTATATGATCTGTGTTCATACTCGTACATTTCATCCTGTTCTATAAGAGAGAGTCAAATTCATTTCAGCTATTTTAATTTGGTTTCTTCCATGGTGCAGTTCTCAGATTGCTCATTTAATCTTGATAAATAAACTATTATTTGAATTGAATTTCCTTTATGATGCAGTTCTATCATAAGAATACATTGATGTAATTCTCAACTCTGAGAAACCAATACTTTCGGAGATATAATTTGTCTGTTTGAACTAGAGCGCAAGAAAGCTCCTGTCCACAGGGCTTGAACCCATTTTTTCAGTATGGCTCCTGATAGTTTTGAAACACTTGGACCGTCATATAAAGTTACTAGCTGACCCACGCAACTTCGCCTGAGCCAAATCGGCTATTGCGGTTGCAATTTTATTTCCAAATGCGAAAAATCTTACAAAAAAAACATAGAACCCGATTGCAGCGCCTCCTACCGGACAATTGAATTTCCAAGTTATCCAGGGACCCACTCAAACACGTAATTCTAAGAATACCTAGAACCCGATTGCGGCGCCACCTACCGGGTTCAATTGGGAATACGAACTACCCACTCAAACGTATCTGGTTAAGAAAAGTGAGAAAAGGTTAGAAAGACAGGAGACCGGCTTCGTTCTCATCCCTACTCCGTGCTGTTTACTGGGACGTGACACCGGTATAGTCTGGCAAATGAGTGTTGATCCAGACGGTTTTAATTAGCTCTTTCTCTGGGATAACTTACCAAGTGATAAATGATCAGTTAGCGAGCGGGATGAAAAATGATTAATTAATTTTAAGAAATAGGGGTTGGTGATAGAAGGGTGAAAAATTAGGTTTGTATGTATTTTGTAATGATACACATTATAAAAAAATAGAAACAAAAAATTTCGTCCAAAAATAAAAAAAAATTAAGGGTAAACAACCCTTATCACTTAGGGGTATGAAAAATAGATATTAGCCGATTCTCAGACCTACTGAATACGCATATAAAATTTGGTAAAAATCGGTAAAGCCGTTTCGGAGGAGTACGGTAAATATCATTTTGACATGGAAATTTTATATATTAGAAGATGATGCAAAGGGATTTTGATACCTTTCATGATGTAGTTCTATCATAATAATCCATTGATATCATTCCCAACTTTGAGAAAGCAATACTTTCGGAGATATGATTTGTCAAAGATTGAACAAGAGCGCCAAAGGTCCTGTCCACAGGGCTTTCCCACTTTTTTGATGGGGATTTTTCCCTAAGGTCTAGTATCATACATCGCATTCTATGGTGTCCTGTTACATTTACCTCTGCTAACACTTTTTTACTGCTTTATATTGTTAGATGTTCAAAATTTACTACTCTCTGCAAAAGAATATATTATATACATAGGGTGAGTCTTTAAGTTGTACATTAGTTATAACTAATTCCTCTCATCAAACGAAACACTTTTTGGCGCTCTTGTTCCTCGGAACTCAGTGCTTATCTATTTACCTAAATGTCTGTAATTTTCGAATTTTTGGCTGGAAATGCTCTTAAACGTTTTAGTTCGACTCACTGATGAAGAATCCGAGGTCAAAATCGATTATGTCCGGCCATCCGATCGGCCGGCCACAACCACGATAACTCTCGAACGGAATGAGCTAGATATTTGAAAATTTCAGAGTAAGTTTGAAAGGTAAATATCTCGTTCGTTATTGGGCAAAATAGTACCGAGTAACGAAAAAAAAATTATTTTTGCTGCTCTTGTTCCTCCTAACGGAGTGCTTATGAATTTGCCCAAATGTCTGTAATTTTCGAATTTGTGGCCGAAAATGGTCTTAAACGATTTGGTTCTACTCACTGATCAAAAATCCGTAGTCAAAAACCGATTTTGTCCGGCCGGTCCATCCGGCCGCCTTGCTTTGGCGCGCGTGCTTTAGACATGATTATGATTATGCCGACCCTCCTAGGTCTTCCTAAATTGAGCTGAATTGAAAAAAGGTAACATCACGCGGTGTTCCCAAGTGGTCACCCATCCAAGTACTAACCACGCCCAACGCTTTGCTTCAGTGATTGGACGGTATCTAGCATATTCAGTTTGGTATGACGCGAACAATATTTGTTCCCCTAACTCTGCAATTATATTTATGATGCAGTTCTATCATTAGAATCCATTGATATCATTCCAAACTCTGAGAAACCAATACTTTCGTTGATGTGATTTATCGAAGTTTGTCCACGGAGCTTTCCCAAATTTTTTTCATTTGCCATTATTCCCAATTCAGCTCGGGTAAAAAGATCCGGGCTGATGAAATAAAAAAATCAGTTTTTACTTTGTAGCTTTCTCATGATTTTTCCAAATGAAATGAATGTTGGTGGGACATAACTATGACACATTCTCCAATTATTATCATTTTGTTTCTACCCCCACTGGTTTCCAAGTTATAGACCCATGGATTCATAAAATTAAATTAGCACAAGGAAATTGAAGTTTGTCTTGATTAATTTGAAGAATATTCAATCAATTCAGAAAATGTAATTATTCATCATAATTTCTCCTTTAACGTACCGTTTCCGAGATATTATTAATTGAATTTTTGCATGGGCATTCTAATTACCATGTTTGAATTGAATCGGCATCGTATTTTTTTATTGAGGAAATAACTGCCAAATTTTAGGTTGATATAACTCCAAAACCGTTTAGCCGATTATGCTTTTTAACAAAATCAAATGTCGCATTAGGATGCATAACCTACCACAAAAATTGCTATGTCTTGCTGTTCTCAAGTAATCGTGAGATAAATAGTATTTTTTCAAATTTTTTTAGTGATACGATCCTCACAGAATTCTTTGCCTCGGTAACTACTCACCAAGTTTCAATTCGGTGGGATCTATATTTTTTGCGTTATCGAAAGAGCAATATTCCAGATGGGCATAACTCTGAAACCGTTTGGCCGATTATACCCAGCAATTAACATAAAATTCCCTTTCGAATGCACAACCTACCCTGAATATTGCAAGTCGCTATCTTTATCCGTTCGACAGTTATCGTGTTCACGTTCAGCGATATCAGAAGAATAGTTTCTGGGATATAGAATTTTTTTCAAAGATTTTCAATGATTCTTTAAGAATTTTCTAGTGATACGAGCATCAAGAAGTTTCGTAAAAATTTGCGGTTCGGTATTCTACCACTAATTGTCATGTTTGAATTGAATTAGTTTCATATATTTTGAGTTAAGGAAGAAATAAAAACAAAATTTCACATAGGTATCACTCCAGAACTGTTTGGCCGATTATGCCTATTAACGAACTCAAATGTTGCATTCGACGCAACTAACTCTGAAAATTGCAGGTCGCTATGTCTTTCCGTTCTCAAGTTATCGTGAGATGAATATCCAATATTTTTTGATAATTTTTTATTAATTTTTTTTAATATTTAGTACTACTTTAAAATGATGTCGTTCTCACTTTGGCAAATTTGTGTCCCGATCAAGGAAATCCTCAAGTTCCACGAGATACGATATGGTTTCAACAAGTTGGAGCACTACCACATTACCAATGCAATGTCCAGCAGTACCTCGAAGCAATATTTCCAAATCGGTAGATAGGAAAGCCAGGAACGATCGAATGGCCAGCGCGTTCTCCTGATCTTAACCCATTCGATTTCTTTCATGAGGATATGTGAAGAGCATTGTGTACAAATCTAAACACCTTGATTTGACTGACCTATAAAAGACCGAATAATAATGAAAGTTATGCTCGATACAAAGAGTATACCTCCCACGAACGCAGGGATGCAGAGGTTTGCAAAGTTTGGAATACCAACACCATCAACAAACATTGGAATGGCAAGGATCTTGAGAAGCGAAGACCCGCTTCTGAAAATGGTGGCTCATCATGAAATATGGAACCAAGGAGCTTTCCTATTTAGGGCTGGTCAGAAAGCTTTGGAGAAGCTCAGAATAACTGGCTATCCTTCGATCGTGAGCTAGCAAGCCTAACTCGCCAACAGACCAAAGAAGAATTGGCAGAGAGATAAGACAGGCACAACTGAAGACACTACTCGAGGACCACATGAGTAAACACCTGTACTCCATATATTTCAGGAGCAGGGTCTGTCGGAAGAACTATACTTTGCCTTTTTGAAGTCAGTTGGGCTCAATTGGGAAACAGAGGGATTCATTATGGCCTGTCAATATGGGGTGATAAATACCAGATGGTATGAAAAGCACATCATGAAAGTGGACATCCCAACAACTTACAGAGCATGCCACACTCAGCAGGAGACTGTTATGCACATTCTGTCTGCTGGCAGAGTCATGCTCAATCAGGATATGTGGAAAGACATAATGCGGCACTTCGAATTATCTACTTCTCTACATCTGAGAGAGGTTTATGCACCAGCACGAACCAGTGCTACCATTGAAGCAGTTGTTGAAAATGCCAGAGCTCGCATCTACTGGATCTATGCGATTCCAACAACTCGGCAGATCCACGTCATAAAACAAGATATACTCCTACTGGGCAAAGAACTCAAGGAATTTAATGCTTGTGGCTTTTACTTGATGCAAATCCATATTAACTCAATGAAAAATTATATACGATTTACACTTATTTATTCAATATTGTGACGCGTCAACTTTTCAACAATAGTCGAAAGTACCAAATAGCCAGTAAGCTGGTTTCAGCTTTCATCAAAAATTTAATGCTTGTGGCTTTTACTTGATGCAAATCCATATTAACTCAATGGAAAATTATATACGATTTACACTTATTTATTCAATATTGTGACGCAGTATGATGTAGTCTGATGAAGTCGCTGTGTTGACGAAACGCGTCACAATATTGAATAAATAAGTGTAAATCGTATATAATTTTTCATTGAACTCAAGGAATTGTTTGTCGTCGAATTTTCCTCTCCAGCAGAAAATAATGTGGTGATGAAAGAAGAACAGAAGAGGGAAAAATACAAGGATTTAAGGTTTGAACTGGGGATCCTGCATCCAAGGCATAAAGTTAGTATAGTCGTACTAATCATAGGACGCCTAGGCGGAATGAGAGCGAACTGAGTGACCAAATGAAGAATATTACGGCCAGCAAATCCCTGGCCGAGGATTTAGCGCACATAATGCAGAAGACGGTGTTGCTCGGATCACTTCGAGTCATTAGGTCTCATCAACTGTGAAGGTCGCTTGCAGCTCATCTCTTTTGTTAGGGGACGATGTGAGGGCAGGACGAAGAACTATTCCAAGGAACGTGCAAGAGGTTTTCTCAGTGAGTAACCAATTAACAACTGGAGTCTCACACTCCTGAGAGAAGCGGACCCTCTCAGGGCGGGCTTATAATAGGTTTATGCTCTCGAGTTGATAAACAAAAATCTTTAGATTTAAAATCACCTCTACAAAAATAACACAGAGGGAGAAAAGAATAGTTTCATTTTGCCAAGGAAATTTCCAAGTCCCAGAAATTCAACCAAATATGGTCAATTCCAATTAAGCAATTTGCAAAATTGCATTGTTGTTCAACAAAATACAAATCGAATCGTTTAGATCCCTTTTAATATAATTAGACTCTGTCATCAGAATCTTTGTTTTACTTTAATCCATCATGTGATGTCCATGCATTGTACAAAGGAACCATTTAGTTATGACTATACCTCCCAAAGTATCCTTTAATGATAACTAGTGTAGCGTTTACGGACGGGCGGACAGAATTATTGAATTTGACTACGGGATATTAATCAGCAACTCAAATGGAATCCATTGAGTTCATTCTCGGCTCGAAATCCAATAATTACAGATATTGGGCCGCTATGATGGCGCCCTGGTTATAAAATTATCGTATTCAAAAATTTAACTTTTTTGTCTCTCAATCTCCTTGAAAGAGATGAACACCCATAATATATCATCATTATATTTACTCCAATAACAATTATCCAATCTCCAACCGACGACAACATTCGTTCCTTAAATATTTCGTGTAGTATGCGAGCAGAACGATATTCAAAATAGATGAATGTGAATGTCATAAATTCGAGGAGATTTCTCAGATTGCCTTCTACTTTATTTCGTCCTTTTCGCTATGCTGAAATATACGGAGTATAAATAACAGGAATTATATTGAAATTTACTGGGGATCTCCTTGGGGAAAACTCAAATATCGAGTCAATGGAATGGGTTGGCGGAAGAGTGAAACTTGAATTTTCTGAATTTCCATTGAAGTTTCGACTAGTAAGAAAAATTATTATTTAGATAATGAAAAATTTTTTTGCGTGGTCGTAGCCGTTCACAACGATAAAGTTCATTCTGAAAATTATCAAATGTCGTTTTTAGAGGAGGTTTGAAAACATTTAGATGTAGTATTATCGATATTTAAAACCATTTGTTTGTCAAAATAAATCAAATGTGGTACATTGAACGTACTTTGATAAATTCTAACAGATATTTTCTGATAAGAGAATTTGAAGTATATTTTTATGACTGAATGAAGGTTTTTCTTAGTATCGATTTCAAATCGATATTTGAACGCAATATTGTAAACGTATTCTTATGAATAATATAGAACATTTCCAGAATTCAGACTATGGAATATGACAACTGCTTGGTTGCATTCTCAGAACATAGTTCTGTGTTCTAAGGTTGAATTAAATAATAGCCTCGAACATTCATAGAATATCCAAGATTTCGAGGATTTCATAGATTTTTTTTGCTATTTGTCGACTTATATGACAGTTTTATTACCTTATTTTACAGCCAAGTTCTATATATACTTGATCTAATCTATATTGTTGTGAATATTGTAAAAAAATATAATATATTGCCTGGAAGCCAAGCAGTCTTTGGCGAGTTCAGAGCCTGGATAGGCGACCGTTCCAAAACAGACTGACCTGACGTTACTGCTTCTTTATCAACTTCTGTATCAAAAATATTTACATTGATAGAGAATTTGTGGTCTAATTCAATTATACATTAACTATAGTTCAATGTGTTTGCGTATTATTTCATCCATATTCAAGGAGTTCAAAAATATGGTGAAATATTGAAGGGGGCGATTTTTGGTGTTCTTTACGAGACAAAATTCATACGATCGTATGTCTTAAATGTGGTGAATTTTGAGATACAGGGTGTTAAAGTTTTCAAAAAATTATCTAATCGTTGATCACCCTAGATATTTAAATCGTACACAGCTACTATGCATTAAGAGGAATCTTCTGAAGTACTTTTTTTAGGGTTTGCATCTTTCATGGATTCATAAATATTCATTACTCCATTCATGAATATTCATTGCAATTCATGAATATTCGTGATTGGTGGGGTGATGCGTACTTGAATAGTCACTCATTCATGAAGTTACGAATAAATGTTCTCAGGAATAATTAAAACTAGTTTTTGTGAATTACTTTGTACTAATACAAATTAATTTTATGTTGTTCACATTGCGTACATACTTCAGTTCTGAACTTCCGCTTATCTCCAGGCAACTAGAGACTCAACACGTGATGCAGGGTTATTTATGATTATTGAAATTTACAAAGAGTAATACAAAGTAATGAAGATTATAATATTCGGTACAGTAGTGGAAAAATTACATTTTGGGAGTGTTCAGGTATCATTTGAAGGCGTTAAATATTTAGAATTACAAAGTTCAGTTTAGTCATTCAGTTATTTCTGTGTATGAATATGAAAATTATCATTACTATCTGAATTGTGGAGGCCATCGCAGTTTTTCAATTGCTAAATTTTTTTTTTTTTTTTTTTTTAAATCATGGTGGACCTAGTCCCTAAATATGGTCTTGACTTTCGTCATTAACCAGCAGAAATAAAGTGTAATCACATTCATACCGGACAATCACAATAAACATCCATGCCCTGAGCGGGATTCGAACCCGCGACCCCGGCACCACAGCAGGTCTTTATACCAACTGCACCACCTGAGCCGGCAATTGCTAAATTGAAATAATTTTGTAATTCCCAGCTATTTAATGCCTTCTAATATAATTTCAAATATTTATACAGGGTGTATCTGAATATCACCGAAAAAATGTAAGGGGTGATTCTGTGATGAAAATCAAAGTGCGTATTTGGTATCAAATTTTTTGAAAAACCTCCCCCCGGAAATGTTACCCTCCTCCAAAGATTAACGAAAAAAATTGTTTCTCTTTTTTATTTTCCCTGTGTATTAAAAGTCTTCAAGAAAGGTACTAAAATGGGCGACGAAGAAAATAAAGCAAAACTTGTAAAATATATGAACTGTAAACAAATAAATTAGGTTCCACCTCGATGCTTCTCGGAAATGCATTGTATTTTTTTCTCATCAATGCGTAAGTTTCCGTAAAAACTTGTAGAGATAAAAAGTTTGTAGAATTAGACTTTTCAGCCAGGTTTTTTTAAGAGGAAAATTTTTATCCAAAAGAAGTTGTAAAAAAAAATATCTTATTTCAACCCCTACTAAGCAAATATCTGTTGAACAGATATTTAACAGAGGAGGGATATATTACAAATAATAAATATAAACTAGGAAGAAACCAACTATTATTATTTATATTATTACGATTATTTTTTATACTGAGAATTATATTCTTGATTACTCATTAATAGATATGCCATGAATATTCAACGATAAATAAGTGAATATTCATGAATCATAAATCCAAAATATTCCGAAGTTAGACATTTTTCTAATAGACCTCGGTGCCGAAATTTTAAGTTATTCTACAAAAAAGTGGACCACCCCGTATAGTAGTCATCATTGAAGATGTGAAACAAGGATTATTCAAGTCAGTTAAAATAAAACAAATTAGACTTGAATATAAGAGAGAAAATTTTCCGGAAAAAATAATCATGAATAAATTATATCAGAATAGACTGTTCTCCATCCAGTCCATCATCGCATGTACAATATTCAACAATTTTAACAAGAATACTCCTCTCCAAACCAAATTATGAACCACTCAACCCATCCATTAGTTTTTCCAATTAACAAACTCCATCCGCTCCTAGCCTCACTCTTCGCTTCGTTGTCGATGTTGAAATGTTTCTTCAACATGTTGTTTTCCACCGTCCTTCTGCTCTTTGTTCTAAAAACCTAATTAGCTCATTTATGAATAACCTAGTACCAATTAACGAACTGTTAGCGATAAACTTGACGAAGGTACCTACCTATCTCCTTGTTTGAAACTTATAAATAATCTTCTGAAACAGGCTGTTGAATCGTGTTAAATTGAGACTCAATTCAAGCGGATATGGGTAACCTTTGTTTTTGGTGAAGGCAGATTATATGGGAGCTACAGTACTGATCTTGTTGATTAAAATTTCGGGTGAAAGGATGATGTGAAAATATTGATTCGGCAATACTGGGTCATTCTTTCTTAACCCTACCCTAAATCACACGGTGAACAAACGCCCTTAGATTACTTTGTTTGGGAAAGGAAAAAAATGTGGTATACGCATCTCCCAAAATTGATAAAGAGCACTGCATATATCGCGTCATAAAAGCTTAGCCTTTAACGGGAATCTACTGTACTCCTCGCCATCCTTAGTACTCTTAGTATCGGAGTATTGGGTATTGTGATTTAATGAGAGCGCAAAGAATAACTTGCTAAATACTGAGAGATCGTCACAATTTCTCCTTCAATAGCGCGAAGAAGGGATATCAACTTTTTCAGAAAATAATCAGTCGCTGCGAGGCGTTGTGAAATAGTCGAGTCGAGTGGGGTAACAGGGGGGTAAATAGTAGTAGATCTTTATTCGGTAAAGGAATTTAATATACAAAAACAACAGAACACAATAAACAAACAAGCAATAAAAGATAGGAAGAGACAAAAATATATAAATATATAATCACAATATGTTTGGAAGTAGTTAGGAATGTATCCATCAAACAGATCTAAATTTTTCAACGCATAGCCAGCAACCAATTCATGTGAATGAAAATAATCAAAACACCAGCAAAAACAATCAACTCCTCGTGAGACGCAACACACTCCGCTTAAAATCCAGAACATTGTTGATATTCTTTACACAGGGTGTCCCAGAAGTCGACGTCAGGCCGGAAGCGGATGATATTACAAGTCATGATAGTTATCAGAAAAATATTTTAAAAAAATAGGTGATGTAATTTCAAAATTATAGGCATTCAAAGAGAATCGACAAAATCTTTACTTTGTGATGGTTATTCAATTCCCATTTCTACAAGTCTTAATTTTTTGCCAATCTTACTTTTGTTTGTCATTCTGAATAATGCGTCTGTATATTATTGTCCAAAACTTCATGACTTTTGCCCCCGTTTGGAGCAAAATGTTACTTTTTGCACCACTAAATATTCAAAGCTCATATTTCGTCCAAATTCAACTGCCTGTACTGAAAAAACTGGGTTCAAGCCCTGTGGACAGGAGCTTTCTGGCGCTCTAGTTCAAACAGACAAATTATATCTCCGAAAGTATTGGTTTCTCAGAGTTGGGAATTATATCAATGTATTCATATAATAGAACTGCATCCTAAAGGAAATTCAATTCAAATAATAGTTTATTTATCAAGATTAAATGAGCAATCATTAGAATGAGGAAAGCACCATGGAAGAAATCAAATTAAATCTGGCCAATTTTGCCCAATAACGAACTTAACCGAGATATTCATCTCCCTAAACTACTCTGAAAATTTCAACTACCTACCTCATTCCGTTCGAGAGTTATATCTATGTCTATGGATGAAAAGCAGTCTCACTACTCTCAGATCTCTTACTTCATGTTCAGTTCCGAAATGTAAGAATTTTCTGAGAAAAACTAATTTGGGAGCAAACAACTGAGATTTTTCTCACTTCGCTCACAATTCTTCGACTGATTAGATAATGTCTCAGGAACATCATTTGACATTATGACAATTCATATTCATACATAGAATAATATCATTCTGTGACAACGTTGAAATACGATTTATTATTGAAATTTTGAAAAATCATATCTCCGAAAGTATTAGCTTGTTAGAGTTGAAAATGATATGAATGGATTCTTATGATAAAACTGCTTATTAAAAAAAAATTGATTTGGAATTTGTTTCGTAAAAAAAAATTTTTTTTTTTGTTACTCCGAAACCATCTGTCCGATTTTGCCCAATAACGAACTTAGCCGAGATATTCATCCCCCAAACCTACTCTGGAAATTTCAACTCTCTAGCTCATTCCGTTCGAGAGTTATCGTGCTTACGGCCGGCCGGACAGAATGAATTCCGACCACGGATTCTTGATCAGTGAGTCGAACCAAATCGTTTAAGACCATTTTCATCGAAATATTCCAAAATTACAGACATTTGGGCAAATTGATAAGCACTCAGTTCCGAGGAACTAGAGCGCCAAAAAATGTACTACGCTAGTTCGGCAAGTAACTGTAAACGTTGGCGCATTTAATGAGGATTCCAAAATGGTTTAACAAATGCTAGTAATTCTGCAAGTTTTTCGGCTAGAAATTTTTCTATGAAATCCATTTTCGAACCAAATTTTCCTAAAAACTTCAGTTGATTCTGGTGTACCCAAGACTTTAACTCAGGCCGTTATACTGTATAAGATTTCTGGTTGAATTGAAGAGAAAGCTAATAATTCTACGATGTGAGAGCGAGGTAATGACGCCAGATAAAAGTCGCTCTTCTACTGTTTCCAGGTAATCTGAATCCTTTTTTTTTTCGGTTTTATGTTCATAATTGAATTTTCTGATACAGAAAATTTTTTTGATAAACATTACAACAACATAAATATCAAAGAATTGTTCAAACTGTCTCCCGTCAGCCGCAATTCACGTTCGACATCGTCGTAAAAAAGATCGGAATATCAGACTGGCTAATCCTCCGTTATTGACATGATTATTCAATTCATAAGAGCCAAGGCTAATACCTATAGGGGCTCAAAAAATATACATTTTAAATGTAAAAAGCTCAAACTTAAGTCACTTTGTGATTAACAGTATTGATGAGAACTAAATAATTGAAACAAGAAAAAAAATAACCAAAAAGAAACACATGATGAACACTGAACAGCCTTCATTATTCTTCGTCGTAGCTCAGATACATTTTCGATAGGTCTTAAGTAAACCTAATTGGACCGTAAAACATTCTCCAAGAATCGTGGATCCTCCCGGTGTCTTCGAATCATCATTTGATAAAATCCAACTCTTGGAGGTAATCTCGGGGTTGTAGAGATTGTACCCTCAGAGGGCGGGATTCTCAATTGCGAGTTAACTGAAGGTTACGAGTTACGCATGTATTTAGCGATATTCATGAACGCGTAACACTCGGGCTACCTACAACCTTGAGTTAACACTAAATTGAGAAACCGGTCCTCAATGTGATAAGGGTGTAACCTGTTTTTTTTTCAATATTCTGTGTGCAGTATTTTTGGATACCGTGGGCTTTTTTAACACTCTTCATCTGTTTCAAATAAAGAACTTTAAGTAACCCCCTTTAGTGCACTAGAATCATTTAGCGTTAGTAGGAAAAATTGTTTCGTATATGGATTTCTCAGCAGAAAAATTTCTAGCCGAAAAACTTGCAGAATTACTAGCAATTGTTATACCATTTTGGAATCCTCATTAAATACGCCAACATTTACAGTTACTTGCCGAACTAGCGTAGTTCATTTTTTGTTCAGTACAGGTAGTCGAAATTGGACGAAATATGAGCTTTGAATATTTAGTGGGGCAAAAAGTAAAATTTGGCTCCAAACAGGGATAAAATTAATGAAGTTTTTTAGCAATAATATACCGGCACATTATTCATGATGACATAACAAAAATAAAATTGGCATAAAATTAAGATTTGTAGAAATGGGAATTGAATAACCATCACAAAAGTATAGATTTTGTCGATTTTCTGTAAATGCCGATAATTATGAAATTACATCACCTAATTTTTTTTCAATATTTTTCTGATAATTATCAGGAGTTGTAATATCACCCGCTTCCGGCTTGACGTCAACTTCTGGGACACCCTGTATAACCCGGGGAGGACAGTATTTCATCTCTCTCATTTTATGTGGTATTAAAATATAATAATTTTTTATTATTTTATCTCTGGAGTGTGAGACTCCAGTTGTTAATTGGTTACACACTAAAAAACCCTTATACATCTCGTATTTATCGCTCCATCTTGACAAGCCATAACCAATCCTTCCGTATCCGACTTGAGCCCAGCTGACTTCAAAAAGGAGAAGGATGCCTCTTCGAGATGTGTCTTAAGTTGTTCCTGCCTTATTTCTCTGCCAACTTTTCTTCGGTCTGTTGGCTTGATAAGAATTCCTATGATCGATGGATATGCCAGTTATACTGAGCTTCTCGCTTCTCCAAAGCTCTCTAACCAGCCCTAAATAGAAAAGCTCCTTGGTTTCTCATTTCATAATGAGCACCCATTTTCAGAAGCAGCTCTTCAATTCTCGATATCCTTATTACCATTTCCAAAGTTTGTTGATAGTGCTGGTATTCCAAACTTTGCAGACCACTGCCTGCCTGCGTTCGTGGAAGGTATACTCTTTGTATCGAGCAGTTGGGATGCAGAATTCGGCTCATGTTCATCACTTTAAGTGTGGTTCTGTCGAGCTCGAGAATTTCATTCACTGTCCAGTTAACTACCCCAAAAGAGTAGGTGACTGCCAAGCTGTTCGTTGCCGACAGCTGTGATTTCCATATATCTCGGAGCTTCTTTTTGTAACTAGCGGTTAAGGCATCCTTGATTTGGGTTGTCTCTAGTGCGCCTCTTTGTTTAATTCTAAGAAATTGGTAAATTTCTTCCTTCTTCCTTCCTCCTTCTAGTTCGATGTATTCTCCTGTTTCTTCAGTTCTTCCCTTGTTTGGATGAAAAATAGCTCATTTATACAAGCCGAATGACATTCCTATTGCTGAGGTGTATTCGGCAACGATATTCAGTAGTTGTTGTAGTGCTGCCTTCGAAGGAGCGTACAGTTTTAAGTTGTCCATGTACAGGAGATGTGAGACTAGATGTTCTCTTCTGCCCGGCCTTGTACCCTATGCTGCTTGCCCTCAACTCAGTTGTTAATGGAATAAGTATTACGCAGTACAATAACAGACTTAGCGAGTCTCCTTGAAATAATCCTCGCCTGTATCTCAGCCATCCGGTATGAGTGGTCAAACCTACGGATTGAATGGCTAACTAAATTTTCCATAGCACCATAATGTTTTCTAACTCATGGACGGTGTTTTGGTGGATCTCCATCTCAAGCACGCTGATTATCAAGCTGTGCGCCGATGTGTCAAATGCTTTCAGGTAATCCAACCATGATGTATGTAGGTCACGCTTGTAGTTTCTCGCATCTTGACAAATGCTCTTGTCTATAAGAAGGTTTTCCTTGCACCCCTGTACTCCTTTTTCTTTGTTCGTATATTTGATTCCAAACTGGTCCAATGAACATCATAAAGAAAATACCGCCCTTGACCTAACACAACACCAGGCAAACATTCTACGCAACAAATTACTAATTCTCCAACTCTTGCCCATAAAACACCCTTCGTATTCGAACAAAATAGGCAAATTCAGCTCCACCTGCCCTTCCGATAAATAAGAGGTGGTCTGCTTAACCCCATTCATTTGATATGGTCGGTGATTTCGGGAATGGTGCGGTTTTTGGGACGCAACAAACGCGCTACACCCAGCTTATTGGAATTCAGTCGATTATCCACTAAAATAAATTCCAGAAACCCAATCGAATATCGAATGAAACCATTTCCTGCTCATTTCCGGCAGATCCGGCTGTGTCCGCCTGCACCCCGTCGCTTGAGACTCCTTCGACGAAGTCATTAGCGTAGATGACACGAGGTGCCATGCGGGTTGAGCAGGATGTTGTTTCGATTCGGGATGAGATTACTTTGTGACGTAAAAGTGTGTCTGCATTTTGAGTATTGGCAGCTCGCTCTAAAGGGCTAGGAGGTCATGACACTACCGGAGTTAATCACACAGTAAGCAAACGCTAGATGAGCAAGATAAAATATCTTATTGTTATTATTATTATTTTTTTTTTCCGGTCGAGAGGAAAAATCTTATATTGGCCCACCCTGAGAGGGTCCGCCTCATTCAGAAGTGTGAGACTTCAGTTATTGATTGGTTACTCACTGAAAAACCTCTCGCACGTTTGGAGTATTTCTCCGTCCGGCCCTTACAGCGTCCCTTAACAAAAGGGATGAGCTGCAAGCGGCATTCACAGTTGATGGGACCTGACGACTCTATGTGATCCCAGCAACACTCCTTTCTGCATTTTGTGTGCCAATTCCTCCGCCAGGAAACTACAGGCCGGAATCATCCGCAACTCGACCACGTAGTTCGCTCTCATTCCACCTAGGCATCCTATGATCAGAACGACCATCCTAACTTTATGCCTTGGGTACAGGATTCCCAGTTCAAACATTAAATCCTCGTATTTTTCCCTCCTCTGTTCTTCTTTCATCACCACATTATTTTCAGCGGGGAAGGAAAATTCGATGACAAACAATTCCTTGAGTTCTTTGTCCAGCAGGACTATATCTGGCTTTATAGCGTGGATTTGCCGAGTTGTTGGAATTGCATAGTTCCAATAGGTGCGAGCTCTGTCATTTTCAAAAACTGCTCAATCTCCAGAGGCACATATGGTAGCAGTGGTTCGTTGTCTATACCATAAACCTCTCTCAGATGGAATTAGAGAATTTGGAGTGCGCATTGTCTCTATCCACATAACCTGATGGAGCATGGACGCTGCAAGCAGACAGTGTGGATAACAATTTTCTGCTAGCTATGGCATGCTCTGCACGTTGTGGGGGTGTCCACTTTCATTAAATCATCTGGTATTTATTACCAATCTTGACAAGCCATAATAAATTCCTCCATTTCTACCTTGAGCACAGCTGACATAAAAAAGGGGAAGGATAGTTCTACTGACACGCTCTGATCTTTCGAACTCCTGAAATATATGGAGTGCAGGTGTTTACTCATGTGATCTTCGACTAATATCTTCAGTTGTACCTGTCTTATCTCTCTTCCAACTCTTCTCAGGTGTGTTGGCGTGATAGGTATTCCTGCTAGCTCATGATCGATGGATATGCCAGTTATTCTGAGCTTCTCCAAAGCTCTCTGACCAGCCCTAAATAGGAAAGCTCCTTGGTTCCCAATTACATGATGAGCCACCATTACTCAATATCCTTGTTGCCATTTCCAACGTTTGTTGGAATCGCATCTTATTATAAGTATCACTAAATTCAGTATTAGATCAAGAACTATGTCCTATAAGATTCAAAAAATACAATGAGCAATTTCATGATAACAAGCAGACTATCTAAATTACAAATGAGAAATAAAACAGCAATCACTCAAACCACCAAAATCATCATCCACGATTCATTCAACAGCATCACACCGATTTTTGAAAACATTCACTGATGAGGAATTTACGACACTGCAATTGCACTACAGAAAAACACGGTTGGTTAAACTGTTCCTTATCACTAGGGTACAAATACTCCATTGCCATAGTTTAATATTATGTCCACGCAAACTTCTATCACTATTCAGTGTGAAAATATGCGGGAGATCACTGTTGACAAAGCGATTTAAAACTTGGTACGTCCAGATGAGATCTCCACGGAGCCTCTTTTGTACGAAAGATGTCATGTTCATCATTATTAGAAGCTGCTCAAGTCGAACGTATGCGCTCAACTACATGCTGACGCTATCTGTTTGGACCAGTTCAAATCCAGCGCAATCTCCACACCTAGGTCCACGTTCGGCAGAACACGATACCGCTACATATCGGTAGCGTAGCGGTTCATGCTACCGATCTTTCTGCTGCACGCGACCATTGACAAAATTTTGCGTTCGGAGATTATGCTTGTCGATAATCAATCTGAAGGACGACACTTTTTGAAATATTCAGAGGAAGAAGCCTACAACGCCACCAATCAATAAGGGAATCAAGGTCCTGCTGAAGCTGCTGAATCTCGTTGCCCGGTACACCATATATTTTTGTGTCATCTGCAAGTAAGGAACTGCGCAATCTAATGATAGTGGGAATATCAGCAACGTAAACCAGGAAAATCACTGGTCCCAAAACGGATCACTGGTGGACGCCACTTGGAACCCGTCTGTGTAAAACAGATGTCAGCAACACGCACACGAAAGGAATGTCCAGTTACAAAGGTAGTCATCTACCGGAGCTAGCTACCACGAATGACGGAATGCTGGACCTGTGCAATAACCTTCGGTAAAGGCCGTTAACACGATAACTCTCGAACGGATTGAGTTAGACAGTTGACATTCTCAGAGTATATTTGGGCGATATATATCTCGGTTAAGTTAGTTATTGGGCAAAATCGGCGTAACGAAAAATTTTTGTTTGCATTACAAATTTCAAATTCGATTGCAGTTTTATCATAATAATCCATTGATATAATTATCAACTCTAACAAACCAATACTTTCGGAGCTATTTTTTTTCAAATTGTCAATTATTAATAGTAATTTCATGATTTCATACAATGCTCTATGACAGACATGAAATCAATCATGGATTGATGTCAGATTGACAGGAAACTGATTCTATACGAGTAGACTTATGGATTGATTTCAACATTGATGTCAGATTGATACCAGATTGCAACCTTCTCCTAATTATAATTTGCTGATGTACTTAAAACCAACATATGAGGTGAGTCATAGATCTACGTTTTGAATTTAATTTTTGGCGCTCTAGTTCCTCGGAACAGAGTGCTTAACAATTTGCCGAAATGTCTGTAATTTTCGAATTTTTGGCTGAAAATGGTCTCAAACGATTTGGTTCGACTCACTGATCAAGAATCCGAGGTCGAAATCGATTCTGTCCGGCCGGCCGTAGGCACGATAACTCTCGAACGAAAGGAGTTAGAGGATTGAAATTTGCAAGGTGGGTTTGGAGCGTAAATATCTCGGACGAGTTCGTTAATGGGCGAAATTCATCAAGTGGTTTCGGAGTTATGGCCGATTTTAGTAAAAACATTTTTTATGAATATTTCCGAAACCGATCACTCGATCTATCTGAAATTTAGCATCAAATTGTAGAATCATGACCTTCATACGCATGTGAAGTTTTGTATTGACCAGGGTACCGCAAAGTGTCAAAAAAAATATTTGAAAATTTAAAAAAAAATTTCTACAATAGCTGGATGGGTGACCGTGGCCTCGATAACTCCCGAATTAAAAGAGATAGGGACTTGCAATTTTCAGGGTAGGTTGCGCATCTGAATGAGAGAGTTAAGTTCGCTGTTGGCCATAATCGGCCCAACGGTTTCGGAGTTATACCCATCCGGAATATTATTTCCTCGATGACTCAAAAAATATAGACCCGATCAAACTGTAGCTTGCTAACTAGTTGTAGAATATCGACATAAAGACGTGTGTACAATTTTGTGAGAACCGTACCCCCAGAAAATTAAAAAAAAAATAAAAAAAAAAAATTGGTTCAAGCACTTACGTGAAGTCAGGAGCTTTTGCGCGTATGTTCTATTGTCCATTCTCCTTTATTGGACACTCTTAATCAAATATACCATGGTGAACGGATAATAGAATTCACCATGGTAAATTTGATTAGGAGTCTCCAATACACTAGAATGGACAATAGAACATACGCGCAAAAGCTCCTGACTTCACGTCAGTGCTTGAACCATTTTTTTTTTCCACTTTGATTTTTGTAATAAACAGAAAAGTGATAACATTTCTGAATAGAGAATGACCAGACCTTTTAAACCATGTATCGCAAGCCCATTTTTCCTATTTGAAAAATTGGGGGTTGTACCTGTCTTTCAATGGGGGTTGAAGGTAGGGTTTGCATTTTTATGAAGAAGAATGACAATTTAAAATTTAAATTTGATGTTTTTCGGAATTTTCGTGGCTAGGAAATAAACCTGATGAGCTAACGCCATTCACTGTTGGGTAAAAAATTAACAGTGCTGTATCTAAGGTGGCATAACGACCCAATAACAGAACCCATATGGAACCCAACTGAATATCCTAGGAGCTTCTAGGAGCTTATGTGGGGTCTCCTTGGAAAAGACCTAGGAAGGTTAAGTTAAAAGTCACTGACGTGAGGTCAGTCTGCTTAAGAGCGGGTGTTAATGACATGATTATGATTATAATTCTATGATTCTTCAGATCTTCCCCAAGAAGCATCCTCGGAGCTTGTGTAAGGTAGGACATTCAGTTGGGTTCTTTACAGGCTTTATTATTGTGTTGTTACTCCAACTTAAGCAAAGCCCTGTTATTTTTTCACCCTACAGTGAATGGTGGCCACTACCATCTAATTATAAAATTTATTTCCTAGCCACGGGGTTGAAAAAACGCCAAACGATCTGCTGGAAGCAATATCATTCAATTCAAATCGGTCAACACAAGTGCGCCAAAGGGTACAGAGTTCACGTCACGGGTTTCTGGCGCTCTTGTTCCTCGGAACAGTGTGCTTATCAATTTGCCCGAATGTCTGTGATTTTCGAATTTTTGGCTGAAAATGGTATCAAACGATTTGGTTGGACCCACTGATCAAGAATCCGTGGTCGAAATCGATTCCGTTCGGCCGTCCGCTAACACGATAACTCTCGAACGAAAGGAGTTAGAGGATTAAAATTTGCAGGGTCTGAAGCGTAAATATCTCGGACGAGTTCGTTAACGGGCGAAATCCATCAAGCGGTTTCGGAGTTTTACTAAAAACGTTTGAATATTTCCGAAACCGATCACTGGATCTATCTGAAATTTAGAACCAAATTGTAGAATCATGTCCTTCAGATGCCTGTGAAGTTTTGTATTGATCGGGTTACCGTAAAGTGTAAAAAAAAATTTTGAAAATTTTTGAATTTTGTTTATACAATAACTCTCGAACGGAATGAGCTAGGCAGTTGAAATTTTCAGAGTAGGTTAGGGAGATAAATATCTCGGTTAAGTTTGCTATTGGTCAAAATAGGCGAGATGGTTTCGGAGCAACGAAAAAAATTTTTTTTCAACTTACAAATTTCAAAATAATTTTTTTTAAGATGCAATTTCACCCTAAAAATCCATTGATATCATTTTCAATTCCAACAAGCTTATACTTTCAGAGATATGATTTTTCGAAATTTCAATAATGAATCGTACTTCTATGTTTTCACAGAATGCTATAATTATTCTGTCTATGATTTATGATATGATCTGTGTTCATACTCGTATATGTCATCATGTTCTATAAGAGAGAGTCAAATTCATTTCAGGTACTTTAATTTGATTTCTTCCTTGGTGCAGTTCTCATTCTCAGATTGCCCATTTAATCTTGATAAATAAACTATTATTTGAATTGAATTTCCTTTATGATGCAGTTCTATTTATCATAAGAATACATTGATATAATTCTCAACTCTGAGAAACCAATACTTTCGGAGATATAATTTGTCTGTTTGAACAAGAGCGTCAGAAAGCTCCTGTCCACAGGGCTTGAACCAATTTTTTATGTATAATTATTATGAGACGGAACGACTATTACCAAAGATTGAATATCGAATATTTTCATTGAATGTATGAAGAGAATTCTCAGGAAAATATACAATGCTACTGAAATTCGTAAAATATATCAGCATTGTGGTGCTTTATCTGAATTTTATACTGCAATGTCACAATATCAGTTGTCCGCCAGCACTGAAGTAGTGGTTGTGAAAATGTAAAAAAAATTATATTATTATCCATGATATCATCTGAGGCCATTACGCAATTACCGTACGCGTTTTATGGGTTTATCCCTAATAGTTTTTATTTATTCGATTTCGGTTTATTAATTTTTCGAATGAATCTTTGGGAGCCTGCAACCAAACAAATATTGATTACCCACTTGAAATTTGTATATTAATTCTCGAAGTTTTTCTTCTGGATTGATTGTCACTAAAGGTAAAAAAATCCATAAAATGTTTACATGGGATTCGAAACTTGAATTTATATTTCAATGTTCAAACTGGAATAATGTTTGCCGCAATGCTGTATGATCAGCAGTTAACGAGTTATAGAGGATAATATGGTGTGAAGTTTCAAAGAGATCACAACCATAAGACGCAAATAGAGAGGCACTGTACATAAAGTGTTTCGAAATTGAAGTAGAATATTTTCGATTCTTGGGTTCATTTTGAGAAAAAACTTCATAAACAATTTTAGATATTTCAAAATAATATTTTTTTGGCAAGCTTTTTACCCTGAACTATTTTAACTTTTTGGCCGAGAATGGTCTCAAATAATTAGTTTCGTCTCAAATACATACATTTACTGTTGGGTCTGAACATTGCGCCAAAAAAGAAGCGTTCATCAAATAAGGCAAAGTGGCTGTGTAGCAAATTTCATTGAAATATCTATAGAGTGATATCATAGATATTATAAAAATTAGAATACTTTTTTAAAACTTCACCACCCTGTATCGCAAAATTTAAAATTAGGGCTTCACACGAGAGCAAGATTTGTCTTGTATCGTCTCGTTCTCGTCTCGGAAAAGCGAGGCGTGACGAGACGAGACGTTTCGAAAAATATTATGGGCGATAACGAGACCTCAAGTATTCATTCGAAAAATTAGAAAATGTCTACATAGAGAACCATATATTTTACATAATGTCAAATCTGGTGACCTTCTGTGAAATATATTATTGTAAAATAAATAACCTCAATAACCGAGTAAGAATTTTTCACATCTTTATTTCAACTTGTTAACTGTTCTTATAGTAACGTATTACTTATCATTAATATTTATCCTTGTAGATTTTGATATTTTAGGTTTCATTGTTTCTTTTTAAGATCGCTGGGTTACCTTACTCTCGATTGAGTATATGTGTCTATAAACTAGTTAGTAATAAACGTGTATACTATTGAAAGGGTTTCTTTCGCTCGAAATGTTCTACCTGGAAGATCGTCTTATTTAATACAGCTACATATAGTAAACTTTTCTTATATACGACTTGTCCGTTTTCAACAGCCACAGAAAACAATTGAATATGAAGTTTAAAATTACTAATGTTTGTAGGTATTTTGTCTATATTATACATCGATCGTTCTAGAAATACACGATTTTTAACTGATTATTAATCATTATGTTCGTTATGAACTTGCGATAATTGATATTATTGTTTCAGAAAAAATAGAATTTACAAGCATAAAAACTGATCCCATTATAAATTCAATACTCAACGGACAACTTTTATTGCCTCTGAATCCCAACGCTTTGAATATTTCGTCTCTATTTGTACATCTGGAGAAATGTATTGCTGCTTGTAGTGAAGATGTAAACAATTATTGTATACATCTGTGGAAGTACATGTAATAAAACTGGTGAAATAATCAAATATTTGGTAACAAACTTACATGCAATAAAAGTTTTATGAGGAATACACTGAAAGCACCCTCATTTATCAACCAACTGAGAAGGTAATCATTGAAACCGATACAAATTCGTCCAATTCTATTAAAAAAAGTATCGAAATCGATAGCATCTATAAAACACCAACAAAATCTTCGAAACATTGGAAAGCTGAGTTTGGAGAATATTTGCTGCTAGAAAAATAGTGATCAAAATATTTTAGAGTGCTCGAAAGTGCATGAAAAAGTTTTCCTACGCTTTCCAAGATGGCCAAGTATTTATTCAGTATAATGGCTACATTGTACCTTGAAAGATCGAATGATTACTTTCCACAGCAAATATGATCATGACAAAAACACATACATCATTGAAAGATGATATGATGCAAGCCTGATTATAATTTCCTCGAACCCCATAGTGTGATTATTACAGGAGAAGGGTTGTAGGTCTACTAATCACTATGAAATTGGGACTCAAAAATTTATTTTATAGGTAGGTAACATGTTTCGACACATGCCATCTTCAGACCATACTATAAATATAAAATAAAAATAAAAAGGAGATTAGTATAAAACTGAGTAAGTTGCCTGAAAGCTAATTAGTTGGTATTTGCTTTTTTAAAAAATTTTTTCAATTAAAATTTAATGTTGTTGTAGAATTATGTATACACAGAGCATAACATAGGTTCTTTCAAATGAAAGGTTATGTAGATAACTTACAATAAAATAATGTCCCATGATAAAATATGAGCTTGTATCAACAGATATCGTCGAAGTCCGAACCAAATAGATTATATAAAACACATACTTAACACAAAGGAACGTAAAAGATCTAAAATTAAAGTTCCTGGTCGACCGTTACATGTCTCATGTCCGTACATATCGATTTGACAGATTTGGAGGTTCTTTTCCAACTTAACCTCCAAATCTGTCAAATCGATATGTACGGACATGAGACATGTAACGGTCGACCAGGAACTTTAATTTTAGATCTTTTACGTTCCTTTGTGTTAAGTATGTGTTTTATATAATCTATTTGGTTCGGACTTCGACGATATCTGTTGATACAAGCTCATATTTTATCATGGGACATTATTTTATTGTAAGTTATCTACATAACCTTTCATTTGAAAGAACCTATGTTATGCTCTGTACACATAATTCTACAACAACATTAAATTTGAATTGAAAAAATTTTTTAAAAAAGCAAATACCAACTAATTAGCTTTCAGGCAACTTACTCAGTTTCATACTAATCTCCTTTTTATTTTTATTTTATATTTATAGTATGGTCTGAAGATGGCATGTGCCGAAACATGTTACCTACCTATAAAATAAATTTTTGAGTCCCAATTTCATAGTGATTAGTAGACCTACAACCCTTCTCCTGTAAGCCTGATTATGTTCGAATTCTTGGTCATCGAGTAATTTAAAAGATGAAATTGACAGTGTTCGAGTTTAAAAAAATTATGTAAATGTAAAAATATATTTGTAAAAGAGCGTAATAAATATAGCATTATAAATCATTCATTATTACCTATCTATCATTTAGTTTATATATTATAATATATATTATCGTTATTTAGAATTAAGTGAGTTGAGACGAGACAACTGATAACGATACGAAACCGAGACTTAATTTTTTGGGAATTGGCGAGACAGAGACGAGAGTTTTTATACACTCTCCCACTCTCGTCTCGTGTGAAGCCCTATTTACGATATTTAGGAGATACTTTCATATAAAGTTATTTCTTGCTAAGAATCCAAGAATCAACCTTACCTTAATTCTGAAACACCCTGCGATCGAAAGACGATGCTTTTAATCTTTGCTGCGTAATGTTTGTTTGTACTTCATAAACATTCCAGACAGCATTCGGCTGATATCTGTCGCCGGGGATGTGAAAAAAAACTGAAACGTCGCCTCCGCTACTGAAGTTCTACTTGACATTCCGCCACAGTTCCACTATAGATACATTTCTACCAACTTGATAAGTTGGGTATAGTCCTTCTAATGTTTTTATACGACATTACTTCGGAACAAAAAGTCTCAACTTTCGCGACACACCATGTGCGGAATGAGAAGTTCTTCCTCCAACCTACCACCTACCCCACCCATATACATTTCTGTTTTGATTATTTTTCATCGGCTTCAGAAACTTTGTTCAGATCGGACGAAAAAAATTCATATATTATGTATACGTCACCGGGTGAGAGAAACAACAGGTTTGAAGTTGGGAAAGAAGTGAAACTGATGGTCCTCTAAAATAAATAAAAAGTTTACCTTGAATCGAAAATATTTGCGCCCCTATGCTCTGTTTCTCGGCTCTCTATGTGTGCATTCAATACGAATACAATTTATAGGGAAATGAGTAGGGAGATAATATAGGAAACTGTCAGTTTTGCATGGTCTTGGATGATTGGAAAAATGAACAAGTGCTATGGAGGTATTTAATATTAACTACTAGAGTCATTTGAGGTACTGTATGCAGTTCTTAGTGAATTACTTCCAGAATGAAACTTTTATAATAGAAAAAAAATCGTTATTTTTTACGTACTTATGTAATTAATGACAAAGCATATGATTCAAATTCTAATTATGCATATAGGTCAACATGAATTTTGACTTTATTGAAAGTGTGTGATATCCCGATAGATTGATAGACAGTTAGACGAAACTAGCGGTCACCCATCTAGGTACTGGACTCGCCCAAGGCAATATGGTTTCCAGGAAAAGAACATAAATCTCTCTCTCTCTCTCTCTCTCTCTCTCGAATGGTATTCGACTTTTTCACGAGACAATTATTCAAAATGTAACATAATTATGTTCGAGAAGAACAACACTTTCTGGTGATAAAACTAAGTATTGTATTATTAAATTAGAACATGTCGATTATTTAATGAATATCTGAAGTGAAATTTACAAATGTTATAGTTAACGATTTAAGGATCATTATTCTCTAATCCATAGAATTTGGATTGGCAGCAGATATATTATTCTCTCTAAGATTTTGAACAATTTTTAAGTGGCGTTCGGAATCTAGTTGTAGATAGTTCAACGAGTATGCACTCGAATGCCCAGTGATCTTAATCAATTCTTTTCATTTACTCTTTTTGGTGTTCTTTTTCCTCGGAACAGAGTGTTTAGCATTATTTTGTGAATTGCTTCTGCGTAAGAAACACAAGATATTTGTCTGAAGCAAAAAATCGAACAATGTTGCCTAGCAAATAGCAACGAAAACAGTATCAACGATGAAACAACTATTTCGTAACGTTTCGAAATCTATATCAGACTTCATCAGTTATTTAATGAAAATCTTCGGAATTATTTTTTGTTGATAGCTATTCTGAAATTCGAGAATTGTCCGGTCGTCCATTAACACAATGACTCTCGAACGGAATGAGCTAGACAGTTGAAAATTCCAGATTAGGTTTAGTAGATAAATATTTCGGTCAAGTTCATTATTGGGAAAAATAGTTTCAGAGTCGAAATTTTTACATTAAAAATTTCAAAAATCAATTTTTTTTAAGATGCAGTTTCATCATGAGAATCCACTGATATAATTCTCAACTCTAACAAACTAATAGTTATGATTTTTGAAAATTTCAATAATTCGTAGTATTATGATTTCGTAGAATGCTCTAATTATAATTTCAGAGTTTAAATTTTTGCAGTACGAATTTCAAATTCAATTTTTTTTCAAGATGCAGTTTCATCATGAGAATCCACTGATATAATTCTCAACTATAACAAACTAATACTTCCGGAGATATGATTTTTGAAAATTTCAATAATTCGTAATTTTATGATTTCGTAGAATGCTGTAATTATAATTTGCTGATGTGTGTAAATCCAACATATGACGTGAGTCATAGACCTACGTTTTGAAATTATTGGCGCTTTTGTACCTCGGAACAGGTTGCTTATCAATTTGCCAAATGTCTATAATTTTCGAATTTTTGGCTGAGAATGGTCTTAAGCGATTTGGTTCGACTCGCTGATCAAGAATCCGTGGTCGAAATCGATTCTGTCCGGCTGCCCGCCCGCCCGTTAACACGATAACTTTCGAACGAAAGGAGTTAGAGGATTGAAATTTGCAGGGTAAGGTTCGGAGCGTAAATATCTCGCACTAGTTCGTTTACGGACGAAATCCACCAAGCGGTTTCGGAGTTATGGCCGTTTTCAGTGAACACATTTTTTATGGATATTTCCGAAACCGATCACTCGATCTAACTGAAATTAAGCATCAAATTGTAAAATAATGACCTCTATATGCATGCGTTTTGTATTGATCGGGATGCCGTAAAGTGTCAAAAATCAAATTTTATACATCTTTGAATTTTGTTTCTACAATAACTGTCGAACAGAATGAGCTAGGCAGTTGCAATTTTCAGAGTAGATTTGGGAGTGAAATATCTCGGTTAAGATCGTTATTGGCAAAATCGGCCAGATGGTTTCGGAGTAACGATAAAAAAAATTTCAAAAGTAACAAATTTCAAATTCAATTTTTGGCGCTCTAGTTCCTCGGAACTGAGTGCTTATCAATTTGCCCAAATGTCTGTAATTTTGGAATATTTCGATGAAAATGGTCTTAAACGATTTGGTTCGACTCACTGATCAAGAATCCGTGGTCGAAATTCATTCTGTCCGGCCGGCCGATCCGGCCGGCCGGCCGGCTGGCCGTAAGCACGATAACTCTCGAACGGAATGAGCTAGAGAGTTGAAATTTTCAGAGTAGGTTTGGGGGATGAATATCTCGACTAAGTTCGTTATTGGGCAAAATCGGACAGATGGTTTCGGAGTAACAAAAAAAAAATTTTTTTTTACGAAAAAAATTCCAAATCAAATTTTTTTTAATAAGCAGTTTTATCATAAGAACCCATTCATATCATTTTCAACTCTAACAAGCTAATACTTTCGGAGATAGGATTTTTTAAAATTTCAATGTAAATCGTATTTCACAGATTGATATAATTATTATTCTATGTATGAATTCTCATAATGTCAACTTGACAGAAGGGAATATTGTAACTTCAAAAATATTGGGGTTGAAATACTCGTATTTTAGCGATGCAACGGGGACCTCACCCGAAAATGTTTGAAAATATTACGTAAATATTGAAAGCATAATTCTGTAGTTTGGTGAACGTAGATCAGGAAATTTTTGATCGATTACAAGGTAATTTTTTATTATTACTTATCTTCTTTCATATTTGTTTTATGGAATACCTACTATTTGTAGGTACTTTAAACCTGTTTTGGGCAATTGTCATACGAAACTTGTTTTTTTGGCGCTCTAGTTCCTCGGAACAGATTGCTTATCAATTTGCCCAAGTGTCTGTAATTTTGAAATTTTTGGCTGAAAATGGTCTCAAACGATTTGGTTCGACTCACTGATCAAGAATCCGAGTGCAAAATCGATTCTGTCCGGCCGGCCGACCGGCCGTAGGCACGATAACTCTCGAACGAAAGGAGTTAGCGGATTGAAAATTGCAAGGTGGTTTTGGAGCGTAAATATCTCGGACAAGTTCGTTCGATCTATGTGAAATTTAGCAACAAATTGTAGAATCATGACCTTTATACGCATGTGAAGTTTTGTTTTGACCAGATTACCGCAAAGTGTAAAAAAAAAAATTTGAAAATTTAAAAAAAGTTTTTCCACAATAACTCTCGAACGGAATGAGCTAGGTAGTTGAAATTTTCAGAGTAGGTTAGGGAGATGAATATCTCGGTTAAGTTCGTTATTGGGCAAAATTGGCCAGATTTAATTCGATTTCTTCCATGGTGCAGTTCTCATTCTCATGATTGCTCATTTAATCTTGATAAATAAACTATTATTTGAATTGAATTTCCTTTATTTTATGGCAGATATTGAATCTACATTAAAAAATAATGTGAGTGTATGCATCACACCCTTGCCCTAAAATGGATATTTTCTGAGTTATTCACAAAAAACTGTTTTTCGTCTTGAATTTTCAGCTATTTCTTTTCCCTTCACGCCAAAAATATGAAATTTTCAGGAACTGTTATTTGAACCATGCTGTAGATTTTTCACCCCTTCTTGAAACCGACTTCAAGTTACTATTAGGAGAACCATGGCAAACTCTCGCAGTTATAACTAGAGAAGATGCTCAAAGTTTTGACCGTTAATTTCTAGACATTTATTTATACGTCTCAGGAATGCTTCGTGCGTTGCTCTTCTTATTTCATCGGGAGGAAGAGATCTGCAAAAGTGTTTAAAAACCAAATTGAGTTTCAAAACTATGAATCTAAAAATCTAAACAAACCTGAACGCATTTCTGACTCGTTCTATGCAGTCCTCTTTATCAGTCAGAGGAGTTGAGTAGACAATATTTTTTATCCTACCCCAAACATAATAGTCTAAAGGAGTTAAATCAGGAGAACGTGGTGGCCAAAGATGTGGACCATTGTTCGCCAACCATCGATCTTCAAATAGCCTGTAGAGGATATTTGACACATTGAGTGAATTGTGTGGAGGCGTGCCATCTTGTTGATACCATAAGTCATTATGGTTCTGTACTAGCGGCTCAATTATTTGAGTTAATATGTCAGAATATCTATCTCCTAAGGGAGAACATTCTTTAAATAATGCAAACATGTGTAGTGTTCTATCTTACCAGTTAAAGTCCCATCATAAATGTGAACATCGAGAATTGCATTATTTTTGATGGCGCAAAAAACATTGAAACTCCAGGTCTCTTGAAAGTTCCATTGTCTGAAGTGGTGGTTGTTCTCTTCATCCCAATAATGACTATTATGCCTATTGAAAGAACCATTCTTTGTGAATTTAGATTCATCTGTCCAAATTATACAGTCCAAAAAGTTTTCATTCTCTTGAAATCGAATCATCATAGCTTCGCAAAACTCTGTTCTCCTGACGAAATCAGTTTCCTTCAAATGCTGTACCCTATTGAATTTATATGGGTGCATTTTATGTTTTTGGCGCTCTAGTTCCTCGGAACTGAGTGCTTATCAATTTGCCCAAATGTCTGTAATTTTGGAATATTTCGATGAAAATGGTCTTAAACGATTTGGTTCGACTCACTGATCAAGAATCCGTGGTCGAAATTCATTCTGTCCGGCCGGCCGTAAGCACGATAACTCTCGAACGGAATGAGCTAGAGAGTTGAAATTTTCAGAGTAGGTTTGGGGGATGAATATCTCGGCTAAGTTCGTTATTGGGCAAAATCGGACAGATGGTTTCGGAGTAACAAAAAAAAATTTTTTTTTTACGAAACAAATTCCAAATCAAATTTTTTTTAATAAGCAGTTTTATCATAAGAATCCATTCATATCATTTTCAACTCTAACAAGCTAATACTTTCGGAGATATGATTTTTTAAAATTTCAATGTAAATCGTATTTCACAGATTGATATAATTATTATTCTATGTATGAATTCTCATAATGTCAACTTGACAGAAGGGAATATTGTAACTTCAAAAATATTGGGGTTGAAATACTCGTATTTTAGCGATGCAACGGGGACCTCACCCGAAAATGTTTGAAAATATTACGTAAATATTGAAAGCATAATTCTGTAGTTTGGTGAACATAGATCAGGAAATTTTTGATCGATTACAAGGTAATTTTATATTATTACTTATCTTCTTTCATATTTGTTTTATGGAATACCTACTATTTGTAGGTACTTTAAACCTGTTTTGGGCAATTGTCATACGAAACTTGTTTTTTTGGCGCTCTAGTTCCTCGGAACAGTGTGCTTATCAATTTGCCCAAGTGTCTGTAATTTTGAAATTTTTGGCTGAAAATGGTCTCAAACGATTTGGTTCGACTCACTGATCAAGAATCCGAGTGCGAAATCGATTCTGTCCGGCCGGCCGACCGGCCGTAGGCACGATAACTCTCGAACGAAAGGAGTTAGCGGATTGAAAATTGCAAGGTGGTTTTAGCGTAAATATCTCGGACAAGTTCGTTCGATCTATCTGAAATTTAGCATCAAACTGTAGAATCATGACCTTTATACGCATGTGAAGTTTTGTATTGACCAGATTACCGCAAAGTGTAAAAAAAAAATTTGAAAATTTAAAAAAAGTTTTTCCACAATAACTATCGAACGGAATGAGCTAGGTAGTTGAAATTTTCAGAGTAGGTTAGCGAGATGAATATCTCGGTTAAGTTCGTTATTGGGCAAAATTGTCCAGATTTATTATTTAAGATACAGTTCCACCATAAAAATCCATTGATATCATTTTTAACTCCAACAAGCTAATACTTTCGGAGATATGATTTTTCGACATTTCAATAATGTACTTATATGTTTTCACAGAATGCTATAATTATTCTATCTATGAATTATTATATGATCTGTGTTCATACTCGTACATGTCATCTTGTTTTTCTATAAGGGAGAGTCAAATTCATTTCAGCTATCGTATAATTATGAGGATTATAATATGATATTATACTTTTTTTGATTTGATTTCTACTACTATTTGAATTGAATTTCCTTTATGATGCAGTTCTATCATAAGAATACATTGATATCATTCCCAACTCTGAGAAACCAATACTTTCGGAGATATGATGTGTCAAAGTTTGAACAAGAGCGGCAAAGCTCCGGTCCACAGGGCTTCCCCACATTTTTATGATGAAGTTTTATCATAAAAATCCATTGATATAATTCCCAAGTCTTAGAATCCAATACTTTCGCCAAACCTACCCCTCCATTCGAGAGTTATCGTGTTAGCGGTTGGCCGGATGGCTGGACAGAATCGATTTTGATCACGGATTCTTGATCAGTGAGTCAAACCGAAACTTTTGAGACCTATTTCAGCCAAAAATTCGAAAATTATATACATTTGGACAAATTGATAAAACACTGTGTTCCGAGGAACAAGAGCGCCAAAAACAGGTTGTTGGTTTGACCGGGATGCATATTTTATCGCGGTAAAAAGACCGCCGCTATGAGAATTTCCTAACTTAACTCGAACCAGTGGAATAGTCGATACTATATTTTCTCGAGATATTGAAAAGAGTCCTTAGTTCTCTTAGGATATCGTTTAAGTTCAGCAGATGACAGTAGATTTCTCCGGTGCAAAGGTGCCATAACAATCCGCATGAATTGAAAGCTTCTCGCCGACTTTAACTTTTCCCATCAAAAAGCAATGAAACTTTCAGGAGGCTCGTCATCTTCGACATCTTCATGGCCAATTATCTGAGACCGAATTTTCTTGGAAGCTCTTTTCCATATTTAACCATTATTGAATACCTATCTTCAGTCGGTGAAATAACTTTAATCATAGACACATTATTTCATACTCAAAATTTGAATATTTCCAGAGCCTAAAAAAATATTGTAATTGCAATTATAACATCGAATAAATTCGATTAAGAGTGTCCAATACAGGAGAATGGACAATAGAACATACGCGCAAAAGCTCCTGACTTCCCGTCAGTGCTCGAACCAATTTTTTTTTTCGTAATTTTTTAAACATTTTCTAGGGCTACGGTTCTCACAAAATTTCACACACCTCTTTAAGTCGATATTCTACAACTAGTTACCAAGCTTCAATTCGATCGAGTCTACATTTTTTGAGTTATTGAGGAAATAATATTCCAGGTGGGCATAACTCCGAAATCGTTGGACCCATTATGCCCAAAAACGAAATTAACTCTCCTATTCGGATGCGCAACCTACCCTGAAAATTGCAAGTCGCTATCTGCTTTCGTTCGAAATTTATCGAGGTAACTGTCACCCATCCAGCTACTGAACTCACACAAGGCTGCTCAGATCTCCGATAATATGGATCCGATCGTATTCAAACTTAAAACTTGATAGTAGTGTTGGGTTATGAAGGCTCTTGCAAAATTTCAGCGATATCGGACGAATAGTTTCTGATATATAGAAATGTATTCAATGATTTTTTATAAATTTTCTAGTGATAGGATCCTCACGAATTTTCGCAAGAATTGTTGCGTTAGCATTCTACAACTAATAACCATGTTTGAATTAGATCGGTTTTTGTCCGTTTCGAGTTATTGAGGAAATAACAACCACTCCGCAACAACGAACCTATTCTTCAATCACTTTTATAAAGTCTCCCGGTTGGCCATGATTTAGGTCTATCACGTTTTTGTAACTAAAACTGAGGCAGGTGTGCACTCCTGAAATATCGTAAATGTCAAAATACTTCTGCGAGAAGTTGCCAATTTCTACTCTCAACAAAATATTCCATCTTAGACATGATATTATTATAGATCATTATCTTCGAACAAAAATGAACTCTTCGCTTTAAAATTGAAAATGTCGGTAGTATTTTTGAAGAAGCAGAGACAAAGTATCAGGAAGTGTTATACAGAACTGAAATCTGCTTATTCCGATAGTAACTCCGATGTTTTGGAATCCATAATTTATGAGATGTTATTTAAAACTTTTAAAGTTTTAAATAAAATGTTATTTAAAACTTGATTCTGTCTCAAGACAGTGGAGAATTCCATAGGTAGGTCTGTTCGTTTAGAAGTTTTGCTGCCACCTTTTTCAGGTACTTTTATCCTTTCAAATGAACTATCACTAAGTAACTCCATTATTTTTTATTAAAATTACAAACACTTGACTCTTGTTTTCACGATACTAATGTGTACTTAGGGTAATAAATTAAGTCCCTAGTCTTCAATATTGTTCATATGCTTTGAATGTTCTATGTAATAATAATAGCTAAGTAATACATTTAGAAGAAGATGTAAGATTTGTAGAATTAAGGCTTTTATAGAAAAGCCTTTGACAATAAGGGGCTTGGCTTTTTATAAGATCTGATATCTTCCTCACTGAGAAAGCTTTTTGTTTGAGTCTTGAAAACCTATTTACAAGAAATGTATTTGGTGGAAATCCATTGACCAGAAATGTGAGGAAACCCATTAGCCTATTAGCCAGTTTTCGAACATCTATGAGATAAAATGATTCAATCTAAATTATATTTCACAGCTCCATATGGAACCATATTTCGGTATCATTGAACCTATCCTTGCGTACGTGTTGTACTCGTAAATACATCAGATTGTTGAATATTTGTTTATGATACGATTCCTACAGATCAAGCACGTTTTATAACGAAATTGAGAGTAAAATTATTAAAACAATAATTTTTCTCATTGTGATCAGACGTGATTATATCAATCGTACCAATTATCCCGTTACATAATATATCATGCTCTAGTAGATTTCCCAAGTAGGTATTGTATATTCAACAAGATCTCATGTAGCATAGTCGGACTTTTATAAATCTGGGGCATGTTGCACCAAACTACTTTGAATATGTGAAACAAATCTCAAAATTATTGCAAGGACCAAGAAATAATTCTAACTGAATTAGACTTAATGAAAACATCCGCATACTAGATATATTTTAGTACAAAAATAATTCCAACCTGTACGACTCACGCTGCGTTCAGAATTAATCAAACTATCTGAAATTAATGGTATTTAATGAATTTGGAAAGTAGTTTCTGGCGTAACAAATTTTAGGGGTGGCTTTATCTACCCCTTGCAAACGTAGGGGAACACAAACAAAATATTTTTCGAGTTCCCTCCTGCTCGCATATGATGTATGCTTAATTTTAAACTTGTCAGTTTCTTGTTGGCGCTCTGGTTCCTCGGAACAGAGTGCTTATCAATTTGCCCAAATTATTATTATTATTATTATTAAACTCTTTATTGCATCAATATAAGTTTCATACATTTTTAAGTTATTGTGCAAATGGTGGACATATCGCCAAGCAATTTCTTCCTGCCAACCAAAGGTAATGGAAGTCTGTATTTTCGAATTTTTGGCTGAAAATGGTCTCAAACGATTTCGTTCGACTCAGTGATCAAGAATCCGTGGTTGAAATTGATTCTGTCCGGCCGGCCGTTACCACGATAACTCTCGAACGGAATGAGCTAGACAGTTAAAATTTTCAGAATAGGTTTGGGAGATAAATATCTCGGCTAAGTTCGTTGAGCAACGAATAGAAAACTTGGATAGATCTGGAAAAAGAGTAGTTAACCAAGGATCGGAGGAATTGCCAGATATAACGACAGAAGAGATAAAAAACACATGAAAGAAAATGAAAAGAAATAAAGCGCCGGGTGAAGACGGCCCTATTATCGAAGCCGTAAAGATTGGGGGGGACAGACTATTAGAGAAAATAAAGGAAATGTTCAACCTATGTTTGCATCAAGGCGAATCACCCACTAAATGGCACAATGCGCTAACTATTTTAATACACAAGAAAGGCGATCCAACAGATCTTGAAAACTACCGACCCATAAGCCTGTTAAACCACCTCTACAAACTATTCACGAGAATAATAGCTAGTGGTTTAGAAAGAAAATTGGACTTTTATCAACCTAGGGAACAGGCGGGTTTTGGGGCAAACTTTGGCACTAACGACCACCTCCACTGCATAAAAGGCCTTATAGAAAAATCCATCGAATACAACCGACCACTGGTCCTGGCCTTCGTAGACTTCCGCAAAGCATTCGATACTGTTGAAATAAACAGTGTCATGATTGCGTTGAAGGAAAGCCGTATAGACAATCGGTACTCTGAGTTAATTGAAGACATATTCAATAATGCTACCATGACTGTAAGGCTGCATGAAGATACAAAATGCATAAATGTCGAAAGAGGAATTAGACAAGGAGACACGTTATCTCCCTAACTTTTTACGGCAGTCTTGGAACATGCTTTCAAGCAGCTGGACTGAGATAACAAAGGAGTCTGTATCGACGATGAAATGCTCTCACACCTACGATTTGCCGACGACATAGTTCTAATAACAGACAATTTGGGAGATATAAGAACAATGATTGTTGAGTTAGATGCCGTTTGCAAAGAAGTCGGTTTAAACATGAACTTTGGAAAGACGCAATTTATGACAAATTTGGTACCAAGTGAAAACCTAAAGGTTGGTAGCAACGAAATAATACTAGTCCATAAATATAAATACTTAGGTCATGAAATACAAATTGCCAGAGATAACCAAACCACTGAACTGCAAAGAAGAATTAACTTGGCATGGGCTGCATATGGAGCTTTATCAGATATCTTCAAGAGCAACATATCAAACCACCTAAAAAAGAAGACCTTCGACCAATGCGTGCTCCCAGTCATGACTTATGGCGCGGAGACACTATCTTTAACCCAGGCCACAGCAAAGAAACTCAAAGTAGCCCAAAGAAGAAAGGAAAGGTCGCTTCTAGGACTAACTCTCAGAGATAGACTCAGAAATGAAGAAATAAGAAGAAGGACAGGCGTCACGGATGTTATTGAGCGCGTGGCATGGCTTAAGTGGAGCTGGGCTGGTCATGTGGCCAGAATGACTGATGGGCGGTGGACCAGGAAAATAACAGAGTGGAGACCACGAGCAGACAGAAGGAGTAGAGGTAGACCACCAACACGCTGGACAGACGATGTCAAAAGAATCGCTCGCAACAGGATACAGGAAGCTCAGAACCGTCACAACTGGAAAATTTTGGGGGAGGCCTATGTTCAACTTTTGACACTAAGGGCTGGATGATGAAGTTCGTTTTTTGGCAAAATCGGTCAGATGGTTTCGGAGTAAGAAAAAAATTTTTTTTTACATTACAAATTTCGAAATAAGTTTTTCTCAAGATGCAGTTTTACCATCCATTGATGTCATTTTTAACTCTAACAAGCTAATACTTTCAGTGATATGATTTTTCAAAATTTCTATAATAAATCGTAGTTCTGTGTTTTCACAGAATGCGATAATTATTATATCTATGAAATATTATAATATGATCTGTGTTGATACATGTCAACTTATTTTCCTGAGAGATGATGTGTCAAATTTTGATATTTAATGCCCATGGTTAATCCATATGATGATGGGAGTAGTAATGGTAAGTTGATAATATTGAGTTCAGAATATCTCCAGTTAAAACAAAAACTGAAATATTGGCTAAAGTTTCAATTGATATAATACAATTTTCAGAGTGGATTTGAGGAAAAAATATATCGTTCATCATAGAATTGAGGAACGAATATCTCGGATGAGTTCGTTCTTGGGTAGAATTGGTCTGTTGGTTTTGGATTATCAATGTTTGGCACTCTTGTTGAATTTAAATTCTTTTATGATGTTTGAATTCAATTTCTGCTATTATGAGGTTCTATCATAAGAATCCATTGATTTAATTCCCAACTCTCACCAATACTTTCGAAGATATGATTTGTCGAGGTTTGAACAAGAGCACCAAAGCTCCTGTCCACAGGATGTGAATAAATAGTTGCAAAAAAATTAAGATATCATTCCTGTTGTTAACATTGGATGGGTCTTTTGTATAATTTTGTTTGAGCAGTCCCTGCTTTGATGAAACCCCCTAAAGATGGCGCCAAAATTCAATTTTTCTTGAAAAAAAATGGTTTTTTGGCGCCATCTTTAGGGGGTTTCATCAAAGCAGGAACTGCTCAAACAAAATGATACAAAAGACCCATCCAATGTTAACAACAGGAATGATATCTTAATTTTTCTTGAAAAAAAATTGGTTTTTTGGCGCCATCTTTAGGAGGTTTCATCAAAGCAGGGACTGCTCAAACAAAATTATCCAAAAGACCTATCCAATGTTAACAACAGGAATGATATCTTAATTTTTTTGCAACTATTTATTCACACCCTGTATATGAGTATTCTAGGCTCCTTCCTCCCCACATTGCTATGTTATAGAGAATATGACTTTCCACAAGCGAGTATAGTATGAATTTTCGATATATTTCAGAGGTAGGAGTTCTTTGAGTTCCCTAAATTGAAATATAATGGTCTTCAATTTATTGACAGTATATTTAGGGCCGATTTATTCAACCTCTCCTTAAAGTATTCATTAACTACGTGCTCGTTTAATAAATCGACACCCTTTAAAGTGATAAAATCTATTCATGTTTCACAGATGTTTCACATATTTGCAGATCACTTCGTATAACAGAGGGATGAATAATTAATTATAGAATACTTTCTTTTCGGTAAGACTACTTGAAAGTTTACAGATAGGTGAATATATCGGCCATTAATATATGTAGAGGTCCCATGTAAAATGAGTGTCCAGAATTATTCCTTAGTATTTTATGTTCTGTTCAGGAATATGGGAGGATATATCAGTTTTATTGTTAGTTGATCGAATGGGGTGCTCCAGTTCCATTACAACAGAATGGTAGATAATGCGTTTTATCGATATTCACCGTTAGTAACTTTTTATTCAGCCAACATCTTATAAGGGAGAATTCAGTTTCAACCTTAATATTCAGGGAATTCCAGTTATCCGTTTTATAAAAGTCAGATTGTGCTAAAATTCCACAAAAACCTTCAACCGGGAATTTTACAATATAGTTTATTGGATTTAAGCTCTTTCAGCTTTGTATTTTTGGGATTATGCATTTAATTATTTCATTTTGAAATTTGTATTCAGATGATGCCGAATACATTTTTTCACGTGCTAACGCTTCCTTTATTCGCAGTTATACTCAACTTCATGCAGTATTTCGTGATGGTGTGTGCTCTTAAGAATTTTTCGGTTATCTTTTCGAATGTTTTCGAGAGATGGGTACCTACCTAACTAAGGTGATAATTTGTGATAACCGACGTATTCAGACCAAATTGAAATGGCCGAACACAATGGCATTTGAGCTTAAAATCTACCATCTTAAAAACCACCAACACGTTACTGGATATTTCGGATGGAAAACTTGAGTTTGATCAAGATTCGGATGCTTAACCTACCCTGGAAATTGCGAGTCCCTATCTATTTTCGTTTGAAAGTTATCGAGGCAACTCTCGCCCATCCAGCTACTGAACTCACACAAGGCTGCTCGGATCTCCAATAATATGAATCCGATCGTATTCAAACTCCGAATTTGACAGTAGAGTTAGGTTTTGAAGGCTCTCGCTAAATTTCAGCGATGTTGGACGAATAGTTTCTGATATATAGAAATTTCTAGTGATACGATCCTCAAGATATTTCGCATTGGTCTTCTACAACTAATAACCGTGCTTGAATTAGATCAGTTTTGTATTTTTCAAGTTGTTGAGGAAATAACAACCAAATTTCAGATGGGTATAACTCCAAGACCGTTCGGCCGATTATGCCTATAGACAAACTCAAACGTCGCATTTAGACACAATCTAACCTGAAAAATTCGATTCGCTATCCCTTTCCGTTATCAGGTTATCGTGACATAAATAAGATTTTTTAATAATTTTTTTTTTATTTTTTAGTGCTATGATTCTCACGAAATTCCACAAACTTCCTTAGGTTTGTATTCTACAACTACTCACCAAGAACAAGAAAACAAAATTATCACTCGGAAACCGTTAGGCCGATTATGCCCATTAATGAACTTGTCCGTCGATTGGAACGCGCCACCTACCCTGAAAATGTCAAATCGTTATCTCTTCCCGTACTCAAGATATTGTGGCAACGGCCGGACGGACAGAATCAAATTTGACATCAAATTCTTCAGAGAGTCAAACCCAATCGTTTGAGACCATTTCCGGCAAAATATTCGAAAATTACAGACATTTTGGAAAAGGATAACGCGAAAAGAACATACGCGCAATAAATTCAAAGAGGATTTTATGCTGTATGAGCCCGGATCTGTGTCGCTATTCACCTCAAAATGACAATATGAGTGGAGCATCAAGAAGCGTTTATAACGATATTTTCCTCTAGGCATGTGAGAAATTGAATGTGAAACGTGACGTTCCTTAAATTTTCAATTGCCCACTGGAAATTTGGTTTTCCTGATATACCTAACGGATTTTTAATATCCCCAAATTTCAATACCGATTGAATTATATATTGAAATAGATTGTATTTTGAAATTGTGAAATGATAAGAGGGATGAATCATTCTGGGGGAAAAGAAAATGTTGTGATTTTCGAGTAGTTTCAATGGGTGGTAATTTATTTTTTTAATTCATACCTTTCACTAATAATACCAACTAGGGAAGAATGCGGAAAATTTCAAAGGATTTCAGTGTCCAGATGAGCGAAGATCAGAGCTACGATTTGAAAGACAAAATATCGACCCGTGCTCTGAGTAACTTTCGAATCCGAAAGGATATGGCTTTTCTTTAGGAAAGCATCAAGAATAGTGAAATTTCTGCGAAAACTCGAAGAATCACAAAATTTGTTTGACATTTCACGAAGTTCTCGTTTATTATAATCACCTTCTAGAAATTGAACTCATTGAAGTGTTTGTGAAATGAAAAGAAAAACTATAGATTTTCAGATATAAATCATCGAAGATTCATGTTCTTCGAATGTTCACTGGTCAATTTGTAATTTTGTTTTCCTGATATAACGTTTCTCTAATACCTTAAAAGATCAGGATCTGCTTCTATTTTTTTTAACCAACTGTATCCAGTTGCGATAAATTTTACGTATACCCCATTCACTTTTATGAAGTCTCCCGATTGGCCATGAAAATTTGACAGATTTCAACATGTGTATTTTGAAAATGTCAGGTTATAGTCATTTTCCTGTCTGATAACTACGCAATGTTGTCCTCTCTACATAGAAGTCGTAGTAATTTCGTATTTTTCACAATGTGAATTTACTACGGAAAAATAATGAATTCGAGAAGATATTATGTGAATTCAATAATTCCAAATTCCTGGCGACTGTAGAAGAAAAATTTTCCTCTATCATTAGGAGAAATATTCCACGTATATAAACTGGTTGGAAGATTCAGTTATGCTAGTTTCTTGTATGGAAATCAAGAATCAAGTGTTAAAATTTTATTGAAAAAAATGGGTTCAAGCCCTGTGGACAGGAGCTTTCTGGCGCTCTAGTTCAAACAGACAAATTATATCTCCGAAAGTATTGGTTTCTCAGAGTTGGGAATTATATCAATGTACCTATTCATATGATAGAACTGCATCATAAAGGAAGTTCAATTCAAATGATAGTTTATTTATCGAAATTAAATGAGCAATCATGAGAATGAGAACTGCACCATGGAAGAAATCAAATTAAATCTGGCTAATTTTGCCCAATAACGAACTTAACCGAGATATTCATCTCCCTAACCTACTCTGAAAATTTCAACTACCTAGCTCCTTCCGTTCGAGAGTTATATCTATGTCTATGGATGAAAAGCAGTCTCTCTACTCTCAGATCTCTTACTTCATGTTCCGTTCCGAAATGTAAGACTTTTCTGAGAAAAACTAAACAACTGAGATTTTTCTCACTTCGCTCACAATTCTTCGATTGATTAGATAATGACATGTCTCAGGAAAATAATTTGACATTATGACAATTCGTACATAGAATAATTATATCATTGTGTGACAAGGTTGAGATACGATTTATTATTGAAATTTTGAAAAATTATATCTCCGAAAGTATTAGCTTGTTAGAGTTAAAAATGATATCATTGGATTCTTATGGTAAAACTGCTTATTAAAAAAAAATTTATTTTGAATTTGTTTGGTAAAAAAAAATTTTTTTTTGTTACTCCGAAACCATCTGTCCGATTTTGCCCAATAACGAACTTAGCCGAGATATTTATCTCCCAAACCTACTCTGAAAATTTCAACTGTCTAGCTCATTCCGTTCGAGAGTTATCGTATCTACGGCCGGACAGAATGATTTTCGACCACGGATTCTTGATCAGTGAGTCGAACCAAATCATTTAAGATCATTTTCATCGAAAAATTCGAAAATTACAGACATTTGGGCAAATTGATAAGCACTCAGTTCCGAGGAACTAGAGCGCCAAAAAATGGATAGAGTAGTTCGTTACGTCGTGATAGTTCATTTGAAAAAAGAATAAAAGTACCTGAATAACCCGGTAGGAAAACTGCTAAACGAACGGACGTACCTATGGAACTCCCTATTTTGCGAAATTGTCAAGATATAAGCCTACCGAAGACATTTAAATACCTTTTTGCACAACTTGAAATACACCAGTTCCAAACTGTAGTAGTACTACGAAACCCGAGTCACTGTTAAACTTCAATAAAATATAGTGATAGGATAGGAAACTAAGTAATTAATTTAGAGTTCAAGATGTCCTAAGACAGAATGAAGTTTTCCAATTATTGCAGATTTCAGTTCTGTACCTATGGAATTCCCCACTTTCCTCCAGAAGACATTTAAATACCTTGTTGCACAACTTGGAATACACTAGTTTAAAAATGTAGTAGTACTACGAAACCCGACTCATTCTTATACCTTAATACAATATAGTGATAGGAAACTAAGTAATTTCATTCGAGAGTTAAACATGTCCTGAGACAGAATTAAAATTTTCCTATTGCAGATTTCGGTTCTATATAGCACTTTCTGATATCCTGATATTCCTGATATCTCTGCTTCTTCAAAACCACTTTCGGTTTTTACAATTTCAAAGCCTAGGTAATCTTGTCTGAGATGAAAGATGATGTTACGATTATGTTGAGAGTAGAAATTGGCAACGTCTCGGTGAGTGGTTTCGACATTGACGATATTTCAGCAGTGCCAACCTGCCTATGTTTTAGTTACAAAAACCTGATAGTCCTAAATCATGGCCAACCGGGAGACTTTATAAAAGTGAATGGAGTATAGGTAGAATATCTCAAAACCTTCTAGAAGAAAATCAAGCCTTCAGTGAAATTACTGATACTTTGCTATGACGAATGAAAGATTAAATGAAAAATGATTGAATGAAAGATTAAATGAAAAATTGAATTTAAGCATCATAAAAGAATTTAAATTGAACAAGATTGCCAAAAATTATTAATCCAAAACCAATAGACCAATTCTACCCATCAACGAACTCATCCGAGATATTCGGTCCTCAATTCTAAGATAAACGATATATTTTTTCCTCAAATCCACTCTGAAAATTATATTATATCAATGGAAGCTTTAGCCAATATTCCAGTTCTGTTTTTACTGGAGATATTCTGAACTCAATATTTTTAACTTACCTACCATTACCATTCCTATCGTCATATGGATTAACCATGGGTATTAAATATCAAAATTTGACATATCGTGTCTCAGGAAAATAAGTTGACATGTATCAACACAGATCATATTATAATAAATCATAGATAGAATAATTATCGCATTCTGTGAAAACACAGAAGTACGATTTATTATTGAAAATTTAAAAATCATATCTCCCAAAGTGTTAGCTTCTTAGAGTTAAAAATGACATCAATGGATTCCTGTAGTGAAACTGCATCTTGAGAAAAACTTATTTCGAAATTTGTAATGTAAAAAAGATTTTTTTTTTGTTACTCCGAAACCATCTGACCGATTTTGCCCAATATCGAACTTAGCCGAGATATTCATCTCCCAAACCTATTCTGAAATTTTCAACTGTCTAGCTCATTCCGTTCGAGAGTTATCGTGTTAACGGCCAGATGGCCGGACAGAATCGATTTCAACACGTATCCCTAATCATAATATCAGTGAGTCGAACCAAATCGTTTAAGACCATTTTCAGCCAAAAATTTTAAAATTACAGACAGTTGGGCTAATTGATAAGCACTCTGTTCCGAGGAACAAGAGCGCCAAAATGATGAACCGTTTGAATGTGGAAATAGAATTAACAACTTTATAAACAGGTTGACTATACGAAGTTCTTATTATTGTAGAGTGATGAGTTCCTAAACTGGAAGTATCATTGTGGAACGCTACTGTCGAAATAACATTAAATTAGCTATAAATTCAGGAATTTGCGATACCTAAATTATAACAAAGGAGCAACTTGTACTATACAGATGCTGAGTCTGTTTTGGAATAAGGTGTTTGTTTCTGGAGTTGGACTATTTATGGGATGACGTATTTCCAGCTCAAAGACGTGTGATGAGGAGTTTTGCTTGAATAAGTAGCATAAAATCTTATGAACAATTATTTTTGCGCTCATGTTCTAGGGAACAGCAGGCTATCATATCAATTTTCGAATTTTTTGCCGAAAATTGTCTCGAGCGATATGGTTCGACTCACTGCTGAAGAATTCGTGGTCCAATTCACGATAACTTTCGAACGGAAAGAGATAGTGACTTGCAAATTTTCGGGTAGATTGCGTATCCGAATGCGACGTTGTTATTCGTCAATGGTCTTAACTGGCAAAACGGTTTCAGAGTAATCATCACTGAAATGGTGTTGTTATACCCTCAATAACCCAAAAAATACATGTCGGATGGACGTGAAACTTGGTAATTAGTTGTAGAATGCCGACATGCAAATTTTGACGAAATTGTGTGAGGATCGTTTTTGTTATTTCAAAAAAATATGAAATTTTTTTTATATCTGGGAAACCATCTGTCGACTGTCAGATCTCTTTGAAATTCCACGCAAACCTTCAAGTCTCTTTTTATTTTCCCAAGAATTCCAAAAATACATATCCAGTCGAATTGAAATCTAGTAGTTTTTCGTGGGGGTCTGTGATGCATTAATAGACAAAATAACATGCGCGCAAAAGCTTTTACATGAAATTTATTCGGTGGGACTTCATTTCTTCTTGTAAGAAACCTTAGTTCCTTTGGTGTTATCGGTGTGTATTTGTTGTTTTTCAACTGTTTCTTTTACTATAGCCCACTCTCTATAATGTGCCTTCCTCATAGCATAGTCGGGTAGAGTACGGAGGTATTTCTTGAACAATACAAAAGTAACTACACCCTTTTCCACTACAATTTTTGTCGTCTGATATATATTTCGGAAGCAAAGTTTCCATCTTCGAAGACAATCGTGACCAAAGCATGCTATCATCAATTTCTAGACTTAAGTATGGGTTAAGATTAAACCCTCAGTCAATAACCGATTAGTGAAAATACTGATTTGTTAATAGGGGTTTATTATTGATTAAAATGTCTCTTCTCTTATACATTTAGATACCTTCAAGTGTTCCTAAGTACGGTTTATTGGATTTTTTCAACAGTTTAACGGAAATTCCTGAAATTGAGTGGAGAGTTGTTAAAACGTGATTTGTAATAGCAGATTTATCGATGTTGTTGTTCCGAATGTGACCCGTATGCTCTGTATAGCGTGTGAGAAAATTTCTTGTTGTTTGCCGAACGTAGCACTTGTTACAATATAGGAGATACATTCGGTAAAACTCCGCACATGTTAAAATCGGGTATATAAGAAATTAAATGTTTAGATTGTAACAACTGACATAAGAATCCATTGATATTCAACTCCATGAAACTAATTCTTTCAGAGATATGATTTTTCAAAATTCAAAATTTCAATTTTTAATCTTAATATAATGATTTCATCGAATGCTTTAATTATAACTTGTTGATGTGTGTAAATCCAACATATGGGATGAGTCATAGATCTACGTTTTGAATTTTGTATGATGCAGTTATATCATAAGAATCCATTGATATCATTCCTTACTCTGAGAAGCTAATACTTTCGGAGATATGATTTGTCAAAGTTTGAACAAGAATGCCAAAGCTCCTGTCCTCAGGGCTTTCCCACATTTTTGACAATCATCCCGTATATTTTTGATGGTTTAAAACGTCAGAAAAGTATTCTTCTAAAACAAACATGCAAATACCCGGATATGGTCACGCTGCATTCATGCATATTCAAAAATATTGGTTCGTTGCTAAGTGATTTGTATCATATGGGTTAATATGATAGGTTGAAATTCTTCAAGGGGAATAGTCAATTCTATTATATTCCATAGCTCACTAGCTTTTATACACTAATCTAGCTTTCACAACGAATGGATTCTTATAATTTATAATGACTCAAGATAAACTTTTCCTGCTTCCTTTACGCGAATTCCTCATAAATTTATGAATTAGTGAGAACTGGAAACAAGTGGAAGAAGGAAAAATATTTAATTGAAGATTATTATACAGGGTGCTTGGTAACTCGACGTTATCCTTCAACGGAGTTATACTCGACATCAATTGCAACGATTGGAGTCCATTTAACCATGGTCTAAAAGTCTATGGTTACTGAGATATATTGATATTTCGACTTTTTGAAAGGTTTTCGACTTACCATCGAAAACAATTGATTTTGTGGAAACTACTCAACACTGAATATAGAAGTAAAGTTTTTTTTAAAGCTGATGAGATAGGTCATTTCGAGAGAAAATCATTGACCAAAAATTCGAATAACCGAAAGAATAAAGAGTCTGAAGTGGTATCAATTGTTTATCTCATTGAATTTTCATGAAACAATTGCGTATTTCTCGAGAAAATAAGTGAGCGTACAAATAAGTAAGACAACCTCCTTGGTTGATGAACTTCCCAGAAAGGTACATATTTATGTAATAAATTTTTCCACGAGGTCGAAAAATATAACCGGAAATCCGAACAAGTAAGAGACTTTTTTGATACTTGGTTATCCCCCTTATCTTCTCCTTTACTTGTGATTAATGTAATTATTAGTTCTAGTTACGAGTAGGACTAGTACGAATAAAAAAAAAATTCACATTATTTCCCGAATGGAAATTGAAATAATCCTCAATTAACTGAGAGTAATTCAAAAGAATTTCAATTTGAGGATAATAAGTTTCAAAAACAAAATGTGTAATGGGTTGTGTCCCTGGAATAAAATACGGTTTTCTTGCCATATTATTCGATTTCGCGAAGGAATTATTGACATATTTACCTTTTTGAAATGCTAATGAAACAAGGAAATTTTTCCTGAATATATACACCAAGTTCATAATACTTTTTTAGTGTCATTGTTTCATCAATATTTTATGAGGAAAACAGTTGATGCCATTCATGACTCCTCATATCTCAGGTTATCTAATTTTTTAGTGAATACTTTTACGCAAGAAATGATAACCATCTCTCCACCTTTAAAAAAAATATTCATTGAATATTGAGAGTCAAGTAGTTTTTACAAAATTAATTATTTTCGATAATAAAGCAAAAATTTTCAAAAAGTTGAAAAATTGCCGTATTTTAGTAACCATACATTTTAAGACCATGGTTCGCTCGAATCAATGTAAAATCAATGGTGTTTTTATACCATGGGTAAATACACAAATTGAAAATTGGGGCTTATTGGAAAATCCCCTTTTTTTTAAGAGAAATATTGATTATTTCGAATGAGTATCGAAAAAGCTGAATGAATTACATCAGTAAGGAAATTTATGAGAAATATTTTCAGATTATAAGCACAGTAATCTGTGTTATAAGTATCAGAATATTCAGAAACGAGTCTCGGATTTAAATGAAAATGTTTTTCCTTTAACTATTCTGTCTACAAATCACCAAAACACATACACAATACACGAAACCTAACAATACAGTTTACAAGAAAGGTCAAAGGATAAAAGAAACCAATGTTTTGTATTCTGTGGTTTTGGCAATCGCCAAATTATAAGAATATATTCTTATACCGTGGTTTGTCTTTAACTATTCTGTCTTTTCTCAATGCTGATATCAGTGGTCTCTTTCTCACAACCAGTTCATGTTATTTTATGTCTATGGTTTCCACCGATTCAGTTCAATATTTAGCTGTCGTGAAAGGAACGTTCAAGCAACACCCTTCTTGCTACGTCAGTGCTTTTATGAGTATTTTCGGCTTTCCATAAAATTCTCAACTTTCCGGATGAATTCGGGGAAACCTGATTATCACCCATTACATTCTTCCTGAAGAAGATCTAATTTATGATCGAATCCGATGGGTAGCGGATCTGGTTGGAAGAGACTATTACAACAATTATATCGGCAATGAAATGCATTATGTTATCCAATTCCGAAACGGAATTGAATCCGCAAATCATGAATAATTTCAACGTGTTCAATTTTCTTTCGATTAGAATTGACAGCGCGCTGCCAATGCCGTTTATCCCATTAACGCCATTTTCTTTCGGTATTGTTATTTTGGATTCCGCTCCAATTATACCTTTTTACACCCCCATGCGTCGTAAATTTCGACAATGAATTTTTTTCTGTTCAGAAGGTTGTACAATTCCAATTTAGCGAAATTTGGGATGGACCTTTGCAGTGGCGTAGGTATGAATTGAAAAATATCCATGCCTCTTTGTATTAAATAATGGAGGAACAAAGAATTATGTAGTAAACTTCAGTATAATATATTTGCGATATACATAAATGTAGCCTACGTAATCAAAATAATGAGTTCCTATGAAAGACACATTAAATCATGGCTAATTAAATTGTGTCAATTGTTGGATAGTTGTAGCTTTAATGGCCGGTTTCGTAATAAGTTTTAAAGTTCTTTTGAAATGAAAGCATCCTTATTCAGATAGACATTTTGGTTCAAAATGTCCAAATAAAGGATGTTTCAAATTCAAAGAGACTCTAAAACTTAAGGCGGGTTTATACAGCAAATAAGATAAAATAAGAAACAAATTAAAATAAAATAAGAATTAAGGGTTAAACGGTTCGGTTTATACAGATAATCTAAACCAAAATAAGAAATAAGAATGAACCAATCAAATCGCAGCTTTTTGACAATTTTATGCAAGTTCTATGAATTTCACTCTTTGAGCATGCGCATTGCCATTTTCCAAACAAAATAACATAAAATAAGAAATAAAGATGAGGGTTGGCCAACTTTAATTCTTATTCTTATTTCTTATTTTATCTTATTTGGTGTATAAACGCTCCCATAGAAATGTACACGTTTAACTTTCTTATTTTATTTTAATTTATTTCTTATTTTATTTCATCTTATCTTATTTGCTGTATAAACCCGCCTTTATTAGCGGATGTTCTGTGATCGCAACCCAGCGCGCATTAATTTAACCTTTATCCCGTACCGACAATCAAACGGTTTCGGAGTTAAATCCATCAGGAATATTGTTTTCTTGATAACTCAAATATTACAGATCCGATCGGATTGAAACATGGTTTTTAGTTGCAGAAAGCCGGCGGGCAAATTTTTATTTTTATTTTATTATTGTTTGTCAAGATGGGATAATAAATACAAGATAGTATAAAAACCACATCATGAGACTGAACACCCCAACAACGTGCAAAGCATGCCAACCAGTAAGAAACTGTTATGCACATCCATCTGCTTGCAGAGTCCATGCTCCATCAGGTTAAGTCGAAATCAAGGGCGTAGCCAGGAACTAATTTCGGGGGGGGGGGGGGGGTTTGAAATAGGAATTCATTTCGGGGGGAGTTTTGGGGGTGTAAGGGTCACTATCTGCAGCAAAAAATTTTTTTTTAAGAGAATAAATAACATTTCGGGGGGGTTTTAAACCCCCAAGGAACTATGCTATTCCAACAACTCAGAAGATCCACGCCATAAAGACAGATTAAGTCCTGCTGGACAAAGAGCTCAAGGAATTGTTGTTTATTGTCGAAGGATTAAATGTTCGAACTGGGGATCATGTACCAAGGCATAAACATAGGATGCTCGTACTAATCATAGGAGGTCTAGGCGGAATGAGATCGAACTACGTGACCGAATTGAAATTCAAGCCTGTGAATCCCTGACCATGGATTAGGCGCACAGAATGCAGAAAGCAGTGTTGTTCGGATCACTTCCAGTCTTCAGGTTCCAACCACTGTGAAGGCCGCTTGCTGCTCATATCTTTTGTTAACGGACGACTACTCCAAGGTAAGTGCGATAGTTTTTTTTAGTGAGTAGTGAGTAACCAAATAACCACTGTCCTGAGAGAGCGGACTCCCGCAGGGTAAGCCTATAAAAGGTTTTCTCTCTCAAGCGAAAAAAAAAAAATAATAATAATTAGCTCCATAACCCACAATGCGTTTTTCCAACGGAAGTTGGTGCGTTGCGTTGCATTTTTGAACCAGTTCAGTCTGTTGTATATAAGTTGTAGTAAAAAGAAATCCATTATTACAACGATTTAAATTTTATATTTTTTATTTCTTCTTTCTTTCATTGCTGTTTTGTGAGCACCATTTAAATTTAAATGTACTTAATAGTTTAGATTATAAGTGGATCTTTGTTGGGAATATTTCCCGTTTGTATCCCTGTTTCTGAATAAATAAATAAAAAAATGAATTATGTTTCTAATAGATGGCTTTAATTATCTGTTTCTCGCGTTGTGTAAGTCCCATCGGTTTCTACTAGATGGCGTTAGAAAGATGAGATTTAATACTACAAAAACAGTTATGTGATTAGTTGACTCAGTTAAGTTTGAGTGCGCGTCAAAGATAGACACTAGCAGAGAGAAAATAAACTATATTTCACAGTTTTTCTTCGATAAAGGGAAAATGCAAGCCAGGTGGCTGAAAATGTGACTTTGTGTCTTTGGTCCTGATACCTTAACAGCGCAATTTTGGTTTCGTCGATTCCGTTCTGGTAATTTCGATGTTAAAGATGCACCACGCACTGGAAAGGCAATTGTCGAAAATGTCGACATTGTCGAATCCGACCATCATGTAAGCACTGTTTAGATTACCCAAGAGCTAAAGTTTGGACAAAAAACCGTTTGGAACCGTTTGCATAAGGCTGGACTCAAGAAGAAACTCGATGTATGGGTGCCACTCGAGTTACTCTCAAATAAACCTCATGGATCGAATTTCAATCTGTGAATCGCTGCTGATTAGAAAAAAAATCGACCCATTTCTGAAGCGTTTGGTGACTGGTGATGAAAAGTAGATCACTAACAAGCGAAAACAGTCTTGGTCGAAACGCGGTGAGTCAGCGAAAACAGTGGCCAAGCTAAGATTGACGACCAGGAAGGTTATGCTGTGTTTGGTGGGATTGGTACGGAACTATCTACTATGAGCTGCTCCCCTACGGCACAACTTTTAACTGGGAACTGTACTGTCAACAATTGGACCGTCTGAAGAAGGTAATCGTCCAGAATAAGCAGCCTGCTTTAGCTAATAGGAGAGGAATTGTGTTTCATCAGGACAACGCCTGGCCACATACATCGATAGTGACTCGCCAGAAGCTCCGGGAGCTTGGTTGGGAGGTTCGTATGCATCCTGCTTATAGTCCGGACGTGGCACCCAGTGGCTCTGTTCCTGTCCATGGCGAACAATTTTGCTGGTGAAAAATTCGCTTCAACAGAGGATTTTGCTTCAATTTTTTGCCAATATAGACGAGGGATTCTATGAGAGGGGAATAATGATATTACTTTCAAAATGGCAACAAGTTATCGAACAAAACGGTGCATATTTGATCTAAATCGAATCATTCTAACTATGCTAATTGAAGCCCTCAATTTCAGGCAAAAATGAGGGATTTCTTTTTACTACACCATATATAGAAAACGTAAGACAACGCGTTAACGCATGGCTTATGACGTATTTGGATCAAAGCAGATGATGCGTTGCGTGTGATAACTATTAGTGCTATTCTGCTTTTTATCTGTAAGCTATTAGTAGAAGATCCGAACCTAAGACGACCTTCACCGAGCTGATTATAGAATGAAACATATTTCATAATAAATTTAATATATTAGATAATATACTAAAAATAGGTTGCCTGAAAAAATCCTGGACAGACTATTTCTTTTTTTTTTTTTTTATCTCAAACAATATAGCTCCGATCGCAATATAGCTCCGATCGTATTCAAACTTAGAACTTTGTAGTAGAGTTAGGTTCTGAAGGCTCTAGCAAAATATCTGCAATGTCGGATGAATAGTTTCTGATATATAGAATTTTTTTCAATGATTTTCAATGATTTTTAAAAAAAAATCTAGTGATACGATTCTCACAAAATTTCACAAACGTGCTTAGATTTATATTCTACAACTATTCACCAAGTTTCAATTCGATCGGATTCATATTGGCTGAAAACAAAATTATTACTCGGAAACTATTGGGCCGGTGACGCCCATTAACGAGCTCGTCCGTTGCATTGCGATACGCCACCTACCCTGAGAATTTCAAGTCGCTAGCTCTCTCCGTTCTCAAGTTATCGTGGCAACGGCCGGACGGCCGGCCGGACAGAATCAAATTTGACCTCGAATTCTTCATCAGGGAGTCGAGCCCAATCGTTTGAGACCATTTTCGGTGCGAAATTAAAAAATTACACACATTTGGGCCAAATGGTAACGCGATGTTTCCCAGAACATACGCGCAAAAATAATTAAAAATAGTCTGTCCAGGATTTTTTCAGGCAACCCATTTTTAGTATATTTGCTAATATAAAAAATTCATTATAAAATATGTTTCATTCCATTATCAGCTCGGTGAAGGTCGACTTAGGTTCGGATCTTAGACTATATGAATCTGTAGGTAACATCGCTTTATAAGAGGCCGCCTCATGAAATCGTAAATAATGCAATTCTGGAATTGTCCCTGTAACTATCTCACTTACGGTGCTACATTTGAACTACTTTGATGAATTTATTGGAAAACATAACCTAAAACCGTAGAGATATTTTTAGGTTGAAGGTATTTGAGTAGAGTATCACTTATCACCCCAATATATTTTATCAGGATTTTGTTTGATTGCAGCTATACTATTGTTAAGAGATGAAATAAGGAAATGAAATATGCAATATGAAATGAGATATATTGATTTGTAACATGGTTTCACGTATAAATAGCCGTATTACTTGAAAGAAATGCTCATATTAAATATTATTGTATCACCCACCATACATATATTATAGAAAGAGGGATAATACCTATCCCGCTATTGCAATATGACATTAGCATTTCTTGTTTGCAGGACTGGTTCTAAAGCATTCACTAAAACCAAAGTGCAATTTTTTTTAATTCAATCTGAAGATTATGATAAATTGATCATCCAGAATTTCAAATGAATCCATTTGATCACTTAACCGTTTTCTCTCAATTCTCACGAAGTTCCTATCATAATAAAAATGATTTTCGAGTCATGTGAAATTACGTACAGTTAGTTGGACACGAGCTTATCATGCTCTAAGAATAAGCCAATAATCCAAGCAATCTGATTCTTATTCACATATCCATTTTCATATTCGGGAGAAAGAACCGTCACGCCGCAAAATCATACAATAATTCTTTAAAATAAGCTCACATTACATCTTCCGATATGCTTCCGATCGCCACTCGAGTAGTCGTAAGGATTTAAGAATATCTGTAAGTTACAGATCGCTAAAAGACAGTCCAGAATAGCAATGTTCCTGTAGGTTATGAAAAGTTACAGATTGGCTTATAGATTAAAGCATAATAGCAGCATATGTTTCTAAGTCATCTGTTTTGATGCAAATTCAAGAGTCTAGACGTCATAATGCGTTGCACACTTTGCGTACGTGGTCTCAATTTGTCCGTACCTTGATTGCTTCGTTTCATCGCTCGTGGGTGCCTAAATAATCGGTTATGACACGTGATCCTAATACCGCATAAACGCGGAACGTGCTCTTGGTTATCGGCAGAGTCAAACACTGTCTCAACCAGCCATCAAAGGAAGCATCTTCCGGACTAATATTGCTCATCATCCTCAAGTACCACTTTGTGCACCCAGTTCCCTATCGATCACCAGAACAGTCGACAATCCGGACAATCTCTGCCTTCGTCGGCCTGAATGAAAGAAATTACAATCGCGCAGCACACTAGACGCGAACCGCTTCTGCCAGAGTGCGATCGGCCGCGGCTCTTCCGTCAGTTGATATCGCGACGGCTCTCAGAGGAGGCCATGACACCGGTGACCGGCATCTGTTTCCTGCTGTTCGCCTGCGGGGCAGCGCGCGTACTGGGTGTTTCGAAATTGCCGAACACCACGGGCATCGATGGACCGCTGACGGCCGAATTGGAGATTGACAAGTTTTTTTCTTACTGGGTGGTGTTTAACAATGATGATGAGGTTAAGATGTCAGGTTAGTTTGTATCGCAAATTGGCCCAAATTTGCATAATTTCATTGTGTTATTGTTGCGTCGTTATTTTATTGGGACAATTTGATTTTGTGCCAGACGCACGAGAATGAGACGATGTATCCCATGTCGTATATACAGGGTTGTCAGTGGGAATTTTGACGTTTAATTATTTCAGAAAAATCTTGACAATCACAAACAATATCGTTTACCTCAATGAAAAACTGGTTCAAGCCCTGTGGACGGGAGATTTCTGGCGCTCTTGTTCAAACAGACGAACTATATGTCCGTAAGTTTTGGTTTCTCAGAGTTGAGAATTATATCAATGTATTCTTATGATAGAACTGCATCATTAAGGAAATTCAATTCAAATAGTAGTTTATTTATCAAGATTAAATGAGCAATCTGAGAATGAGAACTGCACCATGGAAAAAAACAAATTAAAATAGCTGAAATGAATTTGACTCTCTCTTAAAGAACAGGATGACATGTACGGGTATGAACACTGATCATATAATAAATCATAGATAGAATAATTATAGCATTCTGTGAAAACATAGAAGTACGATTCATTATTGAAATTTCGAAAAATCATATCTCCGAAAGTAATAGCTTGTTGGAGTTGAAAATGATATGAATGGATTTTTATGGTGAAACTGCATCTTAAAAGAAAATGTTTTTGGAATTTGTTTAAAAAAAATTTTTTTTCGTTACTCCGAAATCATCTGGCCTATTTTGCCTAATAGCGACCTTAACTGAGATATTTATCTCCCTAACCTACTCTGAAAATTTCAACTGCCTAGCTCATTCCGTTCGAGAGTTATTGTAGAAACAGTATTTAAAAATTAAAAAAAAAAATTTTTTCATACTCTACGGTAACTCTGTCAATACAAAACTTCATATGCGTCTAAAGGTCATGATTCTACAATTTGATCTAAATTTCAGATAGATCGAGTGATCGGTTTCGGAAATATTCATGAAAAATGTTTTTACTAAAAACGGCCATAACTCCGAAACCGCTTGATGGAGTTCGCCTGTTCACGAACTCGTCCGAGATATGTACGCTCCAAACCTACCCTGGAAATTTCAATCCTCTAACTCCTTTCGTTCGAGAGTTATCGTGTTAACGGACGGACGGCCGGACAGAATCTATTTCGACCACGGATTCTTGATCAGTGAGTCGAACCAAATCGTTTGATACCATTTTCAGCCAAAAACTCGACAATTACAGACATTTGGGCAAATTGATAAGCACTCTGTTCAGAGGAACAAGAGCGCCAAAAATTATGAAAGCTCTGACATGACCTCAGGAGCTTCACCGCGCTCGGTTATTTATTATAAAAACATAATTTACAGGGTGACCCATAGTCCAATCGTTAGTTGTAGCTAGGAGACCTCTATACTGATTCAAAACAGGCCATCAAACGTTCTGTTGAGGTTTCGATCCGGAGATACAGGATGCTTTCCGAAAAATGCGAAAATTTTGAAGTGCTATAACTTTTGAACCACTGTAGCTTTTGGGTTTTAATTTTTGGGTCAGATTGTACTACTTCAACCTTTATCCGTAGGTGATAATGAATATTGGAGAAATACGTCATTAGCGTCGTTAAAATAATCCTTTGTGTTCCATTCGAAAATATCACACTGTATGTGAAAAAAAATGTTTAATATTTATTTTTAAAGAGTTACAAAAATTGTGCCTATAACATGTTTCAATTCGAGTAGCACAAATGTATCTTTGAAACTATGATTTTTCATAGATAAGCCAAGGTATTCCACATCAAATGTGCATCCTTAGCGATACAGTTTTAGATTTATCAATTGGCCTAAATCTTTTCATCGTATTATTATCAATGGATACCCATTTCTAGAATATTTTCATCACACAATATACATCACTAGAGAAATGTATCCGTCCTACAGAATGCCCTTCCTAAATCCTAAAATCTTGAACCAAGTTCACACGACTGGCAGCATATTTCAATGTGGTGGAGCACCGTCGCGTTTCTCTCGTGTTGTAGTCAAACTTTTGGATTTCTGGATAGATGGGTCGGTAGTCTAAGACTTCTAAGAGCTTTTCCTCCACGTCCACCTGATCTCAAACTTTCAGATTTTTATGTTTAGGGGCATTTGAAGAGTATGATATACAAAAAGAGGGAAAGCTCTGTGGACAGGGGCTTTGGTACTCTTGTCAAACTACTAGCGAGTAATTATTCAAACTTTGACTAATCATATCTCCGAAAGTATTGGTTTCTCATTGGGAATGACATCAATGCATTCTTATGATAGAACTGCATCATAAAAAATTCAAGACGTTTGTGTGTGACTCATCTCCTATGTTGGATTTACATACATAAGCAAATTATAATTAGGCCGAGATTACACGGTCAATCTGGTAACAATCTGGCATCAATCTGACATCAATCTTGCCATCAATCCAGTCCATCAGAATAAGCGTATATAATCAGTTTCCCTTCAATCTGACATCTATCCATGATTGATGTCAGATTGACCGTGTAACATCCTTCATAGAGCATTCTATGAAATCATAAAATTACGATTAAACTATTGAAATTTTGAAAAATCACATGTCCGAAAGTATTAGTTTGTTAGAGTTGAGAATGATATCAATGGATTCTTATGATGAAACTGCTTCTTAAAAAAAATTTAATTCGAAATTTGTAATGTAAAAAAATTTTTTTTGTTACTCTGAAACCACCAGGCCGATTTCGCCTCGGATTTCATCCAATAACGAAATTAACCGTGAAAATCTCCCAAACCAACTCTGAAAATTCTAACTGTTCTCATTCCGTTCGAGAGTTATCGTTATAACGGCCGGATAGAATTGATTTTGACCACGGATTCTTGATCATTGAGTAGAACCAAAACGTTTAAGGCCATTTTGAGTCAAAAATTCGAAAATGACATAGATTTGGGCAAATTGATAAGCACTCTTTTCCGAGGAACAAGAGCGCCAAAAAGAGAATCAATTTTGGAGAACAGTTAATCTAAAAATGTATGCTGCATGCATATGGAATATAAATGAGTAACAACCCAGATATTATCAAAAAAGTTGTAAATAGTCTTTCAAAGAATGTGGGAAAGCCCTGTGGACAGGAGCTTTGGCGTTCTTGTTCAAAATTTGACAAATCAATATCCGAAAGTATTGGTTTCTCAGAGTTGGGAATGATATCAATGGATTCTTATGGTATAATTGCATCATAAATACAATTGCAAAGTTAGAGGAATAAATATTGTTTACGGCCATGCCAAACTAAATATCGTAGATACCGTCCGAGCACTGAAGCCAAGCAGCGTCGGGCGTGGTTAGTACTTGGATGGGTGACCGCTTGGGAACACCGCGTGCTGTATTATTTTTTCAATTTCGCCACTATGCGTAAATTTTCAAAGAATTTTCGCAAATATATGACTCTCACATGTTGGATTTACATACATCAGCAAATTATAATTAGAGTATTCTATGAAATCATAGAATTAAGAATAATTATTGAAATTTTGAAAATTTGTAAAACTGGTAGAGTTGAGAATCATATCAATGGATTCTTATGATGAAACTGCATCTTGAAAAAAAGTGAATTTGAAATTTGTAATTTAAAAAAACCACTTGGTCAATTTTGCCCATTCTAACTTAAACGAGATTACTAATGTAATCTACTGCCCTTGGCCATCAACAAAGTTAGAACATCTTCTGAAATTGGCAAAGCGATCTCTCGGCATTTCAAATCTACTGCTGAATCTCAAAGGGTGTCCTCGCACACAACCGTGCACGGCTTATTCTTCTAGTACGAAGTACATTAGTTGAACTGTCGAATCTTAGCCGCTGCAAATCATTAAACTTGGCAGACGTTCTGCAATATGTGTTCTGTATGTTTTGTAATCTATCTTTACTAAAAGCGTATGAACAAGGATATAATAATGTGAGCACATACCCAAGAATGCACACAAGTCCAAAGTCACGCCAAATTTTTCCTTGAGTATAAAATCAAAAAACACCAATTTGATATATTCGAAAAACTTGTTCGAATAGCTTCACTTATTCCCAAAAAGTTCGGATGTAGTCATTTAAACATAAGTATCGTCTGCATACATGACGACCTCTCCATCCAGCTGAACGCCCAATTAACCATGAACTCTTTCACCTACATGGCTGTACTGATTTCTCCTAACATTCTGACGCATATCATTCATATAAATTACAAATAACAAGGGACCTAAAATACTTTCCTGAAGTACACCAACCTCCAGTTCTTCAACCACCATTTAATTTCACGTGGATATTGTAAATATCTCCACATTTAATGTGATTGCTTATCTCTTATTCCAAAAATGTTCAGCTTTCTTTCCAAATCTTCATCGAGGATACTATCGAATGCCTTGGAGATATCTCAATGAAATTCTAAATCATAATTTGATGGTAAGGTTATATTCTGATACAGGTGTAGAATGCACTAGTATACTTACACGAGAAGTGTGTAAGATTATGGGCCGGTACTGTAGTAAAAGACACTATTCTTTCTACTTAAGTAAAATTTTATTTGAATTAATCAATTACAGAAATAAGCCAATAAATGTATGGTTGTCAGAGATGTGACGATCACAATATTTTGAATAGGCATTTTGGGAAACTTTGTTGTAATACATAATAGTAAATGTTGGGAAAGCACTGATGTGAGGTCAATCTACTTTGGCGCACTTCTACGAATCCATAGCCAGAGGCTGCCAATTATTGTTAAATTAAAAGCACTACCTAGTCACAGAATAAGCCTAATTCTTCTTTAGTTTTAGTAGATATACATGTCTAAATAAATGGTAAAAACTATCTATGAAATAAAAAAAATATCATTTATAGATATTTTAGTTTGGGGGAGAAAACCCAGAAAGATACCACTAGTGATGAATTCACCTCCAAAAATATCATCTAATGATTACTCAGATATACTATTGTGAACGAATTGCAAATTTAATCGTTTAATAATATTTGTCATATAGACTCTTCAAATTTGACTTCGGCTTGCTGAAGAAATATAATATCAGAATCGTTCGCTAGAATCTTCACGAAAATTATGTGCAATTCTATGAATTCTATGAATATTATCGTCGTCTTTCTCCTACAATATAGATCCGATCCAGTTTAAATCTTGACCCTCGCGAAATTTCAGCGATATCTGAGGGATAGATTTTGTAATACAGAATTTATTTTATAATTTTATTTAATGTTCTACACATATGATCCTCACGAAATTCAGCACAAATCTACGTGTCGGTATTTCGCAACTAACCAACGAGTTTCACTTCGATCAGACCAGTATTTTTCTAGTTATTGGGAAAACAAAATTTCAGATGTACATAACTCCGGAAACCACTAAGCGGAGTAATTGTGCCTACGGCCGGAGAGCCCGACAGAATTTAGTTTGACTTAATCAGTGGTTCGAAAACTAAGCGTTTGAGGCCATTTTCTGCTAAACATTGGAAAATTATGGACATTTAAAATTGATTCAAGAGAACAAGCGCGCCGGAAATGCTGAACCAAAACTACCGAAATTTTGCCGCAACGTTTTCTATATTTCCATTCTGCAATTCTCACGGTATCAACAAATGTGAAAATGAAACCAAAACTGCTGAAATATCTGTATCTCAGAGATATTTCTTATGAAAATACTGTGTTCTAATAACTGTCCTCTATTTTTAAGGGTAAGACGGAAGATTTTCCTCCTCTTGTTCATGTTTATTCGAGTATGAACGATTTTTCTTTTGTATATCTGGGAAGACGATATGATACTGTATTATTTTGCGGTAAACACTATCACTGTCGGTTCAAAAAGGGGATAAAAGGGACGGTTCGCTCTCTTTCGGGTATAACTTCCTCACAACTGTTGCCGTCACAGGTTCAATTGAAATTGCGGTTAGAAATTGGAAATAAATTTTTAATGGGGAAGACTCTGATATCGCTATAATTGAAATTGAAAATACAGCAGTGTAGTTTATTCCACAGAGCAAAACCATATTATTGTTCTCAAAAAAATATTGTTTCAACGTAAACATGGTGACTTTTATCCCATAATGAATCCTGCCAGTTAGGTATTATTTGATGAATATTATGGAAACATTTGTTGCAATCGAGTTTAAATAAACTTGGCATCAATTCTCACATTTATATACAAATTTGTTTTGGAACTGTTTTCCAATATTGTGCAATGAATTTCATTTGAATATTTTAATGATAAACAGCGAAAACTGCATCGTCAAAAAATGGAATGCTTGAAATGAGTTTTCAACAATAATTGTTTGATTGTGTGTCTTTACTGGCTGTTGGCTTTTTTGGAATATTTCAAATGCATATATAAATTTCAGGTACTTATAATTGCACAAAAATAAAACATTGCTGAAGGTGGACCGAAATCTGAAACGAAGTTCATTACGCTATTTATTCACTTCCGAATGAAATCTCTATATTCAATTTTTTATTTGATGAAGCCTATTCAGTGCAAATAATGTGAAGTAATGAAATGAATCAACAAAGTCTGAAATAATATTTCAGGAAAAATATTAATTACCTGAAAATTAGATACATATAAATAAATACTGAATTACAAAGTATATAAAAAAGTATTTGAGTGCTCCAACATTCTGTTTATTATTGAAAGTTATGTTATGTATGTCTCCAGCTAGAGGGTTTAAGAACATTTTGTTCGTATAATTTGGAACTTCCTGCAGTATATTCTAACAATCGATGAATAAATATTGTGATATCCTCGATCTTGGGATTTGGAGATATAGCGTGCGATTCATTTAACCTGTAATTTTGTTTTTACTCGACAACTACGCATCGCAGAGAAAAAGTTATATAGACAAAAGATTAATATTTCTGAAGAGAGCTTCCGGTGGTACTGAATTTTGCCCACCTCCTCACCCCCTGCAGACGGAGGAGGTGGTAACTTGGAGACCTCAAATGGTAACCCCTATTTTTTATGGCAAAATCCAATTCTATGTCAAAATGACCCCTTATGTTCGCGGACTTTCAGAAAGAATCGGTTCTAAGTTCAATATAAGAACCGTTCTCTAGACTCAAAATGATCTAAGTTCTTTATTAACTAAAACAAAACCGATTAATTAACAAGAAAAATCCGGAAAAATCCAAAAACTGTGTTCAATATTCCTTATATTTGTGGTAAATCGTAGACAGGAGAAACATCGACACTACTAGAGGCGAGAAAGTCGTAACTTAAGAACAACCTGAGGAATGGAAACATACGAGAATCAAGAAGCACATCATGAATGTATAATCAATGCAGATCGCATGGTAAATTGGAGAAAACAAAGATTCTGATGAACTAGAAAGGAAACTTAAGGAGTCGACTTATATTTTGTATAATAAAGAAAACAATTTTTCTCAGTTTAAATTGACTATATTTGGCTATATTTGGTAGGGGTGGGCGTAAATTCGATAACAAATATTTCCATGAGTTCTGGCTTCGTGTTGTGGATCTGCCGAGTTGTTGGAATAGCATAGTTCCAGTAGATGCCAGCTCTGTGATTTTCAACAACTGCTTCAATCTCCAGAGGTACATATGGTGATACTGGTTCGTTGTCTATACCATAAACCTCTCTGAGGTGCAAGTAGAGAATTCAGAGTGTCGCAATGTGTCTTTCCACATATCCTGATGGAGCATGGACACTGCAAGCAGACAGGATGTACATAACATTTTCCTGCTGGCTGTGGCATGCTCCGCCCGTTGTTGGGGTGTGCGTTCTTTTTTCATAGCATCTTGTATTTATCACCCCATTATGACAAGCCATAACAAATCCCTCCGTTTCTGACTTGAGCCCAGTTGACTTCAAAAAGGCGAAGGATAATTCTTTCGACAGGCCCTGATCTTTCAAACTCCTAAGATATATGGAGTGCAGGTGTTTACCCACATGATCTTCGAGTAGTGTCTTCAGTTGTGCCTTTCTTATCTCCCTACCAACTCTTCTTTGGTCCATTGGCGTGATAGGTGTTCCTCTCGGTGTTCCTGCTAGCTCATGATCGATGGATTTGTTATACAGAGCTTCTCCAAGGCTCTCTGACCAGCCCCAAATAGGAATGCTCCTTGGTTCGTAATTTCATGATAAGCCACCATTTTCAGAGGCGTCCTCACTCCTCAATATTTCCAACGTTTTTTAATGGTGTTGGTATTCCAAACTTAGCAAACCCCTGCCTCCAAGCGTTCGTGGTATTATTATTATTAGTATTATTAAGTAGAAAAGGGTCGTGAGGGTTGGTCCAATCTTGATTACATATGTAGACAGCTTATGTCTATGCCTGTAAAATGAAGGGACCGTGTTCCAGGGGCACAGAGATCGTTAGTTTATGACAATATGCCTCAATACGTGCACTCTTATCTGATTCTGATCCACCTGTATACCAATATGACTTATTGTCCAATCGATCAACGAGGCCCCCCGCACTCTGACGGTCTCTTATGACCGTTGGAAAGGGTGTTTTGAAATCGAATATGGTTGGCATTACTACTGAGGGCTTTCATATTCATATTATTATACTGATCCTCCATGGACTTTCCCAAGGAGAATCCTCATAAGATTTTGAGACCTTGAGCGATTAAGGAGAATCAGTTGTTCGGTGCATGCCTTGTTGCTGTGTCCTTACGCCACCTTAGGCACATCAGTGTTGACCCAACCGTGAATAGTAGTGATGACTAGAAAATGTCTTTCCTAGCCTCTGAATTGAACTTGGGGCCTTCCTGCTCCCGAGTCAATCGCACTGCTTTGCAAAGAGGTTTGAGTCCAGTTGGTCCAGTAACCACATAATGTCCTACCCAATTACCAGGTAGGAGTTTCCCACTAACAGAAATTGTTTTTGCATCCAGCACGCTATATTTCCTTACATGAAAGTGTCAGGAAGGCAGATTAAGCATGTTTGTAAGATAACACTGTTCCATAAATTGCTTCTACTTAGTATCTGTGTACAAGTTTGGTTTCGGTACAAGAAATTCATTTATTTTATCTTATTAGTGTTTTTCCAGAGTTTGAGAGAGAAAACACAGAAAAAACTTTGAATGTTCAAGTCTCTAAGTTCCCTTTCCCTAAGTTATCGTGTTTATGGACGGACATAATCGAATTTGACGAATTAAATCAACATATCAAATGGAATCGTCTGAGACCACTCTCTGCTCAAAATTGGAAAATTTCGGTCATTTTGCAAAATGATAGCGCTCTGTAACAAGTGTGCAACAAAGGTCAGCTTTCCGGCATTTCATATTCATGAGCATAATTTATAACTTCAAGGCAGACCTCAAGCAGAGTAAACGACAGAACTGACTCATCCAACTACCAATTCCCCGATGAGCGAAATAAAGGTATATCAAGCTCCATGCGGTTAATTATCGAATATTTTCTATTCAACGCAATCCGGAATGACGACTATTATATTAATGATAAAGCAGACTTGAATAGACGTACTAATGAACTCGATGTCATAAAATAATTTCTCTTGATATTACGTTCATTTTGAAGCAGTTGAATGAATTAGAAGTTCAACTCGTTATTGGAATCAGAATTGAAAGTAGGTATCTGGATTCGTGCATGATGCATGGATGAGGAAATTGGCATGAGTAGTAGGTATGTATATTCAACATACGAGTATTCGCAAGAAGACAGCGGACAGTTTCTTAGTGAAATTCAGCGTGGAAATAAAAAAATATTATATATTTTTGGATCGGATTTTCTAATTGGAAAATAAAAAAAAATCTTTTTAATACAAACGTATCTTTGAAATTCATTAAATCAGTATTATACAGCTCTTCGCCTAATTTTCATAGACAAAATGTCTATTGTCTATTTAAGCTGGCTATGGCAAAAACTAAGGGAATAACGAACATTTTTAATTTTCCAGTAATTTTCGATGGACTGTATCTCATTCAAAAAGTGGAAAGCCCTGTGGACAGGAGCTTTTGCGCTCTTTTTCAAATTTTGACAAATCATATCTCCGAAAGTATTGATTTCTCTAAGTTGGGTATGATATCAATGGATTCTCATAACAGAACTGCATCATAAAAAAATAATTTCAAGTAATAGTTTATTTATCAAGATTTATTGAACAATCTGCAATGATTTAACCTCGTGGAATGGGTTGTTGCAACTTACATTCGGTGCATAGTTTTCACAACTCAAAATACCTAAGAAAAGATATAGAAATATCTAGAGCAAGTCTAGAGACAATCATAGCAGATAACCTATTTATTTAATTTGATCACACGGACTCAAAATAATAGGGACCATTTTGTCCTCAACCATCGGTATCTCAGCAACCAAGAAAAATTGAACGACATCTTCGGAAACAGGTATAATTACTGTTAGGTATAATTATCCGCAATTTCAATTCAAAGATTCTTGAAATGCACTCACATAAGGGAGCTTTTGCGTAATGTTCCATTGTCTATACACGCCTCATACTAAGTCAATCCAGCTGAAATTCAGTACTCGATTGTGAAATCGTGATTCGAAGTTATGTACAGAATTTGAGCGGATATACTGTCGATTAGTTTCTGAATTATAAAATATTTGAAGAAAAAAATTTTTCAATTTTTTTTTCAAGTTTTACGATATTCACCAAATTTCGCAAAAATTAGCGCGTCTGCATTATGCAAGTAATTACCAAGTTTTAACTAAATCAGATTTATATATTTTGAGTTATAGGCGAAATAACAACAAAATTGAAGATGGGTATTACTCCGGAATCGTTTCGTCGATTACACCCATTAACGAACTCAACATCCCATTTAGGGTGCGCAATCTACCCCGATAAGAGCAAGTCGCTATCTCTTTCCATTCGAAAGTTATCGTGCTAACTACAACCGCATAATGAATGTAAGCGTCCAACTCACTTCATTATAAAACCTCTGGCCACATCTCCTCTAACTCATCATGAACATAGAATCTACTAAAAGTCATTCATAGTGGCTTGATCGACTATGACTATGATTATACAGGGTGAGTCTTTTAGATGTACATTAATTTTCACCAACGATTGCTCTAATCAAATAAATCACTTTTTGCGCCTATGTTCAGGGGAACATCGCATTATCAGTTTGCCCAAATGTCTGTATTTTTCGATTTTTTTGCCGAAAATGGTCTCAAACGACTAGGTTCAACCCACTGATGAAGAATTTGGGTCAAATTTGATTCGAATTTACCATGGTAAATTCGATTAAGAGTGTCCAATACAGGAGAACGGACAATAGAATTCACCATGGTACATTCGATTAAGAGTGTCCAATGCAGGAGAATGGACAATAGAACATTTTTCCAAATTCGGCTCAGGTAAAGAGATATAGGCTGTTTAAAAAAACGGGTTTTTTTTTTGTAGCTTTGACATAAATAGTTATTCCGAATGAAATTAATTATGGGATAAAGTTATCTAAGGCTGCTCGTATACCATCACGAAGAGACCGCAACGCGACCGCGACGATACTTTTTAACGAGGAATTTGCGTCGAATCGCCGTATCTTTGTGGGCACTTCTATGACTAACCACGTGTACCGCGAACCGCGACTTCTAAGCGACACGAAGTCGCGGTCGCGTTGCGGTCTCGTAGTGCCGGTATACGAGCAGCCTAACCATGGTACATATTCTCCAATCAACAGTTTTTTTCTACTTCCTATGGTTTGCTAGTTATAGATTCGCCAATCCAAAAAACTACGAGAAATTAGCATGAAGGAAGCAGATAATGTTTAGCTTAAGTCATTATAAAAATCTACAATGATTTTAGAAAATTAAATTATTCTTTATGATTTCTCCTAAAACTTACTGTTTTCGAGATATTCTTCTTTGAATGATGTAAAGTCTGATGAAAAGTCCAGAGGGAGTAAATGAGTTTTCTCATACAAATTCATTGAATTTCAAGCTTCATATGATATAGATTTGGTCAATATACAATACGGGTTAGATTAAGAGTTATCTGTGTCCAACGTGTAAAGAAAGTGTAGGGGTGTATCAGCACATTGTAAAATCTTTAAACGCTTATATCTTTTCACCTGAGCCGAATCTTGAAAAATGGTAAATGAAAACAGTTTTTCATTTGATGAGAGAAGCGTATGATTAAAATTAATGTACTACTCAAAGACTCAGTCTGTATATAAATATATAATCTAACAGATATTGATTTATTGGCAAAACTGTGAACGGAAAATTATTCCGTTACAGTGTATTTTAGATGTATGATTGAGAAAAGAATGAATGATGAAAGATAGGAACACGCTCGGAAGGAGAAAATGGATTAACTTCCTATGGCATTCTGCTACCCAACATATATCTGTAGATGAATAATTGAATTTGATTTCTTCATTCCGTTTGTTGGATTTTCCGCATAGATGAACAAGGATAGTTCGTCAGCTGCGCCGTTTCGATGAATGGCCCCAAGATTAATTTCCCGGCCAATTCTTGTTGTTTTTGCAGTGCGAAATTGGAAGATTAATAGTCACAGAGACGAATGCATCTCGGCAATTAATCTTAGGGCGGAAAAATCGAAAACATTGAAACAATCCCTCACTGTTCCCAGATGAAAGAGGAACCGGTTTGTGTTTTTTTTTCTTGAACGATCCGTTCGGATTTTTCACATATAACTTCTGCCTGCGACATTTCGAGGAAAACAATAAACATTCCGATTCACCCGCAGATAAATCCCATTTTCAGCTTAATTACATTCTCTCCATGTTTTCGGAGTTTTCGGAAGATACGAGAGAAAGGCGAGCTGGGAAATTTGCCGAAGGTGAAACATTTGAGGTAACTTTTAGGGGGTTGCGAGACTGAAACGTTTACCGAACCGAAAAAGTCCGTTTCGGAAAATTGAGATAAACATGAAAATTAGATGTCAAGTTCACGATGGGATGGAATTTACATGAGGAGGGGAGGCCGCAAAATAATTTCGGGAGTTCTACATGTTTTGGGAACGAGAATGGAAAATAATTCGATAAGTCACACGCGGGTTGCCTTTAGAGCTCCCCGTCTTACGAAGAATAACAGAACAAAGGGAGATGGAAAAATGTAACAGTCTGGTTGTGGAATAGTACAATTCAATTTGAACTTTAAACGCGGTTTCTGGAATATGAGAATAATTTAGTTATAGAAACTTTTCTGAGTATGTAAGTACACAAGATGGAAGATTCGATGGAAGTCGACGACAAGCCGGTGAGTTATAGTACTAATAAAAATTTAAAATAAAATATAGGTGATACATTTTTTAAATTATGGGCATCTCAGAGAAATCGAGGTAATCTTCACCCTCTGTGATGGTGTTTTCACTCCCTCTACTACAAATATTTATTGGCGCTCTTCTTCCTCGGAGCAGTGCTTATCCATTTGCCCAAATGTCTGTAATTTTCGAATTTTTGGGTGAAAATGGAACCGAATGAGCTAGACAGTTGAAATTTTCAGAGTATGTTTGGGAGATAAATATCTCGGTTAAGTTCGTTATTGGGCAAAATCGGAACGAAAAAAAAAGTTTGCGTTACAAATTTCAAATTAAATTTTTTTCAAGATGCAATTTCATCATAAAAATCCATTGATATCATTCTCAACTCTAACAAACTTAAACTTTCAAAATATGATTTTTCAAACTTTCAATACCTAATTAATCGTAATTTTATGATTTCATAGAAACCTCTATGACAAAGGCTACACGGTCAATCTGGTTCAGTTTGACATCAATTATGGATTGATAACGGATAGAAGGAAAACTGATTGTATACGCATAGACTGATGGACTGATAGATGATTGATGGCAAGTTTAATGTCAGATTGATTCCAGATTGATACCAGATTGACCGTGTAACCTCCGCCTAATTATAATTTGCTGAAGTATGTAAATACAACATATGAGGTGAGTCATATAGACGTACGTTTTGAATTTAATTTTTGGCACTGTTCCGCGTCACTGATCCTCGGAACAGAGTACCTACTTATCAATTTGACCAAATGTCCGTAATTTACTAATTATTGGATGAAAATGGTCTTGAAAGATTTGGTTCAACTCACTGATCAAGAATCTGTGGTCACAATCTATTATGTCCGACCGGTCGTCAACACGATAACTCTCGAACGGAATGAAGTAGTCAGTTGAAATTTTCAAAGGGAGATAGATATCTCGGTGAAGATCGTTACTGGGCAAGATCAGCCTGATGGTTTCGGAGTAACAAAAATAATTTTTTTTTTACTTTACAATTTTCAAATTCAATTTTTTTTAAGATGCTGTATCGTCACATGAATCCATTGATATCATTTTCAACTCTCTGATATTTCGAAATTTCAATAATAAATCGCAATTCACAGAATGCTGTTATCGAAATTAACGTGTTCTTACACGTCATCTTATCTACCGATAAGAGACATGGCATAATTATTTCTGGTTCTATTCAAAATTCGTTACTCATGATATAAAATATCTCCTGTTCTAGAACACAAAGTATGATTGAATGCAAAATGACCAATGAAATAACCTCATCTATCGTAGAATTATGAGGATTATAGGATATTATAATTTTTGGGTGATAATATAATGGATAATCCATATGATGATGGAAATATATACTTTGGTATGTTAATCAAATTGGGTTCAGAATATCTCCAGTAAAAACAAAACTGGAATATTGTCTAAAGGGTTCAGTAAGGTTGATTTTCACCTCAATCCAGAGTAGAACAGAACTTATCCCAACTATTGAGAACAAATAAATCTTACGAGGAGCGTTTTCAAAGAAGTTTCTCTCTTGAGCGCTAAGATCGTAAAGAACGAATAAATCCCCGGGTTGCATAACTACGAAATCAGCGTAACGGGGTTTTGTACCGTTACAATAGGTTTATCTATATGAAGTTTGCGTAACCGTGAACAACGAACATGTTAGGTTGCCTAACTCGGGTTTAATTGGGTGATGTTCGTCCCGATAAAGAGCGGCACCTTGCGGCTCCAGAAAGGGACTAACTAATTTTTGATCGTCTGTTAACCAATAGATACAAAACTTTTTCAACTAACTAACGTACGCTGTGCCTTTTCCGAAACGTTCAAAAACCAAGGAATCTTCTGATATATCACCGCAGTGATCCACCATCTTTTTCATCTGTTTTTGCTGTGACAGTAAATATTGAACAACTTTGAGTGGAGTGCCTTTGTGAATTTCCAGTCAGTTGATAGCCACGAAAACGGGAAAGAAGGGAGGTTAATCCCCTGTTTCCTTCTCATTTGAACCCCTTCCTTCTACTCCCAGACTAATAAAGATTCTTCTTTTCAGCCCTTTGTGGTAAGTAACTGCACTGTCACTCGTTCAGCTGTTCAATATAATAATAATCATCTGAAATTGCTTGCAAGCCATCAGCGGCGAGCATTGAGAGTTTTCGTCCTATCTTTTGACGCAGAATATACCATTCAATTTGTTCAACTATATTTCGGAATACTGTATATTTGAATCGATTGTCTTGAAGCTCAAATAACTCTGGAAAGCTTCGGAATATCAGTGAAGTCATATGATCAAAGTACATTGAAATTGGATGGGGAAGCCAAAATTGTGACATTTTATTAAGCATGCCATTTGAAAAAACAAATTTGCGGTGATATTATTTGATAGCTTAATGAGTTGTGGCTTCGTGGGCTTATCTGATATAACAGCAGATATACCTCATTTCCATAAAAGCTTTCGAATGCAAACACACGCTCCCTACGATATATGAAACGGAAACAAATTGGCAGAAATAGAAATGGAACACGTCTGAAAACATCTACCTGTTCATAAGCGGTATTATCAATCACTCCCAAGTTTATTGGCTGGAGGCAGCTCTTCACGAGTGATCCAATTTTTATCCTTCGCTAATAATGAAGCCGCATTTTTTTCTCGAATGTTTCGTACAATGGGGGTGAAAACAATTTTTTCGTCGACCTCTATGAAAAGTGACATTTCACGTACTAATTTGCGACCATAAAATCGATTATTATTGAATGCAAATACTTTGCGGATGAGAAAGTACTTTTTCGTCTGCTGTGGTCACTATGAATACGACATGATACAGTACAATACAAACATAAGTGTCTGTAAGAATAGCTGTCAGTGCTGTGGTCACTATGGATACGGTACAATACAAACATAAGTGTTTGTATCATTTGCTATTGTGAAAATATCTAAGAGGTCCAAAATTCTTAAAAATATGTGGAGGTCGACGAAAAATGCAATATGCACCTCGACGAAAAACTGTATATTTTCTGGCCTGCATGCTATCCCCGGCTCCGTCTCAGATATCCATTTGCAGACTTCACTATAATAGACAGTTTTTCGTCCTTGGTACATAAATAACTATTCTCGGCATTCCGGACAACAAACTGAAAATAAATTTCATTGAAATTTCTTGAGCAGTTATCCGTATAATTTTGGGGGAGGTTGAGAAAGAATGAGCCTGTATAGTATTAACTTGAACTCATCTGGCAGAAATTCGTCAACAGAGATCACCTGCACAGTTTGATTTCCTTCGAATGGCGGTGATATTATTTGATGGCCTAATGAGTTTTGGCTTTGTGGGCTTGTCTGATATAACAGCAGATATTCAGACCTTTTCTGTTTGCGCATAGCAATATTGCTAAGAAAAAGATATTGCTTCCACAGCAAGATTCGAAATATTGCTATTTTGATCATCAATTTTGAGCAATATGATTTGTCATTTTTAGAAACATATTGTTATCCACATTGCTATCTCAGCAACCTCATAATAGTACTTGCTAAGAGGATAACAAGATTTGGAATATGGCAGAGAACCACTTTTCTGTTCCAAGAATTCGAGAATATTGAAAATTGGTAGGTCCTATAATAAATGTAGGTATATCTACATATTAGTTTATATTTGTTAAAGGTACTTCGAAATACTTAATTTTAAGGATATTTCGAAGACTTAGTTTTGACACTAACAATCCCTTGATTATTATGCCTTGATAATAAGATTGATGCTTAAATCTAATTTAAGAGCTGAGGGAATTTTATTATTTTATTTATTTGTTCATGAGCAAACTAGGAGAGATACAGCTTCTTTTAAGTTAAAGATATGCATTCGAAAACTGACTGACTGGATGAAAAACATTAAATAAACTATTAATTATGATAACTTCTACTGATTTAATTGAAGAACTGAGGGAATTTGTTCAGGAGAAAACTAGGAGAGATAATGTCCCATTTCTTTTAGAACTGTGCATTCGAAGTCTGATTGATGGCAGGAAAAAATTCAAATTTAATATTTGTTTAGGTGTTTGCAAGTCTACAATTGTTCGGTAATGGTAGTGGTTATCAATATTCGGTGTGTTTCCTGAAAATTGATCAATAACTCCATCTTGTTAGTTTCATAAATATCATAGTTAGATTTTCGCCTTCGTGACATTTTATATATTTGCTTAGGAATTACGAATACCCACCGAAAAATGGACGAAATGTTAATCGGTTAAATTCTTCTTCTATTTCACATGAAAGTCATGAAATACAGTGTTGTCAGCTCTAAAATCAATGAATTTTGACATACTCGATACGAGTAGCAATATTGCTTTTAGAAAATTGATAACCAACATTGCTATAACAGTCCAAAGATAATACTCAATTCCATAGCCATATTGTTAAAAATTAGGAGGATAGCAATATGACTGGAATAGCAACGTTTATAGCAATACGCAAACAGAATAGATCTGATTATCCTCCCCATTTCCATGAAAGCTTTCGAATGCAAACACACCCCTCCTACGATATATGAAACGGAAAAAAATTGGCAGAAATAGAAATGGAAGACGTCTGAAAACATCTACCTGTTCATAAGCGGTATTATCAATCACTCCCAAGTTTATTGGCTGGAGGCAGCTCTTCACGAGTGATCCAATTTTTATCCTTCGCTAATAATGAAGCCGCAATTTTTCTCGAATGTTGATTAATTTCGTTTCCAGAGACAATGGGGGTGAAAACAATTTTATGTGAGGGAGGAATATTTCGTCTGAAACGCCTTTTGGCGCCTTATTATACTGAGGCAATTGGAAAATCGTTCCCGCGGAGAGCCTGAAGGCGGCTAATTTTAAATTGTTACAAGTTGTTTGAACGCGGGTAGGGCGTATTGAAGTCACGAGAACATTTGGTAGCGCTCAGGAAGGTTCTGGGATTTTATTGTGGGTGTGTACTTAATGAGCAATTTTTGGCTCAATCTTTCCCCTGGACCTATCAATTTGAGCAAATCTCTGTAATTTTCGAATATTTGATGAAGCTTCCGAGGTCAAACATAATTCTTTTCGTCTGCCCGGCTGGCCATAGGCACGATTGATCTCGTACGGAATTATTTAGAGAGTTGAAATCTGCGGGATAAGGAAGGAGTCCAAATGCGTCAGTTATGTTCGTTAATGATCAAAATCCGCCGAGTGGTTTCAGAATTATAGCCATCTGAAATTTTGTTATTCCAATAAATACCTCAAAAGAAAACTGATCTCATCGAATAAAACGTATGACTTGAAAATTTCAAAATAATTACAATGAATAATTTTAAAAGGCACTGACGTGAAGTGGGGAGCTTCTACTCACAAGCTCTATTATCTTTCCACGCCTCACACACCCTCACGAAATACTGCATGAACTAGAGTATGAATAAAGAAAGCTTTAATCTTAATACAACAAAAACTGCCCTGAATATCGTTATCTCTTTCCATTAGACAGTTATCATGGCAACGGTCACTTTCCAGCTACTGAACTCACCCAATATTTGGCTCGGCTTCCAATATTTGTTCAATATCTCCATTTATATAGATCGTGTACAAATTTGGAACTGGGCTGTAGAATTAGGTTCTGAAGGCTCTCGCTAAATTTTGTATCTCAGAAACTGGCGGTCTTATATTCCTGAAATTTTGCGAAAGCCTTCAGAACCTAATTCTACAGCCAGTGCAGTTTTCGAGTTAAAAACGATATTTTTCAAGCTGTTATACAAGTGTATGAATATCATAATTGTTTGTGGAGTTACAGAATAATAACTTTCACATTCTAATTAATTTTCGTTATAATCCAGTGGCCACGGGAAAATTGAAAAATATATAGGTACTTTGGTAAGTTAATCAAACTGGGTTCAGAATATCTCCAGTAAAAACCAAACTGGAATATTGGCTAAGTTTCAATTGATATGATATAATTATTTTCATAGTATATTGGAGGAATGAGTATCTCAGATAAGTTCGTTAGTGGGTAGAATCGGTCCGGTGGTTTCGGATTAATAATTTTTTGCACTCTTGTTGAATTTATTTTCTTTTATGAAGTTTGAATTTAATTTATTTTATGATGAAGTTCTATCAGAAGAATCCATGTATATAAGTCCCAACTCTGGGAAACCAATACTTTGGGAGATATGATTTGTCAAATGTTGAATCAGCGCGCCAAAGCTCCTGTCCACAGGGCTTTACCACATTCTTAACGTGTTTTGGTAGAAGTAGGTTTAACGGTAGCTACTATGAATAAATTAAAAATTTTCCCGATTCTTCCCTCCTGTATTCGTGATATAGTTTACAGTTTTTGGCGCTCTTGTTCCTCGGAACAGAATGCTTATCAATTTACCCAAATGTCTGTAATTTTCGAATCTCTGAAAATGGTCAACGATTTGTCTCGACTTACTGATCAAGAATCCGCGGTCGAAATATATTCTGTCCGACCTGCCGGCCGGCCGGCCTTTAACACGATAACTCTCGAACGGAATGAGCTAGACAGTTCAAATTTTCAGGGTAGGTTTGGGAGATATATATATCTCGGTTGAGATCGTTATTGAGCAAAATTAGCCGGATGGTTTCGGATCATCGAAAAAAAAAATTTGTTCTACATTACAAATTTCATATTCAATTTTTTGCAGGATGCAGTTTTATCATAAGAATCCATTGATATCATTTTCAACTCTGACAAGCAAATACTTTCGGAGATATGATTTCTCAAAATACCAATAATATCGTACCTTTATGTTTTTACATATGTTTTTTATGATGATGGAAATTTATAATTTGGTAAGTATATCAAATTGGGTTCAGGATATCTTCAGTGAAAACAAAACTGGCATATTGGCTAAGTTTCAATTGATACATAATATAATTTTCAGAGGTGATTTGAGGAATGAATATCTGGATGAGTTCGTTATTTTTATTTAATTTTATTTTAGTTTCTTTTATGATGCAGTTCTATTATAACAATCCTTTCATATCATTCCCAACTCGGAGAAACCAATAATTTCGGATGAATTGTTTATTCCTTATATCAGTTGATCTACTCCTCGGACTAACCTCGTAGAGATTCCACGAATTCAAAGCAGGTTTTCGCCATGAAAACTTCGCTGAAAAACTTCAACGGCCATTCCCTCCATAAGACAAGATCTAAATAACGAACAGTGAGAAATTTACGTGTAGAATTTCAAGTCAAACGTACGCCAAGGATGATGTGCTTTCTTTGCAAATAAAATGACGTTGTTAAAGTTGCCGGATATCCGCAGATTCGGATTACCGCAGAGCGGTACGCCCGCATAACGCATACATAAACAGGAATGTTCTTGATTCCGTAATATGCCATTCTTATGGAAATTCCATCATCCCCAAAAAGAACGTTATGTGGTACAAAACAAAATCGAGATAATCCGATACCCGCGACGTTGAACCGGGACATAAAGGCGAGAGAGGTATAGGGACTTTACGGGAAGTTTTAGGGATGAATCTCCGAATGGAGTTAGGTTTTTGTACATTATAGACCTCATTATAATATTGAATATTGTTACGAATGTTATCCTGCTTATACAGAGTATCCAGGAAATTTCGTCATTTAAGGGCTTAGGTGTAGTCAGAGACATGTAAAAATGACAATTTTAAATAATTTGTTTTAAAAGTAATGGCTGCTTTTGTTGATCCTGTTCCAACCGAAGCTCCTTGCGGTGACTATCACTTATCCTTGGAGACAAAAAAAAATTGGTTCAAGCCCTGTGGACAGGAGCTTTGTATTGGTTTCTCAGAGTTAAGAATTATATCAATGTATTCTTATGATAGAACTGCACCATAAAGAAAATTCAATTCAAATAATACTTTATTTATCAAGATTAAATGAGCAATCTGAGAATGAGAACTGCACCATGGAAGAAATCAAATTAAAATAGCTGAAATGAATCTGACTCTCTCTTATAGAACAGGATGACATGTACGAGTATGAACACAGAGCATATTATAAAGCTTAGATAGAATAATTATAGCATTCTGTGAAAACATAGAAGTAGGTACGATACATTATTGAAATTTCGAAAAATCATATCTCCGAAAGTATCAGCTTGTTGGAGTTAAAAATGATATCAATAGATTTTTATGGTGAAACTGCATCTTAAATAGAAATTGAATTTGAAATTTGTTCCTCAAAATAAAATTTTTTTTTTCGTTACTCCGAAACCATCTGGCCTATTTTGCCCAATAACGAACTTAACCGAGATATTCATCTCCCTAACCTACTCTGAAAATTTCAACTACCTAGCTCATTCCGTTCGAGAGTTATTATAGAAAAACTTTTTTTAAATTTTCAAATTTTTTTTTACACTTTGCGGTAACCTGGTCAATACAAAACTTCACATGCTTATAAAGGTCATGATTCTACAATTTCCTTTGAGACCATTTTCAGCCAAAAATTCAAAAATTACAGACATTTGGGCAAATTGATAAGCACTCTGTTCCGAGGAACTAGAGCGCCAAAAAAACAAGTTTCGTATGACAATTGACCAAAACAGGTTTAAAGTACCTACAAATAGTAGGTATTCCATAAAACATATATGAAAGAAGAGAAGAAATAATGAAAAATGACCTTGTAATCGATCAAAAATTTCCTGATCTACGTTCACCAAATTTTCTCCTCTCTCGAACTACAGAATTATGCTTTCAATAATAACGTAATTTTTTCAAACATTTTTGGATGAGGTCCCCGTTGCATCGCCAAAATACGAGTATTTCCACACCAACATAATATTTTTAATTTTAATTTTAATATTTACTTCATGTTCCGTTCCGAAATGTAAGACTTTTCTGAGAAAAACGAATTTCGGAACAAGCAACTGAGATTTTTCTCACTTTGCTCACATTTCGGAATACACTTTATTCTCATAATTCTTCGATTGCTGAAAGGAATTAGACAATGTCATGTCTCAGGAAAATAAGTTGACATTATGACAATTCATACATAGAATAATTATATCATTCTGTGAAAACGTAGAAATACGATTTATTATTGAAATTTTGAAAAATCATATTTCCGAAAGTATTAGCTTGTTAGAGTTAAAAATGATATCATTGGATTCTCATGGTAAAACTGCTTATTGAAAAAAAAATAATTTGGAATTTGTTATGTAAAAAAAAATTTTTTTTTGTTACTCCGATACCATCTGTCCGATTTTGCCCAATAACGAACTTAGCCGAGATATTTATCTACCAAACCTACTCTGAAAATTTCAACTGTCTAGCTCATTCCGTTGTAGAGTTATCGTGCCTACGGCCGGCCGGACAGAATTAATTTCGACCACGGATTCTTGACCAGTGAGTCGAACCAAATCGATTAAGACCATTTTCATCGAATAATTCGAAAATTACAGACATTGGGCAAATTGATAAGCACTCTGTGCCGAGGAACTAGAGCGCCAAAAATTAGTTCCTTTAATAGATAATCTAGTGCCCGATCGGAGCTTCTTTTTAAATTAACAATATGGTAGCCTCAGGAAATCTTTTTCCAGATTTTCGGGAAGAAACCAACAGTAAATTGTTTATAAAAAATCGAAAAAAAAATCCTTCGATCAGGCACTAGTTTTTCATGTTTTCAAAAAGCTGTATAAATTTCATTAAAATCTACCGTGCGGTTTTCGAGCTACAGTGGTCACCAGTTCAAAATACATAGTTTTGAGAAAAACGCATTTGAAGTTTTACACTCAATTTACGTAAAGTAATACGTACTATTTAATTACTTATACGGAGTCATCTATTCCTGGGCTATACAGGGTGAGTATTTGACCACTGCATTAATTTTAACCAAAGATTCCTCTCATCAAATGAAACACTTTTTTCATTTAACATTTTTCCAAATTCAGCTCAGGTAAAAAGATACAGGCTGTTGAAATTTTGAAAAAAAATCAGTTTTTATTTTGTAGCTTTGACATCCTTTTTTCGAATAAAATGAATGTTGGCGTAAAGTTTCCTATAACTATGATACATATTTTCCAAATATTAGTTATTTTCTACTTCTACTGGTTTTCTAGTTATGGACTCGTGGATTCATAAAACTAAACGAAATTAGCATAAAGAAAGCATATAAAGTTTTTCTTGAGTCATTTCAAGAATATTCCATCGTTTTAGAACATTATATTATTCTTCATCATTTCTCCTTAAACGCACCGTTTTCGAGATATTCTTCATTGAATGTTTTAAAATGGAAAACTCCAGAAATTTCACTAATTGGATCTGTCCCTAAGCGTTGGAATCCCGAATCAAGCTGTAAACCACGTTACCATGCCTTATTCTCGTCCGCCAATAATGTCATAGATAATTTATATGCGGGAGTGTATTAGCACATTGTGAAATCTTTAAACGCTTGTAACTTTTTACCTGAGCCGAATCTGGAAAAATGGTAAATAAAAAAAACTGTCATTTGATGAGAGGAACCTTTGGTTAAAATTAATGCATTGGTCAAAGACTCTCCCTGTATAATAGTTCTTCAGCTTCCAAAATATCTATTGATGTTGTCTACATAGCATTCTACCTTCTCGAGTATTGTCGTTAGCAAGCTAGCTGCTAACTAACTGCTCTCGCCCAGAGCGCCCGAGAACCCTTTGCTAATTATCGAATAAATCGAAAAGTATTCGTCGGATTTACTTAAAATTTCTAGAGAAAATTTTGTAGTAGTGAAGACATTCTATCGATTGATAGCTTATTCGTTAAGTTCTAACAAAATTGCTCAAAGATCTAAGCAACAACTTTTTGAAGTGAATAGAACCTAGCGGGTTGGATCTTTTCACTACTCTTTTTTACAGGGCTGATTACATAGGAGAATTATATTATTGTTATTAAAACCCTTAATTTGAATAACAATATATGTTTTTTCTTTACTAAGAAACAAAACTGTCTGATTTTCTAGAACGAAAATAGTTCAAACGGGTTTTACTCAAAACTTATGTTAAGTGGATTAGACCATTCACGTCCAAGGCGAAGATATTATACTTTAAGAAAATGCAAAAAAAAAAGATTTTTTGAAAAAACCTGACTACACCTAACCCCTTAACTTTCAGCAATATTTGACGAGTAGTTTCTTAAATTTTTTTTCAATATTCTAGTAATACGAACCTCACAAAATTCTGCACAAGTCTGCTTGTTTGCATTTTTCAACTAACTACCTAACTAGCAAGTAACTGCGTAAAACAAATACATACTCTACAGTATCAGTAAACAACACCACAACTATCAATTCTGCTTACGATTTAACCACCAAGTTTCAATTCGATCAGATCGCTTTTTTTCGAGTTATTGGGAATACAAAATATCAGAGGGATATTATTCCGAAACTACCAGGCGGATTTTGCCCATTGACTTACTCAACCGGGATATTTATACCCCAAACCTACCCCGCAATTTTAATTTATTTAACTCAATCTGCCGTGAAATCAGGAGCTTCTGCGCTGCCATTTTTCAACCAAGTACTAGATTTCAATCGATGGGATCTGTATTTTTGAAAATATTGGAAAAATTAAACGGGGCTTGAAGGTTTGTGCGGATTTTCAGCTGAATCTGATAGATAGTTCCTGAAATATAATATTTCTGAAGAAAAATTTATTGTTTTTTAGTTTTATGAGCCTCTCGAAATTTTCCAAATATCTCCGTGTCAGCATTCTACAAATAATAATAATAATAATAATGACTTTATTCCATACCAAATAAAAATTACAATATACACCAAAATATCAATTAAAATCACAGGGCGGAGTTCAGATGGTTACAAAGCAAACTGCTTTGCAACCCCTGCTCTTCCACTCAAACCCTGAAGAAAAATAACACAAAAGTAATGGGTAATACAATCCAAGGAATTAATTATCAGTTACAACAAAAAAATTGTGCGCTTGAGGTGTCGGAGTACGGGCACCCGTACCACTAGTATCCGAGATACAAGGCTGGAAATTCCTATCCACCCTTACTATGAACGCTTCCAGCGTCTGAGGTGTCGGTCCCTGGTGCTGGGGGACTAGTATCCAAGAATGTTGAGCTAGGATGTAACAATGAAGTGTCGGGGTCATTATGACTACTAGTATCCGAGTTACGTCGCACCATAGGTACGGTCATGCATTTGTACGTTTGTACAGTATGCCGTATTAATGGAGTGCAGCATTGCTGAGTTGCTGAAGCAGTAAGAGCGCTCATAGACCGCTACATAGTCTATACATAGGAGTTGTGGTAGGTGCGGACTTCGCATTCTGACCGAGGGTGGTGCTTGTCCTGCCGGATCGCGTTCTCATGCGTGCTATACGGTGTAACCTAATATTGGGGGTGCGCCTCCTTAGGATCGGAAGACTAAACACAAATCGATCGCCGCATCTACCAATGAAAATGATTTTTTCTCCTCGAATTCGCAGTAAGTGTTAGAAGAGTAATAATTAAGAAACTCATCTGATGAACTATTTTGATTTACAGGAATGGAATGAACAAAAAATTTATTGAGCTCATCGGGATCAGCAAAACTGTGAGGAACCTCAGGTCGTTACTTACTACCTATATTCATATATTTAAGTTGCTTCCACAAATCTCTCTTATTATGTGTTCGAAATAAAGAAGAATAATATTCTCTCTTGGAATTCCGAATTTTAAGGGTAGTCAAGTTGCGTAGTTCTTTATATCTCACGCAGTCCGATTCCCGCTTCGATCTTCTAAATTTTGCCTTTGCTCTATCTCTAGACCTCATCTGTTCCTCGATCTCCGCAGATAACCAAGGGGCCGGCGGTTTCGTTATGCGACATGAAACAAGAGGGGCATACCTATCGAACAAGCTCACCAGAACACTATTTAGGATCTCTACCTTCTCATCTACATCATTAGTTTTGAAAATATCAGCCAGGGGAGATAGCTCTAAACCTCTCTGAAAATGATCCAATGAAAATTTTTTGAAACTCCTATATAATACAAATTTGGGACCACAGTCATGATCACCTATTGAAACGGAAAATTTAACCATATCATGATCACTACGATGAAAATCAATGACTTCGACCGAGTGAAAAATATCAGGTACGTTGGTGATTACATGATCAAGGCAGGCATTCCTTCTAGTTGGTTGACTTACCATCTGCGTCAAACCAAAATTGTTCAAGGTGTTCACATAAGAAATACAGTCAAAACTCTCACTCTCCAAGTAATCAACATTCATATCACCTAGTAAAATGACTTTATCAACGATAGCTACAGACTTCAGCATAAAATCCTCAATGTCATCCAACAGTAATTGTAAATTAACCTTATTATCAATTTTTGGTGGCTTATAAATAACACAGAACAAAAATTTTACCTTGTTAACTGTCACCAGAATAGAAGTATTCTCAAGCTTCAACTCTAACCTTACAACCTCATAATTGATTCCATCCTTCACATATATACCAGTACCCCCTCCCCTAGTTAACCGATCATTTCTCACAAACCGATAGCCATCAATAAAAACACTTTCATCCGGATCATCCCTCAACCAAGTTTCAGTCAGCGCCAATAAGTCAAAGCTAAATAACCCAACCGCATCCCGCAATTCCAGAAAATTAGCAATTAATGACCTTACATTCAAATTAGCACAGATTAAATCAATCATTTATAATATATAAAAAAAGAAAAACAAAATGTATAAACAAAATGAATAAATTTCAATGGAACATTTACCGACAGCAAAAATATAGTTTATGTATGGGTTGAGACCCGCACTGATTCTCCTGACTGCACCTTCTCAAATCCCTGCAAATCATCCACACTCCGAATTGTATGTATTCTATTATTGTCCACCCGCACAAAAATTCTGCCCTCCGACGTCCATACATTTTTAGGCCCAAATTTTGTCTTACAAATATTGAACAAGTTATAGTTTTCCCTCGTTAGATCTTCAGAAATAAACACACCTGTTCCTTTTAGTTTAGATTTATTTCTATAAACAATATCTCGACCAGCAGAAGTAGTAAAAGATATTATGAGGGGCCACAGCCCAGGCTTACCCTCCGCTGATTTTAGTCTATAACATCGTTCTATTTCAAAAGCCGTTTTAGATAGTTTCAACTTCTCGATCAATTTTTTCTGGACAAATGCTTTGGTATTTTCTTCATTTTCAGGTGGAATTCCAACGATTCGGAGTGACTTAGTTTTCTGGTTTTGTTCTAAATTATTCAATCGATTTTTGAGATTGAGATTTTCGCTTCTGAGTTTAATGACCTCTGTTTCAAGTTCAGTTGTTTTCGTATAAAAACATTGTATCTTCCTGTCTAGTTTTTCAGACACCTTTCTTGCAACACATTCAGCGAATCTTGATACGAAGATATCGTCCGTTAACAATTCATTGATAATATCACGGACGTCAGATTGTTGTTGGGATGTCAGAACCATTGTGAAACTATAAGTTCGTATTTTTCTTCCTAGAAAACTCGAACAAGTTGGATAAATATTCAGCCAAATAATTTCAATCACAGTTATTTATTCGAAATATGGATTTAGTGAATTATTTTAAACAACGGTGAGCTGGAGAACACACTACTATCTCGAACTGTATACCATATCTGAATCTGAAATGTTCACCAAGTTTAAATACTATCGGATTGCGCTATTTTTTTAGTTATTTGGAAATAACAACAAAATTTCACATTATTTTAACTCCCAACTTAACCATCGCATAACCCATTCATTCGAAAGTTATCGTGGCAACGGTTGGCTGGCATTTGGACAAAATGATATCATGCCGTTCCCTAGAACATGCGCGCAAAATGACTCAATTTCAGAAACCATCCGGATGTCTCAACTCCTTTCTTCACAGACAAATTCTAGATAGAACTCTGTCGAAGAGAATAGTCAAATGTTCGAAATGTTTTTTTAAACATTTTTTATTCATTTTGAGTATCTTTCAGGACACCCGGAAAATATTTTAGGCAAAAAGATATTTTGTTACCGGTACATCTCATATTTTAAATAATCCTCTAGTAGACTTGGAGAAAACACCATTTGTTTCGAAATAGTCCACGCAATTTAAATGTTGATATTGGCCTATCATTTTCGGACTTCTGAAAGAAATGTTCTATTGAAAACAAAGATTGATCAGTGGGAACAATAATACAGTTTTTGATTGTTTTACACAATTTCACATTTAAGTCATAGATGTCTCGTCTCTGCTTATTTTTCAGGTCAACAATTATTTCCCTGACTGCATAAAAGGTAACCTCGGAATAAGAGAATGAAGTTGGCGGCAACATGCTGCCACTGAGATAATTCAGTGGACTATTATTTGAAATCGGAATACTTTGTATCAAAGTCTGAGCTATCTCATAGAAAAAAAAATTGGTTCAAGCACTGACGTGAGGTCAGAAGCTTTTGCGCGTATGTTCTCTTGTCCAATCTCCTTTATTGGACACTCTTAATCGAATTTACCATGTTGAATTCTATTGTCTATTCTCCTGTATTGGACACTCCGAATTTACCATAGAAAATTCGATTAAGAGTGTCCAATACAGGAGAATGGACAACAGAACATACGCGAAAAAACTCCTGCCTTCTCGTCAGTGATGGAACCAATTTTTTTTTTCGTGAAGTCAGGAGCTTTTATGTTCTATTGTCCATTCTCCTGTATTGGACAATCTTAATCGAATTTACCATGGTGAATTCTATTGTCTGTTCTCCTGCATGTATTGGACACTCTTAATCGAATTTCCCATGGTAAATTCGGAGTGTCAAATAAAGGAGATTGGACAAGAGAACGCGCAAAAGCTTCTGACTTCACGGCAGTGCTTGAACTTATTTTTTTTTTCAATGATTTTTTAGAAATTTTCTAGTGCTACGATCCTCACGAAATTTCGCAAGAATTTTCGCGTTGGCATTCTACAACTAATAACCATTATTGAATTGGATCGGATTTGTATTTTTTGAGTTATTGAGGAAATAACAACCTAATTTCAGATTGATATAACTCCAAAACCATTTGGCCGATTATGCTAGGTAACGAACTTAAATGTCGTATTCAGATGCGTAATCTACCCTGAAAACTGTAAGTCGCTATTTCTCTCCGTTCTCAAAGAATCATGAGATACATAATATTTTTTAGTAATTTTTTTAAAATTTTCTAGTGGTACGGTCCTCACAGAATTTCACACACGTCTTCATGTCGATATTCTACAACTAGTTACCAAGCTTCAATTCGATCGAGTCTATATTTTTTGAGTTATCGAGGAAATAATATTCCAGATGGGTATAACTCCAAAACCGTTGGGCCGATTATGGCCAACAGCGAACTTAACTTAACATAACTTAGAGTTAGGTTCTGAAGGCTCTCGCAAAATTTCAGCGATATCGGCCGAATAGTTTCTGGTATAAAGAATTTTTTTCGATAATTTTATATGATTTTTTAAAAATTTTCTAGTAATACGATCTTCACAAAATTTCGCGAGAATTTTTGCGTTGCCATTCTACAGCTAATAACCATGCTTGAATTGGATCGGTTCTGTATTTTTCGAGTTATTGAGGAAATAATAACCAAATTTCAGATGGTATAACTCCAAAAACGATTTGCCGATTCAAATTCTCAACCTTACCTGAAAATTTCAAGTCGCTATCTCTTTCCGTTCTTAGGTTATCGTGACGTAAATAATATTTTGTAATATTTTTTTTTTTAATTTTCTAGTGTTACGATGTTCACAAAATTTCACAAACGTTCTGAGGTTTATATTCTACAACTACTCACCAAGTTTCGATTCGATCGGATTAGTATTAGTTGTAGACAAAATTATTACTCGAAAACCATTGAGCCGATTATGCCCATTAACGAACTTGTCCGTCCTATTGGGATGTGCCACCTACCCTGAAAATTTCGAGTCGCTTTCTCTTTCCGTTCTCAAGTTATCGCAACGGCCGGCCGGACAGAATCAAATTTGATCTCGAATTCTTGATCAGTCGAACCAAATCGTTTGAGAACATTTCCGGCGAATTTGAAAATTACAGACATTTGGGCAAAATGAAAACGCGATGTTCCCCAGAACATACGAGCAATTAGTAAAATCATTCGGTGATGAATTATTTTTCTGGTCGACTCTCACCCCACTCTTACTCCTTTGCTTGTTCACTATTATTTGCCACATGGATTTAGGTGGATTTGGAGAATATTTAAAAGGATTGTCGTTCGCCTTTATTTTAGCCTTTCTTAAAATATCTTGGTAGAGGTTTTTGTAGTTTCTGAATTCTTGCTCAATTCCTATATTTCGATATTTCAACTCACCTAGAAAGTTCAGATGCTCCCTCATTGCTTTACGGTCAACATAAACCAGTTGGAAGTTTAAGAATAGTTTTACCGAACAAAATAATTTTTTTTCTGGAAATGCTTGCTGGTATGCATTTTCCAGCCTTGCCATCAGATATCCAAAATACCCATTGACATAATCGTTTTTCGGAACAACATTCCATGACAAATTATGTACAAAATTATAGAATCTGTTGATACCTGTGCACCATGTTATCGGCATGCATACCCTTCGGGATTGAGTGAAGCCGCCATGAGATGTCGGTATCATTCACTCCATATTCTGCTTCTATGATCAGCCACATTCACAGATCACACAAAGACATTATCCAAACAATTATTCAGTCTTTTTGACTAAAATACTATATGTTTCAAACCAAAACTCACCAACAAGGCCTGAGATGATAATACCTGCCAAATTGGAAAAGAATTTGTTGGACGGTTCGAATGTTTTGGCTAACCAAATGTTCAGCCTGAATCAATAAATCACCCTGTATCTCAGAAACGAAGAGCCTTAGCTCGTGTATTTAATTGCTGTTTTCTGGTTCCCCTAGGAACAATATATTCAACAATAAACTATGTACAGTTATTCGTTGACCACGTTTAATTTTAATAAGACTAAAATGTCCACATAATGGTCGTTTTGGGGACATTTCTGTTTTGATGTCCTAGGTACGTCCATGATGGGATAATAAACGTCCAAAATAGGTAGTGGGCGTTTGGACCAGAAATGGGCAAAAGGCACATCTTCAGGGCGTACAGTGCTATCTGGGATCCGTTACTATACTCTGTATACTCATACTGACATTTAGGTTTTAATCAGATACTCTGCCTGTTCATCCGCCGTATTCACGAAGCATTCAATCTCCGTTAAGTCCTAACTGAGGTCCTCAGTTAAGGATAAATAAGAATCGCAACCTCAGTTTAAATGAAAATTAACGTGAAACAGGCCTGTTTCAGCACCGTTACATACGTTAACTGAGATTGCGATTGTTATTTATCCTTATCTGAGGACCTCAGTTAGGACTTAACGGAGATTGAATGCTTTGTGAATACGGCGGTATATCTGCGACATTTCTTCACCGCAAGGAAACCAAACTGAACACTTTCGGGTTTCTGGTATTTCCTGTGCGTAATACGAAGTAACCAATTTGTCAAGGTCAATACAATAGAGTCAATAGAATTAAATCCTGATCGGAACAGTTATTTAATCGCTCCAATCTACTGCGAAATTTGCGTTAATCGTTAATCACGATAACATTTAAATATAGATGAGTCAACTACTATTTCGAATGATGAAGTGATAATGGAGGATCGATTGAATGAATTTATTGGTTTCTTGATGACTAAAACAACGACGAAGAAGGTCGTGCTGCTATTCCGCATTAAGAGATCCCTTGTTCGATATTATGCAATGGAAATGTTTGAATAATTGGAGGATCCGCTTCGATCTTCTTGTAAATCTAAGTCAATATTAATGCGTGTTGTGGAAAACTCTTAAACCACTGTTACATACGAAAACGATCTAAATCATCGGCAACTTTGTTTGTATGAAAGGAATACATAAGAATATTGAAATTCCGTTATTCGAAGAAGCCAACTTTTCGACTATTAGATTTTTGTTCCAGTACACAAACATTCCAATTAGGTACTTCAATTTATACCATATTTAGAAGGAAAATTCTTCTAAATTATGCATGACACATACTTATTTCAAGAATTTTCGTCATGAAGTTATCTCATCATTGCTCATTGTAATCTCGCTCAACTATCTTATTGCGTGCATGTTTTAACATGGGGAACATTACGTTATCATTTTGCCGAAATGTCTGTCGTTTTCGAATTTTTTGCCCAAAATGGTCTGAAACGATTGGGTTCGACTCCCTGATGAAGAATTAGAGGTCAAATTTCATTCTGTCCGGCCGTCCATTGCCACGATAACTTGAGAAAGGAAAGAGATAACGACTTGAAATTTTCAGGGTGGTTGGCGCGTCTCAATAGGATTGGCAAGTCCGTTAATGGGCATAATCGGACCAATGGTTTTCAAGTAATAATTTTGTTTTCAACCAATACAAATCCGATCAAATTGATACTTGATTAGTAGTAGTAGAATACAAACTTAAAGACGTTAGTGGAATTTTGTGAGAATCGTATCACTAGAATATTTTAAAAAAATTATCAAAAAATATTATTGATATTACAATAACCTCAGAATGGAAATAGATAGCAACTTGCTATTTTTAGGTTAGGTTGTGCATCTGAATGCGTCATTTTAATTTATTAATAGGTATAATCAGCCAAAAGGTTTGGGAGTTGTACCCATCTGAAATTTTGGTTGTTATATCCTCAATAACTCGAAAAATACGGAAATTATCCAATTCAAACAGGGTTATTTGTTGTAGAATGCCGACGCAAAATGCTGGCAAAATTTCGTGAGGATCGTATCACTAGAAAATTCAAACAAAATCATTGAAAATTCTATATATCAGAAACTATTAGTCCGACATTGCAGAAATTGGCGAGGGCCTTCGAAACCTAACTCCACTGTAAAGTTCAAAGTTTGAACACAATCGAATCTATATTTCTGGAGATCCAAGCAGCCTTGGGTGAGTTCAGTAGCTGAATGGTAACTTTCGAACGAAAAGAGATAGGGACTTTTAATCTTCAGGGTAGGTTGCGCATGCGAATAGGAGCATAATCGGCCTCGTAATCTGCCCAGCGGTTTCGGAGTTATACCCATCTGGAATATTATTTTCTCGATAACTCAAAACACACAGACCCGATTGAATTGAAGCTTGGTAACTAGTTTGGATTCTCGACATAAAGGCATGTGTGAAATTTTGTGACGGCCGTACCACTAGAATATTTAAAAAAAAATAGGAATAAATATTATGTATCTCACGATAATTTGAGAACGGAGAGAGATAGCTATTTTCAGGGTAGGTTGCGTATCCGAATGCGAAATTTAAGTTCGTTAATTGGCATAATCGGCCAAATTTTTTTCGAGTTATACTCATCTAAAATCTTGTTATTTTCTTTATAACTCAAAATACAAATATGATCCAATCTCGACGACTACTTGTAGACCGACCCACTAATTTCCGCGGAATTTCACATCACTTTCAGTTTGAATATCTTCTGAACTAGTCGTTTCATCGAAAAATTATAAGATTAATTTTTTGCAGAGCTTTCAATTTCCTACAAGAAAAATCTTGCCCATAAGAATTCGTTCATTGATGTTTAAGCTATAAACCAGGCCCGATAATTTTTGAGACAAGAAAAATAATAGTAGGATGAAACACACAGGAAGAGGAAGAGAATATAGAAAAATAATTTACAATCGATCTGAGGTCGGGAAGTGGAAGTGGTTAGATTTTAAGGGTAAAAAACGGTTTATCTCAATATCCGGCAAAACTACAAGTCCTATTGATAAAAGTTCAATGGCAAAGTGTAAATAAAAAGATCTACAACTTTTGTATTTACACTTTTTCACATAACCTCAAAATTTATGTGATAAACTCAAATCACCAAAATCTTGGTTTTTATATTTCTTTTACAGAAATTTTTTTTTCAAGGAATTTGATGAAAACTTACCTTTTTATGTCCCAAACACAATGCAATCCTTTTGATTTGAAATATCTATTTTTTCAACTCATTTTAACGCAATATGGAAAAAGCAGCCTAATTTTCAATCGAAAATTCTCACGTAAAAATACATAAATTTGAAATAATTGGTGGGCATTTTATTCGTTGAAATCTCTACTTTCTGGTGGTGTAAAAAAAATATAATAGTCATGAAATCCGATTGAAAATCCATTGTTTTACAAGATAAACAGAGAATGACGTTTTCTGTAAAATTTATAACTTGATATGAATACATTCGCATATTTATCGGTATACATATACGGTATATTTTACACGATTTTCGAGATATGTTCATTTGAAGTTTGGCACAAAGTCTTCCCAAATAATACGCCTGCAGACATAATTCAGCCGAAATACTCGAATGTAATGAGACTCCCTGGAAAGGCATTCTATTCATTCTTAATTAAAGCGATGTTATGTGTAACCATACACATGCTAAAAACAACAAAGTCGGCGTGCTATGTTGTATAATAAATGAGAAATAAAACACAACTAAGGCTATACAGCACTTTATTTGAAGTTTTCTAAACTATGTACAGTAATATTTACATGGGGAAATATTTACAGGTAACATGGTGTTTAGGGTATCGATTTATGTTTAGCACCTAACTATACAGTTTTATCTAAAGGTATGAGTTTGCTTATATACATTATATTTACGTTTGGTTGGATCTTAGACTAGAGGCATGTCGGTAGCAAGAAATAAAACACAACTGACTCTCAGGTGGAGTAGGGAAGAGGGAAGGGGTTAGTTCAGTATTAAATGGTGGATGAATCTATGTTTGAATTTTTTGTTGGGAGCGGTACGGGTTCCTAGGTGTTGGGTTTTCGGAAGTCTTTTCGTTTTGTGGAGAAAGAAGGATGAGGTTTGATGTTTGACTATTTCTTTGATTGTCTCTGTGTTAGTTTGTTTGTGTAAGTCTCTGGTCTTTGTGGTTCTGGGTTGATTGAGGATGATGCGAAGGAATTTGTTCTGTATTGTCTGTAATTTTTTGTAGTTCGTTTTTGTTGTCTTACTCCATATTGGACTAGAGTATAACATTATGGGTCTGACGCCTTGTTTGTAAATTCGCAGTTTGGACTTTGTGGTTAGTTTGCTTTGTCTATTGATTAATGGGAATATCTTGTTTAGTACAATGTTCGTCTTTTTCGTTATCTCTTGGAAGTGTTTATTAAAGTTCAGTTTTTGGTCTAGTGTGAGTCCTAAGTATTTTGTCGAGGATTGTTCTTTTACTTCTTGTCTGTATAGTGTTATTTTCTTCGGGATGGTATGGCGGGTTTTGTGGGTGAAGTAGGTTAGGGATGTTTTGTTGGGGTTAATTTTGATTTTCCATTTACGGTAGTATTGTTCTAGGAGGTGGATGTGATCTTGTAGGTATTTGTTCGCTTGTTTTTTGGACCAGGATTCGGTGGTTATGGCGGCATCATCGGCGTAGAGGAAGAGTTTGGTTTTATTGGATTTGGGGATATCGTTGATGTAATAGTTGAAGAGTTTTGGGGAAAGGAGTCCACCTTGGGGGACACCGGCTTTTGCGGGACATTTTTTGGATAGGATTTTGTTAATTTTGACTTGGAAGGTTCGTCCTGTTAGGTATGATTTTATGATTTTGATTAGGTAGGTTGGGATATCGATAAGTGTCAGTTTATGTATTAGCGCGTCATGCCAGACAGTGTCGAAAGCCTTCTCGATATCAAGACTAATCATGGCTGTTATTTTGTTCGTGTTAAAGTTTTTAGTGATTTGGTCTGTCAGGTTAGCTAGCTGTAAGGTTGTGCTGTGTTGTGTTCTGAATCCGTATTGTTCGTCTATGATTTTGCGATGTTCGTCTTCGTGTTCGTCAAGTCGGTTCAGGATTATTTTTTCTAGGATTTTTGATAGGGAAGAAAGGAGGCTTATAGGTCGGTAGTTAATTGCGAATTTGGAGTCTTTTTTTGGCTTTCGGATAGGGAGGACGTTTGCATTCTTCCATGCTGTGGGGAAATAGTTAAGTTGGAGGCAGCTATTGAAAATATAATGAAGTTGGACAATGGCTTTCCGTGGGAGATTTTTCAATGTTCGGTTTCTGACGCGGTCTTCACCTGGGGCTTTATTGTTGTTTAGTCTTTTAATAATGTTTTTTGTTTCTGAGGGAGAGGTGAGTTTGTCTGTTGGGAGGTTGGGGTGGGAGGAGGAGAGTTTGGCTAAGGATTCTTTGGTTGACTTGGTGGTTTTTCGGTCTGAAAGGTGTTCGGTTGAGGTGTGAATTTGGGCATAGGTTTCCGCTATGTGGTCCGCGATTTCTTGTTGGTCGAAAATTAGTCCGTTCTGACTGTGGAGGGTAGTGATGTGATGAGTTCGTTCGTCTTTATTTTTCATGGAACGCGTGATTTTCCACATGTCATTGGTGTTATTAAGTTTTTTAGTGAAATCTTCCCAGTTTTTGGACTTAATTGATTGGAGCGTTGCTTTTACTAAGTTTTGTGCGTCTTTGTATTGGCGGTAAAGTGCCGTGCTGTAGTTTCTCTGTAGTCTTTTCCTGATATAATTTTTGTTTTTTATTAGTTGGTGGACTAGGTCAGGTACGTAGGTCTGTTGGTCAGTGGAGTTGTGTGTTTTGGTCGTGGATTTCTTCAAGCTACGTTGGATTATTTTTGTAGTGTACGTAATCGCGTTGTCTATGTCTTCAATGGTGGGTAGGGGTTTGATAATTTGGAGTTCTCTGCTTACTATTTCTTTAAATTTTTTCCAGTCAGTTTCATAGGAAAATCGGTTTTGGGAGTTGGATGGATTAGGATTGGATTTGGGTATTGTAGAAAGTACCGGTAGGTGGTCGGAGTCAAGGGCGTTTATCGTGAAGGGTAGGGCGATGGATAAATTTTTTGTGATCATGAGGTCTATTGTGGATGGGGTTGCGTTGTGTGCAGGGTAGTATGTGTACGAGTTCTGAGGGAAGTGCAGGATATGGTTGGAGTTATTAAGGAATTTTTTCAGGAGTTTTCCGTTTCGGTTACTTGTTAGGCAGTTCCAGTCAGTGCTTCTGGCATTGTAGTCTCCTACGATGACTACTTTGTTGCCTAGGAGCATAAGTTCTGTTAGTTCGTCCGTGTCAAGTGGGGAGTCGTGTCCGTTGTATAAATTCCCTGAACCCATCCACTCATCCAGACACGGTTCACAAATCAGGCGGTAGTGGGCGTATATCCTGGGGAGGAAGAAAAACTCACAAATATTAGAAGCAGAATGAAGTTACGTCAAATTCAGGATAGATAGTAATGTCGTTCGAATGAATTGAATTTAAGGAATATGAGAGGTGAAGAGCAGGGATTCGAAGTAGATTCTACTTATTCAGGTTTTGCCACAATAGTACCAAATCACGCATATTTGGGGCAACTATATCTCACTCACATCAAAATAATACATAATAACGTGCGTCCAAAAAAAATTGTGGGTCTGAATCAGACGCAGAATATAGAAGTTCATGACCACGATTTTTTTTGAACGCACGTTAGTATAATCATAGATGCATAGAATACATGGTGAAGACACTCTTTGACATATTTTCGGCCGATTTGCGGTCCAAATACTGTCAAAATACAAGGATTTTGTTTTACTTCAATTTTCGCCGATAGATGCCGGCAGTAGAAATTTTATGGACAAAATTACCGACATGTCAAATTAAATTTGAATCTTTGCTTATTCCAGTTTCTTGTGGAAAGTCGTTTGCCGCGCCGAAAGTAAGTCAAATGTTTGCTGTGTGAACTCTGAACGAGTATCCAGAACCATTTTAATCAAATATTATTTTCATTTCGAAAATACTTCGTTTTTATGCGAATATATTTTTTTAACAATTGTATATTCTTACCGGATCAGGGGCAGATTTCTAGTATCAAGATAGTTATTAATTTTAATATTAATAATATTGAAAGATCGCTGATACCGTTAATTGTTAATAAATCAACATAGGAGAACGTAAGACTTGTTGATTTACTATAATCTTGCCGGTTGATGAACATAAACTGTTTCAACAGTTGAAATTAAGATATAACTCTATTGATTAATAATTATATTCATTATACAATTCAGTTATATATTGAGAAGGAATGAAATGCCATGTTATGAAAACTAACAATATTATTTGTGAACGATGAAAGGACTAGCAGACAACAAAGTTCAGAGCAACCACACAGTGTGATTTCATCAATTTGAATAGCTTTCCTAAGGCGTCATTTTTTTGGCGCTCTTATACTATAATATTATTTGTTTCAAGGATATTGTTAAACGACAAGAATGGCAACTGGCTTGTGCTAGAGGTAGGGTATCGAAAATTAGAACATTTGTTTGTTCAAAATATTTTTCTAGCGAATATATGTATATTGAATAAAAGATTGAAACGTAGTACACTACCCTCTTTTTGGTTAGTTTATCAATTTAATGAATCAGTTTTCAATATTTCATCAGTATATACTCAGTTCTGAATAATAGCTATCGAATTAAATATCTATATTCAGCAATCTAATTGCTGAGAACATGAAAAGTTGTCAAGGGGTATAGGGTGACTGAAAAAATGCTGTATACATGAGAATGTTTTGATGAAATTTCAAATTATACATATAATATAATAAGTAAAATGCTCAATTTAAAAGAGCCTTACATGATAAAGGAATTACTACATTTGAATAATAATATGATATCGAAAGATATTGTATGTAGAGGTATTACAGAAAATTCTGTATCATTCAATGTATTTCAAAATACATAAATTAAATGCTTGTACTCTAATGACGTTGGATGTGATCTTTCGTAATGGAAAAATAATGATTTCACAGATTTCTTCATTTACAGTTCCATTCAAAATGTTCCAAAGAAACTCCTTTACTGATAAATCCCTTATTTGACCTCATTATGTCTTGGCAAGATGAAATTTCTGTTCCAAACCAATGTGGTTTACATATTATCTCCGAACAGATATCTGATTAATCAAAAAATGGATTGATTTTTCAATAAACTGCTTCATTATATTCTTTTAATTTGAATTTACGAACTAGCAACGGTGAAAAGTGAACTTTGTCGCTTGTCAGTTTCCATTTATTCGCTTGTCAGAATCTTCGAAATCGACCCTAGCGGCACCATCGTTAATAAAGTGAAGTAGTACATAAAGTACGTGATTTGACAGTTCTTGGTCCGTTTTTCGGCCGAAAATTTTAGCAGGAATTAGTAGGGAGTGTCCACACCTTGTTATTCTATGCATCTTGGTATAATCTAATAAAACAAGTTGCAGAATGAGCTCATATTAAAACACGAATGCGAAATTCGAAAACGAGCGAGGAAGGAGCGAGTTTTCGAATTCATGAGTGTTGGAATTATCTTCTGCAACGAGTCTTGGACGATATTTTCTCTATTTCAGGCAAGGTTTGTAAAATACTGTTGAATTTTAATTAGAAATTAGGATTATACATCCTAGTGACTTTAGTATTGTATCTTGGCAGTTGGTGTGACTGTTACGAAATTTGACAGATTACGTAATTTGAATTTGAATGGTACATAGAGCCTGGAGATCAGATTTACTACAGTTTCCTAATAGTATGAATGATTAAAAATTAGGGAATCTCTAGTACCTACCTTCTTTTTTAACGAAAATAAAACATTTCCTCTCAAAGATCATTTCACTACATCCAGATTACATTATATTGACAATTGACGTGTGTTGAAATTAGATAGAATCGAATGTTAATACTGACAACCACAAAACAAAAATTATCCCTAAAAAAAATGCAGGAATGAGTTGAATACAGCACTGTTCTTAGTGCGGTAATGAACTCATTACGATACTGAAATAGTGAAAGAATATTATAATAGTGATACGACACACACGATGTTCAAGCTGAATGAGGTTAAGTTTTGATGCAATTCTTCAATAAACACACATCAGTGATGTCTGAGGATATTTGGGAGAAGTTAAGAAGTTAAATTAATATTGCTTAGATTCTAGATGTATTTTGTTTATCAATTTAATCGTTATACAAGACGTGAAAAAGTTGAATGAATGAGCTGCCCTGAGAAGCCAGGCATGTATAAAACATCGGAATTAAGTAATTAGTACATGATTTAGTAATTATTATTTAATGAACCTGTTGATTAATGACAGCTTTTAACGTTCGAGATTATTATTCGTTAAATTATTAAACGAGTTGATTACATTATTTTTCCGTCGACCTCGTTCCGAATTGAAAGAATTCTGGATTGAAAAAAAGTTTATTTTCCATAATAGACTAATTGGACAGAATGGAAATTTTCTATGTATTTCGATATATTTATATTTATGATGCTGATGGAGCAATTGGAAAAACTCATAGGCGGAATGTTAGACATGAGGCCTGAATATTCCACATTGATATCGTTGCCTATGGTATCCGTTAAGGAATGTAAGGCGAAAAAATGAATATTTTAAATCAAAAAATCACAGTGTGTTTGGGACATAAAAAGGTAAGTTTTCAATAAATTTAGTCCAAAAAAAAAATTTCTAAAAAATTTAAATAAAAAATTGGTTCAAGCCCCGTGGACAGGAGCTTCGGCGATCTTGTTCAAACTTTGACAAATCATATCTTCGAAAGTATTGGTAAGAGTTGGGAATTATTTCAATGGATTCTTACGATAGAACTTCATAATAGCAGAAATTAAATTCAAACATCATGAAAGAATTTAAATTCCACAAGAGTTCCAAAAATTATTAATCCAAAACCAATAGACCAACTCTACCCAACAACGAACTCATCCGAGATATTCGTTCATCAATTCTATGATGAACGATATATTTTTTCTTCAAATCCACTCTGAAAATTATATTATATTAATTGAAACTTTAGCCAATATTTCAGTTATGTTTTTACTGGAGATATTCTGAACTCGATATTATTAACTTACCATTACCATTCCCATCATCATATGGATTAACCATGGCCATTAAATATCAAATTTTGACATATCATGTCTCAGGAAAATAAGTTGACATGTATCAACACAGATCATATTATTAATTCATAGATTATTAATTCATAGATAGAATAATTATCGCATTCTGTGAAAAGACAGAAGTACGATTTATTACTGAAGTTCTTGAATCTTGAGAAATACTAATTTTGAAATTTGTAATGTTACTTCGAAATCATCTGACCGATTTTGCCCAATATCGAACTTAGCCGAGATATTTATCTCCCAAACCTATTCTGAAAATTCAATTGTCTAGCTCATTCCGTTCGTGAGTAATCGTGTTAACGGCTGGCAGAGGCTGGACAGAATCGATTTCGACCACGTATTCTTGATCAGTGAGTCGAACCAAATCGTTTGAGACCATTTTCAGCCAAAAATTCGAAAAGTACAGACATTTGGCCAAATAGATAAGCACTCTGTTCCGAGGAACAAGAGCGCCAAAAACCAAAAACTTGGTTATTTGAATTTTTCACACAAATTTTGAGGTTATGTGAAAAAAGTGGATTTGTAATTTTTCCGGAAATCGAGACAAACCGTTTTTCACCCTTAAAAACTAACCGCCCTCAGATCTCCTGTAAATTACTCCTTTTCCTCGGAACAGAGTGCTTATCAATTTGCCCAAATGCCTTTAATTTTCGAATTTTTGGCTGATCAAGAATCCGTGGTCGAAATCGATTATGTCCGGCCGGCCGTTAACACGATAACTCTCGAACGAAAGGAGTTAGAGGAATGACATTTGCAGGGCAGGTTTGAAGCGTGAATATCTCGGACAAGTTCGTAAATGGGCAAAATCCTCCAAGCGGTTGCGGAGTTATGCTAGTTTTTAGTAAAAACATTTTTATGGATATTTTTCTGAAACCGATCACTCGATCTGTCTGAAATTTAGCATCAAATTGTAGATTAATGGCCTTTATATGCATGGGAAGTTTTGTATTGACAGGCTTGCCATAAAGTGTCAAAAAAAAATTGAAAAATTTTTAAATTTTGTTTCTACAATAACTCTCGAACAGAATGAGTTAGGCAGTTGAAATTTTCAGAGTAGGTTTGAGAAATGAATATCTCGGTGAAGTTCGTTATTGGGCATGATGGTTTCGGAGTAGCAAAAATAATTTTTTTTTTCACATTATAAATTTAAAATTCAATTCTTTTGAAGATGCAGTTTCACCATAGAAATCCATTGATATCATTTTCAACTCTAACAAGCTAATAATTTGGGGGATATGATTTATGGAAATTTCAAAAATGAATCGTACTTCTATGTTTCATCAGAATGCTGTACCTACTCAATTATTCTATCTATGAATTCTTAAATGATATGTTTTCTTAGATGTCATCTTATTTTCCTATGAGAGATAATTGTCAAAATCATTTCCTGGTGCGTAGAATTATAAGGATGATATGATAATATACTTTTAAGGTGATAATATAATGCCCGTGGATAATCCATATGATGATGGAAATATATTCTAAGGTAAGATACATAATAAAATTGGGTTCAGAATATCTCCAGTAAAAACAAAACTGCAATATTGTCTAAGTTTTAATTGATATAATTTAATTTTCAGAGTAGAAATGAGGAATGAAGATCTCGGATAAGTTGGTTATTAGGGAGAATTGGTCTGTTTGAATTTAATTTCTTTCATGATGCAGTTCTATCGTAAGAATCCATTTATAATATTCCCAGAGACCAATGATTTCGGAGATATTATTTGTCAAAGTTTGAACAAGAGCGCAAAAGCTCCTGTCCAAGGGCTTAATTGAACTATTTTTTTTTTTCGAAAATTATCGACCCTGGTCTTTCCATGCAACCTTTGAATCCGGAGCAGATTTATTTTCAATTATTAGACACCGAGTATCTGGGACATCGAATAAAATAGAGGAACGACGGAAGTAACACTCAATCGAGCAATTCCTGAAGAGCAGAATGTCAGGATGGAAATTCTTTCGCATGTGAAATCCCTCTGGGAATTTGTCGAATATCTACACTTCTTATTGAAAATCAGCTCGAAATGTAAAATGTCATTGACAGATTTCCCGGAATGGGATTGCATCTACTCGCATTTTCTATTCTCTGCCTACTTGCTTATTCATGGAAGGGGGGAGGATTTTTTTTTGCTTCGGCCTGCAGCATATTTCACGGTATATGCAGCGTTTTATTCCGGGATGTTTATCTTGAACTGACTCGTCAGATTTCCGCTAGGATTTATGTTACGCGAAGCTACTGGAAACTGAGAGGAAAATCAACAATTTTAATCTGCTTATTTGCGTCCGCATCAGTTCCTTGAAAGGCAAAGCTGAAACAAAGTTGAAGGTCACCATGAAGAACACGGATATTTCACAAATTAAGGACGGAACAATTCAATTTTTCCGTGACTTCTTTACATTGTTCCAACAATGAGTTTCATTGCCGTCATCGCCCGTAATGAGACTGGAAAAACGAGAAAAGACTGGACATTTTTCGTGTACAATAGAAGCTATTATACTCGTTAAATTAACAACAGTTAATTCCCAAAATATCTTGTTCGAGAATAATCTCATTCTAGATTTTTCTCGCACTGAAAGAAATTTCGTCGCTCAGTGATGGAGCATTGGAGTCAGGAACCGAAGGCCCCAAGTTCAATCCCGAGGCTAGGAAAGACATTTTCTAGTCACTGTGATCGACACAGTAACAGAGCCTATAGACCACATTAGTTAGGTTAGAATCAGTCGCTTGGCGGGAGATCCATATTCAAATTTTTTAACAAGGAATTTCAACTTTGAGATGAAACCACCCTATTTAAAAGAGAATGTTAGTACAGAGACAACAAGTATTGGGTACCTTCATCATAAGTGCATGTTGTCACGTTATTTCCACATCAAAATCTACTTCTATTTATTCTTAAATCAAAATTGAAACCATTCTAGTTCGAAAGATTTCCGTATGTCGTAGATGACTTCTGTTGTGCGTCATTACAAGGCCGATTTAGGGTTATGTTATTATTTTTGACTGATTTCGAGTGAGCTAAGACATACGTCAATCGAATTTGGTGAACACTTTTTTATTTATTAATTATTTTGGAAATATACAATTTTGTTATGAAAACTTGATTCTAGATGATTGAGAAAGGTTCACAGAATCTATTTCAACCAAAATAAACCTTAAGAAATTAGCCAAAGTATCTAAAAACAGGGGAGAAATTCGCGTAAATTTTAGGTCCATAAGAAATGCACAGGGAATTCAGTGCTCGGATCCACGGATGGATCGTAATTCAAATTTCCCGCCTAACCTAACTAATGTGGTCTATACACAGGACACAACTGATTCTCCTCATTCGCTCAAACTTAAGAGCTTATGAATTGTCTCCTTGGGGAAGACCTAGGAGGATCAATATAATAATAATATAAAATAAAAAATATTCTTAGTAAACCACAGGGCTGAAGACTTACCGTGATAATTTTGTACCAATGACTTTGGGGATTTTAGCGGAAAATGGTACTTAAGCATTGAATTAGACTCCATCCGGCACTTGAAAACTCGATAGTTTTCAGAAGAAATATCATAGGGTCTCGTTCCTTGCAGAATAGATTCGAAGCAGTAATGGCAAAAAATATCTACTAGTTGTAGAATATCGATATAAAGACGTGTTTAAAATTTTGTGAGAACCGTACCCCTAGAAAATTCCGAAAAAATTACGAAAAAAAAATTGTTTCAAGCGCGTATGTTCTATTATCCATTCTCCTGTATTGGACACTCTTAATCGAAGTTACCATGGTAAATTCGATCCTGATTGAATTGAGCAAAAATTGTCGACAATATACAACTAATTACCATGTTTGAATTGGATCGTATTCGTATTATTTGAGTTATTGATGAAATAACAACAAAATTTCAGGTATAACTCCAATACCTTTTGGTCGATTATGCCTATTAACAAACTCAATTATCAAATTTGGATGCGCAACCTACAATAAAGATTGCGCTATCTCTTTCATTTCTCAAGTTATCGTGGGATGAATAATATTTTTTTAATTTTCTAGTGATACGATTCTTTCAAAATTTCACTAGCTACCAAGTTTCAATTCGATCGGATCTGTATTGGTTAAAGACAAAACTAGTACTCGAAAACCGTTGGGTCGATTATGCCCATTAACGAACTTTTGCGTCGTATTTGGTTTTGCACCACCTACCCTGAAAATTTGATACCGATATCGCTTTCAGTTCGGAAGTTAACTTGGCACCAGCCGGCCGGATAGAATCGAATTTGACCTCGAGGTCTTCTTCAGCTAGTCGAACCTAATCGTTTGAGACCATTTTCAGCGGAAAATTCGAACATGACAGACATCTGGGCAAAATGATCTCACGCTGTTTGCCAAAACATGAGCTCAATTAACAGATTAACTTCTGGAGTACTCTTCCATCAGTCCAGCTAGTTCGTAACTTCAGCGATATAGGAACTACGAACTATTACATGTTTACTCTCAGTAGCACATAGTTACTGAGTTTCGGAGTATGAATTCCTTATATTCCATGAGAATTCAACACAAGAGCTGCGGAATGCACAATTAACTTTTCACGTTGATTACAAATTCCGAAATCCGAAGTTAGTTTGTAATCTACCTCGCTCTACCAATCTGCCAACTATCGATTTCGGTTGGTCTGTTTATGACCAAAGCTCGGTTCAAGTTTCGTCTCAGTTCTAAAGAAAATTGTCGAACGTCAGATTTGCTTTAAAATGTTAGTATTAGTAGAAACGCCAATATCAGTCTCTACAGGGTGAATCCTCAAGTTGTACGTTTGTTTTAACCATGTATTCCTCTCATCAATTAAATACTTTTCTCGTTTACCATTTTTCCAGATTCGGCTCAGGTAAAAATTATGTGTTTAAAGATTTTACAATGTGCTGATCCACGACTGCACTCTCTTTAACTGTTGAACACATAAACACTTACTGGATTCAATATCGAATAATTATCTGATAGCTTTATTATCTGATGCTCTAAATTCAAAGAAATTTTTTAGAAAACTTATTTACTCTCAAGTCTTATAAAATGGTTTTTAATAATCTTCATGTTGCATTTTTGAAAAAAACTCTTCCTGAATATTATAGCACTGACTTCAACTTGATTTTCATTAAATATCCACTGTAAGATTATCCACAATATCTTCATCGCCTATTATCACATTCACTAAATATTTTAATTCGCATCATGTAAATGAATACAATGAACCTACTGATACCTGTTTCTGCTATTTGGCTCCTTCAGGACAGGGCAACCAAGAAACCAAGAAAAAGATGGAAAGAAAAACTGAAAAAAGGTGACACCTGTCACCTATTTTCAGTCACTGAACATCGTTCAAGGTTTCCGCATCGCATAGGGTCGGAGTTCGTAAGGATTTCCCTAGGTGGCTCTGGCGAGATTTTTCTCTCCAGCAGTTCACAACAATGGGGTTCAAGTTTCCTAGAGCTTCTTCGTTTTGTCATTCAGTGTGCTAAGTTACGCTGATGATTGGTAATAACTATGGAACCGGTACGTATCTGCCTGACTGACACATTCCTCTTTGGGAGAACACTGAGCGAGAATTTGACCAGTCCAGATCACGAAGGAATATATTTTTATGTTCAAAATCGATGAATATTTCACCGTATTTCTTTTAGTTATTAGCAATTAACTTGCAGTTCACCTTATTCAATGAACTTTGAGTTTCACGAAATGACTGATTTCAGTTTAGAACTTCGCGCTAGTACAACCTAAAGAGTAAGTCCAGATGCGTATTAAGTATGCCATTGAATTAGCGTCAGCTTCAATTTCACATTTTTGGCGCTCTTGTTCCTCGGAACAGAGTGCTTATCAATTTACCCAAATTTCTGTAATTTTCGTATTTTTTTTATGAAAATGGTCTCAAACGATTTGGTTCGACTCACTGATAAAGAATTCGTGGTCAAAATCGATTCTGTCCGGCCGGTCCGGCCATTAACACGATTACTCTCGAACGGAATGAGCTAGACAGTTGAAATTTTCAGAGTAGGTTTGGGACATGAATATCTCGGTTAATTTCGTTACTAAGCAAACTCTGGTTTCATATGTGAGTAACGAAGACAATTATTTCTTTTTTAATTAAAAATAACAACGAAACAACATCAACGAAGAAACAACTATATCGTACCGTTTCGGAGTCTATATCAGACTCCTTCGTCAGACGTTTAACGAAAAAATCTTCAGAATTATTTTGTTGACAAAATAATTCTGAAGATTTTTTCGTTAAGCGTCTGACGAAGGAGTCTGATATAGACTCCGAAACGTTACGATATAGTTGTTTCTTCGTTGATGTAGTTTCGTTGTTATTTGTTAGGCAACATTGTTCGATTGATTGCTTCTGACAAATATCTTGTATTTCTTACGCAGGAGCAAATCACATAATAATAAATTTTTTATTTTATAGATATTTTTCAGAGTTTGGGAGAGAAAAAACCCAGAAAGAAACCATTCAATGATGAATATACCTCCCACGGTATACTTTAATGATTACTTAATTTATTTTTAATATGCAGTTTCACCACGAGAATCCATGGATATCATTTTCAACTCTCACAAGCTAATACTTTCGGAGATATGATTTTTCATAATTTCAATAATACATCGTACTTCTATGTTTTCACAGAATGCGAATTCTATCTGTGTTCTTTCAGTGTTCACTATCATGTCATCCTATCTACCTATAAGAGACTGGTCAAATGTAAAGCTGTTCTAGAAAACAGAGTATGATTGAATGCAAAATGATCAATTATTTAAAAACATATTTATATTGATAAGTCAGTTTATATTGCCATACGAAAATATTAAGAGTGATTATTTTTTTTTATTTTCTGGTAAAAATGACAAGCTAACTCGAGCAATCTATGGAGAAGTTATTACTATAACGATATTTAACTACTATAACAATTTACCATATTATTATTGAACTTTGAGTTCCAATAATAATATGATAATATAATAAAATAATAAATAATTTTCAGTAGTTCCTATATAGGAATCTGATTATATAATCAGATTATGTACGATGATGTCTCACTCCACCCCGATAGTAGGGTTTAGAAGTTTAGACGATTTAGATATAGCTGAAACTTACACACTAAGGGCCAGTTTTTCAGTTGCAACAGTTACTCGCAACCTCGAGTTAACTGGCAATTGAGAAACAGACCTAGGCTTGTCGTACACTTTGGACAATATCGAATCTTTGAAGCTTGTTTTTTTTTAACCATTAAGCTAAACCGGTGGAATTGTCCAAAAAAATAAGCGTTTCATTAGTCAATTCATTCCAAGTTACCAGAGATAGAGCTATCTACAAATATTATCATAGATGGAGCAATTTCTACTAAAGAAACAGTTTCTATGTCTGAAATAGGGTTTAGACAAAATGGATTTCGTGTGTTGTACAATTCATATGAAATATATATTGTACTCGCAAATTTTGGGCATACCTCACCCAAAGTTACAAATTGAGCGAATAATAAAATAAAACATCTAGAACGGAATGAATTAAAGATTTGAAATTTTCAAAGCAGATTTGAGGAATGAATATCTAAGATAAGTTCGTTATTGGTAGAATCGGTCTGGTGGTTTCGGATTAATAATTTTTGGCAATCTTTTTTTTAAATGACACCTTTTGATATTAATTCGTTTCGTGATGCAGTTCTATCCTAAGAATCCATCGATATCATTACCAACTCTGAGAAACCAATACTTTTGGAGATACGATTGGTCAAAGTTTGAACAAGAGCGCCAAAAAGCTCATGTCCACAGGTTTTTTGCACTTTTTTAATATCTTGCAATTTTTGTTTCGAAGATTTTTCGTAAAATGTTGTATGTATCACTCGTATAAGTTGGTCCTGTCATAAACGTTTTCACCATCGAATGCGACAGAATATTCTATTAAAGGAATAAATATGGTTAGACCAAACGAGCCATTATTTATAAGGCTCCAAAGTATGCTTCGGGTCCCGAAAATAGGATTAAGACATTCGCCAAAAAATTCTCTAAAGAAAATAAATTGCAGGGGATCTTCTTAATTCTGGTTATGAGTTTCAACTCCAACTTTTGCGTTCTCTCCTTTATTACTTCCTCTTCTCACATCGTCCGCTTCTTTATTGTTATTTACTATTTATTACTATATTATACGGCTGCCTTCTGCCTTCCAGACCGACTTTCCTCATAAATTTCCACGCGAGAATTTGTGCTATGAGTCTTGGTTAGAAGTAGCGGTAAAAAAAATTCTGGAAGCAAATTTGATAATTCCCCGTACACTCGAAAGAAATTCATATATTTCCACCATTTGGATGTATAGCGTGAGTCAATTCTATATTTCATTAATTCATAAATATGTAAGGTATATTAATTATTTGCCTTTTTGGCGCTCTTGTTCCTCGGAACAGAGAGCTTATCAATTTGCCCAAATGTCTGTAATTTTCGGATTTTTGGATGAAATGGTCTTAAACGATTTGGTTCGACGCACTGATCAAGAATACGTGGTCAAAATCGATTCTGCCTGGCCGGCCCTCCGTTAACAAGATAACATTGAACGGAATGGGCTAGACAGTTGAAATTTTCAGAGTAGGTTTGGGACATAAATCTCTCGGAGATATGATTTTTCAAAATTTCAATAATAAATCGTGCTTCTATGTTTTTAGAGAATGCTGTACTTAATTATTATATCTATGAATTATTCTGTGTTTAGTCGTATACATGTCATCTTATTTTCCTATAAGAGACATGTCAAATTTATATCTGGTTCGTTATTCTTGATATAAAATATCCCTCCTGTTCTAGAAAAAAAGTATGATTGAATGCGAACTGACCTATGAAATAACCTCAGCTATCATAGAATTATGAGAATGATATGATATTATACCTTCAAGGGGATAATATAATGCCCGTGGATAATCTATATGATGGAAATATATACCTACTATTACTAAGTTAATTAAATTGGTTTCAGAATATCTCCAGTAAAAACAAAACTGAAATATTGGTAAAATATAATTTTCAGAGTAGATTTGTAGATTTTTGAATAATTTTTTTTCAAATGACACTTTTTAATTCAATTTGTTTGACAATGCAGTTTTAACATGAGAATCCATTGATGGCATTTCCAAAACTGAGAAATCAATACTTTCAGAGATATGATTTATGCCAAAGCTCCTGTCCACAGGGCTCTCCCACATTTGGGAGATCATGTTTCAGAAGATTTAGAATTGTATCATTTTAATGATGTAGTTCATGAAGGCAATAGAAAAGAACAACATAATGGAATCATCAAAAGAAATTACTGTTTGTCGACCACCGAGGTTAATATTATGTACCTTTTACTTCCTTAAGTAGTGAGACATGTTCCAATATACAGTATCTTCATAGTGTTGCTTGCAAAAAAATGCTGAAATATTGATCTACATTTGTGTATCAAATATTCTTTTATGCGTTAAGTTTCATAATACAGAATGAATGTGTTAGTGATATGAACTATTAAATTATGAAAAGAGGATTGTATTTTATTAATATATTTTGAACTAATAAGGTAATTTGTTGGTCAGCCTATACCTATTCAAATATCAGGAATAAATAGACAATCTGCTATGATTGTCTTCAGCCTTGCTTTAGACATTTCGATGATACCTTCCTTAGGTATTTCGAGTTGTGAAAACTATGCACCGAGTGTAAGTTGCAACAACCCATTCCACGAGGTTGAATCATTGCTGGTGGCCCATTCATTCTTGATAAATAAACTGTTATTCTAATTTTATTTCTTCTATAGTGCAGATCTATCATAAGAATCCATTGATATCATTCCCAACTCTGAGAAACTAATTCTTTCGCAGATATGGTTTGTCAAAAATTGCACAAGAGCGCCAAAACTCCTGCCCCAGAGCTTCCCCTTTTTCTATGAAATAGCAATTAGAGCTTGATACGTAAAATATAGTATACTATCCAAAGAGCATGTAATGATTGCTAATACTCTCGTAAATGATTCGAATGTGCATTGTTCTTACACGCAAGTTGAATACTATGGTGTTTCTAATGGATGCTGTCTAACATAATTATATATTTCATTTTCGTTTTCTAAGTCGATTCTGCATATCGTACTAAATCAAATAATAACATTGTAAGTGATAATTACAAAATGCCCCAACGAATTATCATGAATTCATGAAATTTTGCTTAAAGGAGGACTACATCATTCCCCCTATACAGGGTGTCCTGGTACAACGTGATTATTTCTTAGATGTGAATAAAGTATACAAAAATTGGTTCAAGCCCTGTGGGCAGGAGCTTTTTGGCGCTCTTGTTCAAACAGACATATTATATCTCCGAAAGTATTGCTTTCTCAGAGTTGGGAATTATATCAATGGATTCCTATGATAGGACTGCACCATGAAAGATATTAAATTTAAAAAAGTGTCGTTCAAGAAAAATGCTTCAATAATCATCTTTAAAAAAAAAAGAGTAATCTACAATGCTTCAATGCTTTAAAAATTGTCATTAAATTGATTTATCAAAGATTAAAGGAGCAATCTGCAATGATTCAACCTCATGGAATGGGTTGTTGCAACTCACACTCGGTGCATAGTTTTCACAACTCGAAATACCTAAGGAAAATATCATTGAAATGTCTAGAGCAAGGCTGGAGACAATCATAGCAGAATGTCCATTTATTCCGGATATTTTAGTAGGTAGTGGATTACGAACAAATTATTTTAATAGTTCAAAATTATATTGATAAAATACTATCCTCTTTTCATAATTTGAAATTTAATAGTTCATACCACTAACACATTATTTTCTGTATTATAAACCTTAACTCAAGAAAAAATGATTGATACACAAATGTAGATCCATATTCCACTATTTTTTTGCAAGCAACATTATGTAAATACTGTATATAGGTACATGTCTCACTACCACTACTTAAGGAAGTAAAAGGTAATATTAACCTCAGTGGTCAACGAACAGTAATTTCTTTTGATAATTCCATTATGTTCTTCTTTCCTATTGCCTACATAAACTACATCAAAACAGTTTTGTATATATTCACACATTCAAGAATCGAATACTTGCTTTCCAATAGAAAATATACGAATTGACTATCTCTAATAGCTAGAAAAGATGACATTTATGAATAGCCACACAGACAGATTCAGTGTTCACATTCTGTGAATACATAGAACTTACGATGTAATATTAAAACTTTGAAACATCATATCTCCGAAAGTATTAGCTTGTTAGAGTTGAAAATGATAACAATGGATTCTTATGATGAAACTGCATCTTGAAAAAAATTTAATTCAAAAGTTGTATTGTAAAAAAAATATTCGTTTCCGTTACTCCGAAACTATCAGACTGGTTTCGCCCAATAACGAACTCAACCGAGATATTTATCTCTCAAACCTACTATGAAAATTTCAACTGTCTAGCTCATTCCGTTCGAGAGTTATCGTGTTAACGGCCGGCCGGATAGAATCGATTCCTACCACGGATTCTTGATCAGTGAGTCGAACCAAATCGTTTAAGACTATTTACAGCCAAAACTTCGAAAATTACAGACATTTGGGCAAACTAATAAGCATTCTGTTCCGAGGAACAAGAGCGCCAAAAAACGAGTCAGGGATGCTGTAATTGTTTTTCCTACAACGCGTCCCTGCAAAGACATGTGCCTCCAAATGGTACTCCCATAATGCAGTTTGTATTGTGATAACTTCCGAACGACTCAACCGATTCTGGTAATTTTTCGAATTTGAATCAAAACAAATATCAGTAATGATTTGTTTCCAACACCTTCCCCATAAGTCTTCCAGACCGCCAAGTACGGACTGACCCTAGCATTTAATAGACAAAAACTTTTTTTTATGGTTGAAGATATCGGCGAAATTACCCCATTTATGTATTTTATGATTAATTATACTGAAATAATTCCTATGAGATATTGAAATATTCAATGTGGAAATCACTACGGTTTCATTAGACAAAACATTTCTAATTTAGACTGAAAATAAAACAACGATTTCAAACCATAATGTGAGTAGCAGCTTTCGCCCAATGCATCACGGGCTGCAAAAATACGAAATCAGAGTAACGGGGTTTTACACCGTTGCACAATAAAGGGTTGACCTTGTTCAGTTTGATTTACGCCCTGTGTGTACATCATTCGAAATATACAGGGTGGTTCGCTTGATATCACCCCAGAAAGAAAATGAGCCAAATTCACCCTGTATCTCGATTACGAAGACAGTCAGAGCCAATAAATGTGGTATACCTAAAACCACCTCGGTGCTCTCTATTCGTCTTCTAAGAATTTCCGTTTCCCAATGGAACACTCTGTATATTCAAGCCGTTGAGTAATGAGAATTCTGATCGTTTACTGGTTTAAACATTAAATATTGAAAATTCTAATCACTGATTGGTCCAGAGCCGTGAATTCTGAATAAAAATTCATGTTTTTTTATGCCTTATGCGTATTGATTTATGAATACTCTCGATAAACTGAAAGAGCACTTGAAAGGGATACCTCGGATATTAAAACGAGATGAGAAAATAATTATCTCGTGGTAATAGCGCATTTGCTTCATGTCGCCTCGAATTTAATTTCTGTTTACATTTCAGAGTTGAAATAGAAGGATATTCTTTTCTTGACCTTCCATGTTTTTCCATGGAATGAATAATGTGCTCATAAAATAGAACTAACATGTCGTTAAAATTACGGAAATCTCGGTGGAAATTCAATATGATGTAGTTCCAGTGAGAATTTTATCAAGAAATGGTCACATTTCCTCATTTCATAACGACATTAGAAATTAATGATATGCTACTTTTGTTTTTTGTAGATAGTAATGAAATACATTTTGCGATAAGTTCCGCTTGAAAGATAATACGGACGCAGAAACCTTTGTGTTTCCTAACATAGGATCATCAGAGTTTTCCCTTTACTCACCTACTTGATATTTTAGTTCATCATTTTCGCGTATATATTTATTATTATTTATTATTATTATTATTAATTCCATGATAAGAGTCAAGGCATACGCCTATGGGACTCATACAAATAAAAATCAAATATGATGCACGTATTGACTAATGTAAACAAAAAAAAAAAGAAAAGAACAAAACTCCAACAAGAGAAAGAGGTAAAAATAAACTAATTAAAAATAAACTAATTATGAACTAATTATGAATGAGTCACCTTCACTAGCACTAACGCTCAGAATTAAACCAACCATCAAAAGAATTCTTGAAACCGTTGACTGTGTTGGATCTTATTACAGTCTCCGGTAACCTATTCCAAGTGTCGAACACCCTGTTACTGAAATAATGCTGTCTCTGAGTAGTCTTAAAATTTTCCCTGTACAACTTCAATGAGTGTCCACGCAGATTCAGATTGTGGCTCAGTTGGAATAGGTGGGACATATTACAGCCAAGGATATTTTTCAATATTCGAAAAGCCACTATTGCGTCACCTCGCATCCTTCGGTCCACGAATGGTGTAAGCCGAAATATTTCCATGCGATTTTCGTAACTAGGACGCACACGACCATATGGAATTCTTGTAACACGACGCTGTATTGTCTCCAGTAAATTAGTATCACCCACAAGAGTTGGACCCCAGACGGGCCCTGCGTATTCCATGATGGGTCGGATATAAGTCTTGTATAAAACTGAACATGTACTGGGGTCACAACCCCTGAAAGTTCGTTGGAAGAGATAATATGTTAAGCGAGATGCCTTCGAATATATGCTATGGATATGATTCGACCATGTTAAGTCATGGGTTATTGTCACCCCCAAGTCAACCTGGGACTCCGTACTCACAATTCTGGTTCCATACAAAAAGTAACATTTCTTGGGGTTATTCTTACCAATATGGAGGACCGTACATTTTTCAATGTTCAGTGGGAGAAGCCAATTGGCACACCAATGGGAAACACTATCCAAATCATGTTGCAGTGTACTTGTATTGGACAGTGGATAATTGTAGATTTTAACATCATCCGCAAAAAAAGAAGACGGAGAAGAGATATGGTGGCATTTGGGTTATAATTTATTATGTTTCCTGTTTCCCTAATTCACTCGAGTTGAATGATTGTATACTAGTTGATATAATTATTTCAACTTGTCTTTCATATAAACTGATGCTTGGCGACAATGTTTGTATTCATCGAAAATATATTTCTGTGGAGGTTATTACATCAATTGATCTATTATTCGAAGATCGAGTGCGCCAAAGCTCCAGTGGCTACTTCAATGCTTTTATATTAATTAGAATGAACATTGAACAAATGAAGAGGAGAATATTCTGTGGTATCCTTCACATCAATATGTTCGCATTTGATATACTCGAAGATGGTACAAAATGGACAGTCTCCTATCATCATATCCCACACAGGCTCGACGGACCGAAAAATATTATTAAATTCGATTAAAACAGCTTCCAGTTATGAGTTTGAATTCTCATAGAATGTTCAAGAACACCCTGTAGAGAGAAAAACAAATGCGCTTCGAAACTGAGAATTGTTTTTCCGGAAAACTATGTACTGGACTTTTTTCCGGAGGAACAATTCTTTCTCCGTAGGGCCCTGATATTGTGCAATATTTGTTAAGCGGTTATTCGGACAAGATATAGGAACCTTTGTTACTTTGTTCAAATGGATGTATGAGGATAGACGAGGCACAGGTGGGCAATGAGACCACTTCTATCCAAAGCCACTCGTGGAACACCTCAAGGGGGGGTAACATCTCCCCTTCTTCGGAGCCTAGTGGTGGATGAGCTCCTCCACAAGCTAACGGAGCTCGGCTTCGGGTGTATAGGCTATGCTCATGACATAGTCCTAATAGTCAGAGGTAAATTCGTCAAAGTATAAAAGCTTGCCTACGTGTGTATCACTCGAGCTTGGCACTTCAGATTATCACAATTTGCACACCTCTTAATGTAGCAACAGACAGAATGCCCTATGAAGCCATTCTCAGAATATCTAGGAAAGGAACAGATAATGAGAGTATTAAAAACCAGAAAACCTGGTCCTCTCTTACAAGGTACATTTCATCAGCCAATCTTCCTAGTTATGAAATGATTAAGAAAGTAAGCATTGGAAAGAACTTCACTACCTATACTACTACCTATAGGTAGAAAGAAACACTGGGACAGGGAATCCACCAAGTTCTTAAAAAAGTAGTATTAAATGGTACACAGGCTGGTATACCATATGGTTCATAAACCCATATAGGAGCTGACCAAAAAAGGAGCTCGAACCCCTTTTATTGGCCCGTAACCCTGCTGTGGGGAAGGTAGATACACCTACAATAGTGAATTTCGAATTTAACTGAAAGAGGTAAACTCTGAAGAAGAGTATTACTTCAAAAAGTTTCACCCTGCACCTCCTCACTGGTTTCCTCAAGGAATGATTTGGGCAACTGGACTTCATCGGAACTCTGGAACTGAAAGGCGAGATGTAGATGGTGAGGACATCAACAGATCTGATGGGGGACCACAATATACAATATATATCTTTTGTTCAAAGTGAATAGATCCAATTATTTTTGAGCTACAAGCAAAGAATTTTGGAATGTTTTGGATATATTCTGAATTGCCCTCTGTTCATGAAACAAATGCGACAATATCATGAATTTTAAGAAACAAAGTGATTGCTTTTCCGCTTCGAACGTGATAATCAGTTATTTTGAAAATCACGTACAGGGTGTTCACCAAACCCAAATCGGACAAATCTTTATTTATAAAGTACGGTCCTGATATTCGGAATTTCTTTGTAAAGTTTCATTTTGACTGAATATGGAGATCTCTGATATTTAATTTGAATCAAATCGAATCAGTAATTTTCGAGCTATTGGTTCGACCAGGGCTCCCTAAACTGTGCGTCGCGACGCACTGTGGCGTCGCGATATTGTCCCAGGGGCGACGCATGTCGATGTGACAGAGTCGAGACAGCTGATAACCTATTACTAGGCTAGTGCTAAAATTGGTAAATATTTCTGAGTTGAGGGGCCGTCGTAAAAAAATGTCCCAATGGCGTCAGTAAAAATAAGTTTGGGAAACCCTAGGTTAGACAATTGTTTGGTAATATGTACTTATAAAACACCTTGAATTGCAAAAATGAACTGCCCCATTAAATTGATATTACTGGATTCGAAGTCACCAAGGCTTGTTCTACTCAGGGTTCAACCATGTACACTTACTCACCGGACTCTCTGTATTTGCCGTAAAACCGAATTTTTGTTACTGGAAAATAAAGCAAAATGGTTCAAGCACTGACGTGAAGTCAGGAGCTTTTGCTCGTATGTTCTAGTGTCCATTCTCCACTTAATCGAATTTACCATGTTAAATTCGATTAAGAATGTCCAATAAAGAGAAACGGACAATATAAGTCACCATGGTAAATTCCATTGAGAGTGTCCAATAAAGGAGAATGGACAATAGAACATACGCGCAAATGCTCCTAACTTCACGTCAATGCTTGCACCATTTTTTTTTCGTAATTTCTTTAAAATTTTTTAGTGGTACGGTTCTCACAAAATGTTACGCACGTCTTTATGTCGATATTCTACAACTAGTTAGCAAGCTTCAATTCGTTCGAGTCTATATTTTTTGAATTATCGAGGAAATAATATTCCAGATGGGTATAACTCCGAAACCGTTGGACCGATTACGGTCAACAGCGAATTTAACTCTCCCATTCAGATACCCTGAAAATTACAAGTCCCTATCTCCTTTCGTTCGAGAGTTATCGATGCAACAGTCACCCATCCAGCTACTGAACTCACTCAGGGCTGTTCGGAGCTTCAGCAATATAGATCCCATCGTGTTCAAACTTGGAACTTGGTAGTAGAGTTAGGTTCTGAAGGCTCTCGCAAAATTTTCAGCCATGTCGGATGAATAGTTTCTGATATACATATATATATAGATATATATTAATGTTTATTTAACAGTCGTACTCTATGTGAACAAGGAAAATTTTTCAGGGATGTCGACTGAAAGGAGGCTTGTTGGTTACTCTTTATTTCTTGCCTAGCTTTCGGAAAACATTGTTTCCATCTTCAGGGCCAAAAATGTGAGGTTATTCCTCAGTATAAATCATCAATAAATTAGTTAAAAACATTTAGATATACGAAAGCACATTGTAAATAATTCAACACGTATTCACAGTTTAAAAGAGACGTAATTAAATTAACTTAACCTTAAAATTAAAAAAATATATTTTATCACAGAGTATCACAGTATCGGACTTGAGCTCACAGAGTGTTCAGTCTTCATAATGGTCTTATCCGTTTTTATTCATCCAAAGGTCCATCATAATATTCAGCTTCCTTTTTGTTGGGGTATGTCAGCAAATATGTATATACATTACTTAAATTTTGTGTGTCACTTTTCCTGTTTATTGGATTGCTCTGGTCTGAACACTCTGTGAGCGAAAGACCGATAGGTACTGTGATACTCTGTGATAAAATATATTTTTTTAATTTTAAGGTTAAGTTAATTTAATTACGTCTCTTTTAAACTGTGAATACGTGTTGAAATATTTACAATGTGCTTTCGTATATCTAAATGTTTTTAACTAATTTATTGATGATTTATACTGAGGAATAACCTCACATTTTTGGCCCTGAAGATGGAAACAATGTTTTCCGAAAGCTAGGCAAGAAATAAAGAGTAAACAACAAGCCTCCTTTCAGTCGACATCCCTGAAAAATTTTCCTTGTTCATATAGATATATATATAGATATAGATATATAATTTTTTTCAATTATTTTTTTAAAATTTTATAGTGATACGATCCTCACGAATTTTTGTTGGATCGGTTTTGTGTTTTCCGAGTTAGTGAGGAAATAACAACCAAATTTCAGATGGATATAACTTCAAAACCGTTTAGCCGATTACGCTCATAAACAAACTCGAATGTCGCATTCAGATGCACAACCTAACCTGAAAAATTCAAATCGCTATCTTTTTCCGTTCTCAGGTTATCATAACATAAAAAATAGTTTCTAATAATTTTTGTTTAATTTGGAGCAACACGATTCCCACAAAATTTGACAAACGTGCTTGGGTTTATATTCTTCATCAGGTAGTTGAACCCAATCGTTTGAGACCGTTTTCAGCGAAAACTTCGAAAGTTACAGACATTTGGGCAAAATGATAACGCGATGTTCCCCAGAACATACGCGCAAAAATATAAATTTTAATTTTATGAACATTTGGGAACTCGAACTATGAAATTATTTTTCATCGCTTCATTCCAAAGATAGATTATTTGAGAATAAACTTCAAGTATCAGGTGGCAATAATCAGCCATAATATCAATTTCATCGGCTGCGGAAAGTAAACGCCGAGAATCGGCGACGTCGAGCCCCACGAACGAACTTTTCCAACCTCCAGAGGCCGATTCGACGAAATCCCTTCGGTTCGGCCGCAGTTCGAGACCGTGGATTGTTCCAAATCGGAAACGAGCTTTTTTTAATCATTTTCTCACGTCTCTCATGGATTCAATTAAGAAGGTAATTAAGATTCCTTCGCAGTTCGGCTTAAACGTGATATCTTGTCTAATACCCGGTCGGCATCCTGTTACCACTGGAACGTCTGAAATGCACTCCGGCCATATCTCAATATCAGCGTAATATAACTTATCGTGCCATCTTTATGCCCCCTTTATGGCAGTTATGGCTGGAATTCCAAGAGGGACGGAATGTTCGGAATTGCGGGGAAATGAGAGCCAGAATAGCCCTATTCAAAGTTGGAAAAGTATCTACAAAGTTGTGTTGCGCGTTGTTAGCTATGGCGTTTCCGCTGTCAAAGGGAATCTCAGATGACGCGTGGGTGGAATTGAGACTTGGTGGTTTTCAACGGACATATTGTAGCAGAACTGCGATAGGATTGCTCACATCTTCAAGCGTACTTTCATAATCCAGTCTGTTTCAAAATATTTGGTTCAAGCACTGACGTGAAGTTAGGAGCTTTTGCGCGTATGTTCTACTGTCCATTCTCCTGTATTGGACACTCTTAATCGAATTCACCATGGTAAATTAGATTAAGAGTGTCCAATATACAGGAGAATGCACAATAGGACATACGCGCAAACGCTCCTGACTTGAACCCATTTTTTTTCGTAATTTTTGGCGCTCTAGTTCCTCGGAACTGAGTGCTTATCAATTTGCCCAAATGTCTGTAATTTTCTAATATTTCGATGAAAATGGTCTTAAACGATTTGGTTCGACTCACTGAAGAATCCGTGGTCGAAAGTCATTCTGTCCGGCCGGCCGTAGGCACGATAACTCTCGAACGGAATGAGCTAGAGAGCTGAAATTTTCAGAGTAGGTTTGGGGGATAAATATCTCGGCTAAGTTCGTTATTGGGCAAAATCGGACAGATGGTTTCGGAGTAGCAAAAAAAAAAGTTTTTTTTTACAAAACAAATTCCAAATTAAATTTTTTTTAATAAGCAGTTTTATCATTAGAATCCATTCATATCATTTTTAACTCTAACAAGCTAATACTTTCGGAGATATGATTTTTCAAAATTTCAATGTAAATCGTATTTCACAGATTATTCTATGTATGAATTGTCATAATGTCAACTTGACAGAAGGGAATATTGTAACTTCAAAAATATTGGGGTTGAAATACTCGTATTTTAGCGATGCAACGGGAACCTCACCCGAAAATGTTTGAAAATATTACGTAAATATTGAAAGCATAATTCTGTAGTTCGAGAGAAAATTTGGTGAACGTAGATCAGGAAATTTTTGATCGATTACAAGGTAAATTTTTGGCGCTCTAGTTCCTCGGAACTGAGTGTTTATCAATTTGCCCAAATGTCTGTAATTTTCGAATATTTCGATGAAAATGGTCTTAAACGATTTGGTTCGACTCATTGATCAAGAATCCATGGTCGAAATTCATTCTGTCCGGCCGGCCGGCCGTAGGCACGGTTACTCTCGAACGAAAGGAGTTAGCGGATTGAAAATTGCAAGGTGGGTTTGGAGCGTAAATATCTCGGACAAGTTCGTTCGATATACCTATCTGAAATTTAGCATCAAATTGTAGAATCATGACCTTTATACGCATGTTAAGTTTTGTATTGACCAGATTACCGCAAAGTGTAAAAAAAAAATTTTGAAAATTTAAAAAAAGCTTTTCCACAATAACTCTCGAACGGAATGAGCTAGGTAGTTGAAATTTTCAGAGTAGGTTAGGGAGATGAATATCTCGGTTAAGTTCGTTATTGGGCAAAATTGGCCAGATTTAATTCGATTTCTTCCATGGTGCAGTTCTCATTCTCATGATTGCTCATTTAATCTTGATAAATAAACTATTATTTGAATTGAATTTCCTTTATGATGCAGCTCTATCATATGTATACATTGATATAATTCCCAACTCAGAGAAACCAATACTTTCGGAGATATAATTTGTCTGTTTGAACTAGAGCGCCAGAAAGCTCCTGTCCACAGGGCTTGAACCCATTTTTTAAAAATTTTCTAGTGATACGGCCCGCACAAAATTTTACACACGTCTTCGCAAAATTTCAGTGATCTCGGACTAATAATTTCTTATATATAGCATTTGTTTCAAGGATTTTTTTGAATTTTTCTAGTGACACAATACTCACGGAATTCTACAAGAATTTTCGAGTTGGCATTCTACAACTTATAACCTTGTTTTAATTGGATCGGTTTTAAATTTTTCGAGTTGTTGAGGAAATCACAACCGAATTTCAGATGGGTATAACTCCAAAACAATTTGACCGATTATGCCTATAAACTATCTAAAATGTCGCATTTAGATCCACCACCTAGCCTGAAAATTTCAAGTCAATATCTCTTTCCGTTCTCAGGTTATTGTGACATATTAGTATATTCTAAAACAAGTTGCAGAATGGGCTCCTATTAAAACACGAATGCGAAATTCGAAAAGGAGCGACGAAGGAGCAAGTTTTCGAACGCATGAGTGTTGGAATTGCCTTCTGCAACGAGTATTAGACGACATTTTCTCTATTTCAGACAAGTTTTGTAAAATACTGTTGAAATTTAATGAAAAATTCCTATTATACATCCTAGTGACTTTTGTATTGTATCTTGGTAGTTGGTGTGACTGTTACGAAAGTTGAGAGATTACGGAATTCGAATTTGAAACGTACGTAGGGCATGGAGATCAGATTTAAAACAGTTTCCTAATAGCATGAATGATTCAATATTAGCAAGAAGGAAATATCTAGTACCATATTTTTCAATGAAAATAAAGCTTTTCCTCAACAATTATTTCACTATATCCAGATTATATTGTATTGTCAATTGACGAGTGTTGAAATTTGGTAGTATCGAATGTCAGTGCCGACTACCACAAAACGAAAAATATAACTAGAAACAATGCGGGAATGAGTTCATTCCAGCACTGTTTTTAGTGCTGGAATGGACTCATTACGATACTGAAATAGAGAAATAATATTCTTTAATAATTTTTTAGCGATACAATTCTCACAAAATTTCACCAACTTCCTTAGGTTCGTATTCCATAACTACTCACCAAGTTTCAATTCGATCAAATTACTAATGGTTGAAAACAAAATTTATACTCATAAATCAATGAAAAATTATATACGATTTACACTTATTTATTCAATATTGTGACGCGTTTCGTCGACACAGCGACTCCATCAGACTACATCATACTAAATTCTTAACAAGTTATCTAGGTATAGGGAGATAATAACTTGTAAAGAATTTAGTATGATGAGGTCTGATGAAGTCGCTGTGTCGACAAAACGCGTCACAATATTGAATAAATAAGTGTAAATCGTATATAATTTTTCATTGAGCTAATATGGATTTGCATCAAGTAAAAACCACAAGCATTAAATTTTTACTCAGAAATCGTTATGCCGATTATGCCCATTAACGTACTTGTCCGTCGTATTAGGATGCGCCACCTACCCTGAAAATTTCAAGTCGCTACCTCTTTCCATTCTCAAGTTATCGTGGCAACGGCCAGCTTGCCGGACAGAATCAAATTTGACCAATAATTCTTCGTCAGTGAGTTAATGAACCTAGTCGTACAATTGTCGGCAAAAATTTCGAAAATTACAGATATTTGGGCAAAATGATAACGTGATGTTCCCCAGAACATACGCGCAAAAACATTATTTCGAAATACTGCATTCTCAAGTAACTTTCATATACAGGTTGTTTCTAAATAAATAAATACTATCCTCACCAAATTTTGCAAGAATTTTCGAAACAACCTGCATGTGAAAGTTACTTGAGAATGCAATATTTCGAATATCTATAATTTTCAAGGGGATTCCCCCATTTCAAAGGGCTATAACTTGCAGGGGAAGGGACTAATATGAAAGAACCCCCTTTTTTCGTTGAAGTTTCACCTCCTAAAACTTATACATCAATTCAGAAATATTGCGTTTAATGTTTTATATTATTATCCCAAATATTGAACATTCGGAATCGTGCACTGCAAATGTATACAGTGCGATTCTATAACTTATAAATAAATAATATAATAATATAATATAAATAAATTCAGAAAATCAAGGACAGTTTGCACGTATGTTCTGGGGAACATCGCACTATCATTTTGCCCAAATGTCTGTAATGTTCGAATTTTTTGCCGAAAATGGTCCCAAACGATTAGGTTCAACTAACTGATGAAGAATTCGAGGTCAAATTTGATCCTTTCCGGCCAGCCATCCGGCCATTGCCACGATAACTTGAGAAAGGAAAGAGATAGCAACTTGAAATTTCCAGGGTAGGTGGCGCGTCCCAATACGACGGACAAGTTCGTTAATGGGGATAAACGGCAAAACGGCTTCCGAGTATTACAACAGTTTTGGAGTTATGCCTATCTGAAATTTTGTATTTATTTCCTCCTTAACTCAACCAATGAAACCAATCTATTTAAAACATTACCATGTTTAAATAGGATAGATAGGAGTAGAATGCTGACAGGTAAATTTTTAAGAAATTACTTGAGGATCTTATCATAGATACGATAGAAATTTTTTGTTTAGACTTCAAACCCTAACTTCAAAGACAAGTCCCAAATTTGGACATGATCGGAAATATATTGTTTAGAGATCTGACCAGCATTATGTGAGTTCTGTAGCTGGATTGGTGACCGTTACCACGATAACTTTTGAACGGAAAAAGATAGCGATATGCAATTTTCAGGGTAGGTTGCGCATCCGAATGGAACAGTTATGTTCATTGTTGGGAATAATCGGTCGAAAGGTTTCAGAGTTATACACATCTGAATATTTTCTCGAAAGTTCGGTTTCGGTTTCGGCCAGTTTCGGCCAAGAAATCTAGTTTCGGCCTTAGTTTCGGTTTCGGCCCAAAATGGCCGAAACTTTCGGCCGGGCCGAAACTTCAATGTTCGTGAATTATCCTGGTCGTTTGGCCAGGAGTTATAAGTAGGTATAGATAATTGTCGTACGAGTTATTGTGATCTATCTTTGTTAAGACTGAGAATTCATGAAAATTCACTTTAATGATTATTAATTAGATTACATAGGGTGATTCCAAATAAGACGTGAAACTTGGAGCTGTTGTTTATTTCATATTTATTAATAACCGAAAATCAACGGTTTTTGGAGTTCGGGTGATTTTTGAAAGATTTCTGAACTTGTAGTACATATTTCGTCAATTTTTTCTACGTTGAGCAAATTTGGTGATAATTTTGATTTATTTTCATCAGAAAAGAATATGATATGTACGAAAAAACCAAAACTATGCTGTATAAGAGGTTGAAAAAGAATGAGTATGATTTGAAATGTGGTGTATGAATAAATGAAAAATCAATTTCTAATATCAATTTGTCTCCAACTTTTGAATTTCATTTTGTATGCCAAAATTATTTTAAAAATTTGCCAAATTCCTTCTTCATTCTCTAAAAGATTTCGTTAGATTGCTTAACTAGTTTCGTTTCAGCAGATTTTTTATAAGCAACCTTTTGAATGTCCGGCATTCAAACTAGTGAATGTGTATCAAAAGACAGCGTGAGTAAATTTCAGGCGGAAAAAAACAACTGAAGACATCAGAAAGACGGCACGTGCTAGCCTATGGAATGGTGGAACATAATTTATGAATACATTTTCTAATGTAATTTCGAGCTTATTTGCAACAAAAAAATATTGAATTCGTTATTTTCCTCTATTTGCTTCTTATATCCCCTTTCAAATCATACTAATTCTTTTTCAACAGAAACAGTACTCAAATAACTCGGAAACTGTTGATTTTTGGTCATCAATAAAAATGGCTCAAACCACAGCAAATGATCCATACTAACACCTCCTCTAAGGTTCACTGATTTGGAATCACCCTCTATACTTCGACTGATTATTTTGATAACTTGGTAATACCAAAATAATAAATAAAGATCTCAAAAAATAATGTATTTTTATTTTATTTAACACTCCTTAACTATTTTTATGTATATGCGAATAAAATTGTAAAAAATACAGTAGATTTCAGTATGAAATATAAAGTTTCGGTTTCGGTTTCGGCCGAAACTGAGACCCTGGCCGAAAGTTCGGTTTCGGTTTCGGTTTCGGCCGAAACTGAGACCCTGGCCGAAAGTTCGGTTTCGGTTTCGGTTTCGGCTGAAATACCAGTTTCGGTCGGACACTAGTTGTGTATCCTGATGCTGACTTTGACATTGAAATAGACACACCCTCTATGTTCAATTGAATTTTCAATTAACGAAGAGGAAGCATTGGTAGGTTTTCTGATTGAAGCTGGAAAATTATTAATTTTCATGCAAAAATCTACAAGTTATTAACATTGTAATGAAGCCCTATTTGAGAAAATTTTAAGGTTTTTTCAGATTTCACACCAATTTTCTGAGAATAATATGTAAGTGACGCATCAAACAATGTTGAATTCAATGGGTAATCTGATTATCAATGAAAAAACTGGGTTCTAAATTTGAAAAAGGAAAGTTGGTATCATTTCCGGTGAAACCGGAAATCGAAGGATTCTGAATGAATTCCAAAAACTCATCTCTCCTAACAAAGCTCAACTATAAAATTTCAAGTGTTTATTTCGAGTCTTTCTTTGAAATATTCTAACTAACGGTCTTTGTGAATCACCCTGTATATTTTTGAGCAGGATGTCGTGGGCAAAACTGTAAACGGTAAATTGTTCCGTTACAAATTGACCCAATTGCCACTTGCGACATTTGATATTTACAATTTTCGCTCGAATTTGACGTGAAATTTTATCGAATGCTGTCACCAAATACTTCCTGATAGCCTCTTGCGACCTCTCAAACGTCGGAATTCCCCATAGACCTCGCCCAAAAGGCATTCCAAAGGTTCGATTATGTATAAGGTGGCCGTTAGCGACGATTTCCGCTCCAGGCTTTTCGCGAAACTCGGTAACGTGAAATTCGACTTTACGCCCCGTTACCCTTATATTAAAACTTAATACGTATTCATTTCAATAACTCCGTCATTTGTCTTTCTTCCCGATGTTATAAATGGGCGCTTCGTGATAGCCGGCTTGAGAAAATGCCGGATCGTGATTTCCACTCACTATGATTTCGGGATTTTCCGCTCGATAGTTGAGATGATGGGAGAGCGAGATATCCTTGGGAAATTGCGTCTAAAGGATGATTCTGGAATGTTAAATCCAGACATGTTTTTGACGGCGATATGTAAAAGAATTTTTCTTGTTCAATATATAGGGTGAGTCTTTGACCACTGCTTTAATTTTAACCAAAGATTCCTCTCATCAAATGAAACACTTTTTTGATATAACATTTTTCCAAATTCAGCTCAGGTAAAAAGATACAGGCTGTTGAAATTTTGAAAAAAAATCAGTTTTTATTTTGAAGCTTTGACATCCTTTTTTCGAATAAAATGAATGTTGGCGTAAAGTTTCCTATAACTATGATACATATTTTCTAAATATTAGTTATTTTCTACTTCTACTGGTTTTCTAGTTATGGACTCGTGGATTCATAAAACTAAACGAAATTAGCATAAAGAAAGCATATAATGTTTTTCTTGAGTCATTTCAAGAATATTCCATCGTTTTAGAACATAATATTATTCCTCATCATTTCTCCTTAAACGCACCGTTTTCGAGATATTCTTCATTGAATGTTTTAAAATGGAAAACTCCAGAAATTTCACTACTTTAATGGATCCGTCCCTGAGCGTTGGAATCCCGAATCAAGCTGTAAACCACGTTACTATGCCTTATTCTCGTCCGCCAACAGTGTCATAGATAATTTATATGCGGGAGTGTATTAGCACATTGTGAAATCTTTAAACGCTTGTAACTTTTTACCTGAGCCGAATCTGGAAAAATGGTAAACGAAAAAAGTGTTTCATTTGATGAGAGGAATCTTTGGTTAAAATTAATGCAGTGGTCAAAGACTCACCCTGTATATTCCTTCTTCACATGTTAGTAATGAAACGTGAAAGTGACGTTCATTGAATGTTCAATGACCCATTTGAAATTTAGTTTTCGCTTTACATGGATTACAATATAGCATACATTGAGCGTCAAAAGTATTGAATAATGGATTTATTTTCTCCCCTTTCAGGAATAGCGAAAAATGGTTTGATTCAAATTTATTTTTTAAGGACCATTTTCTTATGATTCTTATTGTTATGCCATTTCTCTTTACCAGGCTGTGACGTCATAGATATTATTTTTAAATTGCAAGACCCTATTTTCTTTCTTAACACGGATAGATCATAAAATTGTGAATTCAGAAACGCACATATAACGTCATTTGGGTCAATAATTCTCGAGATAATTAATCTTTTAAATTTGAAATTTTTTTATTAAAAATACGATATTAGTATTGATACTGAAACTCACAAAAAATATTTCAGACCATCTAGATGTCTTGTGTGTTCTCCTAGTAGACGCTTCTCTACAGTGAATATCGTATCCATCAAGAATTTTGTTATTATTTCAGTGAAAAATATCCTAAACTGAACCTATAACGACTTTTGTTAGCATAATAATCAGGAAGTATAAGCAGTTCGGATACGTGAAATATCAACCAAAGAGTAGTCAACCGGTGGAATTGAACATTTTATTAGAGTTGGAGAAAAATCCCCATTTGTCTTTGAGACAACAACCCAATCTGTTGAATGTGATCCCTTATTTTCATGGACTTTCGGAAGAAATCAGGAGAATCGGTTCTGAGTTCAATAATATAAGAACAGTTTTCAATACGCAAAATGATCTTGGGTCTTTATTAACAAAAACAAAACCCATTAATGAAAAACAAAAATCGAAAAACTGTTTGGTAGAGAAAAGCCAGAAAAAAAAACCTTTTAATAATGAGTATACCTCCCACAGTATCCTTTAATGATTACGAAAAACTGTGTATATAACATTTTGTTTATTTGTGTATTGTGTATTTGTGGTCAATCGTATACAGGAGAAACATCGAGACCATTAGAAGTAAGAAAGTCTTGGAACATAAGAGCAACTTGAGAAATAGAAAAATAGCAGAATATGTATGTACAATCCATAGAGATCACATGATAGATTGGAGTAAAACAAAAATTCTAATTACAGAGTCTGATTACTTTAAGAGGAGACGTAAGCAGTAATTTTGTTGAATTGAGAATGCAATTTCGCAAATTGCTCAATTGGAATTGACCCCATTTGGTTAAATTTGTTGAAAAAGGAGTTGGAACTTGGAAATTTCTATGCAAAGTGAATCTATGTTACTATGATCTTCAAAGTATGACAATGCAACAATTTTAAAATTTCAGTATAACTATCATACAAAAAATAATTCTGAAGATTTTCGTTTAGTGTCTAACGAAAGAGTCCGATATAGACTCCGAAACGTTACGATAAAGTTGTTTTATCGTCGATGATGTTTCGTTATTGTTTGTTAGCCAACATTGATCCATAGATTTCTTCTGACAAATATCGAGTCTTTCTAAAGCGGAGCCATTCACAAAATAAAATATTTTTGGCACTCTTGTTCCTCGGAATAGAGTGCATATCAATTTACCCCAATGTTTGTAATTTTCGAATTTTTCGATGAAAATGGTTTTGAACGATTTTTATTCGACTCACTGATCAAGAATCCGTGATCAAAATCGATTATTTCCGGCTGGTCCAGCCGTAGACACGATAACTCTCGAATGGAATGAGCTGGACAGTTGAAATTTTCAGAGTAGGTATGGGAGAAAAATATCTCGGTTGACTTCATTATTGGGCAAAAACGGGTCTGATGGTTTTAAATTACAACTCTCGAATCAAATTTTTTTAAATTGCAGTTTAATCATAGGAATCCATAGATATCATTAACATCAACATTAACTAACGTATTAATACTTTCGGAGATATGATTTTTCAAACTTTCAATATTAAATCCTAACTCTATATGATTTCACAGAATGCTGTATCGAAAATGAACGTACGTTTCAATGAATTTCATCTGTGTTCATACATTTCATCATTGTCATCTCATCTACAGATAAGAGCTATTAGTTTTCTGTGGATAAGAGAGAAAGTATGATTGAGTGCAGAATAATCAACGGAATAACCTCAGCTATCATAGATAGCATTTGTATAATCCATATGATGATGAAGGAAATATATACTTTGGTTAGTTAAACAAATTGGAATATCCCCATTAAAAATAAAACTAGAACATTGGCTAAGTATCAGTTGATATATTATTATGTAATATAATTTTCATAGCAGATTTGAGGAATGAATATCTCGGATAAGTTCGTTATTGGGTAGAAGTGGTCTGATGGTTTTGAAAAAATTTAATGCTTGTGGCTTTTACTTGATGCAAATCCATATTAACTCAATGAAAAATTATATACGATTTACACTTATTTATTCAATATTGTGACGCGTTTCGAGTATGATGTAGTCTGATGAAGTCGCTGTGTCGACGAAACGCGTCACAATATTGAATAAATTAGTGTAAATCGTATATAATTTTTCATTGGACTCATGGTTTTGGATAAATGAATTTTGGCACTCTTTCATTGATATAATTCCCAACTCTGAGAAACCAATACTTTCGGAGATACTTTTCGGAGTTTGGACAAGAGCGCCAAAGCTCCTGTCTACACTCCACAGGGCTTTCCCACTTTCTATTTTATAGATATTTTTCAGAGTTTGCGAGAGAAAACAAATTTCAGAAGTGTACAGTATTCCAGGCCTCAAACTTTTCTATAAAGCTAATAGTGGCCTGCTGTAGACGTGTGTAACGCTGGACTTCGTTCGATCCATAGATAAACGCGAAGTTGCACACTGGGACCTGGGACTACTCAAATAAAAGACATATTTTGCTTTTCAGCAATGTTTAATTTGACCTTTCTTAAACTATATATACAGGTCTATTTACAATGGGTCATATACAAGAAATAATCGCTTACATTAAGGATTTTACCTTTAGTGCCTGATCTCTGGGATCTTATCTAAAAATATAACATTATAACGCTGTCATGAGATGTGTGGAAGAATGTGACAGTTTTTCTAGAGGTATGTCGGATCAAATAATAGACATATACTTCTCAGATGGGATGAAGTATTTCAGGCGTTCTTGTTATCGGTTTAGCGTTAAAGATCTTCCTGCAGGATGAGATGATGGGATAATTTATGTTTAATTTAAATGTTGGTGTTTTCTGCCGTGGTTGTCCCGAGATGTTGTGTTTTTTCCAGTTTCTTTGTCGTGTGTTTGTAAAATTTGATTGTCTGATTTTTAATTATGTCGTGTATAGTTTTCGCGTTTCCTGATTTATGTACGTCTTCGATTTTAGTGAATCTTGGTTTACTTAAAACATTCGGAGGAATTTATTTTGAATTATCTGTAACTTTTTGAAATTTGTGTTCGATGTGTTGCTCCATGTAGGGTCCGCGTATGAAAACACAGGTCTGAGACCTTGATTGTAAATTCTGAGTTTTGAATTCCGGCTTAGCTTACTATGCTTGTTCAGTAAAGGGAAAATGTTACGTTGGATTATGTACGCCTTTCGCGATAAGTCGTTAATGTGTGAGTTATAGTCCAGTTTTTATCTAGGGTTATATCGAGAGATTTGACTTTTTTCGCTGTCTTATGGTCTGGCCGTTGAACGTAACGTTTTGTGTTGATTTTCGTTTTATCCAGTGTGTAGAGTGTACCAGAGTAGTTTTATTAGCGTTAGTTTTGATTTTCCATCTGTCGTAGTATTTGTCGAGTTTATGAATGTGCTCTTGTATGTATTTGTCTGCCTGTGTTGGATGGAGGGATTCTGCTATTACCGCGGTGTCGTCGGCGAATATTTTTAGTTTTGTTCTGTCTGTTTTTGGAATGTCGTTTATGTAATAGTTGAATAGGGTAGGGGAGAGGATTCCTCCTTGCGGCAGCCCTGCCAGGATGGGGGATTTTTTGGATAGGGATTTTTCAACCCTGGATTGTAATGTTGGGCCCGTGAGGTAGGATTGTATGATTTTGATCAAGTGTACTGGGTGTTTGGTTTGCAGGAGCTTGAATATGAGGTCCTCATGCCACACGGTGTCAAAGGCCTTCTCGATATCTAAATCAAGCATAGCTGTGACTCTTCGGAAATTGAAATTTTTTGTGATTTGGTCTGTGATTGTGGCCAGTTGTAGGGTTGTGTTGTGGGTCGATCTGAATCCGAATTGTTCATCAATGATTTCATTGTGAATGTTTTCGTGATCTTTAATTTTGTTTGAGACTATTTTTTCGAGTAGCTTTGACATTGTCGGTTAAAGGCTGATGGGGCATATTTATGATCTTTTTTAGGCTTTGGAAAGGATAAGATGATAGCATTTTTCCATGTGGATGGGAAGAAAGATAATTTGAGGCAACTGTTGAAGATGTAAGTGAGTTGGACTGGTTGGACAATAGTTTTTCGCGGGAGTGATTTTAGGCTGCGGTTTCTGATTTTATCTATTCCAGGAGCTTTCTTGTTTTTGAGGGATTTGATGACTTGTTTAATTTCGCCAGCAGTTGTGATATACTCGGGAGGTATTTCGCTGGGACTACTGGGCTGGGAGATACGACGCCTTTTATGACCGATGCAGTCGGCCTTGGGTGTGATGCGCAGACAATTGCGCCATCTACCGTGGGTAACTAGAAGTGGCTAGGAATGAAGTAGATCCCTACAGATCATTGAATTAACAAACGTGCCGAATCTACTGACGTAATGTGTGTATTTTTAACATATATTCCAATGCACCTTTTAATATAGATAATTCTCAATGCCTAATGGCAAGACCAAATCATTTGAATTCTTTTGGAAAAGATACATCGCCTCGTTACCCTATCCAGTCTCAATCGAAACCTCTTCAAAGAAATTCCACTTTCCCGAACACCAGTTGATGATGAAAAAGGATCCCCTCGCCGAGGTAAGTTGATTGGAGATAAAAGTAATGTCATTAAGTTCCGGTCTCGGTGGAAGTGAAGAGTTGGTCACGTCGCCATGCATCTTGGTAGTTTCAATTAAGCGGAGAATTAAGATTCCTCTTCGGTTCGAGTGCGACGTGATAACGCGGCTCTAGCCTGAGAGCTGAATCCTCCAGTGCCGCCAACAAAGGTGTAAAACTATTTATTCGATGTCCCGAATCGGCATCGTGTACTCGGCACCGCGCACCTGGAGCTGCATCCAAGAAAAGATTGGTCCTATTGTCCATTTGAAGTGAATCCCATAAATTACCAGTAAAATTACTGCAGGAAATACTGGGCTCATTACGAATTCAGTGCAGAAACATTGGATTCCATGCTCAATGGAGAGGGAGGAAAAGAATGTCGCTATTTTTTTCTTTTGACCCCTCTACATAGTCGTCATTAGGTTCATAATTGTTTGAAAATTTTGAGAGATTTTGCGCATTTGTAAGGTTTCGAGAGTTGTTTTCTATGGTTTGACAGTTGAGAAAGTCAAACTGTGTTGACGTTTCTTTTCAGTAAGATTTATCAATTCATCGTGAATCGTTTATCGCCAGAGCAATTCCAAATTGTGGAAATTTACTTCGAAAAATTGGTTCATGCACTGACGTGAAGTCAGAAGCTTTTGCGCGTATGTTCTTTTGTCCATTCTTCTGTATTGGACACCCTTGATCGAATTTACCATGGTAAATTATGTTGTCCATTCTCCTGTATTGGACACTTAATTCGAATTTACCATGGTAAATTTGAATTAAGAGTGTCCAATACAGGAGAATGGACAACATAATTTACCATGGTAAATTCGATTAAGGGTGTCCAATACAGAAGAATGGACAATAGAACATACGCGCAAAAGCTTCTGACTTCACGTCAGTGCTTGAACCAATTTTTTTTTCGTGATTTTTTTAAAATTTTCTAGGGGTACGGTTCTTAAAATTTTTTTTTTCGTCATTTTTTTCAAATTTTCTAGGGATGCGGTTCTTAAAAAATTTTAAACACGTCTTTATGTTGATTTTCTACTACTAGTTACCAAGCTTCAATTCGGTCGAATATTTATTTTTTGAGTTATCAAGGAAATAATATTCCAGGTGGGTATAACTCGGAAACCGTTGGACCGATTATGCCCAAAAACGAATTCAACTCTCCCTTTCGGATACGCAACCTACCCTGAAAATTGCAAGTCCCTATCTGCTTTCGTTTGAAAGTTATCGTGGCAACGGTCACCCATCTACTGAACTCACACAAGAATGCTCGAATCTCCAACAATATTTAACCGATCGTATTAAAACTTGAAACTTAGCAGTAGAGTTAGGTTATGAAGGCTCTTGCAAAATTACAGCAATTTCAAACGAATAGTTACTGATATGTAGAATTTTTTTTTTTATTTTCAATGATTTATTAAAAATTTTCTACAAATTCTATCCTCACCAAATTTTGCAACCATTTTCGCGTTGGAATTTTTTTTTTCAATTTTCAATGATTTTTTTAAAATTTTCTACAAATACTATCCTCACGAAATTTTGCAAGAATTTTCGCGTTGGCATTCTACAACTAAGAACCATGTTTGAATTCAATCGGTTCAGTATTTTTCGAGTTAATGAGGAACAAAAAACCACCAAATTCCAGAAAATTTCAGATGGCTATAACTTTAAAACCGTTTGGCCGCTTATGCTCATAAGCAAACTGAAATGTCGCGTTCTGGTGCACATCCTAACCTGAAAACTTCAAGCCGTTATCTCTTTCCGTTCTCAAGTTATCGTGACAACAAAAATATTTTTTAATAATTTTTTTTAAATTTTCTAGCCATACGATTCGCATAAAATTTCACAAACATGCTTAGGGTCATATTCTACAACTACTCACCAAGTTTCAATTCGATCGGATTCATATTGGTTGAAAACAAAATTATTACTCGGAAACCACTGGACTGATTATGCCCATTAACGAACTTGTCCGTCGTATTGGGATGCGCCACCCACCCTGAAAATTTCAAGTTGCTAGCTCTTTTCGTTCTCAAGTTATCGTGGCAACGACCGGACGGACGGCCGGCCGGCCGGCCGGACAGAATAAAATTTGACCTCGAATTCTTCATTGGGGAGTCGGACTAAATCGTTTGAGACCATTTTCGTCAAAAAATTCGAAAGTTACAGACATTTGGGCAAAACTATAACGCGATGTTCCCCAGAACATACGCGCAAAAATAAATCTTTTCGCGAAGTTCATGGAACACTTCGTTCATTTCACGGTCAACATACAGGGTGATTCACGAAAATCGTTCGTTTGAATATTTCAAAGAAGGATTCGAGATAAACATTTGAAATTTGATAGTTATGCTACGTTCGGGGAGATGAATTCTTGGAAAAAATTTCAGATTCGGTCGACTTCCGGTTTCACCGTTTTTTAAACGTAATACTCAGTTTTTCATTGATAATTACATTACCCATTAAATTCTACATTGTTGTTACGTGTCAGTTACATATTATTCTCAGAAAATTCGTGTGAAATCCGAAAAAATCCTTTAAATTTTCTCAAATAGGGCTTCATTCCAATGTTAATAACTTGTAGACTTTTGTATGAAAATTCCTAATTTTCTTGCTTCTATCAGAAGGCATACCAATGCTTCTTCTTCGTTAATTAAAAATTCAATTGTACATACAGGGTATTTCTATTTCAATGTCTAAAAACCTCACACCTCATTTTTCTCAAATGGGAACAAATTTTTATTTGGTCAGCTGGAATCTACGTGTATTGTATTTTTTATAATACATAATACTACTTATTTCCCGAGATATTTGGTAAGTAATGCAGTAGTTTGTATTATTAAAAATGCACTATTTTATAACGTAGATTCCAGCTGACCAATAAAAAAATTGGTTTTCATTTTAAAAATAGAGTTTTGAGGTTTATGTCTGACTGATTCGGAAATTGAAATAGAAACACGCTGTATGTTCAATTGAATTTTTATTTAAAGAAGGAGAAGCATCATTGGTCAGTTGGACCATAAAAGATTACGTTACTTCATTCTACGAATCTTATTATCTGTAATATACATAGGAGAGAATTGGAAATAAATTCGGAAAAGAATTAAATTTATTCCAAAAATTCAAGTGCATCAAATTTTTGCGCATTAACACTGGTAAAGCAGACAGCCAATAATATTCAGCTGCAGAAAAAACCTTATCAGTACCCCATGGAGTACCAGCTAATAAATACAATGAAACAAAATAAAGAGCATAATCAATATAATATAATGAAAATAATTAAGTTTCAATATTCATTATTAAATGGTTATTTTCTGTGATTCCTCTCCAAAACTCTAAAAAATATCTATAAAATAAAAAAAATTATTTTGTGAATTGCTTCTTCGTTAGAAACAGAAGATATTTGTCAGAAGCAATGTATCGAACAATCTTGCTTAACAAACAATAATGAATCAACAATAATGATAAAACAACTATTTCGTAACGTTTCGTAGACTTTATCAGACTCCTTCGTCAGACACCAAACGAAAATCTTCAGAAATATTTTTTGTTGATAGCGATGGGTATGCGGATAATGAATCTAAAGCGTATGTTTCTGCATCAGTCTATATGTTATGTGATCTCTGACGACGAGTTTCACTTATGCGATGGATATGCGTGCGGACGTTGATGATGGACTTTCCGATCATTTTGAACTCAGGACAGGTGAGACTAGTCGCTGAATTTCAGAATAGCTATCAGCAAAAAATAATACTGAAGATTTTCGTTTGGTGTCTGACGTAGGAGTCTGATATAGTCTCCGAAACAGTTGTTTCGAATGTTATTGTTTATTAGGCAACATTTTTTGATACATTACTTCTGGCAAATATCTTGTGTATAGATAAATTTCTTATTTCATAGATATTTGGGAAAGAAATCCCAGAAAGGAACCATTTAATAATGCATACACCTCCCACGGTATCCTTTAATGATTACTCTCAATATTTATGATACTGAAGTTAAGGTTACAAAGTCAGATCAGGTGTTAAATAAGTTCGACAATAATCTTATAACAGTCATCGGAACTCTTTTATGAAGAAATCCCAATTGAACGTCAAACACATCCCCCTCTAAAAGACATCGAACTGGCAATTTGCCGATCGTAATTTTTCACATGTGTTCGTGAGTTATGTGGATCCAAATGCATCCTGAAGCACCTCAAACTTATCTGAAATTCAATCCACCCTCGGAGGCGTTCCTGACCCTGAGTTATGCCCGTGGCCTAGCGCTTGAACGGGGAGGTTGTCGCAGAAATTCACTTAAATAGTTTCCAGAAAACAATTTATGATTCGGAAGCAATCCCGAAACCTCGTTGGGTATTAACAAAGGTGGATTGCTCCGGCCTTTTATCTGACACTGCTTGTTTATTAGCGAAACAGACTCAAAAAGTCAGTCTTATTGAGTTTACCCGCTTTTTGCTACGGACACAATAGTCCTACCAGCTTTGTTCGGCTCGTTCCGCTCGGAAAGTTCATTGTTTTTGGTCAACTTGAAAGCACTTTTCGCCAGTTCTGTTTAATAGACAAGGTTTCGCCTGTCCGGGTAAATTGAAATAAAATTGAATTGGGTGAATCTCTGACAGAATAGTTTGCTGTTATTATAAAATTAATTGTCTAAATCTAGCGTTCTTGATGAGGAATTTAATTTTCGTATTCGTTTATATGGATCGCTACATAAAAAGTAATGAAATTTTCCAAATTACTCGTCTACAGTATTCAGCAAGGTTGAATACATAGAAAATTCGAATAACACTCTCCCCATCTCTCTCTCTTCGAGAAAATAGCGCGGAGCCAACATTCCATTCGTGCAATATTTGACTCGACTTGATACCGGATTTAAATTAGTGTCCGACCGAAACTGGTTTTTCAGCCGAAACCGAAACCGAAACCGAACTTTCGGCCAGGGTCTCAGTTTCGGCCGAAACCGAAACCGAAACTTTATATTTCATACTGAAATGTACTGTATTTTTACAATTTTATTTGCATATACATACATAAAAACAGTTAAGCAGTGTTAAATAAAATAAAAAGAAAACTTTTTTGATATCTTTATTTATTATTTTGGTATTACCAAGTTAAAAAAATAATCAGTCGAAGTATACAGGGTAATTCCAAATCAGACGTCAACCTTGGAGGAGGTGTTAGTATGGATAATTTGATGTGGTTTGAGCCATTTTAATTGATGACGATAAATCCGAAATATTTGAGTTCTGGTTCTGATGAAAAAGAATTAGTATGATTTGAAAGGGGATGTAAGGAGCAAATAGAGAAAAATAACGAATTCAATATTTTTTTGTTGCAAATGAGCTCGAAATTTCATTAGAAAATGTATTCATAAATTATGTTCCACCATTCCATATAGGCATGCACATGCCGTCTTTCTGATATCTTCAGTTGTTATTTTCCGCCTGAAATTTACTCACGCTGTCCTTTGATATACATTCACTATTTTATATGCCGGACATTCAAAAGGTTGCTTATAAGAAATCTGCTGAAACGAAACTAGTTATGCAATCTAACGAAATCTTTTATAGAATGAATAAGGAATTTGGCAAGTTTTTAAAATAATTTTGGCATACAAAATTGTGAAATTCGAAAGTTGCAGACAATTTGATATCAGAAATTGATTTTTCATTTATTCATATATGTACCACATTTCAAATCATACTAATTCTTTTTCAACCTCCTATACAGCATAGTTTCGATTTTTTCGTACATATCATATCCTTTTCTGATGAAAATAAACCAAAATTATCATAAAATTTGGTCAACGTAGAAAAAATTGACGAAATATGAACTAAGTTCAGAAATCTTTTGAAAATCACCCGAACTCCAAAAACTGTTGATTTTCGGTTATTAATAAATATGTATTAAACAACACCTAATGAGACATACTAACTCCTCCTCCAAGTTTCACGTCTGATTTGGAATCACCCTATGTAATCTAATTAATAATCATTAAAGTGAATTCTCATGAATTCTCAGTGTTAACAAAGGTAGATTACAATAACTTGTACGACAATTATGTATACCTACTTTTAACTCCTGGCCAAACGACACAGATAATTCACGAACAGTCAAGTTTCGGCCCGGCCGAAAGTTTCGGCCATTTTGGGCCGACACCGAAACTAAGGCCGAAACTAGATTTCTTGGCCGAAACTGACCGAAACCGAAACCGAACTTTCGGTCGGTCACTAATAAATGCAATCCAATTCTGCGGCAGTTAGCAACGATTTCAAATTAGATCAGATTACTAGTGGTCGATTGAATGCTAAGTGCCTTTCTACACTACGACCAATGAGATCTTTGATGCGGAATCATCCTTCAATTATTTCCGCGGGAGACTTGCCTCTGATGTCTCAGGTCTCAGGGTGATAGAAAGGTACTTCCAAGACTGCAAACTATTACAGTCATTTGGTCGAAAAAATAGAGGTTACCTGGAAAGTTTTCCGGGAGTTTTATAGATTTTGATATGCTCTTTCCAAATTTCAACTTTGCCACCTCGTGTGTTTGCCGCTCGCGCCGCCATATTGAAAAAATGGCGCCCAAAATCAGTTTTTGCGCGTATGTCCTGGAGAACATCGCGTTATCATTCTGCCCAAATGTCTGTAACTTTCGAATTTTTTGACGAAAATGGTCTCAAACGATTAAGTTCGACTCCCCAATGAAGAATTCGAAGTCAAATTTGATTCTGTCCATCCGGCCGTCCGTCCGGCCGTTGCCACGATAACTTGAGAACGAAAAGAGCTAGCGACTTGAAATTTTCAGGGTGGGCGGCGCATCCCAATACGACGGACAAGTTCGTTAATGGGCATAATAGGCCAAGTGGTTTCCGAGAAATAATTTTGTTTTCAACCAATATAAATCCGATCGAATTGAAACTTGGTGAGTAGTTGTAGAATATGAACCTAAGCACGTTCGTGAGATTTTGTTCGAATCGTATGGCTAGAAAATTTTTAAAAAATTATTAAAAAATATTTTTGTTGTCACGATAACTTGAGAACGGAAAGAGATAGCGGCTTCAAGTTTTCAGGTTAGGATGTGCACCAGAACGCGACATTTCAGTTTATTTATGAGCATAATCGGCTGAACGGTTTTAAAGTTATAGCCATCTGATATTTTCTGAAATTTGGTGGTTTTTTGTTCCTCATTAACTCGAAAAATGCTGAACCGATTGAATTCAAACATGGTTATTAGTTGTAGAATGCCAACGCGAAAAAGTTTGCAAAATTTGGTGAGGATAGCATTTGTAGAAAATTTTTAATAAATCATTGAAAAAAAAAAATCTATATATCAGTAATTATTCGTTTGAAATTGCTGAAATTTTGCAAGAGTCTTCATAACCAAATTATACTGCCACGTTTCAAGTTTTAATACGATCGGTTAAATATTGTTGGAGATTCGAGCATTCTTGTGTGAGTTCAGTAGATGGGTTACCGTTGCCTCGATAACTTTCGAACGAAAGGAGATAGGGACTTGCAATTTTCAGGGTAGGTTGCGTATCCGAAAGGGAGAGTTGAGTTCGTTTTTGGGCATAATCGGTCTAACGGTTTCCGAGATATACCCACCTGGAATATTATTTCCTTGATAACTCAAAAAATAAATATTCGATCGAATTGGTGCTTGGTAACTAGTAGTAGAAAATCAACATAAAGACGAATTTACCATGGTAAATTCGAATTAAGCGTCCAATACAGGAGAATGGACAACATAATTTACCATGGTAAATTCGATTAAGGGTGTCCAATACAGAAGTATGGACAATAGAACATACGCGCAAAAGCTTCTGACTTCACGTCAGTGCTTGAACCAATTTTTTGATAATAACTCCTTTCCGACGCATTTCACAGGAAAAACATATCTACCCAAAAAGTAGAGAAAATTTCCTACAATTTATGTCATATAACCTTTTTTCCCTAAAATCAATACTTTCGGCGTAGGAGCGCCGTAAAGTGTAATTCAATACACGTTTCGGCAGAAATACTCATTTCCACACCACCATGAGGTAGAGCAATCGGCGCGTTTTTTTTTATCGTGGTATCCCAAGTAGGCCTAATTCACATCTGACTCACTATTTAAATATTTAGTTCAATTTCCGTCGCTTCATTCTTGTTGACGGACCAGGTGTTGGGTTTTCATCGTCTTCAATACCGATTGAAATATCGAAGACGGAAGTTTCTTCGGCATCATCGACGATGGGATCATCAGTTTCATCGTGGTCCTCTTCGTTCTCGATTTCATCGTTATTTGCTCGAGAATAGTGTCCGTTTCTTCTTCTTCAATGCCGTCTTGTGACGGAAATTGCGAATTATAGCAAGAACCACCACAGTTCGTGCACACAACGGAGCACTTTAGTCCTGCTTTTCTGCATCCGCAAGCTTTTTGACAACCTTTCTTGCATTTGCAAGAAATAAGTTTCAGTAAGCTGTCCGGAGCAGGGGGATCGAATGTAGTAACTGGAATGAGAAAAATTCGCAAAGTTTCAGGGATATCTGACTCGACATCTTCAAAAAAATTGTCTGATGGAGGATAATGATTTGTCTCGTACACCTTAGACCGAATATCTTCTGTAACAATTATTGCTGCTGCCTTTATAATACGCTTACGTTCTTCTAATTTGTTGTCACCTTCAATTTTTGTCATTAGTTCGTCCAGAGAAAACTGACATTCTTCCGAATTTTCTTCGAGATATGAATAAATGTATTGCATCGCGGTATCAATCTCGCTTGCATACGGACCTCTTTTTCTTCTTTCTTCGGTCGAGGGCGTTTGATACAATTTCTTCATACAAGAATTGTGATATTGTGCATCGGCTGCGACTATTGACAAAAATTGGACGAACTAATGACAAAAATTGAAGGTCCTCAAAACCTCAAAACTCATTTTTTTCAAATGACATCCCATTTTGTTTATTGGTCAGCTGGAATCTACGTTAAAAAATTGTGTATTTATATAAACTAGGACTGCTGTACTTACCGAATATCTCGGGAAATATGCATTGTGGAGCAGTAGTATGTATTATAAAAACTACACTATTTTTCAACATATATTCCAGCTGACCAATAAAAAAATGGGGTGCTCATTTGAAAAAAAATTAGTTTTGAGGTTTTTGTCATGACTGACTTCGATATTGAGATAGAAGCACCCTTTATGTTCAATTGTATTTTTGGGGCTCTAGTTCCTCGGAACAGAGGCCTTATCAATCTGCCCAAATGTCTGTAATTTTTTTGGCTGAAAATGGTCTCAAACGATTTGGTTCGACTCACTGATCAAGAATACGAGGTCGAAATCGATTCTGTCCGGCCGGCCGGCCGTAGGCACGATAACTCTCGAACGAAAGGAGTTATAGAGGATTGAAATTTGCAAGGTGGTTTGGAGCGTAAATATCTCGGATGAGTTCGTTAATGGGCGAAATCCATAAAGCGGTTTCGGAGTTATGGCCGATTTTAGTAAAAACATTTTTTTCATGAATATTTCCGAAACCGATCACTCGATCTATCTGAAATTTAGCATCAAATTGTGGAATCACGACCTTTATACGCTTGTGAAGTTTTGTATTGACCAGGCTACCGCAAGGTTTAAAAAAAAATTTGAAAATTAAAAAAAAAATTTCTACAATAACTCTCGAACGGAATGAGCTAGGCAGTTGAAATTTTCAGAGTAGGTTGGGGAGATGAATATCTCGGTTAAGTTCGTTATTGGGAAAATAGGCCAGATGGTTTCGGAGTACTAACGAAAAAAAATTTTTTTTTCAAGTAACAAATTTCAAATTCAATTCTTATTTAAGATGCAGTTTTACCATAAAAATCCATTGATATCATTTTCAACTCCAACAAGCTAATACTTTCGGAGATATGATTTTTCGAAATTTCAATAATGAATCGTACTTCTATGTTTTCACAGAATGCTATAATTATTCTATCTAAGCTTTATTATATGATCTGTGTTCATACTCGTACATGTCATCCTGTCCTATAAGAGAGAGTCAGATTCATTTCAGCTATTTCAATTTGATTTCTTCCATGGTGCAGTTCTCATTCTCAGATTGCTCATTTAATCTTGATAAATAAACTATTATTTGAATTGAATTTCCTTTATGATGCAGTTCTATCATAAGAATACATTAATAAAATTCCCAACTCTGAGAATATTTTTTTTTCGGAGATATGATTTGTCTGTTTGAACAAGAGCGCCAGAAAGCTCCTGTCCACAGGGCTTGAACCAATTTTTATGAATAGTTACGTCCTGTCAGAAATTATTATCGATAGTCTGGAGTTGTGCGGCAAATGCAATCTTGCACTACGTGGTCATAATCAGTCGGAAGAATCGATTAATAACACAAGAAAACGAGAACGTGATAGGTAGTTTATGTACTTTAAATTTAATATAGTGTCGTATGGTTTGGATTCAGCGTTTTGTGAAATATGTAAAGGTTTGGTTATTTTAGAATTGATGCCAATGTCAACAGCAGAAACTGAAAGATGTTTCTCTACTTTGAAATTGATCAAGACGTTTATAAGGAATACAATGTCGGAAGAAAGACTGATGGCGCTCGCAATGTTGTCCATCGAAGAAAGTTCAATTGAAGACATTCCTGACTTCAATGAAAAGGTGATCGAGAAGTTCATCTGTGACAAAAACAGAAAGATTAAGTCTCATTTTATGTAGTAGGCATTTGGAAATTACCTCTAAAAATATATATACTTTTTTGCATTCTTGAATCAGCGCTCGCCTGAACAAAATTATCACCAGCCGCCACTCACAAGTGGTTGCTGATGTACTCTCGTGAAGATCCTCTTCCTCGTATTGTTCATCATCATCGAGTTCTGTGGTTTATTCTTTAATGGAATAAAATTCCGATTCATCAATGTGGCTGATATTTTAGATAACTCATCTTATCGCTGCACTTTATGAACACAATATTTCAGCGAATTCAGGAGATACGTTTCCGAGATATTCAAATTTTCTTGAAAGAATATTTTTCCGCATCTAGTGAAACAGTTGGCATGAAATTTTTCGTCAACCTTGAAACGTTACTCTCCACCTGATTAAAAATGTTCAACACGATCTGCAGTCTTAGAAATATTAGAAGCACACGAGAAGTAAAAGATTAAACGAAGATACTAAGCTGATTTTCCGAGGTTATATTCATATTTCAACTGCCACCTCTATTTTGTACTATTCCAAATTAGTTTCCTGTCAACGAAGTCGCCTCTAATGGATCCGAATTATCGGCAACAGAGCTCAAAAAGCGAATAGTAATTTGACTAATGAAACGAGAGGACATGACAATCCCATCAACGTAGTGGCAGGGTCCACCACGAGCTTACTGGAGATTTTCGTGCCGATGTGAACATTTAATCATAAATGGATCTAATGGTTTTGGATAATTATCAGACCGAATATAATTCATCCACGCAATATGGTTAAAATAAACAAGCCTTTCGATTTTCGTAGTGGGAACGTATACGCTGTGCGTTCGTGAAGTTTTCAAAATAAGAAGAGGACAGATTTCCACGGCAAAATTCATCTTAGTCTAGTCGACAAGTGCATTTTGGTCAAAACTTTTTAGTGTTATCCGAAAATTATAATTGAGGTGTCGTTCGATTCGGAATGGCATGTAGATATTTTTTGGTAAAATTCAAGGGCCGCTCGCAAAAATTGCAGAAGTTATAAATAATTAAGTGGTTTGGTTTTTTGCATATATCTCAAAAAATATTTGAGGCCTTTCAAATTTGAGAAAAGATTCAAAAAGAGGAAGAAATTTCCCAAACTGAACTGTAGGACTAATATTCATAATTTTACCAGAGGGTTGAAAATACTCCCGTAAACGTTTACTCCGGCTTGTGCACTTCGGACCTTTAATGAATGAATATTATTTAAACTTATTAGAAATGAAAATTGAGGTGCCTTCAGGATTATTTATTATTATTATTATTGATAAGGGGTTACGTTGCACCGCGACCTTGAGATCTATTGTGCCCCCCATCAGAGCTGTTCTCACCATTACGCCATCTACAGCTCCAGAGTATAAATGAACCTCAATATCTGGGAAGGCTTCAAGGATATTACGTCTTCACTCCTACAAGTTTCCTGTCCAAAGCATTCCTTTCGCTGACTTGCAATGGCGAGGCACTCTGTAACAAGGTGAAGAGGAGTTTCTTCCTCCTCCCCACAGAATCTGCACTCGTCAGTATCTGATAAACCTATTCTCATCATATGCTTCCTGAGGCGACAGTGTCCTGTGAGGAAGCCAGTGACCAGGTGTAACTTATTCTTACAGAGATCCAGATACCTTTTGGATCTCACTTCTTTAAAGTTCCTAAGGAACTTTTTGGAATGAACCAAACCTGGAAGATTCCGCCAGAGTGTTTCTCTTTTGGTTTCCTCCTTCTCCAGAAACTCTTTCTAGTAGGTGCATTTTTCTATACCGCAGAAAGGTTCTGGGCCAATAAATGGAATTCGTGCTGCCTTTCTGGCAAGTGTATCGGCCTCTTCGTTCCCCTTGATTCCCGAGTGACCGGGGACCCAGACTAAAAAGACCTTATTATTCTTGCCAATTTCATTTAGTTTTCTTCGGCACTCCCATATCAACTTTGAATCGATGGCATGGGAGCTCAGTGCTTTGATAGCAGATTGACTATCCGAATGGATTGCTATGTCGCATTTCTGATATTTTCTTTCTAGGTTAATATCTGCACATCTTTCGATTGCGAGTAATTCTGCCTGAAAGATACTCAAACGGGAGCCTACCGACAGTGCGCACTTGGTGCCTGTCCCATATACCCCAGCGCCAGCTCCCGTCGTGGTTTTTGAGCCATCTGTGTACCATTTTAAGGTATTTTCTTTGAAAGTGGTGGGTGGGTGGTGAACTCCCTTTCCCATTCTTCCTTTCTACTTAGCATCGTGGTGAAGTTCTTCTCAATGCTTACTTTTTTGACCATTGCATCACTAGGAAGGTTCACTGATGGGATGTAATTAGTCAAAGAGGTCCAGGCTCTCTGACATTTAATCCTCTCAGTTCCTGTACCTTCCTTAGATATTCTGAGGATGGCCTCATGGGCTAACCTCTCAATCACTAGATGCAGAGGTGAGAGATCTGTGATGATCTCAAGTGCCCTGGTTGGACACGTTCTCATAGCTCCCGTGATGCATGCCTTCAGGATAGATCAGTAAACAAAAATCAGTAGTCCAACATTTTTTTCGCGATTTTTCAATTAGTTATCCATTAGTTAATAAAAAATTTTTTGTAGCACGAACATCATTAACCGTTTTCTCGTGATACTTGAAAATGATTTTCAATAATTTTCATCCCTTAGTGCTTAAAAAATTGTTATGAACAAATGCGTTGTAGATAATTTAAAGTTTTTTTTTTTAGAAACATCTTTGATATCATAATAAAAAAAACATATCAAAAAAATAAAATTTTTATTGTTTCAAAATGGATTAGTTAATTAAAAATTTTTTTTTTCCACCACTTGTCATTAATATTAAGGAATATTTTTTTTGAATCATGAATTATCTTGGTCTTTGCTTTTTCATTTTTAATTTTAGTATTTCTTTTAAACTAATTGTAATAATAATAATAATAATAATAACAATCTTTATTTCAAATCACTCCAAGTTACAAACAAAATGAGAAAAGGAATAGCGTCAGTATATATGAAGATTAATTATCTACACCATAGTCTTTTAGTGTATATGGTTCCATATCAACCAAGTTTTTGTATAGTTCCCTTTTGAACAGTTTGTGGTTTTCTATTTTTTGTATATTAGGTGGTAAATTGTTGAAGAGTTTTATGCATCTATATTCCAGTTGTCTCTGTGATGTTGTTAATCTACATTTTGGGTATTTATACTCCTCAGTTCTTGTCTCGTATCTGGTTTTATTGTACTTGAATTTGCTGAATAGCCCTAGGTTTTTCTGAAAAAATAGAAGGCATTCTTGGATATAGATGGCATATATCGTTAAAATTTTGTTTCGCCGGAAGATTCCTCTGCATGTTTCATTGAACTTCATATTATATAATATCCTTACTGCTTTTTTTTGTAGAATAAATAAAGAAGAAATATTTCCTGAACCATAGAAGCACAAACCAAATCGAAGTTTAGACTCTACTGTTGCATGGTACACTGTCTTCAATGCACTTCCACTTAAGTATCTTGATGTTATTCTGAAGGCATAAATTGATGAGCTGAGCCTTCCCTCTAGGTTGGCTATGTGATATTGCCAATTCAGCTCTCTGTCAATGTAGACTCCTAAGAATTTAGAGTATGGTGTTAATATTGTCTCTTCACCTCCTATCCGTATTTTCCCTGGATCTTCTATACCAGAATTTGTAGGACTGAACAGCGTTAGCTTTATTTTTGATTTATTCAGGATCAGGTTATTATCATCTAACCATTCTTCAGTGATCATCATTATTGTATTTATCAGATGTTTGAGATCAGGCCATAGAGACTGCACTGCCAAAAGGTTGGTATCATCAACAAAGTGAACCTCCTCTACTTTACTCGTATCCCATGTTGCACTTGTACCGCAGTCATTTATATATATCAGGAAAAACAGTGGCCCAGCTATGCTTCCTTGTGGTATTCCCAATTTCAGCTGTAGTTGATCGGAGCTTGTAAAATTTCCATCATCATGGATTTTAACCAATTGGGTTCTGTCTCTGAAATACGATCTGATCCAATCAAGTGCAATCCCTCGAACTCCATAGCAGTCCAATTTTCCAAAAAGAATATCCGGATCCAGACAATCATAGGCTTTGGAGAGATAGATCAAGGAATAAGCCACATGCCAAATCCCCATCCTCAAATGCATCCACGATCCTCCTCATGAACTGGAAAATCGCTGTTTGAATAGATCTTCCCTTCAAACATCCATGTTGGCTTTTACTGAAAAGTTGATTTCCCAGAAAAAACTCCATTATTTGTTTGCAATATGCCAGCTCGAATAGTTTTGAAAATGATGGTAATATGCTTATTGGCCTGTAGTTCCCACAATCATCTGGATCTCCAGTCTTGTATGTCGGTATTAATTGAATTGTATCTCCGTTAGTAAAATTAAACATTTATGTTTAATTTAACAAGTGGTACAAAAAATATGTTTAAGAACAATACCATTTTTAAGCAATAAACAATTTTTGAGAAGAGGTTTTTTTAAATCATAATTTTCATCAAAGATGATGTTTTCGAACAAAAATGTTAAATGATAATGATAAACAACGCATTTGTTCACAACAATGTTTTAAACACTAAGAGATAAAAAATTATTAAAAATCATTTTTATGTAGCTTGTGATCATGAGAAAGTGGATCAATAGTAATATTATAAAAAAAAGTTTTTTTCAATGTTTAATTAAACTTTATAATTTTGACCTAAGTAAAAGGTCAATAACAAAGCGGAAATTAACAATTCTTTAATTTTTCAACGGGACTCTGCCCTAAGGCCTTTGAGAAATAGATCCACGAAAGGAAAAATTTCTCAGATCAATATTTTAACTACCTACTATCGCATTTGCAATGTCAATGTTCGTACTACAAAAAATTGTTAATTAACTAATGGATAACTAATTGAAAAACCGCGATAACAATTTTTGGACCACTGATTATTGTTCATTGATCTATCTTGTAGGCGCCTGAATTTTTTCAGTTCTTAATTTTCATATTTAATAAGTTAATTTTTATTCATTGAAGTTTCCGGCTTGCACAAGCCGGAGTACCCGTTTTCGGGCGTATTTTCAACCCTCTGAGAAAATTATAAATATTGGTCCTACGGTTCCGGGAGTTGGGAATTTTTTTGAGAAATTTCCCCTTCGCGGCCCTTGATTTTTCTCGAAAAACATCTACATGCGATTCCGAATCGAATGACACCTCAATCATAATTTTCAGAGAATTCTAAAAAGTTATGACCTTAAAGGCACTTGTTGACTAGACATTTCATTCGAGATATTTTTCTTGAAAATCTATACATCGATTTTCGTCACGGTCATGCCTCAAGTCGTCTGGTCAGATTTCCATTGTCTTCAATGACATTTCTAAACCGCCTTTTTGGCGTGCTTATTCCAATGTACAGGCACTCTGTCTCAAATCTTGCGAATGTCTTTAATTTTCGAATTTTTGGCCAAAAATGGTCTCAAACGTTTGGTTTCCGGGGTCAAACTAAATCATGTCCATCCTGTCATAAGCCCGCCATACAATACAATCCATACATACAATCCACACAAGATATTGCATATGTCTTCGTGTTGGTATTTTTCAACTATAACTACCGAGTTTAAATTGGATCAGATCAGTCTAAACCAAGTCCAGTTAGACCTCCTCCTGGGTTCTGAATCCAACACACGTCACATCAAACATGCAAACCGCAGCAATTTCGGCAACCTTCTGCGTGTTGGGTTGGGACTTCTACTGTTTTTGTCCAACATGATAGTGAGGCAAATATTACAATGGGGTGTATCACCGCCATGTAGGACACAAGTACCAATGATGATGATGAAGTCGCCATGATTTCCCAAACAGATTTATGCATGCCTGTTATTCTTTCAGTTACGTTTGCTGTCTACGTTAATTCCTAGACTATACTACTTCTAGTGAAGGGAATAAGGTTGATTTTAGAAAGATTTACCTTCAGTCTTCCTTCCTCACACCATTTTTCAGTGATAATGAAGGATTTATGCCATTGCGGTTAGCGCCATCAGCATAATTTCATCATCGAAGAAGTCCATAAGTGACACTTATGCTGATTGTGTTCCGTATTAATATATTTTTACTGGAAATCAGCACATATTCACGTGAGTCACTGTTGCGTCCCTGACTTCACATGTTGGGATACGCAGATTCAATTTTCTAAACAAAGCAGCTCGCAAGCAAAACTTAAATTGTTTTAGGTTCACTGCTTTAGATTACCCTGGGTGGCTCACCCTTGAAATTTATATTTTCTACGGAAAGATAACTGAAAGTAAAATATCTTGTAAAGTGTCTACCCTTGTAGATATATTTATTACCTATTTCCTGTGGAAAGATTATGTTAAAATTCATTTAAGAATTGAAGTGCTAAGAAACGTATCAATTTCTATACACATTGCCAATGTGTGTTATTCGTTTCGTCTAGACGATTTGAAAACCCCTAGTCTGCGAAACTTATATTTATCAGCTTCGCTGATAGATCATATCCAGAAAACGAGGGAATTTGGGTCCCGATAGTGGGGGCATTTCGAGATTTCGAATTCCTAAGACTAAACACGCTAAAAGTTCACTGATTGGTGCATTTAGTATGCATTCCTACTACCATTTCGCAATCGACAAATGAGAGTATTGTTGTAACATATTTGGGGCGGTTTTAAGATCGAAACCCCCAATAATTGTTAATATTTCCCCTTTTTTACCCAGATGAAGGAACCTCCTATATTTCCTTCTATCTGGGCTTTGATATACACTTGGGACTGAAACAACTCACTACTACAAACACCACTCTCAGTGCAACCATCTCTTAGTGCAAGAGACATTACTATTCTTGATCTGTCGCGAAACAATAACATTGTCTTGTCTTCGTTGGCAACTTAGTAGTCACTTCTGCCCTTTTCATATAGAAGGGAGATTTTATATTGTATCAATAGTGCATTGTACAATAATTCGTGCTTGTTATCGAAATAACGGTAACAACAAAATACAGTTAATTGTTTATTAAAAGTGCGTTCGAATATTTCACCACTTCCTATCCTCGTAATTGTTACTTTATTACAAGTAACAACTTACGCAGTAATCAATGAGATTACTACTGGGTGCTTAAAGTTAAGTATACCCCCTCAAGCATCCCCCTGATAAAACAATCAGGGTGTATAATTCTGGTCCTTCGAAAATTAATTATATCCTGATAAAAGCATCAGGACTCACATATTATCCTTCGAAACCATAACAGTCCTGATAAACTAATCAGGATTCAACAGTCACAATGTATGAACTATCTGCAAAAACATATCCTCTAATTCATTCGTAAAACAAATAAACAGTATGTATTTGAAACGAAGAGTGAAAATACAGAACAGATAAGCTGATTCACAATTAGGATTTTTGAACATGTTTACACTCAACAGGTTACCATTTGACCACTTAACTGCAAAATCCTTACTCTTATGGATTTGTTTACCGTGAATTATGTTCCTACTGCGAATTGTTCCAAGTGTTGTGCATAAACAGAGAAAAAACCGATTCAAACTCCAGAGTGCCTACACTGTAACTTTCCAATCTTCCAAGAATCTTTGTAGAACTCCGGAAAACTCATCAGGAAGTGAATTTATAGAAGTGAAACAATCAAAGAAGAAGCGCCAACTTCTTCCGGATATTTTCCCTACTTCAGGGCAATTTTCTCGATCTATTTCAGGGAAAATTATTAACTTCTTCAAACTCCATACTTCGCACATATAACTACCCGGAGAACTCTGGGACATACCGTAAACTGCTGCAAATCCGGAAAATTATTCTGTTTAATGAGGAAATTTTCTGTTGTAGTCGATGTGGAACATCGAACTAACTTTTCAATAAAGCCGTTTACCTCTGATTCGCCAATTTGCTATGAAAATTGAATATGAGTTTTAATTATGCAGCGGTAGAGTAAAAAGTAATTTCCCTTTATAATCAACGGTTTTTCCTGTGTCCGGAAAGCTACGGCATGAGGAAGGAGATTACATAATGAATACTGTGGTTCGTATTCGGTTTCCATATTCATTGGCATCAGAATGGAATAAGACTGGTCTATTCCATCAATTTTATGAAAGCAAAATGCCGAAGGAGTTGATTGCGGAGCTCATATAATAGGTTTCGCAGAAAAAAATGTATTCTATAATCAATTAAAAAAATTATAAAAACAACAATGTGGCGAGCTTTAGCTCTTGAACTTGTTCATGTCATGATTAATGATTTAATATTTGAGGAACGTCACATTTCAAGTTCAATTTCTACCACAACTAGTATATATATATATATAGCAGGAGAATCAAATGAACGAGTAAATTTCTATGCGATTAAACAGATTAAACTGCATTTTTTATGGTTTTGTCCATATATGTCCAGATAACCCTCAAATAAAACTTTCAATCGCCTTCGTTCCTAAGCGAAACAACCATAACATCAGCAATATCTGATACCTACCGTCAATGATAAGCACCAACATCATGGAATGCAAATAAACTGTATGATTTTTAGAATTCTCTCAAAAATGGCACTTTTCCTGATGAAACGGAACATCTTCCTGGAAAATTCTTCCTGAAACACAATCCACTACTTTGTATTTGAAGCAACTCGAAGATCTAACCTTTTTTTCTTTTAGAGTATTTCTATTTCAACTCGCCCTGAAAATATTTCATGGTGTCTCAGTGGTTTAGATGCGTATCAATTTAAATTTCGTTTTCAGTATAATGGCTATGAAGCTGATATTAGATTAGATATCTCACTTCATCGTTTCCATTTATGTACATAAAAAAATTCAGCTAATTCTGGCAATAAGTTTCCGAGATATTTAATTTTTCGTAAAACTATTTTCTTCCACATCAATGATACGAATCTCATGAAATTCCGCAAAATCCTTGCAGTCGTTAGTTTAAACCGAAATTTTCAACTCTATGGAATCTGTAGTCTTGGAAATACTTGGAGAACTTTTATGGCTCTTCTTTCAAGTTCAAGGTATAGAGGTCCAAGTGTATTGGTAAATCGCGTAATATTAACCCCTATAAATTTAGCAGCTCAACTTGCAAGATAATCAATGAAACCTATTTCATCCATTGTCGCATAATTGTCGTGAAAGAAAAACATTTGTCGCTCTCTTAGTTTTTGCGTGTATGTTCTGGGGAACATCGCGTGATCAATTTGCCCAAATGTCTGTAATATTCGAATTTTTTGCCGAAAATGGTCTCAAACGATTGAGTTCGACTACCTGATGAATAATTCGAGGACCAATGTGATTCTGTCCGGCCGGCCGTCCGTTGCCACGATAACTTGAGAACGGAATGATATAGTGACTCAAAATTTTCAGGGTAGGTGACGCATTCCAATACGACGGATAATTTCGTTAATGGGCATAATCGGCCCAATGGTTTCCAAGTAATAATTTTATTTTCAACCAATGTGAATCCGATCGAATTAAAACTTGTTGCATAGTTGTAGAATATAAACCTAAACACGTTTTTGACATTTTGTGACAATCGTATCACTAGAAAATTTTTAAAAAATCATCAAAACATATTTTTTATGTCACGATAACCTGAGAACGGAAAGAGATAGCCACTTGAAATTTCCAGGTTAGGTTGTGCATCTGAATTCGAGATTTGAGTTCGTTTACAGACATAATCAGCCAAACGGTTTTGGAGTTATACACATCTGAAATTTGGTTATTATTTCCTCAATAACTTGAAAATTACAGAACCGATTAAATTCAAACATGGTAATTAGTTTTATAATGCTAACACGAAAATTCTTGCAAAATTTCGTCAGGATCGTATAGATCGTATAGATTGGTAGAAAATATTTAAAAAATCATTAGAAATTATTGAAAAAAAAATTATATATCAGTAACTATTTGTCCGATATCGTTGAAATTTTCCGAGAGCCTTCAAAACCTAACTCTACTGCCAAGTTCCAAGTTTGCACATGATCAGATATATAATGTTGGACATTCGAGCAGCCTTGTGGGTTCATTAGCTGTATGAGTGAGCGTGGTCTCGATAACTTTCGAACGAAAAAGGATATGGACTTGCAATTTTCAGGGTAGGTTGCGCATCCGAATGGGAGAGTTGAGTTGTTTTTTGGTCATAATCGGTCCAACTGTTTCGGAGTTATACCCACCTGGAATATTAGTTCCTCGATAACTCAGAAATTATAGACTCGATCGAATTGAAGCTTGGTAACTATAGTTGAAGAATATCGAACTAAATACGTTATACGGTTATAAGAACCGTACCACTAGAAAATTTCAAAAAAATTACGAAAATAAAACTGCCACTGACGTGAAGTCAGGTCAGTGTTTGAACCAATTTTTTATATGGCTTGGCTCTTCTATCTTAATATTATGTCAGCAGGTCCACCCACAAACAAACATCTGATATCATCACTATGGTTATGAATAATTATCGAGTAATTATCCATCTGACGTGAGAAATACTCAAAAAATACATTCCTTATAGCATATGTGTATCTTAAATTGTACATTTATTTTATCCATATATTCCTCTAGTCAACGAAAACACGTTTTTCATTCACCATTTTTCCAAATTTGGCAATTCAATTCTTCATAATTTCTCCTAAAACGTACCGTTTGCGAGATATTCTTCTTCAGTTCACTTCAATTATTAATCCGGCCCTGAACTAGAAACCCCCGGTTAAAAGTGAAAGCAACCTTGCCATCGCCTGTGTCATAGAGTAGTTTATTGTACAGACGAGCTGCCGATGAAGATTTCATTATTTTGTTCTCTATTAGCTATTAGTGCCTATTAAATTTGTGATTTCCTCGATTGCAATTCTACTTTAATTGATTACGTCCGGCAACGTTGATCTGATCGAGACTCCATGGAGTTTGATCTTAGATTTTATATTGAGGTTGTAACGATATAATTGTCTTCATTTATAAATTTCAAGATAGTTAGGATATTTGAGGATTTTTCTTAATAGACATTGATGAAATTGTGTATAATATTATAGTGGAAACAATTGGATAATTAATGAATAAAATAGGTGTCAAGTTGAAGTTTTAATATACAAGAATTGTAAATATTGTAAATATTTGTTGCAAATGTTGCATGAAGGGCGAAATCATAATAATTGAGCGAGCAAATAAGTTACCCCAAAAAAATTTTATGAATTTTTCATGGTATTTTCTGATTTTGTGAAAATTTTACAATTTTGGCAACAGCGCATTTGCAAAATGACTGTGGGTTTCGATGCGTGCTGTGATGTGTGAAGCCACAACCTCGTGGTTGTCCAGCGTTTCGTTCCAGTTCTCACTGATGAACTAATTAATACGGCTTGTTCAGTGAGAGCCTGCCGTACACGCATTTGACTTCAGCATGAAGGTGCCAGAGTAATGATTCCAGTGTGGCGCTCCGGTTTTAATGCGTCACGCACAGGTGGAGAGGTCTTCGTCAAGACAGAGGTGACATCTACTGGCGGGAACGGCGAAGAGGCAGAAGGATCGGAGGGAAGAATGTAGTTCCCTACATGACATTGTATAGTAATATCTACGCACCGTATGAGGATTTATTATTTTTTTTCATAATGTTGCTGAAATATTGATCTACATTTGTGTATCAAATATTCTTTCTTGAGTTAAGGTTCATAATACAGAATTAATGTGTTTATGCATTAATATATTTTGAACTATTGAAATAATTTGTTCGTCTGCTTATACATATTCAAATATCAGGAATGAATGGACAATCTGCTATGATTGTCTCCAGCCTTGCTCTAGACATTTCGATACTTAGGGTTTTCGAGTTGTGAAAACTATGCACCTAGTAAGTTTGCAACAACCCATTTCACGAGGTTAAATAATTGCAGATTGCTCATTTAATATTGATAAATAAACTAATATTTGAATTTAATTTATTTTATGGTGCAGTTCCGTTATGAGAATCCATTGATATCATTCCCAACTCTGAGAAACAAATACTTTCGGAGATATGGTTTGTCGAAAATTGAACAAGAGCGCCAAAGCTCCTGCCACAGGGCTTTCCTGCTTTTTAATAGTCCCAATTTATGTTTGAATTTATCTCCGCGCTGTAAAGCAGATTCAGCAAAGCACACAATGTAAAGGGGTTCACATAAAGAAGGTTAATGACTCTACATTAAGAATACCAATTCTTCGTAGCGCCTCAATCGACCTGTCAGCTTCCAAATGAGTTTTTGATACGTTTGTGACGCTCGCATTCTTAGGTGGAAACTTGTTCCTTGCGTTAGGGTTATCTGGAAACCCATAAATTCACCATACGAATGTGGTTTTGGATTCCGTCACTCCGTGGATGCCGGTGAGTCTCACCAAATGAGGATTCCAAATATATCGTTCATTGGATATTTTTCGTTCAGATGTCTCTAAAACAATGTGGGAAAGCCCTGTGGACAGGAGCTTTGGCGCTCTTGTTCACTTGACAACTTTGACAAATCATATCTCCAAAAGTGGTTTCTCAGAGTTAGGAATTATATCAATGGATTCTTATGATAGAACTACATCATGAAATAAAATAAATTAAATAAGTATACATTGATATCATTCCCAACTCTGAAAAACCAATACTTTCGGAGATATAATTATAGTCAAAGCTCCTGTCCACAGGGCTTTCGCACTTTTTGGCGCTCTAGTTCCTCGGAACTGAGTGCTTATCAATTTGCCCAAATGTCTGTAATTTTGGAATATTTCGATGAAAATGGTCTTAAACGATTTGGTTCGACTCACTGATCAAGAATCCGTGGTCGGAATTCATTCTGTCCGGCCGGTCCGGCCGGCCGGCTGGCCGGCCGTAGGCACGATAACTCTCGAACGGAATGAGCTAGAGAGTTGAAATTTTCAGAGTAGGTTTGGAGGATGAATATCTCGGCTAAGTTCGTTATTGGGCAAAATCGGACAGATGGTTTCGGAGTAACAAAAAAAAAATTTTTTTTTACGAAACAAATTCCAAATCAAATTTTTTTTAATAAGCAGTTTTATCACAAGAATCCATTCATATCATTTTCAACTCTAACAAGCTAATACTTTCGGAGATATGATTTTTTTAAATTTCAATGTAAATCGTATTTCACAGATTGATATAATTATTATTCTATGTATGAATTCTCATAATGTCAACTTGACAGAAGGGAATATTGTAACTACAAAAATATTGGGGTTGAAATACTCGTATTTTAGCGATGCAACGGGGACCTCACCCGAAAATGTTTGAAAATATTACGTAAATATTGAAAGCATAATTCTGTAGTTTGGTGAACGTAGATCAGGAAATTTTTGATCGATTACAAGGTAATTTATTATTACTTATCTAATAAACTATTATTTGAATTGAATTTCCTTTATGATGCAGTGATATCATATGAATACATTGATATAATTCCCAACTCTGAGAAACCAATACCAGATATAATTTGTCTGTTTGAACTAGAGCGCCAGAAAGCTCCTGTCCACAGGGCTTGAACCCATTTTTTTAATTCGGCTTCTGATGTGCGTCAGTTTTCAAGAATTTTCGTAATTAAATTCAAAACGTAGGTCTATGAATCATCTCATGTTGAATTTACATATATCAGCAAATTATAATTAGAGTGTTCTATGGAATCATATAGGTAGAATTATTGAGAATAATAATTGAAATTTTGAAGGATCATATCTCCGAAAGTATTAGTTCGTTAGAGTTGAGAATGATATCAATGGATTCGTAGGATAAGACTGCATCTTTAAAAAAATAGAATTTAAATTTTGTAATGTAAAAAAATTTTTTTTTGTTACTCCGAAACTACCTGGCCGATTTTGCCCAATAACGAACTTAACCGAGATATTCGTCTCCCAAACCTACTCTGAAAATTTCAACTGTCTAGCTCATTCCGTTCGAGAGTTATCGTGTTAACGGACGGACGGCCGGACAGAATCGATTTTTACCTTGGATTCTTGATCAGTGAGTCGAACCAAATCGTTTGAGACCATTTTCAGCCAAAAACTCTAAAATTACAGATATTTGGGCAAATTGATAAGCACTTTGTTCCGAGGAACAAGAGCGCCAAAAGACTCATACGATGACTTGTTGATAGAGAATTCAATAAAAAGTTTAACTATCCTAGTTTGAGTTCACTGTGGACTGATTATGAACACAACACTCGTAAAGATACCTACTCTTGTCCACTACAAATTTTGTCATCTGATATATGTTTCGGAAACGATGTTTCCGTCTTCTGAGATAAAGTGTAACTAGGGCATGCTATCGATTTCTACTGATTAGTGAGAACAATGAGTTGTTAATAGGAGTTAGATCATTATTCAGTGAAATATCTTTTCTGTTATACATTTTGATAACTTCAAGTGATTCTAAGCACCAATCTACTGGAATGTTTAAACAATTTGATGGAATTTTCTGAAATCGAGTGGAAAATTGTTAAAACGTGATTTGCAACAGCAGATTTATTGATGTTGTTGTTCCGAATGTGTCCCGTATGCTCTTCTTACCGTGTGAGAATGTTTCTGGTTGTTTGCCCGACATAACACTTGTTGCAATCTAAACATTTAATCTTAATAAATTTTTTTTTCTTTCGTAAGGTTACTGATTAGATTTTTATTTTTATGTTTACTGATAATTTTCTGAGCTAGTTGATGACTGTACCCTTTTCTTTCCGGAATTTGGGAAATCATTTTTCTCTATTTATTGATGCTTAAATTGCGGAATATTAAATATCCGGTTGACGAGAAAATGTAAGCTGTCTGTTTTATGTGACCAGGGAGCAACCGAATCAGATGAAAAACAGTCGAAAGTTTCAGAAGATTGTACTTAGGCACACTTGAAGGTATCGAAATGTATAAGAGAAAAGATTCAAGTTTCAAATTTGAAAACGGTCAGATCTATATTTTCAATGTTATTGAAGAAACACTGGAAACCAAATAGTTTTGGGCGAGTTCAGTAGTTGGATAGGTAATTTTCGGGGTAGGCTGCGCATTCAAATGTGGTTAAGATCTTTAATGAGCATAATCGTCCAAACGGTTTCGGATTTATACCCATCTGAAATGTTGTTATTTCCTCAATAACTCAAAAAATACAAATTAGGTCCAATTTAAACTTGGTGAATACTTGTAGAATATCGACGCACTGAGTTTTGAGGAGTTTCGTGAGGATCGTATCACCAGAAAAATATCAAGCAATATGTATTTCTTCAAAAAAAAATTTTTTCTTCAAAAACATTCACAAATATAAATTCGAATTATTTGAAATCTAGTACTCGGTTGAAAAGGCGGCTGGCATGTTCATGCAATATTTCGTGAGGGTGAGGCGTGAATAGACAGAAGAACATGCGTGCAAGAGCTCGAACGTTTCGGTTCGACTCACTGATCAAGAATCCGCGGTCAAAATCGATTCTGTCCGGCCGTTAACACGATAACTCTCGAACGGAATGAGCTAAACAGTTGAAATTTTCAGAGTAGGTTTGGGAGATAAATATCTTGGCTGAGATAGTTATTGGGCAATATTGGACTGGTGGTTTCGGAGTAACGAAAAAAAAATTTAAGATGCAGCTTCATCATAAGAATCCATTCATATTATTCTCAACTGTAACAAACTAATAATTTCGTAGATAATATTTTTCAAAATTTTGATAATTAATCGTAATTTTATGATTTCATAGGATGCTCTTATTATAATTTGCTGATGTATTTAAATCCAACATATGAGGTGGGTCATAGACCCACGTTTCGAATTCAATATTTTATGATGCAGTTCTATCATAAGAATCCATTGATATCGTTCCCACCTGAACTTTCAGAGATACGATTAGTCAAAGTTTGAATAATTAATCGCTAGCTCCGCAAGTGCGGCCAATACCCTGTCCACAGAGCTTTCACACATTTTACTGAGGTTTTTGGCGCTCTAGTTCCTCGGAACTGAGTGCTTATCAATTCGCCCAAATGTCTGTAATTTTCGAATTTTTCGATGAAAATGGTCTTAAGCGATTTGGTTCGACTCACTGATCCAGAATCCGTGGTCGAAATTCATTCTGTCCGTCCGGCCGGTCCGGCTGGCCGGCCGTAGGCACGATAACTCTCGAACGGAATGAGCTAGAGAGTTGAAATTTTCAGAGTAGGTTTGGTAGATGAATATCTCGGCTAAGTTCGTTATTGGGCAAAATCGGACAGATGGTTTCGGAATAAAAAAAAAAAATTTTTTTTACATAACAAATTCCAAATTAAATTTTTTTCAATAAGCAGTTTTACCATAAGAATCCAATGATATAATTTTTAACTCTAAGGAGTTAATACTTTCGGAGATATGATTTTTCAAAATTTCAATAATAAATCGTATTTCAACGTTTTCACAGAATTATATAATTATCATATGTATGAATTGTCATAATGTCAACTTATTTTCCTGAGGCATGACATTGTCTAATTCCTTGCTAATAGTGGGTTCGAGAAACGTCAAAATCGACTTAGAGAGACAAGGGTAAAAAACCGTCAAATAAACCCCCATGTGGCGATTTTATGTCGAAAAGTGAAAATTAAGAATATATATCCCAGGTAAGTACCGACGTTTTATTCTAATACCGGAGATCGACAAGATCGTACGAGGAGCCCGATAGCCGGTTCGTCTAGTCAGTCGGGTTTTCGGCTTCGGAACGAGAGAAGGCGGGCTCAAATCCCGGAAAGGGAATTACACTCTTTGGCGCTCTAGTTCCTCGGAACTGAGTGCTTATCAATTTGCCCAAATGTCTGTAATTTTTATTTAAGATTCACCATTAAAATCCATCGATATCATTTTCAACTCCAACAAGCTAATACTTTCGAAGATATGATTTCTCTAAATTTCAATAATGAATCGTACGTACTTCTATGTTTTCAAAGAATGCTATAATTATTCTATCTAAGCTTTATTATATGATCTGTGTTCATACTCGTACATTTCATCCTGTTTTATAAGAAAGAGTCAAATTCATTTCAGCTATTTTAATTTGATTTCTTCCATGGTGCAGTTCTCATTCTCAGATTGCTCATTTAATCTTGATAAATAAACTATTATTTGAATTTAATTTCCTTCAAGATGCAGTTCTTTCATAAGAATACATTGATTTAATTCCCAACTCTGAGAAACCAATACTTTCGGAGATATAATTTGTCTGTTTGAACTAGAGCGCCAGAAAGCTCCTGTCCACAGGGCCTGAATCCATTTTTGGCGCTCTAGTTCCTCGGAACTGAGTGCTTATCAATTTGCCCAAATGTCTGTAATTTTCGAATATTTCGATGAAAATGGTCTTAAACGATTTGGTTCGACTCACTGATCAAGAATCCGTGGTCGAAATTCATTCTGTCCGGCCGGCCGTCCGGCCGGTCCGGCCGTAGGCACGATAACTCTCGAACGGAATGAGCTAGAGAGTTGAAATTTTCAGAGTAGGTTTGGGGGATGAATATTTCGGCTAAGTTCGTTACTGGGCAAAATCGGACAGAAGGTTTCGGAGTAATAAAAAAAAAATTTTTTTTTTACAAAACAAATTCCAAATTAAATTTTTTTTAATAAGCAGTTTTATCATAAGAATCCATTCATATCATTTTTAACTCTAACAAGCTCATACTTTCGGAGATATGATTTTTCAAAATTTCAATGTAAATCGTATTTCACAGATTGATATAATTATTCTATGTATATTCTTTGTATGAATTGTCATAAAGTCAACTTGACAGAAGGGAATATTGTAACTTCAAGAATATTGGGGTTGAAATACTCGTATTTTAGCGATGCAACGGGGACCTCACCCGAAAATGTTTGAAAATATTACGTAAATATTGAAAGCAATTCTGTAGTTCGAGAGAGGAGAAAATTTGATGAACGTAGATCAGGAAATTTTTGATCAATTACAAGGTAATTTATTATTACTTATCTAATAAACTATTATTTGAATTGAATTTCCTTTATGATGCAGTGATATCATATGAATACATTGATATAATTCCCAACTCTGAGAAACCAATTCCAGATATAATTTGTCTGTTTGAACTAGAGCGCCAGAAAGCTCCTGTCCACAGGGCTTGAACCCATTTTTTATAATATTTTTACTAGATACAGGAAATGGCCATAATGTTCGGAGTATACCGTAGACTCATCCTTCATTTCAGAGACCTGTATTCCAACCCTGCTAACTGAACCAAATCTTGATTATCGAGCCATTAACCTTCCTTACATGTAGACTGACACTTAGGGTCCTTTGCCGCTTTGTTCAATCTCCCTTATCCATCATCAATCTGCAGGCAAAGACCTGAATCCTGTGCGGCGCATCAACCCTATGATCCTCTCGATGCCAAGAGAGATTACCCGAAAATTAAGATAATTAATCCTGAGGGAGAAGGCTGAATGGCATTCTGGAAGATTGAAACGAGGCGACCCGGTCTCGCCTCAAGATTTTATTTGTAAAAGATCGCAATCTTTGTCTCCTCCGGTATGTTTTTTGTCGCTTGGGGGAGATGGTCCGAGATATCTATTCTTTGTCCAGAATTTAATTGAATTGGAGCCTGGCGTGTCGCGGTACGTGGTTCTGGTTCAATAAAGAAGAGTCAAATTCGAAATGTTTGGCTTTGTGTCCGAGCTTTTGCGCGCCGTACTATGGTGATAAAATTTTTTTTTTTTTTAATTTAATGCTTGTGGCTTTTACTTCATGCAAATCCATATTAACTCAATGAAAAATTATATACGATTTACACTTATTTATTCAATATTGTGACGCGTTTCGTCGACACAGCGACTTCATCAGACTACAGATATACAGACATACAGTATGATGTAGTCTGATGAAGTCGCTGTGTCGACGAAACGCGTCACAATATTGAAGAAATAAGTGCAAATCGTATATAATTTTTCATTGAGTTGATATAATTTTGTCAACAAATTCAATATTTACAAATCGTAACACTTACGTGGAGATTATGGTTCGAAATTACATCCGGGAGAAACCTCCACCCGCAGATCAAATTAATTTGTTTTTGTCTACTCCAAAAATTTATAGAAGTGGAAATTTTAATTTCGACATAACATTTCAGCCAAATGTACGGGTGTTTCACGAATGATTGTACAAGCATTCTGTGCAGATGCAGAACATTTTGGTGAGTCTAAACAGTGTCCGAAATATGTCCTAACTGTAGTCGTTTAAGAGATACAGGATGTTTTATGTATTTTATCAAAAACTTTCAATCGGCATAACTCTTGAACGCCTGCATGGATCTTCATGAAAATTCCAGGGAATGAGTATAGGCTTATGCCTAATATTCTCTCATAATGACTTGTTGATAGCGCAAATCCGGACTGAAAAAAATATTCTCTTTATTCCATATATTTTAAAACACCCTGTACATACAATTTTCAAGAAGGGTAATTTTTCTCAGAATCTACAATAAATACTCTTTCAAACAAGCCTATTGGCAATAATGGCACACTTCGTATGCATTATTCATGACCCATTGAATATTTGGAATTTTCAATTTATAATAAACATGAACCTGTGAATCTCCGAATAATGCGTTAATTCATATTGAATCAATTTAAATTCTCCGTAACATCAATTAGTTATAGTGCTGCATCTTATTCCATCCAATACATGAATAAAGGAATTCCACACTTGATTACCTATGTACCCGAAAATAGAAATACATACTCATTTTCGAATTATTCATATTTGAAGATTCTTCTTTCGAATAATTGAAACACGGATGTTAGCATAATTGAAGATTTTATGTCAAACAACCGAATACTCGAATTTATTATTTTCGAAAATACCCCCTTCTTCTTCTAAATATTTTCTAGTTCTTGTGAACAAATGCGCTACAGCTTCTTTATAATTTCTGGTCGATTTCGTATCTCTTCACATGAAGCTTGAATACGATTAATTAGTTCTACGATTTCTTCGCAGTAAACTTCATTTTTCAAGTGTCCCCAGAGGAAATAATCCAAGCATGTAAGATCTGGGGCTCTTGCAGGCCAGTCATAAGGTCCTCTACCAAACCAATGACCTGGATAAACTCCAATCAATTGAAATGTCAGAGTTGAATTCAGAGTCTACGAAAATCTTCTGTGATCTTTCACATAGCATTGAAAATAAATGGTACATAAAATCTGAAGCTACACATCGATTCAAGCTGCATGTGAGGAGATAAATAATCGATCAGAAAGGCTAATTAAAGCTGCAGCACATTCAATACAAGAGCTAACAAGTGTCAAAAAAAATAGGAATTTTCGAGAAAAAATCACATTCTCATTCCTTCAATCCCCTTCTACTAATGAGTTCACTTCAATGTTGTTTTTTTTGGTACTATGAAATATTTGATTCTGCTACCATCTCTATTGATTAGTCAAAACAAAGAGTTTTCGAACATAAATAATTCGAGAATGTGAATTTCTATCATTTGAAGCATTATTTGGATAAACTACATTGAGTAATCTGAAGTCGAAACCCTGAATTTGTGTATTGGGTGAAAAATAAGATGCACCACACTCCTGAAGTCATGATACTGAGAAATTCAACTCATTCAATATGTAAACGCATTATTCGGAGGCACACATGTCCGTGTTTATTATTAATTCAAAATTCCAGATATTCAATGGTTCATAAAATATTGATACGAAATATGCCATCATTGCCAATAGGCTTGTTTGAAAGAGTATTTATTGTAGATTTTGAGAAAAATTACAATTCTTGAAAATTTCATGGTGTTTTAGAAGATGTGGAATAGAGAAAATAATTTTCCCAGTCCGGATCTGCGCTATCAAGAAGTTATATTACATTATAAGCGAATATTAGATATAGGCCTATACTCATTCCCTGAAATTTTCATGAAGGTCCATGCAGGAGTTCAAGAGTTATGCCCATTATAAATTTTTGATAAAATACATAAAACATCCTGTATCTCTTAAACGAATACAGTTAGGACATATTGCGAGCACTGATTCAGACTCACCAAAATGTTCTGCACCTGAACTGAAAGCCTGTACAATCATTCGTGACACCCTGTATACTGAATAAAACTTTTTCAATTGAATATTCGCATAATGTTTAAGTTGTTCTTTAATTTACACTCGCCCCAATTGAATTCCTATGCTATTTCCATACTTCAAACACTGCATTTACACTTGCCCCAGTTTATTGGGAAAGTGAGACCTATAAACTCAAGAATAAAATTAAATGTGAAACAGAATACAGTTGAACATTTTGATTTTAATTTTTGTCAGTTGCATGTTGCTTCTGGATGTGCTGAGTAGTAGATCTCTGAAACTTCACTCAGTTTTGCTGATGCAGAATTAAATGGCATCCCTGCAAACACGAATTATTGAAATTTTAGGTCACACTCACTCCGGTCGTATAGCAAAGTTTAGTAGCAAAAGAGTGTGAATTCCTAGAAATGGAATAAACGAGAAAAAGAAAAAATTCGCTGGAAATACGAAACTATTAAAATTTAAGTAGTCTCTAAATACAATATATAATACCTAGATTATGGTGCCGATGGTGCCGAAATCCAGTTTGGAGGTCGTTCTGGGCGTGAAAATCGTGGGGTTTTCACGCCGAACCGTAAAATTCGGCAATAATACCGACTTTTATAGATTTGCATCAGCAGATCATTAATTTTTCCGGCGACTTGTTACGTTATACAGCTGGGGAAATTGCGACCTTTATTACTCATCTTATTTACTATTCTTTTCATCTTCTTAACACAATCCTGTATTCAAATCGAGTTCACTCGATCCCATCGTTTCTTCTGGCTCTTTCACAGGTCTTTTCTGTCGTTCCTCCGGCAAATTAATTTGCGATGCGGGGTAGTATTATGGTTTGTCTGAATAATTTATGTTTCGTTTCTCTTTGATTTGGATTCGCAGGAGTCGGAAGAAAGAGTAGAACTGGGTTAGGTGGATCCTGGGTGATTTTACGACAGTCGGTTGCCGTAAGTTGACTCTTTTTCGAATATTCGGTGTGTTATTTTAGTACAGGGTGCGGCAGCATACCTTCCTTTTTTTTAATGTGCTCCGTTCAGTCGGTTGATGTCGTAGCGAAGCGCTAGTGGTGCATATAGTGAAAAATGGTTCAAGCCCTGTGGACAGGAGCTTTGGCGCTCTTGTTCAAACTTTGATAAATCATATCTACCAAAGTATTGGTTTCTCAGAGTTGGGAATGATATCAATGGATTCTTATGATGGAACTGCACCATGAAAGAAATTAAATTGAAATTAAATAACGAACTCATCCGAGATATTCAATACTCAAATCTACTAAAATTATATTATAGCAATTGAAACTTAGCCGATAGTACAGTTTTGTTTTCCCTGGAGATATTCTGAATCCAATTTGATTAACTTACCGAAGTATATTGCAACGTATTGCACGCCTATGCTATTCATCTCCTTTTGAAACGCCACTGGTAATCATAGAATGCACATTGACGGACTGTCACCTTATGTCAGGTTATTTCTCTTCTATGATCTTCGTGTCTGCGTGATGTAAGGAAGCTGATTTGACTTTCTTTTCCGGCTTTTCTCTGAGGGAGAAATCATTATTGGTCTCTGGAAATGATATACATGGTTTCTTACGATAGAACTGCATCATGAAAGAAATTAAATTCAAACAGACCGGTTCTCCCCAATAACAAAAATATCCGAGATATTCATTCCTCAAATCTACTCTGAAAATTATATTATATCAATTAAAACTTAGACAATATTGCAGTTTTGTTTTTACTGGAGATATGCTGAACCCAATTTGATTATGTATCTTACCAAAGAATATATTTCCATCATCATATTATCCACGGGCATTTTATTATCACCTTAAAAGTATAATTACATATTATCCACATAATTCTAAGATAGCTGAGGTTATTTAATAGGTCATTTTGCGTTCAATCAAATTTTTTTTTCTAGAACAGAAGGTTTATTTTATGTCAAGAATAATGAACCAGAAATAATTTTGACATTTATCTCTCATAGGAAAATAAGACTACATGTAAGAACACAGATCATATAATAATTAATTTCGCATTCTGTGTAAACATAGTACGATTCACTATTGAGATTTCGAAAAATCACATCTCCGAAATTATTAGCTTTCTCAGAGTTGAAAGTGATATCAATGGATTTTTATGTTGAAACTGCATCTTGAATAAAATTGAATTTGAAATTTGTAATGAAAAAATAAATTTTTTTTTCGTTTCACCGAAACCATGAGGCTGATTTCGTCCAATAACGAACTCAACCAAGATATCTCCCAAACCTACTCTGAAAATTTCAATTGCCTAGCTCATTCTGTTCGAGAGTTTTTGTAGAAACTAAATTTAAAAATTTTAATTATTTTTTTTACACTTTACGGCAACTCCATCACTACAAAACTTCGCATGCATATAGAGGTCATTATTCTACAGTTTTATGCTGAATTTCGGATAGATCGAATGATCGGTTTCGGAAATATTAATAAAAAGTGTTTTTACTTAAAACGGCCATAACTCCGAAACCGCTTGATGAATTTTGCCTGTTACGAACTCGTCCGAGATATTTACGCTCCAAACCTATCATGAAAATTTCAATCCTCTTACTCCTTTCGATCGAGAGTTATCGTGTTAACAGCCGGACGGACGGCCGGACAGAATCGATTTCGACTACGGATTCTTGATCAGTGAGTTGAACCAAATCGTTTAAGACCATTTTCAGCCAAAAATTCGGAAATTACAGACATTTGTCAAATTGATAAGCACTCTGTTCCGAGGAACAAGAGCGCCGAAAAAGGGGGAAGCCCTGTGGCAGGAGCTTTGGCGCTCTTGTTCAATTTTTGACAAACCATATCTCCGAAAGTATTGGTTTCTCAGAGTTGGGATTGATATTAATGGATTCTTTTAATAGAACTGCACCATAAAAGAAATTAAATTCAAATAATAGTTTATTTATGAAAATTAAATGAGCAATCTGCAAGGATTTAACCTCGTGAAATGGGTTGTTGCAACTTACACTCGATGCATAGTTTTCACAACTTGAAATACCTAAGGAAAGTATCATCGAAATTTCTAGAGCAAGGCTGTCCATTTATTCCTAATATTTGAATATGTAAATATAGGCTGACGAACAAATCATTTTAATAGTTCAAAATAAATTAATAAAATACAATCCTCTCATAATTTAATAGTTCATTTAACACATTAATTCTGTATTATGAACCTTAACTCAAGAAAAAATATTCGATACACGAATGTAGATCAATATTTCAGCATTTTTTTGCTAGCAACATTATGAAAATACTATATTTAGTAACATGTCTCACTACTTAAGGAAGTAAAAGGTAATATTAACCTCGGTAGTCAACAAACAGTAATTTCTTTCGATGATTCCATTATGTTGTTCTTTCCTATTGCCTTTATAAACTATATCATTAAAATGATCAAATTCTAAATCTTCTGAAACATCAGTCTCAATATTCGCACATAAATTATTCAATGTGCAACAAGTCAATATTATTTTTGGTATCAAAACAGTCTTTTATATATTCACAAATTCAAGACGCGGAATTTTGTTTTGCAACACAAAATATTTTCAAAGTACGCAATCCGATCAATACAAAACTTCGCATGCATATAGTTAAAAGTCATGATTCAACAACTTGATACTAAATTTCAGATAGATGGAGAATTAATTGAAAATGTTTTGACTAAAAACGGCCATAATTCCGAAACCGCTTGGTGGATTTCATCCGTTAACGAAATCGTCCGAGATATTTACGCTCCAAGCCTACCCTGCAAATGTCAATCCTCTAACTCCTCTTGTTCGAGAGTTATCGTACCTACGGACCGGCCAGCCGGACAGAATTTATTTCGCCCACGGTTGCTCGATCGGTGAGTCGAACCAAATCAATTAAGACTATTTTCATCCAAAAATTCGAAAATTACATATTTGGCAAATTGATAAGCACTCTGTTCCGAGGACCAAGAGCGCCAAAAAGGTGTCGACACTCCCTATAATACTAGTTAAAATTTTCGTCCGAAAAACGGATCTAGTCAAATCGTATTCTACTTTAATCTGTTAACGATGAAGGCGCTAAAGCCGATTTGGCAGATGCTGACAAGCGACCAAGTTAGTTTGGTGTCATTCCACTATTACTGGTTCGAATATAACGGGTGATTTTTGAAAAGCTTTCGGATTTGATGTAAGAAAAAAACACATCAAATTCAGAAAAATGTATGAAATCTTTATTTGAGTCGATAGAACAATTCACATAATGTAATGTTTGAAGATCATATCATGTTAATGTTGGCCGCGACTGCGCTTCAAATGGTCCATACGCCGGGTCCAATTTTGGTATGCGCTCTCCAACATATCGGCCGGTATCTCACGATTAAATTCTTCAATATTGGCTTCCAGTACGTCAATCGTTGCGGGCTTATCGCTATAGACCTGAGCCTTCACATAGCCCAACAAAAAGTAATTTAGAGGCGTTAAATCACAGGATCTAGACGGTAACATAATTTAACTATAAAAAAGTTGATCTTCATCCAACTTTGCCAGCGCCCATTCATTAAAAGTTATCCGTTGTGGTAGGTCGTACTGCTTCAATTCTTGCACCAGCTGTATTTTAAAAAGTTTCACATCTAAATTCTTCCGCAAAATTTTCCAGGTAGTGGAGTAACAGAGGTCCAATTGCTGCGATTGGCACCGAATCGACAATTCACTCTCATCACTTACACTGGCAGATACAGCAACGATATTTTCCTCTGTCTGCACTCTACGTATGCGTGTTGGTGGCAATATCCAATAATGTAACAAGATTCCGAATAGCGGCCTGAGAAGGTCGACCAAACTGACCATAAAATGGAAGAAGTGCACAATACGCTTTCTTAACCGAGCATAAATTTTGATAATAAAATTCAATAAATTGCAAGCGTTGTTCGTTTGTAAGTCGATTCGTAGTTGAATTATAGACAAAACTGAACATGTTTGACAGTCACACAAGGTACGAAACCCGCTTCAGCTGAAAAAACAGGGTTGCCAAAAAGAAAGTTGTTAAAAAATCACTCGTTATAAAAGAATATAATCATAATCAAGGATTATAGAATAGTTATACAGTGTGTTACATGAGTGGTTGGCCATAGCCTAGTTGTAAATGCAGGTCGTTCAGGCCTTTCACAAAAAATGCCTCTTTTGTATCCAAAGGCAGTTAGTTTTGGAGATACAGGTTTAATGTTGTCCCAAATTGCCGGTATAAATAGCTTGGGAATCAGTGGTCCGATATTGATTAAATTTGGTGGGAGTGTGCACTTTCAAAAATTCTTTAAAATGACTCATGTAATATGATTACTGTCATGGAAGTACTCTAAATATCGAGGTTTTTCTTTCAAACTTCTATCTATATTAAATACTATATCTATATTATTTACATCAGTTTGAAAAATGTCATTATTGCCATGTAGAAACACACAATTCGGGCTAGTAAATGCTGTTTTTGTTTTAACAATTGTTTCAAGAGAGTATCAAACAAATGAATTCATAGTTTACCTAATTTTTTTTTAGTCCTGTTTTTAGTTTTTTTTGCTCATATTTAATGACATTTGCTGAGATATAGCTCGTGAAGGGCAGAAACGAACCCAGGGTTTCATGGTTATTACCAATTATCAATGTGACTTAGCCAACACTGAATGACACCGAAGGCGTTCTAGGAAACTTAAAACCATCGGTTGTGAACTGGTTGAGAAAGAATCCCACTAGCGGCACCTATGGAACTCCTCACGAAGTCTGACCATCTGCGATGAAGAAACCTTGAGCGATGATCAGCGACGTTCATTATTTTGCCGTAAGAGGGTCAGGGATGGCAATATCATCTACCTATATACGACCTTTACGGACTGAAAGCCTCCGGTTTAGTGTGTTTATATAAATCACCAACCAATGAACATATGATGAGATGAACTGTGCTAATTGCCAATAACTAAAAAAAGGCACGCGGTGAAATATTTATTGATTTTAACCATAAACAAATACGTGGAATATTTGTTGATGGTTAAAATCAATGAGTATTTCACAGTGTGTCTTTTTTAGTTATTGGCAATTAGCACAGTTCACCTCATTGAAAGTTGTCAACAAATTGATTTTGCAGTAAATTGAAGGTTCATTGGGCTGATTATGGCCATTATCGAACCTAATCGACGCATTCGGATGCGCCAACTACACTGGAAATTTCATGTCGCTATCTCTTTCCGTTCGAAAGTTATCGTGGCAACAGCTGGCCGGGTAGAATCAAAGTTGACCTCCAGTTCTTCATCAGAGGTCATCTGTGTTCTAATCGTTTTCGGCAAAAAAGTCGAAAATTAAAAACATTTGGACAAAATTATAGCACGCTGTTCCCCAGAAGAAATGAATAAGCAAAGAAGATACTAAATTATTATAATTTATCGAAGAAGTTGAGTAAAGGGGTAATAAATCTTCCAAGGCAATATCCTGGCAAGGAATACCTCCCAAAAGTTAAAGAATTGATCCGCGACGCACTTCTTATCACCGCGGATTCATCAAAAACAACTTCATTCTTAATGATATCCAAATCGGTAATGTTAACCGTCAGCATGACAAGAAAGCAGAAGGAGTAACATTCAACGTATTATTAATAACCCCCGCAGAACCAGCAGGTCGGCGAGGAAACGGTTGCGAACTCATTGTCTGGCAACTCTATTCTACCATCAATCATCACAGTCTCAATCTGAATCTGCCAGCTGGAGTGCCGAGATCTGTCAGGGATGTGCTAATTGACACCCAGAGGCGATCAGCTGGCGCGGAGTAGCATGTTTAACCTTTGAAACTTGATCGTTGAATATCGATACTGTTGTTCGGGTCGCCAATCTTCAGATTTCCGTTGGACCAGAAGTTTGGCCGGCTCCTATCGAGTTATGTATAAACTATTATACAGTTAGCGCCAAATTATGGAATAATGGATTTATTTCCTCCACTTTCAGGAATATGGAAAAATGGTTTTATGGGTTGAAGTAATTTATCTTTCAAGGAACATTTTTTCGTAATTCTTATGTTTCTACCATTTGCTGTTACCAAGCAGTCATATATTATTGGCGCTCTTGTTCCTTTTAACAGAGTGCTTATCAATTTGCCCAAATGTCTGTAATTTTCGAATTTTTGAATGAAAATGGTCTTAAACGATTTGGTTCGACTCACTTATCAAGAATCCGTGGTCGAAATCCATTCTGTCCGGCCGGCCGTCCGTCCGGCCGTTAACACGATAACTCACGAACGAAAGGAGCTAGAGGATTGAAATTTGCAGAGTAGGTTTGGAGCGTAAATATCTCGAACAAGTTCGTTAACGGGCGAAATCCACCGAGCGGTATCGAAGTTATGGGTGTTTTTAGTAAACAGTTTTTATGAATATTTCCGAAACGTATCCCTCGATCTATCTGAAATTTAGCATGCTAAGTTTTGTTTTGATCGGTTTGCCGTAAAGTTTAAAAAAAGGTTGTTTCTACAATAACTCTCGAATTAATTGAGCTAGGCAGTTGAAATTTTCAGAGTAAGTTTGGAAGATGAATATCTTGGTTAACTTGGACAAAATCGGCGTTATGGTTTCGACATACTTCACATAAACCATCTACTAAATAGTCCGAACAAAGCCTAAACATTTGGTTTGGATAGGTGAGCCCGTTCTTGTGTTACAAGTAAAATTACAACGAAAAGTGGCATTGATTTTTATATACATTGATTTGTTCATTTGAATGGATTTACTGTTTTAATAAATATTTTCATATTTGTCGGGTATTTACAAACAATAAATAAAATGCTAAATTTCTTCATTGTACTTACTTTCCCTTCTCTAATTTATTAATTTTCGATGTAAATTATGGCATTCAATCATAAATTCTGTTTGCAGAATCAGGATTTATAATAGAAGCGGTAAATTTACATTGAATGTGAATACAATACACGAAAAGTACTAGCAGCTTGAATACGTATGTAAATACAAAATTCCCGCCGTTCGATCATTCCCTGCCACCAAACATGGCGACTGTTTGGTGTTGCCATGATTAGTAAGGAGTTTTCATCTCTTATAATTAGTGTTCTGTGGTCCTCAAGTCATTATGAATCCAACGATATCTCAAATGTTGGAATCGATCAAGCCACTAAGGCTGTATAGCGGAATAATATAGTAATAGATATAGATACACTAGAAAAACATAACCCTCCTTCCTTCGGCAGTCGGGTAAAAGGGGGTGTTTTCGCCTTTTGCAGTAAATAGCGAACCAATCAAACATTTCATAGACCAGTTGGTAAACCAGGATCTATCCAGATAGGGACAGGCGGAAGCCAAATTTTTGGGGGGGAGGAAAGTATTGAAAATTGTGCATGAAGGATTACATAAAAAAAAAACCTGGTAACCAAGGGAAGGGGGGCGGGGTGCTCCAACCGCTTTAGAATTTTTCCAAATGTTTTGAAAGTTGCCAATTCCTTTCAACATTGGGGAGATCCCCTCCTTCCTAAGGGGCCCGTCCCTGGCGGCTTCCTGGTAATGTGTAATGGTTATTCCGTCCGTAGAACTGCCCATTTCCAAGAACATCAAAACTTGTTTTCCGAAAGTCAAACTTATCTATTTCTGTTATTGAAAGAAAAAAGCAAACTGCGTAATCACATATTTACGTTTCTAAATTCAGTACAAATAAAAGGTTTTTAAAATGACGACAGTGAGAAACAGCTCAAATTGGTACTAGATGATTTGTTTGAGAGCTACCCGCTTTAGGATAACGAAACATCATGTTAAATATTATTTTTTGCCGGCTACACACAATGTGCCGAAAACTATTGAATATTGAATTTACGGCAATGTTATCCCGTCCTATTATCTGCCTGCTTTGCATTTATACAGTCAGGCGGTCAAATTCCTTCACATTTCATAACAATTTTCCAATTCAATAGAATTCAGAAGATAAACTGAAGATAAAATACATTCAATTGCCCTCAGAAACCAGCCCTAAAACGATCAGCCGATGCTCACATGTATGTTTAAACCTCCGAAACTTAAATGGACGTTGATCTGTCTCTTGGTCTGTGAAGATTCCAATTTATGTCGGTCTGGAGATGTCGCGAATCCGCAGAGATTTGCGGGCTCCTATCGAATTATTTATGAACGTTATGCGGTTGCAAACCACTGCAGATAACGTTATTGTTATTCTGTTCTAGATGGTAATGTCATGATGCCGTAACTCTCTCTATGTTGAATATGGATATACGTAGTTGTGTATTTGCAGTTTCACCTGAATTATGATAACGGTCACCGTGATGGTCCTGAAACAGTGGATATGCCAACAACAACCCTGTTTTCCTGCAAAAATATTGGGGGAAAGCACTGAGATGCTGAGAATATTTTTAAAAATTATTAATAGTTTTTGGCGCCCTTGTTCCTTGGAACAGAGTGCTTATCAATTTGCCAAAATGTCTGTAATTTTCGTTTTTTTGGCTGAAAATGATCCCAAACGATTTGGTTCGACTCACTGATTGAGAATTCGTGGTCGAAATCGATTCTGTCCGGCCGGCCGTCCGTTAATATGATAACTCTCGAACGAAAGGAGTTAGAAGATTGAAATTTACAGGCTAGGTTCGGAACGTGAATATCTCGGACGAGTTCGTTAACGGGCAAAATCCACCAAGTGGTTTCGGAGTTATGGCCGTTTTTAGTAAAAATATTTTTTATGAATTTTTCCGAAACCGATTACTCGATCTCTCTGAAGTTTAGCGTCAAATTGTAGAATAATGACCTTTATAAGCAAGCGAAGTTTTGTATTGATGGGTTGCCGTAAACTGTCAAAAAAAAAAATTTTTAATTTTTGAATTTCGTTTTTGGCGCTCTAGTTCCTCGGAACTGAGTGCTTATCAATTTACCCAAATGTCTGTAATTTTCGAATTTTTCAATGAAAATGGTCTTAAACGATTTGGTTCGTCTCACTGATCAAGAATCCGTGGTCGAAATTATTTCTGTCCGGCCGTCCGGCCGGTCCGGCCGTAGGCACGATAACTCTCGAACGGCATGAGCTAGACAGTTGAAATTTTCAGAGTAGGTTTGGGAGATAAATATCTCGGCTAAGTTCGTTATTGGACAAAATCGGACAGATGGTTTCGGAGTAACAAAAAAAAAATTTTTTTTTACAAGGCAAATTCCAAATTAATTTTTTTTCAATAAGCTGTTTTACCATAAGAATCCAATGATATCATTTTTAACTCTAACAAGCTAATACTTTCGGAGATATGATTTTCCAAAATTTCAATAATAAATCGTATTTCAACGTTGTCACAGAATGATATTATTCTATGTATGAATTGTCATAATGTCAAATTATGTTCCTGAGACATGACATTATCTAATCAATCGAAGAATGGTGAGTGAAATGAGAAAAATCTCAGTTGTTTGCTCCGAAATTAGGTTTTCTCAGAAAATTCTTACATTTCGGAACATGAAGTAAGAGATCTGAGAGTAGTGAGACTGCTTTTCATCCATAGACATATATATAACTCTCAAACGGAATGAGGTAGGTAGTTGAAATTTTCAGAGTAGTTTAGGGAGATGAATATCTCGGTTAAGTTCGTTATTGGGCAAAATTGGCCAGATTTAATTTGATTTCTTCCATGGTGCAGTTCTCATTTTCATGATTGCTCATTTAATCTTGATAAATAAATTATTATTTAAATTGAATTTCCTTTATGATGCAGTTCTATCATATGAATACCTTGATATAATTCCCAACTCGGAGAAACCAATACTTTCGGAGATATAATTTGTCTGTTTGAACTAGAGCGCCAGAAAGCTCCTGTCCACAGGGCTTGAACCCATTTTTACAATAACTCCAGAACAGAATGAGCTAGGCAGTTGAAATTTTCAGGGTAGGTTTGGGAGATAAATATCTCGGTTGAGTTCGTTATTGGGCAAAATAGGCCAAATGGTTTCGGAGTAACGAAAAAAAAAATTTTTTTTCACTTACAAATTTCTCACATAATGCTATAATTATTCTATCTATGGATTATTATATGATCTGTGTTCATACTCGTACATGTCATCCTGTTCTATAAGAGAGAGTCAAATTAATTTCAGATATTTTAATTTGATTTCTTCCATGGTGCAGTTCTCATTCTCAGATTACTCATTTAATATTGATAAATAAACTATTATTTGATTTAAATTTCTTTTATGATGCAGTTCTATCATAACATCCATTGATATAATTCCCAACTCTGAGAAACCAATACTTTCGGAGATATAATTTGTCTGTTTGAACAAGGGCGCCGCTAAGCTCCTGTCCATAGGGTTTGAACCAATTTTTTATGTACCAACGACGAAAAAGTGTCAATTATAGTTGAGTCCGCAAATTACTCCGAGGCGGTGCCGAGGATAGCCAGCAGACGAGACAATAGACAGTTTGCCGCCGACGTGCATATTAAATTTTTTCATCGACCTCCACATATTTTTATGAATTTCGGACCTCTTAAATAAATTCACAATAGCAAATGACACGTACACGTATGTTTATATTGAACCGTATCCATAGTATCTACAGCACTGACAGTTATTCTTACAGACACTTATGTTTGCATTGAACCGTATCATGCCGTATTCATAGTGACCATACCGGACGAGAAATTAATTTTGCGGAAGAGAAAGTACTTTCTCGTCCGCAAAGTACTTGCCTTCAATAATAGTCGATTTCACGGCCGCAAATTAGTAAGTAAAATGTCACTTTTCATGGAGGTCGACGAAAAAAAATTTTATTCATCGAACGATAACAAGATAACGGAAAGAGATAGCGTCTTACAATTTTCAGGTTAGGTTGCGTAGCCGAATGCGAAATTTAATTTCGTTAATAGGCCTAATCGGCCTAACGGTTTTGGAGTTATACCCATTTGAAATGTTGGTGTTATTTCCTCAATAACTCAAAAAATTCGAATCCGATCCAATACAAACATGGTAATTAGTTGTAGAACGCAAACGCGCAAATTTTTACGCAATTTCCTGAGGATCGTATCACTAGAAAATTTAAAAAAAATCATCGAAAAAATTCTGTGTCTCTGAAACTGTCAGACCATAGCCTCCTCTATCTAACAGGCCAGAAGGTTAGACGTTGCCGTTGTTACGTCGGAGTGTCGCGAAGCACGGACAAGGCACCGATTCTACAGGCATTTCACAGTTTACTATTTCATTTTGATGTGCTCTTATTATCTAAGATAAGATTCTAAGAACTGTATGGAGGAAAGCAATACAGCATTTCGTTTATTTGCGATTAGTTTAATAATGTTTCATCGTAAATAATCCAGAACTCACCACGAGGAGGTAGCTGTATTATTGAGTCCCAAAAGATTACAATCAGAATATTCGATTTTCTGAGGCATTCAAACTTAATCAAACATTCATAAATATCAAAATTAGGAGGATAATAAAGAGATATTAGCCCTTGATATCGATTATACTCTGACTGTCCATCTTAAAGTTAAAATAAATTCTCAAAAACAAAAAGTCAACAGAACAACAGAACAAAACATTGATTATTCTCTCATAAGGCTCTAAATTTTGACATTTCTTTCTCAGATATGATATCTGACTTTCTTTAATTCCTACACTACATTTTATATCCGCTGTAATATTACTTAAATATTTCGGGTGAGGAAGAGTTAATAAATGAGAGTCTCTAATCAACCTGTAAGGACCTGGAAATTGGAAATGAATAGAAGATGCCCACAAAAACAAGTCGGTAGAATAAATGGGCCTTGGTGAAACTGCTAATTTGAGTTGTTGACTTCAAAAAGTTAATTTTTTGATCATTTGAGAAGTGTCAACGTCGTCTGTATTAATGTTTTCTAGATTATTGATACAATTTATGAGGGCATTATAAATTTTCTCAATTTCTTCCTTTATCTAAAATATATTGTTCTGAAGAACTGCTCGCATTAGCAGAGGAATCTGAATCTAAATCGGTCCTATTCAATTGTGAAATTGAGTTTTCGAACTTCGACCACCTATCACATATGTATCTCTCACCTAATAACCACTTAAATTTAGAAATGGTTATATTGCTTTGGTTTTTGAACACTTCAATCCTCAAATCTGCGAATACCTTAACCCGGACGTTATTTTCGGAAACTCAGCTTCGAAATTTATTTTGTAAAACTGAACGAAATCATTTTCTTCAACGTTAAAAGAAAAGTTGAAAATTGCCTTGTCTTTGAAATGGGAACAAAATCGAGAAAAAGTAAGAATCTGATTTTGTGTGTCCCAGTCGGTAAAAATATTATCATGATGAAAAACTAAATTTTGCTAATTTTTAATCAGTTCTTTTGGGAGTAATTGTAGAAGACATATAACTTGGTTGATTTGGAAAAATTGAAGGGAATGCGTCATCTGTTCATTTAGGAATTTTTCTCGGGATACTAATAAATGATCCATCTGAAGTCGGTAGAGAATTTTCTTTTACAATATATGCATCTACAAAATGTCTTATGCATACTACAGAATTATTCTTAATTTTGAAACTTTTTTCCCTATGGATTGCATTGAGCCATTTTCGTCGTCTTGAAGGATCTTTTGGTAATCTAAATACCGAAACATTTTCGTGTGTGGATTTATAATTACTATTACAACCAGGAACTGCACAAGTACGAGTCATGATGAACGCAAATCGAAGAATTCCAAATGTGTAACTATAACCTTATTCTGATTATACCTTAGATATCCAAATGCCAAATATGAAACTCGTGAACACTCAACTCAATTAACATTTATTTGGTAAAACAAACACTTTTTATATTCACTTGAAGCACTAAAACAATCGAACAAACTGAAAATACCTATACCGAACTCGAACGTTTCAACACCGACACGCTTGAAAACCGATAGTGGAAAACATAAACAAATAGCCAGGAGCTGACACTCCGCATAGCATAACACTCCCTTGTAGAATCGGCAACGTCGCATTGTCGACGAGTCTTCTGGCCTGTTAGATATAGGAGGCTATGGTCAGACCGATATCGCTGAAGGTTTGCGAGAGCATTCGATACCGAACTCCACAGCTAAGTTCCAAATTTGAACAAGTTGGATCTATATTGTTGGAGATCCGAGCAGCCTTGGGTGAGTTCATTAGCGGAATGGGTGACCGTTGCCTCGATAACTTTCTAACGAAAAAAGATGGTGTTCACGTTAATTATTGCCACCATTATTTTCTTAAAATTCTCTAAATATTAATCGCAAGATATTGAGGTAAAGTGTTTTCGATTCGCACTATCAAAACTGATATCTAATGCAACTTTATACAGGGTGAGCCCATAAAAATAGTGGAATTTGTTGAATTTCAAATTTTATAACATTCAAAGGGGAATATCCCGAAAATGGGAGAAATGATGAAAAATAATTAAATATCCTAAAATGTGAATATTTTTCATCTGCTTTCTTCATGCTTATTCCATTTAGTGAATTCAGTGGAAGTAGGAAAAATAATGATAATTGGATAATATGTGTCATAGTTCGGAAAAATTATAGCTAAAAAATAAAACCTTTGTTTTTATAATGAATTGATTTCAACCACCTGTATCTTTTTACCTGAGCCAAATTTTGAAAAATGGTGAATGAAAAAATTGTGGGAATGCAGTGTGGAAGGGAGCTTTTGCGCTCTTTTTCAAACTTTGACAAATCATATCTCCGAGAGTATTGATTTCTCAGAGTTGGGAATGATATCAATGGATTCTTATGATAGAACTGCATTATAAAAGAAAATACATTCAAAAAGGTGTCATTAAAAAAAAAGTGCCAAAACTTATTAATCTGAAACCACCAGACTGATTCTACTCATCAATAACGAACTTATCCGAGATATTAGTTACTCAAATCTACTCTGAAAAGTATATTATATCAATTGAAACTTAGCCAATATTCCAGTTTTGTTTTTACTGGAGATATTCTGAACCCAATTTGATTAACTTACCTAAGTATATATAGCCATCATCATATGGATTATCCAAGGGCTATATTATTACTTAAAAATTATAATATCCTATAATCCACATGATTATATGATAGCTGAGGTTATTCCATGGTAATTTTGCATTCAATCATACTTTGTTTTCTTCAAGAGGAGGTATCTTATATTTTTGGGACAGTATGGCGATTTGGTCGATGCCGAGGTTTAATCAGGCCTCAATCTGCCTACTCCTGATTAACCCGGAATAACAACGAAAGTAAACATGCGCTGACTAGGCCTCAATCTGCCTACTCCCAGTCAGCAAAAATAAAGTTTCCTAACTAGGTCTCATCTGCCTACTCCTAGTTAGGTTAATAAATAAAACAGTGAAAAAAAAGGATTAGATATATACTGACAATAAACAACACAAGATCAAAGCACTTCAATACATTATGACTGTTCTGCCTTTTTGGTTGCGCTTCCTCGACTTTATTTAAAGTGTGAACTCGCTTTCGAGTGATATCTATTCCGGGGAGCCATCTATCCGTTGCCATTGGTAGTTTGGCCCCCTGGTGGTGTATCTCCGCTTCAAGGGCTTGCATATGTATCTTGTGGCGCTCTCTGTCGGGGTTAGCGTTAACATGGTTGGCAGCGCCAACAATAACCGTAACGCAGTAGTCACCCCACAGGGCGCGCCATCGTGACGGTGAAGAGGTAGTCCCCACAATATCATGAGTAACGGAATTGGAATAGAACCAGAAATAAATATGACATGTCTCTTATCGGTAGATTAGATGACATGTATGAACACAAATCATGAAATTAATACAAATATGGACGTAAATTTTCGATTACAGTATATTATGTGAAATCATAGAATTACGATTTATTATTGAAATTTTTAAAAATCATATATCCGCTAGTATTAGCTTGTTAGAGTTGAAAATGATATTAATAAATTTTTTTTGTTACTCCAAAAAACCATATAAGCGCAATCACGAACAACCGACATATTTGTTTCCCAAACTTACTCTGAAAATTTCAACTGTCTAGCCCATTCCATTCGAGAGTTATCGTGTTAACGGCCGGCCGGACAGAATCGATTTTGCCACGGATTCTTGATCAGAGAGTCGAACCAAATCTTTTAAGACCATATTCATCCAAAAATTCGAAAATTATGGATATTTAGGCAAATTGATAAGCACTCTGCTTCGAGGAACAAGAGCGCCGAAAAGTCTTTAATTTTATGAGAGGAATTCATGGTTGAACAACGTGAAGACTCAGCCTGTATATTCGATACATATTCGAGAAATCAGTGAAATGCATTTTATATTCAATGAACGGGCTCGCTCAATTCCCTGACGTGCTCTCCTGATTCCTTCATATCGTTTATTCATTGACAAGTGTTAAGTGCTCTATAATTGCACTTAAAATTCTGACTGTCCTCCGAATCTAATTGAACAAATTATTCTGTATAAATAGAAAGAATAATGGATATATCCAAATCTAATCCGGTACTCGGAATGGATTTTCCGTCGGATTGATAGCCTCATCAAAGAACCAATCAAAATTTTCTTTCGCAAACAATCCCAGTTAGGTAAAATGGACCCATTCAACCTTGCATGAAAGAATCGGAGAGAATGAAGAAGTCCTAAATCTTCCAGAATATTCTCCAATAATAGAGTTTTGTTTCCGCTTTTTCCTGGCTTGAGTCGATTTTTTCATTCTGTCCTCAGACTGTGGAATGGAAGTAATTTGTTCTGCGACTCAATGTAACGACCCCGCATTTTGTCGGCTGACACTTTTTCACGCTTGTGTGAAAATTATGCATAATTCCCACGGAGCTAATATACGACGGTTGGGGAACTCAGAAATCATTAAGTTTTAAAGTGCGCAATTTTGATTATTTATCTGTGCTCGGTATAATTCGGTATATTCAAATATTCATATCAGTACACCCAGTGACTTTAGTAGTGTTACCCAGAAGGAATAATTTATTCAACTTGATTTTTTGGCAATGCGGTATATATTGTATATTGTTGTAGGAGGTAACGTTGCACTGCGACCTTAAGGTCTATTGTACCCCCCCTTCAGAGCTTTCGATGTCATCTACAGCTCGCCTTCCGATTCCAAAGTTCTGATGAACTCCAGTATCTGGGATGGCTTCAAGGAGGATACGTCTTAGCTCCTGCAGAATTCTTGTCCAAAGCATTCCTTGAGTTGGTTGAGATGGCGAGGCATTCCGTTATCAGGTGATCAGGAGTTTCATCCTCCTCCCAACAGAATCTGCACTCGTCAGTTTCTGCTAGCCCAAATCTCATCATATGCTTCCTGAGGCCGCAGTTCCCTGTGGGAAAAAGAGTGAGGAGGTGCAGCGTGTTCAGAACTGAGGTCCAAGTATTTCTTGTATCTGACAGTATCAAAGTTCCGGATGAATTTCTCGGAGTGATATACAATCCGGGGAGAGATCTCCAGAACATACCTCTCTCAGTTTCTTCTTTCGTCCGGAATTCACTTTTGTAGGTGTATCTACCAACCCCACAATAAGGTTCCGGGCCAATAAAGGGGGTTTGTGCTCCTTTCTTGGCGAGTGTGTTGACTCCTCATTTCCTATGATTTCCTCGTGACCAGGAACCCAGACCAAGGAGACCCTATTGTTCTTGCCTACTTCATTGAGTTTTCTTCGGCACTCCTATATTAGCTTGAATTCGATAACATGGGAGCTCAGAGCTTTAATACCAGCTTGACTGTCAGAGTGGATTGCTATATCACATCTCTGGCAGTTTATTTCTAGGTTCATTTCCACGCATATTTCTATTGCAAGTACTTCTGCCTGAAATATGCTCGGACAAGAGCCTAGCGATAGTGAGCATTTGGTGCCTGGCCCATATACTCCAGCGCAAGTTCCTGTATAGTTGTTTTTGAACCGTCTGTGTACCATTTAATGGCATTTCTTTTAAGAACTTGGATGGTGGGTTCCCTGTCCCGGTCCTCAGCATCATAGTGAAGTTCTTTTCGATGCTTACTTTCTTGATCTTTTCGTCACTAGGAAGATTAGCTGATGAAATGTACCTGGTAAGAGAGGACCAAGCTTTCTGGTTGGCAATGTGGTAGTCTTACACCAAAAATGAAACTATAATATTCGCAATAAATTGTATTAACGCGTTATCCGAGAAATCAACAATGTGTTTAGTGACCACGCAACTGAGTATACTCTTGGACACGTCTAACATCAACAAAATGAGATGATCGATATTCGTGGCCCCTCATTCCAAGCAACTTAAACTGAGTCAAAATTGAGGACGAAAATGTCACCGAATGTTAAAGTTAAAAAAAAATTGGTTCAGGCACTGTTCTATTGTCCATTCTCTTGTAAAGGACTCAATAGAAATGCGCGCAAAAGCTCGGCAGTCCTTGAACGAATTTTTGTTTCATGATTTTATTGAAATTTTCTAGGGGTACGGTTCACACAAAATTTCACACACGTCTTCATGTCAATATTCTACAACTAGTTATCAGGCTTTAATTTGATCGAGTCTATATTTTTTGAGTAATCATTAAAGGATACTGTGGTAGGTATATTCATCATTGAATGGTTTATTTCTGGGTTTTCTCTCCCAAACTCTGAAAAATCGCTATAAAATAAAAAATTGATTATTTTGTGATTTGCTTCTGCGTAAGAAACACGAGATATTTGTCAGAAGCAATCAATTGAACAATGTTGCCTAACAAATAACAACGAAACAACATCAACGAAGAAACAGCTATATCGTAACGTTTCGGAGTCTATATCCAACTCCTTCTTCAGACGCTTAACGAAAAAATCTTCAGAACTTTTTGTTGATTGTTATTCTCGAATCTCAGAATATCAATCAACAAAATAGTTCTGAAGATTGTTTCGTTAAGCGTTTGAAGAAGGAGTCTGATATAGACTCCGAAACGTTACGATATGGTTGTTTATTCCTTGATGTTGTTTCGTTGTTATTTGTTAGGCAACATTGTTCAATTGATTGCTTCTGACAAATATCTTGTGTTTCTTACGCAGAAGCAAATCACAAAATAATTTATTTTTTATTTTATAGATATTTTTCAGAGTTTGGGAGAGAAGACCCAGAAAGAAACCATTCAATGATATATTTTTTGAGTTATCGAGGAAATAATATTCCAGGTATGTATAACTCCTAAACGTTTGGACCGATTATGCCCAAAAACGAACTTGTTTGAATTGGATCGGTTTTGTATTTTTCGAGGAAATAACAACAACATTTCAGATGGGTATAACTCCAAAACCGTTTGGCTGATTATGCCTATAAACAAGCTCAAATGTCGCATTCTGATACACAACCTAACCTGAAAATTTCAAAACGCTATCTCTTTCCGTTCTGAGGTTATCGTGACATAAATAATATTTTTTAATAATTTTTTTAAAATTGTAAGTGATAATATTCTCACAAAATTTTACAAACGTCCTTAGGTTTATATTCTACAACTACTCACCAAGTTTCAATTCGATCGGATTTGTATTGGTTGAAAACAAAATTATTACTCGGAAACCATTGGGCCGATTATACCCATCAAAGAACTTGTCCGTCGTATTGGGATTTGCCACCTACCCTGAAAATTTCAGGTCTCTTTCCGTTCTAAGTTATCGTGGCAACGGCCGGACGGATAGAATCAAAATTGACCTCGAATTCTTAATCAGGGAGTCGAACGCAATCGTTTCGGACCATTTTCGGCAAAAAATTCGAAAATTACAGACATTTGGGCAAAATGATAACGCGATGTTCCCCAGAACATACGTGCAAAAATTATAAATAATACCATGATTTTTTTTTATTTTTACGTGCATGTTCTGGGGAAAAGCGTTCTATCATTTTGCTCAAAAATGGTATCAAACGATCTTTTTCGCCTCGCTGATTAAGTATTCGAGGCCAAAATTGATTCTGTCCGGCCGGCCTTTGCCACGATACTTTCGAACGCAATGAGATTGCGACTTGAAATTTTCAGGGTAGGTGGCGCATTACAATACGATGGACAAGTTCGTTAATGGGCATAATCGATCCACTGGTTTCCGAGTTATAATTTTGTTTTCAATCAATACAATGGAATCGAAACTTGGTTAGTGGTTGTAGAATATAAACATATAGACGTTTTGTGAAATTTTGTGAGAATCGTATCACTAGAAAATTTTTAAATAATTATTAAAAAATATTATTTATGTCACGATAACCTGAGAACGGACAGTGATAGCGAATTTTAGGGTAGCCTACGCATCTGAATGCGATTTTTGAGTTCGTTAATAGGTATAATCGGCCTAACGGGTTTTGAGTTACACCCATCTGGAATTTTGTTGTTATTCCTTCAAATAAGTCAAATAATAAAAATCCATTGCCTCTCAAACATGGAAATTAGCTGTATAATGCCGACGCACTAATATCGTGAATACCGTATCACTGAAAAAAAAATTGAATTTTTTTTTTAATTTCATATTTCAGAAATTATTCGTCAGAATTTACTGAAACCTGAAAATCCGCACATACCTCCATACTACCATACCATTTCACAATGGAGTACCGAATTTTAGCTCGATTGACTTCGTATGAGGTTTGAATAGACAATTTTGGTGAGGATCGTATCACTAGAAAATTTAAAAAAAATTATGAAAAGATATTATGTATCTCACGATACCTTGAGAAGGGAAAGAGATCAGCCCAATGGTTTCGGAGTTATACATATCTGAATTTTTATTGTTATTTCCTCTGTAACTGAAATTACTCGAGAAGTAAGCTTTTTCGTATTTTTAAAGAATTTCAATTCCAGTCGAATACATATGCCAGAAATAAAAATTCTGTGATCATAGCCGATTCTCTCATTACTCAAGTCTATCATTATAATTGTACGAAATATATTCATATCTCATAAAAGCTGAGAAAACTGTCTATACAGGGTGTTCCTAAATTGAACGTACAAACGAAAATGGGAGATTCCTTAAGTGAGTTTATAAAAAAAAGTCCCATAAACATGGGGTCGCAAACGTTTCATTTTCGAGATACAGAGTGTTGAAGTTTGAATTTTTTTCAAGTTTTTTTCTCATAGTATCTACACTTCACAAGATATTCAACTGAAATTTGGCATAGATATTACATTTGAGAGTTCTCACCACGTGACATGGCAATTTCGATAGAAGATCTACAGGGTGATATTTTTTCTGGAACACTGCCACCTGTTCTTCTGCAGAACTTTTCTTTGGTGAGCAACTGTTAATTTGAAAAAATGTAAAAAGAAGCTTTGTTCTTATACTAAACTTTTCGGTCTCTTGTAGTTTTGTCGTATCTACCAACGATTTCGAGAAAAAAAAATTTGAACGATTCTCTCGAAATTCTCGTAACTATGATAGGAAGGCCAGTTTGTAATCTGTGGTGAATGAATTCAGTGCCAGTTTTGACACATCAAATTATTGAACGTTTGTTTTTTTAAAATGTGAAGGTGGTTGCATTTGTGGCTATTTAGTTTTTTGAATGAAGTTAGACTACTATTTTCATTACGATTTTTATGACTGTCACAACAATATTTGATCAGAAATTAGAACCTCTACACATTTCAATATCAAAACATGCCTAATTTCACGAATTCCGAAATAACTGATATGCATTTCATGTATGGTCTTGCAAATGGAAATGCAAGAGAAGCTAGGCGTCTTTACATGGAACGCTATCCCAATAGAGTGATACCAAATCATCGAATGTTCTCTGATATTCATATGCGTCTTTCAGAAGCTGGATCTTTTTCCACGAAAAGAATCAATGCTGGGAGACCACGCAGTGTGAGAACACCACAACTCGAAGAGTCAGTTATGAACGAAATAGAACAACATCCAAGAACCAGTACAAGAAAAATTAGTGTACTTTTGAATGCAAGTCATCAAGTTGTTTGGCGGATCTTGCGGGATTCTCTACTATATGCTTATCACATTCAGAGGGTGCAAGCTCTTCTGCCTCGAGATTTTCATCCGAGGGTTAGTTTTTGTCAGTGGTACCTCAGTAGACTATTGATGAATCCTTATTTTGATTGCCAAATTCTATTCACTGATGAAGCCTGCTTCTCAAGGACTTCAATTATCAATTTTCATAATGAACACGTATGGGCTGAGGAGAATCCGCATGGATATGTAGAAACCCATTTTCAAGAGCAATTTTCACTAAATGTGTGGGGTGGTAATATTGGTGATGATTTGATTGGTCCTTTCTTCTTGCCAGGTCGACTAACAGGTCAATCATACAGACATTTTTTAGGAAACGATTTGCCCTTGTTATTGGAAGATATACCTCTTATGCTACGACGAGAAATGTGGTTCATGCATGACGGTGCTCCTGCTCATTTTTCAGTTCTGGCAAGGGAGTATTTGGACAAAAATTATGAAAACAGGTGGATTGGACGGGGGGGTCCTCAGTCATGGCCCGCCAGATCCCCAGACTTACATAGTTTAGATTTCTTTTTATGGGGCCACCTGAAATCTCTAGTATACTCGACACCCGTGAACACCGTAGAAGAACTGAAAAATCGTATAATAGGCGCATTTGATACAGTTAGGAATACTCCGGGAGTGTTTGAAAGAGTTCGATCGTCTATGAGACGAAGAACAGAAGCTTGTATAAGAGTTGGGGGAGGACATTTTCAACATTTGCTGTAGTTCAGTACTTTGCGGTTACTTAGTTTTCTTGTTATGATTTTTTTTTTAGTTTTACGTTTCTTGTTGTAATACATTTTTTGTGTTGATTTTACGAGTTTATCGAATCTTTATGAATCATCGCTACAGATCAGGAAAATTTCCATAAAAACTGACACTGAATTCATTCACCACAGCTTACAAAGTGGCCTTCCCATCATAATTTGGATTTTCACGAGGATTTCGAGAGAATCGTTCAAATTTTTTAGATACGACAAAACTACAAGAGACCGAAAAGTTTAGTATAAGAACAAAGCTTCTTTTTACATTTTTTCAAATTAACAGTTGCTCACCGAAAAAAAGTTCTGCAGAAGAACAGGTGGCAGTGTTCCAGAAAAAATATCACCCTGTAGATATTCTATCGAAATTGCCATGTCACGTGGTGAGAACTCTCAAATGTAATATCTATGCCAAATTTCAGTTGAATATCTTGTGAAGTGTAGATACTATGAGAAAAAAACTTGAAAAAAATTCAAACTTCAACACTCTGTATCTCGAAAACGAAACGTTTGCGACCCCATGTTTATGGGACTTTTTTTTCTTAAACTCACTTAAGGAATCTCCCCTTTTCGTTTGTACGTTCAATTTAGGAACACCCTGTATACTCTATATTGATGGTAAATGGCCGGTTTGAGAGAATATCGTCCAATGGCGGGAAATAGTCTGCCGAGTAGGGTAGTATTCTATATTTTCTCCAATATTCTCGATGTTAAAATAATTTTTTGGCGCTCATGTTCCTCGGACAGAGTGCTTATCAATTTGCCCAAATGTCTGTAATTTTCGAATTTTTGGCTGAAAATGGTATCAAACGATTTGGTTCGACTCACTGATCAAGAATCCGAAGTCGAAATCGATTCTGTCCGGCCGTCCGGCCGGCCGTCCGTTAACACGATAACTCTCGAACGAAAGGAGTTAGAAGATTTAAATTTGCAGGGTAGGTTTGGATCGTAAATATCTCGGACGAGTTCGTTAACGGGCAAAATCCATCAAGAGGTTTCGGAGTTATGGCTGTTTTCACTAAAAACGTTTTTTATGAATATTTCCGAAACCGATCACTCGATCTATCTCAAATTTAGCAACAAATTGTAGAATCATGACCTTTAGAGGCATGTGGAGTTTTGTATTGATCGGGTTACCGTAAAGTGTAAAAAAAAAATTTAGAAAATTTTTGAATTTTGTTTCTACAGTAACTCTCGAACGGAATGAGCTAGGCAGTTGAAATTTTCAGAATAGGTTAGGGAGATAAATATCTCTGTTAAGTTCGCTATTGGCCAAAATAGGCGGGATGATTTCGGAGTATCGAAAACAAATTTTTTTTTGACTTACAAATTTCAAAATGATTTTTTGCGCGTATGTTCTGGGGAACAACGCGTTATAGTTTTGCCCAAATGTCTGTAACTTTCGAATTTTTTGACGAAAATGGTCTCAAACGATTAAGTTCGACTCCCCAATGAAGAATTCGAGGTCAAATTTGATTCTGTCCGTCCGGCCGGCCGGCCGGCCGTTGCCACGATAACTTGAGAACGAAAAGAGCTAGCGACTTGAAATTTTCAGGGTAGGTGGCGCATCCCAATACGAAGGACAAGTTCGTTAATGGGCATAATCGGCCCAGCGGTTTCCGAGTAATAATTTTGTTTTCAACCAATATAAATCCGATCGAATTGAAACTTGGTGAGTAGTTGTAGAATATGAACCTTAGCACGTTTGTGAAATTTTGTGCGAATCGTATGGCTAGAAAATTTTAAAAAAATTATTAAAAAATATTTTTGTTGTCACGATAACTTGAGAACGGAATGAGATAGCGGCTTGAAATTCAGGTTAGGATGTGCACCAGAACGCGATATTTCAGTTTGTTTATGAGCATAATCGGCCAAACGGTTTTAGAGTTATAGCCATCTGAAATTTTCTGAAATTTGGTGGTTTTTTGTTCCTCATTAACTCGAAAAATACTGAACCGATGGAATTCAAACATGGTTATTAGTTGTAGAATGCCAACGCGAAAATGTTTGCAAAATTTGGTGAGGATAGCATTTGTAGAAAATTTTTAATAAATCATTAAAAATTAAAAAAAAAAATTCTATATATCAGTAACTATTCGTTTGAAATTGATGAAATTGTGCAAGAGCCTTCATAACCTAACTCTACTGCCAAGTTTCAAGTTTTAATACGATCGGTTAAATATTGTTGGAGATTCGAGCATTCTTGTGCGAGTTCAGTAGATGGGTGACCGTTACCTCGATAACTTTCGAACGAAAGGAGATAGGGACTTACAATTTTCAGGGTAGGTTGCGTATCCGAAAGGGAGAATTGATTTCGTTTTTGGGCATAATCGGTCTAACGGTTTCCGAGTTATACCCACCTGGAATATTATTTCCTCGATAACTTGAAAAATATAGACTCGATCGAATTGAAGCTTGCCAATTAGTTGTAGAATATCGACTTGAAGACGTGTGTAGAATTTTGTGTGAACCGTATCGCTAGAAAATTCAAAAATATATTTTTTATGTCACGATAACCTGAGAAAGGAAAGAGATAGCGATTTGAAATTTTCAGGTTAGGTGGTGCATCTGAATGCGACATTTGAGTTTGTTCATGAGCATAATCGGTCGAACGTTTTTGGAGTTATATTCATCTGAAATTTGATTGTTATTTTCGCAATAACTCGAAAAATATAGAACCAATCCAATTCAAACTTAGTTATTAATTGTAGAATGCCAACGCGAAAGTTCTTGCAACATTTTGTGAAGATCGTATCACTAGAAAATTTTTAAGAAATCATTGAAAAAAAATTGATTCAAGCACTGACGTGAAGTCAGAAGCTTTTGTGCGTATGTTCTATTGTTCATTCTTCTGTATTGGACACCCTTAATCGAATTTACCATGGTAAATTATGTTGTCCATTCTCCTGTATTGGACACTCTTAATTCGAATTTACCATGGTAAATTCGAATTAAGTGTCCAATACAGGAGAATGGACAACATAATTCACCATGGTAAATTCGATTAAGGGTGTCCAATACAGAAGAATGAACAATAGAACATACGCGCAAAAGCTTCTGACTTCACGTCAGTGCTTGAACCAATTTTTTTTTAAGATGCAGTTTCACCCTAACAATCCATTGATATCATTTACAACTCCAACAAGCTTACTTTCGAAGATATGATTTTATTTTTCGAAATTTCAATAATGAATCGTACTTCTTTGTTTTCACAGAATGCTATAATTATTTTATCTATGATTAATTATATGATCTCTGTTCATACTCGTATATGTCATCCTCTTCTATAAGAGAGAGTCAAATTCATTTCAGGTATTTTAATTTGATTTCTTCCATGGTGCAGTTCTCATTCTCAGATTGCTCATTTAATCTTGATAAATAAACTATTATTTGAATTGAATTTCCTTCATGATGCAGTTCTATCATAAGAATACATTGATATAATTCTCAACTCTGAGAAACCAATACTTTCAGAGATATAATTTGTCTGTTTGAACAAGAGCGCCAGAAAGCTACTATCCACAGGACTTAAACCAATTTTTTCAATTAATACTTATTTTCAGATGACCCGTTCACGATCTTCGCGCCTCAAAACGCCGCAACCAAACGCCTGGAGCCGCTCTTACAGAGGCCAAACGGCGTGAAGACGATCCTCATGGACCACGTGGTGATCGGCTCTCGTTTGGATCTGGAAAACGTGACGGGCGAGTTAACGTTCCAAACAGCGGGCGGCAAGAATGTTCACGTGAGGACAGTAAAAGACGGCAAACTGCAGGCCAACGATGCAGTTATCGTAAAACGAAAGGTGGTGGTGCCGAACGGCATCCTGGTTGTCCTGGATAATTACCTATTTCAGGAGGGAGAGGTTCCGAAGAAGAATTCAACAATTCCTGTGGTGAAGCTGGCGGATATATCCGCGTTACCCCTGGTGCATAAAGAAGATACGAGCCATCATTATAACATGACTTTCGTGGAGAATATTCTGGAGGTGCTTTCGTTCTTGAAAAGTGGAGTAAGGGTGTTTCAACATTTCCTGTCGAGGTCAAACGTTTCCAGGTTACTCAAGGACGGTGAGTTAATCTATGAATTGTTAAATTTATTGTTTTCCTCAGTTCACTAATCGTCGGTTTTGATCAAGGTTTTTCTTACCCAAGAACCTTGAGTTTAGATATAATCGAAAAGCTTTGTACAACAAATCCGTTAATCGGCTTAATTAATTGTGGATTAAACATATTTTCGTGAAACCTACCGCAAATATTATTTGTCTGTGGCTCTATAGAGTTTATGATTGTTGTTCATAATGAAGTTAATTAGAAATTAGTATGTTTAAGGGATGTGAGAATAGGTGAAGATGAAATTCTGTATAATCTTATAGTGGATATTGAATGAAAAGCAAGTTGAAGTTCAGTATTTTAATATTCAGGAATAGTGGAGCATTTTTTTCACAAATGCTAAACTAATATTATTAAAAACCACTTCATAAGACTTGAGTGAGTAAATAAGTATTCTTGAATATTCGAGCATCACATGATAAAGTTAGGTTTGAATGGCTTTCGCAAAATTTCAGCAATAACCGACGGATAGTTTCTGAGATACGAAAGCTGTCTCAATGATTTATTCTTAATTTTCTAGTGATACCCTGAAAATTTCAAGAAGCTATCTGTTTTCGTTCGAAAATTATCGTCGCAGAATAAAATTTGACCCCGAGTTCTTAATCAGTGAGTCGAACCCAATCCTTTGAGACCCTTTTCGGCAATATTCGAAAATTGCAGACATTTGGGCCAGATCATAGCACGCTGTTCCCCAGAAAATGCGCGCAAAACTGTTAAATTATATCATTACTGATAAAAAAAAGTATTTAAAACACCACAAGATGAGAAATCTACATAGGTATTGAACTAAAAATATCAACATTCAGAAAACTTTTAGTATCTGTGCACATGGCGTAAAAAGAGGCACAATCAAATAGATATAAAAAAAATGGTTTAAGTGTGGAGTCAGTAGCATTTGCGCACACGTTCTATTGTCTATTAATTATTAATGACTGACTTCAGTAATGAGAGAATCGTCTATGATCACAGAATTGTCAATTTTGGACATATACTCCATTCACTTTTATAAAGTCTCCCGGTTGGCTATGATTTAGGCCTATCACGTTTTTGTAACTAAAACAGAGGCAGGTTGGCACTCCTGAAATATCGTCAATGTCAAAACAATTCGACGAGAAGCTGCCAATTTCTATTCTCAACATAATTGTTCCATCTTATACAAGATATAATCACATATTATTTTCGTATAATAAAACCCTCTCCGCTTTCAAATTGAAAATGCCCAAAGTAGTTTTAAAGAAGCAGAGACAAAGTATCAGGAATTGCTATACAGAACTGAAATCTGCAATAGGAAAACTTCATTCTGTCTCAGAACATGTTGAACTCACGAATGAAATTACTTAGTTCCCTATAATTAATTCATTATATACTTTATCAACAGTTTACCAGTGACTCTGGTTTCGTAGTACAACTACATTTTGAAACTGGTGTATTTCAAGTTGTGCAACAAAGTATTTAAATGTCTTCTTCTGTAGGCTTATTTCTTGAGAATTTCGAAAAGTGGTAAATTCCATATAGCTACGTCTGTTCGTTTATAAGTTTTCCTGCCAGGTAATTCAGGTACTTTTAACCTTTTTTAAATGATCTATCACAAAGTAAAGGCCTACTCTATCCATTAATCCTCATTAAAATTTCAAAACTTGATTCTTGTTACAAGAAAATAACATAACTGGATCTTTCAACCAGTTTATATACGTGAAATATTTCCAGTAACAACAGAAAAAAAAATTTCTTCAACAGTCGCCAGGTCTTTGGAATTGTTGAATTCACATATCTTCAAATTCATTATTTTTCCAAAGTAAATTCACATTGTGAAGAATACGTAATTACTACGACTTTTATGTAGAGAGGACAACGTTGCGTAGTTATCTGACAGGAAAATTACCATAACCTAACATTCTCAAAAGATACACGGTGAAATGTGTCAAACTTTCATGGCCAACCGGGAGACTTTATAGAAGTGAATGGAGTATATGTATTATATTGGAATTGATATTCGTTCAATATCTAATAATATACGAAATATTTACGCCTCAAATAACTTCAGGATACGATATTCATGAAATTCCGCGAAAATTTGTGGGGGCGGCATTCTACAAGTAATTATTCCGAGTTCTAATAGATCAGATTTGTATATTTTGAATTATAGAGGAAATAACAACAAAATTTCGGACGAGTATTGGCCAAATGGTTTTGGGCCGATTATGGCAATTAACGAACTTAAATGTCGCATTCGGCTGCGCAACCTACCATAAAAATTGCAATGCAAGTCGTTCTCAAGTTATCGTGATATACATAATATTGTTTCATAATTTTTTTTAAATTTTCTAGTGGAAGTCTTCACAAAATTTCACATAGGAACGTCTTTACGTTGATGCTCTACAACTAGTTACCAAGTTTCAATTCGATCGGGTCTGTATTTTTGAGAATCGAGAAAATGATATTCCAAAGGGGTACAACTCCGAAACCGTTGGGCCGATTATTCCCAACAACGAACTTAACTCTCCCATTCGGATGCTCAACCTACCCTGAAAAAATTGTAAGTCCCTATCTTTTCCGTTCAAAAGTTATCGAGCAACAGTCACCCATCCAGCTACTGAACTCACACAAGGCTGCTCGGATCTCCAACAATATAGATCTGATCGTGTTCAAACTTGGGACTTGGCTGTAGAGTTAGGTTTTGAAGGCTCTCGCAAAATGTCAGCGATGTCGGCTGAATAGTTTCTGATATATAGAATTTTTTTCAATGATTTTTTAAAGATTGTCTTTGCATACGATCCTCACGAAATTTTGCGTTTCGCCATTCTAAACCTAATTGCCAAGTTTGAATCGGATCGAATACGTATTTTTAGAGTTATTGAGGAAATAACAACCAAATTTCAGATGGGTATAACTCCAAAACTTCAAATAGAAGTGGCAGCACTGGCAACCCCCAATTTCTTTGTATTACTTCAGTATGTCGTTTTTGTCTCCAGTACCTAATTTTAAGATTTTGTTCAGTGTTTTTCAATCCTCATACTGAATCAGTTCGAATGTAAAACCTGTATAAGCCACAGTATGGCGAAACAATTGTCGTTATCGATAAATAAATTTGTGGAAATTAAAAACTTGAATCATTATTTATTGAATTCGTTCTTCAAGAGAAGTTAGAGAAGAGCTGAAATGATTTTATCGCTGTTGAAGGACCGGGAACTTATCAGCCGAGTGTTAGAATATAGGCCAGTGTTTCAAAATCAACGGGAAAACGCGCAATTATATCAAGGCTAATTTTCTACTAATTTCACTACGCCCACTAGAAAATAATACTACCAAGCAGGCTCAATTAATTTTCGGTTTTGTGCATTGTTTATCATTAATGGCCTGTTTAGTAATAACGCAACGTTGTAGTACAGAGCTGAACAACTTTCTCTCCACTCAAGCGCCTCCAGTCGTATGTAGAGCTGCATAATTACATTTCATGTCCTTTATGTGGTTAATAATGTGTTGTACGCACAAAGCGGGCAGAATAATTATAGCTTTTCGTATGTTGGCATCGCTCTGATAAAGGACTTCTTTAAAAGGTAGCACAAAAATTATTATTCTCTTGAACTGGAATTATTTCTACTAATGTAGATTCGTATGGTTTGCGTCAATTTTATTCTCAACTACGTAAGATTTTTTTTTATTTACACAAACAGAAACCCTACAGAATAAACTCAATTAATTTAGAAATAAGTTACATTAGATTGCGAACGAAGTGAGACTATACAGGGTCCGAGGCCGGCACACCGACATGGGCAAGGAGGTGATAGGGTACCATTAGGGTGTCACACTTCCTGTTGTTAAACTTTCTTCCGGGTCTTCTGATGGAAGTTAGGGATGGTTTAAGCCAGGGGTGAGTTTCCTTATTTTGTAAATATTTTAGAGACCAGTTGAGATAGAGAAAGGAAATTTGACGGTTTGAGTATGCAGCTCACTTTGGAATATGAAAATAATTTTTTTTTCCACGGTAATGTACTAATAATAAATTTGATTCCAAAACTGCGATCTTTCACCTTTCATTTGGTGTATTGTTGGCACTTGGGGCTCAAGCGGTTACAAAGATGTTATCAAAAGACTGTAATGAACACACAACGTTTTCGATAACGGGGTAGAGCCTTACATACAGATCGACGTTTTCCATTACCATATTGAAATTTTTTCTCTTGCGAGTCTCCTTAGGGACCAAAGTCTCCATATTATCAATGTATTAAGAAGTATACATGGTGTTCCAAAAAAGGCTAGTCATCTCACAACTTTTAAATTTTCAATGGAATACTCTGTATACTTTGTCGTTTTTGAATTCTACGACAAATTTTAACAAAAGTTTGGGAAGAGAACTTTTTCTTATTGAAGCAGCCGTTTTTGATTTATTTTTTAGGCAAACAGGCGCAATTTTCAATTCCTATAAAAACAACAAAATATCATGTTCACAGAATATTTTTGGCGCCCTTGTTCCTCGGAACAGAGTGCTTATCAATTTGCCCAAATGTCTGTAATTTTCGAATTTATGACTGAAAATGGTATCAAACGATTTGGTTCGACTCACTGAATAAGAATACGTGGTCGAAATTGATTCTGTCCGGCCGTCCGTTAACACGATAACTCTTTAACTAAAGGAGTTAGAGGATTGAAATTTGCATGGTAAGTTTGGACTGTAAATAACTCGGACGAGTTCGCTAACGGGCGAAATCCATCAAGCGATCAAGCGAAACCGATCACTCGATCTATCTGAAATTTAGCATCAAATTGTAGAATCATGACCTTTAGACGCATGTGAAGTTTTGTATTGATCGGGTTACCGTAAAGTGTCAAAAAAAAATAATTTTAAAAATTTTTAAATTTTGTTTCTACAATAACTCTCGATCGGAATGAGCTAGGCAGTTGAAATTTTCAGAGTAGGTTAGGGAGATAAATATCTTGGTTGAGTTCGCTATTGGTTAAAATAGGCCAGATGGTTTCGGAGTACGGAAAAAAAAATTTAACCTACAAATTTCAAAATAAATTTTTTTTAAGATGCAGTTTCACCATGAAAATCCATTGATATCATTTTCAACTCCAACAAGCTAATACTTTCGGAGATATAATTTTTCGAAATTTCAATAATGAATCGTACTTCTATGTTTTCACAGAATGCTATAATTATTCTATCTATGATTTATTATATGATCTATGTTCATACTCGTACATGTCATCCTGTTCTATAAGAGAGTGTCAAATTCATTTCAGCTATTTCAATTTGATTTCTTCCATGGTGCAGTTCTCATTCTCAGATTGCTAATTTAATCTTTATAAATAAACTATTATTTGAATTGAATTTCCTTTATGATGCAGTTCTATCATAAGAATACATTGATATAATTCTCATTTCTGAGACCCCAATACTTTCGGAGTTATAATTTGTCTGTTTGAACAAGAGCGCCAGAAAGCTCCTGTGCACAGGGCTTGAACCATTTTTTTATTTGCTGAATGCATATGTTTTATGCTAGCAATTCAATCATTAAATGAAATATTAGAAAAAATTCAAGAATGACAAAGTATACAGAGTATCACAAATATGTAAGTTGTGGGATGACTAGCCTTTTTTGGAACACTATGTATACTTCTTAATATCTTGAAAATATGGAGACTATGGTTCCTAACGACACTCGCAAGAGAAAACATTTCAATATGGTAATGGGAAGCTGGAAAACGCCGATCTGTATGTAGTGCTCTACCCCGTTATCGAAAATGTTGTGTGTTCGTGACATTCTTTTGATAACATATTTGTAACCGCTTGAGCCCCAAGTGTCAACTATACACCAAATGAAAGGTAAAAGATCGCAGGTTTGGAATCTAATTTATTATTAGTACGTCTCCTTGCCCGTGTCTGTGCGGCGGCCTTGGACCCTGTATACAGGGTGTTCCATAATTAGATCGACAAGCTTCTAGTGGATGTTCTAGACATTATTTAAGACACATTCGTCCCAAATCATATAATGCAAAAATGCTTCGTCAAGCAGCTAGCGCCCTCTGAAGATGACGTCCAGGGAACACTTTTTGTCACATATAAGGTGAAGCTTTTATAAAATAATTGAAATCAAGTACAAGAAATTGATATTTGACTTATATTATTATGATTCTTAAGATAACGAGCATTGAGTAGTGAACGGAGAGAAAAATTCAAACCATGTTTCTTTAAATCCGGTGCAACTGGCCGTATCACACAAGAGCACCTTTTTTCAAGAAAATATATCAGAGTTAATGAATTTGATTTATAACTTGTAAAATAATGAAAGGTAGAAGAGTTGTTACTAAAAATTTCGAATTTTTGGCTGAAAATTGTCTCAAACGATTTGGTTCGACTTACTGATCAAGAATCCGAGGTCGAAATCGATTCTGTCCGGCCGTCCGTTAACACGATAACTCTCGAAGGAAAGGAGTTAGAGGATTGACATTTACAGGGTAGGTTTGGAGCATGAATATCTCGGACGAGTTCATTAACGGGCGGAATCCACCAAGCGGTTTCGGAGTTATGGCTGTTTTTAGTAAAAACATTTTTTATGAATATTTCCGAAACCGATCACTTGATCTATCTGAAATTTAGCATCAGATTGTAGAATGACCTTTATACGCATGCGAAGTTTTTATTGGTCGGATTGCCTTAAAATGTAAAAAAAAAATATTTTAATTTTAATTTTTTTTTCTACAATAACTCTCGAACAGAATGAGCTAGGCAGTTGAAATTTTCAGAGTAGGTTTGAGAGATAAATATCTCGGTTAAGTTCGTTATTGGGCAAAATAGGCCAGATGGTTTCGAAGTAACGAAAAAAATTTACTTAAAAATTTCAAATTCAATTTTTTTAAGATGCAGTTTCTCCATAAAAATCTAATTATATCATTTTCAACTCGAACAAGCTAATACTTTCGGAGATATGGTTTTTCGAAATTTCAATAATGAATCGTACTTCTATGTTTTCACAGAATGGTATAATTATTCAATCTATGAATTATTATATGATCTGTGTTTATATTCGTACATGTCATCCTGATCTATAAGAGATTCATTTCAGATATTTTCATTTAATTTCTTCCATGGTCCTCATTCTCAGATTTCTCATTTAATCTTGATAAATAACAACAAATCTTGTCAAATTTTCAACAAGAGCGCCAAAGCTCCTGTCCACAGGGCTCGAACCAATTTTTGCGCGTATGTTCTGGGGAACATACGCGTTATAGTTTTGCCCAAATGTCTGTAACTTTCGAATTTTTTGAAAAAAATGGTCTCAAACGATTAAGTTCGACTCCCCAATGAAGAATTCGAGGTCAAATTTGATTCTGTCCGGCCGTCCGGCCGTACGGCCGACCGGCCGTTGCCACGATAACTTGAGAACGAAAAGAGCTAGCGACTTGAAATTTTCAGGGTAGGTGGCGCATCCCAATACGACGGACAAGTTCGTTAATGGGCATAATCGGCCCAGTGGTTTCCGAGTAATAATTTTGTTTTCAACCAATATGAATCCGATCGAATTGAAACTTGGTGAGTAGTTGTAGAATATGAACCTAAGCACGTTTGTGAAATTTTGTGCGAATCGTATGGCTACAAAATTATTAAAAAATTATTAAAAAATATTTTTGTTGTCACGATAACTTGAGAACTGAGAGAGATAGCGGACTCAAGTTTTCAGGTTAGGATGTACACCACAACTCGACATTTCAGTTTGATTATGAGCCTAATCGGCCAAACGGTTTTAGAGTTATAGCCATCTGAAATTTTATGAAATTTTGTGGTTTTTGTTCCTCATTAACTCGAAAAATACTGAACCGATTAAATTCAAACATGGTTGTTAGTTGTAGAATGCCAATGCGGAAACGTTTGCAAAATTTGGTGAGGATAGCATTTGTAGAAAATTTTAAATAAATCTTTGAAAATAAAAAAAAAAAGTTCTATATATCAGTAACTAATCGTTCGAAATTGCTGAAATTTCGCAAGAACCTTCATAACCTAACTATACTGACAATTTTCAAGTTTTAATACGATCGTTTAAATATTGTTGGAGATTCGAGCATTCTTGTGTGAGTTCAGTAGATGGGTGACCGTTGCCTCGATAACTTTCGAACGAAAGGAGATAGGGACTTGCAATTTTCAGGGAAGGTTGCGTATCCGAAAGGGAGAGTTGAGTTCAATTGTGGGCATAATCGGTCTAACGGTTTCCGAGTTATACCCATCTGGAATATTGTTTCCTTGATAACTCAAAAAATAAATATTCGATCGAATTGAAGTTTGGTAACTAGTAGTAGAAAATCAACATAAAGACGTGTTTAAATTTTTTTTATTAAATATTTAAAACTGTAATTAGTTCTTTGAAATACCATTGAATGAAGAAATTCTTGTAAGTTAACAAAATATCTTTATTTGAACAATAAAAAAATTGGTTCAAGCACTGACGTGAAGTCAGAAGCTTTTGCGCGTATGTTCTATTGTCCATACTTCTGTATTGGACACCCTTAATCGAATTTACCATGGTAAATTATGTTGTCCATTCTCCTGTATTGGACACTCTCAATTCGAATTTACCATGGTAAATTCGAATTAAGTGTCCAATACAGGAGAATGGACAACATAATTTACCATGGTAAATTCGATTAAGGGTGTCCAATACAGAAGTATGGACAATAGAACATACGCGCAAAAGCTTCTGACTTCACGTCAGTGCTTGAACCAATTTTTTATTATTTTAATCGACCCCACTGTGGACAAAGAATATTCGAACCAAATATTACAAAAATGTATAGGGTTGTTCATAAGTTATGATTAATGGAAAAATCTGGAAAATTTATAAATAAACCCTGGTTATGAAGAATGACAGACCCATAATATATAGATTATTTAGAAGCACGTCGGTGTCCGCCATCTACATTTACTATATGCGCATTTCCCAAGGAATAACCCTGTGTAAAAAAAATCCAAAAGCACTCTCGTGTCGTTTTGGATTTTAGGGCCCTCGCTGATTTAAGGTTGGTTTATGCTGGCTGGTTACTTAACTTAATCCTATATATATAATATATATAGACATAGATTTTTAGTGTTATGGCTTATAATCAGACTAAAGAATCTGTTAACTTATCAATTATTATTATTATTAATAAGTAAACGGATTCTTTAGTCTCAGTATAGACAATATTCCTAGAAATCTATGTTTCAATTTTTAAGTTAAGGGATAAGTTAAAGTTACCAGCCAGTATAAACCAGCCCTTAATGATCAATATATTTCACTGATTTGTAGCACCGTAGACCAATAAAATTTCAAACAGGCACATTAAGGAAATTGGTTCAGTATGCATTCGCATAAATTTGCAAATCAAACTTGCAAATTTATAGATTTTCAATCCGGTTTAGTAAATACGTCACAGTAGAGTGTCTTCTGAAGGACCCGAAATATTAAAGAAGATACACGGTGAAATATTCATTGATTTTAACCCATCAACAAATATTTTGCTTGAGCCGAGTTAGGTCACCCCATCGCTCAGTGTTCCTCCAAAGAGAAAAGCGTAATTCAAGGGCAGACACGAACCGCGGTTTCATGGTTGTTACTAATCATCAGCGTGACTCAGCACACTGAATGAACAACCGAAGGAGTTCCAGGAAACTTAATTCAATAAATCAGTTGCGAACTGGTAGGGAAAGAATCCCACCATTGACACCTATGGAAATCCTAACGAACTCCGACCCTCTGCGATGAAGAAACCGCGAGCGATGTTCAGCGAGTTTCAGCGGTGCATCAAAATACAGGTATACAGGGTGAATCTTTAAGTTGTATATTAATTTTAACCATAAATTCTTATCAACAAATGAAACACTTTTCTCATTTACCATTTTTACAAATTCGGCTCAGGTAAAAAGATACAGGCTATTGAAATTGAAAAAAACGGTCAGTCTTTCTTTTGTAGCTTTGACATGGTTATTCAGAATGGAATTAATATTAGTGTGAGGTTTTCTATGACTATTATACATATTCTCCAAATATAAGTTTTTGCGCGTATTTTCTGGGGAACATCGCGTTATCATTTTGCCCAAATGTCTGTAACTTTCGAATTTTTTGACGAAAATGTTCTCAAACGATTAAGTTCGACTCCCCAATGAAGAATTCGAGGTCAAATTTGATTCTGTCCGGCCGGCCGTCCGTCCGGCCGTTGCCACGATAACTTGAGAACGAAAAGAGCTAGCGACTTGAAATTTCCAGGGTGGGTGGCGCATCCCAATACGACGGACAAGTTCGTTAATGGGCATAATTGGCCCAGTGGTTTCCGAGTAATAATTTTGTTTTCAACCAATATGAATCCGATCGAATTGAAACTAGGTGAGTAGTTGTAGAATATGAACCTAAGCACGTTCGTGAAATTTTGTCCGAATCGTATGGCTAGAAAATTTAAAAAAAATTATTAAAAAATATTTTTGTTGTCACGATAACTTGAGAACAGAAAGAGATAGCGGCTTCAAGTTTTCAGGTCAGGATGTGCACCAGAACGCGACATTTCAGTTTATTTATGAGCATAATCGGCCAAACGGTTTTAGAGTTATAGCCACCTGAAATTTTCTGAAATTTGGTGGTTTTTTGTTCCTCATTAACTCGAAAAATACTGAACCGATTGAATTCAAACATGGTTATTAGTTGTAGAATGCCAACGCAAAAATGTTTGCAAAATTTGGTGAGGATAGCATTTGTAGAAAATTTTTAATAAATCATTGAAAAAAAAATTCTATATATCAGTAACTATTCGTTTGAAATTGCTGAAATTTTGCAAGAGCCTTCATAACCTAACTCTATTGCCAAGTTTCAAGTTTTAATGTGATCGGTTAAATATTGTTGGAGATTCAAGTATTCTTGTGTGAGTTCAGTAGATGGGTTACCGTTGCCTCGATAACTTCCGAACGAAAGGAGATAGGGACCAGCAATTTTCAGGGTAGGTTGCGTATTCGAAAGGGAGAGTTGAGTTCGTTTTTGGGCATAATCGGTCTTACGGTTTCCGAGTTATACCCACCTGGAATATTATTTGCTTGATAACTCAAAAAATAAATATTCGATCGAATTGGTGCTTGGTAACTAGTAGTAGAAAATCAACATAAAGACGTGTTTAAAATTTTGTTAGAACCGTACTCCTAGAAAATTTGAAAAAAATGACGAAAAAAAAAATTTTAAGAACCGTACCCCTAGAAAATAAAAAAAAAATCACGAAAAAAAAAATTGGTTCAAGCACTGACGTGAAGTCAGAAGCTTTTGCGCGTATGTTCTATTGTCCATTCTTCTGTATTGGACGCCCTTAATCGAATTTACCATGGTAAATTATGTTGTCCAATACAGGAGAATGGACAACATAATTTACCATGGTAAATTCGATTAAGGGTGTCCAATACAGAAGAATGGACAATAGAACATACGCGCAAAAGCTTCTGACTTCACGTCAGTGCTTGAACTAATTTTTTTCCTACTTCTACTGGTTTTCTAGTTATAGACTCTTGGATTCATAAAAGTAAACGAAATTAGCATGAAGAAAGTAGATAAAGCTTTTCTTGAGTCATTTCATGAATATTCAATCCCTTTAGAATTTAAAATTCTTTTAAATATTGCTTCACGTAAAATATCAGTTAGTACTTTGCAACATAATTATGCAACCAGAGGAGAAAATACCTACCAACCACCAAGATGCCACAAGAGTATCGGGCAAAGAAGTCATATTTATTTCGCACCAAAACTTTTTAACTTGATTCCCGGACATCTGAAAAATATAAAAACGTTCAAAAAGAGAATAAAGACTTGGTTGAATCACGAAAGGAGAGAAACGATCAATTACTTGATAAGTTAAAAAAAAGGAAATAAAATTTGTAATTTCATATAGCTTCCCCATTACCAGGATTTTTGCACTGGATTTATCGTGGAATGGAAATAAATAAGTACCTATGAGTTCTACTTACTAGATTTTTGACATTGTACAGCCCGATTGTGTCATAAACTTGCCCGATTTGATTCGTTCATCATTTTCTTCAAATATTTGTGTGGATTTATGGTTGTCCATATGTTAGTTTTTTTTGTCATTATAGATCATATTTTAGAATTATATATTGTTTTAAATATCACGTACAGATTATAATATTATTATATATCTCTGTGATGAATTTGTTTATTTACCGAAATAAACTTTATTATTATTTAGAATATTACATTATTCCTCATCATTTTTCCTTAAACGCACCGTTTTCTAGATATTCTTCATTGAATGTTTGAAAATGGGAAACTCTAGAAATGTCCCTACTTTTATGGATCCGCCCCTGAGAGCTGGAATCCTGTATCAAGCTGTAAACCACATTACTGCACCTTTTTCACGTGCACCATTAATGTCATCGATAATTTATATGCTGGAGTGTATTAGCACATTGTGGAATCTTTAAAAGCTTATAACTTTTTACCTGAGCCGAATTTGGAAAAATGGTAAATGAAAAAAGTGTTTTATTTGATGAGAGGACAAATTTAAATATTCAGGCTTTGCTGGGATCATCTTTATACAGCGTGCCAAAAAAGTAACGTAACTCGTCAATAATTCTTGTACGGATAATTATCAAGGAAAATGCTCGCACCTGTCGATTTTTAATTTCAAAAGCAATTTATCCTGTGCTTTTTTTAATTTGAAATTTCTCACCCCCTACGCCCCGCACCCCACTACTTCATTTTTTCAAATATATATGGATTGTGATACATCAAATGAAAGGTAATTTGATGACGTATTCAGCGATGTGACTAAAAGTAGAATTGGTTGTGTCGTTTTTTTCATTAAAAAATTAGGAAACAATTTACAATTTGTGATTGGAGACTGGAAAGTACTGCAATCAGACCATAATTATTTTACTAATTATTATTAAGGGAAATCCATGAATCCATGGATTTGTAATTTCGAAAGCAGGTCTCCCTATGCTTTTTTGAATTTGAAATTTCTCACCCTTTACGCTCCACACCCCTCTACGTTTTTTTTTCAAATAGGAATATATGGATTGTGATATATCAAATGAAAGGACATTCGATTGCACATTGGGTAGTGTGACTGTAAAAAAAATTGCTTAGCAATTTTTTTATTACAAAATTAACAATTTGTGATTGGTGTCAGGTTCTTATTCTTGAAATAATAAATATTGAGAAATGTCCTCCTACCCGCCGTTTTCTATTCTCGAAGTTTGAGAAATGCATGCAGTTTCGAAGTTGGGGGCTTATACCCTTAACCCTCAACAATTTTTTTCCGTTGGAAAAATATTGCTTATGACATATCGCTTCAAAGGTCATTCGATGACCAATTCAGTTATGTGAACGAAAATAAAATTTAACCTTAAAATTCTTGCAATAAAAATGTTACGATGAAAAGAAAAATGTACACGCAAGTTAAAAACGGCTGCGAATTAATGTATTAGATCGCAAATAAAACAATAAACAGATAAGTATGGTGGCGTCGTTTCCACACACATAAAGGTGTACTCGAAACAACCTCAGTTTTTGTTGAAAAAATATTCTTTCGTCAATCTAGCAGATGACGAAATGTATGGTATCGTTTTAGTTGCTAACTGATCTCTAAAAGGCGAATAATATCATATTTCACGAGAATTTTCGATTCGATATAAATCAATTGAATGAAAATCAGCGAATAGAAATCTTGATATTTCTGGGATATGGGGATCGCAAGCGGACCTATGAACAAGTTTGCTAAATTTTTAATGAGTGTTATCAAGATAGAAATCCTATAAGTAAAACTACTATACTGTTTGTCGGATGGCTAAACATTTCGAACGAACTAGAAATGTTAAAACCTATCCAAAATCTGGTAGACCTTCAACTATGAAATGTGGCGATAAGGCCATCGATATATTCCTTTCCATAGAAGAGAATCCGAAACAATTGATACGAAAACTGGCCGATGAATTCAATGTGAGTAAGCAGTCAGTTGGGAATATTCTAAGAGGATGATACCTTTTCATCGAGAATTCTTTTTACGGATGAAGCTACATAATTGTCGCAACATCCCGAAAAATTAGATTTGTGGTTGGGCACAATTGGCCATCATATACCTAATTGGACCTTTTATTATAGAAGGAAATTTGACTAGTGTCTCTTATCTAGAGTTACTGAGGAATCCGATATTACCTGCAGTATTGATCTCTTTCTGGTGTGAATGGTCGACAAGTAGCTAACTGAGGATGTATCTTGATGGCACATTTCCTGAGAAATGGATTGGTAGGAGAGGATCAGTTGAATGGCCACCCCGATCACCAGATTTGAACCATCTCGACAATTTTCTGTGGGGTCATTTGAAGAGTACTGTTTTCCAAAATCGGCCAGATGATTTGGAAGACCTGCGACTTAAAATTCAGAGAGAAGTCGGAAGAACACCTGTTGCTGCGTTGAATAATTGATTGAGGAGTTTCGAAGAGCGGCTTGCACATTGTCAAGCAGTCAACGGTGCTGAATTCGAACATTTAATACAATAACATTATTTTCCATGCTTGAATAGAAAACTCGTCGATTTCAAAAAGCGAGTAACCTTACCCAAGTGAATATCTTCTAATGTTTTAATAAAAAAAAATGGGTTCAAGCCCTGTGGACAGGAGCTTTCTGGCGCTCTAGTTCAAACAGACAAATTATATCTCCGAAAGTATTGGTTTCTCAGAGTTGGGATATTAAATCAATGTACATATTCTTATAAAAGAACTGCATCATAAAGGAAATTAAATTCAAATAATAGTTTATTTATCAAGATTTAATGAGCAATCTGAGAATGAGAACTGCACCATGGAAGAAATCAAATTAAAATAGCTGAAATGAATTTGACTCTTTCTTATAAAACAGGTTGAAATGTACGAGTATGAACACAGATCATATAATAAAGCTTAGATAGAATAATTATAGCATTCTGTGAAAGCATAGAAGTACGTACGATTCATTATTGAAATTTAGAAAAATCATATCTCCGAAAGTATAGGCTTATTGGAGTTGAAAATGATTTCGATGGATTTTAATGGTGAAACTGCATCTTAAATAAAAATTACAGACATTTGGGCAAATTGATAAGCACTCAGTTCCGAGGAACTAGAGCGCCTAAAAGTGTAATTCCCTTTCCGGGATTTGAGCCCGCCTTCTCTCGTTCTTAAACCGAAAACCCGACGGCCTGGACCAACCGGCTATCGGGCTCCTCGTACGATCTTGTCGATCTCCGGAATAAAACGTCGGTACTTACCAGGGATATATATTCTTAATTTTCACTTTTCGACATAAAATCGCCACATGGGGGTTTATTTGACGCTTTTTTACCCTTGTCTCTCTAAGTCGATTTTGACGTTTCTCGAACCAACTATGAGCAAGGAATTAGACAATGTCATGTCTCAAGAAAATAAGTTGACATTATGACAATTCATACATAGAATAATTATATCATTCTGTCAAAACGTAGAAATACGATTTATTATTGAAATTTTGAAAAATCATATCTCCGAAAGTATTAGCTTGCTAGAGTTAAAAATGATATCATTGGATTCTTATGGTAAAACTGCTTATTGAAAAAAATTCAATTTGGAATTTGTTTTGTAAAAAAAATTTTTTTTTTTGTTAATCCGAAATCATCTGTCCGATTTTGCCCAATAACGAACTCAGCCGAGATATTTATCTCCCAAACCTACTCTGAAAATTTCAACTGTCTAGCTCATTCCGTTCGAGAGTTATCGGCCGGTCCGGCCGGACAGAATGAAATTTGACCACGGATTCTTGATCAGTGAGTCGATCCAAATCGTTTAAGACCATTTTCATCGAAAAATTTGAAAATTACAGACATTTGGGCAAATTGATAAGCACTCAGTTCCGAGGAACTAGAGCGCCAAAAATTGGTTCAAGCACTGACGTAAAGTCAGGAGCTTTTGCGCGTATGTTATATTGTCCATTATCCTGTATTGGACACTCTTAACCGAATTTACAATGGTGAATTCAATTGTCCGTTCTCCTGTATTGGACACTCTCTTAATCGAATTTACCATGGTTAATTGGTATGGTAGTAGAGGTAGGTTCTGAAGGCTCTCGCAAAATATCTGCCATATCGGATGAATAGTTTCGAATATATAGAATTGTTTTCAATGATTTTTAAAAAAATTTCTAGTGATACGATCCTTACAAAATTCTGCAAGAATTTCCGTGTTGGCATTCTTCAACTAATAACCGTATTCCAATAAGATTAGTCTAGTATTTTTCGAGTTATTTAAGGAAATAACAACCAAATTTCAGATGGCGATAACTCCAAAACCGTTCGGCCGATTATGCTTATGAACAAGCTCAAATGTCACATTCAGATGCACAACCTAACCTGAAAATTTCAAGTCGCTATCTCTTTCTGTTCTCAGGTTATCGAGACATAAAATATGTTTTTTAATATATTTTTTTTTAATTTTCTATATTCTACAACTATTCACCAAGGTTCAATTCGATCGGATTTATATTCGTTGAAAACAAAATTATTACTCGGAAACCATTGGGCCGATTATGCCCATTAACGAGCATGTCCGTCGTATTGCGATGCGCCACCTACCCTGAAAACTTCAAGTCGCTAGCTTTCTCCGTTCTCAAGTTATCGTAACAACGGCCGGACGGACAGAATCAAATTTGACTTCGAATTCTTCATCAGGCAGTCGAACCTAATTGTTTGAGACCATTTTCGGCGAAAAATTCGAAAATTACAGACATTTGGGCAAAATGATAACGCGATGTTCCCCAGAACATACGCGCAAAAAGAATACGATAAATTCCTTTTGAAATTCAAAATTGACGGGTGCGAGGATTTTCTTTAATAATTCTTCGTACAAGAATTATTGACGAGTTACGTTACTTTTTTGGCACGCTGTATACATTAGGGTTAATCGGAGCATCACTGGCTAAATACCAGACTTAGGATCCAACACAATACCTAGTTGCATATTCCGATGGAATAGTAGCAACAACTCCCATCATCCATTTTAGGTCAGAATTCAGAACTACTTCACAGGTCACGCGTAAAATAGCTGATGTTGGGGTCGGCCCAAGAACACCACGTTAAATATTCAGACGGTACAAGGAAAACCATTCCGAGGAAATTAAAATTTAACTGGTCCCTCGGCTTGTCCTGGCATGCCATTATGAACACGATACCGGAGGATTACCGAATTTCATCGCGTTTAAAAGTAATTACAGCTGGGAGCCGAATAGAGCCATGGACGTTGTACGGTTGGTCATTTTCTGAATATATACATCGGCCGGTTACTAATAGATGGCCACTAATGGAAAAATTTGGTTCGTACTGAAGTGATTACAAAAAGTCTAGGTTTTTGTCGCTTTTATCGCAGGGGGATGGCGAAGCGTTTATCTTTGTTACGTTTCGTTGTTTTTGGTTTATTGTGTCTCAAATAAAACCGAGAATAAAACCTTTGGACTTGTGCAATGAACAAATGTACTTCCGGGGATGTTCTCACAAACTACAGTCGGAATAGTATATTCTAAAACAAGTTGCAGAATGGTCTCCTATTGAAACACGAATACGAAATTCGAAAACGAGCGACGAAGGAGCGAGTTTTCGAACGCATGAGTGTTGGAATTGCCTTCTGCAACGAGTATTAGACGATATTTTCTCTATTTCAGGCAAGTGTTGTAAAATACTGTTGAAATTTAATGAAAAATTCGGATTATACATCCTAGTGACTTTTGTATTGTATCTTGGTAGTTGGTGTGACTGTTACGAAAGTTGACAGATTACGGAATTTGAACGTATTGAAACGTACGTAGGGCATGGAGATCAGATTTAAAACAGTTTCCTAATAGCATTAATGATTCAAAATTAAAGCAAGAAGGAAATCTCTAGTACCATATTTTTTAATGAAAACAAAGCTTTTCCTCAACAATTATTTCACTAAGTATATCCAGATTATATTGTATTGTCAATTGACGTGTGTTGAAATTTGATCGAATGTCAGTGCTGACTACCACAAAACGAAAAATATAACTAGAAACAATGCGGGAATGAGTTCATTCCAGCACTGTTTTCAGTGCTGGAATGGACTCATTACGATACTGAAATACAGAAAACATATTTCATGTTTATACATTTCCAGATTGATCTATTGGGTGTTTCTCGAGATATCAATGAAACTTGTTTAGATAAGTAAATGATGTGCTCGCGTGTTTTAAGGGAACAGACCGGCAACTGAAAATATTTGTAGATTTTATCAATAGCATTCATCCAAATGTCAAATTCACTACAAAAATGGAAACTAATGGTGCAATTAATTTTTTGGATTTAACAATAACGCGGAAAAACAAGAAACGTGATTTTTCAATATTTAGGAAGCCATCCCATACGGATACAATTATTCATAGATCCTCGTGTCATCCATTCGAAAATAAAGTTGCGGCCTTTCATTGAATATTATACCGGCTAATTAATATACCTTTATCCGAAGAAAATCATTGTACAGAACTATAAATTATCGAACAAATAGCAGCGAACAATGGATATGATACAGAGTTAATCAGAAAAATGTTAAAGAAAATACAATTCGTTTATTAATTCCAGAAATTAAGGATAAAAATAAAATATTCAATATCATATTTAGATACACCGAGTCAACAACTTAAAAGGTTCCTTCAAAACCAAAAGGTGAATATTTCATTCCGGACAAACAATAACCTCGCAAAACTCATAAAGAACAATAAATGAAAAAAGAATAAAGAAGATAAATCCGGTATTTATCAATTAGATTGCTGCAGTTGTGACAAATCATATATAGGAGAAACTGGTAGAAATTTTGGCATTAGAATAAAGGAACATCATCACAGCTACAAAAACAACAAAATTAATTCAAATTATTCGAATCATTTATTAGCAGAAGGACATAAGTTTAACCCGGATTTCAAAATTCTACACAATTTTAATAAAGGTGCTCAACTCAATTGTTGGGAAATGGTGGAAATAAATAGCGAAGAATATACGGGTAATTTATTTAATGTACAATTAGATCAAAATTTTTCTCCGCTACTCAATCTATTCAAATAGAGAATCATTTTATAAAGGTGTTAGGAATGAATTATTGTAAATGGATACAAAGAACTAACAGTGTAAGATTATGTAATTAGTTTTAAATAAGTCTCAAATGTAATTTGTTTTAAATAAGTCTCTCATGTAATTAGTTTTGAACAGGTCTCTGTGTCCATGTCATCTAGGTATAGGCAGATCATTACTTGTTAAGAATTTAGTATGATGTAGTCTGATGAAGTTGCTGTGTCGACGAAACGCGTCACAATATTAAATAAATTATTGTGAATCGTATATACTTTTTCATTTAGTGAATTTGTTTAAATATAATAATATGTGCTTAAATTGATGCGACAGATTTTAAGGCGTGATTCTTTAGCAAAAAAATCTTAAAAATCACTGACATGAAGTCAGGATCTTTTGCGCGCATTGTCTATTCACGCCTCATACGAAGTCGATCGAGCTGAATTTCGGTACTCGATTGTGAAATGGTGGCTCCAAGGTTTGTGCGGGATTTCAGCGGATTCTTATGAATAGTTTCTGACATATACAATTTTTAATGAACAAATTGTTTTTTCTCAGTGATGCGATAAACTAGTGATACGATATTTCGGGACATTCTACAACTTATTACCATATTTAAATTGAATGGAATTATTTTTTTTGAGTTATTTAGGGTATTAAAATATAATTCCAGATATATTTCCAGTATAACTCCGAAACCGTTTGGCAAATTTTGACTATTAACAAACTTAAATATCGCATTCGGATGCGCAACCTACCCTGAGAATTGCAAGTCGGTTTCTATTTCCGTTCTCAAGTTTTCGTAAGATACGTAATATTTTTTAATGATTTTTCTCTAATGATACGATTCTCATTAAATTTCACATACGTCTTTGTGTCGGTATTTTACAACCAGTTACGAAGTTATAGTAATTTAGTAAAATGAGAATTGGCAGATCGCTAACGCAAGTTTTCTCTCCCTTTTGGCGCTCTTGTTATTCGGAACAGAGTGCTTATCAATTTGCCCAAATGTCTGTCATTTACGGATTTTCTGATCAAGAATCCGCGGTCAAAATCGATTCTCTCCGGCCGGCCTGCCCTCCTTTACCACGATGACTCTCGAACGGAATGACCTAGACAGTTGAAATTCTCAGAGTAGGTTTAGGAGATAAATATCTCGGTTAAATTCGTTATTGTCAGAATAGGCCTGATGGTTTCGGAGTGACGAAAGAAAAAATTTTAATATATTACATATTCCAAATTCAATTTTTTTCAAGATGCAGTTTCACCATCCATCGATATCATTTTCAACTCTAACAAGCCAATAGTTTCGGAGATATGATTTTTTTAAATTTCAATAATAAATCTTACTTCTATGCTTGAACCTTGTCCATTCTAATCCGAGCTGACAGATGTAGAATTTTTTGATTGGTCGAAAGAAATCGAAATTTTTCCGAAAAAAAATACTTTCGAGAATTTTTTTAAAATATATGGAATTTTTCCAGAAGTCGCCACTATAGCGTAAGCGACAATTTCAACCATCCGCTTTCCCCCCGTAACCTCAAAATCCCTCCTTTTTGAACCATTTTCCCTCGAAACTTCCCTCCAATTACACACATTTTCAATAAGAAAAAATTGGTTCAAACCCTGTGGACAGGAGCTTTTTGGCTCTCTTGTTCAAACAGACAAATTATATTTCCGAAAGTATTGGTTTCTCAGAGTTGGGAATTATATCAATGGATTCCTATGATAGAAATGCATCATGAAAGGAATTAAATTTAAAAAAAGTGTCGTTTAAAAAAAATGCTTCAAAAATTATCTTATAACGAACTAGAACAAGAGGTGTACCACAAATAATTTTGACATTTATCTCTTATAGGAAAATAAGATGACATGTAAGAACACAGATCATATAATAATTCATAGATACAATAATTAAGTACAGCATTCTATGAAAACATAAAAAGTACAGAAGTACGATTCATTATTGAAATTTCGAATAATTATATCTCCGAAAGTATTAGCTTGTTAGAGTTGAAAATTATATGAATGGATTTTTATGGGGAAACTGCATCTTAAAAGGAATTAAATTTGTGTTGTGAAAAAAATTTGTTTTTTCGTTTCTCCGCAACCATCTCCGCAATTATCTCTCAAACCTACTCTAAAAATTTCAACTGCCTAGCTCATTCTATTCGAGAGTTATTGTAGAATCGATATATTGATAACTTATTGCAACCCGGTCAAAACCAAACTTCGCAAGCATATAGAAGTCATTATTCTACCATTTGATGCTAAATTTCAGATAGATCGAGTGATCGGTTTCGGAAATATTAAAAAAATATATTTTTACTTAAAAGGGCCATAACTCCGAAACCACTTGGTGGATTTTGCCCGTTAACGCCTACAGCCGGACCGGCCGGACAGAATTGATTTAGACCACAGATTCTTGATCAGTGAGTCGAACCAAATCGTTTAAGACCATTTTCAGCCAAAAATTCGAAAATTACAGACATTTGGCAAATTGATAAGCACTCTGTTTCGAGGAACAAGAGAGCCAAAAAATAATATATGTACGTCCTGAACTCGCTCAACGCTGATCAGTTTCCTGTATTCCTTTAACAACTTCTCCAATATACAGGGTGATTCAAAACTCGAGGCAAAATATAAAATAACCTATACAGGCTGATATTCCTGATTAAAAATGTAATATTTCAGGAACATCACTTTTAATGCAATTTTAATTATTTTTGGAGTGTTTTATAATAGGAAATAGATTCAATAATATCTATACTATCGCACCTGCTGTAAAAAGAATCAGGGATGTGGAAAAAAATAAAAAACAGGAGCTTTCTGACGCTCTAGTTCAAACAGACAAATTATATCTCCTAAAGTATTGGTTTCTCAGAGTTGAGAATTATATCAATGTATTCTTATGATAGAACTGCATCATAAAGGAAATTCGCAATCTGAGAATGAGAACTGCACCATGGAAGAAATCAAATTAAAATAGCAGAAATGAATTTGACTCTCTCTTATAGAACAGGATGACATGTACGGGTATGAACACAGAGCATATAATAAAGCTCAGATAGAATAATTATAGCATTCTGTGAAAACATACATGTTCGATTCATTATATTAATTTCGAAAAATCATATCTCCGAAAGTATTAGCTTGTTGGAGTTAAAAATGACATCAATGGATTTTTATGGTGAAACTGCATCTTAAATGAAAATTGAATTTGAAATTTGTTACTTAAAAAAAATTTTTTTTTTTTCGTTACTCCGAAACCATCTGGCCTATTTTGCCCAATAACGAACTTAACCGAGATATTCATCTCCCTAACCTACTCTGAAAATTTCAACTGCCTAGCCCATTCCGTTCGAGAGTTATTGTCTCTGGGTCGGGGTCTGGGGGCCCGGGAGTTGAACCTTTTATTTAATTTTTACTTTATCTTGTTGAGAACCAATTGATAGTAAAAAATAATTTTCTGCTAATGTAATATATGTATTTCCTGGTTAAAATGAATAGTATAGGGAGTGAAAATACTCTGGATCGTAATACAGGGTGTCCTAAGTTCGAGTGCCTATTAGACGTTTCTGGAGAACTGTACATATTTGAAATCTGAAAATTGGTATTATGATCTTGAAATACAGGGAGTGAAAAAAAAATTGATGAAAAATTTGTTTTCAGGTTTTGCACTCCCGGTATGATAAAGTGATCAATGTTGAATACATTTCTGTTAAAAACCATTGTATTCATTCGAATAGTTTTCAAAATATCCAAAAAAAAACTGGAAAAAAAGTCAAATATGCTTAGTCAGTATTATGTTCATTACTCTTATTTTAAACATCCTGAGCATGAAACAACATCGAAGAGGAAGAATGTGGAAAGGTCATGCATCTTTTGAATTTCAGAAATATCATCACAGGGTGTTTCAACTTTTGTGTCGAATATTATGATCAAAAATTGGCCATAACTTCTGTTTTTCAAATTAGAACCCTATTTTTTTTATTATTGCGATGGATTCTGCGCTGAAAAATAATGATAGTTTCCTAACATCATTATGCTCCCAAATAAAAAAAAAATCAGAGATTATTGAATTTAGGAGCATAATCATGTTAGAAAACTATAATTATTTTTCAGCGCAGAATTTAACGCAATCATAAAAAAATAGTGTTGTAATTTGAAAAACAGAAGTTATGGCCAATTTTTGATCACAATATTCGACACAAAATTTGAAACACCCTGTGATGATATTTCTGAAATTCAAAAGATGCATGACCTTTCCACATTCTTTCTCTTCGGTGTTGTAAAAAGGGTTCACGCTCAGGATGTTTAAAATAAGAATAATGAACATATACTGACTAAACATATTTGACTTCTTTCCGTTTTTTTTTCGATATTTTGAAAACTATCCGAATGAATACAATGGTTTCAACAGAAGTGTATTCAGCATTGAATACTTCATCACAAAAGGAATGCAAAACTTGAAAAAAAATTGTGCTTGGGCTTCGAAAATATTTTAGCTCTGTAGAGAATTTCAAGCAATATCATAATCCCAATTTTCAGATTTCAAATATGTACGGTTTTCCAGAAACGTCTATTAGGCACTCGAACTTGGGACACCTTGTATATCGAAATAAGTAGTATCGATACTTAAATCGTATCGCTTCGAAAGTATCGATTCATGAAATATCGAGTATTTACGTATTAGTGTACAGTCGGAAAATAAATCATTTCGATTTGTGAATAAGATTTCTGAAAACTTTTGCAACAAGTACATGTACATCTTACCTGTAAAGATCATATAATTTTCAATTAATTCATTGAAATATTTATTATAATAAAACAGAATATGCTCATAGTACCTAATTAATTCTCTGATTTACTTTCTTTCATTCATTTCTGACTATTTTAAGTACCTATCTAAACTATTCCCGGATGCGTTAAATATATAAGATTTATAAACGAAATCCCAGCTGCATTTTAAAAATAATTTAATTCGAAATTTGTAATGTAAAAAAATATTTTTTTTCGTTACTACAAAACCACCCGGCCGGTTTTGCCCAATAACATATAATATATAATAAGAATAATTTTGATATTAATAAAAAATTGATTATAATTTCAATTTTCATTATCTATTTGATAAACAATTTGTTATAAACTACATTAGTTATTCAATTAAGGTCCGAAGTGGGCGTAGCTTGCGCAAGCTGAAGTACCCGTTTTCGCGCGTATATTCAACCTTCTGGAAAAATTATAAATATTGGTCCTACAGTTCCGGCAGTGCAGAATTCATTTTGGGAAATTTCCTTCACTTTTGGAATCTCAATATAGTTCTTGTGATATATTCTTGTGATATATTCAAAAAAACCGAACCCCCATTTTGCACTTAATTGTTTCTAACTTTTGCAATTTTTACGATCGGCCCTTGAATTTTCTCCAAAAATATATACATGCCATTCCAAATCGAATGATTCCTTGATCATAATTTTCGGAGAACTCTAAAATGACCTAACAGGCACTTGTTGACTAGACTGACTAGACTAGATATCGCTGATTATGTAAAATCGAATAGACGGAATGATTGAGGACCTCGTTCAGGAATCGTGTTGTTATCTTCCTCTCCCGGAAAACCGAAAATAACAGTCTCGAAAAAAAGCTTCGTTAAAATCAGGTAGTTTTCCACGTTGTCAACCCTCGAACAATTACTTTCGGGCGGAAGGCATTCGGTTTCAATCGCAATTATGGAAGTAATGAAGTGGGCATAATTCTTGGTCTGAATTTTCCTTAGCGTTTCGCAGATATGCGACGGGGTCTGTTCGGATCTAGCAAAGTGGGTAATAACTGGCTCTGGAGATCGTTTAAACGATCCGCATTCACGAGAGCTTCAGTCTGGAAAATTGTTTTCGCCTTATTGCCGTTATTATTTTGAATATCGGGGTGGATATTGGCCGGAAAATTGAACATGCTGGGGCGATAACGTCTATGAAGTAAGTTCCTGAAGAAGAATTTAGTTCTTTCTATGGCTGAGTAGGTCAAGAGCACTTCGGGATCGTATAATGTTTGTTTGTGTTAGACCAATACCATTTGAGCGAGTAGCCCGTGCTGGCTGCAGCCAGCTTTTTGGGCGTATGTTCTGGGGAACATCGCGTTATCATTTTGCCCAAATTTCTGTAATTTTCAAATTTTTCGCCGAAAATGGTCTCAAACGATTTATGATATTGCTTGACATTCTCTACAGATCTAAAATATTTCCGAAGCCCAATCACTTCCGGTTATACAGGAAGTGAAAATAAATTTGATGAAAATATTGTTTTTCAAGTATTGCATTCCTGGTATGGTCAAGTATTCAATTCTGAATACATTTCTGTTAAAACCATTGTATTGATTCGAATAGTTTTCAAAATATCGAAAAAAAAACCGTAAAAAGAGTCAAATATGTTTAGTCAGTATTATATTATGTTTAGTCAGTAGGTATTATATTATGTTCATTATTCTTTATTTTTAATTCTTATTTTTAAACATCCTGAACGTAAATCTTTTTTACAACATCGAAGGGGAAGAATGAGGAAAGGTCACGAATTTCAGGAATATCATCACAGGGTGATGTCTCGAAAATTGGCCATAACTTCTGTTTTTCAAATTAGAAGCCTATTTTTTTATGATTGCGTTGAATTCTGCGGTGAAAATAATGTTTTCTAACATGACTATGCTCCTACATTAAAAAATAATCTCAGAAATTATTTAATTTAGGAGCAATCATGTAAGAAAACTATCATAATTTTTCACCGCAGAATCTAAATTTTTAAAAAAACATATAGAATTATTGAATAAAAATTCTATATATCACAAACTATTCGTCCGACATCGCTGAAATTTTGCGAGAGCCTTCAGAACCTAACTGTAATTGACTTGGGAGCGGAAGCCCCAAGTTCAATTCCGAGGCTAGGAAAGAAATTTTCTAGTCACGGTAATCGCCACCATTCGCTGTTGGGTCAAAAATTAACAGTGCTTGAGAACAGAAAGAGCTAGCGACTTGAAATTTTTAGGATAGGTGGCGCATCCCAATACGACGGACAAGTTCCGAGTAATAATTTTGTTTTCAACCATTATAAATCCGATCGAATTGAAACTTGACGAATAGTTGTAGTATATAAACCTTAGCACGTTTATGAAATTTTGTGAGATTCGTATCACTATAAAATTTAAAAAAAATTCTTTATATCAGAAACTATTCATCCGACATGGCTGAAATGGCATAATCGATTTTACCACGATAAATTCGATTAAGAGAGTGTCCAATACAGGAGAACGGACAATAGAACTCACCATGGCAAATTCGATTAAGACTGTCCAATACAGCAGAATGGACAACAGAACATACGCGCAAAAGCTCCTGACTTCACTTCAGTGCTTGAACCAATTTTTTTTTAAATTTAATTCTAGTTTCAACGATAAGATTTATACCAGCGATGAAGGACTTATCATGGGAAATCCGCTCAGCCACCTATCGGCAGAAATATTCATGGACTACCTAGAAGCCATCGCTAAAACACATCTTATTTTTTCCAAATTCATATGTTGGTTTAGATATGTAGATGATGTGCTCGCGTGTTTTAAGGGAACAGACCGGCAACTGAAAACATTTGTAGATTTTAATAATAGCATGCATCCAAATGTCAAATTCACAACAGAAATGGAAAATAATGGTGCAATTATTTTTTTGGATTTAACAATAACGCGGAAAAACAATAAACATTATTTTTCAATATTTAGGAAACCATCCCGTACGGATACAATCATTCATCGATTCCTCGTGTCATCCATGTTGCGGCATTTCATAGTATGTCACACCGGCTAATTATTATATCTTTATCCGAAGAAAATTATTGTACAGAATTAGAAATTATCGAACAGATAGTGGCGATCAATGGATACAGTACAGAGTTAATCAGAACAGTGTGGAAGAAAAAAGAATGTAGAAAAACAATTACCTAGTTTAGTATTTCCAGAAATTAAGGAAAAAAATAAAATATTCATTAGCTTGACATATTTTCGGTACACCGAGCTAATAACTTAAAAGGTTTCTTCAAAAACCAACAGGTGAATATCTCATTCCGGACAAACAAAAACCTCGCAATAAAGAATAATATATCAAAAAGGTATAAAGAAGATAAATACGGTGTTTATCAATTAAATTGCGGGAGTTGTGATAAATCATATATGTATAGGAAAAACTGGTAGAAATTCTGGCATAAGGATAAAGGAACATTATCATAGCTACAAAAACAACAAAATTAATTCAAATTATGTGAATCATTTATTAGCAGAAGGACATAAGTTTAACCTGGATTTCAAAATTCTACACAATTTGAATAAAGGTGCGCAACTTAATTACTGGGAAATGGTCGAAATAAATAGGGAAAAACATACGGGTAATTTAGTTAATGAACAATTAGATCTAAATTTTTCACCGTTACTCAATCTATTCAAATAGAGAATCAATTTATAAATAAAAGCATTAGGAATGAATTATTGTTAATGTGTACAAAGAAACCAGCAGTGAAATCTCATGTAATTGGTTTTAAATAAGTCTATTATGTAATTTGTTTTAAATAAGTTTCTCATGTAATTAGTTTTAATTGATTCTGTGTCCATGTCATCTAGGTATAGGGAGATAATAACTTGTTAAGAATTTAGTATGATGTAGTCTGATGAAGTCGCTGTGTCGACGAAACGCGTCACAATATTGAATAAATAAGTGTAAATCGTATATAATTTTTCATTGAGTTAATATGGATTTGCATCAAGTAAAAGCCACAAGCATTAAATTTTTTACTTGTTAAGAATTTAGTATGATGAAGTCGCCGGTTTGACTTAGTGTAAATCGTATATATTTTTTCATTGAACTAGACAGGCTTATTGCACCTCGGTCGGTCTCTTATTAGCTGACAGGGTATCATGGTTGATCCCCCTCAGCTGGGGTTGCTAGCCTCCATAGGGTCTCTTAGTCGATCCCGTGCAGCTCAGATTTATGGGTCTCGTGTAACATCGCCACTGCCTTGTCGATGTATTAACTACACAAGGTCAATTTTCCTAGCAAGTAGGATTAGATCCCTGACTAGGTTCCTGACACGGTTTCTGGCACTCAGGATCGTGTCGTCGCCCCCATAGTGAAGTCTCCATTGTGTGTAGGCTGAAGAGTCAAATATGGCATGTGAGGCAGTTTCGTCTACCTCCTCACATTTTCTACAAAATGGGTTTTCTCGGAGAATCCCCATGTTGTTCAGGTGCTTTCTCAGGATACAGTGTCCGATTAGTAGGCCAGTTACTGCCCTGAGGTTTCTCCTACTCAGTAGTAGGACTTCTTCAGTTAGTTAGGAGCAGGGCTACCCCATTATTAACTTACTATGCTGCTGGCCCGAAGTTTGGTTCCAGTGTCGAATGTGCTGAGCAAGGATCCATTTTTCAATGACGCCTTTCACATCCGATTTGCTCACCCCTACTCCCGGCTCTGGTATCCGAAGAGGGTGATAGCTGAGCCATCTCTAGCGAGTGCGTCAGCTCTTTCATTCCCTTTAACCCCTTTGTGCCCTTGCACCCACCGGAGCTCAATTCGGTTTATGGCAGCCAAGGTTTCCAGGTGCTGCCGACATTCCAGCACAATCCTGGAGTTAATTGTCCAGCTGGCTATTGCCTTAGGTGCTGCCTGACTGTTCAAGATAATTCGTATGTTCCTATTGGAATAGCCCATACGAGTATTCTCCACGGCACATGTGATGGCTACCATTTCCGCCTGGAATATAGTGGTGCATTGCCCAAGTGACATCGAGATGCTTGCATTTGGTGCAGCCCCATACACTCCAGGGTTGCGTTCGGAATCAACGTCGGATGCAACGAGTGCGTCCGACGTAGAGTGCGCCCGGTTGTTTGAAATGTTGTCGTACGTTTTAGAACGACGCCGGGTGCATTCTTGCCTCTCTTTCTAATTTCTGACGTTTATTTTGGACGCTTTGAGGTTAAGCTACTGTGTTTGTATCGTTGAAGAGTTTTAAAGGTTTTTGAAATATTGAAAAATGGAGATTGGATCGAGATCGAACGAAGAAAATATTGTTATTTTAGGATCAATAGTGTTTTTATGTAATAATCATTCAAATCAGATTTTGGATGACGAATTGAGTAGCGATGAGGAGTAACGAATTGTTGGAAGATTGGCATTACTAGAGAATTCTCGAGAAATGCCGTTGCCAGTGCAGGGTTATATTAATTTTATTATACCAAATATTACGGACGAACAATTCCGGAGGAAGTATCACATTAACTAGATCGTTATTTGATATTCTTCTCACAAAAATTGGAGGATATCATAAATGATAATTCTGTCTTGATTGCCATTAATAACATGATCAATTAGAAATCAAACTCATTTTTTTTTTCGTCTATAATTATAGACGAAAAACAACGAAGAAGAAGTTTAGTTTACGGTGAAATTAGTTGCTACTTAAGTAGCAACTAACTTCACCGTAAACTAAACTTCTTCTTCGTGTTCTTAACAAAACGGCAAAGGGTAATAAAACGATTAAAACGAAGGAACCTTCTACAGGGTCAGGGTCTTCACAATTAATTGTAACATCGCAGTTGGCTTTGAAATATTATTGTTTTTCCGTTTCATATATAAACTGTTCACATTCGCGATTCCATCCACATAATTTAATTTCTGACGATACAATTATCAAGGCTGACACTTTCAAAGGCCTGTAAAATAGTCAGTATCCTTAGCGAAGAGCGGCAAAGAATTATTTAAACCCAACTGCGATGTTACAATAATTTATGAAGACCCCGTATATTCAAATATATACGTTCAAACCTAATACCAATATCTGCGCAGGACGAGTGATTATTACACATGTATTTTCACGGTTGCAAAGTTGCACACCCCGACGTGCGTCCTGTCTGTTTCCGAACGGGGTTGATATTTACCCGACGTCGATTCCGAACGGGTCGGGTGTGCGCCGGACAACGTCCGACGTTGATTCCGAACGCAACCCAGCTCCAGAGCGTCCGCCCATCACTGAACCGTCCGTGAACCATGTTAGTTTACTGTGCGGTTTTTCCTCCCCCACCGAGAGGCTTTAGCCCGAGCTTGAAGGAAGGATCAAATTTGTGAGTTACTGGACTCCACGCTCACCATGTTCAGGATCGGTTGACTAATAAGTCCCCCAATCCCAGCGTGTCCGTATGGCCGTTGTCTCAAGGCACCGTTTAGCTGCAGCCTGTAGGCCCCCACCCTCGCCTCGGCCCTGACCAGAAGTCGAAGGGGAGGGAGTCCCACGGGAACCTCCATAGACGCAGTTGGAGTAGGTACTTTTCATTGCTCCAGTAACACAAAGCAAGGCCAGTCTCTGAACTTTCTCCAGCTCTTTGACGGCCCTGCTTAGGTTTAGTTGCACACACATGAGTTTGGGGGCTTTAATTCCCTCCAAAGTCCTTCTGAGTGTGAACGGTATAATAACTGTTTTTGAGGGGTTAACACTGAGGCTGACCCTCTAACTTTCAAGCGGAAAGAGATAGCGGCTTGAAATTTTCCGTTGCGCATCCAAATGCGATGGAAAAACTATACAGATCCGATCGAATTGAAACTTGTTAATTACTTGTAGAATACCGACGCACTAATTTACGGAATTCCGCAAGGATGCTTTTCAATAATTTTTAAACAAAATATCTCAAGAAATTCCAGAAATTCCTGCATCCCGTCCTAAAATGCTTCCATAGCTATAGACCGCATCAGTTATATTACAATCATTCTCTTGGAGGGAGATCTATATTAAAATTTTTGGCGCTCTAGTTCCTCGGAACTGAGTGCTTATCAATTTGCCCAAATGTCTGTAATTTTCGAATTTTTCGATGAAAATGGTCTTAAACGATTTGGTTCGACTCACTGATCAAGAATCCGTGGTCGAAATTCATTCTGTCCGGCCGGTCCGGCCGGCCGGCCAGCCGTAGGCACGATAACTCTCGAACGGAATGAGCTAGACAGTTGAAATTTTCAGAGTAGGTTTTGGAGATAAATATCTCGGCTAAGTTCGTTATTGGGCGAAATCAGATCAGAATCAGAAGACAGATGGTTTCGGAGTAACAAAAAAAAATTTTTTTTTTTACAAAACAAATTAAATTTTTTTCAATGAGCAGTTTTTTCATAAGAATCCAATGATATAATTTTTAACTCTCACAAGCTTATACTTTCGGAGATATGATTTTTCAAAATTTCAATAATAAATCGTATTTCTACGTTTTCAAAGAATTATATAATTTTTCTATGTATGAATTATCATAATGTCAACTTATTGTCTAATTCCTTGCTAATAGTTGGTTCGAGAAACGTCAAAATCGACTTAGAGAGACAAGGGTAAAAAAGCGTCAAATAAACCCCCATGTGGTGATTTTATGTCGAAAAGTGAAAATTAAGAATATATATTATCCCAGGTAAGTACCGACGTTTTATTCTAATACCGGAGATCGACAAGATCGTACGAGGAGCCCGATAGCCGGTTGGTCTACGCCGTCGGGTTTTCGGTTTCGGAACGAGAGAAGGCGGGCTCAAATCCCGGAAAGGGAATTACACTTTTTGGCGCTCTAGTTCCTCGGAACTGAGTGCTTATCAATTTGCCCTAATGTCTGTAATTTTTATTTAAGATGCAGTTTCACCATTAAAATCCATCAATATCATTTTCATCTCCAACAAGCTAATACTTTCGGAGATATGATTTTTCTAAATTTCGATAATGAATCGTACGTACTTCTATGTTTTCACAGAATGCTATAATTATTCTATCTAAGCTTTATTATATGATCTGTATTCATACTCGTACATTTCATCCTGTTCTATAAGAAAGAGTCAAATTCATTTAAGCTATTTTAATTTGATTTCTTCCATGGTGCAGTTCTCATTCTCAGATTGCTCATTTAATCTTGATAAATAAACTATTATTTGAATTTAATTTCCTTTATTATGCAGTTCTTTCATAAGAATACATTGATTTAATTCCCAACTCTGAGAAACCAATACTTTCGGAGATATAATTTGTCTGTTTGAACTAGAGCGCCAGAAAGCTCCTGTCCACAGGATTCCATTTTTTAACATGGAATTTCAACTTTAAGATGAAACCACTCTATTTAAAAGAGAATGTTAGTACAGAGACAACAAGTATTGGGTACCTTCATCATTAGTGCATGATTTCATGTTCTTTCCACATTAAAATCTACTTTATCCTTAAATCAAAATTGAAACCAGTGTAGTTCGAAAGATTTCCGTATGTCGTAGATGACTTCTGTTGTGCGTCATTACAAGGCCGATTTAGGGTTATGTTAATATTTTTGACTGATTTCGAGTGAGCTAAGACATACATCAATCGAATTTGGTGAACACTTTCATATTTATTAATTATCTTGGAAATATACAATTTCGTTATGAATACTGTACTCTAGATTGTTGAGAAAGGTTCACTGAATCTATTTCAACTGAAATAAAACTAAAGAAATTAGCCGAAGTATATAAAAACAGGCGACAAATTCGCGTAAATTTTAGGTCCATGAGAAATGCATGGGGAATTCAGTGCTCGGATCCACGGTTGGATCGTAATTCAAATTTCCCGCCTAACCTAACTAATGTGGTCTATAGGTTAAGCTGATATTTCGAATATCCCATTCTATCGGAAATCTCCATGTGCATAAAAAATTCAGTGAATTTCGACGAAAATTTACAACTGTAATAGCATCGTAGAGCGATAATTTCACTTCGAAAACATCCCATCGCCATAGCTACGAACAAACCATGGTAAAGAAATCACCATGTTCTCTATTCTCTGCATCGATTATACTAACGTCATTTTGACAGTACTAATTTATTCGCGAAATATTCTAATGAATTGTACTAGCACATCAAAATTCGTGAATAATTTTGCATTCCCAGCGTGTTGCCCTAAAAAAACTGCATTCGTTCATATTCATATTTTGTCGAAAATTCTCCAAATATGAAAATGAACTCATGTAGCTTTTAGGCAATACGCTGTCATGCAAATTTATAGGTGATTTAGTGCAATTATTACTCCCGATTATTTCACTCATGTTTCAAAAGACTCATGAGACTAGGATCGTTTTTTAAAATTTCAGCAATATTTTTCCTGACTGAAAAAAATTACACCGAATAGAACAAAAATATACTGCTCCACAAAAGTTAAGGATTTCAGAAATTTTCAGACGGTTTCAAAGGTTTCCATATTTTTTCACCAATTTTTTAAATATGAGAAATCTGTTGAAAGTCTTGATCAATTTCTCTCCAGAGTTGCGGTATATCACTGAGAGAAATGTTAGGGTTAATAATTAATAATTCTTTATTTGGGACAGTTTTGTTTGTCATAAATAAATTTTATTAATTATTAATAAATATTATTAATAGTTAGAACAACTTGATAAAAACCTTATTTCTCAGAAATATTCCATTTATTTGGGCAAGATTTATTAATAATCAAACTGGTTTATTACCAGTAAATAAATGTAATCCAGAAATGTCATGTTCAAAAATATTATTAACTATAAACAAATAATTCATTTCCACCAAACAAATCTTATTTGAAGTAAAAACTGTCCTTATTTCTGTCAAACAAACATTTATTGAATTATGATTGAAGCAAGATTTATTAATTATAAATAAATCTTGATTATACTGGAATAAGTGTTTATTATAGCTCGCATCCTGACCGTGTAGGTCGACGTACCCCGCCCCATTGGCCATTATACCGAAATGCGAATCTGAAAACTTTGTACTACAGCGATCAGTCACATTTAGTAATCTTTAATTCGTCTATTGGTTGTTAGGATAGTGCGTGATGTATAGGTGAGCGGACAGAATGGTTGGATTCCAGACATTTTTGTTTCAAAATGGTCTGAGTCATTCAAAAAATACATTCGAAGGTAAGGCTTAGTTTGCATATAAAATTTTTAGTTTAGATTAGCTTAATCACTGACACTGATTCTCAAAATATTTTGCTCAATGATACTGTATGATATAAATACTACGTAAATATATTTTCTTTTCCAAAATATGAAGTTTTCTTAAGAAAACTTCAAATATAAGAAAACGAAAAACCTGCTGCAACAAATTCAGGTTATTCATAATAAGGAATTCTTGATAATGGATTTCTATTTGCTGGAGTTTTCGGTCAAATTCACTTGTGAATATAAATGCTTCTTTACGATTAATCAAAGTTGTTAATATGTGTTTATTAGAAAAAATATAAATCCATTTGATATCATTCTCGAAAATGTGGTGAAATTTATTTTTGAATATTTATAATTTCCAGAAAATCAGTTCGTTATTTCAATGCTATTAGTTTTTCATATTGAAATTCCAAAAAACCTGAATATGAATATGATATGAATCAGAAAAACAGTTTCGTTATTATTTATTCATATTGAAACTTCGAAAAATTTTTGAAGGTTAAATGTTTTTTTTCTTATTATTTTCCAGTAAATACACCTCCGCTATAGTGATAGTGACAACATGAGGCACCCTAGAAACTCTCTTCGCAATTCTTCGAACTGGCTCCTGTAGTTACATACCATCGAGATTTTGGATTTAGAAGACTACATAGAAGACTACCACAAAATATCATATGGGAATTGTTATTATATAAATTTTAGAAAGTTATTCTTTTTTGCAATATATGTATACCTCAGTTTCCATTCATCTAATCATATTTATTTGAAAAATTAATTTTTCTCGAAAAAAACATTCATTTACCGTACATAACTAATTATTTAATAAAAATATACAATTTTTTATAGTGAATTTTTCTTTATTCATAGTAAATATTAATTTCTGAAATAAATCTATATATAAATATATCTTTGTTTATTATGAGAATATTGATATTCATCGAAAACAAATATTTTTTGCTCATAAATAACATTCATTTATTATAAATAATTCGTTATTGAATGATAATAAACCTTTTTGATAAAGTGATAAACTTTGTTATCTATGAATAAATCGTATATTAATAATTAATATATATTAATTTTTCACCAATATATATTTATTTTTAAAACTCAAATAAATCCATTATTTAGGACAAATAAATATTTATTACGCCATATATGAATAAGGGGTTTATTTAATATGAATAAACTTTATTATTTATAAATAAACTGTTCTCTCAGTGAAAAGCCGTCTGAGCTCTTGAAGTGTATGTGGAGGTGGTCGATGAGAATCTAAAGGTCTTTGTTGCTGATCCCAAGCGTGTTCAATGGGATTGAGGTCTGGCTACCGAGAATGCCGGGCCAAATGTGGAATACCATGGATTTCCAGAGCTTCATCGACAATTCTCGCACAATGGGGGGGCGCAATATCGTCCAAAAATAAGAAATTTGGCCAATAGCAGCATTAAATAAACGAATAGTATTGTCAATGACTTGCTCTATGTAAATCTGCACATTCATGGTAGCATCAAGCACCAACAATTCCGTACGTCCATTCAATTCAACAAATGCCTCCCCAGACAGCAACTGTACCACCTCTGAACGGATTAACTTCTAGGGATCAGAGGATGGGTACATACACGAACACGTCGATTATCCGAAAACCGTCCATATCTCGACTCATCTGTGAACAATACAGACCTCCATTGATCGTTCTAATTCAGGTGCTCATTGGTCGATTCCAATCGAAGTCGCATATGATTTTGAGTTAGTGGCATCCTTCTCAAAAGTCTTCGAGAATGTAGATTAACGTCTCGAGGTTTTCGACGGACTGTTCGAATCGAAACGAAAACACCAGTAGCGTTCAAACTGCGCTGTTGCATGATTTGACAAGTATACTCAAAGGCTCTACGGGTAGATACAGTCAGAAATCGATCTTGTTCAGGATTGGTAGATATTGGGCGTCCACTTCTCGGTTCTTCGGACACGTTTCCAGTTTCTCGATATCAATGAATGAAACGGGAAACTATGCTTTCACTAACTTGAATGAAATTTGCAACATCTCTCTGATTAAGTCCTTCCTCGATCATACCAATAGCCCTTTTGGCTTCATCCTTACTAAGTTTACGTCTAGGCATCATTGCAAAACAAATTTTCAGATTTTTAATCAATGTTGATTATAAAAATTGGTTCAAGCCCTGTGGACAGGAGCTTTTGGGCGCATGTTCATCTTCCTTGTGGCCCGTACTGACCAGTAAAGAAAAAAAGCAGTATCATGTTGAATACCTTAATATTATTGATTATTATATAATAATCGATGAAAATAATGAGAGAGACCCAGGAAATTTGACACATTTTGTCTTATATCTCCAGAAATTGAAATCGTATAGAGCCAAAATTTTGCACAATGTTGCAAAATACTACAATTGACGTTAGTACAAGTTTTTGTTGCAATCTGATGAATAGTTCACGAAAAAAAAATTTTTTTTTCGAAAAAATTAAAAGAAATATTTTTTTAAAAATTACCAACATTTCGATCATAACAGAATTTTGCCAAAAGTTGCGCGTTTATATCCTCGAACTGACTACCAAGTTTCGATTCAACATCTTCTTTAGTTCCTGAAATATCAGGGAAATAACCTCAAAATTTTAAATGTCTATAACTCCTAAACCGTCCGGCCGATTTTGCCCGTTAACGAACTTAACCGTCGCATTTTGATCAGAAGCCTACCCTGAAAGTTTGAAGTCGATAGGACCTTCGGTGCTCCTGTTATCGTGCCTACGGCCGGAAGTACGGCCGGCCGGACGGCACCCAAAAATCTGACACCGGATTCGTGATCAGGGAGTCCGAATTAGTCTATTAGCCAATTTTCAGCTCGAAATTCGAAAATTACAGACATTTGGACGAAATGATAGGACGATGTTCCCCTAGAACATGCGCCCAAAAATGGGTTCAAGCCCTGTGGACAGGAGCTTTCTGGCGCTCTAGTTCAAACAGACAAATTATATCTCCGAAAGTATTGGTTTCTCAGAGTTTTGAATTATATCAATGTATTCATATGATAGAACTGCATCATAAAGGAAGTTCAATTCAAATGATGGTTTATTTATCAAGATTAAATGAGCAATCATGAGAATGAGAACTGCACCATGGAAGAAATCAAATTAAATCTGGCCAATTTTGCCCTATAACGAACTTAACCGAGATATTCATCTCCCTAACCTACTCTGAAAATTTCAACTAAAAAGCTCATTCCATTCGAGAGTTATCGTGTCTACGGCTGGACCGGCTGGAAATAATCGATTTTGATCACGGATTCTTGATCAGTGAGTCGAATAAAAATCGTTCAAAACCATTTTCATCGAAAAATTCGAAAATTACAAACATTGGGGTAAATTGATATGCACTCTATTCCGAGGAACAAGAGTGCCAAAAATGTATTATTTTGTGAATGGCTCCGCTTTAGAAAGACACGATATTTGTCAGAAGAAATCTATCGAACAATGTTGGCGAACAAACAATAACGAAACATCATCGACGATAAAACAACTATATCTCTCAGATCTCTTACTTGATGTTCCGTTCCGTAATGTAAGACTTTTCTGAGAAAAACTAATTTCGGAGCAAACAACTGAGATTTTTCTCACTTCGCTCACAATTCTTCGATTGATTAGATAATGACATGTCTCAGGAAAATAAATTGACATTATGACAATTCATACATAGAATAATTATATCATTGTGTGACAACGTTGAAATACGATTTATTATTGAAATTTTGAAAAATCATATCTCCGAAAATATTAGCTTGTTAGAGTTAAAAATGATATCATTGGATTCTTATGGTAAAACTGCTTATTGAAAAAAATTTAATTTTGAATTTGTTTTGTAAAAAAAAATTTTTTTCTTTGTTACTCCGAAACCATCTGTCCGATTTTGCCCAATAACGAACTTAGCCGAGATATTTATCTCTCAAACCTACTCTGAAAATTTTCAACTGTCTAGCTAATTCCGTTCGAGAGTTATCGTGCCTACGGCCGGCCGGACCGGCCGGACAGGATGATTTTCGACCACAGATTCTTGATCAGTGAGTCGAACCAAATCGTTTAAGACCATTTTCATCGAAAAATTCGAAAATTACAGACATTTGGGCAAATTGATAAGCACTCAGTTCCGAGGAACTAGAGCGCCAAAAACGTGAAACAATAACTCATCCAAAATTCTCAGAAACGCAAATGACAAGAACTTGCCTGAAACTGAAAAAGTTATCCAACAAGGAGCAAAAAAGCCATTCAGATATTCTTATATCTGAAATATAAATCAAATGAAATGAATGAAAAATATACCCCACAGAGTAAACATTTGATTTCTCATAAATGAAAATTTGGTGGACAAGAATCGGCAACTTTTGAAACGGTCACAGAATTTCTAAACTTTCTTAACTTTTGTTAACATTTGTGGAGCAGTATATTATATACCTAGTCATGACTATCGATATGTACCTACTTGTGGCAGAAATCGCGGGTATGAATTGTTTCTATCAAAGACATAGCTGTAGTACCTATCGAAATATCTCCCAATTAAGAAAACATTGCAACAATGTATTACTGTTCCGACCAAGCGTATACCGCACCAATATAATATCTATGTATCAAGTATAAAAATAATATTATGTATTTTAGGCGAAGAGTACACGGTTTTCGTACCAACCGATCATGCGTTCCAACGATGGCACCCTATAGACTGGGGCTTCTACCCATTCAGCGTTCCAGAATTCACGGAGAGTGTGATCACCAACCATTTTGTACGAGGCAGGCTCAAACAGGATAGCATAAAAGATGGCCAAACGATTAAAACCCTAGGAGGCAAAGAAATCGTCTTCAAAAAATCCCGTAAGTATTCTTCAACTCTTCCAGAATGTGTATGTAAGTATATGTGTTGTGTCGGGCGGACGAACCCCGCCCCGCCACTGCGTTCAGTCGGTCTATTGTGGCACACCTAAATCTACACTTCACCGACAAGCTCAAGCCTTTAGATAAAGGAGATGAGTCTGGTGGTTGAGAACTTGTCCGGTTCCATCAGTCTCAGTTTGTAGACTTGTAGTTCCTCAAATCTGATCCTATCCCCACCGGGGCAGTCACACCTGTGGTGCTCCTTAGACGCATCGTCCCCAAGGCTTAGTCAGAGCACTCAGTGTACTCAACCAACCCCAACTTACTTAGATAATTTCTGAGACCACAGGTCTAACCTGGAGAATTTGAACCATCCTCTGGCTCTTACAGCTGATGGGCCAGTAATTGTTGAACGTGCAAGTCTGAGACCAGATATGCTGCCTCCTGGATTTTTTGTTCCAACCATTTATTGTTCTCCCACCCTGCTGCCTTGAGAGAGATGCCGCAGGCCGTTTCAGGTCCAATAAGCCCCGAGGAAGGACCTCGTGCCGCCAATAAGTCCACCATTACCTTATCCCACCCTTTCTCAAGTGTGAACTTCGCGCAGTGATCAATAGCGAAAATATCTTCTTTAAATACAGTTGCAAAACTACCCAGGCTGGTGGATTCACCATCAGCAATTTTGCAACCACTGATAACGAAGCCATCTGTGAACTTATAACAGGGACCCTCAAGCAGTGAGGTTCCAGAGATGGCCCAATCGTCTCTGTTGGGAAAGACGACACGGTAGGTTCACTCTGTATAGCTTTTGGTAATAGATACGTCAAACCACATGCTCATTATCTCGTTGGTCTTCAATTTGGCCTGCAGAGAGCTGGGGACGAATGCGATCGAATCAGGCTTATTGCAAGCCATATTCAGAAATCGGTATGCCGCCATATGGGTCACGCTCCCTAGATGAAGAGGGTCGAGGTCTAGTAGGCGTCCATAGCTGCGGTAGGGGTTGAGCGAAAGGCTCCAGTCACCATCAAGAATACATATCTCTGAATTTTTGCAACCTTCAGTTGAGAATGTATTTTAAAGTGCAAGTCCACCAAGCAATGCTGCTGTAAGTGATTTCTGGTCTCATCACCATTATCTACAGCCAGTGGAGCTGTTTTGGAGCCACCTCTTTCCACAAGTCCGCTAGCAGGTCCGGAGGAAGTGCCTAGTCTTGTGAATCATACTTTCTAGATGCGAATTACAATTCTAGAATGTGTGAAATGTGACATTCCTGTGATGATGTGTCATGCTATGCACGAGTTTGCCTCACTTTTCAGAATAGTCCTGGTTTTTTTCTAGGGTAACTGCCTGAGTAACTGGTGAAATACTCCATTCGATATTTTGAGTTTGCCTGAAAGTAACTGGAGACAGATGCCGTAGATTATATTAGTTAAGATTATGAACCGGGGTAGTTTGGCTAATATGCTGCCTCTCAAACCTGCGGCCATTTTGCTCTTTTTATCTACTACACTACTCAGTAAATACCTAGAAAAATATTGTCCACGGCTTCTACAAATCCGAAAACATACCTGGGAGCCTGGGCCATTACTTTGTGAGGAACAAGAACTGGCTCGTCCAAATGAGCGGCTCTGAGACGATCCAGTTCTGAACAGATGCATATAACTGTATTCAGCCGTTTCGTTGGCTAATCCACATAGTCCCCAGAAAGCATTTCTATTGCTTAGCTACACAAATCCCTGGAACCCATGAATTGGTGACTCACTGTGTTCATCGCGTGATAATTATATATGTTTCCTAGTGCAGGACGGCGAGAAACTGATAAATCTCCTGGCATGTAGTTGTCAAGGTGTGTGTCCCCAGAAAGCATTCCTTTTGCTTAGCTATCATTGTTGAATAGCCTCTTTATAGTGATCTTTGCTGAGGCCACAGCAAGATTCTGGTCTAATAGATGGCTATCTAGTAGCCCACTTGGCGAGTTTGTCTGACGATTAATTTCCTTCAACACCACAATTGTCTGTAACCCATAGCAGGGTCACTTGTTGTCCCTGGTCAGCTGCTTAATTATATTGCGGCATTCCCAGGATAATAGGGAACTCGGACTGTAAGCTGCCAATACCCTCAGGATGGCCTGCCTATCAGTGGCAATGTATATGTATATCAATCCCTTGAGGTTTCTTTTCAAACACTCCTGGGCGCATATGTATACCGCCAGTATCTCTGTCTGTATGACAGAGGGTTGCGTCCCTAGAGGTATAGGGAGGCGCAGTTTTGTTCCATAAATCCATAGATGCCGTAACACTCATTATACAATTATTTACTGAATTTATTTTATGCGAAAACAATATTATAATATGAGCATACAAAATTATTCATCCATTGCCATAAACCAGCATTACTCAAAACACGATTTTATTACTCTACTTGGGAAAGCTGGTCCGTATCAAATTAAATATGCATTATATTTTTAGCCTGACTAATAACTTATTCGAAATTTCAGCAACTTTGACAGTTAATAGTGCAACAATAGTAAAAGGGGATACTCCTGTAGCCAAGGGCAACATAATGTTCATCGGCGAAGTCCTCTTCGTGAGCGAATCAATCGTTTCAAAACTGCACCAGCAGCACAGAGACAAGGAGACTCCTCCTTTACTAGCCTTTCCCTGGTTTGGAGCTCAGTTCCTCTCGCACGCTTTCCTGGCTTTGGAGAGAGATAGGCGTTTCTCACATATCACAAGGTTCCTGAATTTGGCTGACTTAGCTCCCCATGTTTCTGGAGCTGGGTATACATTCTTCGTACCAATTGATACAGCCTTCGAAGAATTGGGATTGGATAAGATGCCGGACAACTATTTATCGAATGGGCAAGGTCTGGAAATCTTGTTAAATCATTTTGTGAAGGGTAGATTATACAATAAAGATCTCTCTGATGGTGTCAAACTTACAACTTTGGCTAATAAGACGATCACGGTTAGGAGAAAAGGTGAGAATATTATACATAGGTAGTCAAAATGAAATTATGAAGCATTTATTAATGTAAATCAGTATATTCTGGATCAAGAGAATGCTCGCAAAACTCGGGGAAGGTATTACGTTTTATGAATGAATGTCACTCTAATGAATATATCCTTCTTCAACAACGGATATGAACCTTTGAATGTTCAAGTTCCGGGATATGGAGGTGAGCTTAGGATAGTGTGACCTCTATACGCAACTAGTGGAGGTTTATGGGTTTCCACAGTCTCCTATGTCGAAGGGAGGACACAGTTGGAAGCACAAATATCGAAGTAGACCAGCTCTCATAGTTTCATATGAGTATATCTCTACCTCAATTTATATACTGGGTGGTTCACCTTTTCATAACCAAGTTTCTAGATTTTTTGTTTTAACTTAACATCTCTTGTAGTTTCAAAGTTATTTGGATCAAACTAAATGATACCTTACGGGTTATAAATGAAATGATAATCAGAATTTTTGTTTAAATCTACAGAGATACACTTTTTTCATGGTAACTCTCCCTTTTTAAACTGAATACATTTTCGCGTATTTTTCGTCCACGCGACAAGAGAAAATCGAAAAAAAGATTGCGGTAGGCGTTGATAAGTCATTTAATAAATACCTACTAGAAGTCAAAAGTACATTATTGAAGTGAAACTTCTAAACACTTCTGGGGAGTGGAAATAGAAAGAGACCGAGAGAGAGTGAATGCGTAGCACTCGAACGTATGCGCGTAGTTTTCTACCCCTTCCTATTTCCTCCTCCACATTACGTTGTCCTGTTTTAATTTATAATATTCATCATTCCCTTCCATTGGACACTCTTAATTCGAATTTACCATGGTAAATTCGAATTAAGTGTCCAATACGGGAGAATGGACAACATAATTTACCATGGTAAATTCGATTAAGGGTGTCCAATACAGAAGAATAGACAATAGAACATACGCGCACAAGCTTCTGACTTCACGTCAGTGCTTGAACCAATTATTTTTTTCGTGATTTTTTTTTTTAATTTTCTAGGGGTACGGTTATTAAAATTTTTTTTTTCGTCATTTTTTTCGAATTTTCTAGTGGTACGGTTCTTACAAAATTTTGAACACGTCTTTATGTTGATTTTCTACTACTAGTTACCAAACTTCAATTCGATCGAATATTTATTTTTTCAGTTATCAAGAAAATAATATGGTGGGTATAACTCGGAAACCGTTAGACCGATTATGCCCAAAAACGAACTCAACTCTCCCTTTCGGATACGCAACCTACCCTGAAAATTGCAAGTCCCTATCTCCTTTCGTTCGAAAGTTATCGAGGCAACGGTCACCCATCTACTGAATTCACACAAGAATGCTCCAATCTCCAACAATATTGAACCGATCGTATTAAAACTTGAAACTTAGCGGTAGAGTTAGGTTATGAAGGCACTTGCAAAATTTCATCAATTTCTAACGATTAGTTACTGATATATAGAATTTTTTTTTTATTTTCAATGGTTTATTAAAAATTTTCTACAAATGCTATCCTCACCAAATTTTGCAAACATTTCCGCGTTGGCATTCTACAACTAATAACCATGTTTGAATTCAATCGGTTCAGTACTTTTCGAGTTAATGAGGAACAAAAACCACGAAATTTCAGAAAATTTCAGATGGCTATATCTCTAAAACCGTTTGGCCGATTATGCTCATAAACAAACTGAAATGTCGCGTTCTGGTGCTCATCCTAACCTGAAAATTTCAAGCCGCTATCTCATTCCGTTCTCAAGTTATCGTGACAACAAAAATATTTTTTAATAATTTTTTTAAAATTTTCTAGCCATATGATTCGCACAAAAATTCACAAACGTGCTTAGGTTCATATTCTACAACTATTCACCAAGTTTCAATTCGATCGGATTTATATTGGTTTAAAACAAAATTATTACTCGGAAACCGCTGGGCCGATTATGCCCATTAACGAACTTGTCCGTCGTATTGGGATGCGCCACCTACCCTGAAAATTTCAAGTCGCTAGCTCTTTTCGTTCTCAAGTTATCGTGGCAACGGCCGGACGGCCGGCCGGCCGGACAGAATCAAATTTGACCTCGAATTCTTCATTGGGGAGTCGAACTTAATCGTTTGAGACCATTTTTTTCAAAAAATTCGAAAGTTACAGACATTTGGGCAAAACTATAACGCGATGTTCCCCAGAACATACGCGCAAAAAAGGTAACGGAGTTACATCAGAGTAACGTGCAGGTCGAGAGACCGTTCCCCATGAGCTATTTATATCTTCCGAAAACAATTGTACAGCCAGTTTTTTACATTTCTAGGAAAATTTGCCAGTGAACTATTAAGTTGGATTCAAATAACTTTAAAACTACAAGAGATATGAAGTTAAAACGAAAAAAATCTAGAACCTTGGTTATGAAGCGTTTGCGGATCCATAAATATAGGACATTATGTCTAGAAATTGATTAAATTAATCTTGAATGGGTTTATGGCATTTTAATTTTCTCAAATCCGATACCGAACCATTCTTAGTTTAGTTTTTGACAGTAGGTGAATGAAAATTTACGAACTGATTCGAATTGAACTCTGATACGACTACCAATTCCAACGATTTGCAATATTCACTGTAGGCAAGTTGGTACCTACTAGGAGAGCATTTTCAAAATAAAAAAATTATATCTCTAGAATTATTGAACAACTGGCGTTACATGCACATTACTGAATTCAGAATCTTATGATTTATCCATTGCAAGAAAAAATCAGGGGCTTGCAATTTCAGGCACTCTGTCTCTACCGCAAGCCCATATCCATGTGCTGCTTCTTTGTTCTTTTAAGGTCTATTCTGAGAGCACTCATTAAACTTTCATTATGGTGAAAGTGCAGGTGGGTTGCAACTTTGAAAGTGACAAAGTCAAAGAACTGCATGGCTATTTCGATTATTTCGAATCTAATTGGACTTTTTTTCACAGATAAAATGAAAGTAAATGAGGCCACTATTGTGGAAAGTGAAGTTTTCGTTTATAATCTTGGAACAATGTTTTATATAGACAAAGTACTTTTTGCCACGCTGACTGATTTACCATCAACTATTCAGTCTACAACCACGGGAAAATCTACGCAAAAACCAATAGTAACAAGTACAACAGCCGACATAGAGAGTGTTCCTGATGAGCTTGCTGAAAAGGCCGGCCAACTACCAGACATTTTGGTATCCGATGATGCTTCCACACACGAGAGCCAAACAGAAGAATCAGAAACCACAACACAAAGTGAAACAATCAAGTAATTATATCCAGAAAAATGATCAAAATGGACCTAGCAATAAAGGGAAGATTGGAGACTTTCCGTATCACCGTCAACTTTAGAATTTCTTTCAAGGAAATAGTGGCCTATTAATTATGTCAAATAATAATTAACAACCAACCGCTATATCATTTATTCGTGTTTCTTGAAATCTGATGTGGATATGAAATGGTCTAAAAATTGTACATTTGTTAATTAAAATATTTGTAAGTAATTTGTAAGCTGTAAAAATACCCAAATATTTTTCTAGGAAATTTTAGTACAGTTGAAAATACGTTAATCAAAAATGAACTAATTGCGTCAATCCTTAAAACAAATTGAATTCTTTACAGATTAAAATCTGTTAAGGTGTTTGACTCATGATTTCTAGAAATTCACAATATATTTATTATTTCTTTTTAAAAGCTGATGACTTAATTATTTTGTTTGGCTTGTGTCTCAACATTCCAGGATTTTCCTATCTTAAAACAATTCCAGGCGATTCGAATGTTATATCACAAGAAATACATATTCAAATTGAACAAAATTATATTGTGCAATTCAAATCAGTTTTAGCTATGTCCAATGATGTGATCTATTGGATTGTTTTATTATTCCTATAATTGGTTTTATGGGCTACAAGCTATGTGTATGCTTTTCTTACGTTTCTTTCTGATCGAAAAAGTGTATATAGTATTTCACCGAACTATTTGAATGACTATGCTATTTGATTTAGAATAAAATGACTGATAATCGTTAAAATAATAACAAAATATTGTGAATTGAATTATATTTATATGAGAAAATTAACAAAGTATCTGTTCATAATTATGACTAGTAAATGGACGATGTTGTATTAGAAGCTTTATTACAATCAATGTTTAGAATAGAATTCGCATTATTTCCTAAAAACATGACATTGTTTATTTATTTACATAAATCAATTGTTATTTTAATACAAGCTCTTATTGTTAATAAATGTGGATCTTGTCCTCAAAAATTCATTTCCTCCTTTTTATCCAACATCATGAACTCTAAAGGTGCATTTTAAAGTTGACGCTCGACGCTACATGCCACCTGGCTTACTACGGCAAGCCCCACAAGTCTGGCCCATGGAGCTCAGAAGAATTTAATTTTGAATATTGTTGAAACGATATTATGTCGTAACTTCACTTTTCTTACGTCAAAAAAGACGTAATTGCTTTGTGATGCATGCACGCCCTTTTTACGTTTAATTTACGTAATTTAAGACGTGAATGGTGATCAATAATCCGAATAATCGACGTGTTAATCACGTCAGTCTGCCACCTGGGGCTCGTTCATTCTCCAAAGCCTGTCTTGAGGAAATTATCGTGAAAAGTCACATTTTTCAAACCATATATCAGCAAGCGAAATGAAAACCTCTCGTGATTGATGATCCCCTAAACAATATAGAGGAGATCAAATATGGAATAGATTGGTTCAACATGTCTTATGCACTTCTGTGTGATGAACTGAATAAAAAAATGAGAAAACTCAATTTTCAAATAAAATTTGAATTTTACTTACGAGGGTTATGTATGATGCGTACGTTATCACTACAGTGACTCTAACAAGAGTCTTGTTAGTCACTGTAGTTATCACGGGTACGATTGCGTCATCTACCGGTAGAAACAAGAAGTTGCTAGAGAAGAAGTAGATTCCAACAATACAATGGTAACAGTAATATTTATTGTTTCCAAATTTCATCACAGATACATTGTAACAAAACCAAAACCCTGTCAACAAAAAATTTTAATTAATTCATAAAGGTAATCACAAATCGATCTGGATATTCTTCTCCTGTTCACACCAATCCAGAAATTCCTACATATCATTATATGACTCGGCTTCGATTAAAAATCTGTGAATATTTTTCTGAAATTGCCTTCCATTGTCAAGTGTACCCTGGAAATTATTGGAGAGAGCTCTGAATATTTTGATTCACATATATACGGTGGATTATTTAGTGACAGTGTCAGCCATATAAGGGGAGGATGCATTTATTGACTCTTCTTGTGTTGATCAGATTTTTGTGATTTTCAAAGAGTTCCTTTGTGGTCCTGCAGAAACTTCAGGCTGTGATAAAAACGCCCCTGCAAGACTATCTATACTTTATTCTAAACGTGGATCTAATTATCATGTTCTGCTTTATAAATATGCATGTAGCATGTGAGCTATTATTACTCCAGAAAATTAAATCATGAAAGGGATAATCGATTTGCAAATTTGAGAAGTAAATTACATTTTTCGTCGACCTCTATGAAAAATTACATTTTACGTACTAATTTGCGACTGAAAATCGACCATTCTTGAAATCAATTACTTTTCGGCCGCAAAATGACTGTTTCGTCCGCAAACACTTTCGCCCGCTTTGGCCACTTTGGATAAGGCGTAATACGGTTCAATACAAACATAAAGTGTCATTGAGAATAATTACTGTCATCACTTTATTAATATATATACTGCAGTGGTTCCCATAGTATCTCCACACCAAGTAGGACTTTTCTTTTCTATCAATATATATTTCCGAATGTTATTCCTTACAAAAAGTTGGTGCAGCAAGAATAATTGGCCGAGTATCATATAAAACTCGGCCAATAGAGACTTCCGGTTTGAGCAGAAATCTTCATTAAAAAAAAAAAAATTCGATTATCTCGGAAAATTCGAACTTTTCGCATGAAACGCTCGAAGTAAACTTGTTTGAAATTACAATTTATCAATGCGCGAAGAAAAAATAATTGCCAGAAAAATTGAATAATTTCCTGGCGATTTTTTTTGTGACTGGACAATATAATTGTAACTATATAGGAAGTTTTCTTTGAATTTGGTTCTTCGACATTGGTCCAAATTTTCACAAATATGTGATCATAGAAAATATGGATATTCATGACAAGAGCAAGATTGCATTCTAGGGGTTCTCAGACGTGAATTGAATGTGAAATTGAAATATTTTAATGGCGAAAATACGAATTGGAGCAATTTTGCGCCGATTTTTGAGGGAAAATTGGCGCAAATGTCGAAAAACCAAGTTCAGGTAACATTTACTAGTTACGGTTCCCATTATTTTTTCTATATCTGCAGCAATATAGATCTATTCGTATTAAAAATTGGAAATTAGCTGTAAAATTAGGTTTTGAAGGCTGCGCAAAATTTCAGCGATAGTTTTTAAGGTAAAGAAGTTTTTAAATGATATTGTTTTAATTTTCTAAGGCTACGATCCTCACGAAATTTCGCAAAAAATATTATTCGTCCATATTTCACGACTAATTACCAATTTAAATTGGAACGGATTTGTATTGTTTGAATTATTGAGGAAGTAACAACAAAATTTCAGATGGTCATAACATCCAAAACCGTTATGCCCATTAACTACTTTAACCGCCGCATTCGGATGCGCAACCTACCCTGAAAATTTCAAGTCGGTATCTCTTTCCGTTCGAAAGTAATCGATGAAATGGACGGCCGGCCGGATGATTCGAATTCGACCACGAATTCTTCATCAGTGAGTCAATCATTTTATGACATGTATCATCTCCTGCATGAGGCATTATTTTGAATGAATTAAATAATATAATAATAAAGAAAAGAGGCATCTGACGTTTAATTTTTAACTTATGTTTCCACAATAAATCTTATTAAATTATTAAATCTCGAGCATTTGCTAAGCTTAATATTTATTTATAGGTCTTAATCAGAGCCGGCGATTAACTTTTAGGCAGAGTAGGCGACTGCCGCAACATGAACATAGGGGCCCCGTGCACACACTTGAAAAAATATAATGATAGTTGAAAATGGAGATCCGAAAATTGCACTGCCTATGCACATCATTTGACATAAGACAAGTTGGTCACCAGGGGCGGATCTACGTATGGGCATTATGGGCTCCAGCCCAGGGCCCCGTGGATACAAAGGGCCCACCAACCACATTGAAAATAATAGAAATCAAAATATTAAGAATATATCTAAAATTAAAAATAAATTGTAATCACAAGGTAGGCAAATCTGAAATATATTAAACAGTGTGCGCGTCCATCAAACAGAACAGGGAATTCCCCGTTGCTTGTTTTCTTGTCTATGGTCTATTACTACCTAAGGAGACTTCTTATCACCAAAGTAACACGCTGACATCGTCATTGTTATCATTCTACCCAAATGTCTTTAATTTTCGATATTTTTGCCGAAAATTGTCTCAAATGATTTGGCTCAACTCCCTGATGAAGGATTGGAGATCAAATTTGATTCTGTCCGGCCGGCCGGCTGTTGGCACGATAACTTGAGAACGGAAAGGGATAGCGAATTTTTCAGGGTAGGTCGCAATATGTACGACGGACAAGTTCGTTAATGTGCATAATCGGCCCAATGGTTTCCGAGTAATAATTTTGTTTTCTACCAATACAGATCCGATCGAATTGATACTTTGTGTGTAGTTGTAGAACACAAACTTAAAGATGTATGTGCAATTTTGTAAGAATCGTAAAAAGCTTAAGTCAGGCCGGATGGTCTTGTCACTATGATGCCGTCAAATCGATAAAAAATAATTATGATGACATTTTCAGCGAAAATGAGAAAATGCAATTCTAATTATTTTTCGGCAATACTCTTAATCGAATTTACCATCGTGAATTCTATTGTCCGTTCTCAGGAGAACGGACAAATCGATATTCTACAAGCAAGCTTCAATCTTATCGAGTCTATTTTTTTTGAGTTATCGAGGAAATAATATTCCAGATGGCTATAACTCTAAAACCATTGAGCCGATTATAGACAATAGTTAACTTAACTCTCCCATTCAAATGCGCAACCTACCCTGAAATTTGCAAGTTCCTATATCCTTTCGTTCGAGAGTTATCGAGGCAACGGTCACCCATCCAGTTACTGAACTCACACAAGGCTGCTCGGATATCCAACAGTATAGATCGCGTTCAAAACTTGTTCAACTTATCTGGTCGACAGAGCTTGATTCGAACATCCACACAGAAATTTTGTTCGTTTGGAAGTTTATGATAACTTATATTCATTTCCCCTACTTAACAATCATATGTATTAACCTTGTCGTACATAAAAAGATGTGCCTGCTTTAATTCTTCCGTTAAACTGGTAAATTAATTAAAAAGTTTTAAAAAATATCCTTGTCATCAGTTCTTTTTATTATCTACATTATTGCTCTCTACACTGAATAATTTTGCCAAAAGAGAAGAAATGACTACCTAGGAAATTATAAATTCTTTTAATAGCAAATTAATTAAGTTTTTTGGCTTCACATTTATGTAAGTTCATACAAAATAAACAAAATAAATTAGTTATTAGAAAATTCTTTGAATCCATATCAGATATTATGAACTGAGCAACATTTACTGTACAGCATGACCAGAAATTTCATGCAACTGATTCTTGTGATCAGCGATATTAGGTGCAGACTCGTAATTACATATGGTTACTCCATGATGATGACTAGTGAAAAATTCGCCTCTTAATCCTATATAGAAGATTCTTGTTTTTTCTCCTCCAAAATTATTGGGAAAATGTAGGGTTAGATGATGTACATTATTGAACGTAACAACCCTGAAAGAGAGCAATGAAAAATGATGCAACCTTCCTGAAGTAAATAAACTTACTTTGTTGCATACTCCAGAGTTCCCTGTGTATCATGGTGAAGGACAAATTCTTGATCTGGTGTTATCAAAACATCATCAAAAGTCATAGATGGTCTATTTTTAAAACTAAAAGATATAATACATTAATACAGTAAATATTTCAAATAAAGTTTAAGTTCAATTGAACACACGAAAGATTGTGTGGGAAATGAAATGAAATCTTTGTGAAGAGAGAAATGTTTTTTATTTATAAAGGGTTATATATCGGTAGTTGGAAGGTGAGTCAATTTCAACGTTCGAAGTCATGTATCTTGAATCATAGGTCTATGCAGATGAACTCCAAATAATTGATACCCTTGATATCAACAAAATGAATGCCATCTTACAAATTTAGACACATTTATGAGCTAAAATCCTTGAAAATTGAAAATGTTGAGTAGTTAATTAAACCTCCAATTTTTCATGAGAAATTTGATCGATTGAAACCTTTTTCAGCTCAAACTTGAGCAACATACGGATATTTGGATGAAAATATCAGTTATTCACTGTGTAGTAATATTAACTTTGTGAATAAATACTCACATTCGCATTCTAGAAGGATGAGTTTCGTTGTCTTCGCCCATAACAATAATACCTTTCAGTTTAATGTTCCCAGTAAATGGAATGTTGAATAACAATTCTGCATCAGCGTCTGACTCAACAACCTGAATCAGAAAACGGATTTACAATTGAGAACCAAAAAATTTAACAAAACATACAGTATCATAATTTAGTCTTTCCTCCCAGGGTTTGAAAATTGTTTTACCGGAACCTTCACATTCTTCGTTCAAACATTCCAAATTATCTTTGTTGATTTTAGTATAAAGGCTGTATTCGACACCCATTTCGTCAGACTCATTTTTGTGGCTATCACCTTCACAACATGTAGCTCCATGACCTCCATGGGGTGGCATTTTCAAACAAGATAACTATTGAATACCTGAACGCCTAAACCTATAACGAACAATTTGTTTTTCTTTTCACAACGGTTAACCTAACTTTTAAGCACTGACACTTCCCAACAACTACCTTCTCTTCTTCTTCTTCTTTTATTGTGCTTGGCAGCAGGGCCAGACTTCCCAACAAGTGTTCTGTGACTTCTGTGTGTATTGTATATCTTGTCTATGCTTCTGTGTTTGCAATTTCTAATCGATATTCGCCCATAGAAAGTAATTCCATTATGTAGTTCAATGTTCAATGTTGAAGAGATTAATAATTGAAGTAAGGTGTAATCAGTTATCTTGTCTATGGGTGTAATCTCTGCTTCATAAAACATATTTAATTCAAAACTTTTTATTTTACAATAATTTGAACATCAAAACTTATTTTATTATAATTTGGCAAGTAAATCTTCCTTGTAACCAAAAACAAGCTGACTAGCTGAAGATATTTCAAAAGTAAGCCGGCACTATCCACTGCGAGACCGCAACGCGACCGCGACTTCGTGTCGCTTAGAAGTCGCGGTACGTGGTTAGTGATAGAAGTGCCCACACCACAGATTACAGAAAATTGTTTCTGTAATCTGTGTGTCCACACCAAAGATACGGCGATTTGACGCAAATTCCTCGTTAAAAAGAGTCGCGGTCGCGTTGCGGTCTCGTCGTGCTGGTATACGAGCAGACTTATAGTTAAGTCTCTTTTTTTGTACGTTCGTACTTCAAAATTTATGTGTCCGAGAATTTTGGTCCGGTAGATAAAAATGGGTTCAAGCCCTGTGGACAGGAGCTTTCTGGCGCTCTAGTTCAAACAGACAAATTATATCTCCGAAAGTATTGGTTTCTCAGAGTTGGGAATTATATCAATGTATTCTTATGATAGAACTGCATCATGAAGGAAATTCGATTCAATACAAAACTTCACATGCGTATAAAGGTCATCATTCTACAATTTGATGCTAAATTTCAGATATATCGAGTGATCGGTTTCGGAAATATTGATAAAAAAATGTTTTTACTAAAATCGGCCATAACTCCGGAACCGCTCGATAGATTTTGCCCATTAACGAACTTAACCGAGATATTTACGCTCCAAACCCCCTCTAACTCCTTTAGTTCGAGAGTTATCGTGCCTACGGCCGGCCGGACCGGCCGGACAGAATCGATTTCGACCTCGGATTCTTGATCAGTGAGTCGAACCAAATCGTTTGAGACCATTTTCAGCCAAAACTTCGAAAATTACAGACATTTGGTTTGATAAGCACTCAGTTCCGAGGAACTAGAGCGTCAAAAACTCAAAACTGAAAAATCGATTCATCCTTTGAGGGGTTATACATCAACTGGGGTGTGAATTCGAAAAAGTTCTATATAAGAAACTAGTTCAACTTTTGGCCAAGGAATCACCTCCTGAAATATTTAACAGTAGTTTACTCCCTGTATAACTTTCCGAGGAAAAATGTTAATGAATTTCTTGAATGGGCTGAATTTGCGGAAATATGTAGTGTCTCGAAAAATGCACTTACGTCTAAGCTCCAATTGGGCCTAAAATAAAGATTTGAATGTTGCCAATGCAAAAATTTCCTGAGGGTCCATTTAGAATTCTCGAAACAGATGATTAATTAATGATTAATGAGATGATTAATTCACAATGGAAATGAATTTTTTCAACCGTGTACTGGGTTGTATTTCGATGGGGTCGGTATTTTTGGAAATATCTAACATTGCTAACATCTCGGCCATCGAGGTGTTGTTACAATTCTGATATTAACATGATTTAAAGTTCCAGAAGAAGATAACAGAATTGTTATTGCCACAATAATTCCTGAAAAACAAAGCCGATCGAGCTGAAATCCGGTACTCCGGGTACTCGATTGTAAAATGGCGACTTGAAGGTTTGAGCAGAATTTAAACGGAATCCGATGGATACTTTCTGAGATATAGAATAACATTTTTGAAGACAAATTTCAGCGGAATCTGATAGTTAATTCCTGAAAAATACAATTTTTGAAGAAAATATTTTTGTTTTCTTTTGATACAATCCTCACGAAAATCTGCAAAAGTTTGCTCGTTGCCATTCTACAATTACAACCAATTAGCAAACAAATTCGAGCGGATATGTATTTATCAAGTCGTGGAGGAAAGAATATTTCAGATGGGTATAACTCCGAAATCGTTTGCCTGATTATGCTCAAAAACGAGCTTAACCGTCATATTCGAATGCGCAACATACTCTGAAAATTTCAAGTAACTATCTCTTTCCATGCGAAAGTTATCGTGGCAACGGACGGCTGGATGACCGGTTGGACAGAACCTGGAATTCTTCATCAGTGGGTCGAACTTAATTGTCTTAGACAATTTTCGGCAATAAATTAGAAAATTATAGACAATCGGCCAACATGATAGCACGCTGTTTTGCAGAAGATGCACGTAAAAATTTAATTATTTATTACAAAAAAAAATAAATCAAAATTAAATATTTAACCAAATGTAAACAGGAAACCTACTTGTGTGAATCTGGTTCGCTTTTGACTGTATTTTGTCGTCCTTACCTAAGTACGATATAAATAAAATTAACCTTTGGAAAAAATTACGTTGAGGTAAATGGTTCAACATACTTTAGAATCAATACATATTTTCATCTACACAAGAACACGAATATTCACGTGTATCTGTTTCACAACTTTTACAGAAGAGTTGAGCAGCTGTGCAAATAATAGCATTCCTTTTTGTTTGAGTCATAAATCAAGATCTGCAGAGTCCATTTTTTATATTTGTCGGCCTTCAGTTCTATCTAATTATCGAAGGGTTGTTGAACTCTTCCCTTAAAAATCGGGGGTGCACCTACCCCACTGCCCCAGACACGCGTCAGCTGTGAAGCAGCAGTGCCGTGGGCATGAACTGGACGAAACGCATATTTTTTCCTACCAAATTCAATTTAGGTAGGTAATGAAATTTGAGATCCCATGAGGTTGATTTCGATATAACTTGAATAAAATCTTCGCAGTTATTTGAATCGAATAAATCGAATTGTGAGAAAGGAGAAGCAAATAGAGTGCTTCGAAATACAAGACATAAAAAGGGGGATGAATCCTGATTCTTGTATCAGGATAATGTTGTTTCGAAGGACCAGAATTTTTGCACCCTGACTGTTTTATCAGGGGGATGAGTAAATTGTTACTTGCAATAAGATAACAATTACGAAGATAGGAAGTGGTGAAATATTCGATCGCACTTTGAACAAACAATAAATTGTATTTTCTTCTTACCGATACTTTGATAAAAAGCACGAAGTAATTATACAAACGTACAACAAAAAATTGGCTCAAGCCCTGTGGACAGGAGCTTTGGCGCTCTTGTTCAAACTTTGACAAATCATGTCTCCGCAATTATTGGTCTCTGGGAATGGTATAAATGGATTCTTACGATATAACTAAATCATGAAAGAAATTAAATTCAAACAGACCGATTCTCCCCAATAACGAACTTATCAGAGATATTCATTCCTCAAATCTACTCTGAAAATTATATTATATCAATTAAAACTTAGACAATATTGCAGTTTTGTTTTTACTGGAGGTATTCTGAACCCAATTTGATTATGTATCTTACCAAATAATATATTTTTTCTCTATTTCAGTATCGTAAAGTGTCCATTCCAGCACTGAACACAGTGTTGGAATGAACTCATTCCCGCATTGTTTCTAGTTATATTTATCGTTTTGTAGTAGTCAGCACTGACATTCGATACTATAAAATTTCAACACACGTCAATTGACAATACAATATAATCTGGATATAGTGAAATAATTGTTGAGGAAAAGCTTTATTTTCATTAAAAAATATGGTACTAGAGATTTCCTTCTTGCTAATTTTGAATCATTCATGTTATTAGGAAACTGTTTTAAATCTGATTTCCATGCCCTACGTATGTTTCAAATTCAAATTCCATAATCTGTCAACTTTCGTAACAGTCACACCAACTACCAAGATACAATACAAAAGTCACTAGGATGTATAATCCGAATTTTTCATTAAATTTCAACAGTATTTTGCAAAACTTTTTGAAATAGAGAAAATATCGTATAATACTCGTTGCAGAAGGCAATCCCAACACTCACGCATTCGTATTTTAATAGGAGCCCATTCTGCAACTTGTTTTAGAATATACTATTCCATCATCATATGGATTATCCATATGATTAACCTTAAGTATGTTATATTAACTTATATGTGTAAATTAGCTTTTAAGCTTAGTGTGTCTGAATTGCCATACGATAAATAAATAAATAAATAATATCCACGGGCATTATATTATCACCTTAAAAGTATAATATCATATCATCCTCATAATTCTACGATAGTTGAGGTTTTCATTGGTCATTTTGCATTCAATCATACTTTTTTTTCTAGAACACGAGGTGTATTTTATATCAAGAATAACGAACCAGAACATTGACATTCATCTCTCATAGGAAAATGAGATGACATGTAAGAACACAGATCATTTAATAATTCATAGATAGAATAATTAATTAGGTACAGCATTCTGTGAAAACATAGAAGTACGATTCATTATTGAAATTTCGAAAAATCATATCTCCGAAAGTATTAGTTTGTTAGAGTTGAAAATGATATCGATGGATTTTTATGGTGAAACTGCATCTCAACAAAAATTGAATTTGAAATTTGCAATGTAAAAAAAATTTTTTTTTTCGTTTCAACTATGTAGCTCATTCTGTTCGAGATTTATTGTAGAAACAAAATTTAAATTTTTTTTTAAACTTTACGGCAACCCGATCAATACAAAACTTCGTATGCATATAAAGGTCACTATTCTACAATTTGATGCCAAATTTCAGCCAAATCGAGTGATTGGTTTCAGAAATATTCATAAAAAAATGTTTTTACTAAAAACGGCCATAACTCCGAAACTGCTTTGTGGATTTCGCCCGTTAACAAACTCTGCGGAGATATTCAGGCTCCAAACCTACCCTGCAGTTTTCAATCCTCTAACTCCTTTCGTTCGAGAGTTATCGTGTTAACGGCCTGCCAGACGGCCGGACAGAAACGATTTCGACCACGGATTCTTGATCAGTGAGTCGAACCAAATCGTTTAAGACCATTTTCAGCCAAAAATTCGAAAATTACAGACATTTTGGCAAATTGATAAGCACTCTGTTCCGAGGAACAAGAGCGCCAAAAAGTAATAGTATTGTTTCGCGACAGATCAAATATAGTGATGAATTCTGGCCGTTTTATTGTATATAAACGACCAGAATGGAGGAAAAAAAATCTCAAAACCGCCTCAGATAGGGGCACATTTGTCATTTTTGAATAGAGTGGGAATAAATCCGAAATTTCGTATGTAAGCACCGATGAGGGCACTTCCAGGATGTTTAATCTCAGGCATTCGAAATTTGGAATTTGTCCCACTCATCTGAGCTGACTTTACTTGATTTATGTATAAAAGCTGTCAGCACAGCTGGACAATTTTACCGGTTTCAATAGCCTCTAGAAAAAACGAATAATAGCAATAGGGAATTTCTTAAGACGGTTATAAATTTTTTAACGCTTCAGTTGCTGCAGGCATTTGAGCATTTGTTCTGAAGTCTTCTACAGGAAATAGGCCATACATTGATGTAGAGTGGTCGACGTTTTACAAGAAATTCTACTATTATTATTATTTTCAAGGGTGAGACCCCACATGGAAAACTAAGACCCAGTTATATCTAGGGACAAATATTCAAGTTTACGAGTGATCTCCTTTGTTGAGAAAACCAAATCTACGTTTCTTAAAATGTGACGTCATGAGACGTTACATGGGGGTTATTCTTGAAACTAGGAATTTTAAGAAATATTCATTCAATTTATAATAAAAACCTTTCATTATGCTTTTTAATTGAAAATCTACAGTTGAAATTTTATTTAAACAATGAATGAACGGATGGGATTAACAAAATTATACGAGTCATTGAGTTAATTAAATATTAAAAAATTCGATTGAGAGAGTGCAATACAAGAGAACGAATAATAGAATTCATACTGATGAATTCGATTAATGCTGTTCAATAAAGGAGAATGGACAATAGAAGATACGCGCAAGCACTGACTTCACATCAGTGCTTGAACCAATTTTTTTTTCGTAATTTTGAAAACATTTTCTAGAGGTATGGTTCTCACAAAATTTTACACACGCCTTTATGTCGATATACTACAACTAGTTACCAAGCTTCAATTCGATCGAGTCTATATTCGAGGAAATAATATTCCTGGTGGGTATAACTCCGAAACCGATGGCCCGATTATGCCCAAAAACGAACTTATCTCTCCCATTGGGATGTGCTACCTACCCTGAAAATTGCAAGTCCTTATCTCCTTTCGTTCGAAAGTTATCGAGGTAATGGTCACCCATCCAGCACTGAACTCACACAAGGCTGCTCGGATCTCCAACAATATAGATCTGATCGTATTCAAACTTAGAGCTTGGCAGTGGAGTTAGGTTTTGAAGGATCTCGCAAAATTTCAACGATGTCGGACGAATAGTTTCTGATATATAACTTTTTTTTCAATGATTTACAATTATATTTTAAAAATTTTTGAGTTATACGATCCTCACGACATTTAGCAAAAATTTTCGTGTTGGCATTCTACAACTGAAAACCATGTACGAATTCGATCGGTTTCATATTTTTCGAGTTATTGAGGAAATAACAACCAAATTTCAGATAGGTATAACGCCAAAACTGTTTGGCCGATTATACCTATAAACAAACTAAAATGTCCCATTCAGATGCACAACCTTACCCGAAAGTTTCAAGTTGCTATCGCTCTCCGTTCTCAGGTTATGGTGACATAAATAATATTTTTTGATGATTTTTTAAAATTTTCTTGTGATACGATTCTCACTAAATTTCACAGGCGTCGTTAGTTTTGCATTTGACAACTACTCACCAAGTTTCAATTCGTTCGGACTTTTATTGGTTGAAAACAAAATTATTACTCGGAAACTGTTATTGGCTGTTGTTGGCCGATTATGCCCATTAACGAACTTGTCCGTCGTATTGGGATACGCCACCTACTCTGAAAATTTCAATTCGCTATCTCTTCCCGTTCTAAAGTTATCGTGGCAACGGCCGGCCGGCCCGAAAGAATGCAATTTAACCTAGGGAGTCGAACCCAATCGTTTGAGACCATTTTCAGCGAAAAGTTCGAAAATTACAGACATTTGGGCAAAATTATAACGCGATGTTCCCCAGAACTTACGCGCAAAAAAAACCTTAAAGCTTTTTGACTTAGCTAAAAGAAGTCTTTCCATACGCAATCAAGAACTCATTTTGCACCCAATTGAAAGTGAAAGAGCGCGGAAGCATGTCACTTCCAATTTTTTCACCCTTCGAGGCAAACATATTGTGAAATATCGCTCTAGGGCCATATTCAGATTATGTACCACTTTTTATGAATTTATCTAAAATACTATGTTAGGTTAGTCAATGCCATTTACTAAACCTAAACTGTTGGAGGAATTTGATAAATTTTAATAAAAGAACATCACTCTTGTTCCTCGAAAGAGAGTGCTTATCAATTTGCCCAAATGAAATGAGCTAGTCAGTTGAAATTTTTCGAATTTGCTTTATATCATGATGCAATTCATCATAAGAATCTATTGATATCATTCCCAACTCTGTGAAACGAATACTTTCGGAGATATGATTTGTCAAAGTTTGAACAAGAGCGCCAAACCTCCTGTCAGTGTCCATAAGGCTTTCCTACATTTTCGCGCTCTTTTTCCTCGGAACAGAGTGCTTATCAATTTGCCCAAATGTCTGTAATTTTCGAATTTTTGGCTAATAATGGTCTTAAATGATTTGGTTCGACTCACTGATCAAGAATCTGTGGTCAAAATCGATTCTGTTCGGCCGTCCGTCCGGCCGGCCGTAACCACAAATACTCTCGAACGGAATGAGCTAGTTAGTTGAAATTTTCGGAGTAGGTTTGGGAGATAAATATCTCGGTTAAGTTAGTTTAGGCAAAATCAGCCTGATGGTTTCGGAGTAACGGAAAAAAAACTTTTTTTTACATTTACAAAATTCAAAATTCAATTCTATTTTAAAATGCATCAGAAGAAAGCCTTTTAAGTAATTCAAGATTTGAGCGACTCCTCAGAATTTCTGTACAGGGGTACAGATATAATGAAAGATGTTGAAAGAGATGAACCCTGCTGAATGGTAGATATTGTTTTATTTGTGAAGAAACCCTGCTTTAAAATTTTTCCAACTACTTTAAAATTTTTCCAACTGCAATAAAATTTGCCAACTCCGTTCAACATTGGGCAGATCGCCCCGCCCCTCCATAGGCCCGTCTCTGGTAATGCGTAGTAGTTATTCCGTCCGTAGAACTGCCCATTTGCAAGAAACCTAGAAGCAAAAATATCAAAACTTGTTTTCCGAAATTCAAACTGTATTTCTATTACTAATACGAAGGAACAAACTACGTACTCACATATTTACGTTACTAAATTCAATAGAAATAAAAGCTTTTTAAAATGCCAGATAGTTTGTTTTATGACATCTAGAGAGCTACCCGCTTTGGGATAACCCAATATTATGATAAATCTTATTTATTGCCGGCTACACACATTGTGCCGAAAACTATTGAATATTGAATTTACGGCAACAGAAATGTGTACAAGGGTACATGCTGTTAATCCATGTTATCCCTATTATCTGCCTGCTTTGCATTTATCCGGTCAGGCGGTCAAATTCCTTCACATTTTATAACAATTTTTTTAGAAATATTCCAACTCCACTGAAATTTTTCCAATTGTGTTCAAAATTGGGAGGGATCATCCCCCCCTCTTAGGCCCGTGCCTGTGGCCAACGTCTGTAATTTTTGAATTTTTGGCTGAAAATGGTCTCAAACGTTTTGGTCCGATTAATTGATCAAGAACCTGTAGTCAAAATCTGCCCGGCCGTCCGTTAACACGATAACTCTCGAACGGAATGAGCTAGATAGTTGAAATTTTCATAGTATGTTTGCGAGATTAATATTTTTTTGAATTTAATTTCTTTTATGATGCAGTCTATCATAAGAATCTATCGGTAATTTTGATATCATTCAAAACTCTGAAAAAACAATACTTGCGGAGATATGATTGTCAAAGTTTGAACATGAGCGCCAAAGCTCCTGTCCACAGGGCTTTCCCACATTTCATTTGATCATATTCCGTGTATAAACGCTTTCATTGAAATGTGCATGTTCAACTTTCTAATTTTATTTTAATTTGTTTGTTATTTTATTTTTTTTGCTTTATAATGATCCATAATCAACATTTAATGATCAATTGCGGTACATTCTTGTCCATAAGTAGTTTTCTCACAATTGTCAGTGTCAACCTATGTATGCTGTGGAAAACTGAAGAAATCCCTGTTCCCCACGGAAATTCATCCGAATTCTAATGTACCATGTACCTACCGTAAACTCGACGCCTCTGGAGTCTGGTGTACCCGAAAGCCGAGCGTACACGAAACAGGGTTACGTCACTGTGCGTGACAGTGCTGTCTAGGCGCCGCGACGTTCAGCGTCCACTTCAGGCAGGCTCTCAGTTTCGGCGAAAATATTCGTAACAATCACACGTGGAGGTTGGAAATGGTCGGGGACGACATGGCGCTAAATTTCAGGCAGCCCATAAATGTTGTCTACATGTAAGTAGCGAGATTTATCCATTTAATTCGAGATCTGTCGGTCCGTCAGTGTGCGAGAGTTTTAATTCGGGTGTTATCAGCGCTCAATCGATAACGTCGCTCTGTTGCCGTGGTATCGCTTCGGCTATGAAGCTCTATTATTTTCTTATCACATAGCTAAAATTTCATAGCATGGTGTACCTATTGTCAGTGAAATGAATTGCTAATGCTTGTTGCAGGTGATAGGCACAGGTATGCATTTTAATTTGATTATTAAACCAGGCTGATTTAATCGATTTTTATATGTGTACTTCTTATGTTATGGTTCTACATCGATTTGTTGAAAAAAAAATCGTTTCATTCTAGCAGGGTTGACCTAATATTTCAACAAATGGTTTCGAAGCAACCGCGGCTAAAAAAATTCAGTAAATTGAGGAAATTTACTATAATTTCATATAGTGGTCATTCAAATTGCATCTATTATTTTACACTAATATTTGCCATGTTTTAATATTTTCATTATTAGTGTCAGTGCCAGTGATTTTTGTATACAGTGAGCGTCAAAAGTATGGAATAATGGATTTATCCTACCCATTTCTGGAATAGGGAAAAATGGTTATTCATTTTTAAGGAATGTTTTCCCCTAATTCTCATTGTTCTACCATTCTCGTTACCAAGCAGTAACGTTATCGATGTTTTTTCTATTGCAAACCCCTTTTTGGCGCTCTTGTTTTTCTTGCCATGGATAGATCATATTGTTTATTATTTAACGAGCGGTAACTTAAGTCATAAGTCACGTAGATGAACTTTGCAGTGCGAACCGCAGGCGAGTGCTGTAATTCATCAAGTGAGTTATGACCATTACCGCAAGTTGAATACTATACTTCATCTAAGACTATTACAATAAATACTGAGATACAAGTACAGAGAAACAACATCTTAATAGTTACATATTACAATGTTATGACAATTTTAGCTGTATTTCTATTTACTCATTTTGTTTATTAATAAAATTAACTGTAAATTTAGAACAACTGAATATGGGACTGAATTATGCAAGTTTATTGTTTCTTTTTGTGTTTGTTGCATACATGTTGTTGATGTACTAACTGGTTGAGGTGTTATTGAACTGTATATTTTATTTGCAGTATCTGTCTTATTCTTTTCGGAATCATCAATGTACCCCTTAGCCTCCAAACGCCATGGCGTTTCAGTGTCGTTATATCCCCTCCAGCATATCAACTAATAAAGTTGCCGACGAGCGACGAAAACAATGCCCTGTAATGCCCTGTATATAAATTACAGTCTGGTAATTTCAAAAATGTAGCAATATCTTTTCCCATTGCTCCAAATTTATTAATGCCAATTCTTTGTGAGTGATATTTAAGGAATAAAATATTTTGCGATATATCAGCATATTGTTGTAGAGGGTAACGTTGCACTGCGACCTTAAGGTCTATTGTGCCCCCCCATCAGAGCTGTTGATGTCATTACCATCTACAGCTCGCCATCCATGATATAACTATAGTATTGTTATACCATGTCCATATTGTCCATGTCGCCTTCCATAGTTCCAGAGCTGTGATGAATTCCAGTACCTGGGATGGCTTCAAGGAGGCTACGTCTTCGCTCCTGCAGATTTCTTGCCAAAGCATTCCTTGCGTTGGTTTGAGATGGCGAAGCATTCCGTTATCAGGGGATCGATATATCAATAGGACGAAGACTTAAGTATTTTTTAACTATGGTATAAAAATTTCCCGTAACAGTGAATTTTCTGGCAATTTTTGTTTTTGTATTTGGTACACTGACCATAAAAATAGATTCATGGTCTTCTAAATCTGTAATTTGCATCGAGTGCAATTCAAGTGCACGACAAGCACCCATAATGCCCATTATTAAAGCAACCTAAAATAAATTATGGTATTAACTAGATGATGAAAACGATTGAATTATTATGAGATCTACTACCTTTGCCGCCAGATATTTCTCATCAGGAGCTTCATTTCTGAAATTATTCAGGTTTCTGGCGTAAAAGCTTTTGATTTTTCAGGTACATGTTTCTCTGATTGACGTAATTTTAAATAATTATCTATATTGATTTCATTGTTTATGTTGAGTATGCTGAGCATGGAGTAGAAAGTCCATAGAGACAATGCTTATTTAGTGCTACGTTCACTAAAATCTTTCAAAAGAACATTATCTGTAAACGATGACTTAATGTTTTTACTGCTACACCAAGCAAACATTAGCTGTTTATCTTACTTCTGGAGGTGTACATAATAATTCATCTTTTTCAGCAAAATTTTCAGGGTAATTAGGTATCAACTTAATTTGAAAACATCAAAATTATTCAGGTGACAGAAGCACAGAACCACCTTGATATTCGACTGGTAAATAATCCCAAGAATAGTAGTGAGTTATAGGAGTGAGATATTATTAATCACGTTGTTTGCTAACAACTATTATACTATTATTATACTATTAATTGAACGAAAGCAATTGAATAATGAATATATAATTTAATAGGAGTAGATAAAATTCTGTAATGTCATCAATTCTCGTGATATTAATTTTTCAAATTTGAAAAACATGAAATGCAGTCTTTTCTAAATAAACACATTTTCATTGCAAAAGTTATACTTGAGGGACTGAGGGTGTCATAACTTACAAAAATGATATTGTAATTGTTCAAATTGATGGGCATTCACTTCTTAACAGTGCGCCAATCGAGCTTGAAACTCGACAAACATTTTGGAGAGTTTCTGGCTTTATTTCTCTTATTTCGAATCCTCTGTTTTAACTGCTCGATGTTGTTTGATCGATTTATGTAAACTTTTCTTCTAATATATAACCCCATGAGAAAAAGTCTAACGGAGTCAGATCTGGAGACTGAGCTGGTCATTTAATAAAACCTCGCCAACCAATCCACCGGTTCTCTAAAACTTCGTTCAGGTAATCACGTAAATCTTGGATGGAGTTCCATCCTGTTGAAACCATAGTGTTCCATTTGGAGATCTACATCTGCATAGGTCGGAAGAAGAACTGCCAACGCCGGAATCAGGTCATCCCGTAATTAATTTCAATATTTTGGACCGGTGTCACTGAAGGCAGGCCCTATAACCCTGCTCCTAACAGTTACAGTCCATACATTCAATTAATGGGGAAATTGTGTATTTGCCTCCATCATCCAGTTTGCATTGTAATCTGACCAATAGCGACAGTTTTGTCTGTTGACACATCCATTTTATATCATGAGTAATGAGAAATGAATTTGACATGTCTCTTATAGGAAAATAAGATGACATGTATGAACATAGATCATATAATAATTCATAGATAGAATAATTACATCATTCGGTGAAAACGTATACATAGTAGTACGATTTATTATTGAAATTTTGAAAAATCATATCTCCGGAAGTATTAGCTTGTTAGAGTATAAATTGATATCAATGGATTCTTATGGTGAAATTACATCTTAAAAAATTGAATTTGAAATTTGTAATGTGAAAAAAAATATTTTTTTTCGTTACTCCGAAACCATCAGGCAGATTTTACCCAATAACGAACTTAACCGAGATATTTATCTTCCAAACCTACTCTGAACATTTCAGCTGTCTAGCTCATTCTGTGCGAGAGTTATCGTTAACGGCCGGCCGAATAATTACATCATTCTGTGAAAACGTATACATAGTAGTACGATTTATTATTGAAATTTTGAAAAATCATATCTCCGGAAGTATTAGCTTGTTAGAGTATAAATTGATATCAATGGATTCTTATGGTGAAATTACATCTTAAAAAAATTGAATTTGAAATTTGTAATGTGAAAAAAAATATTTTTTTTCGTTACTCCGAAACCATCAGGCAGATTTTACCCAATAACGAACTTAACCGAGATATTTATCTTCCAAACCTACTCTGAACATTTCAGCTGTCTAGCTCATTCTGTGCGAGAGTGATCGTTAACGGCCGGCCGGACAGAGTCGATTTTGACCACGGTTTCTTGATCAGTGAGTCGAGCCAAATCATTCAAGACCATTTTCATTCCAAAATTCGAAAATTACAAATCTTCGGATAAATTGATAAGCACTCTGTTCACAAGAGCGCCAAAAATATATAACCCTTTCATTTCCATACAAATATGTGGAGAATGAGTGTAGTTTGACTTTCGCCCTATTCGAATGTATACATGTACCGGGTTTCCCACTATTTTTGGTCCCCTCTTTAACTTTGTTACGAATGGAGATACTAAAAAATATTCTGTACAAAAGTTGTACGAAATAAACTGAATTTTTTCAGGACGTTATCACAAATTGTAATAAATGAAGGGTGGACCAGATATTGAGTGCGACTTCATTTTTTTAAATGAAATACTCTATATATTTTTATAAATTTGGCTAGCTCTGACTCTCTTGATTTCGAATATATATGCATGTGTTAGTTTATATCTACCTTTTTTCGAATAAAATGAATGTTGGCGTAAAGTTTCTTATGACTATGATACATATTTTTCAAATATTAGTTATTTTCTACTTTTACTGGTTTTCTAGTTATGGACTCGTGGATTCATAAAACTAAACGAAATTAGCATAAAGAAAGCATATAAAAGTTTTCTTGAGTCATTTCAAGAATATTCCATCGTTTTAGAGCATTATATTATTCTTCATCATTTCTCCTTAAACGCACCGTTTTCGAGATATTCTTCATTGAATTTTTTAAAATGGAAAACTCCAGAAATTTCACTACTTTTATGGATCCGTCCCTGAGCGTTGGAATCCCGAATCAAGCTGTAATCCACGTTACCATGCCTTATTCTCGGCCGCCAATGTCATAGATAATTTATATGCGGGAGTGTATTAGCACATTGTGAAATCTTTAAACGCTTGTAACTTTTTACCTGAGCTGAATCTGGAAAAATGGTAAATGAAAAAAAATGGTTCAAGCACTGAGGTGAAGTCAGAAGCTTTTGCGCGTATGTTCTATTGTCCATTCTTCTGTATTGGACACCCTTAATCGAATTTACCATGGTAAATTATGTTGTCCATTCTCCTGTATTGGACACTCTTAATTCGCGCAAAAGCTTCTGACTTCACGTCAGTGCTTGAACCAATTTTTTTTTCGTGAGTTTTTTTTGAAATTTTCTAGGGGTAAGGTTATTAAAATTTTTTTTTTCGTCATTTATTTCGAATTTTCTAGTGGTACGGTTCTTACAAAATTCTGAACACGTCTTTATGTTGATTTTCTACTACTAGTTACCAAGCTTCAATTCGATCGAATATTTATTTTTTCAGTTATCAAGAAAATAATATTCATGGTGGGTATAACTCGGAAACCGTTAGACCGATTATGCCCAAAAACGAACTCAACTCTCCCTTTCGGATACGCAACCTACCCTGAAAATTGCAAGTCCCTATCTCCTTTCGTTCGAAAGTAATCGAGGCAACGGTCACCCATCTACTGAATTCACACAAGAATGCTCCAATCTCCAACAATATTAAACCAATCGTATTAAAACTTGAAACTTAGCAGTAGAGTTAGGTTATGAAGGCTCTTGCAAAATTTCATCAATTTCTAACGATTAGTTACTGATATATAGAATTTTTTTTTTTTATTTTCAATGATTTATTAAAAATTTTCTACAAATGCTATCCTCACCAAATTTTGCGAACATTTCCGCGTTGGCATTCTACAACTAATAACCATGTTTGAATTCAATCGGTTCACTACTTTTCGAGTTAATGAGGAACAAAAACCACGAAATTTCAGAAAATTTCAGATGGCTATAACTCTAAAAACGTTTGGCTGATTATGCTCATAAACAAACTGAAATGTCGCGTTCTGGTGCTCATCCTAACCTGAAAATTTCAAGTTGCTATCTCATTCCGTTCTCAAGTTATCGTGACAACAAAAATATTTTTTAATAATTTTTTTAAAATTTTCTAGCCATATGATTCACACAAAATTTCACAAACGTGCTTAGGTTCATATTCTACAACTACTCACCAAGTTTCAATTCGATCGGATTTATATTGGTTTAAAACAAAATTATTACTCGGAAACCGCTAGGCCGATTATGCCCATTAACGAACTTGTCCGTCGTATTGGGATGCGCCACCTACCCTGAAAATTTCAAGTCGCTAGCTCTTTTGGTTCTCAAGTTATCGTGGCAACGGCCGGCCGGCCGGCCGGACAGAATCAAATTTGACCTCGAATTCTTCATTGGGGAGTCGAACTTAATCGTTTGAGACCATTTTTTTCAAAAAATTCGAAAGTTACAGACATTTGGGCAAAACTATAACGCGATGTTCCCCAGAACATACGCGCAAAAAAGTGTTTCATTTGATGAGAGGAATCTTTGGTTAAAATTAATGCAGTGGTCAAAGACTCACCCTGTATATGGCGTTACATCCACATCATCCAATTCCAAGTGAAAACACATTTATTGTATGTATTTACGGCGGTTTGAAATAAACAGTTATATCTAAAGAAATTGCTCAAAATGGCCACTATTATTTATTATACATAGTTCATATCGTTTTCTTAAGTTGGGTATAAAATTTGAGGCCGAGTTATTATAGTTCTGATTTATTTCATAAATTAAAGCTTAAATTTTTGCGCGTATGTTCTGGGACCATCGCGTTATCATTTTGCCCAAATGTCTGTAACTTTCGAATTTTTTGCCGAAAATGGTCTCAAACGATTGGGTTCAACTCCCCGATGAAGAATTCGAGGTCAAAGTTAATTCTGTCCGGTCGGACATTCTTAATCGAATTTACCATGGTTCGATGCGATCAAGAATGTGCAATACAGGAGTACGGACAGTAGAATTCACCATGGTAAATTCAATTAAGAGTGTCCAATACAGGATAATGGACAATAGAACATAAGCGCAAAAGCTCCTGACTTCACGTCAGTGCTTGAACCAATTTTTCCTTTTAATGATCTCAACACTTTCATTATGATCAAAGTAATTTTTTTCCTTTAGGAACGGCCATAAAAATGTGTCCAACGGTGTTAAATCCAGACTATTCGATAGTCATGAAATAATTATAACCGCCCCTTTCTCTTAAAATTTTAAAATCTCTTACACGGTTGTGAGTATTAACAAATGTATTTACACTTGGAATTGGAACATCTGGATGTAACGGCATATAATCTCTCCTTGCAGATTTCTTGTTTTTATTGTTCTTCACATAAAGTGAAAATATTAAAAAATTTTCAGCTTCTGTGTAATGCATGTTTCAGAAATAACTTTTTTGGATTTCAAACGTGTCTTATCGTTACCAATGGAGTTTATCACGCCTATCACTTGACAACTGACTACTGAGTTTGCCAGGTGCTTACCAGAATTTAAGACTCTGTAGTTCTCAAAATAAGAGAGATAAACCAACATATGCATGTATATTCGAAAACAGGAGAGAAAGAGCAAGCCAAATATAAAAAAAATATAGAGTGTTTCATTTAAAATAAATTGGCTCAAGCCCTGTGGACAGGAGCTTTGGCGCTCTTGTTCAAACTTTGACAATTCATCTCCGAAATTGTTGAATGATATCAATGGATTCTTATAATATAACTGCATCATGAAAGAAACTAAAATAAAATTAAATAACGAACTTATTCGAGATATTCAGTCCTCAAATCTACTCTGAAAAATATATTATATCAATTGAAACTTAGCCACTGAAGATATTTTGAATTTGATAAACTTACCAAATTATATATTTCCATCTTCATATGGATTATCAAAGGGCATATAGGGTAGGGGTGATTATAATATCCTATGATTGGTCATTTTGTCTTCAATCATACTGTTTGTTAGAACAAATCTGACATCTCTGTCATAGGTAGACAAGATTATCCTTGTGTTCCGAAATTGCTGGCACTACTGGCCACAGTAAGTAATTTCGGAACGCTCTTAAAAACACAGAGATTGAATTCGCATTCTGTGATAATAACATAGAAGTACGATGTATTAATGAAATTTTGAAATTTCATATCTTCGAAAGTGTTATTTTGTTAGTGTTGAAAATGATATCAATGGATTCATATGATGAAACTGCATCTTAAAAAAAAATTAATTCGAAATTTGTAATGTAAAAAAAAATTTTTTTTTCGTTATTCCGGAACCATCCGGCCGATTTTGCTCAAAAAGAGTTATTTATCTCCCAAACCTAGTCTGAAAATTTCAACTGTCTAGCTCATTCCATTCGAGAGTTATCGTGATAACGGACGGCCGGTCGGTCGGCTGGCCGGACAGAATCGATTTCGACCACGGGTTCTTGATCAGTGAGTTGAACCAAATCATTCAAGATCATTTTCAGCCAAAAATTCGAAAATTACAGACATTTGGGCAAATTGATAAGCACCCTGTTCCGAGGAACAAGAGCGCCAAAAATGAAATCGCACCTGATATCAAGTCCACCTTGTATTTATTTCAATTTGTGAAAAAGTCCTGAAAAATTTCCGTTCATTCCGTACAACTTTTGTACAGAACATTTTCTTGTATCTCCAGCCAGTCGTATTAAAGTTAAAGGGTGGGTCAAATTATAGTGGGAAACCTGATACAACACTTGAAATATGATCAGATTTACATAGGAACAGTCTAAATAGAAGAAATAATAGTTAGCAAGCAAGATCGTCCGATATCCCAAAATGTCAAATTTTAAACTTTGAGCCCGTAGTTGAATTCTTTAGGGATCGTCCATTAATCACGTGAGGCTCGAAAGGGAGAGGGGGGGTGTTGACAAAAATCACGAAACATCACGAGGGGGGGAGGGTGTTGGTGTAGTAATATATCACGTGTATTTATTTTTTACGCGTATGTTCTGGGAAACATCATTTTGCCCAAATGTCTGTAATTCCCAAATTGTTTGTCGAAAATGGTGTCTCAAACGATTGGGTTCGACTCCTAATGAAGAAATTCGAGGTCAAATTCGATTCTATCCGTCCGACCAGCTGGCTGTTGCCACGATAACTTGAGAACGGAAAGAGATAGCGACTTGAAATTTTCAGGTTTGGTTGCGTATCTGAGTGCGACATTTTAGTTTCTTTATAGGCATAATCGGCATAACGGTTTTGGAGTTATACCCATTTGAAATTTGGTTGTTCTTTCCTCAATAACTCGATTGAATTCAAGCATGGTTATTAGTTGCATAATGCCATCGAATTGAAGGTTGGTAACTATATATGTAGAATATTGAAATAAGACGTTTTTAAAATTCTATAAGAACCGTACCCCTAGAAAATTTGAAAAAAATGGCAAAAAAAAATTTGTTTTCCGATATTGCTGGCAATACTGGCTGCAATAAATAATTTCGGAACGCTCTCTTGTGACAGTGGGCATCGCCAGTGAATATCAGTAATATTAGACGACTAAATTTACTGCTCAGTACTGTTCAGGAATATTGGAACGCGCCTTTCGCCAAACGCGTGATTTCCAAACCGATTTCAGAATAAAATTAGATTATACTTTATATCTGTAATTGAAGATGATATTCTAAAAATTTTAAGATTCTTTGTCGGTTCTAAAAAATACACGTGATTTGGGAAGGGGGAGGGGGGTTAAGCTTAAACCTCACCAAGTATCACCAAGGAGGAGGGGGGGGGGGTTAAAAAATGCTGAAAAAAACATCACGTGATTAATGGATGGCCCCTTACAATCTACTCGCAGTGGGGACTCAATTATTCGTGATGCTTCCCCATGTTATTATATTAATCAATTCATAACAACAGTTCCGAGTTTACGATGTCTTAAAACTTTAACGCCCGAATTAATTTTTGCGCGTATGTTCTGGGGAACATCGCGTTATAGTTTTGCCCAAATGTCTGTAACTTTCGAATTTTTTGACGAAAATGGTCTCAAACGATTAAGTTCGACTCCCCAATGAAGAATTCGATGTCAAATTTGATTCTGTCCGTCCGGCCGTCCGGCCGTCCGGCCGTCCGGCCGTTGCCACGATAACTTGAGAACGAAAAGAGCTAGCGACTTGAAATTTTCAGGGTGGGTGGCGCATCCCAATACGACGGACAAGTTCGTTAATGGGCATAATCGGCTCAGTGGTTTCCGAGTAATAATTTTGTTTTCAACCAATATGAATCCGATCGAATTGAAACTTGGTGAGTAGTTGTAGAATATGAACCTAAGCACGTTTGTGAAATTTTGTGCGAATCGTATGGCTACAAAATTATTAAAAAATTATTAAAAAATATTTTTGTTGTCACGATAACTTGAGAACTGAGAGAGATAGCGGCCTCAAGTTTTCAGGTTAGGATGTACACCACAACGCGACATTTCAGTTTGATTATGAGCCTAATCGGCCAAACGGTTTTAGAGTTATAGCCATCTGAAATTTTATGAAATTTTGTGGTTTTTGTTCCTCATTAACTCGAAAAATACTGAACCGATTGAATTCAAACATGGTTATTAGTTGTAGAATGCCAATGCGGAAACGTTTGCAAAATTTGGTGAGGATAGCATTTGTAGAAAATTTTAAATAAATCTTTGAAAATAAAAAAAAAAAGTTCTATATATCAGTAACTAATCGTTCGAAATTGCTGAAATTTTGCAAGAGCCTTCATAACCTAACTATACTGACAATTTTCAAGTTTTAATACGATCGGTTAAATATTGTTGGAGGTTCGAGCATTCTTGTGTGAGTTCAGTAGATGGGTGACCGTTGCCTCGATAACTTTCGAACGAAAGGAGATAGGGACTTGCAATTTTCAGGGAAGGTTGCGTATCCGAAAGGAAGAGTTGAGTTCAATTTTGGGCATAATCGGTCTAACGGTTTCCGAGTTATACCCATCTGGAATATTGTTTCCTCGATAACTCAAAAAATAAATATTCGATCGAATTGAAGTTTGGTAACTAGTAGTAGAAAATCAACATAAAGACGTGTTTAAAATTTTGTGAGAACCGTACCCCTAGAAAATTTGAAAAAAACGACGAGAAAAAAAATTTTAAGAACCGTACCCCTAGAAAATTTCAAAAAAATCACGAAAAAAAAATTGGTTCAAGCACTGACGTGAAGTCAGAAGCTTTTGCGCGTATGTTCTATTGTCCATTCTTCTGTATTGGACACCCTTAATCGAAATTACCATGGTAAATTATGTTGTCCATTCTCCTGTATTGGACACTTAATTCGAATTTACCATGGTAAATTCGAATTAAGAGTGTCCAATACAGGAGAATGGACAACATAATTTACCATGGTAATTTCGATTAAGGGTGTCCAATACAGAAGAATGGACAATAGAACATACGCGCAAAAGCTTCTGACTTCACGTCAGTGCTTGAACCAATTTTTTTTTGTATTCCACTAAAAATAATTGATAATCAAGAGTGTCAAAGGATTTCTACCATCAGAAAAAAGTAATTATAGTTTTTTCACTGAAGTGATGTTTTGCAGTGAAGGACGAACAGTTCATTTCGATTTAAAAATTATTGCACAATTTATTTTTGTCATGAAATTTGTATACGTATGATAATCTAACAAACAATTATTCTTCTTGTCAGTCAAGCATAATCCAACGTTACATCAGCATAATCTAACGGTACACCAGTTTTTCTTAAATTTTTAAACTGTTGGAAATATTTACCTATAGCACATCCACCTTATTGTATGCGATGGCATCTTTGTGCTACATTTAACACGCCTCCTCGAATTTCCATGATCAGGCATGTGGGCACATCAGTTGTACAATACTTACATCGATTTTGAACTCTATCAAGCTCAAAGTAGCAATTAGTTCTTCAGGAAAAACGGTAAGAAAAACATTTTTTGGAGTTTCGTTATCCGTCTCAATACTTATGGTCCAGATTTCTCTAGGAAAGTCTTCATATTTACGATGCAGATTTTGTTCAACTGGTAAATTTATAATGTCGTAAATACAATATTCAATAGTTTTCGGTACAATGTGTGTAGCCGGCAAAAAATAATATTTGTCATAATATTGCATTATCCCAAAGCGAATAGCTCTCTAGATGTTTCAGTTTCGCCGGCTGGAGTATGTCATAAAACAAACCATCTGGTAACAATTTGAGCTGTTTCTCTAGTCTAAGGTTTCTCACTGTCGAGCGGCACTTTAAATAGTTATTTTTGTATCTAGTGCGCGAAATGCTACTTTGGTGATCGAGAACTGATTTTTCTAACGAGGCGCAGCCGAGTTAAAAAAATAGTCGAGATCACCAAAGTATTTCGCGCATGAGATGCAAACAAAATTTTTTCTACAAACGCCAAAAATATTGTTCTAAAATAAGTAACATGCATAGATTAATATGAAAAATAGTATTGAACTGGCTTAAAATGTTTTTCCAAATCAAGTAAATACTGTAACTATGAAAATAAAATGGCATTTGTTTGTTTGATTGAGGAACATAAAGGTTAAAATATAAAAACTCCATATAGTTTACATGCAGTGTGCGAAGTAAGTACTTCGCACACTACTTCGCGCACGGTGTCATGGTAACGAAGGAAAATGAAAAAAATTGGTTCAAGCACTGACGTGAAGTCAGAAGCTTTTGCGCGTATGTTCTATTGTCCATTCTTCTGTATTGGACACCCTTAATCGAATTTACCATGGTAAATTATGTTGTCCATTATCCTGTATTGGACACTCAATTCGAATTTACCATAGTAAATTCGAATTGAGAGTGTCCAATACAGGATAATGGACAACATAATTTACCATGGTAAATTCGATTAAGGGTGTCCAATACAGAAGAATGGACAATAGAACATACGCGCAAAAGCTTCTGACTTCACGTCAGTGCTTGAACCAATTTTTTTTTTCGTGATTTTTTTAAAATTTTCTAGGGGTACGATTCTTAAAATTTTTTTTTCTAGGGGTACGGTTCTTACAAAATTTTAAACACGTCATTATGTTGATTTTCTACTACTAGTTACAAAGCGCCATTTCGATCGAATATTTATTTTTTGAGTTATTAAGGAAATAATATTCCAGGTGGGTATAACTCGGAAACCGTTAGACCGATTATGCCCAAAAACGAACTCAACTCTCCCTTTCGGATACGCAACCTACCCTGAAAATTGCAAGTCCCTATCTCCTTTCGTTCGAAAGTTATCGAGGCAACGGCCACCCATCTACTGAACTCACACAAGAATGCTCGAATCTCCAACAATATTTAACCGATCGTATTAAAACTTGAAACTTGGCAGTAGAGTTAGGTTATGTAGGCTCTTGCAAAATTTCAGCAATTTCGAACGAATAGTTACTGATATATAAAATTTTTTTTTTTTATTTTCTATGATTTATTAAAAATTTTCTACAAATGCTATCCTCACCAAATGTTGCAAACATTTTTGCGTTGGCATTCTACAACTAATAACCATGTTTGAATTCAATCGGTTCAGTATTTTTCGAGTTAATGAGGAACAAAAAACCACCAAATTTCAGAAAATTTCAGATGGCTATAACTCTAAAACCGTTTGGCCGATTATGCTCATAAACAAACTGAAATGTCGCGTTCTGGTGCACATCCTCACCTGAAAATTTCAAGCCGCTATCTCATTCCGTTCTCAAGTTATCGTGACAACAAAAATATTTTTTAATAATTTTTTTAAAATTTTCTAGCCATAGGATTCGCACAAAATTTCACAAACGTGCTTAGGTTCATATTCTACAACTACCCACCAAGTTTCAATTCCATCGGATTTATATTGGTTGAAAACAACATTATTACTCGGAAACCACTGGTCCGATTATGCCCATTAACGAACTTGTCCGTCGTATTGGGATGCGCAACCCACCCTGAAAATTTCAAGTCGCTGGCTTTTTTCGTTCTCAAGTTATCGTGGCAACGGCCGGACGGCCGGACGGCCGGACGGCCGGCCGGACAGAATCAAATTTGACCTCAAATTCTTCATTGGGGAGTCGAACTTAATCGTTTGAGACCATTTTTTTCAAAAAATTCGAAAGTTACAGACATTTGGGCAAAACTATAACGCGATGTTCCCCAGAACATACGCGCAAAAAGGGTCACTTCGCATATTGTTTTCAATGCGCGAACCTTGTCATTTTTTGACGTTTGTAGAAAAAAGCTTTTATTTCTATTGAATTCAGCAACGTAAATTTATGTACGTACGCAGTTGGCTACTTTCTTTTAATAATAGAATTAGATAAGTTTGAATTTCGGAAAACAATTTTTGATGTTTTTGCTTCTGGGTTTCTTGCAAATGGGCAGTTATACAGACGGAATAACCATTACGCATTACCAGGGACGGGCCTAAGGGGGAGGGGGCGATCTCCCCAATGTTGAACGGAGTTGGCAAATTTTCAAAGCAGTTGGAAATTCAAACATGGTCATTAGTTGTAGAATGCTAACGCGAAAATTCTTGCAAAACCGATCCAATTCAAACTTGTTTATAGTTGTAGAATGCTAAAGCAAAAATTCTTGCGAAATTTCGTGAGGATCGTATAACTAGAAAATTGTTAAAAAATCATTGAAAAAAAATCTATATATCAGTCCGACATATTCGTATATTCGTCCGACATCGTTGACATTTTGCGAGAGCCTTCAGAACCTAACTCTACGTCCAAGTTTTAAGTTTGAACACGATCAGATATACATAATATATTGTTGGAGATTCGAATTTTCAGGGTATGTTACGACTTCACGTCAGTACTTGAACCAATTTTTGAATGGTCATTTGATGTCCACTTGAACAGCCTCTTTGCGTGGTAGGATAATGGACAGTTCCTCATGATTCACCCTGTATAATTTTTCTTGTTCATTGTTCATTTTATGTTAGTCATTATATCCTGATTTTCGTCAACTAGACGAAGTCACATGGTTGAAAATAGGGGGAATACCCTCTCGATTCGACACCCAGACACGCTCTTTAGTGGACGAAGGAGGGTAGATTCGTAGTTTGTTGTTGATTTTTACTGAAGGGATTTAATTTATGCATTGCCATTTTTCTAATTTTATCGACCCATGTTGAAGTACTTTATTACTGCCTGGGGGATGACTCACATTCATAGGTAGACAATATTGATCGAAGAAAGAAAATCCAATTAGTTAGTGTCGGAGAGGGCACGTTATAGGTCGCAAAGGTATTATGAAAGCATGAAAGACATTTTACTGATTTATACAGTACTTCCCAGAATCTCCGCACCAAGAGGGACGTTTCTTTTATATTAATAATTTCTAATTTTATTTTTTACAAAAAGTTGTTGCATCAAAAATGATATAAAAGCCCCAACTGCGACTTCCGGTGTGAGCGGAAATCGCCATTTTTGAACAAAAATATCGACTATCTCGGTAAATTCGAACTTTTTGTAGTAAACTTGTTTGGAATTGCAATTTAGTTCAATGTGCGAAAATTCAGGGCGGAAAACTGTGAAAAATATTTTTCCTATTTTTGCTAATAGCTGTTTTAAAAATTGAATAATTATTGAACGGAATTTATCTTGATGACTAGACGATATTAGTGTCAGCATGGAAAGTATAGAACATTTTGTTTGAACTTAGTTTTTCGACAATTGTTCGAATTTTCACAAATCTGTGATCATAGCAAATAATTAACATTCGTTGAAATTGAACTAACGATAGATATTCACGACAACATTCTATTTCAATCAAAAATCTAGCTATAAATTGGCAATATATGCAGCAAGATTGGAATTGTTGGGTTCTCGGACATGAATTGAATGTGAAATTGAAAGACTTTAATGGCCTAAATAATAATAGGAAATATGAATTGAATGTGAAATTGAAAGATTTTAATGGCGAAAATAATAATAGGAAATACTTTGCACCAAAATGAAACTACTTTTGTGGGAAAATCCGAACAAATCTCGAAGCACCAAGTTCAAACAAAATTTACTGGTTACAATCATATTCATGCTGGCACTAATGTCGTGTATTCACCAAAAAAAATTCATTAGGTAATTATTCAATATTTAAAAGAGTTACAAGCAAAAAAGAAAATACAATTTTGATGGTTTTCCGACCTGAAATTAGGCACATGAATCGAAATTGTTATTTCAAGCAAGTTTACTTAAAACGCTTCACAAAAAATTGGTTCAAGCCCTGTGGATAGGAGCTTTGGCGCTCTTGTTCAAACTTTGACAAATCATATCTCCGGGAATGATATAAATGGGTTCTTACGATAGAACTGCATCATGAAAGAAATTAAATTTAAACAGACCCTATTCTCCTCAATAACGAACTTATCCTCTCCTGAAATCTACTCTGAAAATTATATTATAGCAATTAAAACTTAGACAATATCATTGCAGTTTTGTTTTTACTGGAGATATTCTGAACCCAATTTGCATATGTATCTTACCAAAGTATATTATTTCCATCATTATGTGGATTATCCACGGGCATTATATTATTATCACCTTAGAAGTATAATATCATATCACCCTCATAATTCCACGATAGCTGTAAAGTGATTTAATTGGTCATTTTGCATTCATTCATACTTTTTCTAGAACAGGAGGTGTATTTTATATCAAGAATAACGAACCAGAAATGATTTTGACATTTATTTCTCATAGGAAAATAAGATGACATGTAAGAACACAGATAATACAATAATACATAGATAGTAGATAGAATAAGTAAGTACAGCATTCTGTGGAATCATAGAAGTACGATTCATTATTGAAATTTTGAAAAATCATATCTCCGAAAGTATTAACTAGTTAGAGTTGAAAATGATATCAATGGATTATCATGGTGACATTGCATTTACAAAAAAAATAGAATTTGAAATTTGTAATGTAAAAAAAAATGTTTCCGTTACTCCAAAACCATTAGGCCGATTTTGCCCAATAACGAACTTAACCGAGATATCTATCTCCTTAAACTAATCTGAAAATTTCAACTGTCGAGAGCCGTTCGAGAGTTATCGTTTTAACGGACAGCCGGCCGGACATATTCGATTTTGACCACGGATTCTTGATCAGTGAGTGAGTTAGTTCGACTAAATCGTTTAAGGCCATATTCATCCAAAAACTCGAAAATTACAGACATTTGGGCAAATTGATAAGCAATCTGTTCCGAGGAAAAAGAGTGCCAAAAAGTTCCAATTTTCCGAGGTAGTGGACATTTTTGTTTGAAAATGGCGATTTCCCCTCAAACCGGAAGTCTCAGTTGGTAGGTTTATATCATTTTTGATGCACCAACTTTTTCTAATAATTAATGAAACTCGAAAATATTAATAGAAAAGAAAAGTCCCTCTTGGTGTGGAGTTGTTGGGAAGCACTGTATAATATAACACATTACATTCAGAAAACTATACAAGTATAATTTCGAATGAAAAATTATTAAAAAGCACTGATGTGAAGTCAGGAGCTTTTGCGCACACGTTTCATTGTCTATTCACGCCCCATACAGCTCGATCGAGCTGTAATTCGGTACTCAATTGTAAAATGGTGACTCAAAGGTATAGTTTCTGAAATATAAAATGTTTGAAGAAACATTTTTTTTCTTTTGATACGATTCTCACGAAATTTCGCGAAAATTAGCGCATCGACATTCTACAAGTAATTACTGAGTTTTATTTGGAGCGGATTAATACATTTTGAGTTATAGAGGAAAAACGACGAAATTTAGAATGGGTATTCCAAAACCGTTTGGCCGATTATGCCTATTAATGAAATTAAATGTCGCATTCGAATGCGAAACCTACCATGAAAATTGCAAGTCGCTTTCTCTTTCCGTTCACAAGGTATCGTAGGAAACATAATATTTTTTAATAATTTTTTTTTAAATTTTCTAGTCATACGATCCTGACGAAATTCCGCATACATATTTGTGTCGGTATCCTATAACTAGTTACCAAGTTTCAATTAGATCAGATCTGTATTTGAAAACAAAATCAGTACTCGGAAACCGTTCTTCTGATTATGTCAATTAACGAATTCAACCGTCGCATTCGGATGCGCAACCTACCCTGAAAAATTCAACACGCTATCTCTTTCCGTTTTGTTCATTCGAATTGTTCATCAGTGAGTCGAACCTAATCGTTTGAGTTCATTTCCGGCGAAAAATTCGAAAATTACAGACATTTGGGCAAAATGATAGCACACCGTTCCCCAGAACATGCGCGCAAAAAAAGAACCAATTTCGGAAACAGTAAAACTGTTTTCGGAAAAAGTAAAACCAATTTTGGGCAAAATATTCAGATTAACTTAGTAGATTGTGTCCATCAGTCCATCACACTCATTTTCATTATAGTCGTAATGAATATATCTTCTTTCTGTGGATTTTAACTCATACGTTACGGAATTACCAAATTCCAGGAAAAATAATTCTACGCGCTACGACCATTGATGAATTAATAAACGAATCAACTTTTTAATATTGGGTACCTATATATTATCATGAATGAATTGGAATGTTTTTATAACATAACAATTACAGACATTTCAATAACATAACAATTAGTAACTTTACCATAACATATTAAATAATTTAATCGCTTTTGTGAATATACGTATTATTCACAATGCAGAACGTGAAGTTTATTTGAGGAACCATTCCTGTAAGAATATAGTTGATTTCGAGTATGGCCAAAAAATTAAAAAATAGTTATTTATGTACCAAGGACGAAAAAATGTCTATTATAGTCGAGTTTGCAAGCAGGCGAGAAAATAAACAGTTTTTTGCCGAGGTGCATAATACAATTTTTTGTCGAACTCTAAATACTTTTATGAATTTCGGACCTCTTAAATAATTTCACAATAGCAAAATGACACATACACGTATTTTTGTATTGAACCGTATTCATAGTGACCAGAGCGGACGAAAAAGTAAATTTGCTGAGGAAAAAGTACCTTATCGTCGACCTCTATGAAAAGTGACATTTTACGTAGGTACTAATTTGCTGCCGTAAAATCGACTATTATTGAAAGCAAGTACTTTGCGGAAATGTACTTTTTCGTCCGCAAAATTACATATTCGTCCGCTGTGAATACGGCATGATACGGTTCAATACAAACATAAGTGTCTGTAACTCTGTAAGAATAATTATCAGTGCTGTGGTCACTATGGATATGACATGATACGGCAGGGCCGTAGCTAAGAGCTTTTCCGAGGGGGGGGGGGGGGGGGGGAAACGGCTTTTGGCGCCCCTAATTTGGAATAAAGTATATAATATTGATAAATTACTTTCTTAGTTAAGAATGAATTATAAATTAATATAACTATGAATGAAAATTATTTTCGTATTTCAATAATGAGTTCATTACAGCACTAAAAACAGTGCTGTAATGAACTCATTCCCGAATTGTTTCTAGTTATATTTTTCGTTTTGTGGTAGTCAACACTGACATTTGATCCTAGCAAATGTCAACACACGTCAATTGACAATAATATAAACTGGATATAGTGTAATAATTGTTGCGTGGAAAAGTTTTATTTTCATTAAAAAATAAGGTACTAGAGATTTCCTTCTTGCTAATTTTGAATCATTCATGCTATTAGGAAACTGTTTTAAATCTGATCTCCATGCCCTACGTACGATTCAAATTCAGTAATCTGTCAACTTTCTTAACAGTCACACCAACTGCCGAAATACAATAAAATAGGATGTATAATCCGAAATCTTCCCCAAATTTCAACAGTATTTCACAAAACTTACCTGAAATAGAGAAAATATCGCCTAATACTCGTTGCAGAAGGAATTCCAACACTCATGAGTTCGAAAACTCACTAGGAGCCAATTCTGCAACTTGCTTTAGAATACACTATTACAAACAAGACTGCATTCTGAATTTGTGTTTTTGAGTGAAGAAAAATTGTTTGCATCTCTCCAAAGATCCAGGACCAAAAAAGAATTGTATTTCACAAAAATAAATATATAGATCAAGGTTTCGAGATGATAAGAATAATCTGAAAAGTTCACATACAAATATTAAAAAGAAAACTTTCGAAAAATGATTAAGCAATGTCATGTTACAATGCTATCTAGAGTGGAATGTTCCAACAATTCTTAGAAAATATATGCTATATCAATATTGAATGATTTTTTTGTAATTCCTTAATTACGAAAAACTGGATATTGTCTCGCCTGTTTGCAATTTGCAGATTCGACTTAAATAGATAGTTTTTCGTACTTGGTAGATGAATAACTATTTTCGTCCGCAAAGTACTTGCCTTCAATAATAGTCGATTTAACGGTCGCAAATTACTACGTAAAATGACACTTTTCATAGAGGTCGACCAAAAGCGTTTTTTCTGTCGGCCAGACTGTCGTAGTATCACGAAAATACTGATAATTATTATGAATATTGTTTCAAAATTCCACATTGGTCAAGTTTTTCAAATTCTTTGATCATAGAAGATATCGAGAATTTACCCATTCCTTGCTGTCATTTACGCTCAATAACGATTTCCTTCACCAGTTTCAATGCATGAAGAATATTGAACAATTAAAAGGAACGAACAATTCTTCAATTGTATATTCAGTACCCCTGTGGTAGTTTAATAAAATGAGATAAACAAGGATATTTCCCAGAACAGTGAAAAGGTATTTGAAATGTTACTTTCCAATACATATTTCCAAAACTACAAAGTTGAAAATTTTCGGAACCATTGGTGATACTTGATACTGAACACAGTTTACACTACGACTACACCAACACTAGCACAGTTCACTATCATAAGGTCGTTTAGATAACCAAGTTATCGTCTTCAGAGATAAGGTTTACCTTTTTTTTGCGAATTTTGCCAATTGCTCAATGGGAATTGATCATATTTAGTTTAATTTGTTGAAGAATTGAGTTGGAACTTGGAAACTTCTATGTGAAACCTTGTTGCTAAGATTTTCGCTTGGCGTCTGAAGAAGGAGACTGATTTGATCTCCAAAACCTTACAAAATAGTTGTTTTATTGTTGATGTTATTTCTATTGCTTCTGACAAATATCGTGTCTTTCTAATTCAATAGCAATTACAAAATAACAAATTTTTTAGATATTTTATTTTGAGAGAGAAAACCCTGAAAGGAACCATTTAGTGACGAATTCCCCTCCCAAAGTATCCTTTTTGGCGCTCTTGTTCCTCGGAACAGAGTGCTTATCAATTTGCCCAAATGTCTGTAATTTTCGAATTTTTGGCTGAAAATGGTCTCAAACGATTTGGTTCGACTCACTGATCAAGAATCCGTGGTCGAAATCGATTCTTTCCGGACGTCCGTCCGGCCGGCCGTCCGTCCGGTAACACGATAACTCTCGAACGAAAGGAGTTGGAGGATTGAAATTTGCAGGGTGGGTTTGGAGCGTAAATATCTAAGGCGAGTACGTTAACGAGCAAAATCAACCGAGTGGTTTCGGAGTTAGGGCCGTTTTTAGTGAAAAAATTTTTTATGAATATTTCCGAAACCGATCACTCGATCTATCTGAAATTTAGCATCAAATTGTAGAATAATGACCTTCATACGCAGGCAAAGTTTTGTATTGATCGGATGGCCGTAAAGTGTAAAAAAAAAATTTTATTACAATCACTCTCGAACAGAATGAGCTAGGCAGTTGAAATTTTCAGAGTAGGTTTGGGAGATAAATATCTCGGTTAAATTTGTTATTGGGCAAAATAGGCCAGAGATGATTTCGGAGAAACGAAAAAAAAAAATTTTTTTTACTTACAAATTTCAAATTCAATTTTTTTGAAGATGCAGTTTCTCCATAAAAATCCATTGATATAATTTTGAACTGTAACAAGCTGATACTTTCGGAGATATGATTTTTCGAAATTTCAATAATGAATCGTGCTTCTATGTTTTTGGCGCTCTAGTTCCTCGGAACTGAGTGCTTATCAATTTGCCCAAATGTCTGTAATTTTCGAATATTTCGATGAAAATGGTCTTAAACGATTTGGTTCGACTCACTGATCAAGAATCCGTGGTCGAAATTCATTCTGTCCGGCCGGTCCGGCCGTCCGGCCGGTCCGGCCGTAGGCACGATAACTCTCGAACGGAATGAGCTAGAGAGTTGAAATTTTCAGAGTAGGTTTGGGGGATAAATATCTCGGCTAAGTCCGTTATTGGGCAAAATCGGACAGATGGTTTCGGAGTAACAAAAAAAAAAATTTTTTTTTACGAAACAAATTCCAAATTAAATTTTTTTTAATAAGAAGTTTTATCATAAGAATCCATTCATATCATTTTTAACTCTAACAAGCTGATACTTTCGGAGATATGATTTTTCAAAATTTCAATAATAAATCGTATTTCAACGTTGTCACAGAATGATATTATTCTATGAATTGCCATAATGTCAAATGATGTTCCTGAGACATTATCTAATCAATCGAAGAATTGTGAGCGAAGTGAGAAAAATCTCAGTTGTTTGCTCCGAAATTAGTTTTTCTCAGAAAATTCTTACATTTCGGAACGGAACATGAAGTAAGAGATCTGAGAGTAGTGAGACTGCTTTTCATCCATAGACATAGATATAACTCTCGAACGGAATGAGGTAGGTAGTTGAAATTTTCAGAGTAGTTCAGGGAGATGAATATCTCGGTTTAGTTCGTTATTGGGCAAAATTGGCCAGATTTAATTTGATTTCTTCCATGGTGCAGTTCTCATTCTCAGATTGCTCATTTAATCTTGATAAATAAACTATTATTTGAATTGAATTTCCTTTAGGATGCAGTTCTATCATATGAATACATTGATATAATTCCCAACTCTGAGAAACCAATACTTTCGGAGATATAATTTGTCTGTTTGAACTAGAGCGCCAGAAAGCTCCTGTCCACAGGGCTTGAACCCATTTTTTTACCTAATAATTTCAATTTTTCAGACAACCAGATGGCACTCCACCGGACTGGTCAGAGCCTCAATAGCAATTAGTGGATCCTCTGGATCCGCCTGATATGAACCCAGAAGAATACATTCCTCCTTTAAGATATGGCTGTAACGATAACTGGACATGGAACAGAAGAGAAAGATCCCCTGAAGTCAGACTGTATGGTAGCAACTTTCAATCAGCCCTCTTCCACCCCAATTGGAGTAGCGGAACCGCCGGTGTCAGAGGCACAAGGATGCTCAACAACGGCAGATACTTCTGGGAGCTGCATCTATCCAGACGCATATTCGGCACCAGCATGATGTTCGGAATTGGAACCAAGAAGGCCAGACTGCATGCTGATTCCTTCACAAACCTTCTCGGAGAAGACGCCAACAGCTGGGGATTGTCTCATAAAGGTTTGTTATGGCACGCTGGTGCAAGAACCCAATACACCAAACCTTTCAGAGAGAACGTCCATACCGTTGTCGGGGTCTACTTCGACGGAATCGCTGGTACTCTCACCTACTACAAGGATAAAAAATGCCTTGGTGTAGCTTTTCGTGGTCTCCACCAGATCAAAGAGCCCCTTTATCCCATAATATGTTCCACTGCAGCTAAGACCGAAATGGTTCTGTCTACGATGAGGAGAGACTACGTAAATTTACAGGATAGATGTAGATTTGTTATTGTGAAGTTAGTCCAGACGAAAAAGGATTTAGAGCAATTGTATGTCCCGACTAGGATACGAAATTTCTTAGCTGAAGAAATTTTAGAACCTGCAGTACCTTTCAAAGTCGTCAATGAAAATAAAACGGATGAAAATACTTAACCAAATTGACTGATTTTAACTACATTTTCTGTCTTTCATCATAAATCTGACTTGGAGTGAAAGATACAAGAGTAACTAATTATTTCCATTGCCATTTTGTGGTACGGAATGATCGACAATATGAATAGTTAAATCACAAAGGGATTGAAATCATCGATGCATTAGGTACTTATTATATTATAAATTATCAAGAAATCAAAACGATACAGGGTCTTCGGTAAGTGACTATACACACATATATGACAAGAATATCTCAATAAAGGAACCTAAGTCCAACTTACAAATGTTGGGTAAGCCTACTCATTAAAGGGATAGGTACAGGGTGATTTATGTTTCTGCAAAGAAATTTGTATCCTTCATAGCTGAGATTCAATGCCATTTGAGGAGCAACTTTTCAAAACGCATTAAGTCCAAAAACCATTTTATTGGGACATAAAAAACCAAAATGTGCTCACTTTATCGTTGCATACAACAGTGTTGCTAAATGCGGCAACATTGCCAAGTAGCTCATTCGATAGGTAGTTTTATGTCAGATAAATTATCACCGGTAACTAAGGAATAGATACAGGGTGTTTTCTTTTAGCCCTTAGAAAAAGAGAGTCCGGACCTGGAATTTCAAGATACTTATGAAGTTATTTAATCTGAAAACAGTTAAAAAGTGTACCAAATTTAAGTAAAATCCATGGAAAATTATTGAAACTATGAAGGATACAGATTTCTTTGCAGAAACATAAATCACCTTGTACGCCTGTAATGAGTAGACTTACCCAACATTTGTAGGTCGGATTTAGGTTCCCTTTTGTTGTGTTATACTTATCATATAAGTTTGTACAGTGACTCACCGAACACCCTGTATTATTTATTTATTATTATTGATAAGGGGTTACGTTGCACCGCGACCTTGAGATCTATTGTGCCCCCCATCAGAGCTGTATATGAATTTACACGATGGTTTCATAAGTACACCGACAAACTTCTATTTTGATGATCCCATGGTATTGAGATGAAATCAGATTTTTTTACAGGTGCGTATTCATTATAACAGGAGCCAAAGTAATTAACCGAAAAATGCTCATATAAAAGTTGCAAAATAACGAAGTAGATCACCTCTTGAAGTTTATCAATGTACCCAAGGGCGTAGCCAGGGGGGGGGGGGTTTGGGGGTTCAAACCCCCCCCGAAATGTTATTTTTCTCTTAAAAACAAATTTTTTTGCTGCAGAAAGTGTCCCTTACACCCCCAAAACCCCCCCGAAATTAATTCCTATTTCAAAACCCCCCCCGAAATTAGTTCCTGGCTACGCCCTTGAATGTACCTACTTATAAAACACTCTGTATAATGTCCAAATTGAAGAAGTATCATGAAAAGTACTTGAATATTCTCGAAATATCCAGAAGCTTATGCATTTGTTGAATGCATTTAAATGTATTATGAACTCTTAAAGAATTCATTAACTGTAATATAAAATCTCAAGAAAAAGGAAATGTTGAATTTATTACTACTGTGATATAAAATGAGGTGAATTTTTTCCATCTTCATAGTTAAAAATCGATTTCATCGCCTTCAAAATACTCCCTGCCCGCAAAATTCTTCCTTTTCTAGGATGGCATTCAATTCAACAATTATTGGTACTTCGATCTCCTAAATGTTCTCGAAAAACCAATGAAATCTCTGGCACGGTGCAATAATGTGGTGGGCACAAATATTAAAAATTCCAGCTCATGATTCCCCACTCCTGGAAGAATATCTTCAAACAAACGCTGTAAAAATCTCATATTATACGACCGATTATTTATTAGCAGGTCTGCCTGGCTGAAGAGATTCATGTCACTGCGATAATATCCTACTAGTTTATATACTTACTTTACTAATTAAATTTTTTACTTTACTAATTTGGGCAATATGACCTCCGCCGAGGTTTACCTGGGGAAATATTAGCGGTCGCTTTTTGGGAAATCGAAGAGTAGGGGGGAAAAGACGAAATAACGGGGGTGCGGAGCAAGGGGCTAACTACTCAACGGTAGACGATCGAAATTCCCGGAGAAATCTGAATATTTGAAAAAAATTCACCAAACCTATCAATTCTTACCAAGTAAATTGAGAATTTGGGAATTTTTTAAAAAATCTAGTAGACAATCACGCGAGTGTAAAAGTGGGAAGAAATCGAAACGTCGCGATGGTAAAAAACTAAAACGGAAGACTAAATTCCGATATCCCATACGGTTTTCCGGTAAAGATCGAAAGAATTTTTCCTCTAATTAAATTTGGTTGATATGGCCCCCAGGGTAAATTTCCTTGGATATGGAGAAAAATTGACGGGGAAAGGAGGAACTACTCAATGGTAGATGATCGAGTTTTCCTGAAGGAATCTGAATATTATAAAAAATTCCAGAAATCGACCGATTTTGCGTTTACCGTATTTAAACCTAATTATACTAAATGGGTTCAAGTTCTGGAAGTTTTTTGTTTCCGGGAATTCGCCTTGTCGTCGACCTATTTGACAACTCTCATTACGTAAGAGCCGAGCTCAAGATTGAAGTTTTTCAGACCGAAACCGCCGATCTGCCCTGCAAGTTGGCAAAAAGTGAAGATAATTTTTGTTACTAATAGAAATTTCACTCGTTTGAGGCACAATTAAAAAGAAAATGTTTAAGGTAGATCCAAATTAAATGCCCACAGTATTAACAAGTTGCCAATTAGTTCCCTAAGTTACTTTGTGGTGGCTTTTGTCGTTAAATGGTGGTTTGGGACAGCCTTGGGGCTAAGTCCGTCTTGAACTCGTTCTCATCCTTCTTAGTCTTTGTACCAATGGTGAACAAGCTTACTGTGACATCCACAACTTTTCACCGGAAGAATTTTCATTTGGCCATCAAAATTTAATGCTAATTCATTGCTCAGCAAACTTAGACAGTCAATATCGAAAAACTGCATTTTTTATAATTTTGTAGTAATAGAATACATTGAAATCAAACTCTGAAAATTTGTCATTAGAATGCCATCCACCCACGAATTCAATGATTCTTGCTATTATTACCTAGGAGGTATACAAGCTATGCTCGAAAAGTACAGAGAGATTGTAATTTCAATGAAAGACTGTTAACGGGCCGGTTATTTTTTTTTATTGAGTTGGTAGATCCTTAACTGCCATCTATGTCAAATTTGAGTGAGATCGGATCTTTAGTACCTATTTATTTGGCAGCGTCTCCGACTGGCATCAGACCAGTTAATGTGTTTATATAATGTTAATGTGTTTATATAATACTAATGATCTGATCCAGTTCAAATTTGACAAATATGTCAGTTAAGAGTCTGCCAACTTAACAAAAAAAAAAATAACCGGATCTGTTAAGATCGATTCGTTTTGATCCAGCATAGTGTAAATCGAAAATTCACCATATTTTTCATCACAGTACAATAATTCAGAACTATTTGTATTATACTTATTGAAATATTCGATACCCTAATAAGGATCTCAGTATCATTCTTAACTTAAAATAGCGGAAAAATATCAAATGTCTAATATTTTGCTAGAAAATTTTTTTTTGGATCTTGAAATGTTTCCAACTGTACGAATATTTCTAGTTCCATTTACTTTTATATCATAAAGTATTGTGTGTGATATTTTCTATTGTACATTTCATGTAATTTAACAGTGTAAAAGGAACTTGTTCCTGGACAAAGAGCCAGTGGTAAATAGTTACCAAAGTATATGTGAAGCTTGATGTAAGTTCAAGGATTTTTGAACTTTTTTTGCAATTCGTGTTAAGGTTTTTGATACGACCATGACATGGCTCACAGATATCTTTTAAGTAAAATTTAACTACATATAAGATTAATATATATAAGAACATTCATGAGAGTAGGTACCATACATCTTCTTGTGCAATGTATTCTAGTGTAACTAAGAGAATAAGTAACTGTACTGAAAGCCCTAATTATAAGTTATGACATTTAACGGATATAATTTTTGCAATATCTTGTTATTTATGCTTCAAAAACAATTTAAACCCATTTGTTGCTTGACGGCACTTGCGCACACCCAATGGCCTGGCACTGCGCATGCGTTGCCACGTCTCAAAAGGGATTGATTTGCTGAGAAACATAGTCATTTTACCTCTTACTAGTCTCTGGTATTGTGATATTCTTGAAATTGACATGGATTTGATTGAGTGTGTAAATTAGTTTTCTGTGTAGGCACAAATATTGTGAATTTCGGCCTGTTTGTGCAATAAAATTGTATATATTGAATGAATTTGAGGAAAGAGTGTGTTTAATTATTGTTTAGTTCAACTAGAAATAATTAAGTTATATTTATATTAAATTTATTTGGACGAAATTAAATACTCGTAAAAATATGCTTGGATTTATTTAATCACTGAATTCGAATTAAAACGATATGCTCAGTTATTGATTATATAGATATCGACTATGGTAGTGGGAGTGTGATAGTGCACGTTCTTGAATATGAACTGGGGAAGAACATGTAAACTCCTGCTGAGTGAAAGCAAGTCGTGTTCTCGCTCTCTTGACTACAGAATGTGAAGCCGCACTCATAATTCAATTTAAATTGGTCGACGCGAACAAGCGTGCCAAAGATACTCTCTAGGTAGCAGACGCCAAAAAGCCTTGGAGTCGAGAGGTGTGAGAATATTAGACTGGCCTCTGCTTGTTTCCTCGACCTCGATGGTGAAAAACAAATACTGTCTGATACAGATGATTAAATTGAAGAAGTTTTTCTTCTGTCTGCTATTATTGAAGACGAAGAGGAACAAGAGTATGGGTAGACACTGTAGACAGCATAAATGAAACCGGAGTTTTTCTCAACAAATAATAGCTGCGTGCAGCGTCCTAAAGGTAGACGCTCACTTAGGCGAAGCGTCGCGAACGGAAGCACGGCGAGGAGAAGAGTCATTTCACCAAGGACCACGCATTGGGAAGAAGCGTCAGGTCACGCATCGGAAGGAATTGAGAGTCCCTTGAATCTTTTCAGTATCATTTGAATATTTCATATCCTGGGGTCAAGATGAGCAGCTCTTTCTTTGAAGACGATCTGTTTGTTTTGGGTTTAATTTCCAGTATGAAATGAGAAGAGAAACAAAATTCAAAAATTTTTTTTTACCCTTTACGGCAACCCGAACAATACAAAACTTCGCATAAGTATAAAGGTCATTATTCTACAATTTGATGCTAAATTTCAAATAGATCGAGTGATCAGTTTCGGAAATATTCATAAAAAATGTTTTTACTAAAAATGGCCATAACTCTGAAACCGCTTGGTAGATTTCGCCCGTTAACGAACTCGTCCGAGATATTTACGCTCCAAACCTACCCTGCAAATTTCAATCCTCTAACTCCTCTCGTTCGAGACCATTTTCAGCCAAAAATTCGAAAATTACAGACATTTGGGCAAATTGATAAGCACTCTGCTCCGAGGAACAAGAGCGCCAAAAACACATGTTATATTTTTGATCTCCCACATTTCTTTCAAAAGATACCGTGATCATGTTTCTGGTCCTTCTAATTGTGAAAGTTCTAGAACATGTCACTCATTGTTTCAAATTTATTAAATTTTCATAAGGCTGGTTTTCCTGTCACGCTGACGGTCGGCGCTGATGGGTCAATATGTATGTAGCTATAGGTAGCGTTTTCGAGTCACGCAGCGCTGACGGCCGTCAGCGCTGAGCTATATACGCGCACGTACGCGCCGGCGCGTCGGCGCCGCTGACTAGCTGGCACCGACAAGCCTCCACATTCAGTGAGCCAGAGACAATAGCATTCTTCTATTTTTCTATGTGATCAGCGCGATACTAAAAGGATTCGAGCTGACCGATCAGCGCTGACCGTCAGCGCCGACCGTCAGCGTGACAGGAAAACCAGCCTTAGGCTGGTATGCTGAAGAATGCTATTGTCTCTGGCTCACTGAATGTGGAGGCTTGTCGGTGCCAGCTAGTCAGCGGCGCCGACGCGCCGGCGCGTACGTGCGCGTATATAGCTCAGCGCTGACGGCCGTCAGCGCTGCGTGACTCGAAAACGCTACCTATAGCTACATACATATTGACCCATCAGCGCCGACCGTCAGCGTGACAGGAAAACCAGCCTTATGAGTTTGGAAAATATCAACAGATATGATCTCGCTATACAATTGCCTCCTCAATACAATTGACACTTGCTGGAATTAGGAAAGCTTATTGGCTAAAAATCTCGGAATGTTTTTGTTCATTTGTCCACTCAAGCTGTTGGGAATGATGTCAAATAAATCCTATTTATTTAAATGGTGAATGATTTTGACTTTCCAAGTTATGTTAGAAGAATCCACCAACATTCAAATTAGCATTATACTACTACCTAACAAATATAAAGATCATATAGTCTATGTTTAATAGAAATAAAATATTTGTATAATAAAATGTTGAAAAATTGAAACTCATACCTAATTTCAATAAAATTTATTGAGATTGAATGCACTAGTCTATTTAAACTCAAGGATTTTTATTTGCTTCTTTAGCATTCTGTAAAGCTTGAGTGATATATAGTTTAGCCAAAGACTGGGAGCAAAACTGTGAAATTGCTTGACTGTGTGTATTAATTTGTCCAGCGATGATCATGGGGTTCAATCGACCAGGCACAGGAAGAGCCTTAAACAATTTATTGATGTCATCATCTGGTAGAGCAGGTTCATCTTTAGCCAAACGGGCAGCATTTTCTTGGGCCCTCTTCTGGAGCAGCTTATGTTTTTCCAATTGTTGACGGCTAGCTGTTTGTTGGTATCTGTTGAACTTAATAGCTTCCTGATTCAGCTCATCTACTCTGTCCATCATACATCTCAACTGTCCTTCCAATACTGAAGCTGTTCCTAAATCTAAGAACTTAGCACCCTGCTCTTCTGGAACTAGTTCACCTAACTCGGTCATCATTATATTTGTCAATGCAGAATTCTTGATAACGAAAGGGACTTCTGTAAACAGATTCTCAAATCCAATCTTAAGTTTTAATAAAGCTTCTGGAGTGAATTCATTTTCTTTATACATTTCAATTGCCTGAGGTGTTAATCTGTAGGCTTTCAAAGTTATGAAACCTCTGGCAGACTTTTGGGTATCGTATATGACAACAACAGATTCCTCAATTGATGTTTGATAGTGAAATTGGGATTCTAAAAGAGGTATACTCAAGAAGTTACCAACATCGGCACTTTGATACCAGCCCACATGAAAATGATCGACATTAACGCGTCTCAAACGTCTCATCATTGCCAATTGATATTCATCTTCGTCCATAGTGTCATCACTTTGTTTTGGGAATGGGAAACAATTAGTTATTTCCAAACGGTTGTCAACAACAAGACCAAGTAGGGCTCCTTGAGCGATATCCATATTTGTGGTAGCTTCTTCATGACAATGTTTCACAATTTTCATAACGGCCTAAAACAAATAAGGCATTAATAAATATTTGCCATATTGAAAATATTAGTGAAATGTGTATAGAAATAACCTAACATATTGTTGAAACTTACCAAACCATCTGCTTGGACATAAGCTATAGCTGATTCATTCTCAGGGGCCCTACGAGATGCTGCACTTCTAGAAGCCATTGTAATTATCCTCGTAAACAATATTGTAGAAAGAATACGGGGATAACAAAACGGCTATATATGTACAGACCAGAGAAAAATTATAAAGAGAAAAATTAAAAATTCGCCTGCTCATAGAATTCGGTGAAAACACCATAGAGAACACTAAAAAATGACACTTTATTTTTACGCAAGAGGTTTCCACGGTCAAAGAATTTGATCCAAAAGCAGGTGGAAAATCTTTTTCCTATGGTATGAATTGAAGAATATTGTTGAAAAATGCGTATGAAGCCCAGGCACAAGCAATAACCACAAAATACAAATATATAATTGTAACTGTAGTATCCAATATCCATAAATATAGAATATTCTATGACTACGAAAAGTAAACAAACCAAACTAACCTATAAAGAAACATAAAACTCTGTGCAATTGGGAACTTCCAAAACTCTGGTGGCGGGATTCGGCAACTCACCACGCTAGTAATAAATGTAAACAATCTCGTGTTGGACAGGTCAGTCGACGAAGTTTGACCGAAATTTTCATGGAAAATTTAAATTATAATTGACTTGAGATCATTGTTGGATTACTTTGTGATATAGATTCAAATATTGATCATTATATAACTAATTTTATGGCACTTGATTGATATAAAGACTACAACCAGTAAGTATATTCATATATGTTGATTAGAATTTCTGGAGTACATAGGAGCTTCAACTTCTAATTCTAGAGTCCTTGTAGAAGGAGAAGAGGTTCTAAATGTAGATCATGTAATCGTGTGTGACAAAACAAATTGTGGTCCCAGTTTTATAGACATTTGTTCTTTATGTTTACAAAGTAGTGCCCTTAATTCAGTACCACATAAAATTGATGGCCCATTAATGTGGAGAATGGTAAACTTAAAATAGAAGGTATGGTATATTCTTGTAAAGTCGGAGCATGGAGGAGGTGTAAACATATTACTGATGTATTAATTAAAGTTCAGGTGCATGATGTTCTAGTTTATTTATGAGAATATAGTGTCAAATTGAACCAGATAAAGCTTTTGTAAAACAGTTACCAATATAATTGAAATGATTTTTTCAATATATGATACATATATTATGTGAAAAGAATTATTAACAATAAGTGTAATGTTTGAGGTATAATAAAGATTATCTGGATGTAGTTCCAGGTTAAGTACTCTTCGGTCTATTAGTTATCCTTCTAACGCATTTCCAATATTTATATTTGGTTTTCCGGAGGTAAGAAGTGAAAACTCAAACCTATTCATTTTGGCATTTTTTTCGCCCATGAATTGCATTGAGGCACACAACAATAGTCGTTTCTGGTCGAAGACATATTAGGCAGGATAATATTCACTATTTCAACTTGAATTTTTCTTTCAAACAAAAGTTTATTGACGAATACTGAACAATTAAACTCGAGCACGTGGCTCATTACTAGCTTGGTTAGTTGCCGAATCTCGCCACCAGAGTTTTGGAAGTTCCCAATAAACAAACTCGCCAAAACATAAGATATTACGGTATTATTATTGTCCCCTCTTCCATTTCTTCTGTTTACTATCATTTGTCTCTCTGAAGTACACTGTACAACCATGAGGTGTTCAATGGCACTGTGGCCACTGTGTAACAGTGATAATCAGTGCAAACATTTTGATAAAAAAAGCAAAAAAAGTTTTTTCGCTTTCCAACAAACCCAGAAATGTGCAAAATGCTTGCAAAAGAAAAGACAAATTCAGCCCCTCAAACGGTATGTTTGAGTATGTTCCAAACATTTTTCAGAAGACTGTTACGTTAGAGACTTAAGGTTCGAGCTCACAGATTTTTCTTCTAGAAACCATCGTCAAAAGATGCACGAGCATGCAGGCTGCTCTTGAAAAAGGGATATCCGCTTTTTGCTGTTTCTACCTTGAGATACTGGTGCAAAAAAATCAAATATATCCATTTCTTATTCTGTTTGAAGATTCAATTCCTACATCTGCAGAGCATGCTGTCTAGATAACTATCTATCCGTCCTGTACCAGCAAGACATATCTTATATTATTGTTTGTCCGACTATGCACTTTCTCCAAGAATCAGGAGTTGATGTTTTGCTATGGCCACTCTGGTTATTGGAGTTGAATCCCATGGAACATGGTAGGGATATGATGGTGAGGAGAGTGCCCACATTGCACCATCCTCCACAGACTCCTCGTAGTATACCCACGAAGTTGCTTAGAACGAGGTGCCATGAACAGACATTGATCATCTCATTTTGTCGTTGCCTACACATTCACAGAAGTATACTCGGCTGCAGGGTCACCAAACACAAAATTAATTTTATTTTCAGATTACATATTATCAAAAAATCAAATTGAGGAAATGATTGCTTTTGGGTGTAACCCCTCTACTGTCATCGAGTATATTTCCAGTCTGCAAAATATAATGTTTCCTGAAGTTAATGTAAACTACATATTTCAATAAAACGTTTATAATATTTGAATAATTTGAGGTAACAGTCCATATAAATTAAAAATAACTTTATGAGCAACTGACAAATTTCTTCAACAATCATTAACATGTAGAAAAAAGCAAATTTCATTATTTCACTTATACTATTCACACTGATTTTGAATCAGATATTCGAAAGGAATATCGTGAAAAAACTGCAGAAAATTTGAAAAAACATTGCATATTGAGAAGATTTAAATATCCAAAAGGGCTGGCTTAGTATCTTTAGCACATTTGATAACAGATTGCATTAATTTGATGAATCCAGTATCCTTTGGTTTTTCTAGTCCCCTCAGAAGTCGGTTTTTCATTACAGATATAAATTCTTTATTACTTAATTGTCCATCCTCTGTAAACAAATAAAATAATTTGAAGCATAATAAACTAACAAGAATGTAAATAGTGATTTTTTGCAAATAGTTCAACTTATATCATTACTAAGAAAAAAATGTTTAAAACACCACAAGATGAGAAATCTAGGTATTGAACTATAAATATAAACATTCAGAAGAAATCATAAGACTTTTATTATCTGTGCACATGGTGTAAAACCGAGAACAATTAAATAGATATAAAAAAAAAAAGCACTGACGTGAAGTCAGTACTCTTTGGCGCGCGTGTTCACGGTGGCTAATTTGAATTGAATGATTCAAAAATTAACAGTGCTGTATCTAAGCTGCCATCAGGATAGAGTAACAAAGTTGGAAAAGAACACAAGTGACTCTCCTTAGTCGCACAAGCTCCTAGAAGATTTGGGAGGGTCAGTATAATCCTAATCATGTTTATAGCACGCGCGCCAAAGCAGATTGACTTTTTACACTTTTTCTTTCATTGTTAAGTCAATCTGCTTTTGCGCGCGTGCTATAAACATGATTAGGATTATACTGACCCTCCCAAACCTTCTAGGAGCTTATGCGACTAAGGAGAGTCACTTGTGTTCTTTTCCAACTTTGTTACTCTATCCTGATGGCAGCTTAGATACAGCACTGTTAATTTTTGAATCATTCAATTCAAATTAGCCACCGTGAACACGCGCGCCAAAGAGTACTGATTTCACGTCAGTGCTTTTTTTTTTTTTTTTCAAGTTCCTTCAACAAATATAGCTATCAATACAGTTTGGCTGTTAGTTTTACCGTAGATCAGAAAAAAATTCGGTTGTGGGTCCTCCGTTAGGGACGAAATTGCATCTTCTCCAAATCCGAACGCATTTTAATATAGATCTACCGAATATAATTATTTATAAATTCGCCTCAGGGCCACCATACAGACATTTCAAATCGGAAACAACGCTATTTCCCCCAAACTGACTTGTGTCCGTGCACTGAATTGACATGAATATTCTTTTAAAACCTCACAATATCGGCTCATTACTCCCAACATAACCCAAACAACCCAAAACCATTCATTCAGTCTGCGCAAGCGCAGTATACTCGTGGCTGCAAGTCCTCCCAAAATTACACACCTCACAAAAAACTCGGATTCTCCAACACTAGTAGTTCAGGAGATATCGCTTCTTGAATCCACGCATGCGCAGACCCTCACCAGGGGATTCTATAGCGGAAAAGCACCCGCCACCCCAAAACCCCAATCCTCTCTGACGAAAGCACCACCAGATAAATCACTGATGGTCTGCTCATGCGCATAACGAAAAATGCCCGTAAGGGGTTACATCCATTTCGAAATTAGCCCCAGGGCCACGGTACGGACACTTTAACTCTGAAACAACGCTACAGCCCCCAAACTGACTTGTCCTTGCACTGAATTGCTATGAATATTCTTTTAAAACCTCATAATATCGTCTCAGCACTCCCAACATAACCCATCCAACCCAAAAACAGTCACTTCTCTTCTGCGCATGCGCAATCTACTCGCGGCTAAAAGTCCTCTCAAAATAACACACCTTGCAAAAAACTCCGATTCTCCAACACTAGTGGTTCAGGAGATATCACATCTTTAATCCACGCATGCGCAGACCCTCAACAGGGGATTCTATAGAGGAATAGCATCCGCCACCCCAAAACCCTAATCCTCTCTGACGAAAACACCACCAGTTAAATTACTGATGGTCTGCTCATGCGCATAACGAAAAATGCCTGTAAGGGGTAACATCAATTTCAAAATTAGCCCCAGGGCGACGGTACGGACACTTTAACTCGGAAACAACGCTACATCCCCCAAACTGACTTGTCCTTGCACTGAATTGCTATGAATATTCTTTTAAAACCTCGTAATATCGACTCAGCACTCCCAACATAACCCATCCAACCCAAAAACAGTCACTTCTCTTCTGCGCATGCGCAATCTACTCGCGGCTAAAAGTCCTCTCAAAATAACACACCTTACAAAAAACTCCGATTCTCCAACACTAGTGGTTCAGGAGATATCACATCTTTAATCCACGCATGCGCAGACCCTCAACAGGGGATTCTATGGAGGAATAGCATCCGCCACCCCAAAACCCTAATCCTCTCAGACGAAAACACCACCAGTTAAATCACTGATGATCTGCTCATGCGCATAACGAAAAATGCCTGTAAGCGGTAACATCAATTTCAAAATTAGCCCCAGGGCCACGGTACGGACACTTTAACTCGGAAACAACGCTACATCCCCCAAACTGACTTGTCCTTGCACTGAATTGCTATGAATATTCTTTTATAAAACCTTATAATATCGACTCAGCCCTCCCAACATAACCCATCCAACCCAAAAACAGTCACTTCTCTTCTGCGCATGCGCAATACGGAAAATGCCCGGAAAGGGCAGCATGAACCTCAAAAACATATGTTTCGGCATTAAAAGCAAAGTATTCCGCAAAATAGTAGTAATTTTTTTATTTTTTTCATGTCACGTGATCTTCACGAAATTTTGCAAAAGTGTTTGCTTTGGTCTTTTGCATGTAACTACTGAGTTTCAATTTAATCAGATCAGTATTTTTCGAGTTATCGTGAAAACAAAATTTTCAAATTTTCAAAAATTTTTTTTGCCACTTTAGGGCCGTCCGTTCAACACAAAACTTCGCAGGCATATAAAGGTGATGATTCTACAATCTGATGCCAAATTTCAAAAAGATCGAGTGATCGGTTCCGGAAATATTCATAAAAAACGTTTTTATTAAAAACGGCCTTAACTCCGAAACCGCTCGGTCGATTTCGCCCGTTAACGAACTTGTCCGAGATATTTACGCTACGAAACTACCCTGCAAATTTCAACGCTCTAAGTCGTTCCGTTCGAGAGTTATCGTGCTAACGGCCGGCCGGACCGGACGGACAGAATTGAATTTGACCTCGAATTCTTCATCAGGGAGTCGAACCCAATCGTTTGAGACCATTTTCGAAAAAAAATTCGAAAAATACAGACATTGTGACGAAATGATAGCACGCTGTTCCTTGCGGAACACGCGCGCAAAAATTGATTCAGGCACTGACGTGAAGTCAGGAGCATTTGAGCGCATGCTCTTTTGTCTATTCACCTCTATTGGACACATTGAATTACCATCGATATAGACCGTTTTCCCAGCATTTATAAGATATATTTCTTGGCGCTCTAGTTCCTCGGAACTGAGTGCTTATCAATTTGCCCAAATGTCTGTAATTTTCGAATTTTTCGATGAAAATGGTCTTAAACGATTTGGTTCGACTCACTGATCAAGAATCCGTGGTCGAAAATCATTCTGTCCGGCCGGCCGTAGGCACGATAACTCTCGAACGGAATGAGCTAGACAGTTGAAATTTTCAGAGTAGGTTTGGGAGATAAATATCTCGGCTAAGTTCGTTATTGGGCAAAATCGGACAGATGGTTACGGAGTAACAAAAAAAAAATTTTTTTTTTACGAAACAAATTCAAAATTGAATTTTTTTCAATAAGCAGTTTTACCATACGAATCCAATGATATCATTTCTAACTCTAACAAGCTAATACTTTCGGAGATATGATTTTTCAAAATTTCAATAAAAAATTGTATTTCAACGTTGTCACACAATGATATAATTATTCTATGTATGAATTGTCATAATGTCAACTTATTTTCCTGAGACATGTCATTATCTAATCAATCGAAGAATTGTGAGCGAAGTGAGAAAAATCTCAGTTGTTTGCTCCGAAATTAGTTTTTCTCAGAAAAGTCTTACATTTCGGAACGGAACATGAAGTTAGAGATCTGAGAGTAGTGAGACTGCTTTTCATCCATAGACATAGATATAACTCGCGAACGGAATGAGGTAGGTAGTTGAAATTTTCAGAGTAGGTTAGGGAGATGAATATCTCGGTTAAGTTCGTTATTGGGCAAAATTGGCCAGATTTAATTTGATTTCTTCCATGGTGCAGTTCTCATTCTCATGATTGCTCATTTAATCTTGATAAATAAACTATCATTTGAATTGAACTTCCTTTATGATGCAGTTCTATCATAAGAATACATTGATATAATTCCCAACCCTGAGAAACCAATACTTTCGGAGATATAATTTGTCTGTTTGAACTAGAGCGCCAGAAAGCTCCTGTCCACAGGGCTTGAACCAATTTTTTTAATTTTATAGTGATACGATCCTCACTAAATTATGCAAACATTTGCGCGCCGGCATTCTATAACTAATTACCAAGTTTCAATTCGATCGGGTACAGGGTGTCCCAAGTTCGAGTGCCTATTAGACGTTTCTGGAGAACTGGACATATTTGAAATCTGAAAATTGGTATTATGATATTGCTTGAAATTCTCTACAAAGCTAAAATATTTTCGAAGCCCAAGCACTTCCGGTGAGAAAATAAATTTGATGAAAAGATTTTTTTTTCAAGTTTTGCATTCCTGGTATGTTCAAGTATTCAATGCTGAATACATTTATGTTAAAAATTTTGTATTCATTTGAATAGTTTTCAAAATATCGAAAAAAAACATGAAAAAAGTCAAATCTGTTTAGTCAGTATTATGTTCATTATTCTTATTTTAAACATCCTGAACGTAATGCGTTTTCACAACATCGAAGAGGAAGAATGTTGAAAGGTCATGCACTTTTGAATTTCAGAAATATCATGACAGGGTCGAAAATTGTGATCAAAAATTGGCCATAACTTCTGTTTTTCAAATTAGAACCCTATTTTTTGGCGAATCGTTTAAGACCATTTTCAGCCAAAAATTCGAAAATTACAGACATTTGGGCAAATTGATAAGCACTCGAGTGCTTATCAATTTGCCCAAATGTCTGTAATTTTCGAATTTTTGGCTGAAAATGGTCTTAAACGATTCGTTTCGACTCACCGATCAAGAATCCGTGGTCGAAATCAATTCTGTCCGGCCGGTCTGGCCAGTCCGGCCAGCCGTAGGCACGATAACTCTCGTACGAAAGGAGTTAGAGGATTGAAATTTGCAGAGTAAGTTTGTAGCGTAAATATCTCGGACAAGTTTCCTCAACGGGCGAAATCCACCAAGCGTTTTCGGAGTTATGGCTCTTTTTAGTAAAATCATTTTTTATGAATATTTCCGAAACCGATCACTCGATCTAACTGAAATTTAGCATCAAATTGTAGAATAATGACTTCTATACTTAATTATTGTATCTATGAATTATTATATGATCTGTGTTCTTACATGTCATCTTATTTTCCTATGAGAGATAAATATCATAATTATTTCTGGTACCTACACCTCTTGTTCTAGTTTTTTTTAAGACGATATTTGAAGCATTTTTTTAAACAACACTTTTTTTAAATTTAATTTCTTTCATGACGCATTTCATAGGAATTCATTGATATAATTCCCAACACTTAGAAACCAATACTTTCGGAGATATAATTTGTCTGTTTGAACAAGAGCGCCAAAAAGCCCCTGTCCACAGGGCTTGAACCAATTTTATTATTTATGATTGCGTTAGATTCTGCGGTGAAAAATAATGATAGTTTTTTAACATTATAATGCTCCTGAATTCAATAATTTTGTTTTTCAATTTAGGAGCATAATCATGTTAGAAAACTATCATTATTTTTCACTGCAGAATCCAACGCAATCATAAAAAAATAGGGTTCTAATTTGAAAAACAGAAGTTATGGACAATTTTTTATCACAATTTCCGACACAAAATTTGAAACACCCTGTGATGATATTCCTGAAATTCAAAAGATGCATGACCTTTCCACATTCTTCCTCTTCGATGCTGTAAAAAAGGATTATGTTCAGGATGTTTAAAATAAGAATAATGAACATAATACTGACTAAACATATTTTACTTTTTTTCTGGTTTTTTTTCGATATTTTGAAAACTGTTCGAATTAATACAATGTTTTTAACAGAAATGTATTCAGCATTGAATACTTGATCATACCAGGAATGCAAAACTTGAAAAAAAATTTTTCATCAAATTTGTACACTCAATTTTCATCAATTTGTCACTCCCTGTACAACCGGAAGTGCTTGGGCTTCGAAAATATTTTAGCTTTGTAGAGAATTTCAAGCAATATCATAATCCAAATTTTCAGATTTCAAATATGTCCAGTTCTCCAGAAACGTCTAATAGGCACTCGAACTAGGGACACCCTGTATATTTTTTGAGATATTGGGAACCAACAACAAAATTTCAGATGGGTATAACTCCGAAACCGTTCGACCGATTATGTCTATTAACGAACATAACTGTCGAATTCGGATGCGCAACCTATCCTGAAAATTGCAAGGCACAATCTATTTCCGTTCGAAAGTTATCGTGGCAGCGGAAGGCCGGACCGAATCCAATTTGACTTCGGATTCTTCATCGTTTGAGACCATTTTTGGCAAAAAAAATCGAAAATTACAGACATTTGGCCAAAATGTTAGCGCGCTGTTCCCTAGTAGGTACATCAAAAAATAATTCGAGTGCTTTTAGGTTTTAATATAAGATTACAGTTAGATAAAAATGGATTTGTTTCAGTGTAGTAATAATTAATGAAAACATTAACTTACGGTTTTCATCAAAGATAGTAAAGACAACATCTATAACATGATTGCTTAAACTGACATGGGCCACAGTTTTAGCAACATGTTTCAGGGTGGATTGATCAATAGATGCGCCAGCTATATGATAAAATGTTAATGCAACATCCACATCATTTATATTGTTCAGAAAATGAAAGAAGTTAAGATAATCCTCTTTGGAGATTCCTTCACCATGATCTCTAAAACTGAAAATAATATATAAATAGGAAAGTTTATAATGAGCATTATGAAACAAAAATGTTACGTGTCTTACGTTTTCTTAACTCTCTTCAACATCCTCGCTTTCTTCTTATCTGGGTATCCGGCATAAGCCAAAAGCAATTCTGTGAAGTCAGCCTCTGTTATTCTTCCATTTTCATCTGGGTTCTTCCGCTGAAACTCTAAACTCAGAATTTCCTTCTGCAATTTCTCTTGAAAATCTAGAAATTTCTCAATCGTCAATTTCTGTTTCAAGTTTGGTCCAAAAAAGTAAGTTGTTAAGGCCGAATTGACTCCCTGAAAAAATATGAAGTCAATTTTGGAAAAATGTTGTAGTGGGAGAAGGGATCGAAGTAAGGTCTTTCGAAAGCATCATCACCATAGCCTTGAAAATATATGAACGAACCTGGAACATGATTAAATGGCAGCATGGAATTGAGGCCTACATCCTACATAAACTTTGGTAGACATGCGGTTTATTTATATGTATTTAGTGAATTAGTTTTCGTGCATAAACGAAGTGGACTAGTTCAATGTAGTGATATCTATTAATTATGTGATTAAAAATTGGTACAAGCACAAATTTTTTTTTCGCAATTTTTTTTGAAATTTTCTAGGGGAACGGTTCTTACAAAATTTCAAACACGTCTTTAAGTCGATATTCTACAACTATAGTTACCATTACCAAGCTTCAATTCGATCGAGTCTATATTTTTTGAGTTATCGAGGAAATAATAGTCCACGTGGGTTTAACATCGAAACTGTTGGACCGATCATGCCCGCAAACGAATTTAACTCTTCCACTCGGATACGGAACATAGCCTGAAAATTGCAAGTCCCAATATCCTTTCGTTCGAAAGTTATCGAGACAACGGTCACCCATACATCTGCTGAACTAACACAAGGCTGATCGAATCTCTAAAAATATACATGCGATCGTGTTCAAACTTGGAACTTGGCAGTAGAGTTAGGTTCTAAAGGATTTCGCAAAATGTCAGCGATGTCGGACGAATAGTTACTGATAGAGATTTTTTCAATAATTTTCAATGATTTTTTAAAAATTTTCTAGTGATACGATCCTCACGAAATTTCGCATTGGTATGCTACAACTAATAACCATGTTTGAATTCAATCGGTTTTGTATTTTTCGAGTTATTGAGTAAATAACAACTAAATTTCAGATGGGTATAACTCCAGAACCGTTTGGCCGATTATGCTTGTAAACAAACTCAAATGTCGGTTTCAGATACACAACCTAACCTCGAAGTTTCAAGTCGCTATCTCTTTGCGTTCTCAGGTTATCGTGACTTAAAACATATTTTAAAAAATTTTTTTTTTTTAATTATCTAGTTATACGATTCTCACAAAATTTCACAAACGTGATAAGTTTTATATTGTACAAATATTCACCAAGTTTCAATTCGATCGGATTTGTATTGGTTGAAAACAACATCATTCCTCGGAAACCATTGGGTCGATTATGCCCATTAACGAACTTGTCCGTCGTATTGGGATGCGCAAGGTACTCTGAAAATTTCAAGTCGCTAGGTCTTCCCGTTCTCAAGTTATCGTGGAAACGGCCGACCGGCCAGAATTAAATTTGACCTAGAATTCTTCATCGGGGAGTCGAACCCAATTCGTTGAGACCATTTTCGGCAAAAAATTCGAAAATGACAGATATTTGGGCAAAATGATAACGGGATGTTACCCAGAACATACGCGTAAAAATAGTGTATAAGTAGTGAATTTTCTTTGTAAATTTGTGACTATAAGTTGAGGAAGATGAATAGAAAAAGAAACTGATGTTGTATTCCTTCATCTATAACAGCAATAATCTTCAAGAAATTAAATTTATGTTTGCTGTTTCGGTTTTCCAAAAAAAATGAAGAGCTGCAGAATTTATGGTTGACGGCTATCCCGCGACAACAGTTTTCACTTGAACAGAGTGCCTATAAATTCGTTCAAATGTATGTATTTTTCGAATGTTTGGCCGAGAATGGCATCAATCGATTAGTTTCGACTCATTGATGAAGAATCCGAGGTCAACAGGATTACGCTCGAACGCAATGAGTTAGAGAGTTAAAATTTTCAGAGTAGGTTTGGATACCAAATGCGTCGGCTAAGTTCGTTAATGGACAAAATCCGTCGAGTAGTTTCGAAATTTTGTTTTCCCTATAACTCGAAAAATACTTACCTGATCGAGTTAAGGCACGGTAGTTAGTTGAAACATACCGACAAGACAAGTAAACTTATACTTATGCAAACTTTTGTGAGGATCGCATGAGTGGAAAATTTAAAAAAAGGCATTGTGTATCTCAGAAACTATCCATCCGATATCGTTGAAATTCTGCCAGAGCCTTCAAAACCTCATTTTATTGGCGCTCTAGTTCCTCGGAACTGAGTGCTTATCAATTTGCCAAATGTCTGTAATTTTCGAATTTTTGGCTGAAAAAGGTCTCAAACGATTTGGTTCGACTCACTGATCAAGAATCCTAGGTCGAAATCGATTCTGTCCGGCCGGTCCGACCGGCCGTAGTCACGATAACTCTCGAACGAAAGGAGTAAGAGGATTGAAATTTGCAAGGTGGGTTTGGAGCGTAAATATCTCGGACAAGTCCGTTAATGGGTGAAATCCATCAAACGGTTTCGGAGTTATGGCCGATTTTAGAAAAACACATTTTTTATGAATATTTCCGAAACCGATCACTCGATCTATCTGAAATTTAGCATCAAATTGTAGAATCATGACCTTTATACGCATGTGAAATTTTGTATTGACCAGGTTACCGCAAAGATCAAAAAAAATTTTTCACAATTAAAAAAAAAATTTCTACAATAACTCTCGAACGGAATGAGTTAGGCAGTTGAAATATTCAGAGTAGGTTAGGGAGATGAATATCTTGGTTAAGTTCGTTATGGGGCAAAATAGGCCAGATAGTTTCGGAGTAATGAAAAAAAAATTTTTTTTAAGCAACAAATTTCAAATTCAATTTTTATTCAAGATGCAGTTTCACCATTAAAATCCATCGATATCATTTTCAACTCCAACAAGCTAATACATTCGGTGATATGATTTTTCTAAATTTCAATAACGACGCGTACTTCTATGTTTTCACAGAATGCTATAATTATTTTATCTAAGCTTTATTATATGATCTGTGTTCATATTCGTACATTTCATCCTGTTCTATAAGAAAGAGTCAAATTCATTTCAGCTATTTTAATTTGATTTCTTCCATGGTGCAGTTCTCATTCTCAGATTGCTCATTCAATCTTGATAAATAAACTATTATTTGAATTGAATTTCCTTTATGATGCAGTTATATCATAAGAATACATTGATATAATTCCCAACTCTGAGAAACCAATACTTTAAGAGATATAATTTGTCTGCTTGAACTAGAGCGCCAGAAAGCTCCTGTCCACAGGGCTTGAACCCATTTTTACAGTAAAGTTCTAGATTTGAACTGGATCGGATCTATATTGGTCGTAATATCGAAAAGTGTACTGGTCCATTTTTGGCGCTCTAGTTCCTCGGAACTGAGTGCTTATATCAATTTGCCCAAAGGTCTGTAATTTTCGAATTTTTCGATGAAAATGGTCTTAACGATTTGGTTCGACTCACTGATCAAGAATCCGTGGTCGAAATTCATTCTGTCCGGCCGTCCGGCCGTAGGCACGATAACTCTCGAACGGAATGAGCTAGAGAGTTGAAATTGAAATTGAAATTGAACAAAAAAAAAATTTTTTTTTTACAAAACAAATTCCAAATTCAATTTTTTTCAATAAGCAGTTTTACCATAAGAATCCAATGATATCATTTTTAACTCTAACAAGCTAATACTTTCGGAGATATGATTTTTCAAAATTTCAATAATAAATCGTATTTCACAGAATGATATAATTATTCTATGTATGAATTGTCATAATGTCAACTTATTTTCCTGAGACATGACATTATCTAATCAATCGAAGAATTATGAGAACAAAGTGCATTCCGAAATGTGAGCGAAGTGAGAAAAATCTCAGTTGTTTGCTCCGAAATTAGTTTTTCTCAGAAAAGTCTTACATTTCGGAACGGAACATGAAGTAAGAGAATGCTCAGTTCTCTCAATTTATGACGGGACTAACGGAAGGGAATATTATAACTTCAAAAATATTGGGGTTGAAATACTCGTATTTTAGCGATGCAACGGGGTCCTCACCCAAAAATGTTTGAAAATATTACGTAAATATTGAAAGCATAATTATTCTGTAGTTCGAGAGAGGAGAAAGTTTGGTGAACGTAGATCAGGAAATTTTTGATCGATTACAAGGTAATTTTTCATTATTACTCTTCTTTCATACATGTTTTATGGAATATCTACTATTTGTAGGTACTTTAAACCTGTTTTGGGCAATTGTCATACGAAACTTGTTGGCGCTCTAGTTTCTCGGAACTGAGTGCTTATCAATTTGCCCAAATGTCTGTAATTTTCGAATTTTTCGATGAAAATGGTCTTAAACGATTTGGTTCGACTCACTGATCAATAATCCGAGGTCGAAATCGATTCTGTTCGGCCGGCCGGCCGTAGGCACGATAACTCTCGAACGAAAGGAGTTAGTGGATTGAAATTTGCAAGGTGGGTTTGGAGCGTAAATATCTCGGACGAGTCGTTAATGGGCGAAATCCATCAAGCGGTTTCGGAGTTATGGCCGATTTTAGTAAAAATATTTTTTATGAATATTTCCGAAACCGATCACTCGATCTATCTGAAATTTAGCACCAAATTGTAGAATCATGACCTTTATACGCATGTGAAGTTTTGTATTAACCAGATTACCGCAAAGTGTCAAAAACAAATTTTGAAAATTTAAAAAAAGTTTTTCTACAATAACCCTAGAACGGAATGAGCTAGGTAGTTGAAATTTTCAGAGTAGGTTAGGGAGATGAATATCTCGGCTAAGTTCGTTATTGGGCAAAATTGGTTAGAATTAATTCGATTTCTTCCATGGTGCAGTTCTCATTCTCAGATTGCTCATTTAATCTTCATAAATAAACTATTATTTGAATTGAATTTCCTTTATTATGCAGTTCTATCATAAGAATACATTGATATAATCCCCAACTCTGAGAAACCAATACTTTCGGAGATATAATTTGTCTGTTTGAACTAGTTTATAAGCAAACTTTTGAATGTCCGGCATAAAAAATAGTGAATGTGTGATCAAAAGGCTGTGAAAGTAAATTTCAGGCGAAAAGTAACAACTGAAGAAAGAGGGCACGTGCTTGTATAAGGAATGGTGGAAGTCATTTTGGACATAATTTATGAATACATTTTCCAATGAAATTTCGATTTTAGTTGCAATAAAAATATTTAATTCGTTATTTTTCTTTCTTTGCTTCTTATAATATCTCCTCTCAAGTCATACTAACTCTTTTTCACCATTAAATACAGCATGGTTTTGCTTTTTTCACACATATCACTTCCTTTTCTGGTAAAAATAATCCAAAATTATAATCAAATTTGGTCAACTTAGAAAAAATTTACGAGAAATGAACTTAGGTAAGATATATTTTAAAAATCACAAGAACTCATATATCTCGGAAACTGTTGATTTTCGGCTATCAATAAATATGGCTCAAAGGCTCAAACGAAAGGAAATGATCCATACTAACACCTCCCCCAAGGTTCACGTCTAATTCGGAATCACCCTGTATAAACGAAATACTGGCTCGAAATGAGTAAAATAGGTTATATTGGACGCTGACGACCGCTTTGACTCTGGAGTGTAATGGTGTATCCAGGTTTCATTCGTGGTCTCATAACGACGCAAAAAAGCCCCCTTATTATGGGTAAAAAGCTCCACACCCGCCTCCGAATCGGCGATTCGTTATTTTTGATCTGCCGCGGCTCCCACTTTGCGTTGAGTTTTCTCATATTACGAAATTGTCGTATAAAATAGTAAGCACAATGCCAAATGATAACTTTGAAATCTCAGCTATCTTCCTCACTTTAATTTTGCGGACGGTAATATTATATTTAACTAGCGGCCCGATACGTGCTTCGCTACGTATAAAGTCAAATAATAAAAAAAATATTGGAACATCAAATTAATTTATTCAAACAAAAAAATATTTTATTAATTGCTAGCTATTTTAAAACTTAATCCAAAACATTTGTATAAAGAATATTTTTTGTTTTTCCATTTTTAGTATGAATAAACAAATGGCTGGGGGTTTTTCTTTTTCGACCGTTAATTCTCTGCTTTGAATATTTTGAGTAATTTTAATGCAAAAATCCATCCGATCGAACGGGTATTCATTATAGATTTCGTAACTTAACGAAAAGATCCAAATCCCAAGATACGCGTACTGGAGTAAGTTTTTCATTGGGTAAAATGAAAAAAATTTAAGAGAAAGCTATTTCGGTCGCTCGGGAGCTATAAATTCCCAATCCAAAGCCTCAGCTCACTCGGCCACATTGCCTACTTGAATCAACTCGGATTAAGTACCAAATAAACCGCCGTATTCACAAAGCATTCAATCTCCGTTAAGTCCTAACTGAGGTCCTCAGTTAAGGATAAATAAGTATCGCAACCTCTGTTAACGTATGTAACGATGCTGAAACAGGCCTGTTTCACGATAATTTTCACTTAAACTGAGGTTGTGATTATTATTTATCCTTAACTGAGGACCTCAGTTAGGACTTAACGGAGATTGAATGCTTTGTGAATACGGCGGTATGATTTTTAGTACTCGGATGATTTCCGTCTTTCGATTTTCAGAATATCGTCAATCCTGTCAAGCGATCGATCGAAATCATTTACTCGTTCATATTTCTCGCAGTTTTTCTAGACGATTCCAACATTTTAGAGTAATTCCGTCCGAAATTCGATTTTACATTTCTTGTCGCTCGTTCAGACCGAAAATGTCGACCATGAAGGAGTGCGTTAAAATTCGCCACATAAATACGTGAAACGTCAGAATTTTGTCGATTTTCACGAAATGTCACATTTTCCTATCGTTCTTCCGGGAAAACGAAAGAGAGGATCGAAAAATTATACACTCTAGCCATATCTCTCTATTAATTGCAACTGCCATCAGGCAGCAATACTCACCTTGAAAGTATTACCAGTTGTAGCGTGATCTCTATGTCTTGAACCAATACTAGTCTGCTGTCTGATCAAGGTGGCAACTTTCTCAAATTCCTCACAATCAACATCACCGTCTCCATTCAAATCAAACATGCGGAATGCAATTTCAAAATGACGTCTTGAGGCTGGAATTACAACTTTTAAAACTGAATAACTCGTAGTCTCTACCATAGCTTACTTGACAACACAGTCAATAAGAATATATAGTCAGAGAAAGTTATGAGCCCAGAGCTTCCCAATTTATAGAATATGCTATCTTCATCCAGTGTCAGTTCCAACTTCTGATGAACACTCTGACGAGGCAAAAGAGGCATTTAAACAACGATAGCGTTGGCATTTAAATTCAGCTGATCTAATTTGAGATCATTTCATAAGGAGTGTTCAAATTTGCAATATGCCTCCGTAGAGATAGATGTATTTATATTTGTATTATTTTATATTTTTATGTGTTAGTCTCTGCATTCTTACAAAAAAAACACGACCACATTAAACTTCACTTTTGTGAAAAAAAGTGAGTGAAGAAATGAAACAAATGTATTTTCAAATGAAATAAAATTATTTTTCTTGTTTTTCCAACTTTTGTAAGAATTTTTCATCTGTATATTGATATTTTTATACTGACCCTCGTAGGTCTTCCCCATTTAAATTTTATCCTTTTTTAATTTATTTGAGATAAATTTCAATATTTTGTTTAATATATTTACACAATGAATAAATTCTATAGTTTGATATTTAGATTCCCTTAATCTTATAAAATAGCTCCCGCCAATCATATAAAATTACTCTTGAAGTATTGTAAATTCAGAAAATTTGAAAGATATCAGTAGAACATTTTTATTGAATTTTCTATTTAAATTTGAACACTTCTTATAATACAGATCAAAGATCACGGCTAAAGCTGCGTTTAAATTTCATGCAAAATATGTACATTCCAATCAAAATCTTAGATTTTGGAGTACCTTGATTATGGTTAATGTGTTAAGATAGTTCTTAAGAAATGTAGATGAAAGGAAGTGGAGTTGAAATTGATAGATATGAAGTATTTTTGTATTCTTCGAATTCGGCGCACTGTAAGTAATTGATATTGAAATATATTAAATAAAATCGAATAAAATATGTATGCAATTATGTAGTTGTAGATGATGAAATTAATTTCAATAAGTTCAATAATAATTGATTTGGGTTCCAAAAGATTTAACACTAATGATTAATACCATATGGGCAAATAGGGTACCACCAATAGAAAATGGGTCTTTATAACTCCAATATAAAGATAATATTTATTTTAAACCTCCAGTTTTCAAGATATGATCTCTGGATTTTTGGGAGATCTTTTAGTCATCCATTATCTCGTAAGTTAAAACGGATAACTGTTTAATTTAATTCACACTGAACTAAAAAACAGATAGGCAATTTATGCAGGGTGTTCTAAATCGATGCTAAAATTTTTTAGAGGTGATTCTTCAGCAAAGGAATAATATTGAAGATATATACAAGAATGAAATTTGGCAGATACGAAACTCTAATCAAATGTCACTACCTACTCAATGTGGAAAGAGTGTGAACAATATTTTATATTTTTGTTAATTAACAATTCAATTCAAGTCAAGACACAAATTATTTTTCAATTTGCAAAATGTTGAAGTATCGAAAAGTTCTGATGCCAAATTTTGTTGTGATAATTTTTTACTAAATAGGTTAGTTTAAAAGTAACCAATCAAATTACTTAATTTTGAGTCATGCATCAAATTTCATCCAATCACCTCTGGATTACAGCGATAATAACCTACAGGTGGTGTTTTCAGATTGACAATCAATTTTTTGAAATCTACAAAGTAACAAAATTATCTCGGTATTATCTCTCTTTGTGATAACATTTCAGAATTACAAAAACTGTCAAAAAATGATATTCATTTAGCGTTAGCGATCTGCCAATTTCAAAGGGCAGTAATTTGGACTAGAAGAGGCTTAGGAAAAAAAATTATATGAAAGAACCCCATTAATTTTTGCTAAAGAACCATATCTTTAAAAATCTTTCGCAATAATTTCGATACTAACACCCTGTATATAAAACATATGTCTATACAAAATAGCAAACTAATTGAAAAATCGTACAAATTATATGATCTAACATCTAAATCGCAAACTCAATAACACAAAACCAGTATTTTAATCACACAATCAAATCCTTGAAACATCAAACATTTCAATGTAGAAATGAAATGACACAAAGAATGTATCTTGCAACTACAGCATATATGAAAAACATTAAGAGCGTAAAGCTTTACCTGTAGTGAATGCTGAAAATATAGGTTGAAAGATTAAGGAAAAGGAAAATTAGCAAAAGTTATGTCACAGAATAGGTGTATTATAAAATTTGTGGGACGATACAAACTCAAGTGATTTTGTTTCGTCAACTTTCCTGCTTTTCTTTAGGCTCCTCTATCGAAAGCAAATCATGTTCATTTAAATATTATTAGGACAACTGCTTCTCCAGAATATTTATATCGTCCTAGTTTGGGAATGTTGTACATGAAAAGATGCAAGAATATTTTCTTGCCGGAGTCCCAAAGAAGCACAGAACGAAAGTTTATTAATTCTCGAATATGTTGAAGCTATTATGATGAATTTAATGAGATATTTTCTGAAGAATTTAAAATGTAGTGTTTCGAAGTGGGAACTTAGTTCATTCATTAAAAGTGTGAGAAATATATTGAAACAGGTGGTAAAAACATTGCTTACTTTTGGATCATATCGTCGGTATTGATCTAGGCCAAATCCTGAAAATAAAAATACGGTAGCATCGAATTTAAGTTGTAACAAATGTTGATCAGGGCAAATAGAAATTAATATCTTCTTTCAAAGTAATGGAGAGGCTGGAAAGTAATGTCGTATCTGCGCATGTCAATATTCCGAACATACTTTTTGTTTTCTTGGGTCTGTGACTTGTTTTTCACTAACACTTCTGAATCCAAAGATATCCGCAGTTGTTGTCCATCACATCAACTTTTTAAACTACAGAATACCTTCACTTCGTCTCATAGGTCATAGGAAAATGTGTATAGGTAAACCTACCAAATATACTGTAAACAAAAAATTGTTTTATTCATACAAAGGCTATGTATAGTTACAAAAAGTTACATTAATACATATTAAGGTAAACATGTTAGCTTATAGATTTGTCTTGTGTGTTTATTCTATGAATATTTTCGCTGACCAATTGAACAATAGTCAGCCATCATATTATGAACTTCCCATCTACCTTGATACCATGCCTCTATGACTTTTGAATCTTGGTGGAATAGCTCAACCTGCCCTGGTCCTACCGAAAGCACCAAAGTTTGTTGGCAAGATGGCTATGCCAAAAGTGTAATTTGATGCTCATGTCCAACCAAGCATTTTGAATATCTCCAAGAGTTGCTGGACAATTTCGGTGTAGTTTTGTGCTTCCAAGAAAGTATTTGCAACAGTTCTTGAATGTCAACTAAGCATTCTTTTCAATCTCTGTCATAGTTACAGTGAAATGTTCATCTTCAACAAGCTGCCGAATCTGTGGACCATCAAACAGACCACCAAAAAATCTACTTAAAAGTCTCCTTCAACAGAGTTACAAAAATTGCTGCATGAGACACAGTTTTATATGCAGTGGTGGAAATATAATGTTATTTCTACCAAAAAGTGGCCGATGCAGAATATTTGGATCACCAGATCGGATTTTGGCGGCCAATTCGATTGTACTCAATGCTTCTTAAGAGCTCTGCTGTCCCACTTACACGAAAAACCGGGACCTACTTGGTATATCCGCGTTACTGGTCAGGGAGGAAACGTCCTTCACTCATCGCCAGTCGCACAAGTTTTATGTCAGGCAATAGTAGGGAAATGGCGCCGACAAACCCACCAGGGTATACGTTCCTGATCGAGGTCAATGGTGTACACCATACACACTTATTGAGCCCGAGGGCCCCACCTGATTTACAGATAGCTCTGTGATGCTCCTAGGGGTCGGTGCCGGGATTGTGGGTCCTGGCAGCAATTTGACCATGACTTTTGGGAAGGACAACTCTATAGTGAACGCAGAACTATATGCAGTTGTGGTTCGCACTCTGAAGAATTTTCGCACAGGATACTCGGTCAAACACATCTATACAGGATGAGTCTTAAAGTTGTATATTAATTTTAACCATAGATTCCTCTCATCAAATGAAACACTTTTTTCATTTACAATTTTTCCAAATTCGGCTCAGCTAATAAGTTATAAGCGTTTAAAGATTTCACAATGTGCTAAATAAACTCCTGCATATATATTATCTATAACATTAATGGTGGACGAGAAAAAGGTACGGAAATGTGGTTTACAGCTTGATTCGGGATTCCAAGGCTCAGGGCGGATCCATACAAGTAGTGAAATTACTGAAGTTTCCCATTTTATAACATACAATATGAAGAATATCTCGAAAAAGGAGCGTTTAAGGAGAAATGATGAAGAATAATTTAATGTTCTAAAACAATTGAATATTCTTAAAATGACTCAAGAAAAACTTTATCTGCTTTCTTTATGCTAATTTGGTTTAGTTTTATTAAACCACGGGTCTATCACTAGAAAACCAGTAGAAGTAGATAAAAACTAATATTTGGAAAATATGTATCATTTTTGTATGAAACTTCACACCAACTTTCATTTTATTCGAAAATAGCTGCTCGCCCCGGCTTCGCACGGTTGAAATGCTAATACTAAATATACTACAGAATTTCTTTATATGCAAAGTTCATAGCATGTTTGTCGTTAGACAATACAAACATGTTTTCTTTAGAGGTTACTCTTGAAAGAGAGACATATAATTGGCCATGTGAAAAACACTCAACGCTCAAATATAAGCCTATCTTTACCGGAAATTGTAGGCGTTCAAATTGGATCAGTAAATCCGATGGTATCAGAAGAATTCGGGGAATCAATACATCTATCCTGGCTGAGGCGAGCCTCACGCTCTACAGATGATTATCTGGCTCTATGTAATCGATTTCTATCCCTATCCTGGCTGTGCCAGCCCCCGGTCGGTACCACCGCAACCGCTATGTCCCTGCATTTTAAATCTGCAATATCTTCGAAAATATTCATTTAAATTACATGCTGTAAAGGGCCATATTGATCAATATTAAATGCACAATGCATTTAACGGACTTAATTGGATAAGGTTTAATGCTGTATTGCTTAAAATAGCTTCGTAATCAAGCCATTATTTCTCGTAGAATATAAAGGATAAAAATGGTTATTGTGGGTTATCCTTAAGAGATAGACAATAGACGTATACCATCGCGGACTTTTTTGTAGACCTTTTTAAGGTGTACCATACTGTACTACATTATTTTGATCTATCTCGTAGGGTTCAGCCAGAGGTTGCAATGTAAGCGCAAAAAAAATGTGTTTATTTACGACATCACATTAAAAATCTCTAAAATTGTCAGTGTTTCTCTAATATATTATGCATGTATTATACATATAAACTTTCCTATTGAATCACTCTATCTATTCAAAAAAACCGCATCAAAATCCTTCACTTAGTTTTAAAGATCTAAGCATACATGGGGACAGACAGACAGCGGGAAGCGACTTTGTTTTATACTATGTAAGGATAAGGATAAGAAAGTCAAAGTTACAAAATAAACAACTGATTTTGCTTCGAAATTTCAACAGCCCGTATCTTTTTACCTGAGACGAATTTGGAAAAATGGTAAGTGAAAACAGTGTTTCATTTGACGATAAGAATCAATGAACAACTTAAAGACTCACCCTGTATATGCTAACTAAAATCCCTTTCTGAAGTCAAGATCAACACAGACGTAGTGGAATTATGCAGGGGGACTAGGCACGTGCTGGGCCCTGATAATGCTTCGAAGGTTATCTAGTGAAACCCCACATGCAATGTATAGCTTCGCAAGCATAGTACAGAAGCATGTCTTCTTGATCACTAGGGATGAAAAAATGATCCTCTATGATAATCCGAAACGCATAAAGCGCCAAATGTAGCGCTGCAAAGCACTACCAGGCCAAGTTTACATCCGTAAAATTAAGCTTTTGTGTTTGGTGAAGTGTCCGCGGAATCTTTCATTTTGAAATGCTGAAAGCTAGATATACTATGTATGAAGACCTTCACCTTCAATTGGCTTGAGTAGATCATCTTTGATTGAAACTTGTCCAGTAATTGTCAACAGAAAAGGAGTTATTCTATGAAGCGATAATGTAAGACAGCACTGCTTCAGTCACCATACTGACCTGATATTGCGTGGTCGGATTTTCATTTATTACGATCGTTACACATTCATACAAATTCGGATAATTTCCTTAATACCATCTCCAAATATTCCGCTCAAAAACTTATATACGTTCCCGCAAATGGGTAAATAGCACATTATTGTTTGAAAATAGAAACTTCTTAAAGATGTATGTGTTAGGACTTCTGCAAAACGACATTACTTTCTGGTGCCCTTAATACATTCGAGCATTTAGTGCACATAATAACACTAAATTAATAATAGGCAACATAAACTACTGGAAAGCCTCTGGTTCATTGAAAATTATCGAATCTAAACATTTTGATTTGTATTTACCCAGATTGATGAACATGGTTTAATTACTGACTAACCGTCTGGTTGTTTGAGACCAGGAGTCATTGATCTTAAGAAATCATCAGGGGTCATGTAGATCTCATGCTGATCAACAGTAGGACCCTGCACCTGAAGAGTAGCGAAATATCGGAAAACCTTATCTGGTGTAGAATACTGCCGAATGCGATTTTCATACTCTATAATCTGTTAATTCATGCAATAAATAAGAAATACAAGCATGAGATAGCCAGGGTTAAGTTGCAAAGAATTTGTTATGTACTTCAGCTTAGTCCACGGTGGTTGACCTAATCACGCAACTGTTTGTAGGCATCTAAAATAGGGTGCAACATTGCTCTCATGCGGGAAAGCTCTGTGAACAGGGGCTTTAGCGCTCTCGTCAAACTACTAGCGATTAATTATTCAAACTTTGACAAATCATATCACCGAAAGTATTGGTTTCTCTTCGGATTGATATAAATGGATTCTTATGATAGAACTGCATCATAAAAAAATAAATTGAAAACGTAAGTCTATGACTCACCTCATATGTCGGATTTACATACATCAGCAAATTATAATTGGAGCATTTTATGAAATCATAAAATTACGATTAATTATTCAAATTTTGAAAAATCATTTTTCGGCAAGTTAGTTTGTTAGAGTTGAGAATGATATCAATCGATTCTCATGATATTTCGTTACTCCGAATATACCCCAATAACGAACTTAACCGGGATATTTATCTCCCAAACCTACTCTGAAAATTTCAACTGTCTAACTCATTCCGTTCCAGAGTTATCGTGTTAACGGCCGGTTGGACAGAATCGATTTTGACCATGGATTCTTGATGAGTGAGTCGAATCAAAACGTTTGAAACGATTTTCAGCTAAAAACTCGAAAATTACAGACATTTGGGCAAATTGATAAGCACTCTGTTCCGAGGAACAAGAGCGCCATGCCAAAATACTGGAAATCTCCATTAACAATTGCAAAGATGTCATCGACGTATCGAGACTAAACATGTTTGAAAATATTTGTGTTCTTTTTGTGCGCATGTTCTATGGAAGAGCGTGCTATCATTTTGCTCAAATTTCTGTAAATTTCGATTTTTCGACTTACTGCTGAAATATTCGAGGTTAATTTCGATTCTGTCCGGCCAGCCATCCGTTGCCACGATAACTTCGAACGGAAAGAGATAGCCACTTGCAATTTTCAGCGTAGGTCGAGCACCTGAATACGACGGTTACTTTCGTTAACAGGCATAATCGGCCAAACGGTTTCGGGGTTATACCCACCTGAAACATTGTTTCATCAATAGCTAGAAAAATATAGATCCGATCGAATTGAAATTTAGTAATTAATTGTAGAATGCCAACGCGCCTATTTTTGCAGAGTATCGTGAGGATCATATATCACTAGAAAAAAAAACCATTTTCTTCAATGATTTCATATTTTAGAAACTATCTGTCAGATTCCGCCTTCAAGCCAGCATTCTACGATGGAGTACTGTATTTTAGCAATATCCGCTTTGTATTTTAGCAATTATTGCTAAAATAAAATTTCGTATCAACTTATCAATAGAACAAGCGCGCAAAAGCTCTAAATTGCACCACATTCTGTTGGCCCCATTTTCGAGATCTTCGTTCAAGGAATTGATTTACTGGCATCTGGCATAATTCAATTTTTTTAAGATACAGTTTGTCATAAAAATCCATTGATATCATTTTCAACTCTAACAAGCTAATACTTTCGGAGATATGATTTTTCTAAATTTCAATAATGAATAGTATTTCTATGTTTTCACAGAATGCTGTACCTACTTAATTATTACACTATGAATTATTATACGATCTGTGTTCTTACATGTCATCTTCTTTTCCTATAGAGATAAATGTCAGAATTATTTCTGGTTCGTTATTCTTGATATAAAATACACCTCCTGTTCTAGAAAACAAAGTATGATTGAATGCAAAATGACCTATGAAATAAGCTCAGCTATCATAGAATTATGAGGATGATATGATATTATACTTTTAAGAAGGTGATAATATAATGACCGTGGATAATCCATATGATGGTGGAAATATATTCTTCGGTAAGATACATAATCAAATTGGGTTCAGAATATCTCCAGTAAAAACAAAACTGCAAATTGTTTTAATCGATATAATATCACAATCAGAGTATATTTGAGGAATGAATATCTCTGAGAAGTTCGTTATTGGGGAGAATCGGTCTGTTTGAATTTAATTTCTTTCATGATGCAGTTATATCGTAAGAATCCATTTATATCATTCCCAGAGACCAATAATGTCAGAGATATGATTTGTCAAAGTTTGAACAGGAGCGCCAAAGCTCCTGTCCACAGGGCTTGAACCAATTTTTTTGAGAAAAATTCAATATCTCGGAAACTTATCGACCCCAGAATTTGATGTTTTCCTAACGAGCAACTATAAAATGAGTTCTTTGAATGTTCAATGGATTTGCACATTTGTTCGAATGCATATTTTAAATAATTTCTGCCCATCTGAAGTTTTGTTCTGCATCGATTTAAAGGATTTTTAATATCCATAAATTCCAGAGTTGCAAATCGTGAAAATATATTGAAATGACGTCACGTGTTTGCTTTCAACATTTTTTTGCATTTAATTAATATTGAGTATTTTTGATAGGAAACACTCAATATCATTGTGTGAATGTTCAGAGATGATTAGCAAAATATAAACTTGTCAATTAGTGACAAGGCAAAAATGATTTGAAGATGGAACATATTCTGACCCACTAGTAAAACTTACTCCAGAGTGTTAGCCATAGAAACAACTTGCATGATTTTATCTACCACGGTGTGGACAGAGCTTAATACATTAAAGATATTTATGTTAGTAAATTGGTTTAATTGTGAGAATCAGGGCCGGTCTTTCCACCTCCTAATAAAGCGACCACTAATTATTTGTTGGCAGCTGGACTTATTCGACAAATAAACTAAGAAACTAGGAAGCGTTATTCTTCGAATAGTTGCTAATGGAAAGTGGTAAGACGGTTATTTCAACAAATAACTATTGGCCACTTTATTAGGAGGTGGAAAGACCGGCCCTAAGTTAAATCAAATCATTGTGTAATATAAGTAAACGATATCAAACACATTCTTATTGCATTAATGATAATAATTCAACAAATTCAGAACGTTCTGCCAATAGTTTCTCGAAATGGGTACTTATGCATAGAGTTCACGAATCAAATTAACACCCAGGGAATTTCAATGATTTGCCAAAAAGCAAGAACAGACATTTCTGTTACCTTTTGGCAGAATGCTCTGAACTTGTGTATTTATTAAAAACAGTATCAGCCATTTTTCAATATTATTTTGGAAATGCTAAACAGCGTTCATGTCCAAAGAAAGATACTATCTGTGCTCTGTGGGAGTCTTTTCTGGATTAATATCGTGGGAAAGGGGGCATATATTTTCACGATTTAAATTACAACTGGGGAGAGAAGGCTGAGTTCCTTATTTTGTCTCAGAGGTGGCGTGAACGTTTATATATATCCTCTTAAGTCGCTATGGGAAGCTTAACACGGCTCAGTTTAGATCAATTTGTCGAAAGCGGTAGAACACTAATGAAGACCAAAATGTCTGAAATGCGTCTGTTCCTGCTTTTCGTCCAATCAATGGAATACCCTGGGTGTTAATTAACTCTATGCATAAGTCTAATTATTATACGAACCCATTTTGAGACCCTATTGGCAGAACGCTTTGAACTTATTGATTTATTAACAACGGTATCAGCCATTTTTCAGTATTATTGATAGTAATAGTATCATGATCATTTAATATTTCCATCGGATGATATTTCATAATATCAGAAGAATTTAACAGAATAGCCTACTGCATATTGTCCCCTGCTATGGTGTAAAAACCCTTCTCCTTTTCAATAAAATTAAAATTACAAATATTTCCTCATGTAAGGCCTTCTATATCCCTCTAGAAACAGCAAATAAACAATTCATGGTGATAGCATTGAAAGAATGTTGTTAGAAAGTCCAGAACCAAGCTTTAATACTCTGAAATGAGCTGAACACTCTTTACCATCAGGCTGTTTCACTCCGGGTGTGATGGCTCTCAAGAAATCATCTGGGGTCATGAATATTTCAGTGCCTTCTGCAGTTGAAAGTTTTACAGTGGCAAAATAACGAAATAGTTTGTCAGGTGTTGAATATGACCTCATTCTATTTTCATATTGTATGATCTATAATAGGTTACATTAGCTTCTTTTGATGAAGACATACTTCTAGATAATAGATAAACGTATGTGAAAATTGGTATTTTGCTCCATTATTGAACACATTTGGTCTATCTTTGTTATAATGTACATTATCAAATTTGGTTACGTCTGAAACTTTTTCGTTCCTCATCACAAAAAACAATGTAAAAGTTACAAGCTATTTTGGAGAACTTTTGTTCAGAATGTATACTGAATATTGTATAGTGTCGTGTAAAAGTGGTTGAGAAATACTGTGAAGATATTTATAGTAGGTTTAAAAACAGGGGATAGACTGATCGAACTATATATGATAGTAAGGAAACAAGATCATTTCACATGATTTTTATATCCCTTTATTGGCTATTATATTTCTGATCACTACAGAACTACTCAATGATTCTGATTATATCTGAAAAAATATAAATGGAATAATTAGTTCATTCACCTCATAGAGCTAACCACAACTACAAATTTATGTTACCATTTTAAGTATTTCCACTACTTAGGGAACATGAAATTATATTGGATATAACTATAATATAAATCCCTAGATCTTGATTCGCAAGAGAAAAGGTTTAACACAAGATATCTTACCTATATCTTGGAACAAAATCAATTAGTTCATCAGAGAGTACTAGGTATACCAAAATACTAATTTTAATTGAGATGATAAATAGGAATTAGAGTCCTAAAAATCCACAATATTTGAGTTCACAAGAAAAATTAGTTCTACATTTATAATTAAGATATTCCATTCATTTAAAGAATGATTGAACACAAAAATATTGATGCAAATCATAGATTATAAAATTAAGTGAAATCTAATTCTTACTATTGTCCTGTATCTATTTTCACGTGTTGAAAAACAAGATTACTTACTTTACGTTCCCTAAATCCAATTTTCTTTTTTTGTTTTTTTTTCTTATTTTCCTCTTCATCATCTGTTTCACTTATGCTGTCTGAATTTGTTTGCTCTTTAATATCCCCACTAAGAGCATCGACTTTTGGCGTGAACTTATCCAAGAACCTGTTGATAAAATGGTTCAAGTTTTCCAACGTTAAATATTTGATTCTCTTACCATTCGTAGTTCAGTGTTGGGATTATCACGCCAAGTAACAAAATAACACAATAAACCTTTGTGAATTTACTTTCAGTTTGTGGTTTGTGACTGAAGTTTTTATAATTTCGTTTTTGTGTGTTCTGAAAATAAAGAGGGCTACTGGTGCAGCAAATTGTTATACGTTCAGGTCGAAGTAGATGATTGTATCTCAGTAGTGTTCGAAGTTGTAGCAATTTGCTGGACATGGTTACAGCCTTATAGCCTGAAACTAAATAGAAAAAGGATGACACCAATCAGTAGGTCATAAGGAAAAACTGAGATCTTCTGAAATTGGTAACAAATTACTTACCAATGTCGAAGTTCCAATTGGTATACTAATCACTAACTGAATTGATTAATAATGTTATGTAAAAATTTATAGGGAAAAATTATATGACGTTAAAAAACAGATTTCTGAACTGATCTTGTAATAAATTTTCCTTAGAATGTTGACAACTAGAACCACAGACTAGAACTAGAAAATAACCTCCAAGTTCAAGTTAGTTCTGATTTTTGAAGGATTAAGGTTAGAACTGTTAGAAGGTTTTTTTGAACTACGGAGCAATCTATGGTTTGAACTACACATATGTCTGGTGTGAACATATCGGTACCATGCCATTAAGGTATAAATACATTTTAGCCGAAACTTCGGATTATTGGTGAACTGTTTTTGCGCGCTTCTTCTGTAAGTAACAAATTGGGCTCGATTCACTAATGAATAATCTGCGGTCAAATCCAATCCTGTCCGATATCGCTGAAATTTCGTGAAAGCCTTCAAAACGTAACTTTACAGCCAAGTTCCAAATTTGAACACGATCGGCTCTATATTGTTGGAGATCTGAGCAGCCTTGGGTGAGTTCAGTACTTGGATGGGTGACAGTTGCCACGACAACTTTCGAACGGAAAGAGATAGCGACTTGCAATTTGCGGGGTAGGTTGCGCATCCGAATGGGACTGTTAAAGTTGTTGTTGGGCATAATCGACTAAACGGTTTCAGAGTTATCCATCTGGAATATTGCAGATCCGATCGAATTGAAACTTGGCAACTAGTTGTAGAATACCGGCAAAGACGTATGCGGAATTTCGTGAGGATCACTAGACAATTTAAAAAAAATCTTGAAAAAATATTATGTATCTGACGATAACTTTAGAACGGAAACAGATACCAACTTGCAAATTTAATGGTAGGTTGAACATGTGAATGCGACATTCAAGTTCATTAACAGACATAATTGGCCAAACAGTTTTGATGTTTTACTCATCGGAAATTCTGTAAAGGTTATTTCAAATGGCGTTGACGCTATAGCGTCGAGCGTCAGCATGAAAATGCACCTTTATTTCCTCTATAACTCAAAATATATGAATCCGATCCAATTAAAGCTCCGCAGTTACTTTTAGAATACCGACACGCTAATTTCCGCGAATTTTCGTGAATATCGTATCAGTAGAAAAAAAAATTTCTTTGCGCCACCATTTTACAATCGATTAACGAATTTCAGCTTGATTGACTTCGTATGAGGCGTGAATAAACAATGGAACATTGGCTAAAAATCTCCTGACTTCACATCAGAGCTTTTAAAGAATTTTTCATTTTGTTAATATGGCAGTGTTGAACACTTGATTGATGAAAAAGTCATTTGTATCCCCTCAAAATGAGAATGACATTCGAAACGTCCAAGCACGTCCAAGTTATCCGATTGTCCCGTTATGACATTCGAGTACCTACCTATTTTTAATTTTCCAAATTTTCATAACATAATATTATGTTAATCGCTAATTTTCAAATTACCGTGAATAAAATCCGCCTTATTAATTCATTAAAGAGCATGTATACCAATATCAATATAATCAAACACAAGTCTGATGCCTCGATCAACTCTTCATCTCTTCAATACATTGAAGATTTACACCAGGCATGGTTGAAAGATCCAAATAGTGTACACTCTGTGAGTAAAAGAATTTCCATATCCAGACATTTGTTAGATCTAAATTTTTATACAGAACTGCTTTTCCTAGCCAAAGGGAGACGAGGTTTCTGAAAGTTTATTATTTTTAGTAACAAAAGTGATGACTATTCTTTATACCTAATGGTTTATGAACATTGTATAGAATATATTTTATATTTCTCCTCGGTTATTGTTATGGTTGTCCCAATAGAAAGATAATTCAAAAATAATGTCAAACATTTGTCAGGTCAAAATTTCAGTTATAAATCATCTGATCCCATAAAATGAATTCATACTCAATTATCTGCGTAATGATTCTTGTGAATTTGTTCAATTTAATATGTGTGCCATCGGCAGCTCTACAAATAGTACAAGACTTTCTCATAAGTTGCTTTCTGACGATTTTTGTACATGCATGTATGTATTTGAAGCTAAATATTATATAATACGAATAATGATATATATCATATATCGTATGAACCGAAGATATCTTCAGAATGTCGACATTTATCATGTATAAAACACAGCGTTATATAGACGGATTATGAATAGGATTAAGCTCCTAAAAGCCTAAGTGCCTAAGGGCCGGTTTCTCAGTTGAAGAGTACAAGGAAAAAACTCGGATTTTTCATGTTTCGAGTAAAATGAATTTTTCTGCCCAAAACTCTATCAATATTTATAGGTACTGCTATAGTACCTCAAAATTTTTGAAAAATATCTATGATTGATATTAAAGCATGGACAAATGTGAATAAATCATTAAACTCAGGGAAAGAATATGTTTATTAAGTAGTTATTCAATCCCAAATAACAAACTCCTAAACAACAGGGGGAAAACCAGTTAACTTCACGTCTTCAACCTAATAAAATCTATTGACGATCCAACACAAGGAAGGTGCTGTAATTAATTCCTCTTTGGGAGATTTTCATAATAGATCTGAGCTTTCCGCCCACAAAAATTCTTTAAATGCGACAGGTCCGGATGTTTTTCTTTAGAAATCGGTTATTTGGCATAAGACGCATGAGGCAGGAAATAAAATTCATCTGGGCCAAGCGTTCCCACAGTTTCTTGAGGATCCCGTGCTCAACATTGAACGGGGTAATAGGCAAGGCGGGTTAAATGGGAGAAGCGAGGAGCTAATGTTGCCTGGTCTTTCCTGGCAGCGCTAGGAAGACCTGGTTTTTCCCATGCATACTTGATGTTTTGAGGCATTTTCCCTATTCTGGATGTCTCATCGGATCCAGCACTTTTCAAGACAGAGGAATTCAAACTCATTTTTGATAAAAAATCGAGTTACCTGGTTTTTCCCCTGTACTCTTCAATTACTAGTTAACCCAAGGTTGCGAGTAACCCAAGTGTTACGCGTTCATGCAGGTAGCTAAACACTATAGGTATAGCTAACTCAAGGTTGCGAGTTGCGCAATCGCTTAGCTATAATCATTAATAGGGGACGACAAGACAAGAATTCTTGTCTAGATAACAACTTCTTGTCTTGTCTTGAGAAATAGTCAAGAAATTTAGAAATATCTTGTCTTGACGTTTTCTTCACATGTTATCTCTTGTCTTGACTCAAGAAATTTCTTGATTAACCGGTGATTCCCCGGCGAACTTCCCCGATCTTAATCGTTTTCTAACAAAGTGGTGGTCTTATTTTACTATGATTGACAGTGATTCTTCAGTAATAAGATTACGTCTGCTGAGACAACAAAATAGATAAATTAGCCAAATATATACCATGTTTTCACAAAAATAACAAGTGTTTACCTGAAAATGAAGAATTTCGGGTCGTTATTTGACATAGAGTTATCTCAAGGAGAGCCTTATAGAATTAAGCAAGGTTTAATGTTCAAATTAAATAAAATGTAGTTTGAGATTTATTATAATAATTTTTATAATACTCACTTTAGTGCACGTCGCACATCACAGAGCCAAACCAGAGAAATACAAAAATACTCTGCCAAATTATGGGCACAAAGTTCCCGCAAAATGTTTTTCATTACCTCCACATCACAATAGTGAAAAGTGCATGTATTGTATCGGATTTTTTTTTTTTTAGCTAAAACGGTTTAAAATGATCTAGATAGTAAAAAAAAAATCATTTGAGAAAACAAAATTTTTTGTCTGGGTGTGGTATGTTTACTCGAAATGCTCGTATTTTTTTGAGAAAAATTTCTTCCCTGATAAACGGGGAGGTGGGATAATATACAGAAGAAATCGCTTTATTTATTGAAAACTTAATGAAAACCTAATTGCACATTTTTTTATTTTTATTAAGGAAACATATAATTTTATATTGTTCAATCCTAATGTTAAATAGCGAAAAGGCTATTTTTAAGAGCAGTTTTAACAATAACAAAGCCAAGAAATCAGCTCGGCGTTGACTCCATAAGAATCTTATGTGCCTTAATTCAAAACTAATGAATTCCGATGTAATGTTAAATTTGATATTTTTCAAAATCTAGTTTGCAATTTCTAGTTTCAACAGGATTACGACTTTTTATTTTTTATTTACATTTTACAATGTGTTCAATAAATTTAAATATAATTATTATCTTTTTTGCGCGTATGTTCTGGGGAACATCGCGTTATCATTTTGCCCAAATGTCTGTAACTTTCGAATTTTTTGACGAAAATGGTCTCAAACGATTTAGTTCGACTCCCCAATGAAGAATTCGAGGTCAAATTTGATTCCGTCCGGCCGGCCGTTGCCACGATAACTTGAGAACGAAAAGAGCTAGCGACTTGAAATTTTCAGGATGGGTGGCGCATCCCAATACGACGGACAAGTTCGTTAATGGGCATAATTGGCCCAGTGGTTTCCGAGTAATAATTTTGTTTTCAACCAATATAAATCCGATCGAATTGAAACTTGGTGAGTAGTTGTAGAATATGATCCTAAGCACGTTTCTGAAATTTTGTGCGAATCGTATGGCTAGAAAATTATTAAAAAATGATTAAACAATATTTTTGTTGTCACGATAACTTGAGAACGGAAAGAGATAGCCGCTTGAAGTTTTCAGGTTAGGATTTGCATCAGAAGGCGACATTTCAGTTAGCTTATGAGCATAATCGGCAAACGGTTTTAGAGTTATAGCCATCTGAAATTTCGTTGTTTTTTGTTCCTCATTAACTCGAAAAATACTAAACCGATTGAATTCAAACATGGATATTAGTTGTAGAATTCCAACGCGAAAATTCTTGCAAAATTTCGTGAGGATAGTATTTGTAGAAAATTTTTAAAAAATCATTGAAAATTGGAAAAAAAATTCTATATATCAGTAACTATTCGTTTGAAATTGCTGAAATTTTGCAAGAGCCTTCATAACCTAACTCTACTGCCAAGTTTCAAGTTTTAACACGATCGGTTAAATATTGTTGGAGATTCGAGCATTCTTGTGTGAGTTCAGTAGATGGGTGACCGTTGCCTCGATAACTTTCGAACGAAAGGATATAGGGACTTGCAATTTTCAGGGTAGGTTGCGTATCCGAAAGGGAGAGTTGAGTTCGTTTTTGGGCATAATCGGTCTAGCAGTTTCCGAGTTATACCCACCTGGAATATTAACTCCTTGATAACTCAAAAAATAAATATTCGATCGAATTGAAGCTTGGTAACTAGTAGTAGAAAATCAACATAAAGACGTGTTTAAAATTTTGTAAGAACCGTACCCCTAGAAAATTTGAAAAAATGACGAAAAAAAAATTTTAAGAACCGTACCCCTAGAAAATTTAAAAAAAATCACGAAAAAAAAATGGTTCAAGCACTGACGTGAAGTCAGAAGCTTTTGCGCGTATGTTCTATTGTCCATTCTTCTGTATTGGACAGTCTTAATCGAATTTACCATGGTAAATTATGTTGTCCATTCTCCTGTATTGGACACTTAATTCGAATTTACCATTGTAAATTCGAATTAAGATTGTCCAATACAGGAGAATGGACAACATAATTTACCATGGTAAATTCGATCAAGACTGTCCAATACAGAAGAATGGACAATAGAACATACGCGCAAAAGCTCCTGACTTCACTTCAGTGCTTGGACCAATTTTCACAAATAAATGCGTTTTAGCGTGTTCATTGTTAGTCAAGATATTTCAAGATTTCTTGACAAGAAATCTTGGTATTGACATTCAATTTCTTGTCCTGTCTTGAAATCAAAAATTACTTCTTGTCTTGAAATCAAGACAAGATCTTGAAATTTGCAAGAACTTGGCGACCCCTCATCATGAACGCGTAACACTCGGGTTACACGCAACCTTGAGTTAACCCGCAATTGAAAAACCAGACCTAAGACAAGTAACCTTGTCAATCTAGTCAATTTGTTGACTTGGATCCCTAGCACTCCTGATCTTTCAACCATTGAACACGTCTTGGACATTATGGGGAAAAAATTACTCCATCCACAGGCTCTAGTGGCACTACGGCACGAGGCACAAGTAGGTAGCCTGGGATGAGATACCTTGAGAGGAAATCGATCGTCTCATTAGGGGTATGCCCAGACTTGTTTCCGAGGGCTTAAGAGATCGTGGAGCCACAGCACATCATTCATTTTCACATTTTGTGGATTTTGTCTGAAATTTTGATCAATTAAACCCTAAAAGACATGAATCCAATTTTTTTTAATGAATTAATTATTACTGGGTGTTCTTTCTTCTATGTCACGAAGTTTTCATATCGGTTCTTCCTGTACCTAAATCCCAAATATAATGATATTTTCGAAGAAGTCCATGCGTTATTCATATGTCCAATTTATGTTTCTGTTGGGCAATATACTGTATAACTAATGAGCACCTATACATTTTTCAGTCTTGGGCTTTATATTTCCAAAACTCAGCTGCAGAGGGTGCAGGCTACACCCCGAAGCATCCTTCAGCTTATATCGGTAAGAATGAGATGCATCTTACTGACTATTTGCAGAAATATGGACAATCCCAAGTTCATTCTCATTCACAACCAGCAACGGGGTTTTCACAGCCATCTAGTGCCCCTTCAGCTTACGATGCCATTGAGGATCATGCAGCCATTAAAAGTCTCGTGAGAAGCTATCAGGTAGAAAATGTAGAATAATAGTTAGGTTAGGTTAGGTTATTATACTTACTCCTTATTCATTATTATCCTTATTATTATTATACTTACTCCTTATTCAACCAATAAATAGAATTTTTTGCTGCGTCTTTATCAGATAGTAGGGAGGTGTTCTCTAAGAGTATATTATTGCAACGCCTGATCTATGTGCTACAGGTTGCAATGATTTGATTTGAAGAGTTACACTTGAGTAATACCAGTAAATACCCGCACATAGGTAGGCGAAATATGTAAATGAAATGTTATTCCTTTCTATTCCTCCTAGCATAACCTGCCTAGGTATATGTGCACATTTGAAACACTAGAAAAGTAACTACAGTCTACACTCTTGTCCACTACAGTTTTTGTCGACTGACATATCTTTTCGCAAAACAAAGTTTCCATCTTCAAAGACATTCAGATACGTATACAGAAACATACAGTGTGATACAACTTAACACCTCGATTTTCTGGCTATAAAATGAAAATGTGGAAATTCACGCGGACCTGTAAATTTCTGATTCGAGGGGGACAACTTTTCCGCTCTTTGCCTCCCCGTTACTCCAAACCCCTAACGGGAGCTAGTAAGCACAACCCCTTGATTTTGAATAGGGATGAGGGGTGTTACAATACCTAATTTTGAAGATCCATCGATAAGGAAATGACGTAAAATAGTGGAGGAGTACTTATTACTTTTGAGATTAGTTTATTAAATGCTGGAAACGGGCACCATTCACTTCCTTGCAGTAATATAAGTTTTGCTGAAAACGTTCACGTACATTACTCAAGATTTCTGGTGTAATTTGACGGCATCATTAATGATCCGAGTTCGCAAACAATCTAGTGACTCGGGCTGGGTAGCGTATATCTTGGATTTCAGGTGAATCCATTGAAAAATGTTCAGTGGAGCCAGATCAGGTGATCTGGGTGGCCACTCCATATGTACCCTTGTTCCTATCCATGCGCGAGGAAAATTTTCATCTAAGAACTGACGCACCGGTTGAACGAAACGAGGTCATCTTGTTGAAAAATTATCGTTTGATGGTCTTCTGCATTCTCCAATATTTGCGCGAGGGCTGGATACATAGCGTTCTCCAATAGATCTGAATAAATTTGGCCAGTGAGATTAACGGGTATAAAAAAGCGCCGATTATGTGATTTTCATAAATACCCACCCAAACATTTAATTTTTGGGGACACTGAGTATGCACCTCACGAAATAATCTTGGATTTTCATCTGACCAATACCGACAGTTATACCGGTTTGCAATGCCGTTAAGGTAAAATGAACACAAGTCCGAAAAACCGATATCGAAGAAGTAGTTTTGATTACCGTTAATCATTTCACTGACCACTTTGCAGAACTGGAGTCGGCGATCGGCATCATCCTCATTCAGTTCCTGAACCAATCGTAAAGGATGGAATTTATGTTGTTTCAGGATTCTCATGATTGTTGTGCGTGAAACACCAGATACATTGGACAATGTCCTTGTACTCAAGGTCCATTGCTACATGACCTAAGATAGCACGACCCTCGCTTCGTCTCTTTCATGCATCCTCTTTTTGTTTCCGACTGAACCAGTAGCGTCAAATTTGGCAACCAGTTGCACAACGTAAGCAGCGGATAATTCACGATAGACTAAGGTAAATCAAAAACATGGTCTGTCTTCTTTTTTGGACAAGAAATCAATACTTTTTTGCACAAAACTTAACAACATAACTACTACATACCTTTGAAATGAATATTTCATTATCGATGGATATTTTGAAGCAGGAATTTTCGGGTCAGATAGTACTCGATACGATCTTCAAAATTAGTTATTGCAACACTAGGGGCAACATCAAGGGGCTGTGCTCACCCTCGTTAGAAGGTTGAAGTTACGGCGATGAAAAAAGCGGAAAAGTTCTTCCCCCTTGAATCAGAAATTGACGGGTCCAAGCGATTTTCCACATTTTCATTTTAAAGTCGGAAAATCGAGGTGTTCAGTTTTCGTTGGATCAGTCTGTATGTCAGACGACAAAAACTGTACAGTTGTGTTCGAAAATTAACTCCACGGAGTAGAGTAGAGTTTTTGAAGGTTTGACAGATTTACTCTGGAGTTACTCTGACACTGACACTGACAGTGACAGAAGGTGCCAATATCGGAAAATAGGTTATGTTGGTTTAAGAAAGATCCTATTATTATTGTTTTCTTCACATATATGTAACTCTAGTCATAAATATATATTGTGAGCAGTATTAAAACTATTAAATTACCTCACAAAACATTCATAAAACAGTGAGACAAAGATACTAGATTTTCCGTCCCATAAGTTGTCAATTTTGACAGGAGTAAAATGAACTCCGAGTCGAATACTCCGACTTTTCGGACGACAGTCACAGAGTAAAATTTACTCAACCTTTCAGTTTTCGAACGCAATGGAGTAAATATTAGTCTACGGAGTTAATATTCGAACACAACCTAGGGGACAAGAATGCAGTTACTTTTGTAGAGTTCATAATAGGTCCACAGTGAACTCAAACTAGAATACACATTTGAACCCTCAGATATTACCTGCCGTTTCGTTTTTCATAGGTTAGAGTTTTTGATGCAAGTTATTGTTATTATTAGAACCAGGTCGTGTGGCTTGGTTCAACCCTTTAGAACTGCGACCGATACGATCTTCTGTTCGATTACTCTACTTATCCAATCCAAGGAATATTATCAGTGATGTTATCATACCTGATTAGGTCCTTAGGATCCATGGATATTTCGTTGTGAGGATTTAGAACTGGCTCCCCCATTAATAAAATTCGTAGGCTGACCAGCTCTGGACATTTGGAAACGGCTGTTTCTTTTTCCAGTCCACAGAGCCTGGATGTTTCGTCTGCTGACTTGCCGGAAGGTACAAGTGGTATTTGTACCGACAGTCCCCTGTCAGCAGTCCCACCATTTACCGAAGCTAAGCTCGTGGGCACTGCAGGAGCAACTGTCTGGTGTAGGCTGGTGAGAAATCCACCAATATTTTTGCTGGACGCTGCCCTGTAGTTGTATTTTTCAAACCCACAGAAGAGTTCTGGTCTCCTTCAATACCACTGTGCCCTGGCATCCATAGAAGAGTTACCACATTGCCTCTACCCATGATATTCTAGCATTCCCAGGATAGTAGAGAACCCTGGATGGGTGATTCCAAGTCAGTGTGTTCTAGTTGTGCACCCCGTTGAGGTTCCTCTTCAGACACAAATATAGACAGATAGTGTCTCTGCCTGTAAGATCGAGGGCTCATGTCACAGGGACATAGAGGTCCTCAGTTTCGGCCCACCCTAATACCTGTATCCTTATCTGATTTGGTCCATCCGTATACCAAATGGATGACTTTTTGTCCAATCGGTTAACGAGGTCCAGCACGTACTCAAATGGTCTCTTATGACCATAGCAAAGGGTGTTTCGAAATCGAATGTGGTTGGCATTACATCTAAGGGCTTTACCAAGAGGTAGACAGCATAATGCGGTATCTTCTTTTCCATATCTACGGCCAGACCATCTGCATGTAATGAAGTTCCCCGAATTTAGTCTGGAATAACCATAAAATTGATAGTATATTCTGCTCCGGCATCCCACCAGTGGCGTAACCACGGGGGAGAAGATGAAAAATTCAAATATTTACAAACATAAATTGAGCTGCCTATTTCCGATGATGAAATTATCCATCAACTGGCGCAACGACCTAGCAGGTGTAGATGTTGGACTTTAATGCCCATTAATTTTGGAGAAAACATATCTTGAGAATCTATAAATCTGAGAGTTCTCCTTATCACAGCCATCAATAATCGATTGATAACATTTAGGTTATTCCATAGGATAAAGGATATCTTGCTGCCAATCTAGACCCTCTCGGAATAACCAATAGAAATCGGAAAGACAAAATAGAAAAGTGGAAGATAGACTCAGGTTTCTACAAGAGAGGTCTTGGTAAGATTAACATGAAGAGCTAAGTTGCAGGTAGCTTCCTCTAAATGAAGCTATATTATCTATCTTGAACTGCCTATACAGGTGTAGTGATATTTAAAAATGAAAGAATGGAGAAAGTACTGGACTTTCCGCATTTGTTCATTTCATTATTCTAATAATTTTCACTGTTTTTGATACAAACAACGGTGCATAGTATTACTTTTTAATCGGAATTCTGCCAGTTTGTCTCTCGTTTTTTCTAAAAATTCATAAGATTTCAACGAAATGTCTTCCCGTTTCGAATGAATTCTTGCAGAACGTCGTGAGACGTTGAAGGAATCTGAAACCCGAAAAATTGTCACTTTTCCCGATCCTTTTCTGTAGGGACGGGCTGAAGACAAATTTGGGGAGAGGGGGTGAAATATCGAAAATTTTTCAACTGTGCATTGAAGGATTAGATAAAACCGAGAGTGACGGGGGGAGGGGTTTCCAACTGCTTTGAAAATTTCCCAATTCCGTTCAACATTGTGGAGGGTCTCTTTGGTCTGGGTTCCTGGTCACGCGGGACTCATAGGAAATGAGGAGGCCAACACACTTGCCAAGAAAGGGGCACAATCCCGCTTTATTGGCCCGGAACCTTATTGTGGAGTTGGTAGACTACAAAAGTGAATTCCGGACGAAAGAAGAGACTGAGAGAGGTATTTTCTGGAGATATCTCCCCGGAATGCATCACTCCAAGAAATTCCTCCAGAACTTTGATACTGTCAGATCCAATAAATACTTGGACCTCGGTAAGAACAAGCTGCACCTCCTCAATGGCTTCCTCACAGGGCACTGCGGTCTCAGGAATCATATGATGAGATTAGGGCTAGCTGAACTGACGAGTGCAGATTCTGTTGGGAGGAGGATGAAACTCCTGATCACCTGACAACGGAATGCCGGCCATCTCAAACCAACGCAAGGAATGCTTCGGGCAAGAAATCTGCAGCAGCGAAGACCTATCCTCCTTGAAGCCATCCCAGATACTGGAGTTCATTAGAACTCTGGAACTGGAAGGCGAGCTGTAGATGGTAACGACATCGACAGCTCTGAAGGGGGGGGCACAATAGACCTTAAGGTCACAGTGCAACGTTACCTCCTACAACAATATACAATATATACATTATGTATTTACGTTGCTAAATTCAATAGAAATAAAAGCTTTCACTGCTGTGAAATATCATGTAATTAGTTTTAAATGATTCTGTGTCCATGTCATCTAGGTATAGGGAGATAATAACTTGTTAAGAATTTAGTATGATGTAGTCTGATGAAGTCGTTGTGTCGACGAAACGCGTGACGCGTTATATTGAATAAATAAGTGTAAATCGTATATAATTTTTCATTTAGACCCTTGATTTGAATGACCAAAAGATCGAATAACGCTCGCGATTAGGTGGATCACTCCTGAGATGTTGAATAATGTTGGAAGAAATTTTTAGTTGAGGTTAGGATGTTGCCAAGGCGTTCAGGGTGAACACTTTGAACATCGTCCGATATTACTGAAATTCACTGGAAATGCATACTGTCACTGAAGAGCGTTCCAAAATTACTTAGTTCGGACTATGTTAATAAAATTTCTTGCAAATGTTTCATTATTGATGTAAGACAGTCACATTGCCAAGGAATCAAGTCAAAGAAATCATTACTTCTGGGTGTATTATTTCGAATATCACTGCGTATGTTATATGTTAATTAAGTTAAGGCAGAAAAATATCCATGATGAAATTTTCATTTATTACTACACTCATAGACAGTTTGTTTTGAAGAAGAGGTCCGCAATTTCACAAATCACAATGTAAATATTTTGGTGGGAATATAATACTATTCGGAACAATGTACTTAATTGAGATTTGAATTAATTGTTCGAATTTCAGACCAGCCCGAGAAATCGCAGCAAAAATTTTGGATGCCGCACAACACGTACCTGGGACCGGATCAGATGAAAATAAGCGAGATAATAGATAGATGTGAAGAGGTTTATACGAATCATATAGGTGCCGAATACCGTTACATAAACGATTCCGAAAAAATTGATTGGATAAGGCAACGATTAGAGCCCCCTGGAATACTGATATTATCCAAGGATAAGAAAATCAAGCTTTGGGAGCGACTAGTTCGTACAACAGTGTAGGAAAATATATTTTCTTCATTCTAGTACGCCATATTATAAACCAGTACCTAAAAGTAGATATGAGAAAGGGGTCGTGCTCGCAATAGGTCCAATCGTTCTGAATATTCTATATTTTTAACTCACAAGACATCGAGCCAGGATAAGGATGGGGGACTAGGTTGAATTGAAAAGACTAGGTTGCTCTTAAGGCTTAGGAATTAAATTTAATTTGATCAGAGTTAGTTTTCACTGATTCACCTCGTTTATCAGCAGTTAACAATCAACGCTGTCTACTACGGAAATAGTTGGCGACATTGTGACGGTATAAAACTCTGTCACGTTGTTTTCGTAGTTAAGCAATCCGTGATGCGTTGAACGTGAATGGATGATCGCGTTATGGCTTGTTGGATTATTAATATTAGTTTATTTCGAGTCTAAATTAGAAACGTTTTGTTTTATGAATCCGTATTGATTTTCCGTATTTAATAAATCAATATATTATAGAAATCATTTTAGCATAATTTTTTTTGTTGACTACCGTGAATTTATCGTTTCAATTCTGTGTGACCAGAATTTCCTGTGGTCATACGATTATACTCTATAGTATCGGGGATTATCTAGTTATCTTACATACGAAGCTCTCGATCACTTCTTATTGTTCTCGTAATATTCCTTTGCTCTCAATAGTTGGGATAAAAGAAATGGTGGTCTGAATGTCTCTTAACAGATTGTGTGATTATTTGTAAGGATATCCGTCAAGTGACGTTTTTGGCTGGGGTGAAAAAAACTCGCTGTTACAGTCTTCTGTGGGGTTGCATGCATACACATGTTAAGTTGAGGCTATTGTTGGATTGACGTGAAAAATAAACCTTGCTGAACCCTTTGAATATTTTTATGTTTGATGTTGTACTCGGACTGATCCCTACATTACCTATACCGTGTCTAGAGAGATCGTGAGTTCCAGTTGGAAGAACCTATACTCATCACCTGGAAGGGTCCTGATCATCCATCATGAAGAATACCTTAAATTTTCCCTGGAAAATATATCTAAGCTAAGTGTTTTCTTTGTGATCAAAGGAATTTTTCTATTTTAAACCTTCAAAAACCAACTGTATCAATTATCACCCTATATCCCAGGAAGCATAATTGTATCATTGACCTCCCAGTCAATATTTATGTAGGAAATACCCCAAACAAGGCAGTTGTGATGTTACATTAGACCGATGTAATGTCGGCGACGCAGGACTTAGCTCGGTTAAGGAAGCCTTAGCTGCAGGGGATCGAGAGGGGAAGAGACCCTATGGAGGCTAGCAACCCGAGCTGAGGAAGATCAACCATGAGACCCTGTCAGCTAATAGGGAATCGACCTAGGCTGCAGCACGAGCTACTCACTCGATCGGTATTGGTCTAACATAAACAACAGAGGACCTCGCAGCTAGTCAGGCAGACATCCTAAGGGGGGTCAGTATTACAACATACTGGTCAGGCCAGTCAGGGGGAGGTTTCTTGAGAGGCATAATCACGTAGTAGATTAAGTTTAGCTGAAAGTGACGTCTGCAGATTTTGTCAAAAGAAGATGTGAACTCCTGCATTCTGCATTGAAAGCCAATGGAAAGAATCCTTGGCCCACGAAATCATGAAAGACGGAGGCATATCCCTCCTGAATCCGTCTTAGTTGCCGAACTCCTGATTCACGTGTTACTAGTCATTTTATTGGACAGCAGATGGTATTTTATTTTTATCTTATGTGAAATATTTGTGTGTGCAAGTACGAGGCATGGGCCACGAAGGAGTCCACCGCCAAGACTCCTGCGTGGCTTGTGCAGCACTGCCTTCAATATCAAGTGCCATGTGAAATTTGAAGTATCAAAAAATATATTGCAAAATTGTTTTTTAGGTTTGAGGCATTTTTAGCGAAGAAGTGGGCTTCTGAAAAGCGATTTGGTATAGAAGGATGCGAAGTTTTAATACCAGCCATGAAGGAGTTGATAGATATATCGACGTTTCACGGAGTTGAGAGTTACATCATCGGTATGTCCCATAGAGGAAGACTGAATACCCTAGTAAATGTCTGTAGGAAACCTCTTTACCAACTCTTCGCACACTTTATCGGACTGGAGGCTGCGGAGATCGGAGCTGGGGATGTCAAGTACCATTTGGGTACTTTCGTGAAAGTGTAAAGTATTTTTAGTTCGCTTTAAGAAGAATAAAGAATCTATAGAATCAAAAATAGAACACACTAAAAATATCAATTTTGCTCATAAATTTGCGACCTCAATCCGAGGATATGAAATATAGAAATCAAGATAGTGTGGAGAAGTATATTTAAATGGGAAAGTTTCACTCTACGTCTTCTAGCGAACAGTACTCCTTTAGAAGAACGTCGATGATATTTTTCATCATGGCTAGGTCTTCAGCTTGGAGTCTCGTTTTCTGCCGTGCTGTCTTTATATTAGCATTCCCTCCTGCATCCTCAAATGCGTCCCTTCCATTGACGACTAGCTCTGGAATATCTCTCACCTGTTCCGTTCTTCACTGGTTGCAGTTTGAACCTTTTTCGACTCGGAATGGGACAGCTTTCACCTGCTCCATTTCCGATGCTGCGACTTCTTCAACTCACAATCCAGGCATTGGAGACTGGAGGTTTGCGACATCTTTCACCTGCCTCCCATCCTGTTCTTCTCTCCTTTGATTCGTCAAGTGTTACTGTTGGTTTGGAACATCTCCACATGCTCTTCAGCTTTTTCTTCTATCCTCTATGGCTCTTGAAACTGTAGCAAGATTCCTCTCTTCTTGGGATGACTAACATGGTCTCGTAGGTTTTGCTTCATGATAAAGTTGAGATTTGGGAGATTCTCACACCACAGAACATGCAGTCTACCCATATATCCCCTTCTTTCTGGTCTGGATCTTCGATATACCAGAGACAGTTGTTCATGTTGCTTGGGTATCCACTTGTGGCACCCCCTTTGTGCGGCATTGTCCCTGATGCCTGGTCCGACTACGGGTTGTTCTTATGAGCGTTGATTTCCTATGCGACGGACAACTCGTTCTCTCTCCTCCTCGATGTCTTCGTCGGAAGCTTTAGCTTCTCGTATGGCCGATGTCCGTCTCCTCAGCATACGGCCATGGTGTTTCACATGCTGTCATGTCTAGCACCAACTACAGACGTGCCATGGTGATCCCCAGATAGCAGCTGTTTTCCGAGGCTTCGTAGATTGTGATTCATCATCGTTTTAAGGTGACCGGAGTCCGTCACCTTAAGGCCACTAAAGGGTTTGTCACTACAGGTTGAAATAAATAGAGCTGGAAAACACTGCCGAAATTCAAGCCATTTCTTTTAAGCGTTTTAAGCGTACACCGTAAGCAGCTGAACCAGCTGGATGTTTTTTGCCCGTACATCCATATTCCGGGGCGGCGTATTTTACAATACATATTTTACGTATTTTACAATACATAATTAAAAGTTCTAGTGAAAGCCATAGGTGGTGTCCCCACAAATCACTGAATATTATCGAATTAATCAGGGTTAAAGATTTTTTTGGTTGAATATTTATGTAATTTTCATATTCCAGGATGAACCGTGCCAACAACAAAATCATTAAAGTTAGTCTGGTTGCAAATGCTTCCCATTTGGAGCATGTAAATCCAGTGTGCCTAGGGAAATGTCGAGCCGAACAATTTTTTTTGGGTGATAAAACAGGAGATACAGTAAGTGAAAAATGTTCACAGGTGTATGAAATAAACGTCATCCCCCGCTCCTATATATGTGTAGTAGCGACAGTTCCAGAGTATGCGAGTACGCTCTCGATCCCTTTGGGGCAGGTTCTCTCAAAGTAGGGTACGCGAGAAGATTTACGTAATGGTGGTGTGCGAATTATACATAATTAGTTAGTTAAGGGGTTCGCTGTCATCTGGAAAGTTTCATAGGGGTTCGTGGAGCCAAAAGTTTGAGAAAGCCTGCTCTAGAGCGTTCCGGTTGCCTCCACCGAATTCTGTAATAGTCAGGGCCGTCACCAGACTTGCTCGTCACAATACTTAAAAATATTAAAACCTTGTGAGAACAATACAAGTAATGAGTAACTGAAGGTAGGTTATGATTCTTGAATAAAAATGTTTGAATTAATTATTGCCATGAAAAGAAGCAAAATTAGTATGTATACCTATGGAAGTGGAAGGAATTATTGAAAGATAAAGAACTGTCTTGGCTTATCAATGATTATTTTTTATTTTCGGTTCCCAATGTTCTTATATATTCAAGCGGAGTCCAGAACTGGACAGACATCAAAGCACTGATTGTTTTTATTCAGGAGGCAGGTATGAAATATGATCTGAATATATAGAAACTCCGAGAACATCTTGAGGTCTTGTGAGTGTCAGAAGAACCAGTTGTACTATGTGCAGGTTTTGTTACTTTAACTGTAAATCTGAGGCATATATCTGTTAGTTTTTACCCAACAATGAATGGTGGCCGCTACCGTCTGACTAGAGAATTGGTTTCCTAGCTCAGGAGTGTGCTCGGGCCCTAACGATTCTTAATCCGACGCTCTAACCAACAGAGTTGTGTCACTGATAAGGGTGTCCCGAAATGAAACTAAAGAAAATAATAGTATATTCTACGTAAGAAAATTTTATATTAAACTCAAAAAGCACTGTGCAGTCAAGAGCATTTGCACGCATATTCCATTGGTTATTCACGCCTCAAGTCGATCGATCGAGCTGAATCGGTACCCGATTGTAAAATGGCAATGTCGAAGATATATTTGGAATTTGGTAGGATTCTGTAATATGATATTGACGAAAATAGCAAAAATTAGCGGGTCGGCATTATACCAGTAATTACCAATTTTCAATTGGATCGGATATGTATATTCTGAGTTATAGAGGAAATAACAACAACATTTAAGATGGGTATACCTCCAAAACCGTTTGTGCGATTGTGCCTATTAATGAACTTAGATGTTGCATTCGGACGCGCAATCTACCCTGAAGATTGCAAGTCGCTATTACTTTCGTTCTGAAGTTCACCAACGGCCTGCCGAACCTAATCGTTTAAGACCATTTTGGTAAAAAATTCGTAAATTACAGAAATTTGGGCAAAATGATAGTAGGCTATTCCCTAGAAAATGCGCGCAAAAATAGTACGAAAACTTCGTGAAAAACGTACATCGGGAATGGCTCTGTTTTCAAAATAAAGGCCGTTGAAGTGAATTCGCCTAATTTTTCATTTCAGGTAATGCCTATTCTGATACATGGTGACTCATCATTTTGCGGTCAAGGCATCGTGTTTGAATCAATCCAGTTGTCTGATTTACCCCATTTCACTTGTCACGGTACGATGCATATCGTTGTCAACAATCAAATAGGTTTCACGACAGATCCTCGCTTTTACAGGTCCTCACCGATGTGTACAGGTAAGAAAAAGGATCCACTTCATCCATTTTACTTATTCAAACCCGTTGTGCGATATGACTTAAGACCGGTCAATTAATCAATTATATAGGTACTTAATTATATTATTATATATGTTTATACCACCCCTCCTAGGTCTTCCCCAAGGAAATTATTTATAGTAGATAAACCTTCAGGAATTCATTGGCAGGAAAAATCGAAAAATAATACTAATCAAAATTTACCGATTCCCTCTACAAGTGACTGTTTCATTTCGTAATTTCAATATTATCATTATTACATGTGAACTAGTTGAACAATATTTCGGTGAACGTTTTTTGATTGAGCATCATAGCTCAATTGATCAAATAAGTACTCCGATTTTCATGTAAATCCGTCGAATCATGTTATTGAGAAATATGTTATATATTGAGTTGCCGCTCTGTCATACAGATGGAGGCACAAATAAAGAATTTTGATTTCTTTGAGTAGGTACTAACATCGAAAGGTATCTTCGAACTTTCCACTCTTGTAAATAATAGATTCAAGATTAGTTTTACTGGTGCAGATGACGTTTACTGACGTTCGTACCGATAATTCAGAATTATTTCTGGATACCCCTGACTGAAGAAAACCCAAACCATCCCCAAGACATGTAAATATTAACTCTGGAGGTGTCTCCAAGCCCATTAAGCCTTCTAGAGTCACATAATACTTTTTTCTGAACAGGAAATCGCTAAGAACATATTAGTGTTAGTTGTCTCATAAATTTTGGAGGTACATGTATCTTGCTTAGTGGGAGAGCAATTTCGTGGAACTATAGTGGTCCTTAGAATGGGGTGCACTATTGCTAATTACCAATAACTAAAAAGGGCACACAGTGAAATATTCATTGATTTTAACAAATATTCCCCATGTTCACAGGGAATATTTATGGTTAAAATCAATGAGTATTTCACCGTATGCGTTTTCAGTTCGTAATGGTCTTATATAAAAGTAGACGGCCTAGCAGTCCCTGACCCTCTTACGACAAAAGAATGAACGTCACAGAACATCGCTCAAGGTTTCTTATTCTTGCTATAGTGCAATGACGCTATGTTACTAGGCATAAGCTCCATTTGTCTTCTGGCGTCATAGCAATATATATATGAATATCGATGACGTCACTGCTTGGTAATGGGAAATGGTAGAAAAATAAGAATTACGGGAAAATGTTCCTTAAAGAATAAATTACTTTGACCTATCAAACAATTTTTCAATATTCCTGAAGGGGGAGAAAATAATCCATTATTCCATACCTTTGACGCTCACTGTGTATACAGGGTGAGTCTTTAAGTTGTACATTAATTTTAACTATAGATTCTAATCGTCGAAGGAAACACTTTCTTCATTTACCATTTTTCAAATTCGGATCAGGTAAAAAGATACAGGCTGTTGAAATTTCAGTTTTTATCTTGTAGCTTTGACATCCTTTTTCAGAATAAAATGAATGTTGGTGTGAAGTTTCCTATAACTATGATACATATTTTTCAAATATTAGTTTTTTCTACTTCTACTGGTTTTATAGTTATAGACTCCTGGATTCATAAAACTAAACGAAATTAGCATAAAGAAAGCAGATAAAGTTTCTCTCATTTCAAGAACATTACATCGTTTTAGAACATTAAAGTATTCTTCATCATTTTTCGTTAAACGCACCGTTTTCGAGATACTCTTCATTGAATGTTATAAAATGGGAAACCCCCGAATCAAGCTGTAAACCACGTTACCATACCTTTTTTCGTCTACCAATAATGTGACAGATAATTTATATGCGAGTGTATCAGCACCTTGTGAAATATTTAAACCCTTGTATCTTTTTACCTGAGCCGAATCTGGAAAAATGGTTAATGAAAGAACTGTTTCATTTGAAGAGAGGAATCTATGGTTAAAATTAAGGTACAACTTTAACGCTCGCCCTGTATATATTTTTGACAATGTAGTAATAATATTCTGAACGTTCCAGATGTGGCACGAGTTGTCAATGCACCAATATTTCACGTAAACGCCGACGACCCAGAAGCAGTGTACAATGTCTGTAGGGTGGCAGCAAATTGGAGGAAAACATTCAAGAAGTGCGTGGTGATAGACTTGGTTTGCTATAGAAGAAGCGGTCACAATGAGATAGATGAACCGTCATTCACACAACCTCTCATGTATAAAATCATCAGACCCAAACCTCCGGTATTGCATGATTATACAGAAAAGCTCATACGGGAAGGTAAGTCCGGCAATCCGGCGTGATTTTCAATCCGGCCGGATTTTACCGGATTTACAAGAATCCGGCCAAATCCGGACCGGATCCGGCCGGATTGATCAAGTCAAGACTATTTTCGCTTTTCTGTGTAGAATGAACTATAATTTAGAAAATCCAATGTGATTGACTTCGTAAGGTAGTTGATTGAAAAACATATGAACAAAATAAACTTTATGCCTAAGGTAACGAGGAACAAATAAAATAGGAATAACAAAACTATTTTCTCTATCTCAGTATCGTAATGAGTTCATTAAAGCACTAAAAACAGTGCGGTAATGAACTCATTCCCGCATTGTTTCTAGTTATATTTTTCGTTTTGTGGTAGTCAGCACTGACATTCGATCCTATCAAATTTCAACACACGTCTATTGTCAATATGATATAATCTGGATATAGTGAAATAATTGTTGAGAGGAAAAGTTTTATTTCCATTAAAAAATAAGCTACTAGAGATTTCCTTCTCGCTAATTTTGAATCATTCATGTTATTAGAACACTGTTTTAAATCTGATCTCCATGCCCTACGTACGATACCAATTCAAATTCCGTAATCTGTCAACTTTCATAACAGTCACACAACTGTCAAGATACAATACAAAAGTCACTAGGATATATAATCCGGATTTTTCATTAAATTTCAACAGTATTTTACAAAACTTGCCTGAAATAGAGAAAATATCGTCTAATACTCGTTGCAAAAGGCAATTCCAATTCGCTCCTTCGTCGCTGATTTTCGATATTCGCATTCGTGTTTGAATAGGAGCCCATTCTGCAAACGTGTTTTATAATTTACTATTCTATAGTGGGTTACACGAAGCTTCGATTAGCTTAATTATGGATTCAATTCGGTGGTTGGATCAAAAATGAACTGGAAATTGACATAGAATCACACTGATTTGGGAATTAAGAGTTGTCAAAGCTTTGTGAAACCCACTGTTACACTTCTAGATTTCACAGTAACAAAATATGAAATGAATCATAGAATTCTAACAACAAAACTCTCAGTATTACAATTCCAGTTTTCACAGTGATGAAATATCGGATAAAAGGACGTACTATGAAATTGGGATGGATCATATGTCTCTTGTATTGCATGAAAACAGGAACAGCATTTGTGGATTTGTCGGCAGCATATGACACGGTATGGAAAGATGGTTTGATTTCCAAACTTTATACTCATTTAAAGTATTGTATTGTATTGTATGAAAACAGGAACAGCATTTGTGGATTTGTCGGCAGCATATAACACGGTATGGAAAGATGGTTTGATTTCCAAACTTTATACTCATTTAAAGTGTGGAAAAATGGTTCGTTTACTAGAAAATATGCTCTCGGATAGAAGGTTTCGTGTTTTTATTGATAATAATAGTAGTAAATTCAAGAATTTGAATAATGGTCTCCCAAAAGGATCAGTTTTAGCACCTCTTCTTTTCAATTTATATCTGTGTGATATTCCTGCTACTTCGTCTGAGAAATTCACCTACGCTGATGACATTGCCCTTGCATTTCGTCATTCTGATTTCCAAAGTATAGAAAAAAATCTATCTGCAGATTTAGATATTCTGAAAAAGTACCTATTTCAGTGGCGTTTGTGTCCGAATCCGAATAAAACTGAGGTTTCTTGCTTCCATTTGAACAATCACCAAAAATTTAGAACATTGAGTGTGTCTTTCGGTGATTCTTTCTTGAGACATAATTTTTATCCTAAATATCTAGGAGTGAAACTAGATTCATCTTTGAATTTCAAAGCTCATTTGGATGATTTGCGTCTGAAGTTGAAAACGAGAAATAATATTCTGCAGAAATTAGCTGGTACTTCATGGGGTGCTGATGCAGCTACTCTTCGAACGGCTGCCTTAGCCTTGGTTTTTTCTGCCGCTGAATATTGTTGCCCCGTCTGGTTTAATAGTGCTCATACTCAAAAAATTGATGCACAGTTGAATTCATCTATGCGAATCATCACTGGAACTATTAGATCTACACCTATTCATTGGTTGCCAGTTCTTTCAAACATTGTCCCGCCCCACATTCGCAGGCAGACTGCTGTTTCAAATTCTTGGAATAAATTTCATTCTTTTCCGAATTCATTTCCGATTATCTCCTACATTCCAGACAATAAGATTCCCAGATTGAAGTCACGAAACCCTTTATGGTCCAACTGTTTTCTTAATTCGAATAAAAGTGACAAGGAAGTTTGGCGGTCTGAATGGATTTCTTGCAATTTATTCAACAAAGATTTAATTTCTGATCGGGGTTTGATCTTCCAAGGAGAATATGGTCTATTCTGAATCGCCTAAGAAGCGGTCATGGTCGTTGCAACAGCATGCTTTTCAGGTGGAACTCAGTTGAGAGCCCTAGTTGTGAATGCGGGGAAGCAGAGGAAACCATAGATCATTTAGTTAATAATTGTCGCATATATAGATTCAAAGATGGTTTTAGGGCTATTTATAATGTTTCTGAATCTTTTTTAGAATGGGTAGCGAGTTTTAAATCTATTTAATAAAATATAGAATATTCCATTTTTAATTTGTTCGTTTTCTCCCTTTGCCTTTTCCTTTTCCAGATTGGGTTTCGGGTACCTTAGAGAAACTTCTCTGCTTGTTGAAGGAAGAAGCGATAATGAAGAAAAAGATGCCCTTCAATATTTAATATTTCAGCATATTTTGTTAACAATTTCAATTTTCATAAATCACAACACTAACGGGGAGATAGGGTTTTTTTTGCTGAGGTTTTTTCCCTAAGCTCTAGTATCATATATCAAATTATATGGTACCCCGTTACACTAACCTCTGCTAACACTTTTTTCATACACATGCTTAGAATAATATGGATGGTTTTGATTGGGCTCAATTCTGGAAGTTCCGTCCGCACTTCATTCCTCTGTAGTGAATGGTAAAAATTCTTCAAGTGCAATAATCATTGGTTGAAATCTTGGTCTATCCAGCTCGCCTACAGAGACGGGCTTGCCTGGTAATATCGGGTGCGTTCCATGCTATACCAACGATTGCCATGAAAGCCCTTTTCAACCTAACTCCTCTTCGCCTATTTTTTTAGAGAGATAAATATTAAACATTGAAGGGCATCTCTTTCCTCAAAAACAAGAGAGGTTTCTTCATCATTCCTGAAACTCAAACTGAAAAAGCAATGACGAAATGGAAAACGATAAAATTAAAAATGAAATATTTCATATTTTATCAAATTGCTTTAAAATTCACTACCCTTTCTAAAAATGATTCAAAAACATTGTGGATAGCTTTAAAACCATCCTGTTTGATTAGTATTATGTGCCAATTTGTACATTGAGTTGCATAAAACCTGTATCCTGAAAAAAGATTTATTTTTCGAAATTCAATTTGAGATAAAGTGAACTTTCTTTAAAAGTTCATTTTAGAGCTTGTACGAGTAGGGGATCAATTTGTGTTCTGGTTAGGCTTTGTTACCACGTACTTACGTCATTTTAGGTAAAGGTTCCGACTGGGAAATGGTGGTTTCCCATTACTACTGGAAATATATATTTTCCTGGTCACGATTCGAACCCACAACAACCGAGACTGATTCGAAAAACCTCACCCACGGCTCTAACAACTCTAAAATTATTTCACCACAGGTGTCATAACGGAAGGAAGGGCCAAAGAGTACACGGAGGAATACAATAAAATCCTCGAAGATGGCCTAGAAGAATCAAGAAAAGAAACGAACGTCAAGTTAACGCACTGGTTGGATAGTCCATGGAACGGTTTCTTCAAGGGGAAGGACAAGTATGAGGTTAAATCAACAGGTGTTAACGAAAAGATACTCGAGCATATAGGAAAGGAATTTTCGTCACCACCTCCTCCAGAATTGAACTTCGTTACGCACAAAGGTAACGATCACAATGTACCGCTGAAAAAAAGATACCCACCTACACTCTTATTTCAAGGAAAACAATAGGTTTCAAATCATGTTTGGGTATAATTTTTCACTAACTGATTCAAAACAACTTGTACAATATCTCAGGAATCGATCGAATACTAAAACAAAGAATGGAATTGGTGGAAAATCGATTGACCGACTGGTCATTGGGAGAAGCCTTAGCAATTGGATCTTTATTGAAGGAAGGGATCCACGTCCAATTCACGGGTCAAGATGTTGAAAGGGGCACTTTCTCTCATAGGCACCACCTCTTACATCATCAAGACATTGATAAAGTAACATACAAGTGAGTAGTAGAAAGAGTTATGTTGAGACCTATACATGCATGAGTGTCAATTGTGTGATTTGTTTACAAAGCAACTCTAAGAAAATGATGATAATGATAAATTTGAATAATTCTTGAAAACATTTGGGAAAGCTCTGTGGACAGGGGCTTTGGCGTTCTTGTCAAACTACTAGCGAATAATTATTCAAACTTTGACAAATCATATCGCCGAAAGTGTTGGTTTCTCATAGTTGGGAATGATATCAATCGATTTTTATGGCAGAACTGCATCATAAAAAAAATTCAAAAAGTAGGTCTATGATTCACCTCAGATCACGTACAGGCTCACGCCTCTGTAATAATTGTTTATACCTGGAGCTTCACGGAATAAACCATATTATTATTATTATTATTATTATATGTTCGATTTACATAGCAGAAAATTATAATTAGAAATCTAAGAAATTATTTGGAGTTATTAAAGTTTTTTAAAATGCCGCTCCACAGTGAAAAACAGCTCAAAATGGTAGCAGATGGTTTGTTTGAGAGCTACCCGCTTTGGGAAAATGCAATTTTATGATAAATATTATTTTTTCCGGCTACACAGATTGTGCCGAAAACTATTGAATATTGAATTTACGACAACATGAATGTGTACAAGGATACATGGTGTTATTCCATATTATCCCGTCCCTATTATCTGCCTGCTTTGCATTTAACCGGTCAGGCGGTCAAATTCCTTAACATTTTATAAAAATTTTTTCGGGAATATTCAAACTCCAATGAAATTTTTCCAACTGCTTCGAAATTTTTTCCAAATCCTTTGAAATTTTTTCCAACTGCTTCGAAATTTTTCCAACTGCTTCGAAATTTTTTCCAACTCCTTCGAAATTTTTCCAACTGTGTTGAAAATTTGCCAACTCCGTTCAACATTGGGGGGCGATAATCCTGCGACTTCCAAGAAGGTTGCGTTAAACGTTTAAGGGGTTATGTGTTATGTGTAGTCAGAAGCGTCAAAACATGACAATATTAAATAATTTTTTTTTGCCAGTAAATTATTTTATTTTATAAAAGTAAAAATATGGTATCATCAAATAAGTTTTCGACTTGATTTGACAGAAATTTCAGAAAAATATATTAATAATTTCGAAAGTAATGGGCGTTTGTGGTGATCCAGTTCCGACCGAAGCTCCTTGCGGTGACCATCACTTTTTCTTGAAGATTCAACAAAAATCAATCGGACAAAAAAAATAGTTTTATTAATAGATAATCTTGTGCCTGATCGAATCTTTTTTTATTAAATTAACTAAATGTCAGCCTGAGGAACATTATTTCCATATTTTCGGGAAAAAACCCACAGTTAATTATTTATAAAAATTCGAAATTAAAAGAAAAAAAATCCTTTGATCGGGCACGAGTCTCTCATGTTGTTGAAAAGCTGTATACATTTAATTAGAATCTACTGAGCGGTTTTCGAGCTAGAGTGGTCACCAGTTCAAAGAACGTAGTTTTGAGAAAAAACGCATTTGAAGTATTACACTCAATTTACGTATTATTCAATTACTTACAGAGTCATCTATTCCTGAGCCATATAGAGTGGTCACCAGTTCAAAGAACGTAGTTTTGAGAAAAACGCATTTGAAGTATTACACTCAATTTACGTATTATTCAATTACTTACAAAGTCATATATTCCTGAGTCATATAATAGTTCTTCCGCCGTTGTGGCAGCCTCCAAAATATCTATTTGATGTTGTCTACATATCATTCTACCTTCTGGAATGTAGCTAGCAGCTAGCGTGCTAACAACATAGCACGCTAGCTGCTATCTACCTGCTGTTAGCTACCAGCTCTCGCCCAGAGCGCCCGAGAGCCCGTTGCTAATTATCGAATTACTCGAAAAGTATATGTCGGATTTACTTCAAATTTTTAGAGAATATTTCTGAGATATTATGCTTTAAGAAAATGCAAAAGAAGAAAAAAAGATTTCTTGAAAAAGCTGACTACACCTAACCCCTTAACGCTACCATGGAGGGGGTATGAAAGCACTGTTGCGTGAAACGTTCAACGCTCCTGGGGAGGAGGAATAGAAAGAGACAGAGCGAGAGTGAATGCGTGGCACTCGAACGCATGCGCGTAGTTTTCTACCCCTTCGCAATTTCCACATTACGAAGTTTCACTACCATAGGACTTGTAGTTTTGTCGGGTATCGAGATAAAACGTTGTTTACCTTAAAAACTCACCCCCTTCCATTTACCGGCCTCTGCTCACTCATAAATTATTTTTTCTTATATTTACATTTTTGTTATATTCTCTTACTTTTCCGGGTTTTATACTACTATTATTTTTTAGTTTAAACAAGCCCTGTGGACAGGAGCTTTCTGGCGCTCTAGTTCAAACAGACAAATTATATCTCCGAAAGTATTGGTTTCTCAGAGTTGGGAATTATATCAATGTATTCATATGATAGAACTGCATCATAAAGGAAGTTCAATTCAAGTGATAGTTTATTTATCAAGATTAAATGAGCAATCATGAGAATGAGAACTGCACCATGGAAGAAATCAAATTAAATCTAGCCAATTTTGCCCTATAACGAACTTAACCGAGATATTCATCTCCGTAACCTACTCTGAAATTTCAACTACCAGGCTCATTCCGTTCGAGAGTTATATCTATGTCTATGGATGAAAAGCAGTCTCACTACTCTCAGATCTTTTACTTCATGTTCCGTTCCGAAATGTAAGACTTTTCTGAGAAAAACTGATTTCGGAGCAAACAACTGAGATTTTTCTCACTTCGCTCACAATTCTTCGATTGATTAGATAATGACATGTCTCAGGAAAATAAATTGACATTATGACAATTCATACATAGAATAATTATATCATTGTGTGACAACGTTGAAATACGATTTATTATTGAAATTTCGAAAAATCATATCTCCGAAAGTATTAGCTTGTTAGAGTTAAAAATGATATCATTGGATTCTTATGGTAAAACTGCTTATTGAGAAAAATTAAATTTTGAATTTGTTTTGTAAAAAAAAAATTTTTTTTTGTTACTCCGAAACCATCCGTCCGATTTTGCCCCATAACGAACTTAGCCGAGATATTTATCTCCCAAACCTACTCTGAAAATTTCAACTGTCTAGCTCATTCCGTTCGAGAGTTATCGTGCCTACGGCCGGCCGGCCGGACCGGCCGGACCGGCCGGACCGACTGATTTTCGACCACGGATTCTTGATCAGTGAGTCGAACCAAATCGGTTAAGACCATTTTCATCGAAAAATTCGAAAATTACAGACATTTGGGCAAATTGATAAGCACTCAGTTCCGAGGAACTAGAGCGCCAAAAATGATCGGCCCTGTTCTAAAGAGAGGTATCTTTTCTTTGAATTATGTGTATTTATTCAGGGCATAACGTGTGAACATAATTATTACCTTCCAGTACTCTGTGTCACATATATCCGGATCAAGCGAAATATTCCATCTGCAACAGTTCGTTATCGGAGAGCGCCGTCCTCGGCTTTCAGCTCGGCTACTCGACACACAGCCCGAAGTGTCTGGTGATTTGGGAGGCGCAGTTCGGAGATTTTGCGAATACTGCGCAGGCGATCATAGATGCTTTCATCACGTCTGGGCAAACGAAATGGTACCGACAATCCGGTTTGTTGATGCTGCTTCCCCATGGATTTGAAGGTATATTATTTATATTTTGTATTCCAATAGAGACATAAGAATTGATATTTGCTTGAATACGAATGCATCCTTGTTGGCGCTATTGTTCCTCGGAACAGATTGCTTATCAATTTACCCAAATGTCTGCAATTTGCGAATTTTTGGCTGAAAATGGTCTTTAACGATTTGGTTCGACTCACTGATCAAGAATCATCGCTCGAAATTCATTCTATCCAGCCGTCCAGCCGGCTGGCCGTTAACACGATAACTCTCGAACGAAAGGAGTTAGAGGATTGAAATTTACAGGGTAGGTTTGGAGCGTGAATTTCTCAGACGAGTTCATTAATGGGTGAAATCTACCAAGCGGTTTCGGAGTTATGGCCGTTTTTAGTAAAAACATTTTTTATGAATATTTCCGAAACCGATCACTCGATCTATCTGAAATTTAGCATCAAATTGTAGAATAATGACCTGTATATGCATGCGGAGGTTTGTATTGATCGGGTTGCCGTAAAGTATAAATTTTTTTTTTTATTTTTAATTTTTTTTTCTACAATAACTCTCGAAAAGAATGAGCTAGGCAGTTGAAATTTTCAGAGTAGGTTTGGGAGATGCATATCTCGGTTAAGTTCGTTATTGGGCGAAATCGGCCTGATGAAAAGAAAAAAAAAAATGTTTTACTTCATAAATTTCATATTAATTTTTTTTTAATATACAATTTCACCATAAAAATTTTAAGGTGATAATATAATGCCCGTGGATAATCCATATGATGATGGAAATATATTCTTCGGTAAGATAAATAATCAAATTGGGTTCAGAATTGCTCCCGTGAAACAAAACTGCAATATTATCCAAGTTTTAATTGATATAATATAATTTTTAGAGTAGATTTGACGAATGAATATCTCGGATAAGTTTAATATTGGGGAGAATCGTTCTGTTTGAATTTAATTCTTTTCATGATATGCAGTTATATCGTAAGAATCCATTTATATCATTCCCAGAGAACAATAATTTTGGAGATTTAATTTGTCAAAGTTTGAACAAGAGCGCCAAAGCTCCTGTCCACAGGGCTTGAACCAATTTTTCATATGTATTAGCCGTGTGGAGAAGACTGTGTATATTCAGTTGATCCCTGAGCTCATAACTCTGAATATATATGGGTCAAAATCAGAGAGGTGAGCATTACGCTTCTGACAAAGGTTTTCTTGATAAAATATCATGATATTACTGAAATATTCATTTTAAAATAAAGGTTCTGTGCTTAATTACGAGGCAGTTAGCATTTTTATTTTTCAATAATAATATTTTAATTTATTTTAAAGAAAAAAGGGTCTAAATAGTCATTCCGGGAATGCGTCCTTATACCATGTTTCATAGATCAGACCAGTCAAAAATATGTACAATTACGACTTATAAATGTCATATTTTAATATAAGCGTTGAAAATCATCTGATTAAGAATATACATATAAATTGAATGAATACCAGTTTGATTTCTTCATATTTTGGCTATTCAAATGCTGTCTGACGTTTAACAAATCATTCCGTGAACGTGGTAGATATCGGTCGATGTAATTAAAACAATACACGTTATGTGACGTTAGTGAGCTTCAGTGTGAACTTCACTAGTCAAATTAAAAGGCATGTGTCTTGTTTACGGAAAAAAAATAATTAATTTTGTTGAAAAGTACCTTTTAATTTGATATGTGTGAAGCGTACTTCAATTCCCTGTCATTACGGGAACGCTGTTTGGTGATTTGGTTTTCGAAAATTTGCATACTTTTTGTGAAATTCTTATAAATATTACAGGTCACTTGTTCATAATCTCAAAAACTAATATCTAACATGGCGGCGTCAAGCGTGACATGAAAATATTTATCGAATAGTCATTTCGGGAACGGTCATTTCGGGAACGTTCTCGTATGACGGGCGTTCCCTAAATGACCCGGTGTTTCTGAAATGACATGTTTTATAGGCAACATGATACTCTAATGCTTTCAAAAGCATAACCATGCAAAATTTTGGTTTTATAGGTATCCATTTAGTATGAGTATTAGGGGAAACAAGACAGTATAGCTTATGAAAAATATCGTGAAAAGGCTAATGCAAGGAAGCGCAAGTTTTTAAATAAAATAACACCTGAAAAAAAAGAGATGAAGAGTATGAAAGATAGGGAATATTACCAAAGGAAGAAAGCTGAAAATAAAGTTAAGACTGTAAGTTATATGACTGAAAGACAGAAGAGGAAACAGAGAAAGTTATGGCGAATAAATTGCCAAAAGTATATACAAAAAAAAATAGATGATGGCAAATATTTTAGCTAACAGCCTCCCAGATTCTGAATATGAGATAGAAAACTATAATCGCCTGTAGAGGAAGAAATTAGCATGAAAACAGGTTTAAAAATAAAAAGTACAGGCTTACCAAACTATTAAAAAACAGAAACATAAAATGCAAGGAATTATAGATCAGTTGCGAAAAGAAGTTCAGAGAAGCAGAAGACGCGAAGAAAGAGCATCCCAAAAGAGTGCTGATACGCCTACTCGTAAAGTTGATGAAATAATAAGAGGATGTTCTGTTACTCCGGAAGTTCGTAATGACTATTGTTTGGCGAGGTTTTGGCAAAACACAACTAAAAGACACCGTTGATGAATTACTGAAAACTTTTAAACAGTGGAAGGCTTTTCAAAAATGCGTTAGTGGCAACCATATGAAAAAACACCGATTTGTAGTTAAAATTTTTATATTCATGTTCCTCATTCCTTAAGTACAAATAAAGGTATAATACTCTGTAAATGTATAATATTTTCATGCATAAAATAGGCCAAAACCAGGCGTTGCCTTCATTCAGGGAACGTCAACGTCATTTAGGGAACATCCCATCATTTTCGGGAACATCACAAAAACAGCAAATAAATTACTAATAAGTAAAGCTATAGTTAAATCTTATATATACAACATGAAATGATCTTTGAACTTTTGTATTTATATTATTAATATATAACGAAGTACAAAAATGAATACAATAAATTGAAATTTTTGGAGCGAAATTTACACCAATGGAAAATTTATGGAGAATAATTTGCAAAATAAGTGTTTTTATTATAAAAATATACATAATAATAACATTTTCCGAGTTAGGAACTGGTAAATTACAATTTCTTGAAGGTGATTCTTAAATGCATTGGTTGTATTATTATTAAAAAAAATATTTAAAAGTGTTCCCGAAATGACTTTTGGCCTTGGTATAATGCTTCTTGACAGGTATAATTTCTAAAATATATATTTTTGTGCGTGCCTCTTCACAGGAAAGGTTCATGACTAATGACACAACGGACTACACTTGTTAGTTTTCTTCAAAAGAAAACTTAATTTCTCAGATATTTGGAAACATAAAATGCTCACCTCTCTGATTCTGACCCATATATACTGGAGACTATGAAGATGTGGCGCCTCATGAAAACGGATGTTGGGGATTCACCGAATAATATATACAACGAAGGTAGACTGCGAATTGCAGAGGAATGAGACCGTTTACCATTATCATATGATCAAAATTTGGACTATTTTCTTTTTGGATTAATAAAAGTAAATAAAGAAAAAGCTGTAATTATCTCCACGACATTAATTTCATCATTAATGTAAAAAAAAAATCATATCTCCGAAAGTAGATATTGGTTTCTCAGAGTTGGGAATGATATCAATGGATTCTGATGATAAAACTGCATCATAAAAAATTCAATTCAAAACGTAGGTCTATGACTCGCCTCATATGTTGGATTTACACACAGCAAATTATAATTAAACCATAAAATTACGATTAAATATTGAAATTTTGAAAAGAACATATCTCTGAAATTATTACTTTGTTACAGTTGATTATGATATCAATGGATTCTTATGATGAAACTGCATCTTAAAAAAAATGAATCTGAAATTGGTAAGGTAAAAAAAAATTTTTTATTACTCCGAATTTGGCCACTAACGAACTCAACTGAGATATTTACTTCCCAAACCTACTTTGAAAATTTCAACTGTCTAGCTCATTCCATTCGATAGTTTTCATGCCCACACAGCATATTGCAGAGAAATATTTCTCAATATTTTCAAGAAATATTTCACAGAAATATTTACGAGAGGTTCAGGCAATATTCACTATAAGGAAGTTTTTGAACCATTATCGAATATTTATCCAATCTTACAGAAATATTTCATGAAATATTCCTTCGAATAATTCATAAATATTTAATGAAATATTTGATGAAATATTGAAGGTTAAGAATATATTCTTGCAATATCACTAAAATCGTTAGAAAATATATCAAAACAATATTTATGGAAATATTGCATAAATCTGTATAAAACTTTTAATGAAATATTTCAATGTGAGATTTAGGCGGACATAGCCATATTTCATAAATATTTCAAATCTTGCTTTAAAATATTTCATAAATATTTAATAAATATTCAATGCTGTGTGGGTGTTAACGGCTGGCCGGATTCTTGATAAGTGAGTCGATCCAAAAAGTTTTAGACCATTTTCAGCCAAAAATTCGAATATTACAGACATTTGGACAAATTAATAAGCACTCTGTTCCGAGGAATAATAACGCCAAAAACATTGATTAATCGATTGAAAAGAGACTGTGTTAAAGCTCGACTGATTTCTGCATCCTCAAACAGATATCCAATATCTATATAATTGCAGGTATGGGCCCAGAACATTCAAGCGCTAGAATAGAACGATATCTAGACCTATGTGATGATGATCCAGACACGGCACCCCCTATGGACGATCCCCAGTTCGCAATTAAACATCTCGAACAAACAAACGTGATACTCGCTAACGTTACCACGCCTGGAAACCTATTCCACATCTGGAGACGTCAAATCTATCTGAATTTCCGTAAGCCCTGCGTCATCTTCACTCCTAAGTTCATCCTGAGACACCACGAGGCTAGGAGCAGTTTCGATGAGATGGTAGAGGGTACGTTTTTCCAGCCGGTCTATCCCGATAAAGATGTGACTTCTGGGGCGAAAAGGCTGATATTTTGTTCTGGTAAGGTCTACTATGAGTTGAAGGAGGAGAGGACCAAGCGGAAAGTGGAGAAAGATATAGCTCTGGTGCGGATAGAGCAGGTACATAGAATCGTCTAATAGCATCATGAACTGTAACTACTTGAACGTACTAGGCAGCGCTATCGATCTGAAACCAAAACTTTGACAGACTTTGACAGTTTGGTGGACACCAAACGATGTGGTGGACGCTTGTTTCTTGTGTTTCTCTGAGCGTTTACGGACAGTTTTGTTATGAAACTGTGTTACACATAATGATAGGATGTGCAGCTTACGGCTGTAAAAGCCACATCAGGTAAAAGGAGCTCGGTTCTGTGGTCATGTGGTGCCCATTTGGTTTCAATGTCAGGGTCAGGGGCGGCAGGTGAAAGAGGTCTGCGGGGCGCCGCCCTTCCTAGAAAAATGACGTACATACATAAACAATCGATTTGTTTATTTCATATTCGTGCTATTGTCTTCAAACTGGATTCAAGATTCAATTAAAATTAATACATGTTTACTTAGCCACCATCTATATTTCACAAAAATAACATTTGCGTTAAGCCAGCACATAGACAAGGTATACTATGAGTGACGATCGTCCGCACTCCACACTGTGCTGGGGGACCGGAATCTCGAAAGCCCAAAGCGTAAATGCCGGTAACCATGGAAACACCAAACATGACCAATCAGAGATCAGGATAGTCTGCTAGTTCCACGCAGTTTTCAGTGACGATTTGGGCGCGTAAATAGGAGCCCAGAGAGGAATAAACCGAATAAATAATAGTGCCAATTGTTACGTGTTATGAAGTTGCGTTGAGTATTTAAGGACTCACTATGAGGGTGTGTGATCTAACGAAATTAAACTTTAGTTCTTCGATTTTGGTGGACAAGGTAAATATTAAAAAAACAATGAACGACCTATGCCCGTATTGAATTTAAGTCAAGTGCAACCCGGCTATAATAATCGAGCGGGTTGACGCCGAAGTTTGATACACATGTTTACGTAAATACTTTATGGATGTGCGGATGTGAAGAAAAAAAATGCGTTTCTTGTTTCGTTTGCTTACTGTTTGGTGGAGACGATATCTGGACAAAAGAAGGCGTACGTGATTTGAAACATCTGGATCAAAAGAAAAAAAAAACACGAAAAATCGGCCAAACATATGAACAATATTGTAAGCTTCCAGCTATTTGGCACAACTGATATCGCTTCTGGATTAAGTATGTGCATATGTCGAAAACATTCCTAATCACAACGAAATGGTATAAAAATCCGGTACGTCCTGTCAAAAATTGTCGATATTGTTGTGCGGCAAATGCAATCTTGAACTACGTGGTCATGACGAGTCGGAAGACTTGATTAATAGCGAAAAAAGGAGGAGGAGGCGCTCGCAATAATGTTGTCCATCGAACAAAATTTAGTTAACGACATTCCCGACTTCAACGAAAACGTAATCGAGAAGTTCATCTGCGACAAAAATAGAAGGATGGAGTTTCATTTTAAGGATTTTTAAGCATTTTCCCCTATAATCCAGCTGTGATAGTAATCACCACAGTTTCATTAGATTTTTATACAGGTTTACAACCCCATATGAGGAGGGTGGGAGGTAAAAGTTACTGAACTCTTAATTTTTCTATTGTTTGAGCGATAATTCTCAGTAATAGTCAGCTTTCTAGGACTTCGGAAAGAAGACTAGTTTTATTAGCTTTACATAAAGACTTACGCTCCCCTTTAAGGGGGTTGGCGATTGAACGTTATAGATTCCTTAAATTTTCCGTTGTTTATACGCTAATTTTAGTCTGCATACTAATTTTCAGCTTTCTACTTCCGTTGCCCCGGATACAATGTCCATAGCAGAAATCTACTTAATGAGAATACCTGAATTAATACACATTAGGGAGAATAGTGAGAAATGATCCTGTTTATGCCAATATATCATAATATAACAAGCTACCCGACCATATTTTCTTGGAAATAAGCTAGAGAAAGTTCGTGAAACAACTAAAAAGCTTTAAACTAAAATGGTATGGAATATATTTCTCTTTGTATTTGTGAGTTTCGAGGCGTGATGCGTTGTGAAGAACCAAAACCTCTTGTCCGTCCAGCGTTTCGTTCCAGCTCTCACTGATGAACTTATCAATACGGCTTGTTCAGTCAGATCCTGCCGTAGACGCTTTTGACTTCCGCACGAATGTACTAAAGTAATGTCACCAGTGCGGCGCTTCCAGTTTAATACGTCACGCACAGTGGTGACAAGTATTTGTCAAGAAGAGGCGATTTCTACCGGCGAGAAGGGAGAAGAGGCAGAAGGATCGGAGGAAAGAATGTAGTTCCCTACATATTCTTGTTGATATTCCAGTTGTATGATATAGTATAGTTATTAAATATCACAACAAACATCTGTTTTTAGCCCATATTAAATGAATATAAAATAAATGACTGAGCATTACATTGGCCCTGTAGTTAATAGAATTTATTTTTTTCGTCACTTGAAATTCGAAATAATATTATTTCCGTATTACAGTTTTGCCCATTTCCGTATGACTTAGTCAAGAAGGAATTGGACAGATATCCAGAAGCACAGATAGCTTGGGTACAGGAAGAACATAAATTCCAAGGAGCATGGGCCTACGTTGTATACAGAATCAATCATTTGCTCAAAAAACAGAAAGATGTTCTGTAAGTTATTTCAAGTAATTAATATAAAATAGTAATCATGATTTTAAAAATTTCAGTATGTCAATGATGAAGTTTTTCTTCAGATATTTCCTCAAATCTTGGTGGATCGCATGCAATGTATATTATCTGAAATACTGAAACTTATTCAATTTAATTTTTTAAGCCGCCTTAATCTTATTTATAATTTATAGATTTTCTAGTTTGAGTTCACTGTGAACTGATTTTGTTTGTCGTCTGACATATGTTTCGAAAACAATGTTTCCATCTTCAAAGACGAAGCGTTACTGCAGTAACGCTCCGTTATATGATGCTGATACGAAATCAATGATACTTTAAGGATATGTTGTTGCTAAATGACCGAACTTACTTTATGTATTTCATCTGACAAATTTGACCCAAACCTTGTGCAGAACCATCTTTCTTAAAACGGCGGCAAATGACTCCAGATATCATTTTTTATTCATGGATATTTTCTAATTGAAATTATTCTATTTCAGTTACATTGGAAGACCAGTTTCAGCTAGTGTCGCTGCCGGAAACAAGAATTTGCACACAAAAGAACTGAACAATTTTATGGATGAAGCAATGAAAGTTTAAGCGATTATGCATACATCATATATCATTAAGTTATGCAACGAAATAAACTCGTGTTAACATTCTGTTTGATATTTAATGGTGTATAATTAGTGTATTTGCTACAAAATTGAGATATCTCTGCTTAGGGGAGAGCCCCATACCAAATGACAACATACGAAGTTCTGAGACGTCTTGAAATAAGAATTCAACAGAATACACTGAAATCTTATTGTGCATTACTGTACTGTAGTTGTGACGAACATTACTGGAATCTGAAATGAGTAGGTAGTGGTTTGCCACCTTCGTCTTCCACATCGGAACATAATTTTTATTTCAGCTGAGACTTTTATAATAGCGTATAGAAAATATGAGCTAGCTAGAAAATATGGGCAGTATGATATACTGTGAGTAAAAAGGGACGCCAATTTTTACCGAACCGATACGAACTACTTAAGGTTGAGGTAATATAAAAAGTCGAAGCTTGGATGGGACTCTCCCTTTTCAGTTTATGAACATTCAACAATTCAATAATTCCAGAACAAGGTCTTCATAAATGATTGTAACATTGGCTTTGGATTTTTGGTGCTCTTGTTCCTCGGAACAGAGTGCTTATGAATTTTCCCAAATGTCTGTAATTTTCGAATTTTTGGCTAAAAATGCTCTTAAACGATTTGGTTCGACTCACTGATCAAGAATCCGTGGTTGCAATCGATTCAGTCCGGCCGTCCGCCGGTTAACACGATAACTCTCGAACGAAAGGAGTTAGAGGATTGAAATTTGCAGAGTAGGTTTGGAACGTAAATATCTCGGACAAGTTCGTTAACGGGCGAAATCCACTAAGCGGTTTCGAAGTTATGAAGAATGGAGTTATGTTTTTAGTAAAAACATTTTTTTGAATATTTCCGAAACCTATCACTCGATATTTCTGAAATTTAGCGTCAAATTGTAGAATGATGACCTTTATGTGCATGCGAAGTTTTGTATTGATCGAGATGCCATAAAGAGTAAACATTTTTTTTTTTTTTTTTTTAATTTTGTTTCTACAATAACTCTCGAACAAAATGAGCTAGGCAGTTGAAATTTTCAGAGTATGTTAGGGAGATGAATATCTCAGTTGAGTTCGTTATTCGGTAAAATAGGCCAGAAAGTTTCGGAATAACGAAAAAAAAAAAAAAATTTTTTTGTAACTTACAAATTTCAAATTCAATTTTTTGAAGATGCAGTTTCACCATGAAAATTCATTGATATCATTCTAAACTCTAACAAGCTCATACTTCCGGAAATATGTTTTTTCGAAATTTCAATAATGAATCGTACTTCTATGTTTTCACAGAATGCTATAATTATTCTATCTATGAATTATTATATGTTCTGTGTTCATACTCGTTCATGTCATCCTGTTCTATAAGAAAGAGTCAAATTCTGGTTTCAGCTATTTTAAATTGATCTCTTCCATGGTGCAGTTCTCATTCTCAGATTGCTCATTTAATCTTTATAAATAAACTATTATTTGAATTGAATTTCCTTTATGATGCAGTTCTATCATAAGAATACATTGATAGAGATATGATGTGTCAAAGTTTGAACAAGAGTGCCAAAGCTCCTGTCCACAGGGCTTGAACCAATTTTTTTATTTGCCACTTCTCACTTCTTGTGTTCTGTTTATAGCATAGAATTTCTTAACTGACAGCCAATATTGAATTAATGTTGATTCTTAAGATTCTGTTTGAAATTCCTGAGAATTCAGTATCCAAATTATTTAAATCTGCAATGATATAGATAGACCAAAACACATTTATTGTGATGTCCTCTTACCGCAGTGATACAATGGTGAAGTATTTACTCTGTAGAGGCCTATAATATGTATATCTGGCGAAATATCCTGATGTTCGGATTCCAGAATCTTCTCTGAAAGCCCACATCTTAGGTGTATAAACAGATTCCTGCGGTCAAAAAACGTTAACAAGGGAAAATCGAAAGAAAGACCTTAAGTTTCTCAAGAAATTGCTGAAGAACTGAGAAATGAGTTGAACAAAATCCTCAAATGTCCTTGAATAAATTATACTTACTGTCCGGCGTACCTACCCTTGAGTACTTGCCACAAAGTATTGAAAAAATATTCGGTGAAGAATTTTTGAATAATTAATTGTTGAACAATAAATCTTCGGTTTCCTGTATATAGAAATTATATCAACAAACATAAATTAAAAAATTGGTTCAAGCACTGACGTGAAGTCAGGAGCTTTTGCGCGTATGTTCTATTGTCCATACTCCTGTAATGAACACTCTTCTTAATCGAATTTACCATGATGAATTCTATTGTCTATTCTCCTGTATTGGACACTCTTCTCAATCGAATTCACCATGATGATTTTTATTGTCTATTCTCCAATACAGGAGAATGGACAATAGAATTCATCATGGTGAATTCGATTGAGAAGAGTGTCCAATACAGGAGAATAGACAATAGAATTCATCATGGTAAATTCGATTAAGAAGAGTGTTCATTACAGGAGTATGGACAATAGAACATACGCGCAAAAGCTCCTGACTTCACGTCAGTGCTTGAACCAATTTTTTTTTTCGATTAAAAGGGTCCAATCAGGAGAACGGACAAAAGAATTCATCATGGTAAATTCGATTAAGAAGAGCAAAAGCTCCTGATTCACGTCAGTGCTTGAACCAATGTTCTATTGTCCATTCTTCTGTATTGGACACCCTACCATGGTAAACTCGATTAAGGGTGTCCAATACAGAAGAATGGACAATAGAACATACGCGCAAAAGCTCCTGACTTCACGTCAGTGCTTGAACAAATTTTTATATTAGCCATCAAACCTTTTTAATTCTTCATAATCATTACAAGAATGTCTGTCGATATGGAATATGGTAATAATTTGACATTTGAACACATTGTTTAATGCATAATCAATTTCAATACTTTTGTCACTCGTTGATGAGATGAGATATCTGAAATTATAGATAAACTCTAAATATTCCATTCAATATTGAAATATTAAAATTAAATTTCCACTTATTCATTTGTATTTCAAGATCATGAACGTTTGAAGCTAATGATTCATGTAAATTGTCTGTGAAAATTTGTTTTCATGGGTTAGGGGAAAAGAGTTATTGTGAAAATAAGATTCATTTATTTAGATACCAATCTATAAATTGTTTTATACTATCTACTAAGGGCCGATTCATTCAACCTCTCCGTAAAGTATTCGTCAACTATGTGCTCGTTGAATCCCCTTTAAAGTGAACATTTACAGATTACTTTCCTTTCGGTAAGGCTACTTGACAGTTTACAGGTCGTAAAATATATCAGCCCTCAGTGAACAAAAAATTTGTATACCTCACTGAAGCCGTAATACAAACAAAGGAAATAATTTCGAATAAAACTCTATTAACATATTCGATTATTTACTTCAAGAGAGATCAAGAATAACATTCATTTTGAAAATTCAATACTACATCAAGCAGCATGCAATACATTTTTTCGAGTTTGGACCACTGCTGCCCACATAATCATGGAGGATTCGTGAAACACTGCAGGGAGGATAAATACTTGTATATAGATTATTATTAAAATATGATAACTGACTTTCTCCGTTTCCTTATATACTACTTCTCGTTGTAAAATATACTTGGATTTTCCTCCGCAACACTAGGATACATCATTTTCAAAGTTAGCGTTGAATTATCAAGCCATTCTATTATAATATTAGTAAAATCTGTTCTTCAGAGGTATTCATTGTTAAGCATGCTAAGCAACAAGCATTTAAGAAACATATACCTGAAGTTCCACGGGAAAACAATATACATAATATATACCTACACACATGTTATATTGCATCGCCTTCTACTCCTATATTTTAAAATATTCTGCAATTAGAAAAATTAAAATGTTTCGTTAAAAATGCATATTATATAGGTACACGCTGGCATCCAAACACCCTGATGATGGATCGTAAGAGACCCATGATATCAGGAAAACAGATTTGTTTGAATAGAAACACTAGATTTTCTTCTTGGCTATTCCACTTTTGATCTTTAAAAATTTTAGTGTTCATGTCATCTTGGTTGCCTCTTATCAATATTAAATTTTCTCATGAGATATACTTAAGCTTCACAAATATTCAATCGACTAAGTTCCATATACCTTGTTTTTAAGAATTCTATCTGCAGTAACTCCAAGAGTAACTCATGCATTATATTTGTCGAAAAGCATTACTTTTTTGCTCTACGTCAACTGGACCTTAATTCATTCCAACCTGAAAGGAAATATTAAGACTTGGATTTCTCTGAGTAAAGTAATTCATTCAATTCACTTCTATTACTTACTGCTGATTTTTAGCCAGAAATCCTGAAGGACATATACCAGATATCTTCTTTCTGAACAACTTTTCCACAGTTCTCCATAATTTGGAATTTCTTTCACATACGTAAACAATATTTCTAGATTCCTCCAATCTTCAAATACAAGGTAATCTCGATTATTTTCAACGGAAGGAATACTCGTTCGTACTTCGTGGATTGAGAATATTTTGTTTACGTTTCAGATTTCAGATTCGATGTTGAGGTTAAAACGGGGGGCATGCGTAGATCAGAATGTAGTTTGTAGTATATCCATTAATCATGAATCATTCTCAAAAATACCACACAAGCAATTTACCGATCACTGCTAATATTTATTATTTACCAGAAATTCATCACAAATCGAAACTATTTAAATTAGAAATGTCAATTTTTACATGACTAACCCGGACTTAGCCATTTAACCCTGCTATTTTGCCGGGTTAAATTTTTATAGTTTTAACCCAGGGTTAGGCTCTAACTCTTGAAGGTGCAAGACCTATTATCAATTTAACCCTAGGTTTAGAGTTAATCCGGATTTAATTAGATAACCCGCATTCGTGCAAGTGGGCCTTAGTGGCCTACATGGCCTAAAATTCCTCTCTACCCATCACAAGATTTAATATCCACAAATGAGCCTCTCACCTTACAAGATCAGAAGCCTTCAGCAAAATTTCAGCGATATTATATTAAAAATAATACATAACCTTTCAAAAGTCCCCTCTCGCAAATATACTCCTCTGAAGGCACATGGATCTCTTGAAGAAGAATCGCCTTCTCTATTTCTCAAAGATATTCACTCTTGTTCATAGAAATCCCTTCAATATTTAGTTGCCTCCTCCTAAGGAGGATCTCTTTCAAAACCAGGTCTGACCACTAATGTAGGGCTATCATCTCCCATAGATTTGTGATGAAATAAGACGATTTTCCCATAATATACGAGCGAAAATATGTCATCATGACATTCATATTTTTATTTTATTTTTGAAGCTTCTCGCAAAAATACGACCATAGACTACATATTATCATACGACGATTCCCATCCGCTACACTTGGCTACCACTACGCTACCGAACTCACAAAAGGCTGCCCGGTTCTCCAACAATATAGATCCGATCATGTTCAAACTTGGAATTCTGCAGTAGAGTTAGGTTCTGAAGGCTGTTCCAAAATTTCAGCCATGCCGGACGAATAGTTTATGATATATAGATATGTTTTCAATAATTTTCAACTATTTTTTTTTTAATTTTCTAGTTATACCATCCTCACGAAATTCTGCAAGAATTTTCGCGTTGGCATTCTTCAACTAATAACAGTGTTTGAATTCAATCGGTTTTGTATTCTTCGAGTTAATGAGGAACAAAAAACTACCAAATTTCAGAAAATTTCAGATGGCTATAACTCTAAAACCGTTTGGACGATTATGCTCATAAACAAACTCAAATGTCACATTCAGGTGCACAACCTAACCTGAAATTTTCAAGCCGCTATCTCCTTCCGTTCTCAGGTTATCGTGACAACAAAAATATTTTTTAATAATTTTTTAATAATTTTCTAGCGATCCGATTCTCACAAAATTTCACAAACGTGCTAAGGTCTATATTCTACAACTATTCACCAAGTTTAAATTCGATCGGATTTATTTTGGTTGAAAACAAAATTATTACTCGGAAACCATTGGGCCGATTATACCCATTAACGAACTTGTCCGTCGTATTGGGATGCGCCACCTACCCTGAAAATTTCAAGTCGCTAGCTCTTTCCGTTCTCAAGTTATCGTGGCAACGGCCGGACGGCCGTACGGCCGTACGGCACCACAGAATTAAATTTCACATTTGGGCAAAACTATAACGCGATGTTCCCCAGAACATACGCGCAAAAACTGAATATGTACCCTTACAAAACAACGATGGTACAGCAACTCCTACAGATACCACGTCGCCTAGAGTATATAACGACTTACGACTGTTCCCAAGTCGCAGTGGTTAAGTTCGGAGCTACTAGAACTCAGGGATCCGCGGTCTAGCTCCAGTGGAGATGGGAGTGGATTCCTAAAAAGGGAACCTAGTAAATGGGCGCCAGGTAAATTTAAGTCTCCCAGATACCCCCGCGTAATGTATTAATTCCTAAATTCACCAAAAGAATATTCACGCTAATAACAAACAGTTTATTCCAGTAGCATACCACCCAGGTCTTTAGATCCACCAAAATAAAACTACTGTGCAACCCTGAATGAGGGTGGCGGAAATTGTACACAGATATTTCTCTTTGATTCAAATACGCGTCGCTTGAGCTCAGGCGCATCCACGTTTCTTATCTATGATCTTGTATGATTTCTACAAATCTTTCCCCAATTTCCGCTTTACAATAACAATAATTTAGGTAATTGATGATAATAAGTTCATAAATAGCAGGTCTAAGATATGTTTCGAAGATCTATTTCCTATAACTTGCGTGCTATTCCTTATGCCTGAACGTAGTATTGCTTCGATGGTCTCGCAATACTGTTCTCCTTCCCTCTGTGCTCGCAGTCTGCAACCCTTGACTGAATGTCCCACAGCGCTGCTTCCTGACCACCTTGTATATACTCGGGATCTGCAACACTGCGTTGGCTGTCTCACAGCGCTATTTATGGACCACCTTGTATATATTCGAATGTCTCAGTTACACTCTTATTCCTGACATAAAAAATCGTGCTGGCATAAAAACTCGTGCTACCATAAAAACTCGTGCTGCCATAAAAACTCGTGCTGCCATAAAAACTCGTGCTGCCATAAAAACTCGTGCTGGCACCAAAAACTCGTGCTGCCATAAAAACCCTGATGCAGAAAAGAAACCATCAGTGACTTTTCTCGGATAAGAAACAAATGAACTTTCCCAACACATAATAATTTCGGTTATCAGAAGATTAATCAGACCATTTATTCGTTGTTATGCAATAGTTATAGAATTCGTACATACCCTGATGTTCGGGGTTGTCCTGTATCAGTTTGCTTCAAAAGTGAATCTGGCCGTGCCTCCACCAAATAATCCTTCAAGCACACAGCGATGTTCTGGATATAGAAAGATAATTACAACCTGAATTGTTTCCACTAGAAATGACGAGAATAGAACATCTAACACATACCTGTCAAAGTCGCCAAGATCGTGCACGTGGTCAACTCTTGGATTTGCAAAAAGGTCTTTATATCCTCTTTCGAGACGAGCGCAAGTTACCAGTTATCTTCCCAAATCAAACCAATGTAACCCTCACTCCTAATTCGATTTTCGAAACTATATCCAACTAAGAAGAAATCAACAATTCTTACTAAGTTCCGAAAATACGCCTAACCTATTGCTCCTCCGTCGAATCTTCACAAAATGGACGACCTCATCTCCCTGCCTGGCGCAGACCCTCACAAACTTTCAGACTGTCACAATGCAACAATATTGCCAACTCATTCGGCTCTTCGAATACAATAATTTTTTAGCATCGATTGGTACCACTGAGATCCAACCTCAAATTTGATGTCAACATAAACGACATAAACGACATTCTCGCAAACCAAATGTAAACAAACCCCTGCCTGGGATAAAAAGAAACGTTACAAGTACTGGCTTTCTAAATAATCTGAACGTCGACATATTATTGGATTCAACGTTTTTTAGTGATGAGGCTTGGTTTCATTGGTCGGGTTATGTGAATTCTCAAAACTACAGATTTTGGATATCTGGGAATCCCCGAAGTCCCATTACATTCGCAAAAAGTTGGTGTGTGGTTAGCAGTTTCTCGTCGTAGAATATATGGTCCAGTTTTCTTTCATGATACCTACCATTAATGGTGAAAGGTACAAAGGAATAATGCTAGTAATAAGTAATTTTTCAGTATTACAGAACATTGATATGTTTCAGAAAAACACAGCCTGTGGTAACATATCAATGCACATAGGTCTTGAAGGTGCATTTTCATGCTGACGCTCGAGGCTAGCGTCAAGCAATAAATGAGGTCACGGGAGACCATTTTAGAGTTTTTAGGTTAGAATGCCCTCTGAAATAAATGTAGCGTGAAATTTCACATTCAAAAAGTGACAAAGCGTCGAAGCTAAATATTGTTTAGCTTTATCGCTGAGTTCTAGCGTTTAATCAATTCGAATAATTGATTAATTATTCTCAAATCGATACATAGTAAAAAGAAAAAGTTTATAATTACTTAAAAGCAATGGCTGGATCTGATAAATTACAAATGTGGATTTATCAGGGGCAAAAATTAATCCGGCAAGCTGACATGGAAAAAATCAGGAGTAAAAAAATTTTAGCTGCTCTTTTATTGAATAAGCAATCGCTTACTTAAATTCATAGTTTTAATGGGTACATTATTTTAATTCATCAATATATTATTATGCCATTCAAGTTATTAATAATATCTACTTACTTCGTCGCTCTTATACTTTTAAAACTTTTTCTTTTTACTTTGTATCGATTTGAGAACAATTAATCGATGATTTGAACTGATATGACGCTAGAACTCAGCGATAAAGCTAAACAATATTTGGCTTTAACGCTTGTCACTGCTTGAATGTGAAATTTGACGCTACATTTATTTCAGAGTGCATTCTCACCTAAAAATTCTAAAAAGGTATCACGTGACCGCATTTATCGCTTGACGCCAGCGTCGAGCGTCAGCATGAAAATGCACCTTTAGATTGGATTCATTCAGGAACATGAGGAACCTAATAATATAATACAATAAAAATAAAAGAAAAATAAGACCCACAAAAGTATATTAGAATTTCCGAAAAAAAATTATAACGTTCAATCATTTCTGGGATCGGCGTGGTGAAGTATCTCTTATTTCACTGATCAATTCAACACCGGACGAAAATATATTTGCTGGAGATATTCTTCTCTCGATTCGTTGCACACCCCGCATTCCCTCTTTGTTGACGAAATATCTCGGTATGTTCGACTCGTTGTATATGCGCGAATGCGCCTCCTGTACGACAGCTACAACTCTTTGTGCCATCGGATCATCTTCGTAGTCAATGTTGTATTGGAGGTTCTTAATGTTGCACCTGAATATCTCCCGATTTCTCATTTCGATGGTCAGACGCTCCAAGTGCATTGTTGGTATTATTTCTATGTGCATGCTGAGTTTACTCAGTTCACCTGAAAAAACAAGAATTTCATAAGCGTCAAGAGCTTCTGGGCCGGTGTCCAAGTATATACCTATAGTTCTAATAGTACTAATAGGTCTATGTGGGACAATGGGAGTTAAATAACAGAACAGCTCTTTGGAGAATTACTCCAATGCTTGCACAAGCAAAATGATTCGTAGATTTCTCACCGTCCTATACCAGAAAGCTCCTCCAGCTGCCGCGAGCTCAGCTTCGTGTGAAGGTGGGACTGCTGACAGTCGGTACAAAAACCGTTTGTACCGCATGGTCAAGTCAGCAAACGAAACATGCAGGTACAGTGCCGGAAACCGAAAAGTGAATGACTCTATAGAACATATTTGGCTATTTTTAGTTGATTAAATGAGGTTTTGACACAGAATAGCTCCATGAAAGTGTCAAACCCAAACCCTTCGCAGGTTCGTTTAAACCAGGTGTCGGCAAGTAATTTGAAGTGGAGCCCGAATACTTTGGGTAAATTGCTGCGACGTCCAGAACTACACTATAATAACCATTACGTATCTAGAATTAGTTTCGGCCGCTGTATTTCTGTAAAATACTAGAAACATTGACAAACATATCATTTGCATATATTAATCTGTTAAATATTTTTTTTCAATTATTTGATGCATAGGTATTATTATTATTATTATTATTATTATTATACTGATCCTCCTGGGTCTTCCACAAGGAGGCCCCTCATCAGCTCTAAGAGCTTGCCCTGAGTTAGGAGAACCAGTTGTGTTCTGTGTAGGCTTTGTTACTGTGTCCTTACGCCACCTTAGGCACAGCACTGTTAATTTTTTGACCCAACAGCGAATGGTGGCGATTACCGTGACTAGAAAATGTCTTTCCTAGCCTCGGAATTGAACTTGGGGCTTCCGCTCCCAAGTCAATTACTCTACCACTGAGCCAATTTTTGGAGGAACAGGTTTCAATTTCTTGCGGTCCTAATACGGACCGCAGTCCGCCAGTTGCCGATCCTTGATTTAAACTCTGAATGAAAACGAGTCAACGAGATTGAATATTTTTGGCGCTCTAGAACTGAGTGCTTATCAATTGGCCCAAATGTCTGTAATTTTCGAATATTTCGATGAAAATGGTCTGAAGCGATTTGGTTCGACTCACTGATCAAGAATCCGTGGTCGAAATCAACAATATTGGGGTTGAAATACTCGTATTTTAGCGATGCAACGGGGACCTCACCCGAAAATGTTTGAAAATATTACTTAAATATTGAAAGCATAATTCTGTAGTTCGAGAGAGGAGAAAATTTGGTGAACGTAGATCAGGAAATTTTTGATCGATTACAAGGTAATTTTTATTATTACTTATCTTCTTTCATACATGTTTTATGGAATACCTACTATTTGTAGGTACTTTAAACCTGTTTTGGGCAATTGTCATACGAAACTTGTTTTCTTGGCGCTCTAGTTCCTCGGAACAGAGTGCTTATGAATTTGCCCAAGTGTCTGTAATTTTGGAATTTTTGGCTGAAAATGGTCTCAAACGATTTGGTTCGACTCACTGATCAAGAATCCGAGTGCGAAATCGATTCTGTCCGGCCGGCCGACCGGCCGTAGGCACGATTACTCTCGAACGAAAGGAGTTAGCGGATTGAAAATTGCAAGGTGGTTTTGGAGCGTAAATATCTCCTACAAGTTCGTTAATGGGCGAAATCCATGAAGGGGTTTCGGAGTTATGGCCGATTTTAGCAAAAATATTTTTTATGAATATTTCCGAAACCGATCACTCGATCTATCCGAAATTTAGCATCAAGATGTAGAATCATGACCTTTATACGCATGTGAAGTTTTGTATTGACCATATTACCGCAAAGTGTCAAAAAAAAAATTTGAAAATGTGGTGCAGTTCTCATTCTCATGATTGCTCATTTAATCTTGATAAATAAACTATTATTTGAATTGAATTTCCTTTATGATGCAGTTCTATCATATGAATACATGGATATAATTCCCAACTCTGAGAAATCAATACTTTCGGAGATATAATTTGTCTGTTTGAACTAGCGCGCCAGTTAGCTCCTGTCCACAGGGCTTGAACCCATTTTTATATATCGATACAACATAATCAATATTTTATAGCAGCACCATTGGCTGCTATAACATCTTCCAGGCGACTCCTCATTGATAAAACTAATGATCTCGTATCATACGTATCAGATATATGTCCCCAAACATTTTCTATGAAGTCCCATAATTCTTGGTCATTTGCTGGTCTGAAATTTCGATTATACATTAATTTTACCATATCGTCCCCTTGGACGTGAATGGGTCTAATCCACAATTTTAGGTTTTCTGAGTTAGAACTGTAGACAACTTCAAAAAAGCTCAAATATTGTAGTAGTGAAAACATCCAATCGATTGGTAGCTCATTCAATAAGTTCTAACAAAATTGCCAAGAGATCTAAGCAACAATTTTTTGAAGTGAATAGCACATAACGGCTTGGATCTTATCACTTCTCTTTTTTTACAGGGAAGATTATATTATGAGAATTATATTTTGTTATTACAACCCTTAATTTGAGTAACAATATAAGTTGTTTTCTTTACTAAAAAACAAAACTTTCTGATTTTCTAGAGCGGAAAAAGTTCAAATGGGTTTTACTCAAAACTTATGTTGAGTGGATTAGACCCATTCACGTCCAAGGCGACGATATGCCCCCAAATATTTTCCATAGGGTTCATGTCCGGACTTCTTGCAGGCCAAGATAATACGATTATATTTTTTCCTGCATCCATTGTTTTACTATATTCGAAGTGTGAATAGGAGAATCATCATGCTGAAATAAGAAGTTTTCAGAGAACACCTGTGTAACCGAAGGTATTATTACATTTTCTGATATTTCTTTGTAATGTTCGCCTGTTAAGCTCCCATCTATTTTCCAGCAGACACCTGTTCCATAGATGCTAACCCAAGCCCACGCGCTCACTGAAAAGCGACCACTATTTCTTACAGAGTGGACGTAATCCTCGTCATACCTTCGGTTTCGAGGCCTATAAACCCGAAGTTGTCCACTGCTGCACGATTGAAAAATTCTTTCATCGGAAAAAACTACGGTGCTCTAAAAATTGTCATCCATATTTAAATATTCATTTTCGAACTGCAATCTCTTCATTTTATGGTCGTCTGTTAAGAATACCTTCTTTGCTGCATAATAATTACCTTCCTTGATTCTATTTCGCGCTGTTCTTACGGATCCAGGGAAATCAGTAAACTGCCACGCTTCAACAGCAGTTGCGAATGGATGCTCCTTAATATAATTGATAAGCGCATGTTCTTCTAATTCCAACTCGAAATGGACGTTGAATGCGCCCTTCCTGCCAGCGTCGCTTCATGTTGAAGATACAAGTTTTACTGACATTTAAGGCTTCTGCTGTTGCATTTATCGACCAATTCTCCTCCAGTTTAGCAAAGGCTCACATTTTCTCACCACAGTTTAAATGTCGGGGCATTTCATAATCATTTCCGTTTATATGAAATTACCTCAATAAATTCTGACGTTTTTGTTGTCAACGACTGCGTGATATACCTAGCCGTAGACATACATGGATGGAGCCAAATTTACAATATGAAAAAAATCGTTTACAATTCGGTTTCCGCAACTGTACTGTGTATCGGAAAAAGGAAACTACCGAAAAGTTTGCAGATGCCCAAAACTGGCCAGCCTAAGAATTTTACATATGGGTGAGCCAGTTCTAAATCCTCAGGATGTCATTCCACGGCTTCTGAGGATCTCATCAGGTATGTTAACCATTGACAATGTCCTTAGGATTGAATAAGTAGGGTATAATAGAAAAAAAGATAGTATCGGTCGCAGTTTTAAAGCGCTGGACCAATCCACATAAACCCAAACAATATACCTTCCACGGACACAGGAAGGCAGGACTTTTCATTGTTTTGAATACCAACAACATCAACAAATGTTGTAAATGGCAATAAGTATAATGAGAAGTGAAGACCGGCTTCTGAAAATGGTAGATCATCTTAAATTAGGAACCAAGGAGCTTTCTTATTTAGAGCTGAACGAAGAGCCTTGGAGAAGCTCAGTATAACTGGAATATTCATTGAACATGAGCTAGCAGGAGCACCTATCACACGTCAACACACCAAAGAAGATTAGACAGAAAGGATAGGACAGGTACATCTGAAGACACTACTCGTTGATCACATGGGTAAAAATCTGCACTCCATATATTTCAGGAGTTTGAAACACCAGGGCCTGTCGGAAGAATTATCCTTCGCTTTTTTAAGTCGACTGGACAGAAGTCGGAAACGGAAGGATTTCTTATGGCTTGTCAAGATGGGGTGATAAACACAAGATGGTATAAAAATAACATCATGAGAGTGGACACCCCAACAACGTGCAGAGTATTCCACAGCCCGCAGGGAACTGTTATGCACACCCTCTATGGTTGCGGAGTCCATGTTCCATCAAGATATGTAGAAAAAGAAATACACAATGCGAAACTCCGAATTCTCTACTTCCATCTGAGATAAGTTTATGGTCGATGACAACGAACCAGAGTTACCATATGTAGTATAAGAAAATTAACTTGAAAATTGTCGGTCAGACCAAATAATTCGTGTAGTTTTGAAAGTTGATACATGTATTCCCTAAAGTGTCCAGATGAACATCCTAAAATTCCTGGAGGGTGGGACAGGAGCCGGCGGTGAGGGAGGGGTGAAAGGTCTCTATTTTCAGTATCGATAGAAAATTTTAAAAAGAACAAAACTATAAATCCCTCGAATTATCCGTCCGATATTGCTGCGAGAGCTTTCAAAACCTAATTTTACAGCCAAGTTCCAAATTTGAACACGATCGGATCTATATTGTCGGAGATCCGAGCAGCCTTGGATGAGTTCAGTAGCTGGATGGGTGGGCATGAATAGATGGAACATGCGCGCAAATCTCCTGACATTACGTCAGTGCTATTTATGGATTTGCATTCTATTTATATAACTTATTGGTTGACTAAATATGAATTTCATTTCAGACTATCGCCCAACCCTGTATAATTAATTTTTCCGTGATCGGCAATCCTTTTCAACTTACTTAGTATTCCATGGAGTCTTTCAGTCTTATGCTTTATCAATCCATTGGTTTCGTAAGGACCATAATATATTATGAGGGACATAACTTCACTCAGATAGATTCAGACGACAGTATAATATTGAAGTGAACAATTGTCAACTACATAGAGAAATATTGTCCTCTAATTTTAATATAATATCATTATTTTTCGATGTTTCGAATCCATGCAAGTAGTTATATTTATATTATATTGATATATTATATTGTTTTTGGCGCTCTAGTTCCTCGGAACTGAGTGCTTATCAATTTGCCCAAATGTCTGTAATTTTGGAATATTTCGATGAAAATGGTCTTAAACGATTTGGTTCGACTCACTGATCAAGAATCCGTGGTCGAAATTCATTCTGTCCGGCCGGCCGGCCGATCCGGCCGGCCGTAAGCACGATAACTCTCGAACGGAATGAGCTAGAGAGTTGAAATTTTCAGAGTAGGTTTGGGGGATGAATATCTCGGCTAAGTTCGTTATTGGGCAAAATCGGACAGATGGTTTCGGAGTAACAAAAAAATTTTTTTTTACGAAACTAATTCCAAATCAATTTTTTTTAATAAGCAGTTTTATCATAAGAATCCATTCATATCATTGTCAACTCTAACAAGCTAATACTTTCGGAGATATGATTTTTTAAAATTTCAATGTAAATCGTATTTCACAGATTGATATAATTATTATTCTATGTATGAATTCTCATAATTTCAACTTGACAGAAGGGAATATTGTAACTTCAAAAATATTGGGGTTGAAATACTCGTATTTTAGCAATGCAACGGGGACCTCACCCGAAAATGTTTGAAAATATTACGTAAATATTGAAAGCATAATTCTGTAGTTTGGTGAACGTAGATCAGGAAATTTTTGATCGATTACAAGGTAATTTAAAATTATTACTTATCTTCTTTCATATTTGTTTTATGGAATACCTACTATTTGCAGGTACTTTAAACCTGTTTTGGGCAATTGTCATACGTAACTTGTTTTTTTGGCGCTCTAGTTCCTCGGAACTTTGCTTATCAATATGCCCAAGTGTCTGTAATTTTGAAATTTTTGGCTGAAAATGGTCTCAAACGATTTGGTTCGACTCACTGATCAAGTATCCGAGTGCGAAATCGATTCTGTCCGGCCGGCCGACCGGCCGTAGGCACGATAACTTTCGAACGAAAGGAGTTAGCGGATTGAAAATTGCAAGGTGGGTTTGGAGCGTAAATATCTCGGACAAGTTCGTTAGATCTATCTGAAATTTAGCATCAAATTGTAGAATCATGACCCTTATACGCATGTGAAGTTTTGTATTGACCAGATTACCGCAAAGTGTAAAAAAAAAAATTTGAAAATTTAAATAAAGTTTTTCCGTTCTCTCGAACGGAATGAGCTAGGTAGTTGAAATTTTCAGAGTAGGTTAGGGAGATGAATATCTCGGTTAAGTTCGTTGTTGGGCAAAATTGGCCAGATTTAATTCGATTTCTTCCATGGTGCAGTTCTCATTCTCATGATTGCTCATTTAATCTTGATAAATAAACTATTATTTGAATTGAATTTCCTTTATGATGCAGCTCTATCATATGTATACATTGATATAATTCCCAACTCAGAGAAACCAATACTTTCGGAGATATAATTTGTCTGTTTGAACTAGAGCGCCATAAAGCTCCTGTCCACAGGGCTTGAACCCATTTTTTTTAAACTGATCCTCCTAGGTCCCCTCTTAAAAGCTCTAAAAGCTTGAGCGAATCAGGATAATCAGTTGTGTGCTGTGTAGGCTTTGTTACTGTGTCCTTTCGTCAGCTCTGGTACAACACTGTCCATTTTTGACCCATCAGAGAATGATGGCCACTACCGTCTGACTAGTTCTCCAGATCGCTCTTGTGATTCTAGTAGTGGAGATGTGAAAAATTATTGTATACATCTGTGGAGGTACATACATATAATAAAACTGGTCAAATACTCGAATATTTGGTAACAAACTTAGATGCAAAAACAAATGTTTCGAGTATTCTGTAGACATAAAATTTAGGCTAAACTACAAGACAATCCGCCGTATTCACAAAGCATTCAATCTCCTTTAAGTCCTAACTGAGGTTCTCAGTTAGGGATAAATTGGGGATTATAAGGGACAATAAGGGGTGAAGGTGGTAAAACAGGCCTGATTCACCACCGTTAAAAACATTAACTGAGGTTGCGATTCATATTTATCCTTAACTGAGGACCTCAGTTAGGACTTAACGGAGATTCAAACACTTAACAATGCTTTGTGAATACGGCGGAATAATTGTTTAGGTTGACAACAGTATGAGGATCGGAGAAATTCTCTGAAGAGTTGTTCACCAGTTTTACGAAAACTTTTGAACAGTGAGAAACATATCTTTTCAATATATTTCAGTAAAAATTATAACTTTTTTAGGAGTGACATTTTTCATTTTTGCGCCAAAAAGATATGTTTCACTTGGTTATAAAATATTATATACATATTTTATAATCAAGTGTCAAATGTCTGTAATTTTCGAATTTTTCGCCAAAAATGCTATCAAACGATTGGATTCGACTCCCTGATGACGAATTCGAGATCAAATTTGATTATGTCCGGCCAGCTGGCCGTTGCCACGATAACTTGAGAACGGAAAAAGATAGCGACTTGAAATTTTCAAGGTAGGTCCCTGATACGACGATATTGGGCATAATCGGCCCAATGGTTTCCGAGTAATAATTTTGTCTATTATCAATACTAATCCGATCGAATTGAAACATGGTGAGTAGTTACAGAATATAAACCTGAGGACGTTTGTGAAATTATGTGAGAATCGTATCTTTTAAAAAATTATTGAAAAATATTATTTATGTCACGATAACCTAAAAACGGAAAGAGATACCGACTCGAAATTTTCAGGTGAGGTTGTGAATCTGAATGTGACATTTGAATTTGTTTATAGGCATAATCGGCAAAACGGTTTTGGAGTTATACCTATCTGAAATTCAGTTGTTATTTCCTCAATAACTCAAAAAATACCAAACGAATCCAATTCAAACGTGGTTATTAGTTGTAGAATGGCAACGCGAAAATTCCTGCAAACATTCGTTGGGATCGTATCACTAGAAAATTTTTAAAAAATCATAGAGAATTTTTGAAAAAAATTCTATATATCAGAAACTATTCGTCCGACAACACTGAAATTTTTCGAGATCCTTCAGAACCTAACCCCACTACCAAGTTCCAAGTTTGAATCTATATTGGTGATCCGAGCAGCCTTGTGTGAGTTCAGTAGGTGGATGGGTGACCGTTGCACTGATAACAGTCGAACGAAAGGAGATAGGGACTTGCAATTTTCACGATAGGTTGCAAATCTGAATGGGAGAGTTAAGTTCGCTGTTCGTCATAATCGGCCCAACGGTTTCGGAGTTATACCCATCTGGAATATTATTTCTTCGATAACTCAAAAAATATAGACTCGAACGAATTGAAGGTTGCTAACTAGTTGCAGAATATCGACATGAAGACGCGTGTAAAATTTTGTGAGGACCGTACCACTAGATAATTTTTAATAAATTACGAAAACATATTCTTTGAGAACAGAAAGAAATAGCGACTTGTAGTTTTCAGGGTAGATTGCGCATCTGAATGCGACATTTAAGTTCGTTAATTAGCATAATCGGCCATATGGTTTTACAGTTATATCAGTCTGAAATTTGGTTGTTATTTCCACAATAACTCGAAAAAATACAAACCGATCCAATTCAAACATGGCTATTAGTTGTAGAATGCCAACGCAAAAATTCTTGCAAAATTTTGTGAGGATCGTAGCACTAGAATATTTCAAAACTATCATTGAAGAAAAATTGGTTCAAGCACTGGCGTGAAGTCAGGAGCTTTTGCGCTTATGTTCAATTGTCCATTCTCCTGTATTGGACACTCTTAATAGAATTTATCGTGGTAAATTATGTTGTCCATTCTCCTGTATTGGACACTCTTAATTCGAATTTACCATGGTTCATTCGAATTATCCTGTATTGGACACACTTAATCAAATTTAGCACAGTAAATTATATTGTCCATTCTCATGTACTGGACACTCTTAATAGAATTTACCATGGTGAATTATACTGTCCATTCTCCTGTATTGGACACTCTTAATTCGAATTTACCATGATAAATTTGCAGAATATGGTTCAAAAAGTAAATTCATTTTATTTTTCAATTCTCTATCGCCTCCTGGATTTTCCGCCCTTCAAACTGGACCATCCTGTATGTCTATATATTAAATGCGGTTATTCATTCAATAAAACATAAGAATGGAAATGAATACTTTAGATTTTTGCGATTTCCCCTTACATAATAAGAAGATAGAACAATTCGGTTATAGTGTTTCTGCCAAACAGCTGTTAACGGAAAACAGCACAATAAAATCCTCCTAAATATAAAATGAGCGGCCTGGATTTCACGACTCCCCCACCTCCAAAATATTCGCAATTATTCCAAATCTCAGGACAGACAGTGTATTATCGAGGTTTCAGTGCAATATTAGAAAAAAAACCATGTCCTACCAGCGTCCATCATTCTGGCAGTGGCGACCGTCCTCCAACAAGAAAAAAGTAAGTGGATATGATTTATATGACCGGAATTTTTGATTGGTTTACATAATTAGAATTAATGTAGACCTGGCATCACCTAACGTCTGTTAAGAAGTTGTCGGTATTAATAAACTGTTGTCAGGATAGAAGTGTTTATTAGTTTCGGAATCGATCTCCAAAGTTTGAGTTATTTTCGCATTTTTTTGGAGATTGCATAAGAATTGAGCTGGGATTTTATGTTAACCTAGAAATTTTAACAATATGTGATTTCCGAAGCATACGATTATAATGTAGAAAATGTGAGTGCCCATATTTTTCCCGGAAACACGAACAAATTCGTGTTGGGATCGGCCTTTCCACCCCAGCTGGAATAGAGCATTGTGGTAGAGTACAAATAATCATTTTTGGCGCTCTTGTTCCTCGGAACAGAGTGCTTATCAATTTGCCCGAATTTCTGTAATTGTCGAATTTTTGGCTGAAAATGGTCTGAACGATTTGGTTCGACTCACTGATCAAGAATACGTGGTCGAAATCGATTCTGTCCGGCCAGCCGTTAACACGATAACTCTCGAACGGAATGAGCTAGACAGTTGAAATTTTCAGAATAGGTTTGGGAGATAAATATCTCGGCTAAGTTCGTTATTGGGCAAAATCCGTCAGATGGTTTCGGAGTAAAAAAAATATTTTTTTTTACATTACAAATTTCAAAATAAGTTTTTCTCAAGATGCAGTTTCACCGTAGAAATCCATTGATGTCATTTTTAACTCTAACAAGCTAATATTTTCGGAAATATTATTTTTCAAAATTTCAATAATTAATCGTACTTCTGTGTTTTCACATAGTGCGATAATTATTCTATCTATGAATTATTATTATATGATCTGTGTTGATACATGTCAACTTATTTTCCGTAGACATGATATGTCAAATTTTGATATTTAATGCCCATGGTTAATCCATATGATGATGGGAATGATGATGGTAAGTTCAGAATATCTCCAGTAAAAACAAAACTGAAATATTGGCTAGAGTTTCAATTGATATAATATAATTTTCAGAGTGGATTTGAGGAAAAAATATATCTTTCATCATAGAATTGAGGAACGAATATCTCGGATGAGTTCGTTGTTGGGTAGAATAATTGGTCTATTGGTTTTGAATTAATAATTTTTGGCACTCTTGTTGAATTTAAATTGTTTTATGATGTTTGAATTTAATTTCTGCTATTATGAAGTTCTATCATAAGAATCCATTGATATAATTCCCAACTCTTACCGATACTTTCGAAGATATGATTTATCAAAGTTTGAACAAGAGCGCCAGAGCTCCTGTCCACAGGGCTTGAACCAATTTTTAATATTTTGAAATATGCTCTTTCCTTCGCAAAACTTTTTTATATTACATACAACGGGCAGGTCAGTTCAAAGCATTGGCCGCATGTTGAAAATATTAAGACAACACGGTCTGGCTGGCGATATATAATAATTGAAATAATCAATAAAAGTTTTAAGAACATTTGTATGACGTTTTATTTCTTTTTTGGTGCGCTGCACACTTCAACAGAGTGCTTATCAATTCGTCCAAATGTCTGTAACTTTTGGCCGAGACTGGCCTCAAACGATTGATTTCGACTCACTGACGAAGAATCCGAGGTCAAAATTAATTCTGTACGGCCGGCCGTCCGTCAGCCGATGAGTTAGAGAGTTGAAATTTGCAGTGTATATTCAAAATGTGTCGACTATGTTCGTTAATGGGCAAAATCGAGTCTTAAAGTTGTACATTAATTTAAACCATATATTCCTCTCATCAGATAAAGCACTTTTTTCATTTGCAATTTTTCCAAATTCAGCTCAGCTGTAAGCGTTTAAAGATTTCACAATGTGCTAATACATTCCTGCATATAAATTGTCTATGACATAAATGGTGGACGAGAAAAAGGTACGGTAACATGGTTTAAGGCTTGATTCAGGATTCCAACGCTCAGGGTCGGATCCATTTTATAACATTTAATGAAGAATATCTCGAAAACGGTGCGTTTGAGAAGAAATTATGAAGAATAGTTTAATAGTCTAAAACGATAGAATATTCTTGAAATGGCTCAAGGAAAACTGTATCTGCTTTCTTTATGCTAATTTCGTTTAGTTTTATGAATCCACGAGTCTATCACTAGAAAACCAGTAGAAGTAGGAAGAAAAAATATTTGGAAAATATGTATCATCGTTGTAGGAAACTTCACACCAACATTCATTTTATTCGAAATAAGCATGTCAAAGCTACAAAATAAAAACTGATGTTTTTTCGAAATGTCAACAGCCTGTATGTTTTTACCTCAGCCGAATTTGGAAAAATGGTAACTGAACAAAGTTTTTCATATGACGATAAGAATCTACAGTTAAAATTAATGTACAACTTAAAAACTCACACTGTATAGCCATCTGAAATTTTGTTTTCCAAATAACTCGAAAAATACTAATCTGACCCAATTAAAGGTCGGTAGTTACTTGAAAAAAAAATTGGTTCAAGCACTGTGGACAGGAGCTTTGGTGCTCTTGTTCAAACTTTGACAATTCATCTCTGAAATTATTGGTTTCTCAGAGTTGGGAATGATATCAATGTATTGGTAAAATAGAACTGATTCATAAAAGAGACTAATTTAAAATTAAATTACGAACTTTATTATACGAGATATTCATTCCTCAAAACTACTCTGAAAATTATATTATATCAATTGAAACTTAGCCAATATTCACGTTTTGTTTCCACTGAAGATAATCCGAACTTACCAAATTATATATTTTCATCATCATTTGGATTATCCAAGGGCATATAGGGTAAGGGTAATTATAATATCCTATAGTTGGTCATTTTGCATTCAATCATACTTTGTTTGTTAGATTATAATAGATAATTGGGAGAGAGATTTGACATGTCTGGTATAAGTAAATAAGATAACATGCATGAACAGTGAACACAGATAGAACACAGACATATAGTCTGCGAAAACATAGAATTACGATGTATTATTGAAATTTTGAAAAATCATATCTCCGAAAATATTAGCTTCTTAGAGTTGAAAATGACATCAATGGATTCTCATGATGAAACTGCATCTCAAAAAAAAATGAATTCGAAATACTCTGAAAATTTCAACTATCTAGCTCCTTCCGTTCGACAGTTATCGTGTTAACGGCCGGACGGACGGTCGGACGACCGGACCGAATCTATTTTGACCATGTATTCTTGATCAGTGAGTCGAACCAAATCGTTTAAGACCATTTTCATCCAAAAATATTAAAATTACAGACATTTGGGCAAATTGATGAGCACTCTGTTCCGAGGGACAAGAGCGCCAATAGCAACAGGAAGATTTATGCAAAACTTCTTTTGGATCGTATGACTAAAAATCTTGAAAAAAATATTTAATAAAATTCTGTATCACCTGACTATCCGTCAGATATCGGTGAAATTCCTCAAGAGCCTTCAAATCCTAATTTTACAGTACTAGATTCAATCTCGACCGGATCTATATTGTTGAAGGTACAAGCTAGCAAAATATCGAAATATCACAGCGTTACACACAGTGTAGGTACTGGTCCACTTTATTAAACTCGAACAGCAAAGTTGTCGACGGAGATGGACAGCCCTCCCATCACCGTTCAGGTGAACAGAGTGCCGATCAAGTCGTCCAAATGTCTGTATTTTTCGTGCACAAAGCAATAATGCTCTCAAACGATTAGTTTCGACTCACTGATGAAGATTCCGAGGTGAAACTTGATTCTGTCCGGCCCGCCTGCTCGATTAATCTCGAACGCAATTAGTTAGAGAGTTGAAATTTTCAGAGTAGGTTTGCAGTCCAAATGCGCCGGCCAAGTTCGTCAATTGGCATAATCTACTGAGTGGTTGCAGAGTTATAGCCATATGAAATTTTGTTTTCCCAATAACTCAAAAATACTGATCTAATCGAACTAAAGCAGGGTAGTTAGTTGAAAAATACCGACACGAGGACGAAGACATTACTGGAAAATTTGAAAAAATTCTGAAACTATCCGTAAGATATCGTTGAAACGAGAGCCTTCAAAACCTTATTTCACAATAAAGTTCTAGATTTGAACTTGATGGGATCTATATTGGTTAAGATATTGCAGAAATGTCGAAATATTACAACGATCGAGATGTACTGGTCCATTGTTTTACACTCGACCAACGAAGTTGTCAACAGTTTTTGAATTTTTATGTGCCTGGAGAGAATTTAATGGATTATGTGTATAGATCGGCCGAAGTCAAATTTGATTTGATATCCGTATACAGGGTGCCCCGATATATATGCAACAAAATTTAACAGTAGATTCTTTTGAGAAAATTTAGGGGAACCCTATTTTTTATTTTTGTGAAATGAGCCCAGATTTCGGAGTTACAGACCTTTGAATTTAGCCCCCTAGAATCGTTTTATGTCAATATATCATAACATTGACGCATACTACATACAAGGGGGTTCTGAGATATGATAAATGTGACAGTGTTACCTTTTTTGGCATGGTGCCTCCTTAAGACACTTTTCCTTGGGTCTCCTTGTCTTTGGAGCCCGAAAACTTTGTTAGCGTATTTTTATTTCTCCAAATATATTATTTCATAGGAAAGCCCGGGTTGTTTGTAAATATTTTTTCTCTTGCATTTTTTTTTGTAAAATGAGTCGTTTTCGAGTAAAACGGCATAATGTAACATTATGCATATCGGGATTTGTAGTCAATCGTAGGAGCCGAATATCCAAACGTGTGATATTCATATTATGTCCTAATATTGCATGATTTTGTGTTAGATTAGAATCCTCAGAATAATGAAGATTTAAGATCGAACTTCCACATCTTCCTGATTCCTGAAGTGGTGTTCTTGATAATAGGAACGAACATAGATTTTAAATCTGTGGCTCCTAAGATTGACTACATCCCGTTATGCATGATGTTACATTATGCCGTTTTACTCGAAAATAACTCATTTCACGAAAAAAATGCAGAAGACAAAAATATTTACAAACAACCCAGACTTTCCTGTGAATTTATAAATTTGGAGAAATAAAAATGCACACGGGCTTCAAAGAAAAGGGGCCCAAGGAAAAGTGACTTAAGGGGGCACCATGCCAACAAAGGTAAGACTGTTAGATTTATCATATTTCAGAACCCACGTGTATAAAATTTGGTATGTAATATGCAACAATGTTCTGAGATATTGACATAAAACGGTTCTGGGGGGTAAAATTCAGAGGTCTGTTACTCGGAATTGGGGCCCATTTCACAAAAAAAGGGGTTTCCTGTAATTTCCTCAAGAATCTACTGTTAAATTTTGTTGCATATATACCGGGACACCCTGTATATTCAAGTGGGAACAGTAAGTATAACATCATCTTTTTTATATCTGTAGGCATTTAGTAAAAATACAAACATCTAATATAAAAATAATGTTATATAGGTTCTTGAACCCTAACGTTTCCGAATAAAAATAATAATTGCGGGGTAAATCAGACCAGAACCAAATTCTCAATTCATATCAATTTGAAATTTTGCTTGGGTTCTCACTTATATGTAATAAATATGCCATTATTTTGAGATTTCAAGATGTATCCGGCACAAATATGTACCAACTTGTTTTGTCAATTGATCGTGTTTATTTGAACCTTAAATTATTTTTGGCAACGTTTATAGTTGAACCTCACCTTGATAGATATTTTAGGAAGGATATTTATCTTTTTCGAGTTTGATTGTTTGAATGTATATCGCTTTGATCATATTGACTCAATAATAGATATTTTATTAGATACCTTGTTATAATAGATCTGAATTATCTCAAATAGACTTTGAAATGTTTAGTCGAGGAGTACTATTGAGAATCATCAAGGAATAGGAAATTCAGAATAGATGATTCCCTCCAATAATATTGAGGGGTCATGTGCTGGGTGTAATTTTGCCGATGAACTCAGATTTTACGCCCACCATAAATTCAATGTGTCGGTAGCCCAGTAGTTCAGCGTTGAGATTAGGAACCGAAAGGTACCAGGTTCAAATCCTGCCTAGAAAAGAAAAGTCTCGACATTCTGATATCCATAACTATCCAACTAGAAATCATCATCACACGAATTCATGTTCTGTTATGTCATCATGACATAAGTCGTAATTTGTCCGGCGCATTTTTTCATTCTTTTATACAATATAAAGTAAAATATATATCTATGGGAGATGATAGCCCTTCTTAAGGGCCCTGTAGCGGTCTTCGAACATCTGAAGTTCTGAATAATCATCGCTTGGACCGGTCAGACCTGGTTTTGAAAGAGACCCTCCTGGCCTTACGAGCAACATTTTCATTTTTTAATTCAAATATTGAAGGGATTTCAAGAGTGAATATCTTCGCAAACTAGCGGAGGCGATTCTTCTCCACGAGATCCCATTCGCCTACACAGAAGTATTTTTGTGAGAGGAGATTTTTGAAAGGTTATGTATTATTTTTAATTTGTTCGTTTCCTCCTCTTGTCTTTTCATTTTTCAGGTTGAGTTTCGGGTACCTTGGAGAAACCTATCCGTTTTTTGACGAGGGAATCCACATTGGAGAAATATATGCCCATCAATATTTTTAAATTTCAGCAAAACTTGTAAACAATAGTTACAAATCACCACACTCACGGGGAGAAAGGGTTTTTTTGCTGAGGTTTTTCCCTAAGCTCTTGTATCATACGTCGAATTGTATGGTACCCCGTTACACCAACCTCTGCTAACACATATACAGCTCTCAGTCAAAAGAATATATATATGAGGAAGTATCCCATATACTGGCGGATTCCACATTAGACGTGAACCTTGGAGGAGGTGTTAGTATGACTCATTTGCTGTTGTTTGACACTTATTTATTGATAACCGAAAATCAACAGATTCCGAGATATTTGTGTTCTGGTAATTTTTGAAAGATTTCTCACCTCAGTTTATTTTTTCTTCAATGGTTTCTACGTTGACTAAAGTTGAGTATAATTTTGGATAATTTTTATCAGAAAAGGCTATGATATGTATGAAAAAATGGGTTCAAGCCCTGTGGACAGGAGCTTTCTGGCGCTCTAGTTCAAACAGACAAATTATATCTACGAAAGTATTGGTTTCTCAGAGTTGGGAATTATATCAATGTATTCATATAATAGAACTGCATCCTAAAGGAAATTCAATTCAAATAATAGTTTATTCATCAAGATTAAATGAGCAATCATGAGAATGAGAAAAGCACCATGGAAGAAATCAAATTAAATCTGGCCAATTTTGCCCAATAACGAACTTAACCGAGATATTCATCTCCCTAAAGTACTCTGAAAATTTCAACTACCTACCTCATTCCGTTCGAGAGTTATATCTATGTCTATGGATGAAAAGCAGTCTCACTACTCTCAGATCTCTTACTTCATGTTCAGTTCCGAAATGTAAGAATTTTCTGAGAAAAACTAATTTCGGAGCAAACAACTGAGATTTTTCTCACTTCACTCACAATTCTTTGACATTATGACAATTCATATTCATACATAGAATAATATCATTCTGTGACAACGTTGAAATAAGATTTATTATTGAAATTTTGAAAAATCATATCTCCGAAAGTATTAGCTTGTTAGAGTTAAAAATGATATGATTGGATTCTTATGATAAAACTTTTTATTAAAAAAAATTTAATTTGGAATTTGTTTCGTGAAAAAAAAATTTTTTTTTTGTTACTCCGAAACCATCTGTCCGATTTTGCCCAATAACGAACTTAGCCGAGATATTTATCCCCCAAATCTACTCTGAAAATTTCAACTCTCTAGCTCATTCCGTTCGAGAGTTATCGTGCCTACGGCCGGCCGGCCGGACCGGCCGGACAGAATGAATTTCGACCACGGATTCTTGATCAGTGAGTCGAACCAAATCGTTTAAGACCATTTTCATCGAAATATTCGAAAATTACAGACATTTGGGCAAATTGATAAGCACTCAGTTCCGAGGAACTAGAGCGCCAAAAAGCCAAACTATACTGTATATGATGTTGAAAAGGAATTAGTATGATTTGAAATGAGGTATATGAATAAAAGTAAAATCAATTTCTAATATCAATTTGCCTGCAACTTTAGAATTCCACAATTTATGTATGCCAAAATTCTTTTAAAAATTTGGCAAATTCCTTCTTTATTCGTTACAACGCATTTACTAGTTTCGTTTCAGCAGATTTTTTATGAGCAGCCTTTTGAATGTCCGGCATTAAACATGGTGAATGTGCAATCAAAAGGCAACGAGAGTAAATTTCAGGCGGAATATAACAGAAGAAATTAGAAAGAGGGGTGCTTGAGTAAGAATGGAGGTGGTCATTTCGAACATAATTTATGAACACATTTTCTAAAGAAATTTCAAGTTTAGCTGCAATAGGAAAAATATTTAATTCATTATTTTCCTTTCTTTACTTCTTATATCCCCTTTCAAATCATACGAATTATTGTTCAACATCTAATACAGCATATTCTAACTTTAAACATATCATCCTTTTCTGATCAAAATAATAATCAAATAATTTGTTCAACGTAGAAAAAATTTACAAAAAATGTACTAAGGTGAGAAATCTTTTAAAAATCACAAGGACTCAAATATCTCGAAAATATCTGTAATATCGTTAATGGCTGAATGCTGAATGGTTTTGGAGTTATATCCATCAGAAATATTGTTTTTACAATAACTCAATTACATATCTGATCAAATTGAAACTTGGTAATTAGTTGCAGAATGCCGACGTGCAATTTTTTTCAGAAATTTTCACTAGAAAAAAAATGTTTTCTTAAAAAATTTAATATTTCAGAAACTATCCATCAGATTGCGCATAAACCTTCAAGCTGCCTTTTCTAATATAGTACCGGATTTCAGCACGATGGGCTTTGTATTGCAATTACTGTGAATTCCGCGAAGATCGTATCGCTAAAAAAACAAAAATTCGAAATGGTATCTACCTACTTCTTCTGAAATTTTAAATCATGTAAATCTCAGAATTGTAACAACACCTCGATGGACGGGATGTTAACGTTTTCGCCTGACGCGCGGGTGATTCAGGTTCGAGATATTTCAATAAGAGAAATTGTTGTTATAAGGTGTAATATAGCTTACATGAAATTGCCTTATTGTATTTGTGTTTAAAATGAACATTGTAGTTGGTGCTATATTTTTGTTAGTAAAAGAATTATATATTGTTGTTATTATATTATTGTGATTGTATGTTCTATTTTGAGTTCACTGTGGACTTATTATGAATACTAGAACTTCAAAGGCGAAGCGTTACTGTTCATTAACGCTTCGTCTTTGAAGATGGAAACTTTGTTTCCGAAACTTATGTCAGACGACAAAAACTGTAGTGGACAAGAGTGTAGTTACTTTTGTAGTGATTGCATGATTTATTTTGTTTGGCAAATAAACATTATTATTATTCTTATTATATTATTATAAAAACATTTCACTTCAAAGGTTAGCTATGTGAGTCTTCAGAAACACATTTTTAAGACTTACGAAGGTCATTGAAATGAAATCAGGGACTGATATCCATTTGATAAAACTGCTTAATCGATCATTTTTACAATCCAAGAAATACGTGATTATAGTGATAAACACTTAATACCAGTACAGTCGACTCTCGATAACTTGAAACTCTAGGGACTTGCAAAAAAGTTCTAATTATCGATAGTTCAAAATAATAGGTGTTCAAATAATCAAGAGGGTGTTCTGATGAAATTCAATTAATCAGCAGTTCGAACAAAATTTGTGATTTATATATTATTTAAATATTTGTTCATCCTCCACAGCTTTTTTTCACTCATGCAAATACTTGTTCTTTCTTAAAATTATTTTAATAACACAAATCAAAAGTTATCGTTTGAACTTTGAATGTAAACTGGAATGAGAAATGGAACTGCATTTATGTAAACAAATGACAGGTCTGAGCATGATAAAAAATTCAAATTATAGAGAGTGGGGTAGCCCGGACTTTAAATTATTGAATGTTGACCGGCAATATACCATTCCTTCAACTTCAAATTACCAAGGGGACCAATTAATATTGATATCTTGCAATTTATCGAGTATTTTTCAAGGGACCGGAAAAAAAAATCAAATTATCGAGAGATTCAAATTAACGAGTGTCAATTTATCGAGAGTCGACTGTAAATGGTTCCTTTCTCCCAAAGTCTAAAAAATATCTATAAAAAAAATCGTTATTTTGAAAATTGTTTCTGCGTAAGAAATTATTGCAATACAACAACAATATTGTAACGCTTGGAAGACTTGATCAGGCTCCTTCATCAGACACCAAACGGAAATCTTCAGATTTATTTTTTGTTGACAGTTATTCTAAAATTCTAAATTCAGAATAACTGCGATTAGGCTGAAGTTTTGAAGGACAGATACAAGATATTCCGCCTTATTCACAAAGCATTCAACCTCCGTTAAGTCCTAACTGACGTCCTCAGTTAAGGATTAATTTGAATCGCAACCTCAGTAAACGTATTTAACGATGGTGAAACAGGCCTGTTTCACTTTAATTTCCACGTTAAATGAGGTTACGATTCAAATTTATCCTCAGCTGGGGACCCCAGTTAGGACTTAACGGAGATTGAATGCTTTGTGAATACAGCGGATTATCTTCTTTTAGAACAATTGCTGACAAATCATAAATTACTTAATATATCATTCAGTAATCATGAATAAGTACTGAACCAATGGTATGACTCAAATTACAATTGTAATCCCGTTCTCATTAATTAGTCTTGGAATTTCTTTCATATACTTAATCAATATTTCTATTATCTAGATTCCTCCATGCTTGAAACTCTTCAATTGTCTTGAAATACAAGGTATTCTCGATTATATTAAACGTATGGTGTAGCTTCGAATGTCGAATCAAATCTTTTCGTAATTGAAATATTTCCTTATTATTTTTAGAGTATAGTGGGCTCTAAATATGATTCACTAATGTGTGGGTATTATTACTGTGATTTTTTTTAAAATCCAGATTCTATAATGATACCGCCAAAATTTTTATCACATACTTGACAAGTAAGTTTATTGCTACTGCTGAAAAGTAAATATATTTATAATTCCCTTCTATTAACTGCAAAATAACTTACTTTTTTTGCTCTATATTTCTGGGTTTAATTATTTCATTGATATACAGCCAAAGTCGATTCACAACCTACAATGAAAATATATCATCGAATCTTGAGTAGCCTATATTATATCTGGTTAAAACTATGGTTTAACTTTTAATCAAACCTAAATATTTTAGAACCATTCAATAATGAATATATTGACCGTTATTCTATAAAATAAAGCCATTTGTACCTTATTTAACTCGTCTCGACGACCGATAAGTATCAAATATAGATTTAAAATCATTTTTCAGACAAATTGCTCTTCTCTCATAAAAATGACAGACCACCGTATTCACTAAGCATTCAATCTCCGTTAAGTCTTAACTGAGGTCCTCAGTTAAGGATAAATAAGAATCGCAACCTCAGTTTAAGTGAAAATTAACGTTAACTGTGGTTGCGATTCTTATTTATCCTGAACTGGGGATTTCAGTTAGGACTTAACGTGAATGTTTTGTGAATACGGCGGAGAGAGTCACAGCATTTTCCATAGACAGACATGATGAGTGTTGACATTTCTAATGCAAACCACATCCTGATTCATGAAATTCGTTCCAGACACCTCAAAAACCAACTTAGTTGGTCGAGTGTCAAAAAGTTGACCAGTATAACTTAATCGTTGTAATATTTTCATATTTCGCCAATATCTTCACCAATATAGATCCGATCGAGTTTAAATCTACAACTTCGCTGTCAAATGAGGTTTTAAAGGCTCTCGCGAAATTTCAACGATATCTGATGGATCGTTTCTGAGATAGAGATTTTTTCTAAACATTTTTTTAAAATTTTCTAGTGATGTGATCCATACGGAATTTTGAATAAGTCTTCATGTTCGTATTTTTCAAATAACCACCGTGCTTTAATTGGATCAGATCATTATTTTTTTGTAGATATAGGGAAACAAAAATTTCAGATAGTTAGACTCCAAACCTGCCCTGCAAAATTTAACTCTCTAACTCAGTTCGTTCGAGAGTAGTCGTGTCACATGGTTGAAAATTCGAAAATTACAGGGGAAGAGGCTCGCCAAAAAGTGTCGTTTTCAGCATATTCAATATCCAGAATATGCTTAGCACGCTGTTCCCCAGAACAGTCGCACAAAAGTCCAAAGGGGACACAGAATTTTTTCACTTTCAAAAGTTTAGTACGGATATAAATGGCTATTTCCCTCAAAACATTTCAACCAATCATATTAACGCATATGATATAAATCACTTAGCAACGAACCAATATTTCTGAATATCAATGCACCGTGAAAATATCCAGGTATTTGCACGTGTGCTTTAGGTGAATATTTTGTGACGTTGTAAACTATCGAAAACATTCGGGATGATTGACAAAAAGATTTTATTTATTTAAGTTACAGTTAGTATTTTTTCTGCCCTACAATTAAAATTGAGTGAAATATTTTTCGGGAAATAATCGAGTATTTGGCAAGCACTCGGGATATAACTACTGCATATTTCCAGCTAATCCATACAATAAATCGAGACAGATACACAAACACTGAAACTCATTAGCATGAGCCAAAACTGAATGATCTTGGATGCACTTCAATTGAGGGTGAATGCATTTGTGCCCTAGTTAATCAGCTGTGCTTTATAATTGATGGTATTATCCTAGATCTCATTACCTACATGTATTGAGAACGACCTATTTACTTCTTCTATACTTCACCTACATACCTTCTTTCCTCAGTTCAATATCGTCCAAGGTTCAGCATACCTTTTTAAATGAGTACTATGAGATATTTATAAATGTACCTTTTTTGAAATCATTTGTTCCCTAAGGTAGATGGGGTTGAAATCAGAAATTATATTCGAGCTCTTTTCAAATATTAATTAAGATGAGGAGTAAAAAGCCATTATGTGTTCACAACCATTCTAGCAAAAAAGGTAATCAATTTATAATGTCCTTCATAGTCTAATTGGCATAACTATTGCGTGTACTATGCATATATTCTATATTCTTATTGTTGCATAATTGCCCACTTACTCAATTGCAGTTTTATATCAGAACTAAAATCCTTCCCGATAAAATTTTAAAAAAATTATGATTATATTTCAACCTAATTAGGCACCTGATATCCACTTTTTAAAGCAAAATACTACACTTCTTAATCAAGTAATGAACATTGGTATATATTTAGACTAGATAATCTAAGTATAGATATCTTCTTTGGTCATAGAGTTTGAGAAACTTGACGTAAGTATTCATTTTGAATAGATAATCGATTTTTGGCGCTTAAACGATTTGGTTCGACACACTGATCAAGAATCCTTGGTTAAAATCGATTCTATCCGGCCGTAACCAAGATAACTCTCGAACGGAATGAGCTAGACAGTTGAAATTTTCAGAGTAGATTTGGAAGATAAATATCTAGGTTTGGTTCGTTATTGGGTGGTTTCTGAGTAACGAAAACACAAGTTATAGTATTAGTAATAAAAAAAAATAGGTCTAAAATATTGAGCCAACATGAAAAAATTATTAAAAAGCATACACTAATCAAAATTAAACAGGCATCAATAGATGGATATTCGGGCGATTTCAGATCATTGAAATTTAATCAAAATCAGTCTCCGAAATTACCACTTTTGTGAACTCTTCCACAGAATAGAAGGTTCTAGATAGAAGAAATTTAAGCATTTACTTCCTAAATTTATTAACCGGTAGACTTCTCACCCCCATAGGAAGTTTATTGTATAACGTGGAAACGCAGAAGTTAGGACATCGCTGGGATCTACTAAGCCTCACAAGTCCTTTCTAATGGTAGGTTTATTTCTGGTGTCATGTTCGTGAATGACTGCATTATGTAGTTCTTGAAAAGCACAAGAATATACGCCGGACACTCCACAATAAACAGAGAAGGAAAAGTGAGCAATCCAAGATCTTTGAAGAAATGCTTATAGCAGTTACGATACCCCAAACCGCCGAAAACTCTGACCGCTCGTCTCCGAAGTCCAAAAATTATACCAGCATGAGCGCAGTTACCCCATACTAGTACTCCATAGTCCATACATAAGATGCGCTTCCACTAGTGGAAATACGCGGACCTCGGCATCTCAGTGGACAATGAGCTGGAAAGAACTCTTAGCGCAAATATATTGCTACTCAGGGCCGGTTTCTCAATTGCGAGTTAACTCGAGGTTGCGGGTAACCCGAGTGTTACGCGTTCATGAATATCGCTAAATACATGCGTAACTCGCAACCTCGAGTTAACTCGCAATTGCGAAACAGGCTCCCAGTCTGGAAGCCAGTTGATCGACATGATCTGTCCATGTTAGTGACCCATCAATGAACACACCCCGAAAAGAAACGGAGGAGTTCATATTAGATTGGCTATTGGAATTTCTGACGTTAAAAATGAGTTCCCGAGTCTTCTCCTCATTCTTGCAGGTGGAGACATTCTACAGTTGAAGAGATTAGGGGGATGGAAACCCAGTACCGTGGCTGAAGGTTTTGTGGAGAATTCTTTGCATGGACAAGTAAAAATAGCTAATATGTTGTCTCATGCAGAAAATCTTGAAACGTCGGCATCATCACCGAATTCTTAAACTCATAGCTTCAAGCAACAATGTCTTGCTTTAACTGTTAATAGTAATCATAATTCGAACGTTAATATATTTTTTATTTATTCATTTATTAGAGAAAAGGTACAAACAGGTATTTCTAACAACTAGATTACCTAATAAACATACATCAACCCTAATATAATTGACAATTATCAGAATCCTTAGATTAAAATAAGAACACAAAATTAATTCATAACAGTAATCATTATAAGAGAAAAAATACAGAAACATAAACATCAATTTATTTGAAGAAATCTTTTCTTCAAATCCTTGAGTATTAATATTTATAATTCGAAATAATTTTTGTTCTTCCTATATTAAATGAATATCGAGTTAACTCTGATTTATTTCTTTTATGAAGGTTAGAAATCCATCGATTACAAATCGATTGTGAGTAAAAATTATATTGACTGATATATATTTCGGCTTTCGCCATTGAAGCTGAGTAAATAATTTATGGTTTTCATAGCAACACTTTTCCCACCGGCCGAGGGAAAAGTAAAAGTAAAACTGCCGCCGGCTGAGAAGTTGAACTTTCCTGTCATCCTGTCAATCAAAATACGACATTGTTATTGTACGTTGGTACATGTTTATAATGGTTTTTTTTTAATTAGTGCATCCTACCGACGTATGACAATTATAATACTCAAAATTCAATTCAGCAGCTGATAATATATGCTCATTCATGAATTGGGACGACGCCACAAATTTCTGAGCTGGCTGGAATCGGGTAAAAAAAAATTCACAAATTTTGTATTATTATTGAGATAACGTGCTTCGATATACAATATTTCCATCAGATTCCACTGTTTATTGTTTTCAACATCTATTAGTATAGGTAGGTATATGAATGTCCGAATGAATACTAATATCAACGAAACTGTACACTGGGTTAAAGACAAATTGAATAAATTCATTATCTTGGTTACTGTACATATTTAAGGAAAATCCCGAAATAGGACAAACTCAAACTTTTAATTGCCATTCTTTTTCGTAAAAATGCGAACCCTACCTTCAACCCCCTTCGAAAGACAGGTACAACCCCCAATTTTTCAAATAGGAAGTATGGGCTTGTGTTACATCGTTTGGAAGGTTTCGTCATTCTCTATTCAGAAATGTTATCACTTTCATGTTTATTGCAAAAATTATATTAGAAAAAATTAAAATCAAGTGATTAGCGAAATTTGGTACAATGTCAAAAACTAAAATGTAACATGGGTTCAAGCCCTGTAGACAGGAGCTGTCTGGCGCTCTAGTTCAAACAGACAAATTATATCTCCAAAAGTATTGGTTTCTCAGAGTTGAGAATTATATCAATGTATTCTTATGATAGAACTGCATCATAATGGAAATTCAATTCAAATAATAGTTTATTTATCAAGATTAAATGAGCAATCTGAGAATGAGAACTGCACCATGAAGAAACCAAATTAAAATAGCTGAAATGAATTTGACTCTCTCTTATAGAACAGGATGAAATGTACGAGTATGAACACAGATCATATAATAAAGCTTAGATAGAATATTTTTAGCATTCTGTGAAAATATAGAAGTACGATTCATTATTGAAATTTAGAACTTCATCTTAGCAGAAATTGAATTCAAACATCATAGAAGAATTTAAATTCAACAAGAGTGCCAAAAATTATCAATCCAAAACCAATAGACGAATTCTACCCAACAACGAACTCATCCGAGATATTCATTCCTCAATTCTATGATGAACGATAATATATATATTTCCTCAAATCTACTCCAATTCCAATACACCAATATTCCAGTTTTGTTTTTAGTGGAGATATTCTGAACTCAATATTATTAACTTACCATTACCATTACCATCATCATATGGATTGACCATCGGCATGAAAATATCAACCAACATAAAGTATGATATTATATTAGAATTCTCATATTTATAGGATTGCTGAAATGAATGACAATGAGGCAACGTCATGTCTCACGAAAATAATCTGACATTATAACAATTCATAGAATACCCACAGAATAATTCTATCATTGTGTGAAAACGTAGAAATACGATTTACATTGAAATTTTGAAAAATCATATCTCCGAAAGTATTAGCTTGTTAGAGTTAAAAGTAATATGAGTGGATTCTTATGGTAAAACTGCTCATTGAAAAAAATTTAATTTGGAATTTGATTTGTAAAAAAGAAATTTTTTTTTGTTACTCCGAAACCATTTGTCCGATTTTTCCCAATAACGAACTTAGCCGAGATATTTATCCCCCAAATCTACTCTGAAAATTTCAACTGTCTAGCTCATTCCGTTCGAGAGTTATCGTGCCTACGGCCGGCCGGACGGCCGGACCGGCCGGACAGAATGAATTTCGACCACGGATTCTTGATCAGTGAGTCGAACCAAATCGTTTAAGACCATTTTCATCGAAAAATTCGAAAATTACAGACATTTGGGCAAATTGGTTCAAGCCCTGTGGACAGTAGCTTTCTGGCGCTCTCAGACAAATTATATCTCCGAAAGTATTGGGTTCTCAGAGTTGAGAATTATATCAATGTATTCTTATGATAGAACTGCATCATAAAGGAAATTCAATTCAAATAATAGTTTATTTATCAAGATTAAATGAGCAATCTTATAATGAGAACTGCACCATGGAAGAAATCAAATTAAAATACCTGAAATGAATTTGACTCTCTCTTATATAGAACAGGATAACATGTATGAGTATGAACACAGATCATATTATAAATCATAGATAGAATAATAATAGCATTCTGTGAAAACAGAAGTAGGATTCATTATTGAAATTTCCAAAAATCATATCTCCGAAAGTATTAGCTTGTTGGAGTTGAAAATGATATCAATGGATTTTTATGGTGAAACTGCATCTTAAAAAAAAATTATTCTGAAATTTGTGGGTAAAAAAAAAAATTTGTTTTCATTCCTCCGAAACCATCTGGCCTAATTTGCCCAATAGCGAACTCAACCGAGATATTCATCTCCCTAACCGACTCAAAACTGGAATGTCTGACCAACAATTTGCTTTGCCGAGTTATTCAATGTATCGTTGCGACAGTGTTACAACTCCTGGTTATGCCGGCGTTTGCGTTTATATTCGCGATGATATTGTCCATTCTTGCTCTATATCCCACTATTCGATTGCTACCCCTGGTATCGATAACTTGTTTTTCGACTTAAAATCAGATGATTTAGAACTTTCTCTGGGATGTATATATCGTCCCAGAAGCTGCAGTCATGACCAGGATGTTTTTGATCATTTGGAGCACCTTTCGAACTCAAGAAAGAACTTGTTGATTGTGGGTGATTTCAACTTTGGTGATATTCGTGTGTGGCCTTTGAAGCAGTTACCGCCAAGTGGTTCTTCCTCGTTTACCTTCGTCGAAATGATGCAGAGATCTAGTTTAACCCAAATCGTAAGTCAACCAACGCGATTCAGGATCAATCAGGAGCCTACAACACCAGATCTTCTTCTTCTCAATGATGTGGATCTTATTTCGGACGTCGAGTATCTTCCTCCGCTGGGAAAATCGGATCATGTGGTCTTGGCAACAGGTATACAGGTTTACTCATCCATTCCTTCTAAACATATAACCAAGGAGATAAAGACGGTCGATTATGAAAAAGTTAATCGGGAACTTCTTGCTGTTGATTGGAGTTCAATGCTTGATGTACCTGATATTGAGGATGTTTGGATGCGTTTTTCTGCCACTCTGAAGCGTGTAATTGAGGCTAAAACGAGGACCAGGAGCATCAAACAGAACCCTGCAAAACCTTGGATTACTGATTCCTTGTTAAGAGAAATCCGCGTCAAAAGGAGCCTCTGGCAGAGATTTCGTAGGAGTGGTGCAAGACAGGACTTCCTGCGACATAGAGAGTTTTCCGACCGACTCTCGGCCTCAATAAAACGTTCGAAAACAAGTTATGAACATAATCTCACCAGGCCTGAGAGCAGGAGGCGGTTTTTCAAGTATGTGCGCACTATGTTAAACAGTAAGGTTTCAATACCTATGGTTATGGACGAACACGGTGTCAAGGCTGACGGTGAGACTGAGTCGGCTGGTATTCTTGCAGACTCTTTCTATTCCTCATTTGTTGCGGAACCAGGTGGTCCAATGCCCATTATCAACTGTCCCAGAAACATTGATTCACTGGATACTGTATATATTACTAGCTCCATAGTGGAGGAACATCTTCGTGGGTTGGATGCCGCTTCTGCTCCTGGTCCTGATGGATTTTCTCCTGCCCTGCTTAAAGCCTGTTCGTTATCTATGTGTGTTCCATTGTCTTATATAATGAATCGTGTTATGGACTCTTCCTGCGGCTTGGCGACAGTCTACGGTAACACCTGTTTTCAAGAGGGGCGACAAATTGAAGGCTGAAAACTATAGACCTATAAGCCTCACTTCTGTCATCGTCAAGGTACTCGAGAGGATTATATCAACACAAGTGCTCCAGTTTGCTTTGTCGAAATCCATTATCCCACCGCAGCAACATGGATTCGTCCCGGGAAGATCTATTCTTACCAATCTTCTGAGTCGCCTGGATGACTGGACTAGTTGTTTGGATAGCAAAGTTCCTCTGGATGTGATATATCTTGATTTTGCCCGTGCATTTGACAAGGTGCCCAAGCGAAGGCTTCTTCACAAGATTGAGCATTTGGGAATTCGGGGATCACTCCTGAAATTCATCGATGCATTTTTGTCGGATCGATCTTTCGCCGTCAAGGTTGGGGATGCGATGTCTCCTTTGATGCCTGTACTGAGTGGTGTGCCGCAGGGATCTGTCATTGGTCCTTTGCTGTTCATCCTTTATATATCTGATCTACCTACAATGTTAACTTCTCAATCAGCATCCTATGCCGATGACACAAAATTATATAATAGGTCAGCCTACCACCGTGTTCTTCGGAACGATCTGAATTTGTTGGTTGGGTGGTGCTTCGACTGGCTGCTTCCACTGAATTCATCCAAATGTCGGGTGTTATACCTAGGCAACAATAATCCGAGACATTCTTATAACATAGATGGTGTTGCTGTGGAAAGTTGTTTGAGCCATGTAGATTTGGGTGTCGTCATCAGCAGCGATCTTTCATGGAGCTCGCATATTCTAAATGTTTGTAACAAAGCTAAACAACGCCTTTACTTGCTCCAGCGGTGTTTCAGAGGTAGCCATCCAGATACAGTCGCTGCACTATACAAGACGTACATCCGTCCAGTTTTAGAATTTGCCGGACCCATTTGGCATCCATGGCTCAGGCAGGATGCGCAGATGCTGGAGTCACTTCAACGACGAGTTACGCGTTTAGCTTTCGGAGTCCAGAGACCCAGTTATCAGGAACGTTTGAGGATGATGTCCTTGGATACATTTGCAGATCGTAAACTTCGTGGAGATATGATAGTCACGTTCCGGGCGTTGGGTGGATTTTTTGGCACCGATCTGTCAAATTTGTTCAGCCTAAATACGAACCATCTTAGAGGTCATAGTCGTAAGCTTGCTCGTGAGAGGTTCCACACGAGAAGTCGAGAACATTTTTTGCCTAATCGGGTTTTTGGCTATTGGAATAGATTGTCACCTGATGTTGTTGGAGCTCCGTCAGTGAACACCTTCAAAAACCGGCTGGACACTTGGAGAGCTAGTGCGTTGCTGTGACGTGTTTGTGTCTGTGCTTTGAGTTTAAAAGTAGTACTGTTTCATTAAGGTTTTTTTTTGTAGTTTTCAAAGAGTTTATAGTTTTACTTTACTCTGTAATCTTTATAATAATAATAATAAATTTCAACTGCCTAGCTCATTCCGTCCGAGAGTAATTGTAGAAACAAAATTTACAAATTTTCAAAAATTTTTTTTGGCACTTTACTTTTGGTCTAAAGGTCATTATTCTACAATTTGATGCTAAATTTCAGATAGATCAAGTGATCGGTTTCGGAAATATTCATAAAAAATGTTTTTACTAAAAACACCGATAACTCCGAAACCGCTTAATACATTTCACCTGTTAACGAACTCGTCCGAGATATATATCATCCAAACCTACCACGCAAATTTCAATCCTCTAACTCTTTTCGTTCGAGAGTTATCGTGTTAACGGACGGCCGGATGGCCAGCCGGACGGCTGGACAGAATCAATTTCAACCACGGATTCTTGATCAATGAGTCGAACCAAATCGTTTGATACCATTTTTAGCCAAAACTTCGAAAATTACATACATTTGGGCAAATTGATAACACTCTGTTCCGAGGAACAAGAGCGCCAAAAATTATGAATGTTAATGAAGTAGATATTCAAAGTGATCCCCGTGAAATCCTTGGCAAGATCCTAACCTCAAATCAAAAATTCTACCAACATTATTTAACATCTCAGAACTGATTGATCTAATCACAAGCGTATTCGAAATTTTATGTCATTCAAATTAAGGGGTTTACTTCTATACACAATGCTTTTCACATATCCTCATAAAAAGAAATCTAATGGAATAAGATCAGGGAATCGCGCTGGTCATTCGATCTTGCCTCGCCTATTAATCGATTTGGAAATATTGCGCCGAAGTACTGCCGGATATTGCATTAGTAATATGATGTTGCATAATCCTGTTGGAACCATATCGTATTCCGTGGAACTTGAGAATTTCCTTGATCAGGATATAAATTTGCCCAAAATTGGAACGGCATCATTTCGAAGTAGTGCTAAATAATTATCTGCTTATGATATGGTTTCGAACATTTCCTGCCTAAATATTTACCTTTTGAGGGAATTGCGTGTGTTCCTCTCTCATCCAGTGGGGATTTCGGGGGGGATTTTCGGTAGACCAGTAGCGACAATTTTAACGATAAGCATGGCCGTTGAAAGAAAAAGTGCAAAAAAATCAACAAGTCAAGAGCGTTCCTGCTAATCGGGTCCTTCATGAATGGCTTCGTATAATAAATAAACTTATGCATATATTTCACAAATCAAATAGACCCCAGGGGGTTCATTGATCTGCCGAGAAAGCAAGAGCAGACGCGTTTCTGGCTTCTTGGCCTTCATCAGTACCCTGTAGCTTTCCCAACAAATTCAACTAAACTGACCCGGGTTAAGCCTCTCAGAGCCGGCTTGGTCGATCATTATAATCGCCCACGCCACCTATGTGACGAAACACGGAAATCAGCCTCTCCCCACCAGTGAATATTGATTGATTTCCGTGTTTCGTCTCATAGGTGGCGTGGGCGATTATAATGATCGACCAAGCCGGCTCTGAGAGGCTTAAGCCGGGTCAGTTTAGTTGAATTTGTTGGGAAAGCTACAGGCTACAGGGTACTGATGAAGGCCAAGAAGCCAGAAACGCGTCTGCTCTTGCTTTCTCGGCGGATCAATGAACCCCCTGGGGTCTATTTGATTTGTGAAATATATGCATAAGTATATTTATTATACGAAGCCATTTTTGAAGTACCCGATTAGCAGGAACGCTCTTGACTTGTTGATTTTTTAACAACGGTATCGCCATTTTTCATCATTATTATTATTAGAAAAAGTGCACTCATCAGAGAACAAAACGTCTACTAATTGGATAATATTGTTATCCAATATGTCCGTCATTTGTTCACAAAAATAAGTTCTCCTAATAAATCGTCTTCCAAGAGCTCCTGGGTAGGTGTCATTTGATAGGGATGCATTTAATTTTGTTTTTAATATATTTAGAATCAATGTATGGCTGACATTGAATGTTGTGGAGGCACCTCTACTCGATTTGTGTGGATTTTCTTAAAAGTCAAGTGCACATCTATTTTCACACCCTCAAACAGTGTATTAGCAGCTGCTTTTTTAATCTGCCTTACACACCCAAACTAGCGAAACTGCTTCTCTATTTTACTTATTGTTATAGGTGGTTATAGGCGGCGAATTCGGCAATTTCTCATATAACAAGCTACTTACTTATTTTTGTGTTCAGGTTTTATTTCCGTAACCATCATTTGTAAAATTCTTATTTTATGCATTTCCGTTAATCGACCCATTATTCAAAATTGAAGTTAATGAAATTCAAACACAAATTAGACAATTTATAAACTACAACTTATCAGCACAAAATAATTTTCGAAGGCGCTCTAAAGAAACTATCATTGTCACAGAAAGTGTTTTACGTATTTTTCATGGTACCATTCTGGAAAACATAATGTTAAGAATTTTTTTCATTCTCTTTCTATCACATCTTGAAGGCAAATAAGTTTAGTATTATTGTAATAAGATATGGGAATATTCGAGGGAATATTGTAATGAATTTCGGTAATCACATGCTTTTTTTTTCTATTATGAGTTTTGCAATAAACATGGTGATAACATTTCTGATTAGAGAATGACGCGACCTCTAAAACGATGTATCACAAGCCCATTATTTTTATGAAGAAGAATGACAATTTAAAATTAGAATTTGACGTGTTTGTCGAGATTTTCCATAAACATGTACAGTAACCAAGTTAATGAATTTATTCCCTTTGGCTTTTCCACACTGTATAGAGAGTCTTAGCTTATTAACTAATACGTTGATTAGTATGACGGAATGGATGAAAAAGCATCTTATTCATTAAATTCAATATGATACATCCGGTAACCTCAGTACTATAAGAATTATACATCGCTATAAAAATTTCGCCAAGTATAATTTCACGTCTTCATACTTTAAATCGGAATTACTCTCGCCAAATCTTCCATATTTATCGACTCTGCAGCACGTTTCAAGTAATTCATTTCATGTCGGGCTTGGTACAGCAAAAATTCATATTAGAGCGAATTTGGCACAGCTAGTGATGGTGACAGAGATAATCCTTTAAGTACAACTGAATTTTCCATGTTTTCAATGTAATTAAATGCGGAATGTTCGAGGAGTAATGAATGGATTCCGAATCTAATGATTAAATCTCTCATTTCTTATGAAGAAAGATAATATCGATTAATCAAACTCAATGTACGAAGTATAAGAATCGATTAATTCATTCAAGAAAATTGGTGCATTAATGAAACTATAATTACAAAGACCGATATTCCATGAAAATGAATGGTGCAACTGTATTATATACAAGGTGGTCAACCAAAAACGAAACGAAGTCATTTTCAGGAACTGTGTCAAGATTTTAGAACTTAGTGATTCTTATGCGCTTGGGGGTGAAAGTGGTGGAGTCAAAATGACCGGAAAAGAGTTTGGCCCTCAATTAAAAATGCGCATCAGTGCCTGAAAATGACACTGTTTCGTTTTCAGTATGCCACCCTGTAATACTCAGTGATATTGTAAGTATTACATCCAGAAGGAATAATTTCTACAATTTGATTTTTTGGAAATGTGGTATTCATACACCAAGAATATTCGAAAATGTATGTATGTATATTATTCGAGAATGTATAAATACTGTGTTTAGCGGCAGTGTATAAGTATCAGTAAGTCTTTATAAATGATTGCAACATCGCAGTTGAGAGAAGCTTTGGAGCTTTGGATTTTTATTTGCCACTTCTCACTTCTTTTGTTCACTTTATGTCATAGAATTTCTAAACTGATAGCCAATATTCAATTAACGTCAATTCTTAAGATTCTTTTTAAAACTCGTGAAAATTCAGTTTCCCAATTATTTATATTTGTAATAAGTTATGATTCAGAAAAAAACACATTTAATGTGATGTCTTATTACCGCAATGGTACATTAATGAACGGTTAATGGATTTACTCTGTTAAGGCCTGTAAAAATTAATATCTGGCGAAATATCCTGATGAACATATTTTGGAATCTTCGCTGAAAGCCCACATCAAAGGTGTTATAAATAGATTCATGCAGACTAAAAACCTCAAGAAGAGAAAATTGAAAGGAAGACCTCAAGTTTCTCAAGAAGTTGTTGAAGAACAGAGATTCGAGTTGAACAAAATCCTCAATAATCCTGGAAAAAATGTCTCTACGGTCTGGTGTCACCTTTAGTACTGTGCACAAAGTATTGAAAAAAATTGGTTCAAGCATTGACGTGAAGTCAGGAGCTTCTGTGCGTATGCTCTATTTTCCATTCTCCTGTATTGGACACTCTGAATTCGAATTTACCATGGTAAATTCGAAATAAGTGTCATTTTCCATTCAAGAAATACTGTGATTTTTTTTATTCGTACTAGTCCTCCTCGTACAAGCAACTAATAATCACATTAATCACAAGAAAAGGACAAGATAAGGGGGATAACCAATTATCGAAAAGTCTGTTATTTGCTCGGATATCCGGCTATATGTTTTGATCACCTGGGAAAATTTATTACATATGTCCTTTTTTAGAAAGTTCATCAACCAAGGAATTTTTTTCACTTTCGAGAAATACGGAATTGTTTCATGAAAATCTAATGAGAAAAACAAATTATGCCACTTCAGACTCTCTATTCTCCAGGTTAATCGAATATTTGGTGAATGATTTTTTCTGGAAATGATCCTTATTTCATCAGCTTTCATATGAACCCTACTTCTATATTCAGTGTTGTGTAATTTCCATAAAATTAATTGTTATCGATGGTAAGTCGAAAAACTTTCAAAAAGTCGAAATATCAATATATCTCAGTAACCAATGTTCCAATGACCATGGTTCACTGGATTTAAATCGTTGCAAATGATGTCTAGTATAACCCCGTTAAAGGATCACGTCGAATTACCAAACACACTGTATAAATTTTAGCCTTCTGCACTCCTTATAAATCTCACACTCTTTTGTTAGTGTTACATTCTGTCCGGCCGGTAAGGCCGGACGGCCGGCCGTAGACACGATCACTCTCGAACGGAATAAGCTAGACAGTTGAAATTTTCGGAGTAGGTTTGGGAGATAAATATCTCGGTTAAGTTGGTTCTTGGGAAATTTTTTTTTTTTTACATTACGACTTTTGGATTCAATTCTTTGGATCAAGATGCAGTTCCATCATAAGAATCCGTTGATGTCATTTTCAACTCTTACAAGCTAATACTTTCGGAGATATGATTTTTCAAAATTTCAATAATACATCGTACTTCCTTATTTTCACAGTATGCGAATTCTATCTGTCTGTGTTCTATCTGTGTTCACTGTTCACTCATGTCATCTTATCTACTTATAAGAGAATTCATATTTATTGGTGCTCTTGTTTCTGTTCTATTTTGCTTATATAATTCGTACTTTGAAAATCCAGTTCCGCATCTTGAATTTGTGAATATATACAAGACTGTTTTGATTCCAAAAATAATATTGACTTTTTGTATATTGATTAATTTATGTGAAAATATTGGGGATGATGTTTCAGATGTTTTAGGCTTGGATCATTTTAATGATGTAGTTTATGAAGGCAACAGGAAAGAACAACATATTGGAATCATCAAAAGAAATTACTGTTCGTTGACCAACGAGGTTAATATTACCTTTTACTTTCTTAAGTAATGAAACGTGATCCTATATACATTATTTTCATAATGTTGATAGCAAAACAATGCTGAAATATTGATCCACATTTGTTTATCAAATATTTTTTTCTTGAGTTGAGGTTCATAATACGGAATGAATGTGTTAATGGTATGAACTATTAAATGATGAAAGGAGGATTGAATTATATTAATATATTTTGAACTATTAAAATTAAAATAATTTGTTCGTCAGCCTATACCTACTCAAATATCAGGCATAAATGGGCAATCTGCTATGATTGTCTTCCGCCTTGATCTAGACATTTCGAGGATACTTTCCTTAGGTATTTCGAGTTGTGAAAACTTTGCACCGAGTGTAAGTTGCAACAACCCATACAACGGGTTAAATCATTGCAGATTGCTCATTTAATCTTGCTAAATTAACTATTAATCAAATTCAATTTCTTTTATGGTGCATTTCTATTATGATAATCCATTGATATCATTCCCAACTCTGAGAAACCAATATTTTCGGAGATATAGTTTGTCAAAAATTGAACAAAAGCGCCAAATCTCCTGCCACAGGGCTTTCCCCCTTTTTTCATATCACGAATCACTGTTAACGATAAATTTCAGTAGTGTATAGGGGTATAAATCAGTGCATTTTCGATATTTTCTACATCTCTTAGAATTAATTATGTTGAATAACACCCATGCTATGCAATACGGGAATATTGATAATTTCCACTGCTTTTATTCTAATTTTAGTTCTAGAAAGGGAGAGGGTTAACCTAAGCGGATTACTATCAACAGCTTTCGAATAAAATTGATAGCTTAATCCAGGAATAGAAATCATTTATTGCACTAAAAATAGACCGACATTTCGAATTGCTCGGGAACACGGAAGAACGGTTTAACTTGTCTCGAAAACCATCAGTTCCACCAGAAATTATCACACTTTGTTTTTATTTCGAATACTTGGACTAACTTAGTGTTATCCGAGTGATAAAGCTTTGTTATAATAAAGCGCAGTTGTGCCAAGCTATTTCTGTGTCTTGCCATTATGTTACCAGGAGAAAATTGGAGAGGGGTAACGAAATCTATCTATCTGGGAGCGTTCCTGCATCTGCTAGTGTGTTAGTATGTTACCCGAAACCTGTTGACTACCCCTGCATCCGGTGTTAAAAGGAAACTTCTTCCGGTTTTGGTGTTAGGAGTGGTTGTGATATTTGGGATTCATGGGCAAAGTTCATGAATTTCTGGTGACTCTTAGTAGAAATTCGCCTACGGAACAGTGGGGTTTTAGTCTGGTTGGGGGTGCAGATGTCAAGACTCCACTTATTGTAACCAGGGTAAGAATTACGATCAAGTTGTGGGATAATCTTGGCAAGGAAATAATGTTGGCATCGTCGGCATTAATATGCTGATACTCCCACTAGGAAATATGATGCCGTCTTAAATTTTCAGAAACTTCTTCAACCAAAATTATTTTTGATATAAATAAATAACTTGTTGATTCAGTTGCCATATTGACGGATTCTAGAATTACTCTCTAACTCAATGCACTTTCTAGAAATCGGGATAATGCAGCAAATTTCAGTATGACCTATCAGACAACATTTTCGAAGCTTTCACGGGAAGTCAAGCTTCGGCGCACTCGTTCAATTAAGGATCAATATATTCATCTGATTTGTAATGCAGTCCACTACTGAAAGTTATGTATATCTCGTATGTCAAGAATATAAAACTTCATATGGGCATATTCTGGAAATTGTTTGAGATATGTAATCCAATAAATTCGCAAATCCATTAAACATTCAAACATATTTTTAGTTCAATTCAGTGAATCTGTCAAAAATATCCTATTGATATTTTTTGTGGCCTTAAATAATAATAGTAAATCAAATTAATTACAATTAATAAATCGTTTTCTTGCATACCATCATTGGGTTATGCAGTTGCAAGAAAAACATTACTTTTTGTTACGATAAAAAAGCTATACTTATAGCAGGATATCGGATTACTCATTCCATCGTTAGGTACATAAATAGTTTTTGGCGCTCTTATTCCCCGGAACAGAGTGCTTATCAATTTGCCAAATGTCTGCAATTTTCGAATTTTTGGCTGAAAATGGTCATAAACGATTTGGTTTGACTCGCTGATCAAGAATCCGTGGTCAAAATAGATTCTGTCCAGACGTCCGTCCGTCCGTTAACACGACAACTCTCGAGCGGAATGAGCTAGACAGTTGAAATTTTCAGAGTAGGTTTGGGAGATAAATATCTCGGTTAAGTTCATTATTGGGGTGGTTTCGGAGTAGGTAACAACTAAAAAAAAATTTTTTTTTAATTAGAATTTTCAAATAAAATTTTTTTGAGCAGCAATTTCATTATAAAAATCCACTGATATGATCCTCTATTAAACTCTAACAAACTAACACTCTCGGAGATATGATTTTTCAGAATTTCAATAATTAATCGTAATTTTATAGTGAGTGAGGTGAGTCATAGACGTCATAGACGTCTTTAACTTATTTATGTAGATAAATGTATCTATTTATTCTATCATAAGAATACATAGATATCATTTTCAGCTCCGAGAAACCAATACTTTCAGAGATTTGATTACTCGCTAGTAGTTTGATAAGAGCACCAAAGCCCCTGTCCACAGGGCTTTCCCACATTTTTCAATTAGAGGTTTCAATTTTGATGAATAGGAATGTGTTTTTTGTGAAAAATACGTAAATTTTTGTTTCACTCGACAGGTAAAGGTTCGCCATTAATAATGAAAAATATCTTGAAAAGCGCTGACGTGAAATCAGGAAATTTTGCGTGCATGTTCTATTGTTTATTCAAGCCTCATACAAAGTCGATCGAGCTGAAATTCAGTACTCGATTGCAAAATGGTATTCATGAAATTTCGCGAAAATTAGCGTACCGGCATTTTACGAAATAACAACAAAATTTCAGAAGCGTAGAACTCCGAAACCGTATGGCCGATTATGCCCAACAACGAACTTAACTGTCCCATTGGTATGCGCAACCTACCCTGAAAATTGCTGGTCGATATCTCTTTCTGTTCGAAATTTATCGTGAGATGCATAATATTTTTTCATAATTGTTTTAAAATTTTCTAGTGATACGATCCCCACGAAACTTGAGGATCGCTAACATTTCAGCCAACGAGATGTTGTTATTATTCTGAGATTTACGTGAAATTTCAGAAGAATTAGATACCAGTTCAAAATGCTATTCAATATTTCCAAAAACACAAGGCCGATTGAGCTGAATTCTGGTACAATAATGTAAAATTGCAGCTCGAAGGTTTGTGCGGAATTTCAGCGGAGTCTGATCTAGTTTGGATCATTCCTCACGAAATTCTGCAAAAATTTGTACGTCGGAATTCTACAACTAATTACCAAGGTTCAATTCGATCGGTTTAGCATTTTTTGAGCTATTGAGGAAACAATATTTCAAATACTTAGGTATAACTCCAAAACCGTTCGGCCCCCTATTCCAATTAACGAACGTATCCGTCACATTTGGACGCGCAAACCTACCCTGAAAATTGCAAATAGCTACCTCTTTCTGCTCGAAAGTTAACTGCCAGCCGGATAGAATTGATTTTGACCACGAATTCTTCATCAGTGCCTCGAACCTAATCTTTCGAGACCATTTTCTGCGAAAAATTCGAAAATTACAGACATTGGGTCAAAATGATAGCACGCTGTTGCCTAGAACATGCACGCAAAAGGAAACAGGTGGGGACTTTTAACAAGCAATGTATTAACAGTAGGTATTCTGCTACTATATTTCAAATGAAATACCTAATGGTTTTATTAAATAACTAAGATAATTACGTATGGGGCAGTAGTCTGGTACTCAAAAACAAGCCAGAATAGTACGGGGAAAACTCTCGACAAAGTACAAAGGCTGGCCTGCGTGTCTATCACTGGAGCTGTGGGAACCTGTCAGACCAGGGCACTTGAAATTATCACAAATCTCACACCACTTCATCTAGTGATAGAGAAAATGGCCCATGAAGCTATTCTCAGAATATCTAGTAAGGGAATAGGTAATGAGAGTATTAAAAACCTGAAAGCCTGGTCCTCTCTTACCAGGTACATTTCATCAGCCAATCTTCCTAGTAACGAAATAATCAAGAAAGTAAGCATCGAAAAGAACTTCACTACAATGCTAGGTAGGAAAAAACGGTGCGCCTTACTACAAGGAAGACTCATTGCACAGACGCTCTATTGCATCGAACTTTACTGCATCGACGAAGCAACCCATCGAAAAACCGCCCACTTGCTAGTTAGTGTTCTGTGCTTTCTCCTGATTGGCCGAACGTGAAAACCTTAGGTATGTTTGCATGAATACCGGACTCCAACCTTCAGTTTTCATTAGCCCCTTACAGCTGTGTGTTAGGCAACACACAACATCAAAATCGATTAACTGGCTGTTGATGTACACTCTTTGAAACAAATTACATCTCATCCAGCGAAACTACCGACGAAGACGATCGATAAAGGGGATTTCACGTTCGGCCAATCAGGAGAAATCACGAACACTAACTAGTAAATGGGCGCTTTTCGATGGGTTGCTTCGTCGATGCAGTAAAGTTCGATGCAGTAAAGCGTCTATGCATTAGGTTTTCGATGTGGTGCACCCTACAGGGAATCCACCACCCAAGTTCTTGAAAGAAATGCCATTAAAGGGTACACAGACGGTTCAAAAACCACTACATGACCTGGCGCTGGAGTATATGGGCCAGGCGCTAGGCTCCTATCTGAGCATCTTTCAGGCAGAAGTACTTGCAATAGAAAGATGCATGGAAATAAACCTAGAAAGAACATATCAGAGATGTGATATAGTAATCCACTCTGACAGTCAAGCTGCTATTAAAGCTCTGAGCTCCCATGTTATCGAGTTCAAGCTAATATGGGAGTGGCGAAGAAAAATTAATGAAGTAGGCAAAAACAACATGGTCTCCTTGGTCTGGGTTGCTGGTCAAGCGGGAATCACAGGAAATGAGGAGGCCAACACACTTGCCAAGAAAGCAGCACAAACCCCCTTTATTGGCCCGGAACCCTACTGTGGGGTTGGTAGATACACCTACAAAAGTGAAAGTGAATTTCGGATGAAAGAAGAAACTGAAAGAGGAATTTTCTGGAGATCTCTCCCCGGAATGTATCAGTCCAAGAAATTCCTCCGGAACTTTGATACTGTCAGATCCAGGAAATACTTGGACCTCAGTAAGAACACGCTGCACTTCCTCACTGGTTTCCTCACAGGGCACTGCGACCTTAGGAAGCATATGATTAGATTAGGGCTAGCAGAAACTAACGAGTGTATATTATGTTGGGAGGAGGAAACTCCTGATAACCTGATAGCGGAATGCCTGGCCATCTCAAGACAACGCAAGGAATGCTTTAGGCAAGAAATTTGCAGGAGCGAAGACGTAGCCCCTTTGAGGGGGGGGGGGCACAATAGACCTTAATGTCGCAGTGCAACGTTGCCCCCTACAAAAATATACAAGATGTGTACCTCTCTCGATTGAGCTTGCATACATTGTGCATTATGTAGAATTTTCATCTTGAAAATACTAATCTCACACTCACTACCCTTATGTGTGAGCAGGACTGAAACCAGCTACTTCCAGTGTTGTAGGGAACGTCTTTGTCCAATGACAATGAAGGTATAAGTTGCTTTTTGCGCGCGTGTTCCGCAAGGAACAGCGTGCTATCATTTCGTCACAATGTCTGTATTTTTCGAATTTTTTTTCGAAAATGGTCTCAAACGATTGGATTCGACTCCCTGATGAAGAATTCGAGGTCAAATTCAATTCTGTCCGTCCGGTCCGGCCGGCCGGTCCGGCCGTTAGCACGATAACTCTCGAACGGAACGACTTAGAGCGTTGAAATTTGCAGGGTAGTTTCGTAGCGTAAATATCTCGGACAAGTTCGTTAACGGGCGAAATCGACCGTGCGGTTTCGGAGTTAAGGCCGTTTTTAATAAAAACGTTTTTTATGAATATTTCCGGAACCGATCACTCGATCTTTTTGAAATTTGGCATCAGATTGTAGAATCATGACCTTTATATTTTGTGTTGAACGGACGGCCCTAAAGTGGCAAAAAAAATTTTTGAAAATTTGAAAATTTTGTTTTCACGATAACTCGAAAAATACTGATCTGATTAAATTGAAACTCAGTAGTTAGATGCAAAAGACCAAAGCAAACACTTTTGCAAAATTTCGTGAAGATCACGTGACATGAAAAAAATAAAAAAATTACTACTATTTTGCGGAATATGCTTTTAATGCCGAAACATATGTTTTTGAGGTTCATGCTGCCCTTTCCGGGCATTTTCCTTATTGCGCATGCGCAGATGAGAAGTCCTTTAACTGCTGTAGTTTTCGTCAGAGAGGATTGGGGTTTTGGGGTGGCGGATGCTATTCCTCCATAGAATTCAGATCCCTGATGAGGGTCTGCGCATGCGTAGATTAAAGATGCGATATCTTCCGAACCACTAGTGATGGAGAATCGGAGTTTTTTGTAAGGTGTGTTATTTTGAGAGGACTTTTAGCCGCCAGTAGATTGCGCATGCGCAGAAGAGAAGTGACTATTTTTGGGTTGGATGGGTTATGTTGGGAGTGCTGAGTCGATATTATGAGGTTTTGAAAGAATATTCATAGCAATTCAGTGCAAGGACAAGTCAGTTTGGGGGATGTAGCGTTGTTTCCGAGTTAAAGTGTCCGTACCGTGGCCCTGGGGCTAATTTTGAAATTGATGTTACCCTTACAGGCATTTTTCGTTATGCGCATGAGCAGACCATCAGTGATTTAACTGGTGGTGTTTTCATCAGAGAGGATTAGGGTTTTGGGGTGGCGGAGGCTATTCCTCTATAGAATCCCTCGTTGAGGGTCTGCGCATGCGTGGATTAAAGATGTTATATCTCCTGAACCACTAGTGTTGGAGAATCGGAGTTTTTTGTAAGGTGTGTTATTTTGAGAGGACTTTTAGCCGCGAGTAGATTGCGCATGCGCAGAAGAGAAGTGACTGTTTTTGGGTTGGATGGGTTATGTTGGGAGGGCTGAGTCGATATTTTGAGGTTTTAAAAGAATATTCATAGCAATTCAGTGCAAGGACAAGTCAGTTTGGGGGATGTAGCGTTGTTTCCGAGTTAAAGTGTCCGTACCATGGCCCTGGGGCTAATTTTGAAATTGATGTTACCGCTTACAGGCATTTTTCTTTATGCGCATGAGCAGATCATCAGTGATTTAACTGGTGGTGTTTTCGTCTGAGAGGATTAGGGTTTTGGGGTGGCGGATGCTATTCCTCCATAGAATTCCCTGTTGAGGGTCTGCGCATGCGTGGATTAAAGATGTGATATCTCCTGAACCACTAGTGTTGGAGAATCGGAGTTTTTTGTAAGGTGTGTTATTTTGAGAGGACTTTTAGCCGCGAGTAGATTGCGCATGCGCAGAAGAGAAGTGACTGTTTTTGGGTTGGATGGGTTATGTTGGGAGTGCTGAGTCGATATTATGAGGTTTTGAAAGAATATTCATAGCAATTCAGTGCAAGGACAAGTCAGTTTGGGGGATGTAGCGTTGTTTCCGAGTTAAAGTGTCCGTACCGTGGCCCTGGGGCTAATTTCGAAATGGATGTAACCCCTTACGGGCATTTTTCGTTATGCGCATGAGCAGACCATCAGTGATTTAACTGGTGGTGCTTTCGTCAGAGAGGATTGGGGTTTTGGGGTGGCGGGTGCTTTTCCGCTATAGAATCCCCTGGTGAGGGTCTGCGCATGCGTGGATTCAAGAAGCGATATCTCCTGAACCACTAGTGTTGGAGAATCGGAGTTTTTTGTGAGGTGTGTAATTTTGGGAGGACTTGCAGCCACGAGTATACTGCACTTGCGCAGACGAGAAGTGAATGGTTTTGGGTTGTTTGGGTTATGTTGGGAGTAATGAGCCGATATTGTGAGGTTTTAAAAGAATATTCATGTCAATTCAGTGCACGGACACAAGTCAGTTTGGGGGAAATAGCGTTGTTTCCGATTTGAATGGTCTGTATGGTGGCCCTGAGGCGAATTTATAAATAACTATATTCGGTAGATCTATAATAAAATGCGTTCGGATTTGGAGAAGATGCAATTTCGTCCCTAGCGGAGGACCCACAACCGAATTTTTTTCTGATCTACGGTAAAACTAACAGCCAAACTGTATTGATAGCTATATTTGTTAAAGGAACTTGAAAAAAAAAAAATGCACTGACGTGAAGTCAGTACTCTTTGGCGCGCGTGTTCACGGTGGCTAATTTGAATTGAATGATTCAAAAATTAACAGTGCTGTATCTAAGCTGCCATCAGGATAGAGTAACAAAGTTGGAAAAGAACACAAGTGACTCTCCTTAGTCGCACAAGCTCCTAGAAGATTTGGGAGGGTCAGTATAATCCTTATCATGTTTATAGCACGCGCGCAAAAGCAGATTGACTTAACAATGAAAGAAAAAGTGTAAAAAGTCAATCTGCTTTGGCGCGCGTGCTATAAACATGATAAGGATTATACTGACCCTCCCAAATCTTCTAGGAGCTTGTGCGACTAAGGAGAGTCACTTGTGTTCTTTTCCAACTTTGTTACTCTATCCTGATGGCAGCTTAGATACAGCACTGTTAATTTTTGAATCATTCAATTCAAATTAGCCACCGTGAACACGCGCGCCAAAGAATACTGACTTCACGTCAGTGCTTTTTTAATACCAAAACTACATGTACCTTCAAATAACCTGATCCAGCACATAGCAGAAAAGGAATTATTTCATTTACAAGTGTTGAATATAAAATAGTGTTACCAGATATGTAGGTAATGTAACAAACTTTCCAAAAATGTTGGACATAAACGTCAATTAATAGCATTATTGACTTTCACCACATTACCTTACGATCAAAAGTTCAATTGATATAATATAGCTTGTGAGAATGTCCGTCCTGGTATAATAAAGAACTTAAATTCCTTTTTCAAGAGATTATGGTATTTATGGGAAGATCCAATATACAAATAGAACATCAACATTTCATTAAATATATCAAATCGATCAGGCATTCAACATTATTTCCTATTATAATTCCTATAAATCAAGGAAACATTAAAACTGCAATAGGTTTAAGTCGGTGGAAAATGTAAAAACGACACCGTAACGTCGGCAATTTATCACTGACAGGAAATCGTAAAATATTTTTAGAAAACCAGATTACTTCTGACCTGATTTACTCGCCTTTTAAAATAATGACCAATATTCAATGTTGCTTTGGTTCTGTTGAAATTCGAAGCAATAACAAACCCGTACGGAAACACTAATTCAATATTTCAAGGAAATACCCAGGAATGTTTGATAGAATGGAATATTCAAGATAAGAAATTATACGGGGTGGCCAACTGAAAACCCTTACATGTGAGGGTGGAAGGTGTTCATTCATCTTTTCATAGCGTTTTATCTTGTGGAGTCCTGTAGTGATCGGTCTTGGGCTCCATTTTTTTTTTGTAGTCCCTGCAAGACGATTTATGGGCTGGAAGTGACTGGGTCGAGAAAAATTGTTGCCCCTAAACATCAGTGCCACGCCACGTGCTACATCGCGGTAGGAATAATCCCAGATTTGAGTATGTGGTTGATGGTCGCCAACTAGCATAGTTGGCATAGTTAACATAGTTTCAATTTACATAGAAACCTCAAAAAAGAAAGTTTAAACTCTTTCTTCAACAAATTCCTATCGAATATGGTCAATTTCAATTGATCAATTTACAAAATTGCATTCTCTGTTCAACAAAATACAAGTCGACTCCTTAAGTTTCATTTTAATGTAATCAGACTCTATCATCAAAATCTTTGTTTTACCCCAATCCATCATTTTTTGATGTCTATGGAAATTACATACGTGTTATGCTATTTTTCATTTTTGTATGTCTCTATTTCTTAAGTTGTTCTTATGTTCCGACTTTCTTACTTCTAGTTTTGTCTCGATGTTTCTCCTGTTAACGATTTGACACAAATACAAGGAATATTATATACACAGTTTTTGGATTTTATATTATCATTAATCGGTTTTGTCTTAGTTAATAAAGACAAATCATGTTGATTTTTGAAAACGGTTCTTATATTGAACCGCGAACAAACGGAACCAACAAATTCGCAGAATTCTGCCATCTATCAGTAATCGCCAGAGACTAACGAGACCGTTCACACTTCTAGATTTCAAAATAAATGAAATATCATCAATAAATAGCACTATTGTTTCCGCTACAATATATAATTAGAGAGTTGAAATTTGCAAGGTAGGTTTGAGGCATAAATATCTCGTTAATGGGCAAAATCTGCCGAGTCGCTTCGGAGTTATAGCTTTTTCCCAATAACTCAAAAATATTGATCTGATCGAATGAAAACTCGGTATTTTGTTGGAGATTAGGGAAACGAAGACTTATGAAAAATTTCGTGAGGATCGATCGTATGTTTCTAAATGAACGTTTATTAATCAGAAATTATAAGCAACATTAAGCGTAAAAAGTCCAACAGTGATCACTTTCTACATATCTTCACAACACTATAATATATGACTCGAGAAAATAATATGAAATTTTTTTAAAGGTCGGATTTGGTTCACCTGCTGATGGAGTCCTTCAGCGAGGCGATATCATCACGAAAGTAGGAAACTATGATGCCAGGGATATAAGGCACCAGGACGCACAAAACCTCTTCAAAAATTCTGGAAGTACTGTTCGAGTTGTTGTACAAAGGTAGGTCTATTTTTATTATTATTATTATTATAGATTATTGGATAACGATTTGCCATCACTCTTGCTCCTCGGAACAGAGTGCTTATTAATATGCCAAATGTTTGTAAATTTCGAATTTTTGTCTGAAAATGGTCTTAAACGATTTGGTTCGACTCTCTGATCCGTAGTCGAAATCGATTCTGTCCGACCGTCCGGCCGGCCGTCCGTTAACACGATAACTCTCGAACCATGAGCTAGACAGTTGAAATTTTCACAGTAGGTCTGGGAGATAAATATCTCGGTCAAGTTCCTTATTGGGCAAAATCGGCCAGGTGTTTCGGACTAACAAACAAAAATAATTTGTTTACATTACAAATTTTAAATTGAATTTTTTTAAGATACAGTTTCATCATAAGAATCCATTGATATCATTCTCAACACTAACAAACTAAAACTTTCGGAGATATGATTTTTCAAACTTTCAATAATCATTCTCAATTCTATTATGATTTCATAGAATACTCTACTTGTAATTGACTGATTTATGTGAATCCAACATGAAGTGAGTCATAGATCTACGTTTTGAATTTAAATACGAAAATTCTTGAAAATTCACGCACAGAAGCCAAATTGAAAAAGTGGGAGAGTCCTGTGGACAGGAGCTTTGGCACCCTTATTCAAACTTTGACTAATCATATCTCCGAAAGTATTGGTTTCTCAGAGTTATGAATCATATCAATGAATTCTTATTTAATTTATGTATTTTATGACACAGTTCTATCATAAGAATCCATTGATATCACACCCAACTCTGAGAAACCACTACTTTCGGACATAAGATTTGTCAAAGTTTGAACAAGAGCGCTAAAGCTCCTATCCACAGGGCTTTCCCACTTTTTTTGATTAAAGAACTATGTTATAGCAGTAACTAAAGTTAACAAAATATCAATAAATTGTAACACTCTGTAAATCAAAATTTTTGCGAGAAGGGACCCTATTGAAGTATCTTCGAATAAATTTTTCGTTGGACCATTTATATAAGTCAGCCAATGTGAATTAATTGTATATCTTGAAACTTTTGTTTCTCTGAAACATTATCAAAAATTTTATGTAACCTACGTGCACAGCTTCAATTGGACCTTCCACTGCCCAACATTAGTCATCATTTACGCCTTCAGGACTATCCCTTAACCGGGAATACCACTTGTGAACTCTGCACCGAGATGAACACTAATCACTATAAACCTGTATCATCATGCAGAAGTATTTTTCAAAAATTAGCTTAATTCAGATGGAAAATTATATATGTAAGATTTTTATAACAATCTGATTGAATTACGCTGCTATAACATTTAGTCTTGGTTCTCAAAACTCTGGTTCTGATATTTACACTTTATTTACAATATTATAACTCGATGAAAATCTTTACAACTTCGATAGAATTCACTTTCACAATTACTGAAATCCGACAATTTGCTCTTTCTTCTTCTAAGTCAGAGTTTCTTGTGTCTAAGTAGCAGGGATAAAAACTCGTGAGCCGCTAATCGTCTAAATTCTACCGAACTGTCCTCCTCGTATCTCTAATCAAAACTCGTCTTTTCCCCAACTGCCGATACCCTCGATGTACCTAGAGTTACCTACTCTCATTACCCCCCAAACCCCGCACTTCGGCTTTCCCTCGATCTCATAGGGTAGTACGCCCAAGGTGATGTGCAACGATTGGTGATTCCTTGGCTTAAAATACCCCGCCTTAGACCAATAAGATTCCACGGAAACGGTCTAACGATTTATACAGGGTGTCAAGGAAAAAAGTACCATGCATAGTGCCACGCGATAGAGGACCATAAAACATGACAAAAAGATCCTATGAATATATGTCCGAAAATGTTTCCTCTAAGAAATACAGCGTGTTAAAGTTTATTTTTTTATTCGTTTTTTATTTTGGTGCAAAGAGTGGAAAAGTGCTTCTGAATACTTAATGTTTTTTTGTTAATTAATCAGTCTTTTGCTGTTGTTATTAAAATTTAATTATTGAAGTGTTTTGTCCTCGTTATTGTATTTGGCGCTTCTGGACAATTTGCGTGCATCATAACTTTTCGATCGTTTTTACCGGAAACCGTTGGTCCTAGCGACTTCAACAAAATATACCTTTTTGAGGGAAAACAGATAGAGGAATCGCTTTTTCTAGTCCAAAATGATATACAGTGTAAGGCAAAAAGTTAGGGTTGATTTAAATTTGAAGGAATCCGGTATGTGGCGCCCTCTTTTAGTAATCTAAAAACTAATAGGATATTTGGATTCTGCATCATACAAAACCCCCGAATACCACATTTTGTTCAATTCTTACCTCTTTGTCCAAAGTTATTCAAAAAAAACCAAATAAAAAATAAACTTCAACACCCTGTATTTCATAAAGGAAGCAGTTTCGGACATATATTCATAGAACCTTTTTTTCATATTTTATGGCCCTCAATCGCGTGGCACTATGCATGGTACTTTTTTCCTTGACACCCTGTATATCAATATTCCAGGAATATAGCCGTTGTTTATTATTATTATAAACATCAGGTACAGATATTCGGTTAAACTTGACCACCGTGGAGACGCCAGAGGAGCGTCATACTAAATTGTTAATAATTCATATAGATACTGCTAGTTCTTTAGAAAAATTTAAATAATTAATTACTACCACTGTTATAACTTAATTCTTAATTAAAATAGATTAAGCAAGGGAGAAGAATTTAGATCTAATTTTTCATTAACTGAATTACCTGTACTTTTTTCTGTAATTATTTCCATCCCTTCAAAATAATTTTTGCTGCGCACCTATATTTAATTTGTGTAGAATCTTGAAATTCGGGTTATGCACTTCTTAATACATTTTTAGAATAATTCGAATTAATTTTCTTGTGTGGGTAGAGCTCTGATGAGGTTCCTTAATTCTTGTTCCAAAATTCCTACCTATTTCTCCTATATATTTTATCATTTGTCACAACTACCGCTATTTAACTGATAAACCTCAAATTTATCTTCTTTATTGCTTTTTGATTTATTATTCTTAATCAGTTTTGCCTGGCTATTGTTTGTCCGGAATTAAATATTAACTCTCTCTCTTAGAAGAAACCTATTTATTAGGTGATTAGGTTTGGCAAAATATGTTAAGCTGTTGAATTTATTATTTTTGCGCGTATGTTCTGGGGAACATCGCGTTATCATTTTGCCCAAATGTCTGTAACTTTCGAATTTTTTGACGAAAATGGTCTCAAACGATTTAGTTCGACTCCCCAATGAAGAATTCGAGGTCAAATTTGATTCTGTCCGGACGGCCATAGGCCGTCCGGCCGTTGCCACGATAACTTGAGAACGGAAAAAGGTAGCGACTTGAAATTTTCAGGGTCGGTGGCGCATCCCAATACGACGGACGTTCGTTAATGGGCATAATCGGCCCAATGGTTTCCGAGTAATAATTTTGTTTTCAACCAATATGAATCCGATCGAATTGTAACTTGGTGAGTAGTTGTAGAATATGAACCTAAGTACGTTTGTGAAATTTTGTGCGAATCGTATGGCTAGAAAATTATTAAAAAATTATTGAAAAATATTTTTGTTGTCATGATTACTTGAGAACGGAAAGAGATAGCGGCTTCAAGTTTTCAGGTTAGAATGTGCATCGGAACGCGACATTTGAGTTTGTTTATGAGCAGAATCAACCAAACGGTTTTAGAGTTATAGACATCTGAAATTTGGTTGTTTTTTGTTCCTCATTAACTCGAAAAATACTAAACCTATTGGTTTAGTTATTGGTTATTAGTTGTAGAATGCCAACGCAAAAATTCCTGCGAAATTTCGTGAGGATAGTATTTGTAGAAAATTTTAAAAAAATCATTGAAAATTAAAAAAAAAAATTCTATATAACAGTAACTATTCGTCTGAAATTGCTGAAATTTTGCAAGAGCCTTTAGATCCTAGCATTACTGCCAAGTTTCAAGTTTTAACACGATCGGTCAAATATTGTTGGAGATTCGAGCAACCTTGTGTGAGTTCAGTAGATGGGTGACCGTTGCCTCGATAACTTTCGAACGAAAGGAGATAGGGACTTGCAATTTTCAGGGTAGGTTGCGTATCCGAATGAGAGAGTTGAGTTCGTTTTTGGGCATAATCGGTCTAACGGTTTCCGAGTTATACCCGGACCTGGAATATTATTTCCTTGATAACTCAAAAAATAAATATTCGATCGAATTGAAGCTTGGTAACTAGTAGTAGAAAATCAACATAAAGACGTGTTTAAAATTTTGTAAGAACCGTACCCCTAGAAAATTTGAAAAAAATGACGAAAACAAAATTTTAAGAACCGTACCCCTAGAAAATTTCAAAAAAATCACGAAGAAAAAAATTGGTTCAAGCACTGACGTGAAGTCAGAAGCTTTTGCGCGTATGTTCTATTGTCCATTCTTCTGTATTGTACACCCTAGATCGAATTTACCATGGTAAATTATGTTGTCCATTCTCCTGTATTGGACACTTAATTCGAATTAAGACTTTCCAATACAGGAGAATGGACAACATAATTTACCATGGTAAATTCGATTAAGGGTGTCCAATACAGAAGAATGGAAAATAGAACATACGCACAAAAGCTTCTGACTTCACATCAGTGCTTGAACCAATTTTTATCCTTAGTATCTTGAAGCACTAAACTAATTATTTTTCCAAATTATTATTTCTTTAACATTTCGCTGATTAGGAAATGGCTATGATCCGGAGTTAATTAGGCAAATTATGAGATGCCTCTTGCAACCTTGTCACCTTGTGATCTTGCCGTAATTCAATATGAAGAAAACTCCGAATTTTGTGCTAAAAGGGAATTAACTTAAGACGAAACGATAATTAGGTGTGAAAGATGTCTAGGAGAAAAATTCCCATATGTACAATAAATTTGTTTTGGTATCTTCATATTTTAACTTCTAGGGATACATCTCTGAAACATCCTACAAGCACAGGATCATCGAGGACCAGCTCGCACAACTACAGTCCACTCTCCGTGTCACCGCATTTATCTCCCAGAGGAACCTCATCGACCTACAGTCCTGGAGGCTCTGCACTGACTCCTTATTATGCCTCACCGCTTCCTCCATTAGACGACAACTACTTTGACATCCTAGATTACACGTCTGGTGCACAAAGACGAACTGAAGATGGTGAAATACACGTGACGAAACAGGTACCTAACTATTTCATTGTGCAGCTTCCATATCTAACACTATTTTCGAATACTTATATCAGATATACTTAAAAAATTTCGTATAATTTTTCCGATACAATCGTGACAAAAAGTGACTTCATTGGTAAAGTCTGTGCAATCTTACTTGAAGAAGTCATTAAAAATCAGTTTTGAGTTGAATTCTATAATGTTGAAGTGGCGAAATTTGAAAGGAACAACTTTAACTGATTTTTAACGGCTTCTTCAAGTTAGATTGCACGGACTATAACCGTATTGTTCTAACTCGAACTAATCAGTACATTTTACCAAGAAATTAGCAGTTCATAAGAGGTTGTCAAGAGTGACTTTCTCTCCTTGAAAATCGGTATTGCTATAGTTCTACCAGTATCGAAATATCTTAAGATACAAACAAAAATAACATATTTTTTAAGCCCTAAGAATTCTTAGGAGGCTACATACCTCTCTATCCATCAAAATGCATCGAACTAAATAGCGCAAACGCGGAAACGATATCCATCCAAGTAACGGGTCATTTTTTCCCTCTTTGGTTTTGCTTCTGATTTAATTGACAATTCTCAAGTGATCTATGACACATGTCACATTCAAAAATGCACAGTCAATATTGCTATAATGGAAAGACTAACGCCCGAGTGACGCTTAGGCGGAGATTAAACGGTCAATATGGCATCAGTTCAGTCTGACATCAATCATGGATTGATGTCAGATTGACAGGAAACTGAGTCTATACGCGACTGATGGACTGATATTCCGAATTGATGGCAATATTGATGTCAGATTGATGCCAGATTGATACCAAATTGACCGTGTAACCTCCGTCTTACAGATAATTGAATTTTATTATGAGAAAGTTGGGAAAGCACCGACTTGAGGTCAGTTCGCTTTGGCTCGTTTGTTCAGATAGGTACTGAACGCAGCCAAGGCTGCAAATTCTTGTCGAATCAAAAGCAAAACCTACTCACCTTTCAGGATAATACCCTTGTTTATCTTATATATTTTAACTACCAAGGTACTGAATATCGATTGCAGAATTAATCCTATGGATACTTGTACAGGGTGGCTCGAAATTGATTAAACAAAATATGGTCATAGATTATCGAGACGAAATTAGGGGACCCCTATTTTCGATTTTTTGTCAGGAGGCCCCCTCTTTCGGATTTGCAGCCCCCTGAATTTTGACCCTTAAAGTAGTCTTTTCTTTTTATCTCAGAATGCGGTCATGCGAAAATCACTGAATTTGGTACACAGGAGTTTTATGATATGCGAAATCTCATAGTGCTATCTATTTTCGAGAAGGACCTCCTTAAGACACTTTTTACTGGGCCACATTGTCTCTGGAACAAACTAAACACTATAACACTAACCGCGTATTTGAATTCCTTGAAAATTGTTAAACCGTTAGAAAGCCCATTCAATTGAAAAACTTTCTCGTCTCTTGCAATTTTTTCATGAAATGAAGATTTTTGTGGAAAATCTAAAAATGTGATTGAATGCATTTCGAAATTGGTATGGAATTCTACTTGTCAATCACAGGTGGCTGACGTTCACAATAAAGCAGTAAATTAATTTTTTGACAGTTATCATAATGATCTGCCAAAAAATAAACTCACGTGTTACAACATGATCATTATCATCAGTTGATAAATAAACATAAAAAATTAGGGGGCTGCAACTTCGAAATTTCAAAATTAACTGTGGGTTTCAGAAAGTTTTTATTATTAGCTCGATTACAGATTTAAGTCGATAGATGCATTAAAAATGTGGTAGCGCCCTGTGGACAGGGACTTTGGCGCTCTTGTTAAACTACTGGCGAATAATTATTCAAACTTTGACTAATCATATCTCCGAAAGTATTGATTTCTCAGAGTTGGGAGTGACATCAATGGATTCTTATGATAGAAGTGCACCATAAAAAATTAGAATCAAAGCGTATGTCTATAACTCACCTCATATGTAGAATTTACATACATCAGCAAATTATAATTAGAGCATTCTATGGTGGAGGTTACACGGTCAATCTGGTATCAATCGGGCGTTAATCTGACATCAATCTTGCCATCAATTTGGACCATCAATCCATCAGTCTACACGTATAGAATAAGTTTCCCGTCAATCTGAACTGTTGAGTGACCGAGTAACCTCCGTCTATGAAATCATAAAATTACGATAATTATTGAAATTTGGATAATCATATCTCCGAAAGTATTAATTTGTTAAGAGTTGAGAATTAAATCAATTGATTCTTATGATGAAACTGCATATTAAAAAAAATTTAATTTGAAATTTGTAATGGTTACTCCGAAACCACCACTCATATTTTGCCCATAATAACGAACCGAGATATTCATCTCCTAAACCTATACTCTGAAAATTTCAACTGTCCAGCTCATTCCGTTCCAGAGTTATCGTGCCAGCCGGACAAAATTGATTTTGACAAGCACTTGTTCCGAGTAACAAGAGCGCCAAAAATACAATATCCTAGGGGATTTACTTTTGAACGTTTGTCAAACATACGGGACCTGCCATTTTATCACCATAAATGTTATTATTATATTTCGAAATGTTTTATGCACAAAACACTTTGTTTTGTTGGATTATCAGAGAAAACAAATCAACAAATATTACATCTTGCATAAAACGATTGAATGAAACGTACCGAATATATTATGACATATGACAATAAAATTGCATATTTCGTAGGTTTGACAAACGTACAAAAGCCAAATCCCCAAGGATATTGTATTTTTGTTAATATCAACATTAATATTTTGTTTTATATGTTTGGGAACACTCAGATATCCTTAAAATGAAAATTATGCCCGGTTCGACTTTAGATCATAATCATTAAAGGATACTGTGGGAGGTATAGTCATTATTAGAAGGTTTCTTTCTGGGTTTTCTCTTCCAAACTCTGAAAAATATCTATAAAATAAAAATTAATTAGATCATAAACCTTAAACTAGTAATGACAACATTGAATTGAGGTACTGGAATCGTCTATTCGTACGGTGGGAATCGTTTTAATATAAAGACGTAACAAACTGGGGACGAAAACAAATAGATATCTGTTGAGTACGAAGTATACTACCAGCTAATGTCAATACGATGTTATTTTCGGATTCGCGAAGGTTTCTGGCCAACCTCCAGATGTAAACGCTGTTCATTAATGAAACATTGGATGATATTCATGAAAATGGAATAACCCCCTTTCTCAATGTCGAATTCCAGACCTCAAATTCCATTTTCCAGATTCCCGTCAAGATTATTCCGTTTTACGCAATATTTTGCAATTGAATGTTGCCAGTCTAGAAATAACTTGAAACGAATATCGAGAATTCGATACTTATGGGATGTATTACGATAGAAATATTTGATAGGGTCACTTCTATTGCCAATATTAGCATCACTACTCATGGCAATAGAGGCAAGTGGCCTGTCATAGTATAGTACGGATAGTCCCTATTCAAATGTTTGAGCGCTCGTACCATACAACAGGGTCTCCTTGGTCAGCGTTAACAAGGAGGTGAACAAGCTAGCCAGAAAAGGGACTTCAACTACCTTTTCCAGACCCGAACCTTTCTGTGGCTTACAGAAACACATATGTGAAGAAAAATCCGACAGAGAAGCACTCTGGCGGGATCTTCCACGTATAGAAAACTCCAAATAGTTCCTACAGAACTTCAGCACTGAGAGATCAGAAGCTTATCCCGATCTCAACAAGAATATGCTACATTTCCTTCTTGCTACTTCCTCACGGTCCACTGTCGTCTCCGAAAGCCCTGACATTACGATTAGCCAGTAAAACGGCTTCAAATCTCTTTGTAACACACGAAATATTTTTGTGGCTTGGAGAAACACATCTATAACCCATGCAACACAAGGATCTCCCAGATATATCTCAGCGTTCTTTCCAGGATATTGTGATGCCTTTTGCGATATCACTGGGAGGTCGACAAGAGCTCTCTATCAGCTCCAAATGTCCGCCACAGGAGATGAGCCCAGTAACATCTCAGGGATATCGCATTGGGAGAATTCCCAAACAGCTGATGCTGGGGAATAGCTTGAGAGGTTCTCTGGGAGGCCGCCAAGTGCTCTCTATCAGCTCCAAATGTCTACCGCAGGGAATGAGCCCAGAGTAACATCTCAGGGATATCGCCTTATTTCTTCTCAAACAGCTCACCCTGGGGAATAGTTTGAGAAGTTCGCTGCGATATCACAGGGAAGTAGCCAACACCACTATCTCCTCGAAATGTACACCAGAGGGTATGATGATGAGTACAGTAATATCTCAAATACATCACATGGTTCTCAAACTACTCACCCTAGGAAATATATTGAGCGATCCGCTGCGAGTTTGCCAAGAGCCGTAACATCTCAGATATAACACATGGAGAAGTTCTCAGTCAGAGTGCTCAAACGGGGCAGTTCTGAGGGAAGATCGCTGCGATATGGATCTTCGAATCGTAAATCGTAAGCGTAGATCGAGATTCGACTCAGGCTATAAACGATGCAGTCGTTCTTGCGGGTACTGCGTAGTCGATTGCGTCATCTACCGATGGAAACGAGAAGTGGCTAGGGATGGAGAAGATCCCTACAACACCCACCCTGATATCGTATTCTTGTTGAATTTGCGATGACTTGAGGAGAGCTCGCAATCGGAATGTGTTATTTCGGTTACATGTGTGATAGTCTGAGGAACTCCACAGAAGGAATTTCCTATTCTCGATACACATGCGATATCTTGAGGATCTCACAATTGGAGCTCACAAATCGCAATACATCTTCATTGTAACCCTCAAAGATCTCTATGCAAGGCCTGTGTTCAGGATTGTTTGGGCCGGAACTCATTAAGGATGGAGACATAACCTCCTTGTTCCATTTAGTGGACTCCATGAGAACTTTTGAATTGGACAGAGATCTGTAGCCCTGGGACACACCTGGTTAGCTGTAGAAAGGGAGCACGATATCGTGCCCTTTGTACATACAATAATCAATAATCAAGACCTTCATTTGGTTCAAATATCTCTAGTTGACCAGTTTTCTGCCGAAACTGATAATTTATGAATAACGGCCAGTTTCTGAGGAAAATTACATGTGGTTTATCTACAGTTTATCTGTTCATCTGTTCTGACATTCAATTTTCCTCCGAAACCATCCCTAACTAAAATATGGGTCATGGTTAAATCAACAGGATCCATTTACGAACAGGTAACAATTTTGATAAGAATTTAATGCAATATTGTCTGAAGAAGTCGCATTGTGGATGAATCAATAATTACTAATCAAGTTTGAATCGACATATTCTTTGATTGATTTGATATGGATTTACATCGAGTAAAAACTGGCACTGGCATTCATGATTCATGGTCGAATTTCAATTAGAGTATAAACCAAGGTTGGATGTAAGTTATTTTTTTAATTTTTATGCAAATTTTCGTGTGGCCCCCAAGTAAAATTTTCTACATGAAAAATTTGTATAGGATTTTATTGCTGAAATTCTCAACAGCTCATGAGACTGTGTGAACAAAATACGAGTTGCAAGGAGTTATACCGTCAGAACAACAATAACATTGTTTTTTCAATTTTTGCTAAGATTTTCCCTCACAGAAAAATTCCGAATAATGTCGTTGAATTGACATGGCCACGATCCTATGACGAGCATAAAGATAATATCTCTATGATGGTGACATTTCACAGATCCATAAAAGTGGATCCAAAAACCTATAAATTAAAACATTATCTGGAAAATATGCAAGTTTATCCATGCGTGTAATTATAGAATTTCTTGTTATAGCGGATCTCTGACAAATAGCCATAGTAGATCATAAATTTGTTAAGATCACAAAATTTCGTTAGAAATCTATAGCTTCAGCTAAAGTTCATTTGATGCATGTCTCTTCAATAGTCATGTTGATATGAATTTCTGAATACGGTAGAATCAAAACTTTTCGTCCACTCTTAAGATTTTTTCTCTGAAAAAAATGGAATGAATTTATTGAATTTTTGGATAAAAATCGGGTGGTTCACGAAATTGGTCCTTTCAATTTTTCAGTAGGGTCAATTCATTCGAATAGTAGAATAAAGAGGATTCTGTTTCAAAAAACAAATTTGCAATAATGGAAAAAAGTCAATACAAATTGGCATAAATCGAATAAAAAAAATCTTGAGAAGCACTGACGCGCAGTCAGGAGCTTTTGCGTGCATGTTCTATTGTCTATTCTCGCCTCACACATCCTCGCGAAATACTGCCGTGAAATTGAGTAGCATGCCAACACTTAAAAAAATGCATTTGGCATCAACTGAATTCAAATTCTAAAATAAAATAATTCCAAAAATACAGAGCTGATCAAGCTGAAATCCGGTAGTCGATCATAAAATGACGGCTTGAATGTTTATGCCTTTTAGCCAAATTGACAGATACTGAAATATAAAATGAAAAAAAAAGAAAAATTTGTATTTTTTTTTAAAAATTTTTTTTTTATTTTCTAGTAATACGATCTCCACGAAATTTCGTACATTTTTGCAGATTGGCATTCTACAAATAATTACCAACTTTCAATTCGATCAGATTTGAATTTTTTGAGTTATTGAGAAAATAACAACCCAATTTCAGATGAGTATAACTCCAAAACCGTTTGTCCGATTAAACCAATTAACGGGCGCATTCGGATAAGCAACCTTCCCTGAAAATTTCAAGTCGCTATCTCTTTCCGTTCGAAATTTATCGTGGCAACGGATGGCAGGTCGGCCACAGAAGGATTGAATTTGACCTCGAATTCTTCATCAGTGAGGTGAACTTGATCGTTTGAGACAATTTTCGGCAAAAAATAAACCTATTTGCATAAACTTTGCAGCTTTTTTTGGGTTATGTTTATAAAACTCCGATCCTCTGAAAATATCGTTATCAATTTAATTTAACTAGATTTCAGAAAATTTGTCTATGCATAGAATAATATAATTTTTCTCATTTCAATCCTTGGAATTCTTCCAAGAGACTGCTGATTGATAATTTGAATCACAGAAGCTATCACTATTACGCGAAAATCAACCGATTAGTCGATCAATCTTTATATGCATCATCGGTCAAAGCTACTTCCGTACGTAATTTCAATATCCAATGAAAAATAATTCCTGCAATCGTTTGAATGCGAGCCAAAAAATGGATCGAGAAAAATGTATATTTAGATGAATATTTATTTCACATTACTCGCTTAAACAAGAATTATAATAAAAGTATAAATAAACGCAATGCAGAAATATCCACAATGTATAATTTCGAATTGAGGTAGGTCCCATAAATCTCCGACACATTTCTTGACGAAAAGGAAAAAAATGAGTTTTCAAACATAAGAATCGTGTCAAGAAAGCTACGAAACATTTCGCCTAGTGGGGAGCGTATTTTGGGTTTCATCTTAGTTGTATTTTTGAGACCAAGTTGTACGGTACTTTTTCGAGATGGTCCGTTCGAATTCTTTTTCGAGAAATCAGTTCTACCTGAGTGAAAAAGATGAATCTGTCTCTATGTGGGTGAGGATCAATATAAATTGACATAGTTTATGGAGATTCGTTAGATGTTCAGTAGTAAATTGCTCGATGAACTTCATATGAACAAATTTTGAAGAACTGGCGTGAGTTCAGGAGCAGATATGTGTAAAATAGCTTATAAAATATATTTAGTGCAATTTTGAAGAAGGATATCAATAAGTTAAGAAAATCGACACAAATGTAACAACATTTTTTTTTTCATTCTTTTTTATTTTTTTTTATTTTCGTGAAATACAAGACATTCATTCAACTCAACAATAATTTTGGAGTAAAGGTTAAACTACAAAAAAAATTAACAAATTCAGGTCGAAATGCTTTTTTTTTCAAAATTAATTATAACATATCCAGTTTTCTTGGATATGTGCGCATTTTTTTGGCTCTTTATTTGTTGGTTTTTTATATTGGTAGATGTCTAAACAACTATACATATATATATAAATGTATTACTATGCTGAAAAATACGCTCGTAGTAAAATAAAACTCTTTTATGCATGAGCATTTGTAATCAAACATTATTATCGCACGTTATTTTTGCTAACATTATATTTTGAAATATATATGTTATATAAAATATATTTATAATTTGAAACAAATGTAAAAGTTTCAAATTAAGCAGTTTTTACGTGCATGTTCTGGGGAACATGGCATTATCATTTTACCCAAATGTCTGTAATGTTCGAATTTTTTGCCGAAAATGGTCTCAAACGATTAGGTTCGACTCACCGATGAAGAATTCGAGGTCAAATTTTTATTCTGTCCGACCGTTGACACGATAACTTGAGAACGGAAAGGGATAGCGATTTGAAATTTTCAGGGTAGGTGGCGCGTCCAAATACGACGAACAAGTTCGTTAATGGGCATAAACGGCCTAACGTTTTCAGTGTTATAATTTGGTCGTAGAATACTGACACAAGGACGATTGTGAAATTTTGTGAGAATCTAAACAGCAGGTAATTAAAAAAATATATTATTTATGTCACGATTACCTGAGAACGGAAAGGGATAGCGACTTGCAACTTTCAGGGTAAGCTGAGCATCTGAATGTGACATTTGAGTTTGTTAATATGCAGAATCGGCCAAACGGTTTTGGAGTTATACCCATCTGAAATTTGGTTGTTATTTCCTCAATAACTCAAACAATACGACACTCCAATCCAATTCCAACATCGTCATTGGTTGTAGAATATCGACCTGAATATTCTTGCGAACTTTGGTGTGATCGTATCACTAGAAAATTTTCAAAAGATCATTGAAAATCGTTAAAAAAATTATGTGTATCAGAAACATCGTCCGACATCGCTGAAATTCTACGAGATCCTTCGAAACCTAACTTTACTGCCAAGTTTCAAGTTTGAACATGATCGGATCCATATTGTTGGAGATCCGAGCTGCCTTGTATCAGTTCAGTAGCTGGATGGGAGACCGTTCTACGATAACTTTCGAACGAAAAGAAATATGGACTTTTCAGGGTAGGTGGCGCATCCGAATGGAAGAGTTGAGTTCGTTGTTGGGCATAATGCCGCATAATCAGCCATATGGAATATTATTTTCTCGATAACACAAAAAATACAGACCCGATCAAATTGAAACTTGGTATCTGATTGTATAATATCGACATAAAGACGTGTGTGAAATTTTGTGAGAATCGTATCACTAGAAAATTCTAAAAATATTACGAAAAAATATCATGTATCTCGAGATAACTTGAGAACGGAAAGAGAGAGCCACTCGCAATTTTCAGGGTACTGAATTCAAATTTTAAAATAAATAAAATAGTAAATAAACTTACTCGGATTGGAACCCAAATCTCCTGCGTAGCAGTCGAGCACGCTACTATCTTGGCCATCAAGGTGTTGTTACAATTCTAAGATTAACGTGATTTGAGATTTTATTTATTCTAAAATTTGAATTCAGTTGACGCCCAATGTATTATTTCATTTATTAACGCTAAAAAGACGGCTTGAATGTTCATGCTGTATTTCGTGAGAGTGCCTGAGTTAATAGACAATAGAAAATGCGCGCTTAAGCTCCTGACTTCAACAAAGTGCTTTTTTAAATTCAAAATTTGAATTTTATCAACTTGGAAGAACCGTGGGGTCTTGATACCATTTACTTAATACTTTATCACTTTATTCTTGAGAAGTAAAGTCATGAGAATGTATGTGAAATGCATGCAACATTTTCCTTCAACTGAAATTATATTTGAAAAGAAAAGAAAATCGGTAGTGGAAATTTTGAATAATAAATCAAGAATCAAGTGTGGTCAAAATATTCGGATTAATTATCAATTTTGGGTCATTCAAAAATGTTGTGCTGTTCTTCAATAATTAATCTGCCTGTAATAGTAGTTGGGGTAATGTGGAAAAATTAATATTTGTTTAATTTCAACCCACAATTTTCCAGAGGAAATAAATCGGGATGATGAAATCTGAGAGAATTGCTCAATTTTTGTAATTTAAGAATCTTTCTCTAAAAGTTTTTCGATTTTGGTAAAATATTTCTTTAATAAATCTTGGAATTGATTTGAAGTTACAAAAAATTCTCAAAAACGGATTTATAGGAAAGTCGAAATGTTTATTACATTAGTCATGCTAATTCTAATAAGTATCGATTTTGTGTTCAATTTCAGAATTTGAAAAACGAATATATCTTTGTGAATTAACATCATCTTATTCATGAGGAATCAACGTCGATCAATGCATATGGACTTATATAAAATACATCGGGGGATTTATTTCAATTACGAAATGACTATTAAGGCATAAAGTATAAAGTAAAATGCTCAGTCTAAACATGTTCACGTCAATCAGCCGTTCGCAAATTCTAACGAAAAATATATTGATTCTAAAAGAAAGAATCGCAGTTTTAACGAAATGATAAACCTTTGTTTAAAATATGTAGAATTTTAGTTACACTTAACTTAAGTTTAAGAGTTTCCAACAGAATTTAGCTTATGGCTGCATCAATACCTGCAATAATGAGGGATTAACTCTGTTGAACTGACGGCTCATTGATTGCTCTTTCGTCGATGTTATTCCATAAAATATGTTTTGAAAAAATTCAAAATACACAATTATAATATATGTGAAAATAGCTTTTTATTTTTTTAGGCTCTAGTTATCCGGACGACGACGATAATGTTGAAATAATTTTCGTAATGTGAGATAGTTCCACTCTAGATTTCAGTGACAATCTGTGATAATTCATTAAGTATAAAATAAACTCGTCTCCAATCTCTAAAAATAACACCAGATTTATGAAACTGTTCGAAATAACCGCCAATTTCAACTCAACAAATTTTTAAATTATCTATCATTGCTTCTCAGTTCTATTCTTGAATTGTATCATTCGAAAAATAGTTCATTAAATCAATATAATGGAAGATAATAGTTTCATTTAATCATCAACTTTTACCTCAAGGAACTTGGAGATTCATGAAAACGAATAATCTTTTAATTTCAGTGGGTTTATATTATTAGGCGTTTAATGAATTGTAGCCGTTTTGGAATATGATTCCCCCAAATTGCAAGCCTTCGGAAGTTAGTTCACTCTACGGTTCGAACTAGTTGGAATTAAATATCTAATAATATATAAATAGTATATTATTTTATGCGGAGAAATAAGTGTGACGTTTCACGGCGCGCCTGAGTATTAGAAAGCAAGCCATGAAAAGTAACTTCTCCTCCAAATGAAATATTATTTATTTTTTTAAATCGTTTAAATATTACGTATTAAATAAGTAATAATCTTGATATTCAGCTCTGGGTTTCATTTAGAGGAGAATATTTACTACCGATGAAAGATATCAAAATGTGGCCAGGTACGGTTGTTATGCACAAAATGATTTGAACAGATTTAAATTGAGGCTTTGGCCAATGAAGCTGGGCTGGAAAAATAATGGATGTCCACCCCCAATGTTGAACGGAGTTGGCACATTTTCAAAGCAGTTGGAAAAATTTGGAAGCAGTTGGAAAAATTTCAAAGCAGTCGGAAAAATGTCCCTTCAAAAATTTGGCTTCGGCCCGACCCTGGAAAAACCTTATCTTCAGTTATAATTAAATTATGATATATGATATTATGAAACCTACGGCCGGTTTCATAATAAGTTTTAAAGTCCCTTCAAATTTAAAGTATGCCTTACATTGACATTTTGGTTCAAAATGTCCAACTAAAGGATGCTTTAAATTTAAAGAGACTTTAAAAGTTATTATGAAACCGACCGTTATAGCTGGTTCTTCGGATACCTTATTTTATGAAGATATTTAAATTTTCTTGACAAAGAATATCTCGGTGAAGTTCGTTAACGGCAAAATCCGAATTTCAGAATAATGTCATTTTAAGTTTGAGTATTTTTTCGAATATTTCCGAAACAACGCATTCGATCTAACTGAAATTCAGTACCAAGTTGTAAAATCACGACCTGAATATTATGTATGCAAAGATTTGTGTTTATCGGATAGCTATGAACAGCAAAAAAATTCTAAAATTAAAAAACAGAATTTTCATAGTATACAGGGTGTTTCACTAATGATTGTACAGGCTTTCAGTGCATATGCAGGACATTTTGGAGAGTCTAAATCAGTGTTCGAAGTATGTCCTAACTATAGTCGTCTAAGAGATACAGGATGTTTCATGTTACTTATCAAAAACTTTCAATCGACATAACTTTCGAACTCCTGAATGGATCTTCTTGAAAATTTCAGGGAATGAGTACAGGACTATGCCTAATATTCGCTCATCATGACTTGTTGAAAGCGCAGGTACGGACTGAGAAAATTATTTTCTTTATTCCACATCTTGTAAAACACCCTGTACATCAAATATTCAAGAAGTGAAATTTTTCTTAGAATCTAAAATAAATACTCTTTCAAACAAGCCTATTGGAAAGAATGGAACACTTCGCATCAATATTTTATGAACCATTGAATATTCGGAATTTTCAATTTAAAATAAATACGGACCTGTGAATTTCCGAATAATGCGTTAATACATGTCGAATGAATCGAATTTCTTAGTATCTAGGACTATATGACTTAGTATTAGACTATAGGAATGTGGTGCATCTTAGTTCACCTAATACACAAAATCAGGGTTTCGACTTCAGATTATCCAAACGAGTTTTTCATAAAAATACTGCTATGATCAAAAACATGCTTCAAATGATAGAAATTTCTCATTCTCGAATTATTTATCTTCAAAATCTGTTCGTTTTAAGTAACTGAAACAGGTGGAAGCAGGGTTAAAGATTTCATAGAAACAAAAGCACATAAAAATATTGAACATTGAAGATTGAAGTGAACTAACTCATTATAAAAGGGAATTAAAGGAATGAGAATATGATTTGTTCTCGAAAATTTACCTCATTCTTTTTGACACTTTCTAGCTCTAGTATTGAATGTGTTGCAGCTTTCATTAGCTTTTCTGATCGATTATTTATCTCCTTACATGCAGCATTTGAATTGAGTTTATCCAGAGACAATAGAAGAATTCCTTCTATTTCTCTATGAGTTTATCCAGATCAATGGTTTGGTAGAGGGGGATCTTATGACTAGCCTGCAAGACCCCCAGATCTTACATGCTTGGATTATTTCCTCTGGGGACTCTTGAAAAATAAAGTTTACCCCAAAGAAATCGTGGATAGGGAGCAACTGATGAATCGTATTCAACCTTCATGTGAAGAGATACGAAATTGACAAGAAATTATAAAGAAAGCTGTAGCGCATTTGATCACGAGAGCTAGAAAATGTTTAGAAGAAAGAGGGAGTATTTTCGAATACAATTTATGATATTTTTCCCATTTGTTGTCAATTGTTTTTTAATATATGTTTATAAGATACATTTTACATTTTTATTCATAAGTCCATTTCATAATAGCCCAATTAAATGTTCAATGTTATTTCGAGTCTCAGTTGGAAATATCGGTCTAAGCAACCAAAACACACGAAACTATTCTTTCACATTTCTATTAATACTTAATTCGAGTTTTCGATTGTTTGGCTAAAATCCTCAATTATACTAACATCTGCGGTTCAATTATTCCAAAGATGAATAATTCGAAAAGGAGCATTTATATCATTTCTACTTTTCAGGTACCTATACAAAGGTAATCAAATTTGGAACGCCTAAATTCATGTATTGGATGGAATATGATGCAGTACTGATTCAATATGAATTAACGTATTATTCGGAGATTCACAGGTCCGTGTTTATTATAAATTGAAAATTCCAAATATTCAATGGTTCATAAAATAATCAAACAAAGTGTGCCATTATTGCCAATAGGCTTGTTTGAAAGATTATTTATTGTAGATTCTGAAGCAAATTTCACTTCTTGAAAATTCGATGTACAGGGTGTTTTACAAGATGTGGAATAAAGAAGATAATTTTCTCAGTCCGAACCTGCGCTATCAACAAGTCATTATGAGCAAATATTAGGCATAGTCCTATACTCATTCCCTGAAATTTTCATAAAGATCCATGCAGGCGTTCAAGAGTTATGCCGATTGAAAGTTCTTGATAAAATACATAAAACATCCTGTATCTCTTCAACGAATACAGATAGGACATATTTCGAACACTGTTTTAGACTCACCCAAATGTCCTGCATCTGCACTGAAAGCCTGTACAATCATTCGTGAAACACCCTGTGCCCTTTATACTAAAATATCTTCTGATGAAGTTGAAATTTGGTGTCAAGATGTAGAATAATAACCTCCAGAACTGTGCAAACGATGTTCAGTGGCGTTCATTCTTTTGTCGCAAGAGACAGTCAGGGACCGCAATGCAGACTACCTATATGACCCATGAACACGTTCTGCTTAGTGCGGTTAGAGAAAACCAAAACCAGTAATAATAGAATGAGGGGAACTATAGCTAATTACTAATAAGTAATAACTAACAGGCACACGCGAGAATTGCGCTTGGTAATGCATGGTCACTGAATAATTTAGCTGATTTCGAACTGTCACAATTAATCCATAACGATGAGATATTTTAACCTGGAATATCTTAATTGCACATCCCTCTTCCCTTCGAGCAGATCGATAGAAAATATAATTTGAACCAATTTTTGACAAGGGTTCCACATGGCATCAACCGTTTCCGAAAAAAACTGTTTTCTCTAAATTTACTAGATTAATTCAGTTAATTATGGATCTCAGTTGGTAATGAAGCTCCGTAGCCACTGGAAAAAAAGTGAGGTAAAAATATTTTGTTTCTTATTATTATTATTCCCAATTTTCAATAAATGGCAAAATGGAAAAAATGGTTCGATTTGAATTTTCGATTATCAATATTTTTGAAGAAATAGAGGTGTGCTATTTATAAAAAAGTCAAGATATATCAATTTGAAATATCTCAACATTAAAAATTCATTGAGACAATTGAGACATCATACAGTAACTATGCAGTATAAATCGCAATTTTTGTTTGTCGATGATACGATGATTGTTGATCATTCTTCTGACAAACCGCTGCAATTAGCCATTTCTTCATGAAAGTTGTTATATCTCCTCAACCATAGCAACTACATAAATATGACGCAGACGAAAAATGTAGCAGATTGAGCATGCAATCTAATGCCAGAAAAAGGAATAGTTTCATTTAAAATTCCAAATTGAATGGTTACTTTTGGAATATCAGGAAGTGCAATTTGAATGAAAATATTCTAGAAGGATATGTAATGCATGTGGCTTTTACTTGATGCAAATCCATATTAACTCAATGAAAAATTATATACGATTCACACTAATTTATTTAATATTGTGACGCGTTTCGTCGACATAGCGACTTCATCAGGCTACATCATACTAAATTCTTAACCAGTAATGATCTCCCTATACCTAGATGACATGGACACAGAGACCTATTTATAACTAATTTCATAATCTCATACTGCTAGTTCTTTGTATACATTTACGATCATAGATTAAGATATAATTGTTCATTAACTAAATTACCCGTATGTTTCTCTCTATTTATTTCCACCATTTCCCAAGAATTGAGTTGTGCACCTTTATTCAAATTGAGGAGAATTTTGAAATCCGGGTTGAACTTATGTCCTGCTAATAAATGATTCGTATAATTTGAATTCATTTTGTTGTTTTTGCACTTGTGATGATGTTCCTTTATTCTTATGCCAAAATTTCTACCAGCTTTTCTTATACTCATATGATTTATCACAACTCCCGCAATTTAATTGATAAACACCAGATTTATCTTCTTTATTCCTTTTTGATTTATTGTTCTTTATGAGTTTGGAAGGTTATTGTTTGTCATTTGTTTTTTCATAGTACGTTACACCGGCTAATTAATATATCCGAAGAAAATTATTGTACAGAATTAGAAATTATAGAACAAATAGCGGCGTATAACAGATATAATGCAGAGTTAATCAGAAAAATGTCGAAGAAGAAAAAATTTAGAAAAACAATTAGTTTAGTATTTCCAGAAATTAAGGAGAGAAATAAAATATTTAAAAGCTTAACATATTTTGGTACACCGAGTCAGCAACTTAAAAGGTTTATTCAAAACCAACAGGTGAATATTTCATTCCGAACAAACAATAACCTTGCAAAACTCATGAAGAACAATAAATCAAAAAGGAATAAAGAAGATAAATCCGGTTTTTATCAATTAAATTGCGGGAGTTGTGATAAATCATATATAGGAAAAACTGGTAGAAATTTTGGCAGAAGAATAAAGGAACAACAACAACAACATTAATTCAAATTATTCGAATCATTTATTAGCAGAAGGACATAAGTTTAGACCCGAATTTCAAATCTACACAATTCGAATAAAGGTGATGCGCAACTCAAAGGAAGAGAAATAACAAAAATGATAGGAAAAATAATTTACGGGCAATCTGAGGTCGGGAAGGGGATGGTGGTGAGTTTTTAAGGGTGAAAAAGGGTTTATCTCGATTTCCGGCAAAACTACAAGTCCTATGGGGAAAAGTTGAATGGCAAAGTTGTAGGTAATAAAAAGATCTACAACTTTTGTTTTCACACTTTTGCAAAATCTTTTACAAAACAATTTTTTTTTCGCCAAATTTCGTAGAAACTTGCCCTTTTATGTCCCGAATACACTGTAATTTTTTGGATTAAAATTTTTTTTTTTCAACTTAATTTGACTTAATATCGAAAAACCAGCCTAATTTTCAATCGAAAATTCTCACGTCAAAATATCTGCTTTTTTAAAATTGCAGGTGGCCTTTTTGTTCGTTGAAATCTCTACTTTCTGATGTTCTAAAAAAAAATATGCATTACTATGGCAAATTTTCTCAGAAAACGAAGAAAGTTAATATTAAGTCATCTACAATATTTTGAGAAAGTTTAGAATCAATCATCCTCGGAATCTTCTCTAAATTATATGCGTAGATGCCTATTTGTTGCTATTTGATGAACACTTATATACCTGAGTTACCTACGAAAAATTTCAGCCCATCAAAAAGTACTTCATAGAGAAGTAGAAGAAGGAACAAGGAGGGTCTGGGCCTTATTGTCCGTTATTTCATAGAATTTTCTGGGAAAATTTACCATAGTAATGTATATTTTTTTTAGAGCATAAGAAAGTAGAGATTTCAACGAACAAAATGCCCACCTACTTTTTCAAAAAAGCAGATATTTTGACGTGTAAGTTTTTACAAAATTTGGTGAAAAACATATTTTTTTTTCAAAGATAAAAATTAAAAACCAAAAACGTGGTTATTTCAATTTTTCACATACATAGTGAGGTTATGTGAAAAAAGTGTGAATTCAAAAGTTCTCGATCTTTTTATTACCTACAACTTTGCCATTTAACTTTTTTCCATAGGACTTGTAGTTTTGCCGGAAATCGAGATAAACCGTTTTTACCCTTAAAAACTCACCACCATCCCCTCCCCGACCTCAGATCGCCCATAACTTATTTTTCCTATCATTTTTGTTATATTCTCTTCCTTTTACAACTAGTATCATTGTACTATTTTTTTTTTCGGTTTCAAAAATTATCGACCCTGGTCTATAGCCTGTGTACAAAATTTCAGAACTTAATTTTTTCCAAAATTTAGATCCTAGCCCGGGATTGACCTCGGATTCCTCGAAATTTACGGTTAATAGTTGACGCTCTATCTAACTAGCAGCGCACGTTTATAAAGTTATTAATTATAATTACTCAGAATCCCATAACTTCATGATAATTTCATTTGTCTCGCATATATTCATCATTTGTTCATTGTTGTTGTTATCCTTTGTTGTAGCCATATCGAACAACACCTTTAGTCCTTCCAGGTGCGAAGGTGAAGCGGGAGCCAGGACCTACGAACAGTTATTTGCGTCATCATCCTAATCCTGCGGTTAGGGCGGCTCCACATCATTTAGACGATCTTTTATTGAAACAGAAGGTAGCAACCACATTATGAGAGGATAGTGCAACGCTGATAGCTTTTTTGCAGCTCAATATTTCTCATTTTTCATTTAGTGGGAAATATTTTCCAACACATTTTCCATCACAATCATTTTATTCTATCATGCATTGATTGCTATGAATAACTCTCTGAACTGCTTTCTGCTCTAATTTTCAGCTCAGGTAACTATTTTTTTGATAACTGAATATGCGTTTTTGATTCTCAGGTAGCAAATTCCGTTTTGGACAGACTATCTACAGGGGATCCAAATAAACAAGTAAGTTAATTTAATAACTTGATTTTACTAAACCCTTTATATAATTTCTGTATCTTACTTCAACAGCAATAGGTCTCTTGCATGCACTTTTTTATTGTTGGAATCGATTATTATAACCATAAGAATACTGAAAAACTTCAACCGCCGTCAGAAATTTCAATTTTCAACGAGAAAATTAACACTATAAATTATGAAAGTGTATACATGATGATCTGGTATTGAAGTAGATTCAGAAAAACATATGATATTTCGTGTTACATGCAAGAGACCTATTAAATATCAATTGCATATCTCCCTAGAAATGGATCTTTTGCCCCTTTGGATTTGTTTCTACCATAGATGCATGCTATTTTAACGCAGATGTATCTACCAGGGCGCTCTCATTCCGATCAAATGTGTATATTTCACGGATTTTGGACAGAAAATAGTTCCTAACGATTAAATAGGACATATGGATGATATGTTACAGATTCAGCCTAATTCAAATTGAGTAGTTAGATGTAAAATAATGATTTGAATTTCAATCCTCTTATTGGCGAGTCATATACCTAACTTGAAGCATATAAATACAAATTTTCGATGAACATATAAGGTATATTGAAAGGTTTCTTTTATGGCTTTTCTCTCCCAAACTCTGAAAAATATCTGTAAAATAAAAAAATTATTATTTTGTGATTTGCTTCTGCGTAAGAAACACAAGATATTTGTCAGAAGCAATCAATCGAACAATGTTGCTTAACAAACAACAACGAAACAACATCAACGAAGAAACAACTATATCGTAACGTTTCGAAGTCTATATCAGACTCCTTCGTCGGACACTTAACGAAAATCTTGAGAATTATTTTGTTGATAGTTATTGTGACAATTCTCGAATTTCAGAATATCTATCAACAATATAATTCTGAAGATTTTCGTTAAGTGTCTGACGAAGGAGTCTGATATAGACTCCGAAACGTTATAGTTGTTTCTTCGTTCATGTTGTTTCGTTGTTGTTTGTTAGACAACATTGTTCGATTGATTGCTTCTGACAAATATCTTGTGTTCCTTACGCAGAAGCAAATCACAAAATAATAATTTTTTTATTTTATAGATAGTTTTCAGAGTTTGGGAGAGCAAACCCAGAAAAGAAACCTTTTAATAATGAGTAAACCTCCCACAGTATCCTTTAATGATTATATAATGTATAGCTTTTTGCGATATAAGAAAATAACCAATTTTCTCGTGGAAGTCATCAAAATATCACCCTGGGCCTCTTAAAAATATGAAATTGTATTGAAAATAATTAGACTTGCACTATACAGTGGAGTTTAAATTCAAATGTATCAGCCTATTAAAACTTACACATATTATAAATAACTTGAGTTCAAAAAAATGAGTGGTCAAGTAGGCTATGGAATTTTGCCGGTCAATATTCTGCGTCTGAACGTAGTTTAGAAAATCAACCTTTAAAATTCCATAGCCTACTTGACCACGAATTTTTTTGAACGCACGTTATTTGTTCTGATATGGCAATTTGAAATTTTGTAATCTTGATAAGACGGATCTCTGGCAAATAACCCTAGATAGAGTTATTTACTTGGCACAAAATCCAATTGTAAATTCACACCACAGAGAATTGCGTTTCTGGAATGGTTATAATTCGATTGATTTGCGTAATTATCCAATTTTCTGGAAATAAAGGTGGCGCCAACCAGTAGATGAAGACCCAACGTCAGAGCTGATATTTTTTCAACACAAACTTTAAGAGACGATTCCATATATTGTTCTTCAATGCAAATCGATAACATTTTTTATCAAGTGAACAGTGCAATAAGAGATCAAAATTTTTCCTGAAGTTCCCTATTCCTCCGGTTTTGATACATTTTTATGATGTCATCAAGTCACTACATATGCTAGATACCGTCCGAACACTGGGTGACCACATCAGCCAATTATAATTAGAGTATTGTATGAAATCATAGAATTAAGAAGAATTATTGAAAAATCATATCTCCGAAATTATTAGTTTGTTAGACTAGGCGCGCACATGAGATTTTCTGTCGTGCGATCGTTTAGTCGCAAAAATGGAACACTCATTCTTAAATACGAATGCGCGCGACTAAACAGATGCAACCTATCCCATTTTTGAAGCGACGCGATTGTTGCAAATTGAAATGGAACACACCGACATGAATGAACCTGCACGCACTTGCGACAATTTAGTCGCGATTTAGTTACTGCCGAGCGATCTTTGTATGAGAGTGAAATATTATTTAACACTTTATAATATAAAAAATGGTGTCTTGATATGTTATTTTTGGTTCTATTATGCGGAGTATTTCATCAAAACTCTTCACACTCATCCTATAGTATTGAAAAAATTTACTAGAATGGTTTCGTAAGTCGGTATAAATTTGGTGAAATTGCCCTTTTAACAGCCTTTGACTTATCACTGGATGCATCCAATACTTCTTTTTGCGCCGTTTCCTTGATTTGGCTCTCAATAGTAGAGCTACCACAGAAGCGGTGTCAGTAAAATCCATGTTGTTACTGAATATAGATAGTTTCGATGAATTTGTCGCAAGTGCGCGCATCAAACATTTTGAAATTGCTTACCTTGCGATTGCGATTATTTAGTCGCACGACAAGAAATCGCATGTGCGCGCCTAGCCTTAAAGTTGAGAATGATATCAATGGATTCTTATGATGAAAGTGCATCTTAATTGTGTAAGTGAAATTTTGAAATCCGGGTTAAACTCATGCCCTTGTAATAATAAATTTAAATCATATAATTATGAAACACGAATGCAGAAGTCCGTTTTTAAGAAGGATTTTCCTTTTTAGGTTTTTTAATCACAACTTTGAATAAGATAAATGACAGTAAAACTCTACGGTTGGAGACGTTTATTCCTGAGCTCAATATTGTTACAGTAAAGTGATCAGATTAGAACTAACTCTATTTCACTTTACAATGTCGAAGGAAAGCTAGATTAACTTATATGTTCCTCGAAAAAGCTTCTCGATGGTTGGACACTCTGCTGTATTACCTAATTATAATTTTTCCATTTAATTTATATTCAGTGGTCATTTTGAAAATAGCAAACACTAAACCCCATACGAAAATGTTTGATATAAATTATTCTCTATTTTTCAGATTGTTCACAAACAATTCAATTCCCCTCTAAATCTGTATAGCGAACCAAATGTTGTCGATACTATTAGAAAACAAACCGGGGTTTCTCCGTAAGTAATATTATTTCTTTTAATGAAAATATCTGAGAACTCTTTCATAAAACTTTATAGAGACAATCATTCCTTCCAGAATTAAGAAATCTGTCAAGTTCAACCCTTCAGAAAGCGAAACTTATAAAGCCATACAAGAGGAGCAGGTGGGACAAGAAGTGCACGAATTGAAGCCTGCCCCAACGAAAGTATACACTCCCCAAGTAAAGGTAAAGTCTCCCAAGCTGCGTATGTCCCAGTAAATCCGACCAGCGTATTTCCTGCTTAAGTAAGAGAATCAGACATGCTTATTGAGGTGTTGTAACACTCATCATGTTGCAGGACTAATTCATTTCACAATAATTAAATTTATTCATACATTATCGGTGATAGAAATGCAAGAGTGGGAGGGTAATGTCCAGGCTATCCGCAAAAGGATTGGGGAGAATTATCGATATTTCTGCTGAATATATGATTTTCCAAGCAATGTTTAATAGCTTCGTTAATTACGTAAATCTTTTTCCATCGACCACGGTTCCATGAAGGTTCAGAAGATGTTGCTTTAGGGGCCATAAAGTCATCTGGCTGGTTGTGGTGATGCAAATTTCTGCACTGCCTATAGAGGCAAACCTGAGCACACCTTATCACCACCAGAATCTGCAGTTTGTAGGGTTGTTATAGGTTCTCCTGATAACCTATATTTCGAGTCGTATATGCCTTTGCCTACTGTTGAAACTATGAGATCCATCTGTTATCTGTATATCATAGTAGTTGAATTTTTCGCAACGAATCTAGCTTCTATGTTTTCCCAGCGATATATCATAAAAGGCACCTGGATTATACTATAATTTTTCTGGTCCGAAAGATTCCATCCTCAGTGGGTATCCACCCACATATCAGATGGTTTCTTCAGGCTGGAATCATTTCATGAAAATTCCATTATTTTTATTAACATTCATGTTGTGATCTTTTGTAAAAATCTGCCTAAACAAGTTTATATAATTCTCATATTATGTTTTTTTCTATTTTAGAAGTCAAACAATGTTAATCAACAACCTGCATATACAAACTCAATTGGTCAGGATGAAATCATCCACCAGAGTGGATCCTTCAGAAGACTTATGATGAGTGTACTACCCGAAACAAGCTACTGAAACTGAATCGAAGAAAAAAGAAAATTAACTATTTTTCCAAATATATTATCATACACTAATTTAAGAACGAATACGACATCGAAATGATATAAATATCTTTTTATTCCAAATTCAAGCAAGAGAACGGGTATGAAAAATAATATATACATATATTGGATGAATGTGCTGGATTTTTAATTATTGAATATGTATTTTATGTTCAGGACTGGTTTTGGCCATATACATATAGGCCCCTAAGCATATAGAGTATTTGCCTCGTTATACCCCTTTCTGTTATGGATATTTCAGCTAAACCTCGAACTTTTTTAGAGCGGTAACATAACTTATGAAGCGGAGTTTGATAAAATCCATGTATTTTTTCTTTTAGTGATATAAACTCACTGAAAGTGTATGTGCTTTAGCAATATTGCCATTAAGGTCAATTAGGTTATAAAAATGTGTACGCAAATTCTTTGGTGATTTGAATACCTGGTCTTCTTTGATAGACAGTAACGAAAAAAATTCCTAGAATCCGGGGTTCAGAGGCATTTTCCCATTAGTTAATCAAGTCCTGTTAATGTTGTGTTGTGAAATCAGCTTATTCGCTGAAGCAAATAATATGTGATTTCGCCTATAGCAATCTGTAGATTATAATATGTAAATTTTTGTTATTTTAATATTTTCCTCATTTTTCGAAATTTTCGAATCGAGTGTCATCTAGTCAGATCAATAGTAATAAATAGTTCACCACATTGTGTGATTATTTTAAGAGTTATAATTCTGTTTCATCATAATTATAAGATATTTTATGAATCGAAAAAGGATTGTTGTTCATGTATAACTATTTATTTATTTATTGAGGTAGAATAAATATATATTTATGTAAGTTTTCATCTTTAAATTTGTGTGCCCTTAATATTACTAAATTTATACCTGAAAAATAGGGACGAGTGCGGGTGGGGCAAAGGGGGATGATTAGGCAAAAGCAAATTTGTTTTCAAAATCTCTATTTGAAGGCCGGGAAAGCAGTCTGTTCCCGCTTAAGCTGGACCAAGATGGCCGTCAGTCTATGTTTTGGTGTTGATATACTTTAGTTATTTTGTCTCTTTTGATCTGAGAAACGGTAAGTATATTTCATTCTATATTATTCCTATCTATAAGGTTTAAAAAATAATACATTTTTTTATTCTTTATCGGAAGTCACTTCTTAAGATATTAATTACCAGGATATTTGAATATGTGAAGATTAAGTAAAATTCTTAATAGTTCTCAATCAAAATATGTTTCGAGCAAAGTGGGATTTTGTTGTCCCACTCGGTTGTAAGCTTGAAAAAGTGCGAACAATGTGAAGAGGATAGCTAATGTCGGAACAAAAAATTATTTTCAAATCAATTTCAAGTTCCAGAAAATTTTGCTATTGTTTCAAGAATGAAAGGTTCGTTTTTGGTTGCAGAATTGTGATTGAATAATTCCAAAAACTCAATATTAATTATTGCAATTACTGCGTAAGAACCTACCGTTTCATCTGAGCCCCACGTTGGGCGCATCCCTCCATTAATTCGTTAATTATTGTATAATTCCTCGAAATAATTTCTATTATTTCAATCACTGTGCTAGAACCTACCAATTCAATATCGATACGATTTGTATATTTTTTTGCTTCATCACTTTGATTTTAATGAATACCGTGCCCCAACAGTTGTACAAAATGAGATTTTTTTAACATTTAACCAATTAAATTATTGGCATCAAACCCCTTGTATTTAACAATCTGTTAAAACTTGTAGAGGGTTTTCAAATGTATAGTCTTCAGCATAAAATCAAATCCTTCTTTTTTTGATAGTGTAGGTATTTAAAAATCTGTTACAACTTGTAAAAGAAATTGAAATTTGTCCACTTTACTCCACTCCCCCCTGCTGATGATACATGATATGAAATAATTTCTACATAGTTTTTAGTAAGTCCCCTAACATTTGATAATTTTTTTTTCACATCGTTCCAGTAATTTATCATACTCTGCATCGTCCATTTCAGCTGAGAAAACAGATGGTGGAAAATTTTTTTTTTTAATTTTCGATTTTATATTTTCTTTTGTTGCAGGTGGTAGCTATTAGTATTGTAAGATAATAAATAAATGAGGAAATGGAAATTCTAACAATTTGTTTAAATATATTCATATATGGTTTCATGGGTAAGTATGAAGAAAGTGGGTACATACAAAACTATTATATTAAAATACTATTTATACAAATTCACTGAGGGTGAGTGGTAACGTCGAAGTGATCATGAACGGGATGACTCGAAAATAAATTTTAATTCTGTGCTTTCAGCAGGTAGGATATCAATTTATTCATTCAAGGATTGATTTTTTTCTGTTTTGAGTAAGTTTATGGATGTTCTACCCATGTAAAATGCATTAAAATTGGAAGAATTCAATTTCAGATTTTATGAAATTATCTGAGGAAATATACACACTTGACAGCTTTCGTCGACCCAATGATTTTTATACGTGGTTGTCACATTATGAGATATATTTGCTCAGAATTATTATTATAACCACAGACCACTCACTGTGTTATAACAACTTGAATGAAAATTCAGTTCAGTTCATGAAGTTAAAGACCACTTTCGGAACCAAATCCGAAAATTACAGATATTTCCAATGGTTTGTTCATTACGATAACTCATATTGCAATAACACAGTAGGATAACATAAATAAAATTGTACCAAATTATAGGAAAAATTGGGGTTATATTTCGCTTCAATAAAATACTTAATTATTAAGAATATTCAGAATTCAAACATCTACCAATAATCATTCTTCTTATTTCGGAAGTCCCTGCGCCTATTTCGTATAATTTAGCATCTCTTAATAATCTTCCGGTTGGATACTCATTAATATATCCATTTCCGCCTGAAAAAAAATGTAAATTTATCATTATATCGGAAATGCATCAGAAATTTGGTGATGGAGTGAAGATTATAACAATATTGAAAGTTCATATTTTCGGATAGGTATATATAGGAATATGTAGACGAAAATCTTCAGAAATTCGAGAATTGTCAACAAAAAATGATGAAGACTGAACTGAAGATTTTAGTTAAGTGTCTGACGATGGAGTCCGATATAGACTCCGAAACGTTACGAAATAGTTGGTTCATTGTTGCTGTTGTTTTGTTATTGTTTGTTAGGTAACATGTTTCGATAGATTGCTTCTGAAAAATATCTTGTCTTTCTTACGCAGAAGCAATTCACAAAATAATAAAAATTTTTATTTTATAGATATTTTTCAGAGTTTGGTAGAGAAACCCCAGGCCCCGTATACTCGACGTACGTAGAGATGAGTATTCTCATGCGAGAACTCCTACAAGAGATCTCATCTCAGTTCTCCCTCACTATTTAGAAGTAGAGAAACACATTTCAACCGACAATTCACATACGGAGTTTGCGCAGAGTCACTGACGTGATGAATCTCTTAGGAGAGATCTCTCTCAACATTTCGTGAATAGGGGCTAGGGGCCCAGAAAGAAACCATTTAATAGAATGCTATACTTTGCCAACGAAAATTAATTATTTCTTAAATAATGTCAATGTTTTTAAATCGAATGCACCCCGACATGACATTCACATGGATAATATGAATTGTAACAGTGGTGATGGCCCACTGTTAAATGAATTTTCGTGTCGTTATAATCGAACAAACACACGCATAATGAACACATTATACAATATCCGTGGACAGAGGATCATTCTTGGATAATACTTGTATTTTTGTACCACGCTTCGTGGATTGATAGAAAAGATATAGATCTCAGTCAGACATATTTTTATTCCTTTTTGACGTGCATGAAAACGTATAAAGCATAGGTAATTAAAGGGGGTCAATCCGAAACTACTCACCTAATATTTGAATAGCATCAAGGGCCATTTGGGTTGCCTTTTCCGCTGCATATAAAATGACACCAGCACAGTCTTTTCTACTAACTCTTTTATTATCACATGATTTAGCTACGTTGTATACATAATTTCTGCAGGCACTTAAAGTAGTGTACATATCAGCCATTTTGCCCTGAAATAAATCATATCAATATTAAAGTTAGAAATTACTACATAATTAAGGTAATCAAAGCGAGTGAATTTTTAGGACTCAACAACAAGCGCGCAAATTCTGACTGCCTTACGTCATCTAATTTTTCAGATGTAGACCAGGCCCAAGCCAGAGTAATTTGGAGATTTTGTATCTGTATAGACAATCAAAGCAAAACTATCGGATTATAGGGTTTCCAATATTATTTTTTGCTGTGGTGAAATATTTGAATAGCTAATGTCACTCTTATGTGTATTCACAAATTTCGAGCTGAATCTAGTAAATTATTATATCGAATATTTTTATCATAACAACCTATTGAAATTTTTTTGGAAGATTCTTATTTCGCCTTACCTGAATCAGTTGAAACTCTCCAATTCTTGTATCAAATTGTTTCCTAATATGTGCATAAGAAAATGCAATATCACAGCACGCTTGCATAATACCGAGTGGTCCTCCTGCCAAAACCAATCTCTCCAGATCTAATCCACTCATAAGAACGTAAACTCCTTGCTTTTCGACTCCCAACAGATTCTTGCGAGGAACTTTACAATTTTCGAAAATGAGTTCGGAAGTGTTGGACCCCCTATGGCCCAATTTATCCAGTTTCGGTCCTGTTGTGAAGCCAGGCATTCCTTTTTCTACGATGAAAGCTGAGATCCCATGTTGATTCTTTGTTGCGTTGGAATTTGTTTTTGCATATACCTGAGTGCAGGTATAACAATGATGAAATAATAATAATTGCACAAAATAAGTTTCATAGAAAAAATCACTCGTAATCACAAAAGTACTCAGGAAACTAACCCTAAATCCCTATAACAAATGAATGTATGCCTCGTATATACTGATTTTTCAAGAATTCTTAATGAATTGTATTTGATTCAAATAGCATAGCTTTCGCTTTCTCTTGTAAGGAGATTTGCCTATATTTATAAGTTTAATGCATCTTAACTAATATTATGTATTGTATTTTTGTGGATGAAATGATAAGGTTCAAAAAAATATTATTATCATTATTATTATTAAATTAATAAACCTGATGTCTAGATTAGGGGCTATTAATAATATACTCTCCAAATATATTTTCCAAAGCTTTATAATTTATCACTTGAGTAAATTGTTAATAACAAAATGAAAATTAACAATTTTTAAAAATTTCCAACGGGAATCTATTCCAAGACCTTTGGAAAATAGCTCCACGAAAGAAAAAAATTCTCAGATTAATAATTAACAATTATCTCACTAGCAATGTTATTGTTCATGCTACAAAAAATTGTTATTAACTAATGGGTAACTAATTGAAAAGTCACGATGAACATTTTTGGACCACGGATTATCTATTGTTCATTGATCTATCCGGCAGACGCCTGAATTTTTTACAATTTTTTATTTTCATTTTCAATAAGTTTAAATGATATTTATTCATGAAAGGTCCGAAGGGGGCGGGGCTTTCGTAAGCCGGAGTACCTGTTTTCAGGAGTATTTTCAACCCTCTGGGAAAATTATAAATTTTGGTCCTAGTTCCGGGAGTTGAGACCTTTTTTCAGGAAATTTCCTCCTCTTCTTGAATATTTTTCAAATTTGAATTATCTCAGATAGTTTTTGAGATATTGGCGAAAAACCAAACCCCCTTCTTTTTTTCACTTAAGTATTTATAACTATTGCAATTTTTCCGAGCGGCCTTGGAATTTTCTCAAAAACTATCTACATGCCATTCCGAATCAAATAACACCTCAATCATAATTTTCGGAGAATACGCAAAAATTTTGAGCTAAAAAGCACTTGACTAGACTAATTATCAATGCATAGGAGTTGCGTGAAAGAGACCGTAAAACCCGTGCACTTCGCAATATTTCTCGCATGGACGTTTTGATCTTTAGTGTCAGTCTTCAACCCCCTTTGGTCAAAGGTAGATGAATGTCTGCAGACTCTACGAGAAGAACAGTTTGATAAACTGTTTGGCTGTAACCTTCAAAGACCCAGTAACAACTCATTCCCAAATTTTGTAGACACGGCAGCCATCTTTCGTAGCACTGTATCAAGGAAACATAGAAACTGACAAACTGGACCACCTCCGATACCAACTGTTCAGCCAGTCTATTGGTAAACCCAAGTTCCAGCTAGCCAGACTGCCTCCTACCAAATATGCGGCCACCCAAAATGATTTTCGCACCTACCTCTAAGTCCAGGTCTGGCAATGTAATGAGGTTATTTTCAAGTCAATCTGGAGGTGGTTACTGTCAAGGAATGTGATTCCGATCAGAACCACTCTAAACACAGCCCCTGACAACATTTTGGCCATTATTTCCTCCAAGAATGGATGTTATATAACGATGAGTATTGGGTCAAACAATGAGTTTGACCAATGAAATTTGAAGCTTCACAACTTCCGAGATGTGCACAAAAAGTCGATAGTTTAGGAGATACAAGTTTTTCCTTCTTTCCAAGCCTCATTCAGGAAATTTTGTTGGAAAAATTGACTTTAACTTCTCTGGGTAATTATCCATATACATGATATCCACGAATTTCAACAAAATGGGAATATTTGCAAGGTCCAAAGTACATATTAATCGAGCTAAAAATTATTTATGAATGATTCACTAGATTTATTTTATGAATCAGTCTGTTGCTTGGTAATTCTAAATAATGTATTACATACCACTAAGACATCAGCATCAGGCCCATTGGTAATCCAGAATTTGCTTCCGTTTAGAACGTAATAATCACCGCATTTTTCAGCTTTTGTCTTCATCGAAACAACATCGGATCCAGAACCAGATTCAGACATAGCCAATGCACCTACGTGTTCTCCAGTACAAAGCTGTGGAAATAAAAACAGTTTTATTGCATGAAAATTTTTCCTGAAGCTCGGCTTTAATCTACTTGTGTGACGTGACTGAATGCTTTGAATGAGAGGGTAATGATTTTCACTGCCGAGGATTGTTTTTAGGTTTTCTTCTGTCCTCTTTTTGAAAAGTTTTGCCTGTTATCATTTTGTTTTTAGCCTCTATTGAGAGTCAAGATACGAGCTTCTGATTTAAGTTCTTAAGTAATTTAGTAACTCATTTATTTAAATAAACACAAAATTTCAAGATTTGCGTAGAAAAAGCTCGTGAGTTTTGGACTGCGATTACTCTCCATCTCACAGAGCTATCACAGTGAACGAATTTCCGACCAAAACGCTATCCAGTTCACGCTCCTGATCACTAGGTGCTGAGGGGTGAAGTCTGATACGCATTCCATAGCTGCAGAGGGGTGTAGCTAAAGAATCCATCATGCACGCAGATGGGTACTACTTAGTAGCATACGGGTGTGACAAGCCCGCGAACCCCGGTTTATCTCAACCAATGATGAGTACCCAACCAAGAAGCCTCGGAAAACAGCTGCTGCCTGGGGATCACCAGGGCACGTCTGCGGTTGGTGCTAGGCGTGACAGCATGCGAACCACCAACGGCAGGATGCTGAGGAGGCGGGCGCCTGTCATACAAGAAACTACAGATTCCGACGAGGACATCGAGGAGGATAGAGAAGTTGCAGGTCGCATAGGGAATCTGCACTCGCAAGAGCAACCCGTAGTCGGACCCGGCAACAGGAACAAGACCACGCAAAGGGGACGCCACAAGTGGACACCCGAGGAACATGAACAACTATCTGTGTTATACCGAAGATCCAGACCAGAAAGAAGGGGATATATGGGTAGACTGCAAGGTCTGTGGTGTGAAAATAATCCAGATCTCAGCTTCATGACGCAGCAAAACCTGCGAGACCAGGTGAGCCATCTGAAGAAGAGAGGAATCTTGCAGCAGCTTCAAGAGCCAGAAGGACTAGAGGAACAAGCTGAAGAGCAGGTGAGAGATGCTCGGAACCAACAACAACAATCCACGATTCAAAGGAGAGAAGAACAGGATGAGAGGCAGGTGAGAGATGCCACAAACGTTCAGCCTCCAAACCCTGGATTGCAAGTCGAAGCACTGGACGTGGGGCAGGTGACAGCTGCCCCATTTCGAGTTGAAAATCCCGCACAATGCAACAGGCAAAGAACGGAACAAGTGAGAGATGTCCCGGAACCAGTCATCAACAGAAGGGAAGCGTTTGAGGCTGCAGTAAGGAATCCGAATAAAACAACCGCTCGGTTGAAAACGAGACTCCAGGCTGAAGACCTAGCCAAGATGAATGATATCATCGATGACCACCTAAAGGAGGACTGCTCACTAGAAGATGTCGTGGCTGCAGTGAGAGCTGCTGCTTCACTTCTGTGCCCTCCAGGTAGAACAACAACAAGAGATGACAAACATAGGTCAAGAATGAAGAAGCTAGATCAGAAGATAAAAATCGTGAGGCAGCAAGCATCTTGGTACCAATGTATCATAGATGTTATGAAAGGAAGACTGAAGCCTAGCAAGAAGATAGAGATCATGATGGGGGCAGATATTATTATTATTATTATTTTCATTCCGTTCTCAGCCAGTGCAGCTGTTCCGGAGTTAGTACCAATCTATTTCAATCCAATGGCATGCCCAGAGGAAGTGCCTGGCCTTGTGAATCACCCTTTCCAGTTGCGAATTCCATTTAATCTTCCTATCTAGGATGACCTCCAGGGGAAAGTACCTACTGCTCCCTGCGGGCAGCCTCTCCCAGCCATTAATCTCACCTTATCACCACATAGGTAGTGGTGATAAGTCTGATATCTGTTAAAGGTGGCGTAGTGTTTCCATATTACGCTGCTGTCACATACGTGGGGTGGATATCCTACGTAGTTTCGTCGAATTTTACCAGATTATTAGCCGCACTGATTACTGACGATAACCTCGCCCGACAGTCAGTGATGCCTATTATAGGTTTATTCGAGTTTTGAACTATACATCAAATTGAAGTTGCGTTATTATAATTTCTGAATATCTACTAAACGCTAGCGCTCTTTGTTGGATAGAATATTTCATAATGTATTTGCCAATTATTGCTATTTATTCCTCAGCAACGTAATTGAAACATTAAGATTTCATAGAAACCTGAAGAAGATCAATCATTTTTTTGTAAGTTGATCCAGTAACTTCCAAAAAGTTTACTTGCCAGAAACGGGATAAACTTTCCAAAAAAGTATTGAAGAATATACCGAAAAGATTCAGGTAGCCAAACTGAAATCTATCTGGAGAAGCTGATGTATCAGATAGATAGATTTGTTACATTTGGATTTTTTTATTTGAAAGCTCACTTTTTTCAATACACTGATCTAAGCAAATGAAGAAACTATGGAATTTGTCTTTTTCTAACCGTTTGTTTACCTTTGGCAAATATTTTTCTTTCTGTTTGTCATTTCCATTTCTGTGTATTTGATTAACACATAAATTTGAGTGAGCACCATAACTTAGGCCAATAGCAGGACAAGCCCTACTCAATTCTTCCATAATAATAACGTGATCTGTATAGCTGCCACCTGTACCGCCATATTCGGGATCTACAGTTATTCCTTAAAACAAAAATATAAAGATTTAAGTCTTACTGTTCAACTATTCCCTCAATTAAACTGCTTGGAGAAATTAAAAGGTGTCTTTCTGGGAAACACAAGATATTTGTTAGAAGCAATCTATCGAACAATGTTGTCTAACAAACAACAACGAAACAAGATCAACGATGAAATAACTATTTCGTAACGTTTCGGAGTCTATATCAGACTCCTTCGATAAACACTTAACGAAAATCTTCAAAATCTTATTTTTCGTTGATAGCTATTCTGAAATTCGAAAATTGTCACATTGACTCTGAAAGAAACCATATAATAATGAATATACCTCCCACCGTCCACAGTATCCTTTAATGATTGCTTCAAGAAAGTTAGGGATATAGCAACATATTAAATTAATTTTTATTTTCAAAACATTCCCTATAAGACACTCTTAGTAGTTTTTGATGAAAAAATTTTTTTCGGTGCGGTAATTTTGACTGAAAAAAAAATTGGTTCAAGCACTGACGTGAAGTCAGGAGCTTTTGCGCGTATGTTCTATTATCCATTCTCCTGTATTGGACACTCTTAATCGAATTTACCATGGTGAATTCTATTGTCCATCCTCTTGTATTGGGCACTCTTAAGTGTCCAATACAGGAGAACGGACAATAGAATTCACCATGTTAAATTTGATTAAGAGTGTCCAATACAGGAGAATGGACAATAGAACATACGCGCAAAAGCTCCAGACTTCACGTCAGTGCTTGAACCAATTTTTTTGTTCGTAATTTATTAAAAATTTTCTAGGGGTACGGTTCTCACAAAATTTAACACACGCCTTTATGTCGATATTCTACAACTAGTTACCATAAGCTTCAATTCGAGCGAGTCTATATTTTTTGAGTTATCGAGGAAATAATATTTCTGGTGGGTATAACTCCGAAACTGATGGACCGATTAAGCCCAAAAACGGACTTAACTCTCCAATTGGGTTGTGAAACTTACCCTGAAAATCGATGACCACCTGGTTCATTAGCAATTTCATCTCCAATTCCAACAAACAAGCAACGAACTTCTACCAGGTGATTATTCAGAACTTCAGATGTTCGAAGACCGCTACATGACCCTAATGTAGGGCTATCATCTCCCATAGATACATGCTTCACTATCTCTTATGAATCGACCCGAAAATGTATCTTATTTTGATATGTCACCATGACATTAATGATTTTGAAGATTCTCGCAAAATTTCTGCAATGCGATGTCGGACTACTGCTTCCTGATATATTATAAACTTGTTTTCAGCGATTTTTTTTTTATTTTATAGTAATACGATCATCACGAAATTTTGTAAACATTTTTGCGTCGGCATTCTAGAACTAATAACAATGTTTGAATTGAATCTGCATCGTATTTTTTGGGTTATTGAGGAAATAATAACAAAATATCAGATTGATATAACTCCAGAACCATTTGGCCGATTATGCTAATTGATGAACTCAAATGTCGCATTCAGATACGCAATCTATCCTTAAAACTTGCAAGTTGCTATTTCTTTCCGTTCTCAAGGTATTCTGAGATACATAATATTTTTTTGTAATTTTTTTAAAATTTGCTAGGGGTACGGTCCTCACAAAATTTTACATACGTCTTCACATCGATATTCTACAAGTAGTTAGCAAGCTTCAATTTGATCGAGTCTATATTTTAGGAGTTATCGAGGAAATAATATTCTAGATGGGTATAACTCCGAAACCGTTGGGCCGTTGGGATTATAGCCAACAGTGAACTTAACTCTCCCACTCAGATGCGCAACCTACCCTGAAAATTGCAACTCCCTATCTCTTTTCGTTAAAGAGTTATCGAGGCAACGGTCAATCATCCAGCTACTAAATTCACACAAGGCTGCTCGGATCTCCAACAATATAGATCCGGTCGTGTTCAAACTTGGAAGTTAGTAGTAGAGTTAGGTTGTGAAGGCCCTCGCAAACATTGAACCATTGTTTTTCAACGATTTTCAATGATTTTTTAAAAATTTTCTAGAGATACGATCCTCACGAAATTTCGCGATAATTTTTGTGCCGGCATTTTACAACTAATAACTATGTTTGAATTGGATCGATTTTGTATTTTTTGAGTTATTGAGGAAATAACAACAAAATTTCAGATGAGTATAACTCCGAAACAATTTGGCCGATTATGCTCATAAACAAGCTCAAATTCAAATCCAGATGCACAACCTAAACTGAAAATTTCAAATTGCTATCTCTTTCCGTTCTCAGGTTATCGTGACATAAAAAATATTTTTTAATAATTTTTTTAAAATTTTCTAGTGATACGATTCTCACGAACGTACTTAGGTTTATATTCTACAACTATTCACCAATTTTCAATTCAATCGGATCTATATTGGTTGAAAACAAAATTATTACTCGGAAACCATTGGCCGATTATGCCTATTAACGAACTTGTCCATCGTATTGCGATGCGCCTCCTATCCTGAAAATTCAAGTCGCTAGCTCTTTCCGTTCTCAAGTTATCGTGGCAACGGCCGGCCAGACAGAATCAAATTTGACCCCGAATTCTTCATCGGGGAGTCGAACCCAATCGTTTGAGACCATTTTCGGCAAAAAATTGTAAAATTACAGACATTTGGGCAAAATGATAACGCGATGTTGCCCAGAACATCTAATCAACGACTAATCATAAACACTACACGAGTAAATCCACTAAAAACGTTGTCGTCTTACACATCGTCATGTGGTTTTTCTAAAAAACCACATGACTCCCCGATGAGAATTGACTGCCAGACTCACTGCCGCTCGACCCCCGGTACCACAGAACACAAATAATGCCCGGTACCTTCCACCCCATTCCATGACCTTGTCGCTGCAATCATTGGTTTGTACTACCAAGGTGCTGGTCACCGCTGATTGGTATAAATCCTCTGCTTGTGATACTTCCCTGGGACCAATGAGGTTCCACGGGAATGATCCCTACAGTGGCTTCTAGTTCCACGAAATTGGTCTCCCAAGACGCCACGTTGCTCCCATATTTATGGGGCAACTAACACTAATATGTTCTCAGCGATTTCTGGTAGCTATTATGCGGCTCTAGATGGCCCAATGGGCTTCGAAGTGCCCCCAGAGTTAATATTTGCATGTCATGGGGATGGTTTGGGTTCTCTTCAGACAGGGATAGAAGCCAGAAATACCTCTGAATTATAGGTACGAACTTCGGTAAACGTCACCTGCACCATTAAAATTAATATTAACTCTATTATTTACCAGGGTGGAAATAAAATTCATACATAATTAACTAGATGATCCGACGAACTTCGTACCATCCCAGAATCAATGAATGTTGTGTTCCATTCAAAATACATACATTTTCTTCATATATTTTTGGCACGGTTGTTTCTGTGAATTTTTCCGATATTTAAATAGTTATTCTGCTATTTGGGACAAATCCAACATATCAAGTATCATACAAATCGGTGCAGCCATTCTCTAATTATTAATTATTAAACTAATCCGATTTAGTTTTTGGCGTGCTTCTTACCCTGGGCTATCATTTTGCCCGAATGTAATTTTGGAATTTTAGGCCGAAAATGGTCTTAAATGTTTAATTCGACTATGACTGATGAAGAATCAGAGGTCAAACTTAATTCTGTCTCGAAGTAGATGAGGTAGAGAGCATAAAGTAAATATATATATATATGTGTTCTGTAAAATATACATATGTGTTCTGTTCTGTGGTAGAGAGTTGAAATTTGCATGATAGGTTTGGGGTATCAATATCCCGTTTAAGGGCAAAATCCGCTGAGTGGTTTCGGAGTTATGGCTAGCCATTTGAAATTTGGTTTTCCCAATACTGATCTGATCGATTTGAAACTCGGTAGTTAGTTGAAAAATATCGACACGACGACTTACTCAAAATTAAAAACTACAAAATAAAAAAAATACAGTACTCGTCAAATACGGCTGGAATTGTGCCACCGAGTTCTAGATTTAAACTTGATCGGATCTATATTATTGTAAAAATTTTACAGTTTTCCTGGAAGCAAAGCATTTGGGCGGGTTCAGCACCTGGATGGGTGAGTGCTCTGGCTATGAATGAAGAAGCGCGTCAAAGCGGACTGATCTCACATCAGTGCTTTCACAAATTTATAAATAAACATTAGTTCTAGCCCCATCGGAAACAAATAAGATAGTACCTATGTATATTAACTACTTAATTGGATATTGAATAAAATAAGAGATATGATAATTATGATAATTCTTGCGAGATAGATAAGTATTAATTATTTACACTATTTCATTTGTTGTGATACAATCTTGAATATTTATCATTTCATTTCTCTTTCAGATATGTATGATGACGAGAATATCCCATAAATGACGATCACAAATTATATTTAAACAGGATTTAGTATCAATCGTCAAGAAATATTCATCAACAATAATTTTTATACGTGTCATATAAACGAGCCAACACTGTTTCATCATCATCGTCAGATTATTCGTTCTCAAACAATTTTGCTTAAAAGAAAGTGATCAAATGTTTTTCAAATATATTGATGTTTCAATGGTTTTCCGTTCAAAACAAATACATATCCAACATATTTTTTTTTAATTCTTTTGAAATAATTGCTTCTGAGTTATAAAACACAAGAGATTTGTCAGAAGCAATTTATGGGATAATGTTGCGACAGTAACAAAACAATACCAGAGATAAAATAAGTTTTTTGTAACGTTTCAGAGCATAAATCAGACTCATCAGACACTTTGAGTAAATCTTCAGAGTTATTAGTTTTTGAACACTTATTCTGAAATGTCCCACACTGATAATATTTGAAAAAACATGGAAAGAAAAACAGTTTCACTTCGCGGAGACATTCCCAAGATCTGAGTACTTATATATTGTGCGAGTTCATAACCCGACATCCACTGATGATTTGATCAAAAGATTGAAGTGCTGATTGATGTTGATTGAAGCGAGCGTCAATCATTTGACTCAAGTACCCCCTAGCTAGACGGTCAATCGATTTGATCTAATGCTTTAGTCAAATGAATGACTCTCGCTTCAATCAGCACTTCAATCTTTTGATCAAAACATCAGTGGATGCCGGGTTATGAACTCGAGCTCCGAGTTTTCGGAAAGCACGACTTGGGCATTGTATATAGATAATCTATATACAATGACTTGGGTACTGCCTTAGACTATAGACTATATAGACTATAGACTATATAGACTATAGACTATAGACTATAGACTATAGACTATAGTCTAAGGGTACTGCACGCCATCGTGTCCAAAGGGTGACTGATGCAATCATGTTATCTATGGATGCAATATGCAATGCTTGATGAAAAATGCCCTAGATGGCCTAGACGATCAAGCACTCTCTTCAACCGCTTGAGTCAATCAAACTTTCTATCAATCATTGCATCAAGTCCGTCTAGACAGAGCCGGATTAACCTGTAGGCAGAGTGGGCGACTGCCTAGAGGCCCCGCAACAGCTAGGGGGCCAGTGCACGCACTTAAAAATATATTAAGATAGTTGAAAAGGGGGCCCCGCAAATTGTACTACCTATGTGCCCCCCAATGGAGTATCCAGCCCTGCGTCTAGGGGGTACTTAACAAATTCAACCAAATATGGTCAAGTCCAACTGAGTAATTTGCAAAATTGTTTTCTCTGTTCAACAAAATACGAGTCGACCCCTTTTAATGTCATCAGAATCTTTTTTTTTCTTCAAACTATCATATTATGATCTCCATTGATTGTACATACATGTTCTGCTATTTTCCTGGTGTTCCCTCTATGGTCGAGTCACCTAGCCGCCTACGTCTGAGAAGCCGAATGTTTGATGAAAAAAAAATACCCATTACTGGTATTAGAAGTTCCATGTCACCGAGTATATTCCAACAATTCTACTGCGTACTATACTAATAAAAAATGGTTCAAGCACTGACATGAAGTCCGCAGCTTTTGCGCGCATGTTCTATTGTCTACTCACCTCTATTAGACACCCTTAATCGAATGTAGCATCGATATTTAACGTTTTCTCAGCTTTTATAATATATGAATACATGTCATACCATTTTAATGACATAATTTCGTAGCGACAGCGAGTGAATCGATCACAGAATTTTTTTTTTGACATATGTATTCTATTGGAATTGAAATACAAAAAACTTACGCCTCAAGTAACTCCAGGATACGATATTCACGAAATTCCGCGAAAATTAGTAGGTCGACATTTTACAAGTAATTACCGAGTTTTAATTGGATCAGATTCGTATATTTTGAGTTATAGAGGAAATAACAACAAAATTTCAGATGAGTATAATTCCAAAACCATTTGGCCGATTAACCGAAATTAAATGTCGTATTCGGATGTGCAACCTACCCTGAAAATTGCAAGTAGCTATCTCCTTCTGTTCGAAAGTTATCGTGGCAAAGGTCACCCATACAGCTACTGAACTCACCCAAGGCTGCTCGGATCTCCAGCAATATACATCCGATCGTGTTAAAATTATTATATAATAAAAAGAACTTGGCTGTAATGCTAGGTTTCGAAGGCACTCGCAAAATTTCAGCGATGTCGGACGTTTTTGATATATAGAATTTTATTCAATGTCTAGTGATACGATCTCACGAAATTTCGCAAAAATTTGCGCGTCGTCATTCTATAACTGATAAACATGTTTTAATTGGATTGGTTTCGTATTTTCTGAGTTATTCAGGAAAATTTAAGATAGGAATAAGTCCAAAAGCGTTTGGCCGATTATGCCTATTAACAAACTCAAATGTCGCATTCCGATGCTTAACCTACACTGAAAAAAAAACAAATAGCTATCTCTCTCTGTTCTCAAGTTATCGTGAGATAGATAATAATTTTTAATATTTTCTATTGATAGGATCCTTGCAAAATTTCACATACATCTTTATGCCGATACTAGTTCTGTATTGGTTGAAAAGAAAATTAGTACCTACTAGGAAACCGTTGCTCCGATTATGTCCATTAAAGAACTTGTTCGTCGCATTTGGACGAGCCAGCTACCCTGAAAATTTCAATTCGCTATCTCTTTCCATTCGGAAGTTATCGTGGCAACGGCCAGACGGCCGGACAGAATCACAATTAACCTCGAATTCTTCATCAATTAATCGAGCCTAATCATTTTCGGCAAAAAAATCGAACATTATAGACATTTGGGCAGAACTATTGCGCGTGGTTCCCTAGAACAATGTTTATTTGATGAAGACTTACTTAATTTAAAAATTTTCACATGCTTTTCAAATTTAAAAAATTAATATCTCGAGAATTATTGCAATTATTATTATGCCAAATGGCGTTGCATGTGCATCACTGAATTCAGAATGTATTAATGATCTATCCATGTCATGCTTGCAATTTAAAATACAATATCGATGACGTCACTGATTGGTAACGGGAAATGGTAGAAAAATAAAATATATGTGAAAATGTTCCTTAAAAAATAAATAACTCGAGCTATCAAACCATTTTACTGAAAGGGGAGAAAATATCTATTATTCCATACTTTTGACTCTCACGGTATAATGAAAGCTGGGAGGTTCAAGATTGCAAAATAAATACAATCTATTCAGAAATCATATAAACATGTTTTGCTACGACATAAAGATTAGGGTTCTTGAACTCAAAATTTAGAGCGAGGTTTTGAGGAGATGTAACTTTCCCAGAAAAGTACTCCCTTCTTGAAAAATACTCGATTCACGAGCAAAATCAACCGTGGATTGTTTTATTTATTAAGGAGAATGTAATATCTTGCCAAAAACTCACCTAAAGTTCCTAGATCTCCTAATTTTTTCCAAAACGGCCTCAATTCTTCAAACTTATTATTCTTGTCAATTTCATTTGCTTTTGAAGCTAATTCCTTCTGGGCGAAATTGAAAATACTTTCCCTCAACTGAAATTTTCAACATTATCATAATTTTCAAATTGAAAGTTTATCAAGATTGTTATTATTTGATACTGAATTTTTTCATTTTTATACCTACTTGTATTTGTTCTGTTGTAAGTCCAAAAATATGCTCATCGATGGGATAATGTTGGGAAACTTCTCTGATGCCGGTTTTGTTTATTCTGCACACAGTCCGAAACAGACTCGAAAATTTCAAAGCCATCTTATTTCAAAAGTAGCCTAATAATAATTTTTAAGTGAAACAAAATATTTCTCAATATAATACACGCATTTGATTTCAATTGACTGACTATACATACTACATTTATTCTATTTGATGGGTCCATAAAGATTATTGTTGTTTGCCTCATGGGAGTTGACGCAACAACACTGATAATGACCTCTGTCTGATAATGTAAAGAGAAACCCACTCCTCCAGTATGATATACGAGGTGCAATCCGAAAGTTTCAAGAGCATGATGCGTTTATACATCGTACTTTGGCAGACATTGAGCATTTGGCGCAACCTTATTATATGAGAACTTATTATTATTGTGTAATGCAGAGAATATTGAGAATTATATAAGCACTGACTTAGGGTCTTCTGGGGAACAGCGTGCTATCATTTTGCCCAAATGTCTCAAACGATTTTAGGTTCGCCTAATTGATGAAGAATTCGAGGCCAAATTTGATTCCGATTTATACACGTAATGCTGGATACGGGTGTTATCCATAAGAGTTGCTTTGTTATTGAATAAGTGAGCTCAATATAGCTTCATTTTGCCCAAATGTCTGTAAGTTTAGAATTGGCGGCCGAAAATGGTCTAAAACGATTTGGTTCGACTCACTGATGAAGAATTCGAGATAAAAATCAATTATAACCGGCTGGTCGTTGCCAAGATAACTTTCGGACGGAAAGAGATAGCGACATGAAATTTTCAGGGTAGGTGGCGAATCCAAATGCGACGGTTAAATTCCATAATGGGCATAATCAGCCAAAGGGTTTCCGAGTACTAATTTTGTATTCAAACAATACATATCCGATCAAATTGACATTTTGCTAACTAGTTGTAGAATACTGACACAATGACATACGTGAAATTTCACGAGGATCGTATAACGAGAAAATTTTTAAAAAATTATTAAGAAATATTTTGTATCTCACGCGATAACTTTACAACGGAAAGAGATAGCAACTAGCAATATCGGCCAAACGGTTTTGGAGTTATACCCATCTGAAATGTTGTTGTTATTTCCTCAATAACTCAAAAAATACGAATCAGATCCAATTCAAACATTATAGTTGTAGAATGCCGACGCAATGTTTCGTGACGATCGTATCACTAGCAAATTTTTAATAAAATCATTGAATATAATGGAAAAAAATTCTTATATCAGAAGCTGTCCGACATTTCCGAAATTTTGCGAGAGCCTTCAAAACTAAACTTTACAGTCAAGTGGATTGGTGACTGTTATTACCACGATAACTTTCGAACGGAAAGAGATAGCGACTTTTCAGGGTTGCGCATTCGAATGGGACAGTAAAGGCCGCCAGGCCTTTAGGCCTAATAACAAACCCAAATGTCGCATTCGAATACGCAACCTACCCTGAACTTATCGTGGTCGGACATAATCAAATTTGACCTAGAATTTTTCAACAGTGAATCGAACCTAATCGTTTGAAACCATTTTCGGCAAAAAAATCGAAAGTTACAGACATTTGGGTAAAATGATAATACGAGCTGTTCCCAAAAAAATGCGCGCAAAAGCTTAACCGTGATAATATCAAAGAAAAAATTTTAGTCAATAATCCATTTATAAAATTCTACAAAAAATGGGTCACCCAGTATATATATCTTCAGCTGAATCTAATGAATTTTATTTCTTGAAATTAGTTTTTCCATACTTCAAGTGGCATTATCGTCTAAATTAAACATTCAAATAAATTGATATTTCACACAAGGGCGTAGCCAGGAATTAATTTAGTGGGGGGGTTTTGGGGGTGTAAGGGTCACTTTCTGCAGCAAAAAATTTTTTTTTAAGAGAAAAATAACATTTCGGGGGGGGGGGGGGGGGGGGGTTTGAAAGTGAAAAAAGCAGAGATGTGCGTCCGCACTCGGCCATAACGATTCGAGGAGATTCCAATCTCCAGAGTCCCTTTCCTACACCACAATTCCGTCTATAATGGAAAGCCTGGTATGGAGTTGAACGCCAGACGAATGTTTGTTATATTGTACCATGGATGGTTACATCCTTATTCGGAATAAACCAGTATTATTTAGTCGGTTAGGATTATAATCTCCGGTATTTTGTGTATAAGTAAACGGCGTGAATTAGTGCAATTTGGGAATTATATAAATGGATTCTTATGAAAGAACTTCATCTTAGCAGAAATTGAATTCAAACATCATAGAAGAATTTAAATTCAACAAGAGTGCCAAAAATTATCAATCCAAAACCAATAGACGAATTCTAAATTACAACGAACTCATCCGATAGATATTCATTCCTCAATTCTATGATGAACGATAATATATATCTTTCCTCAAATCCACTCCAATACTCCAATACACCAATATTCCAGTTTTGTTTTTATTAGTGGAGATATTCTGAACTCAATATTATTAACTTACCATTACCATTCCCATCATCATACAGATTGACAACGTCATGTCTCAGGAAAATAAGTTGACACTATAACAATTCATAGAATACACACAGAATATAATTATATCATTCTGTGAAAACATAGAAATACGATTTATATTGAAATTTTGAAAAATCATATGTCCGAAAGTATCAGCTTGTTATTAGAGTTAAAAATGATATCAATGGATTCTTATGGTAAAACTGCATATTGAAAAAAATTTAATTTGGAATTTGTTATGTAAAAAAAATTTTTTTTTGTTACTCCGAAACCATCTGTCCGATTTCGCCCAATAACGAACTTAGCTGAGATATTTATCTCCCAAACCTACTCTGTAAATTTCAACTGTCTAGCTCATTCCGTTCGAGAGTTATCGTGCCTACAGCCGGCCGGCCGGACAGGATGAATTTCGACCACGGATTCTTGATCAGTGAGTCGAACCAAATCGTTTAAGACCATTTTCATCGAAAAATTCGAAAATTACAACAGACATTTGGGAAAATTGATAAGCACTCTGTTCCGAGGAACAAGAGCGCCAATAATTCTATATGATTCCATAGAATACTCTAATTATAATTTGTTGATGTATGTAAATCCAACATGAGATGATTGATAGACCTACGTTTTGAATTTAATTACGAAAATTCTTGAAAACTGACGCACAGAAGCCAAATTGAAAAAGTGGGAAAGCTCTGTGGATAGGAGCTTTGGCGTTCTTGTTCAAACTTTGACAAATCATAACTCCGATTGTATTGGTTTTTCAGAGTTGGGAATGATATCAATGGATTCTTATTCAATTTTTTTTATTTCATGATGCAGTTCTATCAAAAGAATCCATTGATATAATTCCCAACCCTCAGCATCTGGTCATTAGATTTCTAAAAAACTTTCATGCCACGAGTGTATTTCATTCATTGATTGAAGGACAGAAAAGGGGACTAAAATAAATAATAAATATTTCGACAATCTACAGGAAAACGGTATGTCAATAGCCACAGATCCTTTTAATTTTATTTTTGTCCATATGTGTTCTATTTTGGATTATATTTTGTATGATCATCCTTATAGTTGTATTAAAATTTTTACACAGTTCAAATAAAACAATAATTTTATGTGAATTGACTCTTCGTAGCATGAAATTGGACTTTTATTATTCAGAATTCGCTGAAACTTATAGTTCTGTTTTAAATTCGAAATTTATTCCAAATTTGTTGTGTTTTGTCGACCAAATGGAAAAGAAGCATTACAATTAGGTACTAACTCTAATATGATTATATCACAATTTTCATTAGCCTACCCTAGTCTTATAATTGTTGTGTTTGAGAATTTAATTTAAGTTCATATTTTTTTGGCAAGAATTAGCCCCCTACACCTTCTCGGGGTTCTTACTGAACAATGAATTGAATAACAACTACCTAGGTACAATAATATTGTGCTGAATGGAATGTAGTAGTTATGTATTCAATGTATTGACCGAGTAGGCTCTTATAGTCTGACAACGTCGCAATTTATAGTCTCTTCAATGCGGTAACGCGAGATATCGTATATTTCGAATTTAAAACTCTAGTTAATTAATTGAATAGGTTTTTCTGTTTGGAATAACAACCAAACAAAAAAAACCTATTCAATGAATGACCTTGAGTATTAAATATACGAATATGTTTTAGAAATGTTGGTAATAAAATTTAAAATGTATATCTCTGAAATTATTGGGCCTATTTTGCCGATTCGTAAACTAGACCGGAGTACTCAGGCCTCAAACCTACCCTGCAAATTTCACGTTGTTCATTTCGAAAGTTATAGGACGGTCGGGAGGACAGAATTGACTTCGACTTCGGTTTCTTCATCAGTAAGTCGAATGTAATCGTTTGAGACCATTTTTGGCCTCAAAATTAAAAAATGTGGGAAGGATAATTGAGCGCAAAAGGATACTAAAAAATTATACGAACTAGAGTACATGAGTAAAATTTATTCATCAGCCATTAAGTCATACATTCTTTCAATAAATAAATAACAAATGAAAAATACTTTCAGTTCACCTGACCATGCAAGATTAAGCATAACAATACTTTTAGCACTTACAATCATACTTTAATCTTTGACAGCCCTTTACTCCAACAATTTGGGCCAAGTAACAATCAAAATATAATACATAAAACAACAGTGCTATTTACATACTTACATCATATTTATCTTAATTTTGGTGCAGATTGAAAAAGAATCACTAAAATAATCATCTCCTACTTGAATTTAAATACGTTCTCTAGAACTTTTGAGTGGTGATTATTCTAGTAGCTATTTAAAAGTCGTTAATCCATCAAATATTAAAATAATTAGTTGATGTCCATTGCTGCTTCCAATAGATTCGCAAGTTCCTTAAGATGTTGGGCTTTGCTACCAGTTGCAGTGCTTGGAGCAGTAGGTCTGCCGACATAGCTAAAGAAAGGGTGGAATAAATATATATTGCAAACAAATACGGTAATAATTAACCTAATATCAAAAACGGAAAATGATTTTCTTCGAAAATATAACGGAACTGTAGTTATAGCGAATGATGTGGTTCATGTTTTACTTCATATGATCTTCTAAACACAAATCTAAATCACTTGACACCTTTGTAAATTTTACTAATCATCTATGAACCTTCACAGATTCAACTTAATGTTTATTTTTCGTCGACCTATATGAAGTGACATTTTACGTACTAATTTCCGGCCGTAGAATCGACTATTATTGAAGGCAAGTTCTTTGCGGACGAAAAAGTACTTTTTCGTCCGCTGTGGTCACTATGAATACGACATGACGGTTCAATACAAACATGTGTCTGCAAGAATAACTGTCAGTGCTGTGGTCACTATGGATACGGCATGATACGGTTCAATACAAACATAAGTGTATCTGTCATTTGCAATTGTGAAATTATTTAAGAAGTCCGAAATTCATTAAAATATGTAGAGGTCGACGAAAAAATGTAATATGCAACCCGGCGAAAAACTGTCTATTGCCTCGTCTGCTGACAAGTATGTGTCATTTGCTTTGTAGGCTCCGTCTCGGATAGCAATTTGCAAACTCGGCTGTAATAGACAGTTTTTCGTCCTTGGTCATAGACATATTTTATGTCTATGTCCTTGGTATATAAATAACTATTTTCGTCATCACCGCCTGAATTCGGTTGATCACGTTGCAGCATTGCCATATCAATGTAAGATATTCAGTCAATCACTGCAGTTTCAAAACTCAAATAGTTGCCCAGGAATTTTTATTTGAATAATATACTAGTAATTGTTGTTCAAAAATCCAGAGATGTATGTGGACTATAAAAGAGATAATATACAGGGTGAGTCTTTGACCACTGCATTAATTTTAACCAAAGATTCCTCTCATCATTTGAAACAATTTTTTCATTTAACATTTTTCCAAATTCAGCTCAGGTAAAAAGATACAGGCTGTTGAAATTTTGAAAAAAAATCAGTTTTTATTTTATAGCTTTGACATCCTTTTTTCGAATAAAATGAATGTTGGCGTTTCCTATAACTATGATACATATTTTCCAAATATTAGTTATTTTCTACTTCTACTGGTTTTCTAGTTATGGACTCGTGGATTCATAAAACTAATCGAAATTAGCATAAAGAAAGCATATAAAGTTTTCCTTGAGTCATTTCAAGAATATTCCATCGCTTTAGAACATTATATTATTCTTCATCATTTCTCCTTAAACGCACCGTTTTCGAGATATTCTTCATTGAATGTTTTAAAATGGAAAATTTCACTACTTTTATGGATTCGTCCCTGAGCGTTGGAATCCCGAATCAAGCTGTAAACCACGTTACCATGCCTTATTCTCGTCCGCCAACAATGTCATAGATAATTTATATGCGGAAGTGTATTAGCACATTGGAAAATCTTTAAACGCTTGTAACTTTTTACCTGAGCCGAATCTGGAAAAATGGTAAATGAAAAAAGCGTTTCATTTGATGAGAGGAATCTTTGGTTAAAATTAATGCAGTGGTCAAAGACTCACCCTGTATCGTATAATGTTTTCATGGACTCAAGATGGATCATTTGTCGATCCTTGGGGCCAATAGCCTCTAAACTAGGAGTTTAGAGAGTTAGGATCAACGCAGAGGAGCAATTTACAACCCAACACAGCCTTATAGACGTGGAATCGGCATCTCATTGAAAGTGCGTCATCACAATCAGTGAATTTTTCAAAGAATTTTCTTAATGCATGGTCTGGCCAACAACATTAATTAATATACAGTGTCATTCTCTATTCAGAAGTGTTATTACTTTCATGTTAACTTTCATCAAATTATATAAAAATAAAATCATGTGATTACCGATATTCATTATAATATTCCCTCGACTATTCCCAAATCTTATTACAATAAAGCTAAACTTATTTGCCTTCAAGATTTGATAGAAAGAAAATGATAACTCCTGAGATATTGAATATTGTAGGAAGAAATTTTTATTAGAGGTTAGGATGTTGCCAAGGCGTTCGTGGTGAATACTTTGAACATCTACTTCATTAACATTCATGAATGTTTTGCTACATTTTAGTTTTTGATATTGTACCAAATTTCGCTAATCACTTGGTTTTATTTTTTTCTAATTTGATTTTTGCAATATACATGAAAGTGATAACATTTCTGAATAGAGAATGACGAGACCTTTCAAACGATGTATCACAAGCACATAGTTCCTATTTAAAAAATTGGATGTTGTACCTGTCTCTCGAAGGGTGTGGAAGGACAGGAAGAATGACAATTTAAAATTTAAATTTGACATGTTTCGGGAATTTCCATAAATATGTACGGTAACCAAGATCATGAATTTATTACATTTGGCTTTTCCAAACTGTAAGTTATTTTAAATAACTGCTAAATTCATTTTAGTTTCATCCCTTCTCGAATACTTTTTCAGTTGCATTTTATGTATGTATATTTTTTTTTACTTTTCTGGTTTTTGATTTTATATGGTAACTCTTATCAATTTGTAATAATAAAGGTTTCAGATTTGTGTTTACGAAATCATTCTAAGCAAATATGACCCTCCATATACATGCTCTAATAGTGATTTTATCCTATGATTTTTCAAAGCAATAAGAAACATTTAGTATTTTTATATGTAGACACAATGTTTATTTTGGCTAAAAAAATTAACCTCCTAAACTAAAAACGCATATTTCTGAATCAATTACTATTTCGGAAAATCACATTTGCTAGTTGAAAAGTCAACTAGTTATTCACCACAAATAGATAAGACATAAATTATGGGAAAAAAATGTACATAGTAACACTAAAAGAAATCATCATTCACAAAGCAAGAGCAGGCAAAAACATGTTACAAGCAAAGAAAGTTGCTTAGGGGTGCACTCATTTACATGTGAAGATATGACTATCAGTTCTCACCTAACAACTCTTTGTGTTTCTTGAATTATTGGTTCTTCTTTTGGCTTACTGGACCCGAACATACTAGCGAGCCAACTTTTAGATTCAGTTTTACTAAAACATTCAGACGTAAGAGAAAAAAATGTTGTGAAAGCCCAAATTTTTAATATTTTTTCATTTTCAAGAATATTAGTGCTGTAGTAGGTGCAGAATTCAGAGAACTTAGAAGACAACAATAAGGATATATGCTTGAAGATGAAAAATTCTATTCAGTATGTTTGCCTTTGTGTCAAATGGCATTACTAATGTAATTCTATTTTAGGAAGAGGAGAGTTTAATTTTCTGAAGAACGATCGATATTAGAACCTTGAATGAGTTCTTGTTGCATTTCGTAATTCGTGGAAATAAAGACTTTATTTAAAATGATACGCATGTCACGTGACGTCATAAGGTTTATTGATCGATACATTCCACTGATTTCCAACAGTGTTCACTACTGAAATTTATGGATAGAGATCAAGAAAACAAAATTTTAATGAAAACAAAATATTAATGAATATTGAACATATGCTCGAAATTATTTAAAATAATATGCATTCCAATAAATAAGCAAATCCATTGAATATTCCGGTGCAAATCAATAGATTTTTGATCCATTGTAGTGAATCTGTTAAAGTAACGTCGAGACAAAATAATTTCAACAGAAAATCAAATTCATAAAACGAATACATTATTGACTTATATACCAACATGGAGTTATGTAGTTTTCAGAAAAACCATTTTTTCTGATATGATGAAATACAGCTGATTTTCCAGATAACTAATTTTATCTCTGCTCTTTAGATAGATAGAAAATTACAGCAAATAGTGGTGATGAAACGGATACTGAATTTTCTTTATTAGTGATACGATTCTCATGAAATTTTTTATGAGCCTTGGAGTTGATATTCTACACCAAAATACCAAATTTCCACTTGATCATATCTCAACAACAACAAGAACTCTATAAGGTCTTAACATTTTTCATTGAGAAATTTTTTTTTACCCTTACTATACAGGGTGAGACTTTAAGTTGTACATTAACTTTAACCACAGATTCCTCTTATCAAATTACAAATTTTTTTTCATTTTTCAAGATTCGGCTCAGGTAAAAAGATACAGGCTGATTAAATTGCAGAAATCTTTTGTAGCTTTGATATGGTTCTTCAGAATGACTTTTAATGTGCAGTTTTCTATAACTGTGACACATACTCTACCATAAACAGTTTTTTCCTACTTTTACTGGTTTCCTAGTTTAGACTCCCGGATTCATAAAACTAAATTAAATTGGCATAAGGAAAACAGACAAAGTTTATCTTCAGTCATTATAGGAACCTTCAATCTTTTTAGAATATTGAATTATCCTTCATAATATCTCCTAAAACACATCGTTTTTGGATATTCATCGTTGAATGTTATAAAAACTTGAGAATTTGACGACTGATTGATCCAATCCTGAACTATGATAGGCCTTTAATCAAGATATATCTTAGTGCTGCACTTGCTTTTGATCACAAGATACAGATAATTTATTCTTCTCGACTGCCATAATATACTTAGCCTGCTAAGGAGGCATAGACATAAAGCCTACGATCTTATAAAATCACATTTCAACTATTGGATTTCAGATTATCTTGGAAATTGAGATAGTTATGGAATTTTCAATATGAGAATGGGCGATGATCAAATTGTGTATTTTCTTATAGTGGAAACAACGATTATGAATTTTGATCCTTCTGTCAATTGGAATCACATTTCAACTATTCGATTTGAAATTATCTTGGAAATTAAGATCGTTATGGAATTTCCAATATGAGAATGGGCGATGATCGAATTGTGAATAATCTTATAGTGGAAACAATTGATGGATATGGAATGAAAATTAAGTTTAAGTTCAGTATTTTAATAATGAAGAATTAAGAGGAATATTTTTGTTGCAAATCCCGCATTATAAGAATTGAGCGAATATATAACTTTTCTCAAACAATTTCATTGAATTTCAAGCATAAGATGATTAAACTTTTTATGCTGTTCTACAATTAAGAATTCAATAACAGTTTTCTATGTTGAACAGGTAGGTTAACAAAGTGCAGGAGTGTATTATAACATTGTGAAATCTTTAAACTTTATGTCTCTATTTGAGCCGAATCTGGAAAAATGGCGAATGAAAAAAAGTGTTTTATATGATGAGAGCATAAAATACTATCAAAGAAAATAAGATATCATAATAATTGAACGTTAATCATATCTTCACTTGTGGATATGGAAAATAAAACAATCAACTTACACAATATCTCGTGCTCCAGTTAATGCAGTGTCGAATCTAGGCTGAACATATGTCCAATATCCTTGATTCTTGTGTTCCTCTTGTGCCCAGCATAGCTGAGCACTGGGATATTTAGCGCATTCTTGTCTAATCAAATCGAATGGGAAGGGCGAGATCTATGGACAGAAAAAAAAATTAATTATGATGGTCATAAAGACAATCTCAATTCACTGATTTCCTTAAATAACACCACACAAGCAATGTCACCATTTAGTATAGTCAACAAATGCATTTAGTATAGTCAACAAGTGCCATTTAGGTCAAAACTTTTCAGAGTTCTCCGAAAATTATGATAGTGGTGTCATTCGATTCGGAATGGCATGTAATGAATTTTGGAGAAAATTCAAGGGCCGCTCGCAAAAATTTCAAAAGTTATAAACAATTAAGTGGAAAAAAAATGTTGGGTCTTTTTGGATATATCTCAAAAACTATTTGAGATTTTTCAAATTTAAAAAAAGATTCAAAAGGAAGAGGAAATTCTCCAAAAAAAGTCCCAACTCCCGGAACTTTAGGACCAATTTTTAAAATTTTCCCAGATGGTTGAAAATAAGCCCGAAACGGGTACTCCAGCTTGCGCAAGCTCCGCCATCTTCGGACCTTTGATGAATAAATATTATATAAACTTATTAAATATGAAAATTAAGAACTGTCAAAATTCAGGTGCCTACAGGATAGATCAATGAACAAGAATCCGTGGTCCAAAAATTTTTATCGCGATTTATCAATTAGTTATCTAGTTAATTAACAATTTTTTGTAGCACGAACATTAACATTGCCAGTGCAATAATTGTTAAACTATTAATCTGATAATTTTTTCCTTTCGTGGAGCTATTTTTCGAAGGTCTTAGATTAGATTTAAGAAAATTGTTAATTTTCACTTTGTTATTAACAATTTACTAAGGTGAAAAATTATAAAGCTTTATTAAATATTGAAAAAACATTTTTTTTATAGTATTACTACTATTGATTCGTTTTCTCATGATCAGAAGCTACTTAAAAATAATTTTTAAAATTCGTTATCTCTTATTGTTTGAAAAATTGTTATAAACAAATACACACGTTGTTTGTAAGATAATTTAATTTTTTTTTAAACATAATCTTTGATGAAAATTAAGATTAAAAAAAAAATTTTTATTGCTTCAAAATGGAAAAATTGTTAATCTTTGAAATTAAAAATAATTGATTATTATTTAAATTTTCATTGTTCATTAAACTATTTGTTATAAACAAATTAATTGTCTCTCTGTATTTTTTTCTATTTCTGCTTAAAGTAACAAAAACAATCTTGTATTATTTAAAAAAAAATATATTTTTACAAGTGTAAAATGAGTGTCCAGCTCATTCCGTTCGAGAGTTATCGTGTAAACGGCGGGCCGGCCGGACACAATCGATTTTGACGACGGATTCTTGATCAGTGAGGCGCACCAAATCGTTAAAGTTCATTTTTATCCAAAAATTACAGACATTTGGGCAGATTGATAAGCACTCTGTTCCGCAAAAATACTACTTATTTCAGACCCTAGAAGAGGTTTTGAAGAAAAGAACAAATAAAATTGGTTCAAGCCCTGTGGACAGGAGCTTTGGCGCTCTTGTTCTAACTTTGACGAATCATATCTTCGAAAGTATTGGTAAGAGTTGGGAATTATATCAATGGATTCTTATGATAGAACTTCATAATAGCAGAATTTAAATTCAAACATCGTACAAGAATTCAAATTCAACATGAGTGCCAAAAATGATTAATCCAAAACTAATAGACCAATTCTACACAACGACGAACTCATCCGAGATATTCGTTCCTCAATTCTATCATGAACGATATATTTTTTCTTCAAATCCACTCTGAAAATTATATTATATCAATTGAAACTTTAGCCAATATTTCAGTTGTGTTTTTACTGGAGATATTCTGAACTCAATAGTTTTAACTTACCATTACCATTCCCATCATCATATGGATTAACCATGGGCATTAAATATCAAAATTTGACATATCATGTCTCAGGAAAATAAGTTGACATGTATCAACACAGATCATATTATAATAATTCATAGATAGAATAATTACCGCATTCTGTGAAAACACAGAAGTACGATTTATTATTGAAATTTTGAAAAATCATATCTCCGAAAGTATTATGAAATTTGAAACGTAAAAAAAAATTTTTTTTTGATACTCCGAAACCATCTGACCGATTTTGCCCAATAACGAACTTAGCCGAGATATTTATGTCCCAAACCAATTCTGAAAATTTCAACTGTCTAGCTCATTCCGTTCGAGAGTTATCGTGTTAACGGCCGGCCGGACCGGACAGAATCGATTTCGACTACGTATTCTTGATCAGTGAGTCGAACCGAATTGTTTAAGACCAGTTTGAGCCAAAAATTCGAAAATTACAGACATTTGGGCAGATTGATAAGCACTCTGTTCCGAGGAACAAGAGCGCCACAAATAAAGAAATTCCATAAATATAAGCCAAGAATTTGAAATATTATACCTGTTCAACCCTGACCAGAGCGATATCATTGGTTAGATTTTTTTCTTCCCTGGACTTCTTCAGATCGTAGAAGACTTTACCACTGCAGAAAACAATTTTTTTGGCACCGCTTCCAACATTATCATCAGGGATAACTCTCTTGAAATCGGTTCCATCAACCATCTCGTCAAAACTGCTCCTGGCTTCCGGATGTCTCAATAAACTTTTGGGTGTCAAGAGAATTAGGGGTTTACGGAAGGGTAAAGCGATCTGTCTTCTAAGAATGTGGAACAAGTTAGCAGGAGTGGTACAGTTTGCCACTATCCAGTTGATGTCATGGAGTTGACGGACAGCAAACTCTTCGCTTTCTGGTGGCATGTAATCGGGGTCATCTGAGCACATCTGGAGGAAACGTTCAGGGCGACAACTCGAGTGTTCAGGTCCCATACCTGAAAGATGTCAATATTGACACATTTTCACAGCATGACTCCAATGGTTTGATATTTTATAATGTTTTTCTCCTGTTGTGTTACTTGATTAAAGATCTGAGGAGCTTTTCATCTTGAATTCAGTTCAAATGTAAAACTTGGTAAAGCAGCAACGAAATAATTGTACTTTTGATTCGTGGAAATTGAACTTGATCCATTTTATTTCAACCCCGAGGTGTAAACCGCTAGGAATTCTGGTGTACAAGAAATTAGAATTCCATGGAATCCCATTGGAATTCCTATTGATTTCCGAGGAATTCCTGGATTTCCTACTGAATTCCTGGAATTCCAATTGAATTCCTATTGATGTTAGAGTGCGACACCTATCGGACAATCATGTATACAGCTCCAAATAGTTGGTTTTAACCGAGGAGTAAACCGCCAGGAATTCTGGTGTACAAGAATATAGAATTCCAATAGAAGTTCTAAAGAATTCCTATTGAATTCCAATGAAAATCCGGTTGAGTTGGAATTCTGGTGTACAAATTTTTGTCAGTGGTTTCCCTCTCGTTCACCCCATAAATTATTATGCACCTACCTTCAAATCCATGGGGCAGAAGCATAACCAATCCACTCTGTCTCACCCATTTAGCTTGACCAGAAGAAATGAATTGATCGATAATACACTGAGCTGTGTTACTGAAATCTCCAAATTGAGCTTCCCAAATTACTAGAGCATTAGGGTTAGTCATAGAGTAACCCAATTCAAAACCGAGCACTCCAAACTCAGACAGCGAACTGTTGCAAACTGTGTAAGGGGCTTGATCTGGGTACAAGTTGCATAGTGGTCTGAAAAAAAACCGAACAATGAATCCTTTATAGTATCATACTGCATAATAAATTTAATCATAATGCAATATTTATATTATTATCAGCAGAGTTTTCCATTATCTATTAAACATTGCCTCGAACGATCGAGGATTTTGGGCAATAGTTTCAAGTAGTTAAAATTTAAGAAATATCCAAGAGGATGCCTATGTAACAACTGGAAGACCATAATAAAGGACCTCTTTTAGCCATATCATCATAGAAAAGTATACTACTTTCACTTTGATAAAGTCTCCCGGTTGGCCATTATTTAGATCCATCACGTTTTTCTAGCTAAAACTGAGGCAGGTTGGCACTCCTGAAATATCGTCAATGTCAAAATTATTCTCTGAGACGTTGCTATTTCTACTCTCAACATACATAATGTTCCATCTTAGACAAGATATTATCACAGATATTCGAATAATAAAGAACTCTTCGCCTTGAAATTGAAAATGTCGAAAGCAGTTTTGAAAAAGCAGAGACAAAGTATCAGGAAGTGCTATACAGAACTCAAATTAGCAATAGGAAAACTTCATTCTGCCTCAGGACAGGTTGAACTCTCCAATGAAATTACTTAGTTTCCTATCCAATCACTATATTTTATTAAGGTTTAACAGTGACTCAGGTTTCGTAGTACTATTACATTTTGAAACTGGTGTATTTCAAGTTGTGCAACAAGGTATTCAAATGATTCTGTAGGCATATTTCTTGATAATTTCGAAAAGTGGGGAGTTCAATGGGTACGTCTGTTCGTTTAGAAGTTTTCCTACCGGGTTATTTAAGTACTTTTATTCATTTTTCAAATGAACTATCACAAAGTAACAGACTACTCTATCCATTATTTTTTTTCATTGAAATTTCAACACTTGATACTTGATTTCCGTACAAGAAAATAGCATAACTGAATCTTCCAACCAGTTGTACGTGAAAAAATTTTATACCAAATACCCACCTAAATTTTCATCACAGAATCACCCCTCAAAATTTGTCGCACTTATTCACTAACACCCTGTATTCGAAATTTCATTGATTTATCGAATCAACAAGTCCGGAGCGTTCTTCTCAAAATGGGTTCATATACATAATTATATATAATTATTACATTGAGTTCCTTGTTATGTCTCATAGGTGGCGTGAGCGTTTATATATATCCGCTCAGGCCGGCTATAGGCAGCTTAACGCAACTCAGTTAAGTTGAATTGATCGAGAGCTACAGAACACTGATGAAGAGAAGCCTGAAACGCGTCTGCTCTTGCTTTTCGGCCAATAAATGAAATCTCAGTCACTCTCTACTTTGTCTGCTCAAACTCAGCCTCATATCACAAGTCGACGTTGACGTCACGGCATAGTTTGAATTTTCATGTGTCGAAATCACGTTCAGTTTCTCGAAATTCAATGTGAATAAATCGTTAGGTTAATATTATAAAACGTCACGATATCCTATGAAACAAGGTGCGTATATTATGACACAGTAAATGCCATTTCTGACCATCAAAAGCATTTCACTGAAACTCAATGGCATTTTGAAGTTCAGGTTAGAAATTCATGAAAAGGATAACTTACTTGTAGGTGGCTTTATCCACAGTCTGATGATGCAGGACATGGTGACGATGGGAGAAAGTGCCTCTTTCTACGTCTTGACCAGAGAGACGAACATGAATCCCCTCTTTCAACAGAGATCCAAAAGCCATAGCTTCTCCAAGAGCCCAATCAATGGTACGTTCTTCAACCATTTGCATTCTTGCTTTCAAAATACGTTCAATACCTAAAGAAAAAAAGCAACTGACATTTTATTTGTTGTGGTTACAAATCAGATTTTGCTTTTTGCAGGTTATGAGGATCGGCATTCAGAACCACTAAGCACATACATGCCCAAGTCAAATCAGTGGTACAAAACCAAACTTACTATGGTGAGAGGTGTGACCCACAAATAGGCCCAATCACCTCTAATCTACAATCTATCCTCATACAAACAGTGTATATATTTTTCTACAAGATCATTGACAATATGAAATGTATTCTTACCTTTGTGAATGACAAACTCAGCAGCGTTTGGAGGTGGAGAAGAAAACCTCTTTCCAATGTGTACCAAAGTATCTTCGTTGACACCAGTGGTGCCAGATTTCAATGGATCCTTACCCTCAAAGAAACCAGACCATGGGCTGTCCAACCAATCTTTGTATTTTATATGCGTTTCCTTTCTTGCTTGCTCAAGCGCATCTTCACAGATCTTCTCGTATTTAGCCTTGACATCCTTCACTTCGTCCGCTGTTACAACGCCTTCTGCTATGAGCTGTTCGGAGTATTTCTCCAAAGCCGGTTTGGTATTCTTGATTTTGCGGTACATGAGGGGCTGGGTGAACATGGGCTCGTCGATTTCGTTGTGACCGTTTCTGCGATAACAGACCAGGTCGATGACCACGTCTTTGTGGAAGGTGGCCCTCCATTCTGCGGCAATCTTACATATGTGCATTACGCTCTCGGGGTCGTCGGAGTTAACGTGGAAAATTGGAGCGTTAACGACACGGGCGACATCTGAAGAATTGGAATGAAATTATATGGTTGCATATTTATTTCCAATGTTCAGTTTTAAGAGTAAATGCTTCTGCCATAATGAGTGCCGAATATCAATGAGATGCAACAAAATGTCCATACAGAAATCCTGAACTTAAACAGAGTATGTCAACGATTTTCCCACCAACCATGTCGATGAGAAAGCCAGTTTGGCCAACCTCCATTGAAATTAAACGAGGACAGTGACAAAGATCGACCAAAATCTTTCTCACAGCATAAGGCTAGCTGTTGGTGGAAAGGGAAATGCAGTGATATTATCCCGCGTCGTTCTGCCTGACTGTAGTCAGGCATTTCTGTAATAGTATTTCTAATGTTTATAACATACATATGTGGCTCCTATGACCACGGTTTGCCCTACATGTATACAAAGACTACCTAGACGTTTCACTCTGTGAATCGTTGTCCGTTGTTTAGTAGTTTTTCTGCCTGGTGCTATTTTTCTCTATCTCTGATACATAACAACTTGCTACGTAACAACTTCAAATAAAGGAGTAGCAAGCCATAACGTTCAGCCAAGCCTTGCTAGCATTAAATGATGAAATTCATCAATTGCCTTATGAGAAATGTTTGCCCTTTCTCTGAAACATCAGACCACTAACAAGTGTCCCTTTCTGAAGAAATCATTTGTCTCCTTTCATTTTTGGATAAGTGGATAAATTCAAGGTCTGTATTTTCCAAACCCCTATATATTTGTGATGTTTTTTTTTTTTTTTTTTATGTTTGTTTATTTGTTTGTTTGTGTAAGACCGAATCCGATCGAGCTAGTAGCCCATGCTGCAGCCTAGAGAGGCTTATTGCACCTCGGTTGGTCTCCTATTAACTGACAGGGTCCCATTGTTGATCCCCCTCAGCTCAGGTTCACTTAACCGAGCTAAGTCCTGCACCGCCGGTCTCATGGTCATTTAAAATCCCCTCTGCCTTGTCGGTGTATTACATAAGGTCCATTTTCCTAGCAAGTAGAATTTATAGGCCCTTGACTAGATTCCCTGCACGGTTTCTGACACTCAGGTTCGTGTCGTCGCCCCAATAGTGAAGTCTCCATTGTGTGCGGGCTGGACAGTCAAATATGACATGTGAGGCAGTTGTGTCAGGTTAGTAAGCTGGCAGGAAGAGCGGCAGGGCTGTCCCATCATTAACTCATTATGCCGCTGGTCCGATGTTTTGTTCCAGTGCCGAGTGTGCTCTGCAATGATCCATTTTTCAATAACGCATTTCACAGCCGATTTGGTAACCCCTACTGCCGGTTCTGGCACGAAGAGGGGGATAGCCGAGCCCTCTCTAGCGAGTGCGTCAGCTCTTTCACAGGGGTTGAAGGGATCAACCCCTGTGTGCCTCGGCACCCACTCGGTTTCTGGCAGCCAAGGTTTCCAGATGCTGACAGCATTCCCGCTTTGTGATAGTATCGGCGCAGGTGCAAAACATCAATTATAAACTTTTAAAATTCAATTAATTACCAACGCGGAACACGTAACAGGGGATTCCCCTACATATTGTATATATTACATGATGTTCATATTATTAAAAAAAAATCGTATTACCTGTACAATATGGAGAAGATCGAGAGTGTCTAGGATCAGTGGTGAAACCAATTTGATTGTTTACAACGATGTGTACAGTTCCGTGAGTGGTGTATGCTGGCAAATCAGACAAGTGCATCGTTTCAAAAACAACCCCTTGTCCACAGAAAGCAGCATCACCATGAAGTAGTATAGACATAACCTGTAATATATAGTGTCAAATAATGGTATACATTCAATGTAGAGTTTATGTGTTGTACCTTCTTGCCTTCTCCGTCTCCTCTGTAAAACTGTTCAGCCTTCGTTTTACCTTGAACAACAGGGTCTACAGCTTCCAGATGGGATGGATTAGCACAAACTGCCAAGCGGATATTTTTGTTTGTTACTCTGTTCAATCTAGGGACAAATAAAACTTTCACTTAATTAAAATTACTCAGATTTCCGGTGGTAATTTTTAATAATTTTCAGATGTTCAAACCTTTCAATGTATGTTCCCAAATGATATTTGACGTCACCGGATCCGTCATCTTCAGCTTCAAGACCGGCGAACTGTGTGAACAATTGGGGTAGAGGTTTGCGGCAAACGTTCGCGAGAACGTTAAGACGACCTCTGTGGGGCATTCCCATCACTATACTCTCTACTCCGAATTCTGTCGATTTGTCGATGATATTTTTCATGGCGGGGATGAGGATCTCGCAGCCTTCCAGACCGAATCTCTTCTCGGACGACCATTTACGGGCCAAGAATGATTCGAACCTAAAACACAATTGTCGTGATAACAATTAATGGAAAACTGTATACTCACTTGGTCATTGAAAAATGAAATAAAGTCGAAAATGTTGCATAGTAATTTATCTACGGATTCTTTTAATTTTAGGTTTCACCGTTATGCATGTACTTTTTGGCGCTCTTGTCCCCCGGAACAGAGTGCTTATCAATTCGCCCAAAAATCTGTAATTTTCGAATTTTTGGCTGAAAATGGTCTTAAACGATTTGGTTCGACCCACTGATGAAGAATCCATGGTCAAAATCGATTCAGTCCGGCCGTTAACACGATAACTCTCGAACGGAATGAACTAGACAGTTGAAATTTTCAGAGTGGGTTTAGGAGATGAATATATTATTGGGCAAAATCGGTCAGATGGTGTCAGAGTAACAAACAAATTTTTTTTTTACATTACAAATTTGTACCATCGCAAGTAGTAGTTTGTAACTCACCCTGTAGCTCGGGTCAACCTGGCCAAAATCAATCGTTTATCTTCAGCTGTAATCTCCGTACAGCCAGGCGTCTCCAACCTTTGTCTGATCCAATTGCATTGTTCCAAGCTGTTGATGAACATAAATTCGACGCCTATGTGCCTGCAGTAGGCCAACTCTAGGCGCCTCAAGATCTCCCTGAGAGGCAGCTGTTTGTCTTTGCCGCCGATGAACGTTGTGGATGGTAATTTGAAAACGCGGTCCATATCGGCTTCATCTATGTTTGAGAGGTGCATATTTCATTAAATATCATTACGAGAAAAACAGTCATGAGTTATTGAAGGAACAAATTCTTTCCAATCGATTTATTCCTTATGAATACATTCGTTAAACAGAAATGATTTAACGGAAGAATATATAAAATAATAAACATACTAACAGACATAGAAAGACAAACAACAAATCATTAATATTCCATGATGTATATTCATGTTATTTATCTTTTTCCTTAAATTAATCTTTCCAATTAGAGCTTTCTTTTTGATTTATATGAAACACGCGCTTGTTTGTGAAAATCAATTTAAGTTTTGTTTCCTGCAACAGATGGAGGTTTTACATTAATAATTAAAAACAATATCAGCCAATTGGCCACCTTGGCTCGTTTGCAGAACCAAGCATGAAACTTCTCTTTGAGTTCTTGAATTGTGGACTCATAGTTCCTCAAATCTGATCCTGTTCCCAGCGGGGCAGTCTCACATGATGTACTCGATAGACTCGTCGGCCTCCAGGCATAGTCCACAATCAACCCTAACTCAGGTGTTTGTTGAGGCCACAGTGTACACAGCTGTTAAAATTCCCAGTTATAACCTGGAGAATTTGAGCAATTGTCTGGTTCTTTCAGCTGATGGGCCGATAATTGTTGAACAAGCATGTCTGGGACCAGATATGCTACTCCTGAGTTCCTGGACCTTTTGACCAACCATCTGTTGTTCTACCACCCTGCCTGAGAGATGTCAAATGCCGGTTCAGGTCCAATGAGCCCCGTGGAATCACTCGCGCCGCCAATGAGTCCAATACCTCATTTCCTTCTATGTCCGAGTATCCCGGAACCCAGATGAGCTGCAGCCTGCGGCGCTAACACAGCACTTTCTGACGTATGAGCTTCGCGCAGTGATCAATAGAAAAAAATGTCTGCTTGAAAGAAAGTCACAAAACTACCTAGGCTGATGGATTCACCATCAGCAATTTTGACACCACTGGCTCCAGCTCCCACTTCTTGGGTGATAACGGAGCCATCTGTGAACTAACAGGAGCCCTCAAACAGTGGGGCCCCAGAGATGGTCCAATCGTCTCTGCTGGGAAAGACCGACGACTCGGTCAGTCCACTTTGTGTAGGTTCTGGTTATAGATACGTCAGACCGTATACTCATTATCTGGCCTCCAATTCGGCCTGCAGAGAACTGATCACGTATCAGGCTCATTGCGAGCCATATGCAGAGATCCTGTATGCCGCCAGCCGGGCCACGGTCCTGGTCACTAGGTGAAAATTGGCGAGGCCTAGTAGGCGTTCCATGGCTGCAGTGGGATGCAATGGAAGATGGAAGATCCAGGCAATGCTGCCGTAAGTGTTTTGTGGTCTCACCACCATCACATACAGCCAGTGGAGCAGTTTTGGTGCTTGTCCCCACCTCTTTCCACAAGTCCAGTGGCAGGCCCAGAGGGAGTGCCTAGCCTTGTGAATCACTCTATCTTAGTGCAAATTCCAATTCAGCTTTCTATCCAGGATGACACCCAGATATCTAGCCTCACCCGTAAAAGGAATGTGAACTCTTATCATAGTTAGGGTATCCAATATAAGCTTCTTTTTCCTATTGAATGGCACAATCACGGTTTTAAGAAGGTTCACATTTAACTGTTCCCTCTCACACCAGCCTTGTGTTGCTGTTAGAGTCTCTGAGAGGCTCTCGACCAGGACTGAGTCATCCTGGCCCGTGGCCACAATGACTATGTCGTCGGCGTACACTTGAACAGATACAGCGTGCCTATTATGGCCAGTAGATCGTCCACCAGGAAAGACCATATCAGAGGGGAGAGTACTCCTCCCTGTGGGCAGGGACTTGGGGATGTGGAAATGACTCTGTTATTCAACATGGATCTTTTCCATTTCACAATGAGTTCTGGTAATCCCCTGGTCCAAAACGGTCTACAAAGCGAGTTCGTGAGGAGTGCATTAAAAGAGCCCAGGAAGGCCATCAGATCAGTCTCCTTGTGGTCCAGAGAACGCTTTTGCCTTTCAACCAAGTAGTTCAGGACAGGGTAGGTTGATTTACAACTCTGGAAGGCATACTGATGCACACTCAGTAGATTCAGTGATAGAACCTGATGTAGCCATCTAGTATCTTCTCGAGGGACTTATCAGTCTGTATGAGTTAGGTTGTGAGCAGACTTTGTCCACTTTAGGGATGTACACAACCCTAACCTTACGCCAGCTTGTCGGGACAAAATTCCAGGCAACACTGGATCTGAAGAGCCTAATCAGGTGCGGGAGTAGGTCATTTTCTCCCTAATGAAGCAGAGCAGGAAAGATGAAATCCACCCCGGAAGCCTTGAAAGGTTTGTGCGAGCGAACCGCCCATCTCAAGATCCCAGGGCTGATGAGCAGTTTAGCAGTTCTTCAGTCCTCCCCGCACGACCTACATCGCGACGCTGTTGATGGTCGACTTGATTTCGGTGAAATCCGGTTTAGAGACGTTTGCCCAAATCAGATGAACGTGGAATGAACGAACCTGGGTTTTCCCCCACATTGGGCTACGGAAGCAATATTCACTGGTGCTCTTGTACTACGGGCACGAGTTGTATTCTTCACATCACTAACTTTTCCAAACAGTTCGATTTTTTGCAGCAATTTCACAATAACTGGCTGAGAAGGTTGTCCACGACGTCCGATTGAATCCTTAACCCTTACGAACTGTTTCAGCAAAATTTTCTCCATATTTCTATTGAATTTCAACAATTTCAATGAGCTGTCGAAGTGCATATTGTTAAATATTTATTAATGGCATACTTTTTAGATGTCCTCTGTCAAGAAATGACAGCTCATAATGACTGCTGCCGAAATCTATTCAAAAAGAAATCTCCAATTTGAAAACCTTGTATTGATTATAAATGATAAAATACAACAGACTATAAATTAGTTTAATATCTGATTTTTCTTAGATAAAAACCATTCGATGTTAAAAAAGAATGAATTTGTTCCAGCAGGTGTTCCACATTCAAATCGTCATTTTGGTACAGTTCGAAACATTTCAAATATGGGTGATCATATTAGAAAGAAGCAAAACGAATTGCTGGCAGGCCAAATAAACAATATAAGCAAATATCTTAAAACTACATACTTATCTTTGACCAAAACCTAAGAAAATTTGAAGGACTTTAGATAAGCATAATTCTTCAAATTATAAAAAAAAAATTGCTGATCTGAAATTCTTCACATTCAGATAAAAACGGAAAAAAATCTTACTTTTCATAAGTTCTTGGACCTGTCTCCTGAGTTCTTCAGAATAGGTTCGAGATGGATGGTCTATGTTAAAAAAAAAACAAAAACGATATGACAACACAAATGAAAGCAATGCAAAACAAAATTGTTAAGAATTTTGATTCAGAAGTACAAAAAATCCAGATTATAACTAGTTTTTGCACATGTTAACTGCATATCAAAAAAATAAACAAATTGTTACTTCAGCTGAATAACTATAATCTATGTAGTGGTTTTATGACACTCTATAGAAACTCTTGAAACTATTGTAACACTTCGAACAAAAATAAATAGGTTATTGGTAATGGCACAGGGTGATAATATTGGGAAGTTATTTTCATTCCAGAAGATATATATAAATGTTGTTATAGTACTATACCAAGGAAACAAATATAAATTATAACATTGTTGCGATTTTTTTCTCGCTATTTGCTCTAATTATCTTTGAAGTCAAGAAGACACTTGGTCAATATCCAACAAAAATGTTTTCTTTCAAAAGTGTTAAATACAACTAATTCAAAATTAGTAAATAAGCAAAATAGTTTTTTTTTTTAATTTCGTGTTATTCGTGATCATGGTGTAAAACGCTGAATTAATGAAAATAATTTTTAAAAGAGGTTTCTGTAACCTTCTTTTTCAATATCAACTTAATATTATTTATTGATCACAGCGTAGCTTGTTTTCAATGGGCATTTCCAAGTATTCTCAGAAACAATATATTTCGGAATAATTGATTCTCATGTAAATGTATTAATTTTTGAGCCTGTTCCACCGTCATTTTCGAATTATTAGCCCAAAATAATTGCTAAATTCAAATGTCGGTCCGACCAGTCGTAAGCACGATAACATACTACATAATTCTGAAGATTTTCGTTTAGTGTTTGACGAAGGAGTCTGATATATATTTATTTTTTTATTTATTTAACCTACATGTACACTCAAGTAGGTAAGAAATTATCACGAATATCAACTGCACTACTGCACATGATAAATAGTTTCCGTCAAATGCTACAAGTATTGAGATACAAAAACATCAATAGATGCACTGGAGAAAAAGTAAGTAGATAACAATTTCATCACATACATAGATTATAGACAAACAGAATAAGTTAAAAACTCTTCAAGGTTATATACTGTTTTTTTTTAATAGAAATGAATTTTAGTTCGTCAAGCTCTTTAAATTTTCAGGCAATTTATTAAATAGTATTAGTGAGAAGTGGTTTGCTCCTCGGTTTGCTCCCTGTTGTGCTTTCGCAATTCTAGTACAGAAGTAAGTCTTACTTCTCGTTATTCGGGACATACAATATTTGCACAGACTGCTATGTTAGTGTACAGTGATATTTTGAACGTAGAAATACAGATATCAAAAGTGGACATACAAAATTTGCGCTTTAAACAATCGATATAGAATTTTTTCAATGATTCTTTAAAAAATTTCTAGTCCTCACGAAATTTCGCGTAAGTTTTCGCGTTTGTATTGTACAACCATGTTTGAATTGGATCGGTTTAGTATTTTTCGAGTTATTGAGCAAATATCAACCAAATTTCAGATGGGTATAACTCCAAAAGGGTATGGCCGATTATGCTTATAGACAAACTCAAATGTCGCATTCAGATGCACAACCGACCCTAAAAATTTCAAATCGCTATCTCTTTCCATTCTCAGGTTATCTTGACATAAATAACATTTTTCAATAATTTTTTTAAAATTTTCTAGTGATAAGATTGTCACAAAGTTTCACAAACGTTCTTAGGTTTGTATTCTACAACTACTCACCAAGTTTTAATTCGATCGGACTTGTATTGGTTGAAAACAAAATTATCACTCGGAAACCGCTGGGCCGATTATGCCCATTAACGATTTTGTCCATCGTATTGGGACGCGCCACCTACCCTGAAAATGTCGAGTCGCTATCTCTTTCCGTTCTCGAATTATCGTGGCAACGGCCGACCAGACGTACAGAATCAAATTTGACCTCGAATTCTTCATCAGGGAGTCGAACCCAATCGTTTGAGACCATTTTCGGAAAAAATTCGAAAATAACAGACATTTGGGCAAAATGATAAAGCGATGTTTCCTAGAAGATACGCGCAAAAAGATTAGTAGAGTGTATTCTGGTTGAACTGGATATCGTCCACCTCTGTACTTTTTCTTTATTAACTGGTTATAATGTAATATTGAAAAATGGCTGATACCGCTGATCAAAAATCAACAAAGTCCAGAGCGTTCTGCCAATAAGGACTCGAAATGGTTTCGTAGAATTAATATACATGCATAGATTTCACAAATCAAATTAACCCCAGGAGATTTGCCGAGAAGCAAGAACATAAATATTTCAGACTTTTTGTCCTTCATCAGTGCTCTGTAGCTCTCAACAAAACTGAGGCTCCCATAGCCGGTCTGAGCGGATAAAAATAAACGCTCACAGTATGGTAGGTTTCTTTTTTCATTCGAAACAATTGAAAAAATACAATTTCAGTGTATCTTTCAAGCAACATATCTCCTGAGTCTAGCCTGAAGTGTGTTATCCTTAATTTGGATTGTGATATCACAACTGGGACTACATTTGAATGTTTAAATTAATGCAATTTTGAGAAATTCCAATAAGATACATTATCGTCAATGAATAGCTATTCGTCAAATAAATGCAACATTTGTTTGTTATTCATGTTTATCTAAAGTTAAAATAAGTAAGGTAAGCTTAGCATAACGTAAACAAATATTTACCATGTTTAATCGTGGAAGTTTTAGTAACAACTTCGGTAATATTTTGCGATTATCCAGGTTATTAAGCTCGCTAAAAAATCATTTATGAGTCTTGAGTAGTTTTGGTTCGGTACATAAAAATTGAAAACTGATACATCAGTTAATGGTTATAACTCAGCTAGAGTGAATTTGAAAAAGTTAGAAAAAAACTAGTTGTATTTTCATTAAATGGTTTCTTCCTGGGTTTCCTCTCCCAAAATCTGATTTTATGTGACCTTGGAGGGGACCTTGATAGAGAGGAATATTTCTTTAAATTAATTTGAATTTTCCGCAATTATAAGCCGACAACATCCGCTCGATCGTTAGTCGAAAGATTGAAGTTCCGCCATTATTGTGCCGTGCCAGCATAGAGGTAAGTAGTTGCTCTTATGTTTTTGTATACAGGGTGAGTCTTTGATCACTGCATTAATTTTAACCAAATATTCCTCTCATCAAATGCAACACTTTTTTCATTTACCATTTTTCCAGATTCGGCTCAGGTAAAAAGTTACAAGCGTTTAAAGATTTCACAATGTGCTAATACACTCCCGCATATAAATTATCTATGACATTGTTGGCGGACGAGAATAAGGCATGGTAACGTGGTTTACAGCTTGTTTCGGGATTCCAACGCTCAGGGACGGATCCATAAAGGTAGTGAAATTTCTGGAGTTTTCCATTTTAAAACATTCAATGAAGAATATCTCGAAAACGGTGCGTTTAAGGAGAAATGATGAAGAATAATATAATGTTCTAAACCGATGGAATATTCTTGAAATGACTCAAGAAAAACTTTATATGCTTTCTTTATGCTAATTTCGTTTAGTTTTATGAATCCACGAGTTCATAACTAAAAAACCAGTAGAAGTAGAAAATAACTAATATTTGGAAAATATGTATCATAGTTATAGGAAGCTTTACGCCAACATTCATTTTATTCGAAAAAAGGATGTCAAAGCTACAAAATAAGAACTGTTTTTTTTTCAAAATTTCAACAGCCTGTATCTTTTTACTTGAGCTGAATTTGGAGAAATGTTAAATGAAAAAAGTGTTTCATTTGATGAGAGGAATCTTTGGTTGAAATTAATGCAGTAGTCAAAGACTCACCCTGTATATTCTATTAGTATACGTGAAATTAACGTTAAAGTGATACTGTTCAAAATTATGAAGCATTTCATGAGCATTTTAATTTTAGTTTACAATATCGGTTATTTACATAGACATAGAATAACATGGACTGGCCCTAACGTAACTTTATCGCACAGTTCGTTGCGGAATACATTAGAGAGAGAGAGAGAGAGAGAGAGAGAGAGAGAGAGAGAGAGAGAGAGAGAGATGTTATGAAGATGTTATAGAATAAGTAAAGGCAAATAATGGTATAAAAACAATGGTGTTTTTATTACATAGACAAATACACACAAATACACGAAACCAAACAATACAGTATACAAGAAAGGTCAAAGGATAAAGGAAACAAATGTTTTGTATTCTGTGGTTTTGCCAATTATAATAATAATTTCTACATAACCTCAGCAAATTTGAAATTCGACAAAAAATACGTTCGGTTGAAACTTTAAGGGATACATCATGTGGGGTCACTTTGATAACACTTTTGGGGTAAAATTGATAGTTCCCAAAGTCACCCCATAGTTTAAAAACAATAAAATTTTTGCTATTTTCCATTGTTTGTTGGTATAGACCAACGAATTTTTTAAATTTCAGTTCTGTTTCATTCGAAAGGTTGAAGTTCCGCCATTATTGTGTCGACATTCAAATTGTTCCGAACGACACGTTTACGGTAAGTTTGGAGGACATCATAGCCATTTCAGAACCTCCAGCAGGAACTTCTGGAGGGCGCAGAACAAAATGGGTTTTCGAAACCAGTTGATGTTTTGGAACTTTAAATTTTGTTCATTAGGATTTATACTTTTTCGGTGCATTTAAGTTGAGTTTATCCATGTTATTTTATCTTTCAACCAAAGAAAATGCCAAGTTTGAGTTTTGTTATTTTTATAGGAAATATAGTTCAATTTTGATATCAACTCAATTTTCAAAAAATATTGAGAATGAAGGAATATGGTTTACATTTATAACTCTTAGATCCGAAGCTATCGTAGTAATGCAAATGCGCCGTGCCTATCCCCCCAATTTGAGTATAACTTTGATAACGAAGTTTTTATTAATTTGGAGCAGGCAAACAATTATTTAAATCATTTTTTATACCCTAGATCTCTTCATTAGGCATAGTGCGAATTCTTATTTTATTTTTAAAACAACACTATATGTAGTTTGAGTTTAATTCACGATTTATTAAAAATAACCATCAATTTCACCCCATTTGACCGGTATTTTTTATTTTTTCAGAGTTTGGGAGAGAAAACCCCGAAAGAAACCATTTAATAATGAATATACCTCCCACAGTATCCTTTAATGATTAGTTGTATTTTTGGCCGAGCAATCACCTCCTGAAATCTTTCGCAGTTGTTCTTTATCACCCTGTATATTGCCCTTATGATCGTCGAGTGAAAAAGAGCGCCCATTTCAAAATATTGGAAATGCCCACTGTAATTAGACATAACAATAGAATATTGCCATTTCTCAAGCCTACTTACTGCATACGGTAAAAATGTTATTCGATCAAAAGACATTTCAAAAATGCTTGTGTAGAACACAAAATATGTGCATGGACAACATTCTCATTCAAAGTAAACAAATGCAGCGGAGTCTCAGCGGGATAATGTATGTTTAGTTCAGGTATAATCTAATTTCAAAATAATCTTACCGAAACTGTAGTGTGTGTATAGCAATTCCTGGGGGGTTCGATCGTCCAAATCTGCACTATTTATGCCCAACGGGTCCAGTTTGGCTATATGATGACCACGTATCTAGAATTTAGGCCAACACCTCTACATTTCACCAATTCATTTCCTGGTTCAATTAATTTTCAAAGAAAAGCAGAATAACTTCCAGAAAATCATAATTTCCTTCGTATCAATGGATCTTTATTACATTTTTGAAAAACACATACATAAAATTACCTTCTCCGTTCTTCCTTCCGAATTGATACATTTAAGTTTGGCGTGCTGAATCGGCATCAAAAGTACTTTATCTGATCATAAGATTTCGATCACAATCGAGATGGTAATGTACACTTTAATTTTTGCTTTCATTATTATCATCAGCATCATAAAGCGATAATCCAATTTTCTGGTTCCACTATTTGCGCTCTTGGATATTACCTAGGCGTTTTCTCTTCCCCCGGTGTACAGCATGAGACTCCAAACGGCGTACTTGCGAAAACCGTAGTGGGGAAATGAATATATGCAGGGATCTATAGTTTCGAGTGAGCTTAGTTGGTTAAACGACAGGTGTCACTTCTTAGTACTTAGAAGTGATTGCTCAACATTAATGACGACACACAAAATTTTGGATTAGAGATAGATGCTATGCACTAGTTTGCCAGAATGTTGAAATAACTGCAATAAACCAGATGAAAGTTCAGTGATCTCATTTCGCACATTTTCTGAGCTGCATAAGTGATATAAAGGATGTTTTTTTTAGCTGCATGAGATCCAGTCCACAATATTATTGGTAACATTTTTCAAAAATTGGCTTGATCGAATGCGCTATCGATCGTCGTGTTGGTCACACACCAGAAATCCTTCTCAAATCATAAATAGAATTGAATTTACATAAAAAAAATATAAAGAAAACATTCCAACTATATTTCGTTTTTTTATTTCAATTTGAATTATCATGCTCATATAAAAACACCCTTTATAATGTTACAGTTTTTTTGAACATTCTGAAAGCATACAAAATTTTATACTAGGTAATTATTATTATGAAATATTATGGGATGATGAAGGAAAACGTCAAACTGTCATCAAAAGAATGCACTCTTGATCATGTTTCGAATTTCTGAGTGGAACATATCTATAGAATTTAAAATTTGATTTGTTCACTTGTACGAATTATTTTCAATATTAGCAGTTAAGTTGAGTAGTAGTTCAAATGAATAGATCATATAGTCTAGTCAATAAGTGCCTTTTAGGTCAAAACTTTTTAGAGTTCTCCGAAAATTATAATTGAGGTGTCATTCGATTCGGATTGGCATTTAGATATTTTTTGAGAAAATTTAAGGGCCGCTCGCAAAAAAATTTCAAAAGTTATAAACAATTAAGTAAAAAAAAGGCGTTTGGTTTTTTGGATATATGTATCTCAAAAACTAACTGAGATTTTTCAAATTTGAGAAAACATTAAAAGAGAGGAGGAAAATTCCCAAAAATAAAGTCCCAACTGTAGGACCATTATTTATAATTTTTCAAAAGGGTTGAAAATACGCCCGAAAACGGGTACTCCGGCCTGCGCATGCCACGCCCATTTCGAACCTTTAATGAATAAATGTTATTAAATTCATTGAATATGACAATTAAGAACTGAAAAAATTCAGGCGCCTAAAGGTTAGATCACCGAACAAACCGCGGTCCAAAAATTTTTATCGCGATTTTTCAATTAGTTATCCATTAGTTAATTAACAATTTTTTGTGGCACGTCCATTAACAGTGCAAGTGAGATAATTGTTAAACAATTAATCTGATAATTTTTCCTTCCGTGGCGCTATTTTTTTAAGCCTTTAGAATAGATTCCTGTTGGAAAAATAAAAAAATTGATAACTAACGGAATTGTAATAAATAAATAATAATGAGAATATTAAAACAAATTATTTTTTTTAAATAACACATGACTGTTTTTGTTTTTTAAGTAGAAATAGAAAAAAATACGGAGAGACAATTCATTTGTTTAGAACAAATTGTTTATTGAATAAACAATGAAAATTTAAATAATAATAGATGATTTTCTTTAATATCAAAGGCCAGGATAAATAATGATTTAAAAAATAATGATTCCTTAATATTCAGTGGTAGAAAAAAATTGTTAATCAACAAATCCATTTCTAAGCATTAAAAATTTTTCTAAATCATAATCATAATTTTCATCAAAGATTATATTTCCAAAAAAATTAAATTCTTATAAAGAACGCATTTGTTCATAATAATTTTTTGAAAAATAAGAGATAAAAATTATTAAAAATCATTTTTGAGAAGCTTCTGATTATGAAAAAACGGATCAATAGTAATATTATGAAAAAAAATGTTTTTTTCAATGTTTAATTGAGCTGTAAAATTTTTATATTAATGAAATTGTTAATAACAAAGCGAAAATAAACAATGATTTCATTTTTCCAATGAGAATCTATTATAAGGCCTTCGAAAAAAACTGCACGAAAGGAAAAAAATCTTAGATTAATCATTTAACAATTATCGGACATGCAATGTTTAGGTTCGTGCTACAAAAAATTGTCAACTAACTAATGGCTAACTAATTGAAAAATCGCGGTAAAAATATTTGCACCGCGGATTATTGTTCAATGATCTATCCGGTTGGCGACTGAATTTTTTCAGTTCTTAATTTCCATATTTAATAAGTTTAAATAATATTTATTCATTAATGGTCCGAAGTGGGCGTTGCTTGCTCTTTTTGAATCTTCTTTAAAATTTGAAAAATCTCAAATAGTTTTTGAGATACATATATGTAAATAAAAAACAAAAAACCAAACCCCTTTTTTTTTCACCTAATTGTTTATAACTTTTGCAATTTTTGCTAGCGGCCCATGAATTTCCTCAAAAAATATCTACGTGCCATTCCGAATCGAATGATACCTTAACCATATTTTTCGCAAAAATTTACATTTGGCAATTCGAAGAACGAATCGATAATTCTCGAAACATTACGATCTGATAAGGAAACTATTCTGCTTTATTTACGTACATACCAATCTGAAAACAAAATGCATACAACAGCCATACATCTAGAACCAAGCAATTTTCACCCCATCAATGTGCATGTAACAGTTTATAAAAAAATGCTAGTGAAATGTTTCAAACTGCAACAATATTCCAACTAGTAAATGAGATTTGTTGTGAGAACGTGTAATAGTGTCTGTTAGTTACTCTTTTCCACTTATACATTTAAGATCGTACCTAACTTATGCTGTCGAATAATTTCGTCGGGAGCTGCTCCCTTTCTATCAGAAATAGTGGTGGTATGATCGGCATACATAATACCAAGCGGGTCCAGCTGGGCAACTAGATGCCCACGAGCCTAAATCCATCGTCAGAATGAATTACACCAAATGCTGTCAAATGTGCAACTAGAGCTCATGCAAATTAAGGATAAAATGACAAAAGCACAGTTTAAGTAGGTACTTATAATTTTATGAAAGATGTCGGATTTTAGGATTTTAAATTAAAATTATCACAAATTATCACCTGAAACTATAGGCCTCTCGAAAAATATACTAACTGACAAAGAAACTGCAACGCCCAGAAGGAGCTGTTTAAATTTAAATCTTTTTTTTGTAAAACAGATAGAATAGCAAGGAGTAAATGATTAAAATTTGTAGAAAAAAATGTTGAAGGTTTTTTCATGTAAACATTTTTTGTAACTTACATATTGTAGTCGTTTTTTGCAAATTTTTTAAATTTAACAACAAACCAGCTGTTCGAGGAGATCCAAAGTCGATGTTTAGTTGTTGATAAAATGCCTAGAGCAGGTGTTAGCCAGCTAAGTGAATTTGAAAGAGGTCGAATTATTGGTCTACGGGAGGCGGGGTTGTCATTTCGAGAAACGCTAACCGTACGAACAGAAATCCAACTACTGTTATGAGCTGTTGTCAAGCGTCGTTTGATAATGCCCAAAATCGAAGAAGAGTAGGCAGCGGACGTCGAAGGGACACAAATGAAGTTCAAGATCGACGTCCTTAATGACTATTAGAGACCAATTTGCGACTACTCGATCTTTGGCTGACGAGTGGTTAGGAGAACAAGGCCATCCTGCAACTTTCCGAACGGTTTACCGCCGGATAAGGTCTTTTGGACTGTAGCATTACCGACCCCATCTTGTGTTGCCTCTGACGGTTGAGTATCGCCGGCAACGATTACAGTGGTGCAGAGAATGTCAACATTGGAATGTGGAATCGCATCAGGTCGTCTTTTCTGATGAGTCTCGATTCTCCTTGGGTGCACATCAAGGCCGAAGAAGGGTTAGACGACGTCGGGGATAAAGACGTGAACCTCAGTTTGATATTGAGCGTCATGTAGACCGGACAGTAGGCGTTATGGTATGGGGTGCTATTGCACATGCAAGTAGGTCACCTTTAGTCTTTATTCGAGGTAACATGACAGCGCTTCGGTACCTTTAAGAAATAGTAGAGCCATATGTTCTCCCTCACCTTAACCGGCTCGAGAATCCAATATTTCAGCAAGATAATGCTCGACCTCATGTTGCCAGAGTTAGTTTAAACTTTTTTGAAGCGACCTATGTGAATCTTTTGCCATAGCCACCCAGATCCCCCGATCTTTCGCCCATAGAGCATATTTGGGACATCATGGGTAGAAGGCATGGAAATTTACCCCAGCCCCCACGGACTTTGGCGGCTCTCACACATGAACTACAAGTAGCGAACTACATGTAGCTTGGGATAGTATCCCTGAAGAAGAAATAGATCATCTTATTGCATCAATGCCAAGACGTGTTGGGGAGTGTATAGATAATCGTGGTTGACATTATTAACAAATTTATTTAAAAAAATTGTAAACCCTTCGATTTTTTTCTTCAAATTTCAATCATTTACTCCTTGCTATACTATCTATGTTTATAAAAAAAAACACAGCTCCTTCTGGATGTTGCAATTTCTTTGTCAGTCAGTATATAAGCCCTTTCGAAGTATATAAGTCTTTCGAAAATACAAGAACAACTTGATTGACTTCCTTATATATATGTCTGGCAAACTGCGGTCTTGGGTGCTACAATATCAATGCATTAAACAGAAACGCCACTACATTAGCAAAGCACATAAATAAAGACATAACGAAGCGGGATAAAATCCCGATATTGCTGTATACCTGCTACTCGAACTATACTGTGAAAGGAGAAGTGTTTGTGTTAAGTTAGAACTCTTGGTGGAGTTGATGTCTCCCGTATTTAGGTATTACCATGATTTCTTTGGCCATTTTAATCACTGTTGTATCTGAGAATACAACAGATCTGAGAGTTGTTGAATATTTGTTGTTTAGCTTTAGGCTTTTTGTATCGCATAGATATTCATAACCCAAGACTTCTTGTTGGTCAGAAGTGTATACACACAGCGATGTAGAAATCGCAACACCAACAGAGTTGGAATTTTTCGACCAGAGTTGGGAGAAACGTAATTGGTAGTTGATCATAATTGAAAAATGGATTAAAAGAGGTGGTAATAGTTGTTACAAATATTACGAGGTATTTCCAAAGCCGTATCAATTCAATTTTGAATATGTGTAGATCTGGAAGTTGATAACAACAGGAAGTATAGACTGGTGACAGAAGTTACAAATATCATAAGGTCTTCTTTAAGGAGGAAATATACCATTGTGGTATGGTGTGGCGCGCCACAAAAGTATATTTCCGCCTTAAGTGATGCGTGAGGTGGTGGTTTCATTAATATTATTTGAAAACGAAAAACATTCGATTTGAACAAATCAATCTGGCGTGCCAGATAACACCCAATAATAATGAATTTATCTAATAGTTATTTATGTACCAAGGACGAAAAACTGTCAATTATAGTCGACATTTTTTTGTCGACCTCTACATACTTTTATGAATTTCGGATCTCTGAAATAATTTCACAATAGCAAATGAATTTGCCGTATCATGCCGTATTCATAGTGACCACAGCGGACGAAAAAGTAATTTTTCGGACGAAGACGTCGACGAAAATAGATATTTATGTACCAAGGACGAAAAACTATCTATTATAGTCGAGTCTGCAAATTGATTTCCGAGGCGCAGCCGAGGGTAGCAAGCAGGCGAGACAATAAACAGTTTTTCGTCGAGGTGCATATTACATATTTTCGTCCACCCCCATATATTTTTATGACTTTCGGACCTCTTAAATAATTTTACAATAGAAAATGACACATACACTTACGTTTGTATTGAACCGTATCCATAGTGCCACAGCACTGACAGTTATTCTTACAGACACTTATGTTGTAATTGAACCGTATCATGCCGTATTCATAGTGACCACAGCGGACGAAAAAGTATTTTCTCGTCCGAAAGTCTATATTCTTTTCCGCTTTGCGCTGATTCGCAAGTACTCCGAGAATATTATCAACAGCTTAGCGAGTTTGATAGGGGGCGAAATAAGTTCATTATTACTGGGTGAACTTGTTTCTATGTCACTTAGAATAATTATTATGTACCGATCCAAAAATTTTGATAGATTCTAGGTAATTCAATTTCCAGCCTTTTGATGCTAAATGGAGAATATTTAGGTTCCCCACTGAAAGGAAGTTCTAGTCATTCTCAATACAGTGTACTGAGAAAGTAGATTCCTTTCTAGTTTTCTTAGAATCAGTTTGATGTTTTTTGTATCTTGTTTTGAAGGAACGCCCAATCTAGAGCAGATACAATTTGAACTTAAAAAATACCGAGTTATATATGTCGTCTTCACTTTGATTCGACGCTAAAGATCATAGCCCAAAGATATACGACTTAGGTGCTTCTAAGACAAACTGGACATTCCTTCGAAACCAGATACAAAGAACATTGAACTAATGTTGAGAAATATAGAAAGGCATCTACATTCGTAACACACTGTATTGATCCCTGCTTCCCTTCGATAGATTTTTTAAAAAGATGTATAACCAAAAGGAAATGAATAACCCATTTTTAATAAAAACAATATTGATATTTTGTTCCTTTTCATTAAAATTTGCTACCTTTAAGTGCTTGCACGTTTCTGCCAAGATTAGCCAAAAAAACCCTAACCCCTTGGTATTGCAATTTCATTGCCATCTAGTTAACAGGGATATTCCGTGCTTAAACCATGCAGTAGAAATCTCCATTCTCCCAATGTGATAACATCAGATTTAAATTCGGCACCCAGACTTCTGTTATATCGGAAATCGATACCATCTTCATTATTTCAAAGGGCAACCACCATCATTATTGCCGTGGGGTTTGAAATTTGCAGGGTAGATAAGCCGGTTAAGTTCGTTAGTGGGCAAAATCGATTCAACGGTTCGGAGTTATTTTTGTCGATTTTTTTTCCTCCAAATATTTACGAGATTATGAATCCGATCGAGTTTAAATTTGGTATTTAGATTTAGAACTATAAACTTAAGTTTTATACAAAATTTTGTGAGGATCGTACCACTAGAAGCACAAACTCAACTGAAATTTCGTGCGTCAAGAAAATTTGTACTTAAAATATATGTAATAGTAATTCATAAAATAAACTTTTCCGGGTCAACATAAAAACGTGCCGAAGGAGACTGACCCTCACGTCCGCGCTTCAATTTTTCGTTTATAGTAGTTCTCGTTCAAATAACAAAGATGGCGTCGATTTCAGATGCAACAGAAAATACAGCCATCTTGATAAGTTGCGACCGGATACAGAAAAGTTGATATTATTTCGGGAAGGTTTCTGATACATGGTCAACATGGAAAACCCGTTTTTTTTTTTTAATTTGTTGCAGCATTAATGATACTATTATTATTCATGAGAAAGAAATCGAAATTTGGATTATTTGAGAATGTCATCAATAAATAGATGGTTTTACAATGTGATGCCATGTTATGACATGTTGTTGAATTCATCAAAATGAACCATTCCTTAACCTATATAAAAGTTGCAAAATTTTCATTATTATTATCAAGTAGCCGGCAGAATGTTCAGACTATACCAGTCCATATGGCATATTAGTCCGGTCAATTTAGACCAAAAAATGAGAGTGAAGGTACAGCAAAACAGTAAGTTTTATCATAAAAGTACTTCAGACAAAAATTGTAGATTATAAAATTATCTATACAAAATGTATCAATAGTTTTTTTCCTACGAGCCACTGTTTCTGAGATATACCGATTCAAAAAGTTATAAAAGTTGTTATCGTCATAATATGTACACGCCACCTATGAGGTAGTTTACTTAGCGCGTTTTTTTTAATGTGGTTTCCCCATTAGGCCTACTCCACGGGTCAGTTGTGATCCTATTTAATGTGAAACTATTGCAAACTATTGGAAATTTCAAAGATTGGAAAAGATAAAAGCGGTGTAAATAAAAAAAAAAGTGATGAGGTTCATTCGCCTGATTAGTAATTTTCAAATTCTTGTTCTTCTTCTTGATCTTCTTCTTGTTCTTCTTCATCTTCACTTTGGAGGCAAGTAAATTGCGTCAATATCGATGTATCGCATGACACTTCGTCGGAATCAAACGAATCCTCCATCGTTTGTGATTGAACATTAGAGCACGACCGGCCTTGACAATTTGTGCATGCTAGAGAACAAAACAGTCCTACTTTTTTGCAAGTACATTTAGCACTGCATCCCTTTTTGCAGTTGCAAAAAATTGTGTTCAGCAGTTTTTCTGGCGCAGATGGGAGTAAAGTTTGAACTGGCTCTAATAAATTGTTGACCAACTTCCAACCCTATTCTGCAGGGTCTATCTTATAACCAAGCCACACTTGTGGCCACAAGTGTGGCTTGGTGTCATGTGATACATCGATATTGACGCAATTTACTTGCCTCCAAAGTGAAGATGAAGAAGAAGCAGGAGAAGAAGAACAACAATTTGAAAATTACGAATCAGGCGAATGAACTTTTTTTTGATTTACACCGCTTTTATCTTTTCCAATCCTTGAAAATTTCCAATAGTTTGCAATAGTTTCACATTAAATAGGACCACAACTGACCCGTGGAGTAGGCCTAATGGGGAAACCACATTAAAATAAAACGCGTGTGGAAACGTGTACATATTATGACGATAACAACTTTTATAACTTTTTGAATCGGTATATCTCAGAAACAGTGGCTCGTACGAAAAAAACTATTTATACATTTTTTATAGATAATTTTATAATCTACAATTTTTGTCTGAAGTACTTTTATGATAAAACTCCCCGTTTTGCTGAAAATCGCGAAGAACTCATTTTTTGACCTTTGACCTTGAATAAAATTTTTTCCTTACACGGGAATGATGGGAACTTTCAGGTACCTATAGTTTATAATTATGTTTTGAACAATTTTACTCATTTTCAGCTTGTTGGGAATTTATCTACATTCGAATGTCTAAATTGACCGGACTATATGGTCTTCAATTATTTCGACGACAGTCCAACGTTATGAAATTTATCAATTGTTTTGAAATGTTTCGGTTTCTGCGAATTTGTAAGACATTGCCGTATGTTTCTAACGGGTCTTTCATTAAGAGCGCCTCATTTTGTTCTGTAAATAAACACATTATTTATTGAGAATTATAGAAATTTTCATTTCATTATAAAGTACAATGGATACCATTAGTTATGAAACGAAACATCATTTAAATGTCCACCACCCAATTTTCCATGACTGTCTCATACAAATCAGGTCGTATGTTAGCAATTCCTCGTTCAATATTGATCTGTAAATCGTCTAAATTTACTGGATGATTGCTGTGAAGGGTGAACCAATGACGTAATATTACCCCAAAGAAAGAAGTCCAATAGAGTTAGATTGCCGAATTTTGTTTTCAATTAAGTCATTGTGTAATTGGAGACACATGTTCTGCGAATCAAAACGAACCAAACATGCCATAAAAAATCAGTCAACATTGAACGATAAAGATTTCCATTGACTGTTATCGCCTTATGAGCTTCGTTGAAAAATGAATAAGGTTCAATGACTCCTTCAGCAAAAAATTCGCACCAAACAGTAAGTTTATCAGGGTGTAATGGCAGTTCTTGATATTCTTCAAGTTTATCATCACTCCAGATACGGAAATTCTGCTTTTTAACAACCAGAAACGAGCGTCATCGCTGAAAATGATTTTCTTATGAAAATTTGCATCATTACCGATTCTTTCTAAGCACCAATAACTGAATACATAATAAATGATCAGTTGATTTGAGTTCTTGGGTTAAAACAATTTTGTATGGTTGTAAACCAAGGTCTTTTCGTGAAATTCGCCACAAAGACGTCTGGGAGATGTCTAGTTCTTGTGAACGGCGAGAAATCGACAAATTTTGGTCTTCACGAACACTTTCACGTACGGCAGCAATACTCTCTTCACTTCTTGCATTTCTTTGTCTCACTGGCACTGTAACATCATGAAGTGTAAACATTTTTTCAAACTTCTTCACTAAAGGTTCAATTGTTCTTTTATCGAGACGATTATAACGACCAAAAATTGAAGTTAAAGCAAGTAAAGTTAGAGTAACAGATCGCGATTTTTCATAATGAATTTGGATTATTTGTAACCGTTGTTGAACCGTGTACCTTTCCATGATTAAATAGTAGACAAATACAACTGTCAATGTCACAAATAAAAAATGGCTGCCGTGAGTGAGTAATGTCAATTCGTGAATGAGGCATTCCCATTGAAAGTCCCGTTATAACAATCTGGGGGTCTATTCTCGACCATTCGCAATTTGCACAATCGTTCGCATCTGCCACCTTTGCGAGTGATATGGGTCTGTTGGTATTCTTGACCGTGCGCACAGCGTGCGAACGTTCGTATATTACAACGAGTGGTGTTGGGTACTCGCAGAAGGTTTGCGACGGCTGCAACCATAGAATTGATCAAAATTCGGTAATTCTATGGCCATTTCTAAATTTGAAATCTAGTTTGATTTGTTGTTGTTGACTTGTTGATGTGTTGATGTGTGAGAAGAAGGGTGAACAATTTATAAATGGACGATTTGCTATACTTAGCCAATTTGGAATCACTGGAAATCGCTGAACAACCGAGTGAAAATGGATATTGGGAGGAATTAATTTATGTCGGTGTTGCAATCCTCCGTATCGAGGTCAATAGAAGAAGTGAGCATTGCTCTGAATGAACCCCAAGTTTTCAATAGATGGGTTCATTTTCCAAGAAATATTGAAGAACTCAATATAGTAAGAATGGGGTATGTATTCATTTAAATTCCAAATATTTTTGTGATAACCATGATTGTTTGTCTGAGTAACTAATGATAATAATCTTTCAGATTCTATGAAAAATTTAATTTTCCTGGAGTTGTTGGCTGTGTAGATTTTACACATGTAGCCATTTTTCCACCGAAGATGACCAAAGCCCAGAGCATGTTTATGTAAATCGAAAAGGATATCATTCGATCAATGTCCAACTGGTTAGTACATACTTGAAAAACTCAGTACTCTACATTTTGACTTTCATTATTATTAGTTTTAGATATGTGATAGTACGCTGAGGATAACAAATGTGAATGCCCGATACCCAGGGAGCACACATGATGCATTCATTTCGGTCAATTCCAATATTTTAAATGTACTCACAAACTTACATGACAGAGGACATAGAAATTACTATCTTTTGGGTAAAAAAATATTCATCGGATTGAAATTCTTTATATATTTAATACATTCTTTTCTATTAGGTGATTCCGGATATCCTCTTAGAACGTGGCTTTCGACACCACTGGAAGCTAAACCTATCAGGAATACCCCTGAATTTATCTACAATATGGCGCATAAGAAAACTAGAGGTTTAATTGAGAGATGCAATGGCATTCTTAAGATGAGATTTAGGTGTCTCCTCAAGCATCGATCATTACATTATAACCTGCTGTAGCATGTAGAATAATTAATGCCTGTGTTGTTATTCATAATATGTGCATCGAATATAATACTCCAATGCCAGAGGTGGAGGACGGTGTGGAGTTGGGAATAATTTTTACCGAAAATTATGATAATAACGTCCAAAATGCAGTAGCTGGAGTGAATCTCGGACTTGCTGCAGGAAGAAGTGTTAGAACTAACTTAATTAATACCATTTATAGGAATACCTAGACTGAATTGCTATGAGCTATGATCTCATTTAAATTCACATATCTAAATATTTTAATATGAATAAAACTCAAAATAATTAAATGTCTTTCTTTCCCTGCCCATTGTTTTGATTTTGAGAGTAGACAAAAATGTAATCAGTATAATTATGATGATGACTCAAGGTCAGAGCTATATTAGCTGACAGATGTAAGAAAATAGATATTAGCATTCGTAAAATTACCTATTGAATTAATTTTTTTGAAAAAACTTTCTTGTGTTTCTGCTAATAATAGAAATTGTAATCATTAAAGGATACTATGAGAGGTATATTCATTATTAAATGGAGATTTTCGTTAAGTGTCTGACGAAGAAGTCTAATATACACTCTGAAACATTACGATATAATTATTCTTTCATCGTTGATGTTGTTTCGTTATTGTTTGTTGAGCAACTTTGTTCGATTGATTGTTTCTGACAAATCTGTGTTTTTTATGCAGAAGCGAAATAATACATTTTTTATTTCATAGATATTTTTCAGAGTTTGGGAGAGAAAACCCAGAAAGAAACCATTTAATAATAGAAATTGTCTTTGTTCACTTGGAATAACTTTATTAACTATCATTATTATTATTTAGGATCGACTAAGCATTTCAAGTTTGTTCCGATAGTAATCAGCCTTCAACTGTTTTTTTGCTGTAAAGTTATTCTAAATGTCTCTGCTGTATATTGATTAGTGATTTTCTTGGTGACTTTGGAAATTTTGCCTTTGTAGCACTATTGCTACACGAAGTCGACCACCTCCACAACTATTCAGCATGTTGATTATTTCACACCAGAGTGTTTGAGCATCCTTCATAGTGAAATTGTTGGAAAATTTTCTCCATAATAACAAATTATAATCTCACAATACCAAACTAATAGCACACAACAACGAACCAAATACAAAAACCTAGCTAGCCGAACATTCAAAACTCGCGCTAGGACTGTCAACTGTTAAATTTAAGACCCTTTTGAACTACCATTCCCATTATTTGCAATGTTGCCAGGTATATTTGCAGCTGCGAATGATACCGTTCGCATGGGATTGCGAAGGGTTGTCAAGAATACCATTTTTCGAACGTATGCGCAAATCGACCATTCGCAGCCATGCGTATGCGTGTAGTTGCGAATGATGTCGAGAATAGACCCCCAGAACTCGGCATGCTTTTGGTTCAAGGTGTATTAAGATGTATTTATCATTGGTGTAATGGCGTCGAGATACAGGAGGGTTGGAGGATCAATTTTATCGAGTTTCTGAACTTATTTTGCAACATTCATATGATGATTTTTAGTTAAGTAGTTTATTTCGAAGAGTTCTACATCTTGTTTGCAAAAAGCCCCACAATTGAAACCAGCTTATATGAGAACTTATTTTACGAAATTTGAAATATGTCCAGATTAAAAGGTAAAAAAACATGCAAACCAATGAATGAAATATAATGGGTGAATCCACTCCTGTTAATTATATTTCTAATTTAAAAAACTGATTTTTTTCCGTTTGCAAGAACGAAGTGCTATAATTAAAAAATATTAAATGAAAATATTAGATTTATATAACTAGCCAATATGATTACATTCAGAATAATGTGCTTTTGAAACAAAAAATTAAATGAAAAAAATTTATCCAAGCTATGACGCTAAGGGTTAGTAAACAACACATCTGCTAAGAGCCATTAACATACATTGGGAGTCATCTACCTCGATCTTCCATAAACGAAATTACATCAACAGAACTATTCACATGAAAACAATTTTGTACAATGGGTGTGGAAAAAGTTACACTATTTTCAAAGAAAAAGGCAGAAACTCCCAACAAAAATATATTAAATAATTGCTTACTTGATAACTTCTGATGATAGCTTGCACAGCAAGATGATCGTCGATGACTTTATCGCTGACTGGTGCACCAGCTGCTCCGGCTATAGAAGGTAGGAAAGACAATGCAGGTACTTCGTTTCTGCCCAAAGGAGCCAGGGATGGAGGGGCTTGATAACCAATTCCGCCAGAAGCAGAGTTTCGAAAGAATGAGTCCCATGACTGAAATATAATAAAATCAATAAAAAAATTACTTCAAAATTACAAAAATACCTAAGCCAATTGAATGAATTGACGTTTTATCCCAAGGAATACATTTAACATATACAACATAGATCGAAAAGTTTCCGGACTACCACATAAATGGCGCCATAAATGCCAAATCGATTACGGCCATTCTATGGCACCATCCTATAGAAGGTTATGTTTCAAAATTTCATAACTATCGGATCACGCGTTCTCAAGTTAAAGCTGTTTGTGTCACGGCCGTTCCCAACAATCAATCTATCTTCTACTGTTTTACTCAACTTGAGATAGAAAACATGATAGAAAGGGATTGCTCTTAACCACTGTTTTGATTACTCGACTTAGGTAAAACCATTTGACATTACCTAAGAATATTGGGACGCGTCAACTCAATTTTATACAAACAGCTATCTGTACTAGACTATCCCACTCTTCCATCGGTAGTTAGCAACCAAAGATATGATAAGCTACTGTCGGTATGTTTATTGGGACGGTAAATAGGAATATAGATAGACCGCGTATTCACAAAGCATTCAATCACCGTTAAGTCCTAACTGAGGTCCTCAGTTGAGAATAAATTTGAATCGCAACCACAGTTAATGTGAAAATTAACGTGGAACAGGCCTATTTCACCACCGTTGAATACGTTAACTGAGGTTGCGATTCAAATTTCTCCTTAACTGACGACCTCAGTTAGAACTTAACGGTGATTGAATGCTTTTTGTATACGGCCGTCTATCTATATTCCTATTTACCGTCTCAATAAACATACCGACAGTAGCTTATCATATTATCTTTGGTTGCTATCTACCGATGGAAGAGTCGGATAGTCTACTACAGATAACTGTTTGTATGAAATTGACAGTTGACGCGTCCCAATATTCTTAGGTAATGTCAAATGGTTGTACCTAAGTCAAGTAATCAAAACAGAGTGGTTGAGAGCAATCCCTTTCTATCATGACCAATAATTGGTTATGATTGAAAGGTATTGGTCCACTCTGCTCGGTTTACTCGCTTAAATTCGACTAAAGGAACCATTATCTTGATCCGTGGTTTTTGACGGATAGTAGGAAGAGGGTAGCGGATAGAAGTTGTTATACTAGCTAATTTTAGTTGAAATGAATCACACAAATTGTAATTAACTATTATTGTTTCTTAATAACTTAGATATCCATTGATTTTGAGATGTATGTTTTGTGTACTTACAACCGGTTGTGGTATATGTCTATTTATTATAAATAACTGACTAAAAATAAAAATACTACTACTAGTACTAAATGAAAGTGTAATAGAGGTAAAGAAATAAAAAAAAATGGTTCAAGCACTGACGTGAAGTCAGGAGCTTTTGCGCGTATGTTCTGTTGTCCATTCTCCTGTATCGAATTTACCAAGGTGAATCTCAAATTCGATTAAGATTAAGAGTGTCCAATACAGGAGAATGGACAATAGAACATACACGCAAAAGCTCCTGACTTCAGTTAGTGCTTGAAAAAATTAATTTTTTGTAAATTTTTAAAAATTTTCTAGGGGTACGGTCCTCACAAAATTTAAATATGCCTTTATGTATTCTTCAACTAGTTACCAAGCTTAAATTCCATCGAGTCTATATTTTTTGAGGAAATAATATTCCAGGTGGGTATAACTCCGAAACCGATTGACCGATTATGCCCAAAAAACGAACTAAACTCTCCCATTGGGATGTGCAACCTACCCTGAAAATTTCAAGTTAAAGTTATCGAGGCAACGGTCACCCATCCTGCTACTGAACTAACACAAGGCTGCTCGGATCTCAAACAATATAGATCCGATTGTGTTTAAACTTGGAAGTAGTTAGATTTTGAAGGCTCTCGCGAAATTTCAGCGATGTCGGACGAATAGTTTCTGATACATAGAATTTTTTTCAATGATTATTTAAAAATATTCTAGTGACGATCCTCACGAAATTTCGCAAGAATTTTCGCGTTGACATTCTACAACTGATAACCATGTTTGAATTGGATCGGTTTTGTATTTTTCGAGTTATTGAGGAAATAACAACCACATTTGAGATGGGTATAATTCCAAAACCGTTTGGCCGAATATGCCTATAAACAAACTCAAATGTCCCATTCGGATGCACAAGTCGCTATCTCTTCCCGTTCTCAGGTTATCGTGACATAAATAATATTTTTTGATGATTTTTTTTTTAATTTTCTAGTAATACGAATCTCACAAAATTTTACAAACGTCCTTAGTTTGGCATTTTACAACTACATACTCTCCAAGTTTCAATTCGATCGGGCTTGTATTGGTTGTAAACAAAATTATTATTCGGAAACCATTGGGCCGATTATGCCCATTAACGAACTAATCCGTCGTATTGGGATGCGCCACCTACTCTGAACATTTCAAGTCTCTATCTATTTGCGTTCTCAATTTATCGTGGCAACGGACGGCCGGCCGGACAGAATGTAATTTGATCTCGAATTCTTCATCAGGGAGTCGAACCCAATCGTTTGAGACCATTTGCGGCAAAAAATTCGAAAATTACAAACATTTGGGCAAAATGATAACGCGATGTTCCCCAGAACATACGCTCAAAGACATTTTTACAATATAATGTATTGTAAACAGAGGCAGAATTTAATTTGTGTTTGCTCTCCGCAATTTCTAGATCGAGCTCAATTTTTTCCCATTTGCTTTTTAAGGTGTAACATTTTGTTAAACCGATTTCAAATGAACATCCAAACTCGTTCATGACAGAACATAAAACGCGCCCCGTCAATGTCATTTATGTATTTGTATATGTTCCATTCTATGTAATTCAACAGCACATGACATATTCAACTCATTTGTTCTTACTTTAAAAATGAAATAAATTACATATCTTTGAATATTATTATCTTTTATAATTTTTGTTGGCATTAAGAGTGAAAGAAACATTAGTAAAAAATATTATGGTAAAATAACAAAACACTCTTTATGTATTTGCAAGAACAGGAACACAAAATCCAGAATATAAAAATTGGAAGTCAGAATAAAAATTGGGTTTCAACTATCCTTTCCAGACCATGAAGTATTAACTCAAATTAATGGAATAAGAATACCACAAAATAGAAGATAGGTATCTGCCGGATAATGATTCATTTCCTATTCAGTAATCATACGTTATTACTGCGTAATAAATGCATCTTTATCACATCATCAAATTTTCACAAAATAATAGCTTGTTTACAACTTAAATTGCACTTCTAATGACATAATTTCTCTCAAACGGAGGATATGAGTTCTATCCATACCGGATCGAACAAGTTCTTATATTAACAGTTCTGTTGTAATTGAGGTAATGCACTAAAGACGATTTTGCTACATTCGAATAGATCGAAAATATCTGATAATAAAAACAATTCATTTATTGCAGTACAGAGCTGAGGCAGAGCATTGTGCTTGTGAAAGTGCTTGAAGCCTTATTGTGCTCCCGAGCACTTTTTAAAACCAGTGCTTAGTGCTTAGTAATTCAAGCACTTTATGGGAAGGCTTAGTGCTTAGTAATCCCTCAAGTGCTCCCAATCACTTCCGAGGATTACTAAGCACTAAGCCTTTCCGAAATCTTCTCGAAACCAGTGTACCAGGGTGATCAATTATTGAGGCATGAACGGAAATTGTAATTATCATTTGTTGGTTATTGATTCATGTTATGGGGTAGATATGTGAATATTACCAAATCCTGAAAATTATTCAGTATCAAAGCATTGATATGTGGATTGTGGATCATCTACCAAGAAGATATAAGTGATTTTTTCTCGAAAATTTTCATGTGAATTCACAGATTTATTTGATATATTCATATTCAAATTTCCATCTGATTTTCAATTCTAAATTGCATATGAATACAATCTCAATAGAAAATAATGCTATCCGATTTCTGTAGATTATATTTTTGAGATTTTGATAAATTTATAAAAGCACAGACTGATCAATTCGAATTAAATTATGTATTGTGCTTTTTTTCATTATTAAAGGAAAGAAAATACTTGGCCTATGTTTCATAATATAATACTATGTTGTTGTCATATATGTTTCGGGTTTTATCCCATTTTGAAAATGAGGAATACATTTTCCATGAGCAAAAACACTGAGACAGTAAATATCTTTATTTCCAACAGTTTTCTAAAAGTGCTTAGTGCTCGAAAAATCGAATTACTTTTATAAAGTGCTTAGTAATCGCGAGCCTTTTGTGAAAAAGGGGTGCTTTGTGCTCGAGGCTCGGGATCATTTTTATTGAGTGCTTAGTGCTCAGGGCTCGAAGCACTTTTCTTCGGTGCTCGGCACAGCTCTGTTGCAGTATAATAAAATTGTTTATCAAGTGTTGCCTGTATCGGCAGAAATTACCCTAAATAGCAGAAATTTCATCCACCTTCCATAGCCCTCAAGCCGGCTATGTGAGGCTTAACACGGCTCAGTTCAGTTGAATTTTTTGGGAAGCTACAGAGCACTGTCGATGAAGGCCAGGGAGTCAGAAACGCGTCTGTCTCTGCTTCTCGACAAATCAATTAAATTCCATGGGGTTAATTTGACTTGTGAAAACTATGCATAAGTAACGGGTCTTTCAATGGGAACGCCTCATTTTCAAATTGACATTACTCACGCACGGCAGCCATTTTTTATTTTTGACATTGACAGTTGTATTTGTCAATGTCTACCATTTAATCATGGAAAGGTACACGCTTCAACGACGTTTACAAATCATCAAAATGTATTATGAAAAATCGCGATCTGTTAGTCTTCACTTCACGTGCTTTAACTGCAATTTTTGGTCGTTATAATCGTCCGGATAAAAGAACAATTGAACGTTTAGTGAAGAAGTTTGAAACAAATTTTACACTTCATAATTTTACAGTGCCAGTGAGACAAAGAAATGCAAAAAGTGAAGAGAATATTGCTGCCGTACGTGGAAGTGTTCGTGAAGGCCAAAATTTATCGATGTCTCGTCGTTCACAAGAACTAAGCATCTTCCAGACGTCTTTGTGGCGAATTTTACGAAAAGACCTTGGTTTACATCCATACAAAATTGTTTCAACCTAAGAACTCAAACCGACTGATCATACAACGCGTCGTGTATTCAGTAAGGTGCTTAAAAAAAATCGGAAATGATGCAGATTTTCATAAGAAAATCATTCTCAGCGATGAGGATAATTTCTGGTTAAACGGTCACGTTAACAAGCAGAATTGCCGTATCTGGAGCGGTGATAAACCTGAAGAATATCAAGAACTGCCATTACATCCTGATAAACTTACTGTTTGGTGCGGATTTCATGCTGGAGGATTCATTGGATAATGCGTTTTATTTACAAAACAACATGAGGCGTTCTTAATGAAAGACCCGTTATATTGAATATATGAACCCATTTTGAACACCCTATTGACAGATCTGGACTCTTTATTAACAACGGTATCAGCCATTTTTCAATATTTAAAAAAAAATCTGTATTTCAGGAACTATCCGTCCGTTATCGCTGAGAGTTTGCGAGAGCCTTCAAAACCTAACTTTACAGCAAAGTAACAAATTTGAACACGATCGGATCTATATTGTTGGAGATCCGAGCAGCCTTGGCCGAGTTCAGTAGCTGTTTAATCGGGGCAGATACGTACCGGTTTAATGGTTGTTACCAATCATCATCGTAAGTTGACCAATGAATGACAAACGAAGGAGCTCTAGAAAACTTAGACCCGTTAGTGGCGAAGTACTAGAAAGAAAATCTTACCAGCGCCACCTAGGTAGATCCTTACGAACTCCAACCATCTGTGAGCGACGTTCAGTGGCGTTCATTATTTTGTCCCAAGAGGGAATCAGGGACTGCGATGCAGACTTCCCATATGACACGATGGCGACGTGAAAACGCTAGATTGATTATGGTTAGAGAAGACCACAAAGTTTAGCAAACTGAACTGAATTCGAAAATATATTTCTACAATTTGGTAGCGTTGTACTATTCATGTATAAAATGGCAAAACCTTTCCGAATACAATTGACAAAAATCTGTCACTTTGATAAACGTCATTCAAAAATTATCTCCTGAGCTGCGTTCGAATATTAACTACACCGAGTAGAATAGAGTTTTTGAAGGTTTGATGAATTCACTCTGGAACTGACTACTCTTCATGTAATATTCGAACGGTTCCGGTTTTCATTTCGAGTTCCAGTGACAGATATAGGAATAGGTTATGCTTGTATTAAGAAAGAACCTATTATTATTATTGTTTTCTTCACATATATGCAGTTCTAATAATGAATATTATTGTGAGCAATATTATAACTAAAATTACATTGAGTACTCAGAACCTAAAATATACTCTTCATAAAACAGAGAGACAAAAATATGTCAATTTTGTGGAGTTAAATTAACCCAGCTATTTTTTAGAGTTACAAGAGTTAACTCGGAGTCGATTACTCTGACATTTTCGAACGACAGTCATAGAGTAAAATATACACAACTTTTCGGTTTTCGAACGCAACCCTGCAGCTATAAAAATACCCTTTAGGCCGATAGTGTAGAGAACTAGCGAATTCTGATTAGAAAATATTATTAAACACTTGTGTAAAATTTGCATCCTTTTATAATATTCAAGTAGCACATTGAACTCAGAAGAATCTGATTTGAATTGATCGCCTCTGAATTAACATTCTCAGACAATGTAATTAAACTAGATTAATCAGTATTATTTCATCACTCCATGGGAAAATAAATCACAGGAAGTGAATAATTCTGATACTAGTCAAAACATGAACTTTTTATATTTAGTCATTATTTTGCATGTATCTGCAATAAATTGATGATAAACATTTTCACAAAATATGTACATATGGTAGGATACGAATTTAGATAAAGGAGAGGAAACATGATTATTCAATGGAAATTTCATAAGCACAAAGTACAAATGATAAAATATGACAATTCTATGTTCTAAATAACTGAACATGGTTTGTGATGAACCGAGGGTATCCAGGGGAACCAGAAAACAACTATTAAATATGGGCTAAGCAAGAGCGTAGCCTCTTAAAAAAAATTTTTGCGCCCCTACACCCCCCCTGCCCTTATAAAGTCAATTGCCAAAATTTCAAAACCCCCCCTATTCCTATTTCAAAACACCGCCCGATATTAATTCCTGGCTACGCCCTTGGGGCTAAGGCTCTTCGTTTTTGAGATACGATCTATGAGATTTATTGGTTCAGGCTGAAGTTGCGCATCCGAATGCGACATTTGAGTACGTTAATAGACATAATCGGCCAAATCGTTTTGGAGTTACACACATCTGAGTTTTTGTTGTTATTTCCTCTATAAGTCAAAATCTATAGATCCGATCTAATTAAAACTCGGTCATTACTTGTAGATTGCCGACGCGCTAATTTTCTCCGAATTTCGTGAAGATCTTATACTGAAATTACTTGAGAAGTAAGTTTTTTCGTATATCATTAGATATTTAAAGAATTTCAATTCAGATACAATACATTTCAGAATTAAAAATTCTGTGATCATCTCTCATTACTGCTAAGGGTAGATGGGGAATCTTAAAAAACAAACTTTAACTGAATTCTTCCCCATGAGTATATTCAAATGATCAAAAATTTTTTTCACGCCTTTTTTTTTTGTTATTTGAGTTCGTGCAGTAGTTTTTGATACATCCAGAAAATATTTCGAATCATCACATTTGATACTTTGTTACCGACATATCTTTCATTTTATCATCAATATGGGTATTTAATCATCAAGATGGGTATTTAATTAATAAGAGAGTCGCATTACAACACTCTAACTTCACGCCAACTCTTCCATTTAGAAGCAGTATCATACATCTTGGGTTAAAAGATAATTACAAAAATTCTAAAAGCAATACTAGGAATAAGAGCCTACAGTTGCCAAGAATAAACAAACGAATAGGTACGAAAAATATGTTATTATGTTGCTATAAAAGTATTCAACACGTTAACAGATAGTCTAAAACTGTTGAGGGCTGATAGAGTAAAAATAAAGAAGAAATTGAAAAGGTTCATAATAGAAAACTATTAGTTGGCATTCTCGTTATTATGTATTGTTTATTAGCTTCATTGGTTGTTATGGACTCGTGGTGTGTTATTTTGATTTTATTAGAATTAAGTTAGTTTCAGGTTGGCCAGTCTATGTACAAGTAACTAAGTTTACTTCTGTAGGATTATTACATCTAATATTGTACGGGTGACCTCGTAACTTCATGTAATATTTTTGGTTAATAAATAAATAATATGCATATCGTTCAGTTACTCAACTGTACCTTTCTAAATAAATAACCTTTTACATCAGTTTTAATCGATAAGTTCAATTTCAGAAAGATATCATCGCAGGATGATGTTTTTGCTAACGAAAACATTTTAAATAGTCCAAACTGCAACAATTATCAGGGCCGTAGTGGCACTCAAAAATTATGTTCGATAAAAAATTTGACAGAAGAAAAAGTTCAATTTCAGAAAGATATCATCGCAGGATGATGTTTTTGCTAACGAAAACGTTTTAAATCGTCCAAACTGCAACAATTTTCAGGGCCGTAGTGACACTCAAAAATTATGTTCGATAAAAAATTTGACAGAAGAAAATGAACGGTTCGAGAATATCAATAAATCATCATAAATCGTATTTCAGAAACGAAGAGCCTTAGCCCATATTTAATTGTTGTTATCTGACTCCCCTAGGTATCCTACTATTCAAACAATGTACAGTTATTCGTAGCCACCCTATTCGTGAAGATAATAGGGAATCCGGAAACATAATTTACACACAATTCCACCTTAAGAAATTTCAAAATTCAAATAGGAGTTGTTTTATGTTGCAAGCAATGCAACGAAGCATTTTATTATATAGAAATGGAGATTTTTTGATTCCGCAGTTACGCTATGATAAATTAAACCTATAACTATTGAATAAAAATCCTGTATCACAGAAACTATCCGCAAGATATCGCTGAAATTTTGGGAGAACCTTCAAAACCTAACTTTACAGTTCCAAAATTGAACACGATCGGCTCTATATTGTTGGAGATCCGAGCACCCTAGGGTGAGTACTGTAGCTGAAAGGGTGACTGTTGCCACGATAACTCTCGAACGGAAAGAAATAAGGACAATTTTCAGGGTAGCTTGCGCTTCCAAATGGGTCAGTTGAGTTCGTTGTTGTGCATAATCGGCCAAATGGTTTCGGAGTTATACCCATCTTAAATGTTGTTATTTCCTCAATACCTCAAAATATACAAATTCGATCCAATTAAAACTTGGTAATTACTTGTAGAATGCCGCCGTGCTAATTTTCGCGAAATAGAGTATCACTAGAATATCGTATCACTAAAAAAACAATATTTTCTTCGGAAATTTTATATTTCAAAAATTGTTCGTCAGAATCCGCTGAAATACCGCACATACCTTCGAGGCACCATTTTACAATCGAGTACCGAATTTCAGCAAGATCGACTTCGTATGAACATGAAGAATCATGAAGAATCCGAGTTGAAATTCTATTAAATCCAACCGTTCGCAAAATGCGTCCGATGGTTTCGGAGATATACTCATTTGGTCATTTGTAATTTTAATTTCCCAATATTTCCGAAACTGCATGTCCGATCGAGTTGAAATTTGGTATTTATGCAAGGGATTCAACGATTTCAAGGGTGCATGCAAAATTTCAAGATAATTTTACACTAGAAGCGAAAAAAATTTGTTTCAGAAAACTTGAATATTTATGAGACTAATATAAATAATAAGTTTACAATATCTGTTAGTTGATTTTGTTTAAGGAAGTCACAAAATTGTGAAATGACATTATTACAAGATATGTATGTATTAGGAAATCGATACTGAAAATATCGATTATGATTTTCAAAATTATTATCTTTTGGGAAACATAGTTATAGATTAAGTTAATTATGCATGGCGAATCTTTAAGTTCTTATTCTGTTCTATTCATATCATCAAAGGAAACACTTTTTTCCTTAATTATTTTTGCAATTCCGGCTCAGGAGAAAAGATACAGGCTGTTAAATTTGAAAAAAAATCAGTTTTTTATTTTGAAGCTTTTTCATGGTTTTTCCTATAACTATGGCGCATATTCTCCAATTATCCATTTGTTCCTACTTTCTTCCACTGATTTCCTAGTTATAGATTCGCGGATTCATAAAACTAAATGAAATTACCATAAAGGAATCAGATGAAATTCATCTAGTAGAGTCTTATAAAGATTATTAAACAATTTAAGACAATTAAATTATTCCTCATCATCCCTCCTCAACTTTTCGAGATATTCTATATTGAATGCTATAAAACCTGGAATTAAAGAAATTTCACTAGTTTTATGGATCCGTTCCTGACTTTTAGAATGAACAAATCAAGCTGTAAGCCACGGGGTGTATTAGTATGAACACTATGAAATCTTTAAACTATTTGCCAGAGCCAAATCTTGAAAAATGACGAATGAAAAAAGTGTTTTACTTGATAAGAGGAATTTATGATCAAAATTAATGTACAACTTGAAGACTCACCCTATATATCACCATCTTGTGAACCCAGCAACAAGATAGAGAGGGTTTATTAAAGTGCCCTATGACTCGAATTTCCTGTATTCCGGTGAAAAGCGATTTCATTTATATACTTTGGCAGAATCACATTATCTCCATAAGAGTACCTTCAAGCAGACAATGAATTTCCCGCCAGAAATTCAAACTGCCACATGTGCTTCATTAAAATTTCAGGTTACATCAAAATGGCGCACTTTTCACTTAATTTAAATATAGAAATATGGATACTGCGGAGAAGTTTATTTGAATGAGAAATGGCAAATTGGATCTGTGGTCCTAAAGCTGAAGGCACAAATTGGTTGATCGCTTCCCTTGTGGTGTCACCTATTTTCTGCTTTCTTTCCATCTTTTCCTCGGTTTCTTGGTTGCCCTGTCCTGAAGAAGCCAATTAGCAGAAACACGTGTCGGCAGGTACCAGCAGAATGATTTTTCTTTGCTCGTTTTGCAGAATTACCTGTTAAACTTTAACATTTAAATATACTTCTCGCCCATCCATATTTCAATATTTCATATCTTCGGGTTGAGGTCACATCGCACAGGCTGCTATGCTTTCCAGGTGCGATGCCATAGTTTACCTCCAAATTGGAGGTTCCAAAGGAGCAAATTGATTGCTTGCTCATTTTGTTGTGTCACCTGTTTTCAGTTTTCTTTCCATCTTTTCTTTGGTTTCTTGGTCCGCAAAATTTTGGTTACAATTGTGAGCAGTTCACAACTGATTCATGACGTCATTGAACCCAAAACGATTGAATTTTCAATTTCCCTTAAATTAATTAATTAAGACCAAAAGGGATTGGTATTAACCACACTGTTTTGGTTATTTGCTTAAAACAAACTAATGTAAGCAGTATCTAAGATTTTTAAACTAGACATCTCTGTAGTATCCCAGTACACAGGATAATTCATTTTTCTCAAAATAAATACGATATCTGGCAAAACATAAATATGTCTACTCACCGCATGTACACTGGAAGGATCTACAAGCCAAGCATTATACATATCTTCGACATATGTGGCTGAGCTACCATTCAAGAATGGTTCAGCTGCTGCGGGAACATTGTAAGGCCTATTAGCCACTGCTATAGGGGCTATATTTTTTGATAGTAACCATCCTGCAAATGCTTGGCCTTTGGGACCACTGACTCCTTTTATTACTTGTCTTGCTCGATGCATGATCTGAAATAAATTTGAATAATTTCAACATTTTCAGAACACATTCAACTACAAAAACATCGATACTCCAATTAGAGGAACCTTGAATAAAACTATTGAGCACTATGAAAACTGACCTAGTCACACTTGAATAGATTAGGTACATTAACCTATTTCAAAATAATCCTTGTCAACGACTTTTTCAACGTTTCAGCAAAAATTTTGGCATTAATTGCAGTCTATTCATAAGACGCACAAGGTAAATAAAATAACAATGTAGTTTGTGATCCTAATTTTAACTCGATATCTTGGCAAGTTAGACAAATTGTAGTGGAAGGACATTTTCCCTATTTACGTCACGAAAACTTCTTTAAAACATTTTGTTAACATATTGATATTTGAAGTATGAAGAACAAAATTGATCGAAGGCATTGAACTGGTTTCAAGGTATAACAAGAATTTAAAATCCAAATGAATCAATAATTCCTTGTTTTGTGGATACACCTAATATTACATAACTTAAAATCGAAAAACTAAGATGAGCTTGGACTATATTTACATTCTCAAACCGCAAAAGAACAGTAAGTTAATAATCTGTATTTCACGCAATTTTACCTTAGAATCTAATAAAATGTAGTTTTCTTTGCAAGCAGCAGCCACCCAACCCAACAAAAATGTGATTCCCAGAAATAATGACAATTAATGACAAATGGCATTCTTATTTCACCTTCAAACGCGGTTATAGGTAGTTACGTTCCATTACTTGAAATATCCGAAATAACACGAGCTGAAATAAAAAATATGAAGATCTTTCCTCGATATATAAGTCAAAATCATTACATAAACTTAAATAACGTCAATGCAGAACCACTTCGTCACCGGCTTTATGCCTCATTCCTCAAACAAAACAATTGAATAAAGAAATTAATCAATGTATGGACAATGGAACACATTCTCAACAATCTCAACTGTTAACCTGTCAACCTGTTAACCTCCAAATTTTCCTGAAAGCTGTCAGATCGATTTAATTTTTTAAGATAATTATAATTATTATTTTATGATATGTAATTCATATAATATGCTCTATTATCTGTGATAAAATTATTGCCTTCAATGAATACATTTTGATTTGAAACATGGAGAATTCATATATGGTATATGGTTTAGCCTTCCTTCTGAGTTATATATTTTTCAAAATAAGAAGAGGTTTAGTGTCGGGACAAAATAGCATTAATTTGTTGAACAAGGTTTGTTTATAATCTTCCTCAACGATTAAAATGTTGCATAATCTTCATTCCAGGTTGTGGTCATCACTGGTGCAAGTTCTGGGTTGGGAGAGGCATTGGCGCATGAATTTTATAAAGCAGGCTCTTTAGTTGTATTATGTGCTAGAAGAAGACAAGAATTAGATCGAGTTCGAAATGACATACTCAGTTTAACAGGTTTACAATCAAATCCTCAACCTGTCATTGTACCTTTGGACTTGAGTGATATTGATAGTTTACCTAAAGTAGTAGAGAAGATTTTATCCATAACTGGAAAAATTGATATATTGGTTAATAATGGCGGAATATCACATAGGGGCTCCGTAGCAGACACGAAAATAGATGTTGACATGAAAATTATGACTGTGAATTATTTTGGATCTGTAGCTTTGACGAAAGGTAGGAATCTGCATAACAGTGATGATATGTATATTAAGATTTGTCAGAAAATGTCGTTAATTGTACTCATTCAAAATTGATTTTAGCTGTCCTGCCCCGTATGGTGAAACAAAGGAGTGGAAAAATAGTATTCATCAGTTCAGTGCAAGGTTTGATATCGATACCAGATCGCTCTTCATATGCAGCTTCCAAACATGCCCTTCAAGCATTCGCAGATTGTTTAAGAGCAGAAGTTTCTCATTATGACATTGGGGTTACTGTGATAAGTGCTGGATATATTCAGACTCAACTTTCCCTCAATGCGTTGACTGCAACAGGCGAAACATATGGTGAAATGGATGAAAATACAAGAAAAGGTTATACCTGTGAATATGCAGCACAAGAAATTTTGAAAGCAGTTGTAGAAAAGAAGAATGAAATTGTCCTTGCACCCATTACACCAAAATTGGGTATATTTCTGAGGCATTTCATCCCTTCTCTATACTTCTATGTCATGGCCAAAAGGGCAAAAAAACCGATGAAGTAAAAGTATTCCAACCATAATTGTTGATATTGGTTATTTTAGGGTAAATGTAACTAACATGTGCATTATTATCTCATGAATTACTTAAAATGGTACTTAAATGGTGAAGAGATAATTTGTAATCTAGTTACGCAATAATCAGAGAAGTATAATCTATCAATAAACGAAATATTTATAATTTTGTTTTATATTCTGGTTGAATTTATTATTTTAAAGGATAAATTGATATACTTTTACCTAATTCCCTTCAAGCTTTTAGTTCAATTGATTTGTTTTAGGGAATGACATTATTAAAATTAAAAAAAAATTACTCAAGAACGAATTTACAGGAAATTCAGATAATGGTTAATCTGAAAAAATTCCTAAAATATTCTGTGATCAATACCTTGTGAGAATAGAAAAAAAAATAATGCATGTATATAGACACAAATAGAGGAAAACAGTATATCTTGAATGGGTAATAATAAACATTTGTGCAAAACTTGCAGCGGGTTTTGGTAGGCAAAGACGTATAGGCTGTTTGTAAAATTCAGGCATTTTTTTAAGATAAGTAAATCATTCAACAAAAATATTCTCAATAGAGCTGACGATTTTCTATTGACTGAACATGAGTGGCATGAAAATAAATTTCCCCATGGCTTTGTCCTTATCTGGGATAAGTTTTGTGAAATTTTCATTGTACAGGAAACACTGAAAAAATATTCTTGTTGTAACTCTTTGTAAATTTTTTGGATTTAATAATTCCCGTCTATTTGTCTTCCAGACTTTACTCCTTACCTTGTTGGCTCCTCCCTGACTATTAACGAACTTTTGCTCCCAATTTTAAAAGTCCATGTGTTAAAGCTCGTCCCACATGTCACAAAATCAAATTCACAAATAAATAATGACTCAAATTTACACGAAATTCTTTATTTAAGAACAATCAATATTTCACCGTACTGTGGCACTTGCATAACATCTTGAAAGTATAGAATATATTGGAGATCTAAATGAACCTCGACATAATTTCAATAGCGACTGAACTTGTTCATATCGAGAATGAAGGTTTTTGGGTAACAATCTCGATAGATATAATTCCAGAAGAATTATTTCAAATGAAAAGATGTTGAATGATCATCCCTACTGAATATCTGCAATACACTTTATTACATTGTCTTGTTCTCTTGAACATCTACTTTTGAGATGCTTATCATATTGAGTCAGTTCAAATGTAGAACCTGAAAAAGCTAGCGAGGTGAAACACTTGTTATTCAATATAGAAATTTTGATAATTATTAAGTGAAAACGGATTTCCATCAAATAATGACTGAATCAATGGTGACTGATTTTTTGGACTTTTCCTCCGTAGTCATTTGTGTGAACTCAATGGTTTTTTTTTTGGAATTCTGAAACTTGCTGCTGCTACTTTGAAAACACATAGTATACTTTAAGAAATATGATTGAGGTAAGGGACTGAAAAATTATTTCAATATGTAAATATATTTTGATCAAAATAAATTAGTGTTCTTAGTGATTGTGAAGCACACCTTCCAATGATACTTTATACTGTTTATTTAAAATGCTTAATATATGTTTAAAATTGATAACTATATTCAACAAACATAATACAATCTGAACTTTAAAATAAGGTCAATAATTGTACAATAAGCCTGATACATTCAAGCCCTGAAACTACCAGAATATAAAGAGGTATCTTAATGTAAAACTACAAGAACACAGGAATCTTAGGAAAGTGAACATGAAAATAATTAATGTCAATTGAAAATTTACATTTCTCTCAGAGAAGGATCTATCATACCGTTTAATCTTCAACAATAAAATATCTAACAAATTGATTACAACTACATGTGAATCTTCCACTTTTATTATTTCACAGTACTATATAGTCTGTAAATGCAAAATACAGCTGCTACCATTGAAACTGTACAATGTAAAACTTTTCTCTTGGTATCTTCTTTTCTTACTAGAACTACAGGCGTAGTTGTTGTTAGTACTCCAAGGATTGGAAGTCTTGCCAGTTTGGATCTATCTCTTTCAACCTGTGTAAAAGAATATCGTTCAGAATTTTTAAACTTATTCTATGAGGATGGGACGCAGAGAAGCTGTTTCTCTCTAGTTGTATTTATATGCAAGTCAAAAAACAATAATTGCGTTTGATTACAATCACCTGTGTTTGTTTTAATTAATTCTACAAACCCCTAATATACTACACTGAGATGATACAAGATTTTTTAGATTTGCCATAACAATGATAATGAGAATGAAGATATGTATAATATTCCTTTTTACACTATAATTCAAATTGTATATCCTCAAAAAGAAAAGTAACAGATATAATTCAACTTACCTGATACTTTACACAATGGTCAAACTGCCATGATGCTGTGTATAAGGCTGTTGTTAACAAAGAACCTATACAAAGGGATCCCTGAGATATAATATTATTCGGCCAAACAAAACCTACAAAAGCAATATTAGTTTTAACAGAAAATAACTCATAATGTAGACAATAATTTATCCTAAAATACCTGAGATGAAGGAAGTCAATCCCGAAAAAACAGCAGTCTTATGAATATAATTTCCAAAAGTAATCCAACGTGCAGTTTCGTCTCCGAGTTGCGTTGGTTCAATCACGATGACTGAACATTTAGCATGTAAAGCCTTTTCCAATTCGATTGAAAATCCATGTTGTGAATACTCGCTATCATATACTTCTCTAATAACGGCTATATTCGTAGAATGAAGTCTGAAAACCATAAGACATTGTGCGGTTTAAAAAATTTTAATGTTTATAAAACGCTACCTGTCCCCTCCAGCATCCATGATGTGAATTATTTTCTCTTATATTGTCAATAGAATTGGTTATTATTTAGTTTGTTTTTATATCCTACATCTTCCAAAATACCATTTAAAATATATTTACTTTACTAATGACTTGAGATAGATGACTTGAAAATTGAGATCAAGTTCAAACTTTTTTGTTTTGGAAAATGACAATGGTAATGACAAGTCAATAATGTCAAATTTTGATTTTTGACAATTACAATTTGATACCATGAAAAGGAATAATTTATTTCTAAAGGCCGGTCCATACGCTACGTTTTGCACAACCTTTTGTCTGCGCAGTCTCAAGACGGAATGAAAACGTTGCAATATATAATATACATAAATTTTAGTGCGTCCACACGATGCAGAGATATCTGTATATTTCGCACAGTTTTAGTGATATCGTCATCGAGGAGGTACGAGGTACTACCCTTGTCAATTTTGGCAAGCTGTTACCACAGTTACCGTCTACATGCAGCGAGAAATCCGCGCAGATCACGGATATCTATGCTATCTAGCTCAGTTTTCGCTGCAAACAAAGATTATAGAGACATCTCTATAACTTTACAATCTTTGGCTGCAACTGCAACGTCTTCGCGCCGTTTTCAAAACTGTGCAATTTTCCTATCTACACGCAACGTTTTACCTCAAACGTGTTGAACTGTGCAGGCAAAAGGTTGTGTAAAACGAAGCGTATGGACCGGCATTTACGTCAGATAATTCAGGTTCGTACTGGCCAATATAGACAGTATGGTAATTTTAAAACAACAAACAAGCAAAAAGCAAGCACTGATAGGGATGTATCGAGGAAAAATGAGAATGATTTCCTGCAATTAGGAATAGAGGAAGCCAACTAGAAATTTTAACAATCAATCAAGGGCAGCATAGGCGATCGCAAACAACAGTGCTGCCACTTCTTGTGAATTAGAGGAATTGGGATAAATATCACCTACTACGTACTAAATTAACGTAAAAATTTTATTTCTCGCTTGTTTCACAAATTTCACGTTTGCATTAGTGATGGAGAGTAAAAGGAAGCCGAACGGGTATTACTTAGTACCTGAAAGTTCAACCAAAGCGAAAGAAAACGTATTCTTTCATTATTAAAAAAAAAGACGAAATGGTAGAGCGCTTCGCATAGGAAGCCTTTATCGAAAATTATGAATGTGTGGAGCTTGCTGGTAGTAGGCATTTTTTTATTCATCTTTCAACTAAATATTTGCCATTAAATTCAATAAATTCTGTTATAATACGGAATGTGTTTTATTGCTCATAAGCTAGATTTTTAGTTTAACTCTTTCGAAACACGTTATTTAAATATCTCTCTTGACAAAATTCTGCCAGATGAAATTATTGCAATTTTCAAGATTATTGCTTTTTAGTAGGTAATTCAATTCAGCTTATAAAATTATCAACAAAATCATACGTGTGAGGGCTAATGATTTTGAAACTATTTCACATCTGCAGGTATCGTGCAAGGAATGTCTATATTGAAATCAAAAACTCTGAAAATACTTTTTGTTTGGATTGGGAAAAACAATAATGAGTCTAAATAATATATTTAAAAAATGTATAGGGAATTTATACAATTAGTATTTGAATTTATTTCATTCGAATTTGGTAATATTTTTGAAATAGGAATTTCCAATAATGGTGATCATTTCTCCAACAAATGCATCATCAAAAGCCTCTTCTATGAATACAAAAGAGTCATCATATGATGAAGTGACATTTCAGACCATACATAGCAACATTTGCAATAGCACCTGATTATGCCCAACAACGAACTTAACTCTCCCATTCAGATGCGCAACCTACTCTGAAAATTGCCAGTCCCTATCTCTTTTCATTCGAAAGTTATCGAGGCAACGGACACCCACCCAGCTACTGAACTCCCCAACGCTGCTCGGACCTCCAACAATAATGATCCGATCGTGTTCAAACTTGGAACTTGGCAATAGAGTTAGGTTTTGAAAACTCTCTCAAAATTTCAGCGATGTCGAACGAATAGTATCTGAATCTGATACATAGAATTTTCAATGATTTTTAAAAGATTTTTTAGTGATACGATCCTCACGAAACTTCGCAGGAATTTTCGCGTCGGTATTCTACTATGTACGTTGTACGTCAAGATTGTGAGACCCATAATCACGTATGGGGAGTAGTCTGGTATACAAAAATAAGTCAGAATAGCACGAGCAAAATACTCGAAAAAATACAAAGGCTTGCCTGATTGTGTATCACTGGAGCTATGGGAACCTGTCCTACCAGGGCACTTGAGATTATCACAAATCTCACTCCTTCACATTGTGATAGACAAAATGGCCAATGAAGCAATTAGCTGGCCATACACGGACGTTCTTTCGCGCTGTTTATCGTGTTATCTACAAAATCATGTGGAAAATCTCTTGCGTGAGTGAGCATTGCAGCACGCCATGATAAAGCTTTGAGGGATTACTCACGTCCTTTCCTCTGGAATGGCGTTTCAGCGCCATACACACAGATGATCGAGCGGTCGGGGATCAAATGTCTTTGCGTCCACCTTTAATACTATTTCAAGTAATCGGGATTATTATTATCTTTTAATTGCCGTAAAAGCGACATGTGACAATATTTTTCTTTGTTAGCCAGCCAACTTTTCTACCATGGCGCTCCTGTTCCTCAGAACAGAGTGCTTATCATTTTGCCCAAGTGTATGTAATTTTCGAATGCTGAAAATGGTCTCAAACGTTTTGGTTCGACTTACTAATCAAGAATCCGTGATCAAAATAGATTATGTCCGGCCGTCCGTAAACACGATAACTCTCGAAGAGAATGAGCAAGACAGTTCAATATTCCAGAGTAGTTTTGGAAGCTAAATATCTCAGTTATGTTCGTTATTGGGCAAAATTGGCCCTGGTGGTTTTGGAGTAAGCAAAAAAAATGTTTTTTACATTACAAATTTCAATACAATTTTTTTTATTTCAGCATAAGAATCTATTGATATCATTATCAACTCTAACAAACTAATACTTTCGGAGAACACGAAAATATTCAACTAACTAAATTGAACTGGATGGTGAACGACGCCTTCGTGTAGCGGAATCGCCAAGAATTCAGTTCATCATCTTGAAAATTCGAAGATGACTGAATGCCGTTCCAAATGACACTTTTTCCGACGTTTTTTTGGCCATACACACATGGTTTATCCTTTCAAATGAATCTCTACGAACCATCACGTGCAAAATCATCTGAATAATTCACAACGTGTATGGGCAACGACGGTTTTTTCGCCATGCCGTTCTTTTTGGCATGATAACCGCCACGTTACAACGCGCCATGATAAACCGCGCGAAAGTACGTACGTGTATGGCCAGCTATTCTCAGAATATCTAGGAAAGGAACAGGTAATGAGAGTATTAAAAACCAGAAAGCCTGTTCCTCTCTTACCAGGTACATTTCATTATACCACGTATATTTCATCCGATCGTCTTTCATCATGCAGAAATAGTAGCAATTGAAAGAAGTATGGAAATGAACCTAGCAGAAACTATCAGAGATGTGATATAGCAAATCCACTCTGACAGTCAAGCTGCTATTAAAGCTCTGAGCTCCCATGTTATCCAGTGTAAGCTAATATGGGAGTTCCGAAGAAAACTTGAAGTATGCAAAAACAACAGGATCTCCTTGGTCTGGGTTCCTGGTCATTGGGAATCAAGAGAAATGAGGAACCAACATATTGGAGTTCATCAGAACTCTAGAACGGGAAAGCAAGCTGTAGATGGTGATGACATCCACATCTCTGGGGGGGGCATAATAGACCTTAAGGTCGTAGCAAGTACTGCAAGAGCAAGTACAGAGATCTGTACAGGAGAAAAAGTCAACAATAGTTACAATAAAGAAAACAAGTTCTTTCAGCTTCACAAAATTCAAAATATTTTTGTACGTTATATAAGGCTCACATACTAATATCCATGTTTGAATTGGATCGGTTTCGTATTTTTCGAGTTATTGAGGAAATAACCAAATTTCAGGTGGGTATAAGTCCAAAAAAGTTTGGCCGATATGCCGATTAACAAACTTCATTGTCGCATTCAGATGAACAACCTACAACCTGTCAGTATTCCATAACTAGCTACCAAGTACCAATTCGATCTGTATTGGTTGATGACAAAATTATCTCTCGGAAACCGTTGGGCCGATTATGCCCATTAACGAACTTGTCCGTCGTATTTGGACGCCCCACTGACTTCTCAAAAGTTCTCAAGTATCGTGGCATCGGCCGGCCGGACAGAATCAAATTTGACCTCGAATTCTTCATCAGTGAGTCGAACCTAATCGTTTGAGACCATTTTCGGGAAATATTCGAACATTACAGACATTAAGTAGGTGGTTGATTATTGGCTTCAGGACTGGGCAAATAATACGATCAATTCCAGGAAGTCGACGTTTCGATCTCGGTTAATATCTTTCTCAAGATTGAAACTGTGTTTCCTTTATTGTATAACATAGAACATAAACATATTTTGACACAATTAAAAAAACAAATTATCTAAAATTGTATATATACTACACGACAGTTTTTGAATCTACATTATGAAAGGGCCAAGCTCCAATGATTTTTTTTTTTAATAATAAAATCATAAATAATTTTCCCCCCTCCTTGAAACGCATAGGCACTTACAGACATTTGGGCAAAATGATAACGCGATGTTCTCCAGAACATGCACGTAAAAAAGTGGGAAAGCCCTGTGGCAGGAGCTTTGCCGCTCTTGTTCAATCTTCGACAAAAGAAATTCAATAAAAGTGCCAAAAAATATTAATTCGAAACCACGAACTTATCCGAGATATTCATTCCACAAATCCACTCTGAAATTGATCTTATATCAATTGAAACTTAGCCAATATTCCCAGTAGCAGATCGACGATTTCCGGGGCCCTACGCTTGAAAAACTTCCAGGTATAAAATACAAATCAATATTTCTTTCTACAAAAAAAAACAAATAATCATGAACGTGAAAAGTTATTAAAAAATGAAAATAAAATAAAATAAGGAATTCAGTCAGACTCAGACATAGTGTCTCACAAATATCATCTCAACTGTGAAGAAACAGAATAATTAATTTTGATTTTCTACTTCATAATGTCAGTTACATTACACAACCGAAATATTGATATTTACCATCAAAAACCGATCAGATGAGCTCTCAATATACGAAACATGATTAACAGATACACAACAAGAATGCTGAGAAATGAAAAGACTATTTTAGTACCTATTGTGAATCAGTCTATTGGGGGATGGCCGAACACAGTTGAACACAGACAGATAAAATTCGCATTCTGTGAAAACATAGAAGTACGATGTACTATTGAAATTTTGAAAAATCATATCTCGGAAAGTATTAGCTTGTCAGAGTTGAAAATTATATAGATGTATTCGTATGATGAAACTGCATCTTAAAAAAAATTGAATTTGAAATTTGTAATTAAAAAAAATTTTTTTTTTCGTTGCTCCGAAACCATCCGGCTGTTTTTGCCCAATAACGAACTCAATCGAGAGATATTTATCCCCCAAACCTACTCTGAAAATTTTAACTGTCTAGCTCATACCGTTCAAGAGTTATCGTGTTAACGGTTGGCCGCAAAAATCAGCCAAAGGGTTCAAGAGAAAATGAACTACAAACTTCGTTGAGATCGGTTCGAAATTCCAAAATCACAGACATTTGGGAAAGGGATAGCTAGTACCTACCAGCGCACATTTTATTGCAGTAATGCTCCGTACTGCAACTGTCATGGCAATAAAGTTCGATTATTAACCTTATTCTTCGTTATATCACCGGTTCTTACCTAAACTTTTAAGGTCACAGCCAATCAACTAACACTCATAATTTTATGGGACACCTCACCATATGTTAACAAATTAAATATTAACGCTGAAGATTCCGTAGATATTGAATATTATATTTCTGGAATATACGATTACTAACGGTCCGGCTAGACGTTGTCCTGCTCGAACTTTGGATTGCCTGCTATCAGTGGGATCATCAAATTTTATTTTTCAATATTCTAATTTGCCATACTATACTACATGGTCTACTACAGGGTGTTTGGCAGAACGTTGAACATACGAAAATGGGGTCATCTGCTACTTACTCAGCCCTAATTTATTTGGCACTGCCCCCCCTGGATATTTAAAAAAAAAAATTCTTTATTTTTTCTAGTTTCACAACTTCCTTAACTTTTAACTTGTAATTTTTATTAAAAATGGGTAAAACAGGCAATATTTTTGTTTCTTTATCTTTAATGTTGGCAGATTCTTATACAATTATTGCTTTATTCAGATGTTAGCTATAAAAAAAGTTATGAGTCCAACTTACAGAAAGATGTAAAAAATACTTAAATCTTAACTTCAACTTGAAAAAACAAACAAAAAATGATTGAGGAGTTCCAATTTGAGCAAAAATATCCCTAGTGTGTGACCTTTTAATAATATGTAATTTGCTTTTATAAAAAATGGGTTCAAGCCCTGTGAGCTTTCTGGCGATCTAGTTCAAACAGACAAATTATATCTCCGAAAGTATTGGTTTCTCAGAGTTGGAAATTATATCAATGTATTCATATGATAGAACTGCATCATAAAGGAAATTCAATTTAAATAATAGTTTATTTATCAAGATTAAATGAGCAATCATGAGAATGAGAACTGCACCATGGAAGAAATCAAATTAAATCTGGCCAATTTTGCCCAATAACGAACTTAACCGAGATATTCATCTCCCTAAACTACTCTGATATTTTCAACTACCTACCTCATTCCGTTCGAGAGTTATATTTATGTCTATGGATGAAAAGCAGTCTCACTACTCTCAGATCTCTTACTTCATGTTCCGTTCCGAAATGTAAGAATTTTCTGAGAAAACCTAATTTCGGAGCAAACAACTGAGATTTTTCTCACTTCACTCACAATTCTTCGATTGATTAGATAATGCCATGTCTCAGGTACATCATTTGACATTATGACAATTCATACATAGAATAATATAATTCTGTGACACCGTTGAAATACGATTTATTATTGAAATTTTGAAAAATCATATCTCCGAAAGTATTAGCTTGTTAGAGTTAAAAATGATATCATTGGATTCTTATGGTAAAACAGCTTATTGAAAAAAAATTAATTTGGAATTTGCCTTGTAAAAAAAAATTTTTTTTTGTTACGAAACCATCTATCCGATTTTGCACAATAACGAACTTAGCCGAGATATTTATCTCCCAAACCTACTCTGAAAATTTTAACTGTCTAGCTCATTCCGTTCGAGAGCTATCGTGCCTACGGCCGGCCGGACAGAATGAATTTCGACCACGGATTCTTGATCAGTGAGTCGAACCAATTCCTTTAAGACCATTTTCATCGAAAAATTCGAAAATTACAGACATTTGGGCAAATTGATAAGTACTCAGTTCCGAGGAACTAGAGCGCCAAAAAAAACTTTAAGAGTTATTTCATAATTTTATCAAGCAGGAAATTTTCGACGAAACTCTACCTTTACGGAAAGTGAAATTTATTGCCAAATTTAATACTGCAATGTTGGTAGATGCTGATGATGAGGAAAAAATGATCGATTGAAATTATGTAAGTTTTTGAATAATTATAAAGAAAATAGCTGTACCAGTTAGGTGCGTCAATGAAGCAATTATATAATTTACTTAATTAATAATTTCTACCTGCTTTGTGTAACCATCCCAAGGGTGAATGTCAATTTGCACCCCTGCTGCTGATGGTAAGCCGTAGATCATTTAATTTTCACGAACTTTGCATTATTAAATTTCGCAAAACATTTCACTTTCCGTAAATGTAGAGTTTCGTCGAAAATTTCCTACTTGATAAAATTATGAAATAACTCTTAAAGCTTCTTTTTGGCGCTCTAGTTCCTCGGATCTGAGTGCTTATCAATTTACCCAAATGTCTGTAATTTTCGAATTTTTTGATGAAAATGGTCTTAAACGATTTGTTCGACTCACTGATCAAGAATCCGTGGTCGAAATTCATTCTGTCCGGCCGGTCCGGCCGGCCGTAGGCACGATAACTCTCGAACGAATTGAGCTAGACAGTTGAAATTTTCAGAGTAGGTTTGGGAGTTAAATATCTCGGCAAGTTCGTTATTGGGCAAAATCGGACAGATGGTTTCGGAGTAACAAAAAAAAAAATTTTTTTTACGAAACAAATTCAAAATTAAATTTTTTTCAATAAGCAGTTTTACCATAAGAATCCAATGATATCATTTTTAACTCTAACAAGCTATTACTTTCGGAGATATGATTTTTCAAAATTTCAATGATAAATCGTATTTCTACGTTGTCACAGAATGATATTATTCTATGTATGAATTGTCATAATGTCAAATGATGTTCCTGAGTCATGTCTACCTTATCAATCGAAGAATTGTGAACGAAGTGAGAAAAATCTCAGTTGTTTGCTCCGAAATTAGGTTTTCTCAAAAAATTACATTTCGGAAGGAAAAATGAAGTAAGAGATCTGAGAGTAGTGAGACTGCTTTTCATCCATAGACATAGATATAACTCTCGAACGGAATGAGGTAGGTAGTTGAAATTTTCAGAGTAGTTTAGGGAGATGAATATCTCGGTTAAGTTCGTTATTGGGCAAAATTGGCCAGATTTAATTTGATTTCTTCCATGGTGCAGTTCTCATTATCATGATTGCTCATTTAATCTTGATAAATAAACTATTATTTAAATTGAATTTCCTTTATGATGCAGTTCTATCATATGAATACATTGATATAATTCCCAACTCTGAGAAACCAATACTTTCGGAGATGTAATTTGTCTGTTTGAACTAGAGCGCCAGAAAACTCCTGTCCACAGGGCTTGAACCCATTTTATAAAAGCAAATTACATACCAACAAACCATTAGAAAGGTTACACACTAAGTATGTTTTGCTAGAATTGGAACTGCTGAATCAATTTTTGTTTTTTTTTTAATGCAAGTTGTATGTATGTTGTATGTTGTATGTATGATTAGGGACGTATGTCATTATACGTAATTGATACACGGGCCATTGTTAATCCATACCCGAAATGTAGGCTTTCTAGGATTACAAGTAACGTAGTGATGAATGTTAAATTGAAGCTATGTTTTGCACAAAAAAGGAAGTAAATCAATTATTTACTCGAAAACCGCTAGATATAGGAATGATGCAGTTGATACAGAATTAATCAGGAGGCTACGTCGAATCGCAAAAAAGCAATAACATATAGGGTGTTCCATTTGAAATATCAAAGTTGTTAGTTCTTTTTGATAAAAGCGGCAACACTGCAGCGCATAAAATATTCTAGATCGATGGAGCAGTGCCCAACCAGCAAAGTTGTCTTATAACTCCAATGATTCGCGACTAATATATTTCATAAGTATCATATTAGTGCTTCCAAAATATCAATTCATTTTGTTAAAGCTACATAAACATCATTCTGTTGTGGATAATCGAAATACTTTATAAATTTATCGTGAAAACGTCTATACAGCAGAATTATGAAATATGTTATAAAACTGTTACTTAACCATTTGTTAAGAGGTTTATAACTAACTTATACAACAATTCTGCTTATAAAAATGAATTGCTTTTTAATGGTTTCTTTATTAATTCTGGGGATATTTATAATTTTATTTCAAATATATTACAAAACCATTTCAAAGATGTTCTGTATAACCTAATGAAACAGTTTTATAGAAGTGCTTTTAGTTACAATTTTGCTTCCAGAAGTAAATTGTCGTTTCGGTAACCACCTCATAACTATTTTATGGTATTCAATTTCCATGACAATATCATCCAAAAGCAGCTGATCATTCTGTTCCCACCATGGAGGTTATATCATACTACGTCAATGGTTCCCACACTGAAAGTTTCTTTGGGGTTATTACAATATTGTTTTTATTCATATCTTCCAATGATTTCAAAGGACATTTGCCATCCTTTGACACCATTCAAAAGGACAAAAGACATATTTTCAAAATAAAGGACTGTCCTTTGAAATAAAGGACGGTTGGCAACCCTAATCTTGAACGTTTCTAAAAAAGTTATGATTACCATGAAGCAAATGCATATTAGTTTTCTGGCTAAAAGCACAAATTTCTTACCTATGCATGAGGTTCAGGAAGCATTATGCTACTGCTGAAGACAATTTTCTGTAGGTGCAAAATTATCATGTTTGTGTTCAAGATATCGACTCATCAATAAGATACCTTCATCAGATTAACTGTCATTTCTCCTTTTGAATATCCTTGCAAAAATATGTATTTATCAGATATTCCACAGGAAAACGTTAACTGTTTCACTGATTTTGCAGGTTATGTTGACTTTCACGCGGTTGGACATAATAACATGTTTTATAGTAGTTGTTAAGTAGCTAAATTACAACGAAATGCTTGAAACTGATGCAAAATCATTTTATAAGAGAACGCCATTAAACATGGCGGCATTTGTGATGACTCAGAGTGCGGAGTGTTTTAACACACTGAAAATCGCCAACGTGTAGATATTTCGACCATTCAGAGCATGAAATGACTCAAAAATAATCTTTAGAACAAATTGGAATACATTTTCGTACAAAGGATCATTAGACTGTCAAGTCACATTTTTGTTTTGTTCCATGTTTTTGTGTGAAACATTCGAAACAAGGAGGCGCGTTTAAAATATGTCATTTTAGTGCTACATTTCACGAAGAAATTTCATTTGCATTGAGAATTTCGTTGTGTGTATCCAAACATGTGTCTGTAAGAGTAGAAGTATATATAAATAAAATGGCTTCCTGTAAACCATAATGACACATGACATCTATATTTTCGCTATGTTGTTATCATTCAGGATTGTCATTTGCCAACCTAAAATCAATTAATTTTATAGATATCATTCTATGTAACATTTTTATTTCAGAACGCTCATATGAAAAACTTTATAAAGCTATTACAAAACAGATTTTTAGATGGCGCCAGAATGTTTATGAAATAGTTTTGTAATATTTATGAAGAGCTTTATGAAATGTTTGGAATGACAAAATTATTTTATAAAATGTGCCAATTCTGGGTTTATATCTGTTGTATAAACGTATTGAAAACAATACAGCGACTAAGAATGTTTTATAAGATTTTGGTTGAAAACGTTTCCACAACTATTATAAAATATAAAGTTGTTAGTTGGGTGGTTCCTAGCCAACAAACCAAATTTTCAATAAAATCGTACCTCCCGTTCTCCGTAAAAGTCCAGGGTACCATCGACCATGGCCTACCCTGTATACTATGTGAAATGCTCACAATACTGCAGCTAACGAATCCCACAATGCAAAGTTTTTAATTGGATTTCACCCCTTCAACCATTGATCACACATTAATATAATATGTCTTAAACTTTATTTTTGCAAACAGCGTTTTACTGACAGAACTTAAAATTGAGAACGGATGTCAAAGTCTGAGACCTGAGAAGAGTCGATGTTTAAATAACTGGGACAGCGCATCCGCCATTTCGTACTAATAAACAAACAAAAAATTATACAAGCACTGACGTGAAGTCAGAAGCTTTTGCGCGTATGTTCTATTGTCCATTCTTCTGTATTGGACACCCTTAATCGAATTTACCATGGTAAATTATGTTGTCCATTCTCCTGTATTTGACACTTAATTCGAATTTACCATGGTAAATTCGAATTAAGAGTGTCCAATACAGGAGAATGGACAACATAATTTACCATGGTAAATTCGATTAAGGGTGTCCAATACAGAAGAATGGACAATAGAACATACGCGCAAAAGCTTCTGACTTCATGACAGTGCTTGAACCAATTTATTTTTCGTGATTTTTTTGAAATTTTCTAGGGGTGCGGTTCTTAAAATTTTTTTTTTCGTCATTTTTTTCAAATTTTCTAGGGGTGCGGTTCTTATAAACTTTTAAACACGTCTTTATGTTGAATTTCTACTACTAGTTACCAAGCTTCAATTCGATCGAATATTTATTTTTTTAGTTATCAAGGAAATAATATTCCAGGTGGGTATAACTCGGATACCGTTAGACCGATTATGCCCAAAAACGAACTCAACTCTCCCTTTCGGATACGCAACCTACCCTGAAAATTGCAAGTTCCTATCTGCTTTCGTTCGAAAGTTATCGAGGCAACGGTCACCCATCTACTGAACTCACACAAGAATGCTGAATCTCCAACAATATTTAACCGATCGCATTAAAACTTGAAACTTAGTAGTAGAGTTAGGTTATGAAGGCTCTCGCAAAATTTCAGCAATTTCAAACGAATAGTTACTGATATATAGAATATTTTTTTTTTATTTTCAATGATTTATTAAAAATTTTCTACAAATGCTATCCCCATCAAATTTTGCAAGCATTTTCGCGTTGGCATTCTACAACTAATAACCATGTTTGAATTCAATCGGTTCAGTATATTTTGAGTTAATGAGGAACAAAAAACCACCAAATTCCAGAAAATTTCAGATGGATATAACTCTGAAACCGTTTGGCCGATTATGCTCATAACAAACTGAAATGTCGCGTTCTGGTGCACATCCTAACCTGAAAATTTCAAGCCACTATCTCTTTCCGTTCTCAAGTTATCGTGGCAACAAAAATATTTTTTAATAATTTTTTTAAAATTTTCTAGCCATACGATTCGCATAAAATTTCACGAACGTGCTTAGGTTTATATTCTACAACTCCCCATCAAGTTTCAATTCGATCGGATTTATATTGGTTGAAAACAAAATTATTACTCGGAAACCACTGGGCCGATTATGCCCATTAACGAACTTGTCCGTTGCATTGGGATACGCCACCTACCCTAAAAATTTCAAGTCGCTAGCTCTTTTCGTTTTCAAGTTATCGTGGCAACGGCCGGACGGACAGAATCAAATTTGACCTCGAATTCTTCATTGGGGAGTCGAACTTAATCTTTTGAGACCATTTTCGTCAAAATATTCGAAAGTTACAGACATTTGGGCAAAACTATAACGCGATGTTCCCCAGAACATACGCGCAATAACCTGGTTGCGGCACCTCCTACTGGATGATATTGTAACTCTAAATCAACTATCGCATCAGCACGGAGGAAGCATAAGCAGCCTGTGCGATGAGACCTCAACCCGAGGATATGAAAAAAAGAAATGAGGAGGCCACATCGTGCCGGTTAAGTTCGTTAATGGGCAAAATCGGCTGAGTGGTTTCGGAGTTATAGTCATCTGAAATTTTGTTTTCCGAATAACTCAAAAAGAATTGATCTGACAGAATTCAAAAAGTTAATTGAAAAAAACAGACAAATTATATATCCAAAAGTATTGGTTTATCAGAGTTGGGAATTAAATCAATGTATTCTTATGAAAGAACTGCATCATAAAGGAAATTAAATTCAAATAATAGTTTATCTATCAAGATTAAATGAGCAATCTGAGAATGAGAACTGCACCATGGAAGAAATCAAATTAAAATAGCTGAAATGAATTTGACTCTTTCTTATAGTACAGGATATATATATATATATATATATATATATATATATATATATATATATATATATATATGTAGGTACTAGTATGAACACAGATCATATAATAAAGCTTAGATAGAATAATTATAGCATTCTGCGAAAACATAGAAGTACGTACGATTCATTATTGAAATTTACAAAAAATCATATCTCCGAAAGTATTAGCTTGTTGGAGTTGAAAATGATATCGATGGATTTTAATGGTGAAACTGCATCTGAAATAAAAATGTCAGTCATTTGGGCAGATTGATAAGCACTCAGTTCCGAGGAACTAGAGCGCCAAATACCGACAGGAAGACTTATGAAGACAATTTCGTGAGGATCGTAAGACTAGAAAATTGAAAAAATTATGAATCTCAGAAACTATCCGTCAGATACGTTGAAATTCTAAGATTTGATCTCGATCGGATCAATATTGTTGGAGATAATGGTGAAATATCGAAATATTATAACGATTAAAGTGTACTGGTCCACTTTTTTACACTGGAACAGCAAAGGTGTCATCGGTTTTTGACTTCTGACGCATATCATTTGAATTTTACGATGACAGAATTAGAAATGTCATATGTTTGTGGTCATGTCATTTTTATAAGGGAAGAGCCATTTGTTTAAAATAGGATTTTAAATCGCCGGTCAAGACGAATTAAATATGGAACTTATGATTGAAAGATTTTTTTCTGGGTTTTCTCACCCAAACTCTGAAAAATATGTACAAAATTAAAATAAATTATTTTGTGATTTGCTTCTGCGTAAGAAACACAATATATTTGTCAGAAGCAATCAATTGAACAATGTTGCCTAACAAACAACAACGAAACAACATCAACGAAGAAGAAACACAATATATTTGTCAGAAGCAATCAATTGAACAATGTTGCCTAACAAACAACAACGAAACAACATCAACGAAGAAACAACTATATCGTAAGGTTTCGGAGTCTATATCAGACTCCTTCGTCAGACGCTTAATGAAAATCCTTTTTCAATAAATGTGGACCATATTTGGCTACATTTATTGAAAAAGGAGTTGGAACTTGGAAATTTCTATGCGAAGCAAAACTATGTTAGCTATGATTTTTAAATACTGTCAATGTGACAATTCTTGAATTTCACAAAATAACTATAAACAAAATAATTCTAAAGATTTTCATTAAGCGTCTGACGAAAGGAGTCTGATATAGACTCCGAAACGTTACGATATAGTTGTTTCTTCGTTGATGTTGTTTCGTTGTTGATTGTTAGGTAACATTGTTCAATTGATTGCTTCTGATAAATATCTTGTGTTTCTTACGCAGAAGCAATTCACAAAATAATAAATTTGTATTTAACAGATATTTTCCAGAGTTTGGGAGAGAAAACCCAGAAAAAAACCTTTCAATAATGAGTATACCTCCCACAGTATCCTTTAATGATTACTTATGGAACTTATGAACTTATTTTAAAGAATTGGGATCCATATATTCAGGTTTGATTAAAAGTTAAACGATATTTTCATCCAGATATAATATGGGGTACCCAAGATTCGAGGATTTGCCAAAATTGGAAGTATACTACTTTGCGTTTCAAAAAGTACGCACAAAGAGGAAATTTTCTCGCTTGTATAGTTTTTTGAAATTTGGGTTTTCGGGAAAGTTGGTGCTCAAGAAACGATGATTTTCGACATATATGTCACTGATCGTGTTACTCCGCAAACTGCCAAATTCATAGTGAACTTCAGAGAATTTATGAAATTAATATTTTGATGACAGCACGCTAGAGGGAGCTTTGGCCTCTGCGAAAATTTGAAAAAATATTCGGAATGTAATTCCAATGAAAGAGACATTTTCACAATTCAATTAAAGTTTATACTAATTTAATGCTCCTCATAAATTATGATTTCTATAGTTAATGAAAACCTCATAATCTTGGTGCTCTTGGTGCAATAGTGGAGGAATTAAATGCACAAAGAGCTAATATCTCGCTAATTTTCCTTGTAACATCATAATAAATTAAATTCTTCGATATCACATCTGAAGAATAATTATTCACCAACCCTCTAAAATCGCTCTTGAATATATTTACTCAAAAACCAGTAAAAATGCAATACTCACCTTATCTAAAACAAAGATACCTGTGAAAATAATAAAATGAAATCTACTTGGCAGGCGCATAGGATAAGACACTTGCAAATTATTTCTTTATTTAATGCGCCTGTCAACTAGATATTATTTTCACAGGTAATTTGTTTTAGATGAGGTCTGTATTGCGTTTTTAGTGGTATTCGAGCTACGATTGGAACAGGAGGAGATATCAATTTGGGAGGAACTGTAAATGAAACCTGTTAATTCCTTATTTTCGACGCAGAACATGCTTTGGAACAGAGCGCTTATCAATTTTCCCAAATGTCTGTAATTTTCGATTTTTTGGATGAAAATGGTCCTAAACGATTTTTTTTTGACTCATTGATCAATAATAATCCGAGGGCAAAATCGATTCTCTCCGGCCGTTAACACGATAACTTTCGAACGGAATGAGTTTGACAGTTGACATTTTCAGAGTAGGTTTGGGACATAAATATCTCGGTTATGTTCCTTATTCAGCAAAACCGGCCAAATGGTTTCGGAATAATTTTTTTAAGATGCAGTTTTATCATTAGAATTTCAACTCTCACAGATAAATACTTTCGGAGATATGATTTTTCCAAATTTCAATATTAAATCGTAACTCAACGATTTCACAGAATGCTGTATCGAAAATGAACGTCCGTATCTATGAATTTCATGATCTGTGTTCATACATGTCATCAGTATCATCTCATCTTCAGATCAGACATGTACAAACAAAGTATGATTTAATGCAAAATGAACAATGGAATAACCCCAGCTATCGTAGATAGCCCTTGGATAATCCATATGATGATGAAAATCCATATGATGATGATAATCCATAAGATGATGGAAATATATACTTTGGTAAGTTTTTCAAATTGGGTTCAGAATGTTTCCAGTAAAAACAAAACTGGAATATTGATTGAGTTTCAATTGATATAATAATATAATTTTCATAGTAGATTTGAGGAATGAATATCTCGGATAAGTTCGTTATTGGGTCTGTCTGTTGGTTTTGAATTAATAATTTCTGGCACTCTTGTTGAATTTAAATTCTTTTATGATGAAGTTCTATTATAAGAATCCATTGATACCATTCCCAATTCTGAGAAACCAATATGCAGGCTCCTCTTCCTCACTAGGCACACTATGGGCACGTGCCCAGGGCCCCGCGATGTATTGGGGCCCCCTGCCCTCTAGTCAACAAAGAATTATTTATTTATTCGCCAATTAAAGAACAACGAAAACGTCGAAAGAAAATGATTGGCGTATTCGCCTTCCAAAAAATCAGTATTATGTACTTCATGCTGCATATTTAATCCTCCCGATTTAAATGTATGCTCTCCAAGTGGATGTATACTGACTGGAAGCACATTCATCAAATAATTTTATCACATGAAAATAGCCCAACTCATAGGCAATCTATGATGGCATATCTGGCACGAAGTAAAGCAGTTGGTGAAGTAGATACAGATTTATTATCTCAGCATCAAAAATAAGTGCATTACTGGATGAATGTTCTTGAACTAATTCTATCTGTTGTAAAATGTTTAGCTTCGAGACAGCTTCCGTTTCGCGGTGCCAATGTAATGCTAGGATCTCACAACAATGGAAATTATTTGGGATGTGTGGAGTTACTGTGTGAATTTGATCCATTTCTTGAAGATCATTTAAAAAATGGGGAATCCTGGAAAAGGCAACATTTCATATTCATCAGCGAATATTTGTAATGAGTATTGTTGTAATAGGAAAACAGGCCCTAAAAAAATTATAAATGAAGATCAATAATTAGCATAACATATTCTTGGCGCTCTTGTTCCTCGGAACAGAGTGCTTATCAATTTGCCCAAATGTCTGTCATTTTCGAATTTTTTGGCTGAAAATGGTATCAAACGATTTGGTTCGACTCACAGATCAAGAATCCGTGGTCGAAATCGATTCTGTCCGGCCATCCGTCCGTTAACTGTCGAACGAAAGGAGTTAGAGGATTGAAATTTGCAGGGTAGGTTTGGAGCGTAAATATCTCGGACGAGTTCGTTAACCAGCAAAATTCATCGAGCGGTTTCGGGGTTATGGCCGTTTTTAGTAAAAACATTTTTAATGAATAATTCCGAAACCGATCTCGATCTATCTGAAATTTAGCATCAAATTGTAGAATCATGACCTTTAGACGCATGTGAAGTTTTGTATTGGTCGGGTTACCATAAAGTGTCAAAAAAAAATTGAAAATTTTTAAATTTTGTTTCCACAATAACTCTCGAACGGAATGAGCTAGGCAGTTGAAATTTTTAGAGTAGGTTAGGGAAATACATATCTCGGTTAAGTTCGCTATTGGGCAAAATAGGCCTGATGGTTTTGGAGTAACGAAAAAAAATTTTTTTTTAACTTACAAATTTCAAAATAAAATATTCCATCTAAGATTTATTATATGATCTGTGTTCATACTCGTACATGTCATCCTGTTCTATAAGAGAGAGTCAAATTCATTTTAGCTATTTTAATTTGATTTCTTCCATGGCGCAGTTCTCATTCTCAGATTGCTCATTTAATCTTGATAAATAACCTATTATTTGAATTGAATTTCCTTTATGATGCTATCATAAGAATACATTGATATAATTCTCAACTCTGAGAAACCAATACTTTCGAAGATATAATTTGTCTGTTGAAACAAGAGCGCCAGAAAGCTCTTGTCCACAGGGCTTGAACCAATTTTTCCATTAGCGTTGACAGTATACCAGATTTTTCACATGTTTACCAGCTAACTTTTATACTTAGATACGTAAAAGGGCGTGATCCTGTTGAGAGGTTTCTGAAATATTTATAGCTATTAAACAGTTTTGAATTATGATATTCCCATTAAAGATTATAGGGGACGAAGCTACGACAATGCCTCAAATATGTTGGGGTCTACAAGCAAAAATTAAGAAGAAATGTGAATTTGCCACCTTTGTACCATTTGCGGTCAGGTGTTCATGCCGCTGGGTGTGTATCAGATGTGACGCAGTTCTTTGAAATTATCCAGAAAGTGTATAACTTTTTTTCGGGCTCTACCTACCGTTGGAATATATTGACAGAACATATAGGTTTCAAGATTGTTGGTAAAAACCTTTCACAAACAAGATGGTCCCTAGATGAAGCAATGAGCGCCTTGTATGAAGATCACAAATAAGTTAGTGAAGCTCTGATATCCATCGCAACAGATACAGAACAGGCACAAGAAACTAGAGATGAATCCCTTAGTCTGTCCAGAAAGATGGAAAAACTAGAAGTTATTATACTAACAGAAATTTGAAGGTCTATATTGGATAAGATAGACCAAATAAGCAATAATCTTCAAAAAGAAACAAGAACACTGGATGTCGAATCCAGGTCGCTGGTCACCATCGGTCTAACCGGGTCTAACTGAATGGAAAAGAAAGATTCATAGTCCAAACCTTTTATCTCCATAATTGATACCATGGGCGTTCATCTTAAACAGCGATTAAGTTCGTATGAGTATCCTGACTGACAAATAAACTGCAAAACCCAGAAGGAGCTGTTTAAATTTTCATTTTTTTTTTGGTAAAACATAGATAGTATAACAAGGAGTTAATTATTGAAATTTTATGAAAAAAATTGGTGCAAGCACTGACGTGAAGTCAGAAGCTTTTGCGCGTATGTTCTATTGTCCATTCTTCTGTATTGGACACCCTTAATCGAATTTACCATGGTTAATTATGTTGTCCATTCTCCTATATTGGACACTCTTATTTCGAATTTACCATGGTAAATTCGAATTAAGTGTCCAATACAGGAGAATGGACAACATAATTAACCATGGTAAATTCGATTAAGGGTGTCCAATACAGAAGAATGGACAATAGAACATACGCGCAAAAGCTTCTGACTTCACGTCAGTGCTTGCACCAATTTTTTTTTCGTGATTTTTTTTTAATTTTCTAGGGGTGCGGTTCTTAAATTTTTTTTTTCGTCATTTTTTTCAAATTTTCTACGGATACGGTTCTTACAAAATTTTAAACACGTCTTTATGCTGATTTTCTACTACTAGTTACCAAGCTTCAATTCAATCGAATCTTTATTTTTTTAGTTATCGAGGAAATAAAATTCCAGGTGAATATAACTCGGAAACCGTTAAACCGATTATGTTAAAAACAAACTCAACTCTCCTTTTCGGATACGCAACCTACCCTGAAAATTACATGTCCCTATCTTCTTTCGTTCGAAAGTTATCGAGGCAACGGTCACCCATTTACTGAACTCACACAAGAATGCTCGAATCTCCAACAATATTCAACCGATTGCTTTAAAACTTGAAACTTGACAGTAAAGTTAGGTTATGAACGCTCTTGCAAAATTTCAGCAATTTCGAACGGATAGTTACTGATATATAGAATTTTTTTTTTATTTTCAATGATTTATTAAAAATTTTCTACAAATGCTATCCTCACCAAATTTTGCAAACATTTTTGCGTTGGTACTCTACAACTAATAACCAAGTTTGAATTCAATCGGTTTAGTATTTTTCGAGTTAATGAGGAAAAAAAAAACACCAAATTTCAGAAAATTTCAGATGGCTATAACTCTAAAACCGTTTGGCCGATTATGCTCATAAACAAACTCAAATGTCGCATTCAGATGCACAACCTAACCTGAAATTTTCAAGCCGCTATCTCTTTCCGTTCTCAGGTTATCGTGACAACAAAAATATTTTTTAATAATTTTTTAAAAATTTTCTAGCATCACGATTCGCCCAAAATTTCACAAACGTGCTTAGGTTCATATTCTACAACTACTCACCAAGTTTCAATTCGATCGGATTTATATTGGTTGAAAACAAAATTATTACTCGGAAACCACTGAGTCGATTATGCCCATTAATGAACTTGTCCGTCGTATTGCGATGCGCCATCCACCCTGAAAATTTCAAGTCGCTAGCTCTTTTCGTTCTCAAATTATCGTGGCAACGGACGGCCGGACGGCCGGCCGGACAGAATCAAATTTGACCTCGAATTCTTCATTGGGGAGTCGAACTGAATCGTTTGAGACCAATTTCGTCAAAAAATTCGAAAGTTACAGACATTTGGGCAAAACTATAACGCGATGTTCCCCAGAACATACGCGCAAAAACGAAGGGTTTAAAATATTTTTTAATAAATTTGTTAATAATATCCACCGCGATTATCTATACCATCCCCAACACTTCTTGGCATTCATGAAATAAGATGGACTATTTCTTCTTGATGGATACTATCCCAAGCTATCTGTAGTTCATGTACCAGAGCCGCCAAAGTTCGTGGGGGCTGGGGTAAATTTCCAAGCCTTCTACTGATGATGTCCCAAACATGCTCTATGGGCGAAAGATCGGGGGAGCTGGGCGACCATGGCAAAAGATTCACATGGATCGCTTCAAAAAAATTTAAACTAACTCTGGCAACATGAGGTCGAGCATTATGTTGCTGAAATATTGGATTCTCCAGCCGGTAAAGGTAAGAGAGAACATATGGCCCCACTATTTCTTGAAGATAACGCAGTGCTGTCATGTTACCTCGAATAAAGACTAAAGGTGACCTATTAGCATGTGCAATAGCACCCCATAACATAACGCCTACTGTCCGGTGTACATGACGCTCAATATCAAACTGAGGTTCACCTCTTTCTCCCTGACGTCGTCTAACCCTTCTTCGGCCATCATGTGCACCCAAGGAGAATCGAGATTCATCAGAAAAGACGACCTGATGCCCTTCCACATTCCAATGTTGCTTTCTCTGAACCACTGAAATCGTTGCCGGTAATGCTCAACCGTCAGAGGCAACACAAGATGGGGTCGATAAAGCTGCAGTCCAAAAGACCTTATCCGGCGGTAAACCGTTCGGACAGTTGAAGGATGGCCTTGTTCTCCTAACCCCTCATCAGCCAAAGATCAGGTTGTCGCAAATCGGACTCTAATAGCCATAATTCTTAGACGTCGATCTTGAACTTCATTTGTGCCCCTTCGACATCCAGTGCCTACTCTTACATGATTTTGGGCATTATCAAACCATGCTTGACAACATCTCATAACAGTAGTTCGAGTTCTGGTCGTACGGTTAGCGATTTCTCGAAATGTCAACCCCGCCTCCCGTAGACCAATAATTCGACCTCTTTAAAATTCACAAAGCTGTCGATAAATTCCACGTACACGTGCTCTAGGCATTTTAACAACAACTAAACATCGAGTTTGGATCTCCTCGAACAGCAGATTTGTTGTAAAATTTAAAAAAATTACAAAAAAGGACCACAATATGTAAGTAACAAAAAATGTCTACATGAAAAAACCTTCACGATTTTTTTCTCCAAATTTTAATCAATCCTTGCTATAATATCTATGTTTTACCAAAAAAAATTCAAACAGCTCCTTCTGGGTGTTGCAGTTTCTTTGTCAGTTAGTATACATCAGTCAACGTTTTGGTTAATTTTTTCGCTTGAATACAGTGAATTCCGAAGAGTTGACACAAAGTTGCACTGGCTGAAATCTATCATGAAGAGGTAAACGAGAAAGAGTAAGAAATTTAAAGACTTCATTTAACAGAATACTTGAGAACTGATCAAAGTAAAAATGATGGAACTAATAGTACCTATACTGGGAATTTATCATCTTTTGAAAGAGAATAAAATTGAAGACACATTTCCTAATGTAGAAATCACACTGAGAATCCTTTTAAGCATGATGATAACTAATTGCAGTGGAAAATGCTCCTTCTCCAGATAAAAACGAATAAAAAATGAATTAAGAAGTACAATGCTTCAAGGGAGGTTAAACAGTTTGTCGCTAATGTCGATATAATGTGATATGCTCGGAAACATAGATTGTGAAAATGTGAATAACGATTTTGCTAAACTTTAGAAAGGTACGTCTTCAATCAGCATAGATCCTTATACAATCGTGGTTGCTGGTTACTTAGGGTGTATTACATGGTATTAATTAATTGTCATATGTAGAGTAAATGTTATGAAATAAAAATTAAGCTTCAACGCTGCATATCTACTATCTTTGTCTACTCTAACAAAATAGTGTTCTATTATGGACATAAAGCCCCATTATTCTAATGTGTCCAGGGCCTCTAATAGAGCGCCAAAGCTCCTGCCCACAGGGCTTTCCCACTTTTTCCTGTTAATATCCATGCCTATCAGTGTTACCGCGTAGAAATTGTCGGTTGGACTGATGGTCAGTCTGATTGACCGTGTAATGTGCTTCGTCAGTCCATCAATCTGGCATCAATCCGCATCAGTTTTATCGTGATCAGGTTCACGGACTGAACTGAATCGAGATTCACCGTGTAACTTCCGTCTTAGATCCTCAAAATTTAATGCTCGAAGTTGTAAGATAATGGTGCGAACCTTGCACGCATGACACTTATCACACAATGTATAATCCATTCACTTTTATAAAGTCTCCCGGTTGGCCATGAAATTTTGACACATTTCACCATGTATATTTTGAAAATGTTAGGTTACAGTCATTTTCCTGTCAGATAACTACGCAACGTTGTCCTCTCTACATATAAGTCGTAGTAATTACGTATTTTCACAATGTGAATTTACTACGAAAAAATAATGAATTTGAGAATATATTATATCAATTATGTTAATTCAATAATTCCACAGTCCTGGCGGCTATAGAAGAAGATGTTTCCTCTGTTGTTACTGAAAATATGTCACGTATATAAACTGGTTGGAACATTCAATTATGCTATTTTCTTGTATGGAAATCAAGAATCAAGTGTAGCAATTTTATTGAAAAATAATGGATACAGTAGTGCCTTACTTTGTGGTAGTTCATTTGAAAAAAAGAATAAAAGTACCTGAATAACCCGGCAGGAAAAGTTCTAAACGAACATACGTACCTATATGGAATTCCCAACTTTTCGAAATTCTCAAGAAATAAGCCTACAGAAGACATTTAAATACCTTGTTGCACAACTTGAAATACACCAGTTTCAAAATGTAGTAGTACTGCGAAACCCTAGTCATTCTTATACCATTATATAAAATATAATTATAGGAAACTAAGTAATTTCATTCGAGAGTTCAACATGTCAGAATGAAGTTTTCATATTGCAGATTTCGGTTCTGTATCTGTATCTTCTTCAAAACTATTTTCGGCATTTTCAATTTCAAAGCGAAGAGTTCTCAATTATATTCGAATATAATGATCTGTGATAATATTTTTTCTAAGATTGAAGATTATATTATGATTATTTCGAGAGCATCAGAAATCGGCAACGTCTCAGCGAATTGTTTTGACCTTGACGATATTTCCCAGTGCCAACCTGCCTCTGTGTTAGTTACAAAAACCTGATAGACCTAAATCATGGCCAACCGGGAGACTTTATAAAAGTGAATGGAGTATACGTACCTACCTCAATAAGCGTAGTCCACTCTCTTCTGATTCATTTTAGATGAATTTCACTATACAGGGTGAGTCTTTGACCACTGCATTAATTTTAACCAAAGATTCCTCTCATCAAATGAAACACTTTTTTCATTTAACATTTTTCCAAATTCAGCTCAGGTAAAAAGATACAGGCTGTTGAAATTTTGAAAAAAAATCAGTTTTTATTATGTAGCTTTGACATCCTTATTTCGAATAAAATGAATGTTGGCGTAAAGTTTCCTATAACTAACGGCCGGTTTCATAATAAGTTTTAAAGTCTCTTTAAATTTAAAGCATCCTTTAGTTGGACATTTTGAACCAAAATGTCACTTTGAAGCGAGCTTTGAAGGATACTTCAAATATAAAGGAACTTTAAAATTTATTATGAAACCGGCCGTATGATACATATTTTCCAAATATTAGTTATTTTCTACTTTTACTGGTTTTCTAGTTATGGACTTGTGGATTCATAAAACTAAACGAAATTAGCATAAAGAAAGCATATAATGTTTTTCTTGAGTCATTTCAAGAATATTCCATCGTTTTAGAACATTATATTATTCTTCATCATTTCTCCTTAAACGCACCGTTTTCGAGATATTCTTCATTGAATGTTTTAAAATGGATAACTCCAGAAATTTCACTACTTTTATGGATCCGTCCCTGAGCGTTGGAATCCCGAATCAAGCTGTAAACCACGTTACCATGCCTTATTCTCGTCCGCCAGCAATGTCATAGATAATTTATATGCGGGAGTGTATTAGCACATTGTGAAATCTTTAAACCTGAGCCGAATCTGGAAAAATGGTAAATGAAAAAAGTGTTTAATTTGATGAGAGGAATCTTTGGTTAAAATTAATGCAGTGGACGAAGACTCACCCTGTATATCAAGTAGGAATTCCAAGAATGGAATAATTGCAACTACTGCAAAGCAAGAAAGTGAGGTTGATTTAGCTGCTGACCCAACAAACTTTCAAACGTGCCCCAATGACAAAAGCAATCCAGTGTTCGAATACAAGTAAAACCCACCAGCAATACCAGAATTCGATTCTTGATGATAGCTAAAACCAGCTGATTGGCTATTTGGTACCCTGGTGTCTGGACTATTGTTGAAAAGTGCCAAACAGACGCACGATATTTGATCCTTTACGAGTTGCGTCAAGCATAAAACTGTAAAACAATCCCAAAGAATGCAATTCTTATCTCGCCTTGATTTACATATAGGTGACTATAAAATATTCTAAGATTCTTGTATAGTGTGTAACTTTATTGCGGTACTGTGCGTGCACTCAGGAGGCTCTCTTCAATTTCTATGCAAAGACACTGCAGGTAACGGTGAACGAAGTGTTATAATCTGCCAGTTCTCTTGGGGATGCTGCTTGGTGCCGCTGAAGTATAATCAACAGATAGATGCCAAGATGCCAGCGGTGATTTTGAATAGTAATAGCGAATAGCGATAGAAAATACGGCAGCAACACGTGATAGCGGAATAATATGCGCTTGCGTCCGGCTGGTAGAGAGACCCCAGAACGTGAGTAAGTGAATTGTCCGGAACCCAGAGTCAGAAGTTTTTAAACATCGCAGCAAGCAGCGCGAGTGACTCCGCGAGTCGTTTTGTTTCGTATGTTTTGTTGGTACCCGTGACTGTCGAATATATCGTGGTCAAATTTGAAATTTGACAGACATCAGACGAGTGTTTTAAAGTGTTTTCGGAAAATGCCTCGTTTTGCGGGGTGTTTTGGGGCCCAAGGATAACATGTGCGTTGTTTACGTTTATCGTGAGAGTGCATCATGTCACAGTGCAAGAAATTTGCGCCCAATATCTTCCACAAAACTAAATGTTCCAATTGCTTTCGGCAGAAAGAGGAACATTCTGCGGAGGCTCTGGAATGCAACCGGGTGAGTTTTGAGATGCGTGTACCCATGCATATATTAGTCCGTGAAATCATCCCAGCCTTGATTTAACCCTCGAACGAGACCTGCCAAATAAGTTTCCTCGAAGATATCCTGTGGAAGTGAATTTTTGAATGCGCTGTACAGTTTCGGTTGCTTCGTTCAACGTCAAACATGAGATGACACGAAATAAAATTCTGCAATTTAAATTGTTTATTCTAGCTATAGCTCTGATAGTTCAGAGTTTAATTCTGTTTAATTTAATGCTCCTTAACTATTTTGGTACTGTTGTTGCAGTTTGCAAGCTCTGTTCTGAAGTCATAAGCCCAAAACTGAGAGCTAGATTTCTTTGGCCTCAAATTAAAATAGTAGCACGTGAAATGGCACCAAAGAAGTTTGTGCTGGAAGTGTTTTCACCAAACTCTACTAGTGTACTGGCCTAAGACACTTCAAGAATCGGTTCATGTTCCCTCAGATCGGCGTTGACAAACTAATTGGATTCCAATGGAAGTTACCTAATAAACCATTTAATCCCTATTACTAGGGTTCTTTTTATAAGGTGACGGTCAATGATGAAAGATAGATGTGTGCATGCCTATCCGGAGATTTATTACACCACTGTCCAAATATTGTAGAAACATACTAACATTACTAACTAATAAAATTAATGTTTACTTTTTGTCTGTTGTCTTAATTGGGGAAATGCAAGTCGATGTTTATGTTTTGAACAACTCATAAATATATTATATTATAATCTCGCATCGAACAAAATGAAGAATTATACATACACATACATTTTTATTAGTAGTCGACGAAATATAATGTATCTGTTTATAAAAATTTAATTCAACTGTTTGATCAGGTTTTAATATACCTACATCCATGAATTACTATACATATCCCACAGAAATCAGAAGTGGGGACGTGCCTTATTCAATGATTTATATACTATTCACAAAACACCAGGATTTATTGAAAGAATGATAAAAATCACCACATGCATAGGAGACGTCTTTAAGAAACATTAAACGATTTTATTTTAAATGAAGAAGATTATTTTGAAGCCTCATAACTAATAACATCAAAAGAGCATAAAGAAGAAATTAAAAAGGATGATTGACCTCAACTGCCCCAACATGATCGTTACAAGGTGATAACTGAGCTGCAAAGATTATAATCAACCTGAGAAGGTGCATATGAAAAGATGGTACTGCATTTTTCAGGGTAATCATTGCATTATCGTTTTCTTTTTGTTTCAGTTGTCTCAAAGTTCAAGGTTGTGTGTCAATAGTTAAATATAAATAATCGGCGTTAATTTTATATTTCATTGATAATACCTCAGAAGTTAAAGAGTAAGTTTAACATGGGAAATCCAATTCTATAAATTATGTGAACTGAGATAAAATTTGGAATATCAACAGATAACAGAAATCAAAATAAATGTTTTTGAAAAGATATCATCAACAAGGATCGATTCAATTCCTGTGAAATGAATGTGCAAAATGTATTATTTGATATATGTGACAAAACACCAGTTAAAAAAGAAATGGAGAAGATGATACTGCCCTGAAAGTTTTAGAGGTAACATGGGAAAAGTAATGGGTAAAATAATAAGTAATGAAACAACATAAAATGACATCAAAATGGAAGAAATGTGTTGGGAATTTATAATTTCAAGAAGTCGCAAAAACACTATCAACCCAATTTAGTGCCTGTATATTGGTAACGCTACGCTGATTTTGAGATTTATCTGTCACGACAGGAAATAAAATTCTGCAATTAAAATTGTCTATTCTAGCTATAGCACTGATAGTTCAGAGTTTAATTCGGTTTAGAATTTAATGTTCCTCAACTACTGTAGTACTGTTGTTGCAGTTTGCAAGCTCTGCTGTAAAAGTCATAAGCCCAATACTGAGAGCTAGATTTCTTTAGGCTAAAACTAAAATAGTAGCACGTAAAACGGCACCAAAAAAGTTTGTGTTGAAATTTTATTCATCAAACTATTTTAGTGTACTGGCCTAAGACACTATCGGTTCATATTGCCTCAAACTAATTGGATTCGAATGGAAGTTACCTAATAAACCATTTAATCCATTTTACTAGGGTTCGTTTTATAAGGTGACGGTCAATGATGAAAGATAGATGTGTGCATGCCTATCCAGAGATTTGTTACATCACTGTCCAAATATTGTAGAAACATACTAACTAATAAAATAAATGTTTAGGTACTTTTTGTCTGTTGTTTTAATTGGGGAAATGAAAGTCGTTGTTTATGTTTTAGACAACTCATTATATATTATATTATAACCACGAATCGAACAAAATGAAGAAATATACAAACACATACATTTTTATTAGTATTCGACGAAAAATAATGTATCTGTTTATTAAAATTCAATTCAACTGTTTGATCAGGTTTTAATATACCTACATCCATGAATTACTATACATTTATGTCCCACAGAAATCAGACATGGAGACGTGTCTTGTTCAATTATGTATATACTATTCACAAAACACCAGGATTTATTGAAAGAATGATAAAAATCATCAAAGGCATAAGAGACGTCTTTCAGAAACAAGAAATGATTTTAAATGAAGAAGTTTATTTTTAAGCCTCATAACTAATAACATCAAAAGAACATAAAGAAGAAATTAAAAAGGTTGATTGACCTCAACTGCACCAACATTATCGTTACAAGTTGATAACTGAGCTGCAACGATAATAATCAAGCTGAGAATGGTGCATCTAAAAAAATGGAACTGCATTTTTCAGGGTAATCATTGCATTATCGTTTTCTTTTTGTGTAAGTTGGTCTCAAAGTTCAAGGTTGTGCATAAATAGTTGAATATAAATAATCAGCATTAATTTTATATTTAAATGATAATTCCTCGAATATTACTTATCATTTTTCCAAGTCCAGTCCTATTTTTTATATTTAATCTGGTAAATCAGAAATTAAAGAGTTAGTTTAACATGGGAAATCCAATTCTATCGATTATGCGAACTGAGATAAATTTTGGAATATCAACAGATAACAAAAATAAAAATAAATGTTTTTGAAAAGATATCATCAACAAGGATCGATTCAATTCCTGTTAAATGAATGTGCATAATGAATTATTTGATATATGTGATGAAACACCAGTTGAAAAAGAAATGGAGAAGATGATACTGCACTGAAAGTTTTCCGAGGAAAAATGGGTAAAATATTAAGTAATGAAACAACATGAAATGACATCAAAATGGAAGAAATGTGTTGGTAATTTATAATTTCAAGAAGTAGCGGAAACACTATCAACCCAATTTAGTACCTGTATGTTGGTAACGCTACGCTGATTATGAGATTTATCTGTCCAGTATCTTCACACCCGCTGTCTTAGGAATTCATACTTTTGGGAGCTACTTTACTATGCAATTTTAAGCTATGCACACCATGAGAAATTTTCTGTGCCGAATCACTGCGATTGATGCAGTTATTATTAATATTATTAAATATTAAGGTATTCCCTCGGGTATTCCGCTGACATCCGAAACAAGTAATTCCGGATGGTGTAACGTATTCGAAGAAGACCGACCTGTGGTAGTCAACATTACTCACATTTTAGCCAGATAAGGCATCGCCACGCAATTAGTTCCAAAAGAGCTGAAAAAGCAAGGAGGTGAAAAAATCTGTAAGATATGATTTTCTGAATTTCTACAGAACTTACCTTTATAAAAGGTGTCTGAATTGAAGACGAGATATGGGCTTACGATAACGATATGCAGACATACAAACATTATCCAGAGTGACGCCGGAAAACAAGCCAAAAAAAGCCGCTCCAAAGATATGCTGAGGGTTTTTTTTATCGTGTACCACTAAGAGTTTTTCTCAATTGCGCAAAAGTTTCAATCCAAAAAGCCAAGGAATGACATCGACCAAGCAATGCGTTACATGACTTGACTCCTTCTGACTTGCAACTCTAAGGGGCTGAAGTTATATCACTTCGAGAAATGTGTTAGGAATCGATTGATGCCAAAGATGAGTCCAAGAAAATCGCTGAAGATCATACTGCCATCAGCTATCGAAAAATGTGTGGAGAACTGGGTCAAACGCTGAATTAGCTGTTTGCGATAAAATGGTCTCAAACGTTTAGGTTCGACTCACTCATGAAGAATTTGAGGTGAAATTCAATTCTGTTCGGCCAGCCGTCGGTTGCTTCGATAACTTTCCAAGGGAAAGAGAACGATTGCGATTTACTCTAACTTCAATTGTTGGTCGTTATTATCGTCCGGATAAAAGAACAATATAACGTTCAGTGAAGAAGTTTGAAAGAAATATTGAACTTCATGGTGTTACAGTGCCAGAGAGAAAGAAGTACAAGAAGTAAAGAGAATTAAGCTGTCAGTACGTGAAAGTGTCCGTGAAGACCAAAATTCATCGATTTCACTAAAACGAGGTATCTCCAGACGTCTTTGAGACGAATTTTACAAAAGACTTTGGCTTACATCCATACAAAATTATTTTAACTCAAGAAGTCAAACCTCATTTAAAGCATCGTGTACTCAGTAATTGGTGCTTAGAAAAAATCGGAAATGATGCAGATTTTCATAAGAGAATCATTCTCAGCGATGGCTCATTTCTGGTTAAACGGTTATGTTGACGAGCAGAACTGCCATATCTGGAGTGGTGATAAACCTGAAGAATATCAAGAACTCCCGTTACATCCTGATAAACTTAAGGTTTGGTGCGGATTTTATGCTGTAGGAGTAAGGGATCTTATTTTTTTTTATCAACGAAGCTCATAAGGCAGTAATTGTCAATGGAAATCGTTAGCGTTCAATGTTGACTGATTTTGTATGGTCTGAATTGGCTCGCCTTGATTTGCAGAATATGTGGCTTCAACAGGACTGTGCCACTCGTTATACTGCCAATGTCACAATGAAATTTATTGGAAACAAATTCGATGATTCGATTATTTGAAGAAATGGAGCGATAAATTATCCGCCTGGTTCCTGTGATTTAACTCCATTGGACATATTGAACAAAGAATTGCTAACATACGACCTGATTTGTGTGAGAGAGTCGTGGAAAATTGGGTTCAACGACTTAATTCCTGTCAGCGTTTTCGTGCTGGACATTTAAATAATGTTTTATTTCATAACTAATGGTATCCATTGTACTTTATAATGAAATAAAAATTTCAATAATTTACAAATAAATAATCTGTTTCAGTCAAAAAACAAAATGGGGCGCTCTAATTGAAGGACCCGGTACTTATATAAGTTTTTCAGAAACTATTTTTTAGAATCCGCTAAAATTCCGCACAAACTTTCAAGCCGAATTTTATTTTTCCAATATTTTCAAAAATACAGATCTGATAGGATTGAAAAATATAGTACTCGGTTGAAAAAAGACGGCTTTAAGCTTCATGCGATATTTCGTGAGGGTGTGGCGTTAATAGACAGAAGAACATGCGCACAAAAGTTTCTGACTTCACGTCAGTGCTTTTTAAGGATTATTTTATCAATTCCTGGTACTTTAACACAGCAGGTTTTATGCATGAAAGAAGCTGATGAACCGAAGAATATAATAAAACATTATCTATAAAAAAACTATTAGCTCAGCATCTTTTCACATTATAGAATTGCAGGAAAAACTGAAACGAAACTTTTCCATTAACAAACTCAAACAAAGTGCAATATATTCTGTAAATTGGAATGGCTTGCAGACATGGATGCCGGATTATCTTGAGAAATCGTGAATTGCGGGTATGTTCCAGATTATATTGCACACGTAAGGATTTATAGAAGTAACTTTTTCGTACTCGATGCTATAGAGCAGTGGTTCCTGAACTTATCTGAAGAGCGACCCCATTTCGTTAAAAAAAATATTTGCGACCCCCTATCTCGTTCAACTCATCACTCAAACCACTCTTACTGTTGAAGTTAAAATTGAATAAATGAAAAAATGGGTTCAAGCCCTGTGGACAGGAGCTTTCTGGCGCTCTAGTTCAAACAGACAAATTATATCTCCGAAAGTATTGGTTTCTCAGAGTTGGGAATTATATCAATGTATTCATATGATAGAACTGCATCATAAAGGAAGTTCAATTCAAATGATAGTTTATTTATCAAGATTAAATGAGCAATCATGAGAATGAGAACTGCACCATGGAAGAAATCAAATTAAATCTGGCCAATTTTGCCCAATAACGAACTTAACCGAGATATTCATCTCCCTAACCTACTCTGAAAATTTCAACTACCTAGCTCATTCCGTTCGAGAGTTATATCTATGTCTATGGATGAAAAGCAGTCTCACTACTCTCAGATCTCTTACTTCATGTTCCGTTCCGAAATATAAGACTTTTCTGAGAAAAACTAATTTCGGAGCAAACAACTGAGATTTTTCTCACTTCGCTCACAATTCTTCGATTGATTAGATAATGACATAATGACAATTCATACATAGAATAATTATATCATTGTGTGACAACGTTGAAATACGATTTATTATTGAAATTTTGAAAAATCATATCTCCGAAAGTATTAGCTTGTTAGAGTTAAAAATGATATCATTGTATTCTTATGGTAAAACTGCTTATTGAAAAAAATTTTATTTTGAATTTGTTTTGTAAAAAAAAAATTTTTTTTTGTTACTCCGAAATCGTCTGTCCGATTTTGGCCAATAACGAACTTAGCCGAGATATTTATCTCCCAAACCTACTCTGAAAAATTTCAACTGTCTAGCTCATTCCGTTCGAGAGTTATCGTGCCTACGGCCGGCTGGACGGCCGGACCGGCCGGACAGAATGATTTTCGACCACGGATTCTTGATCAGTGAGTCGAACCAAATCGTTTAAGACCATTTTCATCGAAAAATTCGAAAATTACAGACATTTGGGCAAATTGATAAGCACTCAGTTCCGAGGAACTAGAGCGCCAAAAATTAAATTCAGCAGCATGAGTCTCTTTAACATTTGAATAGTTTTGGAAGAATTGAATTTCCTTCACATATCTCGTGATATAATAATAGTTATCAAGGAATTCTTTGCTGTGAAATAGGTATTACATGAATATATTTTGATTTATTCTTTCTCAAATAATATACCATGACGAAATAGTCATTCTTTGTACGAGGGTACTACAATGCAGCATTAGTGAAGGTGCTGTACCTCGTCAGTTAACCCACGTATTATAATAGTCCAGTGAAATAGGAACCGGAACTGAAATCTTTATGAGCTGGAATCGTTTGAATTCAGCATATAAAATTGGTCAAATTTTAAAATTGAGGTGCTGTTTGAACTTCCCGTTAAATTCTCTACAACTTTCGCCTGAAGAGTTTATTCGTAAGACCAGTGGTTTTCAAACAAACGACGAGTGAAAGTCATTAGTTTAGTCATTTTAGCCAGAATGTCGTTTTCTAGACGTACGTCGCTACCTTATAAGCGACAAATTATAAAGTTCAATGGTCAATCTACGCAGTTTTTTTTGCTCCCAAAAGTTAAGCTTAGCCTGCGTGATAGTGCGAACTACTTGTTCTCAAGCCTAACGAAAGGTTTTAGAACGATTTTCAGCATTCATTAGATCATCAGATAACCCCCTTTTTTGCGTGTACGTTCTAGGGAACAGCGTACTATAATTCTTCTCAAATGTCTGTAATTGTCGAATTTTTTTGCCGAAAATAGCTAGCGACTTTTAATTTTCAGGGTAGCTGCGACTCAAAATGCGATGGTTAAGTTCGGTAATGGGGGTAATCGGCCAAACGGTTTTGGAGATATGTATACTCATTTGAAGTTTTGTTGTTATTTTCTTCAATAACTCAATGAATACATATCCGATCAAATTGAAACTTGGTAGTTGGTAGTAGATTGCCGACCACCAAATGTGTGCAGAATTTTTTGAGGATCTGATGACTAAAAAAAAATAAGTAAATTTTTCTACAAACATTTCTTATCTCAGAAACTATCGGTCAATTTCCTCTGAAATTCCGCACAAACTTCAAGCAGCCATTCTACAATAGATTACGGGATTTCAGCTCGATCGCTCTTTATTTTTGGAGTCATTTTATTTTAAAATTTCAATTAATTGTCCAATGTCCAATGCATTTTTTCACGTGTTAATTCTTCCTTCTTCATATTTATCTTCATGCAGTATTTTTTGAGGGTGTGTGAGGCGTGAATAGACAATAGAACATGAGCGGAAAAGCTCCGGAATTCACGTCGGTGGTTTAAAAAAAAATTGGTCTAATTTTACTGAACTGTTACTAAAAGAAAGCATAGATATGTATATATATATATAAAGTTGGAACACATCTCAGCATTTCAATATTTGTTTTGTGTGTACTCCACATTTCTTGAGATCTTTAATATTAAATTCATTATGAATTGTTGGCGAGAGGAGATATTGACGCATGGTCCATTTTTCTAACCAGATTTTATCCCAGGAGACTTTAATAATGGTTCTGGCACAGTCCACAATATATCCAAATTATAAATCCGATCGAGTTGAAATGTGTAGCGAATTACGACTGTTGCGGAGAAGAATAGAAAAATATCAGAAGTTCAGTAACTCAGAAAATATAAACTAGATTACTGAATGAAATATTTTATCTACCTATCGATAAAATAAGTTATCTAGAAGATAAGCTATATATCTTTCTTATCAATACAGAAAAGTAAGTTTTTTTGGAAACTACACAGATTAATTACGGTATCTAAGCAAACGACGGTTGATATTATCTTGGGTGTCTTGAGCTTTAGATGTGTTAGCAGAGGTTAGTGTAACGGGGTACCATTCAATTCGACGTATGATACAAGAGCTTATGGAAAAACCTCAGCAAAAAACCCTGTCTCCCCGTGAGTGTTGTGATTTTTAAATATTGAATTTGTTTACAACAGTAGCTGAAATCTAAAATATTGATGGGCATTTCCCCCTTCAATATGGATTCCTTGGTCAAAAAACGGAGAGGTTTCTCTAAGGTAGGTACCCAAAATTCATCCTGAAACATGAATAAACTAATCAACATATTTGCATAGGAAAGTGTGGTTTTTTGAGAGTTCAATGGATTTGCGTATTTATCCCAATGCATATTTTAAACAATGGTTGTTGAATATGCGCATTCAAAATTTCGTTTTCGGCGCGTTTGTTACCCTGCACAGAGTACCTAACATTTTGTCCAAATGACGATATTTTTCGAATTTTTAACCGAAAATGGCCTCAAGTGATTAGTTTCGACCGAGGTTTCGACTCACAATAATCCGAGGCACAACATCATTTTGTCGACCAGCCGTCAGCACGATTACTCACGACCGAAATGAGTTAGAATGTTGGTCTCTATATACATAAATGTATTTATTCGTGAGAAAGTATCCTATTTTCTTTGCAGAATACTCAAATGCCAATAATACAAGACATAAGGTGGCTAACTTGTACCCGAAGCATTATCTCAGTCTAGCTCAGAACAATGGTGAATATATGTGCATGCAGTTGTATAAATCACTTCCTGAAAATCTGAGAATCATCAAAGAATTTACTGAATGGTTCCTTTCTGGGTTTTCTCCCCCAAACTCTGAAATATATCTATTAAATAAAATTTTTGCGCAGAAAATTGCTTCTGCGTTAGAAACACAAGATATCTATTTGATTAAAAAAACCTCAGGACAAATACTTGGATTCATTACAGCTCTGAAGTTTCTTCTCTTACTTCGAAGGATTCATATTTGTTCGGAAATCTAACATCGAGCCTCTTGCATGAGACTTCGAGAAAGTGTGGAATTAAATTTTTTTCATTCATTTTTTTGGATAGCTAACTCTTTTCCATTCATTATTTGTAAATTGCAAGACTGGTTCCAGAATCCTATCATCATGTAGATTTTCTATATATCGGCATTTTTTCTGTTTTTCAAGCTATATAATTTGTTATTAAAAGGTTCCTTTCTGTGTTTTCTCTCCCAAACTATGAAAAATATCTATAAAATAAAAAATGTATTATTTTGTGAATTGATTCTGCGTTAGAAATACAAGACTTTCGTCATGTCATCGAAATAATGTTCATAGAATCCACAGAATTTCTCAGAACTGAGAAGTTTCTAACGAACGACTCTCATATTATATTTCTAAAGCTACAACCTGAGTTTGATGAAATGAGATATAGAAGGATATTCCCCAGAATAGTGGGAAGGTGTGAATTTAACAAAAATTTGCCTCGTTGGGTCAGTTCAGTACTTGGATCCTTGACCGCACTGGCTATGAATTTGAACAAAAGTGCCAAAGTAGACTGCAATACTTTACCAATTTTTTGGCGCTCTTGTTCCTCGGGACAGAGTGCTTATCAATTTGCTCAAATGTCTGTAATTATCGAATTTTTTGATGAAAATGGCCTTGAACGATTCGGTTTGACTCACTGATCAAGAATCCGTGGTCAAAATCGATTCTGTCCAGCCGGCCGGTACGGCCAACCCTCCGTTAACACGATAACTCTCGAACGGATTGAGCTAGGCAGTGAAATTTTCAGAGTGGGTTTAGGAGATAAATATCTCGGTTAAGTTGGTTATCAGGCAGAATCGGCATGTTGGTTTCGGAGGAACGAAAAAAAAATTTTTTTTTTTAATTACAAATTTCAAATTCAATTTATCGGGCTTTAGCCCGTGGATAATCCATATGATGATGGAAATATATACTTTGGTAGGTAAATTGGGTTCAGAATATTTCCATTATGAACAAAACTGGAATATTGGCTAAGTTTCAATTAATGTAAGATAGTTTTCATAGTAGATTTGAGGAATGAATATCTCGGATAAGTTCATTATTGGGTAAAATTGGTCCCTTGTTGAATTTAAATTCTTATATGATGTTTGAATTTAATTTATTTTATGATGAAGTTCTATCATAAGAAACCATTGATATAATTCCTAACTCTGAAAACCAATACTTTTGGAGATATGATTTGTCAAAGTTTGAACAAGATCGCCAAAGCTCCTATCCACAGGGCTTTCCCATGTTTTTCACAGATCTTGATAACCATAAATTGGGGTAGTGAATGGAGTTAAAGATCACAAAATTCGTTTCCCAGAAACCAGTCAAATAGTCCATCGGAATATTTCAAGATATATCGGGAGATGTGGCATCTCAGTTGTTGGGTACATTTGACTCGAGGGTAATCCCTGAAAGTAAAGCCGCTTAACCCGTGGCTGCCTCATAGGTAGACGACACTTACTAGCCGTTGACAAAAAATAAATTAAACTTAACGGTTGCTCCTGAAATGATTCGTAACGTCTGTAATGAAGTGTGCTACGTTGGTGGCAAGACGCAAGAACAGGATGGTACACAGACGACGGACATTGGTTATTCCGAGACGGCAGCATCCTATTAATAGAAATTCGAAAAGATGACGGGTTAATTTATAGGAATGGCTTAAAGTATCCTTTTTTCTTCAGAAAATCAGTGACGTCTTCATCTGGGCCCTGATGGGTTTAATGGATTTTTGAATCCACTCGCTTTCAACTTTTTTCCATCGAACCCTGGCTTTCTGTGGAATCTGTTTCAAGTAATTGAATTCGTTCTTGCATAATTTTTCTTACCAGGGCAGTATTTATACGTCCAAATATCTGATATTTTCGAATTTTGAACTTCAATTAATTACATTAGACTCACTGATCAAGAAGACATGGTCATATCTAATTTTATCTGTAAACTTCGATTCGAAGCTTTCTACTTGGAAATTTTTTACTCACTAATTCTTATTTAATAACAACTTTATAGTTCGTAGAACAAAAAATATTAAGAAATGTTTAATACCCCGGAGAAGATGTCCCACGTTTGACTGGAAGTTTGTATGTACCTATATAGGGTGTCCCACCGGGAGTTCCCATTAGAAGTTTGCTACGAAGACAATTTTGTTCTAAATTGAAATGTGGGGATATAACATATTGTTTGAATTTGAAAAAAAAAATTCTGCCTGTCCAACCTGTCCAGTCTCTTCTGAACCTCTTGTATATCGGAACCTCATGTTACCCACAAAATAACACTGGATACCTTTTCAGAAACCATATCATAAAACAGATCTGAAGTGAAATACACAGTTTCTTACCAGCCATCGTCATTTTTTTCAAAAAACGCTGAATTACTCGTAAACTACTGAAGATACTGCTACATAAATTAAACGTCGAATTTGAAAATATTTTTGAAATTGTAATAACATAAGGATGTTCCATTTTAACTAAGAGTGTTGCTATCCATTTCCAACAGGAAAGCATATATCATTGCAAATCTTTAAAAAAAGAAGGTTCACTTGCCTAATGTACAAAATTTCAAACAGATCCAATTTATGGCGAAAATGATCTTAAACGCATTTCGACTGAGATAAAGGGTTGAAATTTGCAGGGAAGGTTTGGAGTTCGAATGCCGGTTGAGTTCGAAATGAGCCTACTGGTTTCGGCAATACATATAGCCATCTAAAACATTCTAAAACCAAGTTATCCCAATAACTCGAATAATATTGATCTGATTGAGTTGCAAAATACCAACACGAAGAAGTCCAAAATTTCGTGAAAATTCGTATGAATATCTCAGAAACTATCCGTCACATATCACTGATATTTTGCAAGTGCCTTGAAAACCTAAATTTACAGCACGATCTTTATTGTTGGATATATTGGAGAAATATTTTAAACCGTGCAGCGCTGGGCGAGTTCAGTATTTGGATGGGTGACCGTTACCACGATAACTTTCGAACGAAAAGAGATAGCGACTTGCAATTTTCAGTGTAGGTTTACCATGGTAAATTCGAATTAAGTGTCCAATACAGGAGAATGGAGGACATAATTAACCATGGTAAATTCGATTAAGGGTGTCCAATACAGAAGAATGGACAATAGAACATACGCGCAAAAGCTTCTGACTTCACGTCAGTGCTTGAACCAATTTTTTTTTCGTGATTTTTTTTTAATTTTCTGGAGGCGCGGTTCTTAAAATTTTTTTTTTTCGTCATTTTTTTCAAATTTTCTAGGAGTACGGTTCTTACAGAATTTTAAACACGTCTTTGTGTTGATTTTCTACTACTAGTTACCAAGCTTCAATTCAATCGAATATTTATTTTTTGAGTTATCAAGGAAACAATATTCCAGGTGGATATAACTCGGAAACCGTTAGACCGATTATGCCCAAAAATGAACTCAACTCTCCCTTTCGGATACGCAACCTACCCTGAAAATAGCAAGGCCCTATCTCCTTTGGTTCGAAAGTTATCGAGGCAACGGTCACCCATCTACTGAACTCACACAAGAATGCTCGAATCTCCAACAATATTCAACCGATCGTGTTAAAACTTGAAACTTGGCAGTAGAGTTAGGTAATGAACGCTCTTGCAAAATTTCAGCAATTTCAAACGTATAGTTACTGATATATGGATTTTTTTTTTTATTTTCAATGATTTATTAAAAATTTTCTACAAATGCTATCCTCACCAAATTTCGCAAACATTTTCGCGTTGGCATTCTACAACTAATAACCATGTTTGAATTCAATCGGTTCAGTATTTTTCGAGTTAATGAGGAACAAAAAACCACCAAATTTCAGAAAATTTCAGATGGCTATAACTCTGAAACCGTTTGGTCGATTATGCTCATAAACAAACTCAAATGTGGCATTCATATGCACAACATAACCTGAAATTTTCAAGCCGCTATCTCTTTCCGTTCTCAGGTTATCGTGACAAAAAAAATATTTTTTAATAATTTTTTTAAAATTTTCTAGCCACACGATTCGCACAAAATTTCACAAACGTGCTTAGGTTCATATTCTACAACTACTCACCAAGTTTCAATTCGATCGGATTTATATTGGTTGAAAACAAAATTATTACTCGGAAACGACTGGGCCGATTATGCCCATTAACGAACTTGTCCGTCGTATTGCGATGCGCCACCCACCCTGAAAATTTCAAGTCGCTAGCTCTTTTCGTTCTCAAATTATCGTGGCAACGGACGGCCGGACGGCTGGCCGGCTGGACGGCCGGACGGACAGAATCAAATTTGACCTCGGATTCTTCATCGGGGAGTCGAACTTCATCGTTTAGACCAATTTCGTCAAAAAATTCGAAAGTTACAGACATTTGGGCAAAACTATAACGCGATGTTCCCCAGAACATACGCACAAAAATACGGATCTGATCTACTTCGAACTTGGTACTAATTACCAAGTTCTACCCAGTGACGAATTTATCCGAGATATTCATTCCTCAAATCTACTCTGAAAATTATATTATATCAATTGAAACTTAGCAAATATTCCAGTTTTGTTTTTACTGGAGATATTCTGAACCCAATTTGATTAACAAAGTAATGTATTTCATTGGTCATTTTGCATTCAATCATATTTTGTTTTCTAGAACAGTTGTTTTATATTTATTTATTCGTGTCAGAAGCATCATAAGTTATTCAAGAAGGAAAAAAATGAAAGATCAGTATACTAAAGCTAAACATTATTTTATATCATGAGTAATGTACCATGTATGAACTTGAACACCGATCATTAAATTCACAGATACAAATATGGACGTATATTTCTATTAGGTACAGCATTCTGTGAAAACGTAGAATTATTATTGAAATTTTGAAAAATTTTCCAAAGTATTAGGTTGTTAGAGTTAAAAATGATATCAAAGGATTCTTATGATGAAACTGCATCTTAAATCAATTGAATTTGAAATTTGTAATGTGAAAAAATATTTTTTTTACGTTACTCCGAAACCATCAGGCTGATTTTACCCAATAACGAACTTAACCGAGATATTTAACTCCCAAACCTACTCTGAAAATTTTAACTGTCTAGGTCATTCTGTTCGAGAGTTATCGTCCGGACAGACTCCATTTTGACCATGGATCCTTGATCAATGAGTCGAACCAAATCGTTTAAGACCATTTTCATCCAAAAATTCGAAAATTACAGACATTTGAGCGAATTGATAAGCACTCTGTTCCGAGGAACAAGAGCGCCAAAAATGTTCACACATTCACGTGACGTCAGGAGATTCAGTGCGCTTTTTCATTTAACGTATACACTACTGTAATTTATGATTATTAGAGATCGATTATATCAAGAAATCAAAATTCAAATGGGCAAATTATGGAAATGGTCCAAATATGCATTTCAATAAATACTTAAATCCATTACACATTAAAAGAAAGTCAATTTTCGATGCAAATCAATAACATTTTTCAGTGATTTTTGGCGCTCTTGTTCCTCGGAACAGAGTGCTTATTAATTTGCCCAAATGTCTGTAATTTTCGAATTTCTGGCTGAAAATGGTCTTAAACGATTTGTTTCGACTCACCGATCATGAATCCGTGGTCGAAAACAATTCTGTCCGGCCGGCCGGCTGTAGGCACGATAACTTTCGAACAAAAGGAGTTAGAGGATTGAAATTTGCAGAATAGGTTTGTAGCGTAAATATCTCGGACGAGATCGTTAACGGGCAAAATCCACCAAGCAGTTTCGGAGTTATGGCCCTTTTTAGTAAAAACATTTTTTATGAATATTTCCGAAACCCGATCTATCTGAAATTTAGCACCTAATTGTAGAGTAATGACTTCTATATGCATGCGAAGTTTTGTTTTGATTGGGTTGCAATAAAGTATCAAAAAATTCTTTTTTTATTTTTAAATTTCGTTTCTACAATAACTCTCGTACAAAATGAGCTAGGCAGTTGAAATTTTCAGAGTAGGTTTGAGAGATAATTATCTCGGTTAAGTTCATTACTGGCCAAAATTGGCGTGATGGTTTCGGAGAAACGAAAAAACAAATTTTTTTTTACAATACAAATTTCAAATGTAACCCTTTTAAGATGCAGTTTCACCATAAAAATCCATTGATATCATTTTCAACTCGAACAAGCTAATACTTTCGGAGATATGGTTTTTCGAAATTTAAATAATGAATCGTACTTCTGTACTTCTTATGTTTTCATAGAATGCTGTACTTAATTATTGTATCTATGAATTATTATATGATCTGTGTTCTTACATGTCATCTTAGTCTCGTATGAGAGATAAATGTCAAAATTATTTCTGGTACCTACACCTCTTGTTCTAGTTTTTATAAGATAATTTTTGAAGCATTTTTTTTAAACGACACTTTTTTTAAATTTAATTTCTTTCATGATGCATTTCTATCATAGGAATCTATTGATATACTTCCCAACTCTGAGAACCCAATACTTTCGGAGATATAATTTGTCTGTTTGAACAAGAGCACCAAAAAGCTCCTGTCCACAGAGCTTGAACCAATTTTTTCAAAAAACGTCGGACATCAGGTCCGTGTTATTCATCGTTGTTGTCAATATTTTCGAGCCAAGATGAAAAGTCAGAAGATCCGAGCCACCATTGTCAGATAAGCGCAGAGTTCTTCTGATATCTGGCATCTCATACTCTCCATCATCTGCATCTGCCATAGTATATAAACCCCGCTAAAAATTCAAACCAGTCGATCAGTAACATAATAATGAATTGCTTCAGCTCTGAAAATGAAGTACCTGGGTGGTAACGGAGGTTAGATATTGAAGAAGGTGTATTGTCGGTATCCGGGGACTCGAGATTCTAATGCCCACTTTCCGACATGCCTGTAGATTATGATTAATGACCTGACGGGACGTGTGGGTTTAGAAATTGTCGACCTTTGTTTTTTCAACTGGAGATAAGATAATAAGTTTTGAGCAAACGTTTTATTTGGTCGTGGAGTAAGGTTGATCGTTACCACCGGCGAGAGTTGTAACTTGTAACGGAACCGCGATGTGGCGTTCATAAAGGCCAATAAAATTAGTGTCCGACCGAAACTGGTATTTCAGCCGAAACCGAAACCGAACTTTCGGCCAGGGTCTCAGTTTCGGCCGAAACCGAAACCGAAACCGAAACTTTATATTTCATACTGAAATCTACTAAATTTTTTACAATTTTATTCGCATATACATAAAAATAGTTGAGGAGTGTTAAATAAAATAAAAAGAATTTTTTTTGAGATCTTTATTTATTATTTTGGTATTACCAAGTTATCAAAATAATCAGTCGAAGTATACAGGGTGATTCCAAATCAGACGTGAACCTTAGAGGAGGTGTTAGTATAGATCATTTGCTGGGGTTTGAGCCATTTTTATTGAGGACCAAAAATCAACGGTTTCCGAGATATTTGAGTACTGATTCTATTGAAAAAGAATTAGTATGATTTGAATGGGGATATAAGAAGCAAATAGAGGAAAATAACGAATTCAATATTTTTTTGTTGCAACTAAGCTCGAAATTACATTAGAAAATGTATTCATAAATTATGTTCCACCATTCCATAGGCTAGCACGTGCCCACTTTCTGATGTCTTCAGTTGTTATTTTCCGCCTGAAATTTACTCACGCTGTCTTTTAATACACATTCACTATTTTAAATGCCCGACATTCAAAAGGTTGCTTATAAAAAATCTGCTGAAACGAAACTAATTAAGCAATCTAACGAAATCTTTTAGAGAATGAAGAAGGAATTTGGCAAGTTTTTAAAATACTTTTGTCATACAAAATTGTGAAATTCGAAAGTTGTAGACAAATTGATATTAGAAATTGATTTTTCATTTATTCATATACCACATTTCAAATCATACTAATTCTTTTTCAACCTCTTATAATGCAAAGTTTTGCTTTTTTCGTACATATCATATTCTTTTCTGATGAAAATAAACCAAAATTATCACCAAATTTGGTCAACGTAGAAAAAATTGACGAAATATGTACTATAAGTTCAGAAATCTTTTAAAAATCACCCGAACTCCAAAAACCGTTGATTATCGGTTATTAATAAATATGGATAAAACAACAGCTAATGAGTCATACTCCAAGTTTCACGTCTTATTTGGAATCACCCTATGTAATCTAATTAATAATCATTAAGGTGAATTCTCAGTCATAACAAAGATAGATCACAATAACTCGTACTACAATTATGTATACCTACATATAACTCCTGGCCAAACGACCAGGATAATTCACGAACATTCGAGTTTCGGCCTGGCCGAAAGTTTCGGCCATTTTTGGCCGAAACCGAAACTAAGGCCGAAACTAGATTTCTTGGCCGAAACTGGCCGAAACCGAAAACGAAACCGAACATTCGGTCGGTCACTAAATAAAATTAATAAATTAAACTGGAATTTTATCATCTATGGTTTGACAGACTTCAGCAAAATGCATAGAGTAGACTCGTCAAAATAATTTCTTTCTAAATCCTGTCATAATAAATTATCCTCAAATGGTGGCTCTTCATAGTTCTCGTCCATAGATGCCGAAAGAAGTTATCGACATCTCAAATGCGAAACTTTGTAATCGATTTTTCTCATCAGAATTTCTGAATTATTTATGTTTTCTTCGTTCATTCATTTTAGATATTTTGTGTATAGTTAACGATCAAACATTCTTAAAAAGCACTGACTTGAAGTCAGGAGCTTTTACGCGCATGTTCTTCTGTCTATTCACGCCTCACAGACCCTCACGAAATACTGCTTGAATCTTCAAGCCGTCTTTTTTGGTGCTCTTGTTCCTCGGAACAGAGTGCTTATCAATTTGCTCAAATGGCTGTAATTTTCGAATTTTTGAATCAAGAATCCGTGGTCAAAATCCATTCTGTCCGGCCGTCCGTTAAACCGATAACTCTCGAACGGAATGAGCTAGACAGTTGAAGTTTTCAGAGTTGGTTTAGGAATTAAATATCTCGGTTGAGTTCCTTATTGGGCAAAATAGGCCAGATGGTTTCGAAGTAACGAAAAAAAAAATTTTTTTGCATTACAAATTTCAAATTAATTTTTTTTTCAGATGCAATTTCACCGTAAGACTCCATTGATATCATTTTCAACTCGGACAAGCTAATACTTTCGGAGATATGATTTTTAAACATTTCAATAATAAATCGAACTTTTATGTTTTCACAGAATGCTGTATTTAATTATTGTATCTATGAATTATTATATGATCTTACATGTCATCTCATCTTCCTTTGAGAGATATGTGAAATTTATTTCTTGTTCGTTATTCTTGAGATAAAATACCCCTCCTGTTCTAAGAAAACAAAGTATGATTTAATGCAAAATGGCCAATGAAATAACCTCAGCTATCGTAGAATTATGAGGATAATATGATATTATACTTTTAAGGTGATAATATAATATCCGCGGATAATCCATATGATGATGGAATTATACACTTTGGTGAGTTACATACCTAATGAAAATGGATTGAATCTGTATTTTTGAAAATAATGGGAGAATAAATTTCGGCCTGAAGGTTTGTGTGGAATTTCAAATTTCAAATTCTGAAATACAAAATTTTTTAATTTTTTTATTGATACGATTCTTACGAAATTTTTCAAAAATTAGTGCTTCGGCATTCTACGAGTATATACCAAAGTTTTAATTGGATCGGATTCGTATTTCCTGATTTATTGAGGAAAAACAACAAAATTTCAGATGGGTATTAACTCCGAAACCGTTTTGCTGATAATGCCCATTAACGAACTTAACTATCGCATTCGGATGTGCAGCTTACCCCGAAATTAGCAAGTTGCTATCTTTTTCCGTTCGTAAGTTATAGTGGCAAAGGTCACCGATTCAGGCACTGAACTCGCCCATGGCTGCTCGGCTTTCAATATCTCAAACATATTATATATAATAATAATATAATATACATATTTTGTATACGGCCTGACGAACAGAATTGGATTTGACCATGAATTATTCATCGGTGAGTCTTATTAAATTGTTTGAGACCATTTTCGGTTTAAAATTCCAAAATTACATAAATCTAGCGCAAAAACACGTTCATATGGCATTATTTTTAAAATATCTTTGTTCTGTACTCAGAATAATCAAAATGCTTGCTTTTCATTTATTGCTTCGAAATGAATGTTGTAAATATATGTAAATGAGTATCTTATGTCTGAATACATAAATACAATACTGATTTATGTTTCAAGGATAAGGAAACATGTAAACAACGAGGATGACAAATGGCTTGTTGCAAGATACTGAATTTTTGATGATTTGTTTGTTGAAAAACTTTTCTACCCACAATATGTTTGTAAATTCACTGCTCACAAACTACCATTATATTCTATCGTATAGTAAATTAACTTTGATATTGTATGAATTGGTGAAACATATTATAAATGGCATGTTATGATGTTCTTGTTAAATTTTAACATCTGTCGGACAAGGTACAGCTTTCAAACCGCCAAATAATAATAATAATTATTACTATTATATTTCTCCCTCAAAACATGGATTCAATAGAAAGAAATGTTGGCACTATTCCATGAAATTTTGCAATTTTTAGCAAAAACAAAAATTTTCAATAAAGTCAGGAGCTTTTGCACGTATGTTCTATTGTCGATATCCGAAGTTTGGGAATTCTGAAGGATATAGTTTCTGAAATATACAATATTATAAGAAAATTTTTTTAATTTTTTTTTTAGAGAAACGATATTTACGAATTTTCGCAAAAATGAGCGCGTTGGCATTCTACAAGTAATTACCAAGTTTTAATTGGATCGGCTTTGTATATTCTTGAGTTGTTGAGGAAATAACCACAAAATTTAGGAAAAGTATAACTCCGAAACCGTTTGGCCGATTATGCCCAAAACGAACTTAACTGTCGAATTTGGATGTGCAGGCAACGGTCACCACTCCAGATACTGACCTTATCCAACGCTGCTCAGTTTCCAGTATTTTTTCAATTACTCCTAGAATATAGATCCGATCGAGTTCAAATTTGGAACTTGACTTTAGAATTAGGTTCTGAAAGCTTTCGCAGAATTTCAGTATGCAATATCGGACGGATAGTTTCAGAGATACATAATATACTTCGATAATATTTTTGAATTTACGATCCTCACGACATTTTGCGTAATTTTATGTGTCGGCATTCTGCAACTTGTTACCAAGTTTCAATTCGATCGAATGTTTATTGTTTGAAAACAAAATTTAAACTCGGGAACCGTTTGATCAATTATGCCCATTAACGAACTTAACTGTCGCATTCGGATGCGCAACCTACCCTTGAAATTGCAAGTTGCTATATCTTTCCGTTCCTAAGTTATCGTAAGATGCATAATATTTTTTAAAAATTTCTTGTGCTTCGATCCTCACGAAATTTCTCATACGTCTTTCTGCCAGTATTCTACAACTAGTTACCAAGTTCGTTTGAAAACAAAATTAGTAATAACTCAAAAAATAAAAATCCGGAAACAGCTTACGGAAAAACCTCGGCAAAAAACCCAGCCATGAGTGTTGTGATTTGTAAATATTGAATTTGTTTACAAAATTAGCTGAAATATTGATGGGCATCCATGATATGGATTACTTCGTGAATAAACGGAGAGGTTTCTCCAAGACCTGAAACTCACCTGAAAAACGAACAAATTAAAAATAATACATAACCTTTCAAAAGTCTCCTCTGACAAATATACTTTCGTTTGTAGTTGCATGCATCTATCGAAGAAGCATCAACTCCGCTAATTTTCAAAGGTATTCACTCTCAGAAATTCCTTCAAAATATGAATTTAATAAGGAAAATGTCGTTGCTCATAAGATCGTTGGGTTTTTTTCAAAACCAGGTTTGACCAATCCAAGCGACGATTATTCAGAACTTCAGATGTTCGACGACCGCTACAGGACCCTAATGTAGGGTTATCATCTCCCATATGTTTCACTTTATATTGCATTAAAGATTGAAAAAATTGGTTCAAGCCCTGTGGACAGGAGCTTTTTGGCGCTCTTGTTCAAACAGACAGATTGGATCTCCGAAAGTATTGGTTTCTCAGAGTTGGGAATTATATCAATGGATTCTTATGATAGCACTGCATCATGAAAGAAATTAAATTTAAAAAAAGTGTCGTTTACAAAAAAATGCTTCAAAAATTTTCTTTAAATTTATTTATCAAGATTAAATGAGCAATCTGCAATGATTCAACCTCGTGGAATGGGTTGCTGCAACTTACACTCGGTTCATAGTTTTCACAACTCGAAATACCTAAGGAAAGTATCATCGAAATGTCTAGAGCAAGGCTGGAGACAAACATAGCAGATTGTCCATTTATTCCTGATATTTGAGTAGGTAGAGGCTGACGAACAAATTATTTTAATAGTTCAAAATATATTAATAAAATACTATCCTCTTTTAATAATTTAAAATTTAATAGTTCAACTCTTTCCTGTATTATGGACCTAAACTCAAGAAAAAATGTTTCATACACAAATGTAGATCCTTATTTCAGCATTCTTTTGCTAGCAACATTATGAAAATACTGTACATAGGAACATGTCTCACATCTTAAGGAACTAAAACGTAATATTAACCTCAGTGGTCAACGAACAGTAATTTCTTTTGATTATTCCATCATGTTCTTCTTTCCTATTGCCTTCATAAACTACATCATTAAAATGATCCAATTCTAAATCTTCTGAAACATCATCCCCAATATTTTTACATAAATTATTCAATATGTAAACAGTCAATATTATTTTCGGTTTCAAAACAGTCTTGTATATATGTATTCACAAATTCAAGAATCGGATACTTGTTTTCCAACAGAAAATATTTTCAAAGTACGAATTGACACGTCTCTAATAGCTAGATAAGATGACACTTATGAACAGTGAACACAGACAGATTCTGTGTTCACATTCTGTGAATACATAGAACTACGATGTATTATTGAAATTTTGAAAAATCATATCTCCGAAAGTATTAGCTTGTTAGAGTTGAAAATGATAACAATGGATTCTTATGATAAAACTGCATCTTAAAAAAATTGAATTCAAAAGTTGTAATGTAAAAAAAAATTTTTTCGTTACTCCGAAACTATTATGCCGATTTTGCCCAATAACGAACTCAACCGAAATATTTATCCCTCAAACCTGCTCTGAAAATTTCAAATGTCTAGCTGATTTTGTTCGAGAGTTATCGTGTTAACGGAGGGCCGGCCCACCGGACAGAATCGATTTGGACCACAGATTCTTGATCAGTGAGTCGAACCAAATCGTTTGAGACCATTTTCATCAAAAAATTCGAAAATTACAGACATTTGGGCAAATTGATAAGCACTCTGTTCCGAGGAACAAGAGCGCCAAAAATGAGCTCGAAATATTAACGTTTTAATTGACTTTGTCATCAGGATGAATAAGTAGGGACAGAAGATAGGGAGAATTACCTTTATGTGAAACAGGCCGCATTTTTCATTACATTTAAGTCCCACGTTTGATCCATGCCAAGATTTGGCGGAGAAGGCCATTTTTCAGAAGACATACAAGGAGTAACCTTTACATGCTGCAAGTGGGTACTAAGATACCTTTGTTCCTACACCAATATCGTACCAATCAGCAATTTTTGACGGATCGAAGATCAGTCTATCGTATCCTACAAAACAGCAGAGGTGTCATTCAATTGAATTGAAAAATAGTCGGCTATATCGGCCCACATGCGAATTTGCATCACTTATTATTAGGCTAATTACTACCTAAACAATAATAAATAACCGGCCAGCCCATCTGAATTAATAACAGTAAACTTATTCATAATTGGAAACCCACTTGTGGAAATGTATTCATTGCCACATATACCTTTAATAGACACCTTCCTTGATTAGTGCCCTAGATATCACTGCTGATCGCAAAGAAATATTTATGCTTCATTGAATTTTCGCTTGGGGCACATGAGGAATTTAGCGTCACTCATTAATTTTATATCGTTTGGCGCCATTCTTTTACGGTATGAAATGGTTTCGTATCCTTAAAGAGTAGGTAAATCTTATTGTTGGATACTAATAGGTACCAGAGGATTTCGTTATATTCATATCAGCGGGACATATAAATATTAATTTGATAATAATAAGTTTAATTAATCGATTTTTATATTTTATTGCAATAACGAAACATAGAGATGATTTAGATAATTTTCAAATCGATACATTGTTTATATATCTTGAAAACTAGAGTAAAATTGTACCTTTATTGTATATTGTATATTGTTGTAGGGGGTAACGTTGCACTGCGACCTTTAGGTCTATTGTGCCCCCTCCTTCAGAGCTTTCGATGTCATTACCATCTACAGCTCGCCTTCCAGTTCCAGAGTTCTGATGAACTCCAGTATCTGGGATGGCTTCAAGGAGGCTAGGTCTTCGCTCCTGCATATTTCTTGCCAAAGCATTCCTTGCGTTGGTTCGAGATGGCGAGGCATTCCGTTGTCAGGTGATCAGGAGTGTCATCCCCCTCCCAACAGAATGTGTACTCATCAGTTCCTGCTAGCCCTAATCTCATCATATGCTTCCTGAGGCCGCAGTTCCCTGTGAGTAAGCCAGTGAGGAGGTGCAGCTTGTTCTTACTTAGGTCCAAGTATTTCTTGGATCTGACAGTATCAAAGTACCGGTGGAATTTCTTGGAGTGATGCATTCCGGGAAGGGGTCTCCAGAAAGTACCTCTCTCAGTTTCTTCTTTCGTCCGGAATTCACTTTTGTGGGTGTGTCTACTAACTCCACAATAGGGTTCCGGGCCAATAAAGGGGGTTTGTGCTCCTTTCTTAGCAAGTGTGTTGGCCTCCTCATTTCCTATGATTCCCGCGTGACCAGGAACCCAGACCAAGGAGACCCTGTTGTTCTTGCCTACTTCATTGAGTTTCCTTCGGCAATCACATATTAGCTTGGATTCGATAACATGGGAGCTCAGAGCTTTAATTGCAGCTTGACTGTCAGAGTGGATTGCTATATCACATCTCTGATAGTTTCTTTCTAGGTTTATTTCCACGCATCCCTCTATTGCAAGTACTTCTGCCTCAAAGATGCTCGGATAGGAGCCTAGCGATAGTGAGTATTTGGTGCCTGATGGCCCATATACTCCAAGGCCAGCTCCTGTAATGGTTTTTGAACCGTCTGTGTACCATTTAATGGCATTTCTTTTAAGAACTTTGGTGGTGGATTCCCTATCCCAGTATTTTTTCCTTTAATTTTTGTACCTAGTTCCCATATAGTCTAGTCAACAAGTGCCTTTTAGGACATTTTTTGTCAAAACTTTTTAGAGTTCTCTAAAAATTATGATTGAAGTGTCATTCTATTCAGATTGGTATGTAAAAATTTTTTTGAGAAAATTCAAGGGCCGCTCGCAAAAATTGCAAAAGTTATGAACAATTATGTGAAAAAAAGGGGGTTTGGTTTTTTCCATATATCTACAAAACTGTTAGAGAATCTTCAAATTAAAAAAATATTCAAAAATAGGTAGAAATTTTACAAAAAAAAGTCTAAACTCCTGGAACTGTAGGGCCAATATTTATATTTTTACTAGACGGTTTGAAAATAAATATGAAAATTAGGAACTGAAAGAATTCAGGCGCCTACAGGATAGATCAATGAACAATAATCCGTGGTCCAAAAATTTTTATCGCGATTTTTCATTAGTTAATCAACAATGCTATTTTTTGTAGCAACATTAACATTGTAATTGCGATAATTTTTAAACTATTTAGCTGAAAATGTTCTCCTTCTGTGGAGCTATTTTTCAAAGGCCTTAGAATAGATTCCCGTTGGAAAAAATAAAAAAATTTTTAATGTCCAATTTGTTATTAACAATTTACTTATGTTGAAAATTATAACGTCTAATTAAACATTGAAAAAACATTGTATTTTTAATATTACTATTGATCCGTTTTCCCATGATCAGAAGCTAAAATGATTTTTAATAATTTTATCTCTTATTGTTAATAAATTTTTTTTTTTAAGAAACGGTTTATTTTAATCATAATATTCGTCAAAGATTTCCAAAAAAAATTATCTTATAAACAACACATTTTTTTATGACAATTTTTTGAACAATAACAGATAAAAATGATTGAAAATCATTTTTGAGTAGCTTCTGATCATGAGAAAACGGATCAATAGTAATATTAAATTAAAATGTATTTTTCAATGTTCAATTAAGCTCTATAATCTTTAACCTAAGTAAATTGTTAATAACAAAGAGAAAATTAACAATTTTTTTATTTTTCCAACAGGATTATATTCTAAGCCCCTTGAAAAATAGTTCCACGAAACGAAAACATTTTCAGATTAATAGTTTAACAATTATCGCATTTCATCTACCTAATTACCAAATCTACCTAAATATACCTAATCTACCTAAATTAGCCATAACATATAAGGCTTAGTATCTTGCAGTAGTTAATTTTCACATGGTTCGCTTCACAACTTCCTATACAGGCATTTGATTTATCTACAGTTATTGTATCACCTCATCCGTGAACAGTGTACAATGAAAACCTAGCATTATATTTAATTATGGACAACACTTGGAAAATATGTAAAATAATGAGTCTCTTCTAGCCTATTCCCACTACTATAAAGAATATGTTCACTTTCCTAGAAAAATAAATAGAAATGATATGAAGGGTGTCCAAGGAATGTATGTAGAACACCTAGTAATAGTTTGATCATTTGCGATATAAATATTAAGTACCTATACAGAGTGTGTCTTTGACCACTGCATTAATTTTAACCAAAGATTCCTTTCATCAAATGAAACACTTTTTTCATTTACCATTTTTCCAGATTCGGCTCAGGTAAAAAGTTACAAGCGTTTAAAGATTTCACAATGTGCTAATACACTCCCGCATATAAATTATCTATGACATTGTTGGCGGACGAGAATAAGGCATGGTAACGTGGTTTACAGCTTGATTCGGGATTCCAACGCTCAGGGACGGATCCATAAAAGTAGTGGAATTTCTGGAGTTTTCCATTTTAAAACATTCAATGAAGAATATCTCGAAAACGGTGCGTTTAAGGAGAAATGATGAAGAATAATATAATGTTCTAAAACGATGGAATATTTTTGAAATGACTCAAGAAAAACTTTATATGCTTTCTTTATGCTAATTTCGTTTAGTTTTATGAATCCACGAGTCCATAACTAGAAAACCAGTAGAAGTAGAAAATAGCTAATATTTGGAAAATATGTATAATAGTTATAGGAAACTTTACGCCAACATTAATTTTATCCGAAAAAGGATATCAAAGCTACAAAATAAAAACTGTTTTTTTTTCAAAATTTCAACAGCCTGTATCTTTTTACCTGAGCTGAATTTGGAAAAATGTTAAATGAAAAAAGTGTTTCATTTGATGAGAGGAATCTTTGGTTAAAATTAATGCAGTGGTCAAAGACTCACCCTGTATACATATTTTTATGTTATCATGGTTTTTGTGGAGTAATCAAACGCAACGTTTTGTCTGCAAAACCCGATATTTCTCACAGAGTGCAACAGATCTCTTTGAGCTGCTCATTATGTATGAGGATCATACAGGTAGAATAGTGAGTTTGAGGGAAGCCTGTTAGCCTTCAGGGAAATTTACATTTATATGAACGGAACTCTGATGAATACTGTGGTGGAGTTTGTCCAGCATGGTTCCTAGAACAAAAAAAACAAGTGCTACAAAATGTCGCCTACGACTTTATACTCTGAGGAACTGCATCACTTCCACAAGGGCGATTGCTAGTCATTGGTCCGCAGAATATTGGAGTAACATTTATATCGTAGGATGGAAAGTTTAGTACAAATCCCATACCGTCCTTATTTCAAGATAACTCCACTTCTGAAAACTGACGTTACTGGCGTTGTGTAGAAGTGCCACCTCAGGTTCTACCTTTACCTTTGGACTCCTCACAATGCACTTTTTGGCGTTCTTGTTCCTCGGAACAGAGGCCGGTCCAGCCGTATACACGATAACTCTCGAAGGAAATGAGCTAAACAGTTTAAATTTTCAGAGTAGATTTGAGGGATGAATATCTCGTTTAAGTTCGTGATTGGGCAAAATCGGCGTGATGGTTTCGGAGTAACGAAAAAATATTTTTTTTTACATTACAACTTTTGAATTAAATTTTTTTCAAGATACAGTTTCATCAGATGAATCCATTGATATCATTTTAAACTTTTATAAGCTAATACTTTCGGAGATAGGTTTTTTCAAAATTTCAATAATACATCGTAGTTTTATGTATTCACAGAATGCGAATTCTATCTGTCTGTGTTCACCGTTCATAAATGTCATCTTATCTAGCTATTAGTGACATGTCAATTCGTAGTTTGAAAATATTTTCAGCTGGAAAACAAGTATCCGATTCTTGAATTTGTGAATGTATAAAAGACTGTTTTGAAACCGAAAATATTATTGACTGGTTGCATAAGAATAATTTATGTATACATTCGGGATGATATTTCAGAAGAATTAGGATTGGATCATTTTAATGTTGTAGGTTATGAAGGCAATAGGAAAGAAGAACTTAATGGAATCATCAAAGAAATTTTTGTTCGTTGACCACTGAGCTTAATATTACCTTTTACTTACTTAAGTAGTGAGACCTGTTCTTATATACAGTATTTTCATAATGTTGCTAGCAAAAAAATGCTGAAATATGGATCTACATTTGTGTATCATATATTTTTTCTTAAGTTAAGGTTCATAATACAGAGTTAATGTGTTAGTGGTATGAACTATTAAATGAAAAGAGGATTTTGTTTTATTAATATATTTTGAACTATTGAAATAATTTGTTCGTCAGCCTCTACCTACTCAAATATCAGGAACAAATGGACAATCTGCTATGATTGTCTCTAGCCTTGCTCTAGACATTTCGATGATACTTTCCTTAGGTATTTAGAGTTGTGAAAACTATGCATGTAAGTTGCAACAACCCATTCCACGAGGTTGAATCATTGCAGATTGCTCATTTAATCTTGATAAATAAACCATTATTTGAATTTAATTTCTTTTATGATGCAGTTATATCATAAAAATCCATTGATATCATCCCCAACTCTGAGAAACCAATACTTTCGGAGGTATGATTTGTCATAGATTGGACAAGAGCACCAAAGCTCCTGTCCACAGAGCTTTCCCACTTTTTTCAATAAGATTATGTCTGACTACATTGTGCAGTCCTAGTACTACATACAAATCTGGCAGCAGCTATCTACCAAGTCAGAAGTCACGAATTGGATTTTAAGAGAAAAAGTTTTTGCTTGGGTCTTCGAAGCGTTAAATTGCACCCTATTCCGTTGGTCCAATTCATTTATCTTTTTGAGATCTTTATTCAAGGAATCGATTTGCTGGCATATATGAAGGCGAGAATGGTTAGATTTAAAGGTGCTCAAAAGTATGTCACTGGTTAAAGAATACGTCAGAGTGCTGTCATCCGCGAAGCACACGATGTGTTTGTCTGCCGAATTAAGAAGATTGTTAATATGGATTAGGAAGAGGGTGGGTGACACAACTGAGCCTTGGGGCACTCCAGCATTTACGCTGAAACCCCCTGGCGTGGTGAGTAGTGAGTGTGTTTCTGCCTTTAATCTTGGATTCTGACTCCTCGATTTTTGATCGTGTACTTATCTGAGCCTAAGAACTATTACTGGGTGCTATTACTCTGATGGCATACTCCATTCGGGACCCTGCCTATGATGCAATTCAGTATCAGAGATCTCCATCCTCAGAACACCAAGGAGCAGGCCTCATCGTGTGTCTGGCATCTAAGACCGTTCTCATCTAATCCATTTATGCATCTTGTCATGCCATATAAACTCAAAATCATTTGCCTGCACTCCAATTGATTCAATCCATTAGGAAATCGTCCAATTAAGTGACATCTATGAAACAGCGTGGGGTTACCTCGAATTCCAAGTTGCCACATTCTGTTCAAGTGTCATTTCCGCCTTATTTATAGGTGTCAGTCTCATTATACATTATGCCCCCCCCCCCTTCGTACAGTCGTCGATTTTTTTCAATTGATCAAAAGAGAAATCCACTACTTGTCGTCGAGGTCAACCGGTCGGCAACTAGCGACGCTGTCAAACCAAATTAAGAAGTGAATTCTGAACATCCGGTGCGATCGGTTCTTGATCAGGAAGAAGCGAACCCGCTATATCAGGGTTGAATTGTTGATCGGGTTTGATAGGCTGGCCGAAAGTGTCACGCAAAGGACGCACAATGGAAATATTCTCGTTTCGTTTGTTAATCTATATCTGTCAGTTACGGTTGGTATTTGGAGCAAGATTATTTTGATAAGTAATTAGTTTGTTCGATAGGAGGAATTTGTGTGCAACTTTTGTGTGATTGAGTATCATAAATTGGGTCAATAGATTAATATTAATGCAGGTGTTTCGTGGGAAATCATGTTTGGCCTCCTGGTTTCAATAACAATCCTAGAGAATTAACACAAAATACAGTATCTATCATCTTGTATCGTTCAAAATTTTCATTCGGATCGAAAATACAGGTGTTCAGTGTTTCAAAGCTAAAGGCTATTTACGGATAGCTCGTCGGGGACAAATTTCAAGGTACCCCAGAAACTATGAAAATCATTTATCATAACCTTTTCAATAATCAGACCTATTCTGTTTGCAAATATCAATATTGTGAACAAAATGGTATTGCCTACACAGCAAAATTCGAAAAATTGCTATTCCGACCATCGATTTTGAGCGTTATGATCTGCCATTCTCAGAGGAATCTTGCTAACCATATTGTTATCCCAGCAATCTCATAATAGTTATTGCTAAGAACAGAACAATCATGTTTTTGGTTTCCATCCATATATGAACGAAACAAACCTTGGTAATGATAAAAATTCAAATTTTCCTAATATTGACAATTGAACCATATGATGGAGATACACTGCAAGGTGCAAAAAACAGGGCGCGGGAAAGTAGTTATTTTGGCGCGGTTGTAGAATAGTACTTATATTCTAAAACAAGTTCCAGAATGGGCTCCTATTAAAACACGAATGCGAAATTCGAAAACGAGCGACGAAGGAGCGAGTTTTCGAACGCATGAGTGTTGGAATTGCCTTCTGCAACGAGTATTAGACGATATTTTCTCTATTTCAGGCCAGTTTTGTAGAATAATAGTGAAATCTAATGAAAAATTCGAAATACATCTTAGTGACTTTGGTATTGTATTTTGGCAGTTGGTGTGACTGTTACAAAAGTTGACAGATTACGGGATTTGAATCGTACGTAGGAAATGGAGATCAGATTTGAAACAGTTTCCTGTTAATATAAGTAATAGCATGTATGATTCAAAATTAGCAAGAAGGAAATCTGTTTAGTATCTTATTTTTTAATGAAAATGAAACTTTTCCCCTCAACAATAATTATTACACTATATCCAGATCAAATGTATATTGGTGTATTTCCTCTTACACCAGTAACTGGTATACACTACAGTATATGCCACCTAAATTATCAAATTTTCAAGGTTTTTGAATTTTGGTTCAATTTTTTGCAAAAAATAAATCCAACATGATAAATGTGAAAATTAAACTGCTCTTTTGAATTAAAAGAGGGAAAGCCCTGTGGACAGGAGCTTTGGCGCTCTTGTTCACACTTTGACAAATCATCTCTCCGAAAGTATTGGTTTCTCAGAGTTCGGAATTATATCAATGGATTCTTGTGATAGAACTGCATCATAAAGTAAATAACTTCAAATAATAGTTTATTTATCAAGATTAAATGAGCAATCTTCGATGCTTCGATGTTTAAGAATTTGTCATTAAAAAAAAAACAACTTAGCCAATATTCCAGTTCTGTTTTTACTGGAGATATTCTGAACCCAATTTTATTAATTTACAAAGTACATATACATTTCCATCATATGGATTATCCAAGAGATATCCATGATAGCTGAGATTGTATCATAGTTCATTTTGCATTCAATCATACTTTGTTTTCTAGAACAGGAGGTATTTTACATCAAGAATTTTGAATAATACTAGAAATAAATATGAAATCATACTCAGTTTGATTCACCGAACACTAATATATGACAATGACGACACATAGAATATATGTATCTTACCTAGGGTATATTCTGTGTGATGTATGAACACGGATCATCAAATTCATATTTTCGATGACAGCATTCTGTGACATCACATAATTACGATTTGAGGTTGAAATTTTGAAAAATCATATCTCCGAAAGTATTAGCTTTTTAGAGTTGAAAATGATATCAATGGATTCTTATAATGAAATTGCATCTCGAAAAAAATTGAACTTGTAATGTAAACAAATATTTGTTTTTCGTTACTTCGAAACTATCCGGCCGAATTTGCCCGATAACGAACTTTATTCGAGATATTTATCTCCCAAACCGCTCATTCCGTTGGAGAGTTATCGTGTGTACGGCCGCACCGGCCGGACATAATAAATTCTGACCATGGATTCTTGATCAGTGATTCGAACCAAATCGTTTAAGACCATTTTCAGCCAAAAATTCAAAAATTACAGACATTTGGGCAAATTGATAAGCGCTCTGTTCCGAGGAACAAGAGCGCCAAAAAATGTGGTAGGAAGCGTCGGAAAAGATGTAATGCTTTCGAGAGGTATTACCGTACGAAATTTTTATTGACGCAGGAAATGCCGAAATATCAGTGGTCCAGATTGTGATTGATTTTTAGATTTTAGTTCATCAATCGGTTATCAGGAACAAATAAACTAAAATTCTGTGCAACTCAGTGAAAGCCATAGAATTTGAACTATTCTGGAAATTTTATTTTAAACCTCTAACGACATGCCTATACAAGTTTCAGAGTTATGATTTTGTAGCGATATTTTATTAGAAAATCTTGTTTGCAATGATTTATGTACGCTTTCTATTCATAACTGTTGATGCAACGTAAGCAGACATCGACGAGCAATTCCATAATATTGAAAACTTTTCCAAAAGTTCATTCACCGCCTTCTTCGTTCCCAACAAACAATTTCACTGGTCTCATTCGAAATATCTGTCTCTCGCCCATGGGACAATCTCAGCTAGACCATCTATCACCATGTGGGTATTTAAAAAATGGGTTCAAGCCCTGTGGACAGGAGCTTTCTGGCGCTCTAGTTCAAACAGACAAATTATATCTCCGAAAGTATTGGTTTCTCAGAGTTGGGAATTATATCAATGTATTCATATAATAGAAATGCATCCTAAATGAAATTCAATTCAAATAATAGTTTATTTATCAAGATTAAATGAGCAATCATGAGAATGAGAAAAGCACCATGGAAGAAATCAAATTAAATCTGGCTTATTTTGCCCAATAACGAACTTAACCGAGATATTCATCTCCCTAAACTACTCTGAAAATTTCAACTACCTACCTCATTCCGTTCGAGAGTTATATCTATGTCTATGGATGAAAAGCAGTCTCACTACTCTCAGATCTCTTACTTCATGTTCAGTTCCGAAATGTAAGAATTTTCTGAGAAAAACTGATTTCGGAGCAAACAACTGAGATTTTTCTCACTTCGCTCACAATTCTTCGATAATGTAGGAACATCATTTGACATTATGACAATTCATATTCATACATAGAATAATATCATTCTGTGACAACGTTGAAATACGATTTATTATTGAAATTTTGAAAAATCATATCTCCGAAAGTATTAGCTTATTAGAGTTAAAAATAATATGAGTGGATTCTTATGATAAAACTTCTTATCAAAAAAAATTTAATTTGGAATTTGTTTCGTAAAAAAAAAATTTTTTTTTTGTTACTCCGAAACCATCTGTCCGATTTTGCCCAATAACGAACTTAGCCGAGATATTTATCCCCCAAACCTACTCTGAAAATTTCAACTCTCTAGCTCATTCCGTTCGAGAGTTATCGTGCCTACGGCCGGACCGGCCGGCCGGACCGGCCGGACGGCCGGACAGAATGAATTTCTACCACGGATTCTTGATCAGTGAGCCGAACCAAATCGTTTAAGACCATTTTCATCGAAATATTCGAAAATTACAGACATTTGGGCAAATTGATAAGCACTCAGTTCCGAGGAACTAGAGCGCCAAAAAACGCCGAATATAGATCAAATTGCAGCCGCGCTATCGCTATTTTATCGGATTTTTGACCTATGCGGTAACTTTCTTATGGCTGTCGGCCACTTTCATTTTTCACCGTTCTCGTAGTGAAACTGCTTTAATTATTGGTGTGCGTATTTGACTTAGTTGATGGACGGTTGTATTCGATATTTATCCACGATGTCGAAATATTTATCATGCCCGTTTTATATGGGTATCTTTCTACCCGATTTGATCTTGACCTTTTTGAGAGGCGAGTGAAATACTGTGTTCTCACGGCGGGTTGATGTTCGAACAGATAATTCGATTGAAATTATATCAGTTGATTGTGTCGATGTTACTTTCGGAAAATCATGAATTCTTCTCCAGGCTATGAAGAATCTCGAATCAGTTCACATGTTTTCACTTTTTACGTCCTTGTTCCTGTGCGCCAACATTCGTTTATTTTTATTAATTCATTTATTTTGTGGGTGAGATAACACAAAAATGGTCATAATCCACCAATTGGTTTCCTACTAATGAGTAGGTACTAATTTTTTTTCAAACAATACATATCCGATCGAATTGAAGCTGGGAACTAGTTGTAGAATACATACACAAAGTCGTATGTGAAATTTCGTGGGGATCGTATCACTAGAAAATTTCAAAAAAATTATTAAAAGATATTATAAATATCACGATAACTTAAGAACGGAAAGAGATAGCGACAATTTTCGGGGTAGGTTGTGCATCTGAATGCGACATTTAAGTTCGTTAAATGGCATAATTGGCCGAACGATTTTGGAGCTATTCCCATCTGGAATTTTGTTGTTATTTCATCAATAACTCAAAAAATACGAATCCAATCCAATTCAAACATGATAAAAATTGTAAAATGCTGACGCACAAATTTCGTGAGGATCGTGGACGGGACCCCTATTAACAACCCATTATTCTCACTAATTGGTTTATGACTAAGGGTATAATGTCAACCCGTACTGGAATGTAGAAACTTTGTTTCCGAAACATAGGTCAGACGACAAAAAACTGTAGTAGTGGACAAGTGTGCAGTTACTTTTATAAATTATTTAATAGTTCGTTTAATATTTTTTTGAAGAAAAAATATGTATTTTGCATTATTGTATTTCTTTATTTCAAAACTCATCTAATTATAAGAAAAATTATATTAATATAATACAATCCCCATTTCATAATTTAATAGTTCATACCACTAACACATGTAGATCAATATTTTAGCATTTTTTTGCTAGCAACATTATGAAAATACTGCATATAGGAACATGTCTTAATACTTGAGGAAGTAAGAGGTAATATCAACTTCGATGGTAAACGAGCAGTAAATTCTTTTGATGGTTCTATTATGTTGTATTTCCTTTTCCTTTTGCCTTCATAAATTACATCATTAAAATGATCCAATTCTAAATCTTCTGAAACATCATACCCAATATTTCTACAAATATTATTTTTGGTATGAAAACAGTCTTGTATATATTCACAAATTCAAGATTCGGAACCTTGTTTTGCAACACAAAATATTTTCAAAGTATGTATACCCGAATTATAGACAATTACATAAATTGAAATTAAATAACGAACTCAACTCATTCCTCGAATCTACTCTGTAAATTATATTATATCAACTGAAATTAGTCATCATTTCCATCGTAATATGGATTATCTAAGGGCATATAGGGTAGGGTTAAATCACCCTATTCGAAAATTACAGATATTTGTGCACATTGATGAGCACTCCGTTCCGAGGAACAAAACGCCAAAAATCATTGAAAAAATTCGGTATCTCAGAAATTAGCCGTCCGATATCGCTTATTCTGCAAGGGCCTTCAAAACCTAACTTTACAGCCAAGTTCCAAAGTCGAACACGATCGGATCTATATTGCTGGAGATCCGAGCAACCTTGGGTGAGTTCAGTAGCTCGATGTGTGACCGTTAGCACGATAACTCTCGAACGGAAAGAGGGTAGGTTGCGCATCCGAATTGGACAATTAAGTTCGTTGTTGGGAATATTCTGCCAAACGGTTTCGGAGTTATAACCATCTTGAATTTTGTTGTTATTTCATCAATAACTCAAAATATATAAATTCGATCGAACAGGTGACACCACAACAGGAGCGAGCAACGAATTTGTTCCTTCAGCTCTAGGACCTCCAATTCGGAGGCAAACTATTGCATCGGCTGAAGGTACACATTTGGGTGCTCGCTCCTATTGTGGTGTCACCTGTTTTCAGTTTTCATTCCATATTTTCCTTGGTGTCTTGGATGCCTAGCCCTAAAGAAGCCGGTTAGAAGAAACACGTGTCGGCAAGTACCAACAGAAAGATTCTCTGCTCCTTTTTGCGGAATTACCCGTTAAACTTTTCCATTTTTGGCGTTCTTGTTCCTCGGAACAACTTATCAATTTGCCGAAATGTCTGTAATTGTGGAATTTTTGGCTGAAAATGGTCTTAAACCATTTGGTTCGACTCACTGATCAAGAATCCATGGTCAAAATTGGTTCTGTCCGGCCGTCCGGCCATTCTGCCGTTAACACGATAACTCTCGAACGGATTGAGCTAGACAGTTGAAATTTTCAGAGTAGGTTTAGGAGATAATATATCGGTTGAGTTCTTTATTGAGCAAAATCGGCCAGGTGGTTTCGGAGTAACATTTTTTACATTACGATTTTAAATTCAATTTTTGCGCGCGTGTTCCGCAAGGAACAGCGTGCTATCATTTCGTCACAATGTCTGTATTTTTCGAATTTTTTTTCGAAAATGGTCTCAAACGATTGGGTTCGACTCCCTGATGAAGAATTCGAGGTCAAATTCAATTCTGTCCGTCCGGTCCGGCCGGCCGGCCGGTCCGGCCGTTAGCACGATAACTCTCGAACAGAACGACTTAGAGCGTTCAAATTTGCAGGGTAGTTTCGTAGCGTAAATATCTCGGACAAGTTCGTTAACGGGCGAAATCGACCGAGCGGTTTCGGAGTTAAGGCCGTTTTTACTAAAAACGTTTTTTATGAATATTTCCGGAACCGATCACTCGATCTTTTTGAAATTTGGCATCAGATTGTAGAATCATGACCTTTATATGCCTGCCAAGTGTTGAACGGACGGCCCTAAAGTGGCAAAAAAAAATTTTGAAAATTTGAAAATTTTGTTTTTACGATAACTCGAAAAATACTGATCTGATTGAATTGAAACTCAGTTGTTAGATGCAAAAGACCAAAGCAAACACTTTTGCAAAATTTCGTGAAGATCACGTGACATGAAAAAAATAACAAAATTACTACTATTTTGCGGAATACTTTGCTTTTAATGCCGAAACATATGTTTTTGAGGTTCATGCTGCCCTTTCCGGGCATTTTCCGTATTGCGCATGCGCAGATGAGAAGTCCTTTAACTGCTGTAGTTTTCGTCAGAGAGGATTGGGGTTTTGGGGAGGCGGATGCTATTCCTCCATAGAATTCAGATCCCTGATGAGGGTCTGCGCATGCGTAGATTAAAGATGCGATATCTTCCGAACCACTAGTGTTGGAGAATCGGAGTTTTTGTAAGGTGTGTTATTTTAAGAGGACTTTTAGCCGCCAGTAGATTGCGCATGCGCAGAAGAGAAGTGACTGTTTTTGGGTTGGATGGGTTATGTTGGGAGTGCTGAGTCGATATTGTGAGGTTTTAAAAGAATATTCATAGCAATTCAGTGCAAGGACAAGTCACTTTAGGGGATGTAGAGTTGTTTCCGAGTTAAAGTGTCCGTACCGTGGCACTGGGGCTGATTTTGAAATTGATGTTACCCCTTACAGGCATTTTTCGTTATGCGCATGAGCAGACCATCAGTGATTTAACAGCTGAAGTTTTCGTCAGAGAGGATTGGGGTTTCGGGGTGGCGGATGCTATTCCTCTATAGAATCCCCTGGTGAGGGTCTGCGCATGCGTGGTTTCAAGATGCGATATCTCCTGAACCACTAGTGTAGGAGAATCGTAGTTTTTTGTGAGGTGTGTGATTTTGGGAGGACTTTCAGCTGCAAGTAGATTGCGCATGCGCAGAAGAGAAGTGACTGTTTTTGGGTTGTATGGGTTATGTCGGGAGTGCTGAGCCAATATTGTGAGGTTTTAAAAGAATATTCATGGCAATTCAGTGCACTGCAAGTCAATTTGGGGGATGTAGCGTTGTTTCCGAATTGAAGTGTTCGTACCGTGGCCCTGGGGCTGATTTTGAAATTGATGTTACCCCTTACAGGCATTTTTCGTTATGCGCATGAGCAGACCATCAGTGATTTAACTGCTGAAGTTTCCGTCAGAGAGGATTGGGGTTTCGGGGTGGCGGATGCTATTCCTCTTTAGAATCCCCTGGTGAGGGTCTGCGCATGCGTGGTTTCAAGATGCGATATCTCCTGAACCACTAGTGTTGGAGAATCGTAGTTTTTTGTAAGGTGTGTGATTTTGGGAGGACTTTCAGCCGCAAGTAGATTGCGCATGCGCAGAAGAGAAGTGACTGTATTTGGGTTGTATGGGTTATGTCGGGAGTGCTGAGCCAATATTGTGAGGTTTTAAAAGAATATTCATGGCAATCCAGTGCACGGCAAGTCAATTTGGGGGATGTAGCGTTGTTTCCGAATTGAAGTGTTCGTACCGTGGCCCTGGGGCTAAATTTGAAATCGATGGTACCATTTACGGGCATTTTCGTTATGCGCATGAGCAGACCATCAGTGATTTAACTGCTGGTATTTTCGTCGGAGAGGATTGGGATTTTGGAGTGGCGGATGCTATTCTGCCATAGAATCCACTGGTGAGGGTATGCGCATGCGTGGATTCAAGATGCAATATCTTCTGAACCTCTAGTGTTGGAGAATCGGAGTTTTTTGTAAGGTGTGTGATTTTAGGAGGACTTGCAGCCGCTAGTAGATTGCGCATGCGCAGAAGAGAAGTGCCTGTTTTTGGGTTGTATGGGTTATGTTGGGAGTGCTGAGCAGATATTGTGAGGTTTTAAAAGAATATTCATGTCAATTTAGTGCACGGACACAAGGCAGTTTGGGGTAAATAGCGTTGTTTCCGAGTTGAAATGTCTGTATGGTGGCCCTGAGGTGAATTTATGTATAACTGTATTCGGTAGATCTATATTAAAATACGTTCGGATTCGGAAAAGGTGCAATTGCTTTCCTAACAGAGGTCCCACAACCGCAATTTTTATCGATCTACGGTAAAGCTAACAGTCAAACTGTATTGATAGCTATGTTTGTTAAAGGAACTTGAAAAAATAAAAAAAAGCACTGACGTGAAGTCAGTACTCTTTGGCGCGCGTGTTCACGGTGGCCAATTTGAATTGAATGATGACTACTTCAAGCTCAGTGGATAGAGCGAGCTGAAGATCTACCCAAAGGAAAATGGACACCATTCACTGTCGTTTCAAAAATTAACAGTGCTGTATCTAAGCTGCCATCAGGATAGAGTAATAAAGTTGGAAGAGAACACAACTGACTCTCCTTAGTCGCACAAGCTGCTAGAAGATTTGGGAGGGTCAGTATAATCCTAATCATGTTTATAGCACGCGCGCAAAAGCAGATTGAATTAACAATGAAAGAAAAAGTGTAAAAAGTCAATCTGCTTTAGCGTGCGTGCTATAAACATGATTAGGATTATACTGACCCTCCCAAATCTTCTAGCAGCTTGTGCGACTAAGGAGAGTCAGTTGTGTTCTCTTCCAACTTTATTACTCTATCCTGATGGCAGCTTAGATACAGCACTGTTAATTTTTGAAACGACAGTGAATGGTGTCCGCTTTCCTTTGGGTAGATCTTCGGCTCGCTCTATCCACTGAGCTTGAAGTAGTCATCATTCAATTCAAATTGGCCACCGTGAGCACGCGCGCCAAAGAGTACTGACTTCACGTCAGTGCTTTTTTTTCAAGATGCAGTTTCATCATAAGAATCCGTTGATGTCATTCTCAACTCTAACAAACTAATACTTTCGGAGATATGATTTTTCAAAATTTCAATAATTATTCTCAATTCTATACGATTTCATAGAATACTCTAATTATAATATCCTGATGTATATAAATCCAACAATGAGTCATAGACCTTCGTTTTGAATTGAATTACGAAAATTCTTGAGGATTGACGCACAGAAGCCAAATTGAAAAAGTGGGAAAGCCCTGTGGACAGGAGCTTTTGCGCTCTTGCTTAAACTTTGACAAATCATAACTCCGAAAGTATTGGTTTCACCGAGTTGGGAATGATATCAATAGATTCTTATTTAATTTATTTTCATTTTATGATGCAGTTCTAACATGAGAATCCATCGATATCATTCCCAACTCTGTGAAACTAATACTTTCGGAGATATAATTTGTCAAAGTTTGAACAAGAACGCCAAAGCTCCTGTCCACAGGTCTTCCCCACATTTGTATGCAAACATTTGGACTGAATGATATCAACCTGGAACAAGTCAATAAACGAAACCAAAGTATAAACTATCTATTAAGTTCACTTCTAAAGTTCTCTTCAATTATAAAGTACGAAAAACTCGAAGGACTCCTTCAGTGTGGCCATATTAATTCGAATGGTTTTGAATGTGTTCAAAATTAGTTAATAATAAGGCCCTTCATAAAAACCAAGATAGCGTATATTTTCTGACCGTGAATAATCCTATCAATTTCTCCCGGCGAATAGCTTTCTTCAATCAATCAACGACTATCAGAATATCGCTAATTACGCCTGCGATATCGCCGCTAGTCTCTTCCGGTTTACGGTTGACCGTCTAGAATCGCAAACAGGTACCGTTCACATCATGTCCGCATTGTTTATCTATTCTCATCAATGAAAGTATTCACCATTTTCAATCTGCGTGATTAATGGACTCTTCGGTACGCGATAATTTATCGAACTTACAGTCTTTCTATCTGTGCACACAATGCGAAGAACGGAGCCAACGGTGCTCCTCTCCTATTATTGTCACCAGAAACGGCCTGTAGGTGAAGATTTTATGCGCGACCCAGATTTTCGGCCCAAGTGGTTGTTGATGAGCGATTCTGCAAGTATCGCCAAAAGGCGCGAAGAACCGTTGAATCGAAGAAGATACTATTGATGATTCTGCGTAGGAGGATCATAGATGTGGGTGAATGGTTTTGACTATGGGGAAAATTAAACAACCGTTCAGTTTTGTTCACTTTTTCATGGTTGCTATCATTTAGTGCTAATGTCTGTAATTTTCTAATGATTACATTAGATTCACTCATGAAGAATTCATGGTGAAATCCAATTCTATGCGTCAGGTTGTAAACACGGTTACTTTTGAAGTTTGTCGAGGACGATACATAAAATTTCAGGCTAGCTTTGATGTTGGAATACGCCTATTAGGTTTGTACTTGGGCAGTATAAGTACGCCAAATGTTTTTGGAGATTCCTAGTGAGGTTAATTTGTTAACATGGATTGATTTTCATCGCTTTCGATAGCATAGTTTTGAAGACCCCAACAAACAGGGGTGGAAAAGGTGTCAACTCACTTTACGTGTCTTAATCGAATTTACCATGGTAAATTCAATTAAGAGTACCAAATACAGGAGAATGGAAATAGAACATACGCGCAAAAGCTCATGACTTAACGTTCGTGTTTGAAACAATTTTTTTTTTCGTAATATTTTCAAAATTTTCTAGGGTTACGGATCTCACTAAATTTCACACACGTTTTTATGTAGATATTCTACAACTAGCTACCAAGCTTCAATTCGATCAAGTCTATATTTTTTGAGTTATCGAGGAAATAATATTTTATGTGGGTATAACTCCGAAACCGTTGGACCGTTTGCTCAAAAACTAACTTAACCCTCCCATCCGGAAGCGCAACCTACCCTGAAAATTGCAAGTCCCTATCCTCTTTCGTTCGAAAGTTATCGAGGCAACGATCACCTCTCCAGCTACTGACTCACACAAGGCTGCTCGGATCTCCAACAATATATATCCGATCGTGTTCAAACTTGGAACTTGGCATAGTACAGTTAGGTTTTGAAGGCTCTCGCAGCGATGTCGGACAAATAGTTTCTGATATACAGACTTGTTTTCAATGATTTTTCAAGAATTTTCTAGTAAAACGATCCTCACGAAATTTCGCAAGAATTTTCGCGTTGGCATTATACAACAAATAACCATTAATGAGAGGGGTGAAATGTCTATAACCAACAGTTATTTGTTTTAATATTTCTTTGTATTTGAATTTGTTGGTTATAGACATTTTCATCCATCTCATTAAAAATAAAAAACCAACATGGATAATCTGACAGTTTATACAAATAACCATGTTTGAATTGGATCGGTTTCGTATTTTGTGAATTATTGAGGAAATAATAACCAAATTTCAGATTCCAAAACCGTTATGCCTATAAACAAACTCAAATGTCGCATTCAGATGCACATCCTAACCTGAAAATTTCAAGTCGCTATCTCTTTCCGTTTTTAGGTTATAATGACATATATAATATTATTTAATAATTTGTTTTAAATTTTCTAGTGATACGATTGTCACAAAATTTCACAAACGTCCTTAGGCTTGTATTCTACAACCACTTACCAAGTTTCAATTCGATTGAATTTGTATTGGTATTGGACATAATCAAATTTGACCTCGAATTCTTCATCAGGGAGTCGAACCCAATCGTTTGAGACGCAAAAACATTGAAATGATTTTTATCAGAAACAAATCGTCAGATATCGCTGAAATTTTGTAAGAACAAAACCTTATTTGAGAGCTAAGTTCTAGATTATAACTCGATCGGATCTATATTATTGGAAATATTGGGAACATATTTTTTTTCCTTAAAGCCGGTGTCTTGGAGGATGTTTGGCCCTTCGAATTGGGTCCGTTCCTAGTAATGCGTAATGGTTATTCCGTCCGTAGAACAGCCCATTTGCAAGAAACCCAGAACATCAAACATTTTTTTTTTTAATTCAAGCTTATCTATTTCTATTATTGAAAGAAAGTAGCAAACTGCGTACTTACATATTTACGTTGCTAAATTCAATAGAAATAAAAGCTTTTTAAAATGCCGCTCGACATTGAGAACAGCTCAAATTGTTACCAGATGGAGAGCCAGATGGTTTGTTTTATGACATACTCCAGTTGGCGAAACTGAAACATCTAGAGAGCTACCCGCTTTGGGATAACGCAATATTATGATAAATATTATTTTTTGCCGGCTACACACATTGTGCCGAAAACTATTGAATATTGAGTTTACGGCAACAGGAATGTGTACAGGGTGCATGGTGTTATTCCATGTTATTCCGTCCCAGGAAGCTGCCTGCTTTGCATTTATCCAGTTAGGCGGTCACATTTTATAACAATTTTTTCGAAAATATTCCAACATTGAAATTTTTCCATCTCCTTCGAAATTTTTCCAACTGTGATGAAAATTTGCCAACTCCGTTCAACATTGGGCGGGATCATCTCCCCCCATCCCCTCCCTTAGTCTAAATTACACCATGAAATTTTGGCTTTCACATTTTTGCGCGTATGTTCTGGGGAACATCGCGTTATCATTTTGCCCAAATGTCTGTAACTTTCGATTTTTTTTACGAAAATGGTCTCAAACGATTCGGTTTGACTCCCCAATGAAGAATTCGAGGTCAAATTTGATTCTGTCCGGCAGGCCGTCCGGCCGTTGCCACGATAACTTGAGAACGGAAAGAGCTAGCGACTTGAAATTTTCAGGGTAGGTGGCGCATCTCAATACGACGGACAAGTTCGTTAATGGGCAAAATCGGCCCAATGGTTTCCGAGTAATAATTTTGTTTTCAACTAATATAAATCCGATCGAATTGAAACTTGGTGAATAGTTGTAGAATATAAACGTAAGCACGTTTGTGAAATTTTGTGAGTATTGTATTGCTAGAAAACTATCAAAAAATTATTAAAAAATATGTTTGTTGTCACGATAACCTGAGAACGGAAAGAGATAGCGGCTTGGAAATTTCAGGTTAGGTTGTGCATCTGAATGCGACATTTGAGTTTGTTTATAAGCATAACAGGCCAAACGGTTTTAGAGTTATAGCCATCTGTAATTTGGTTGTTTTTTATTCCTCATTAACTCGAAAAATACAGAACCGATTTAATTCAAACATGGTTATTAGTTGTAGAATGCCAACGCGAAAATTCTTGCAAATTTTCGTGAAGATAGTGTTTGTAGAAAAATTTAAAAAAATCATTGAAAATTAAAAAAAAAATTCTATATATCAGTAACTATTCGTCTGAAATTGCTGAAATTTTGCAAGAGCCCTTAGAACATAACTCTACTTCCAAGTTTCAAGATTTAACACGATCGGTTAAATATTGTTGGAGATTCGAGCAGCCTTGTGTGAGTTCAGTAGATGGGTGACCGTTGCCTCGATAACTTTCGAACGAAAGGAGATAGGGACTTGCAATTTCCAGGGTAGGTTGCGTATCCGAATGGGAGAATTAAGTGGATTTTTGGGCATAATCGGTTTTACGGTTTCCGAGTTATACCCACCTGGAATATTATTTCCTTGATAAGTCAAAAAATGAAGATTCGATCGAATTGAAGCTTGGTAACTAGAAGTAGAAAATCAGCATAAAGAAGTGTTCAAAATTTTGTAAGAACCGTACCCTTAGAAAATTTGAACAAAATTACGAAAAAATAATTTTGTAAGGACCGTACCCCTAGAAAATTTCAAAAAAATCACGAAAAAAAAATTGGTTCAAGCACTGACTTGTAGTCAAGAGCTTTTGCGCGTATGCTCTATTGTCGATTCTTCTGTATTGTACACCCTTAATCGAGTTTACCATGGTAAATTATGCTGTCCATTCTCCTGTATTGGACACTTAATTCGAATTTACTATGATAAATTCGAATTAAGTGACCAATACAGGAGAATGGACAACATAATTTACCATGGTAAATTCGATTAAGGGTGTACAATACAGAAGAATGGACAATAGAACATACGCGCAAAAGCTCCTGACTTCACGTCAGTGCCTGAACCAATTTTTGGCTTTGGTCCACTATACCCATTATTGTAGTGGAACAATTTGGAATTCTCCATATCTTATCGTTGATCCATTATCCTATTAGTTGATCTGTTATTCAGCTCTCAACATAAAACTGGAGCGTCCGGAAGAACCAACCAAATCAGCATAAAAACAAATGACTACGTTCCCTACTTTGAGTGTGTCCATTAACTTATTACCAATTACAAGAGCCATTTCACACTTTTCAACTTCATGTATGGCAATAACTAATTTTCCGAGGTCGTTAAATAGGATTATTTCCATGTCGTAGCAGCTCGAATGTAACACTTGTTATTTCAGGAAAACATCGATAGACTTGAGTATATTAAACTCCATTTACAGCCAGAATGAAGACTCTTTACCCATATCTTCAGAGTCGGCGAGTCACGTCCAACCGAAATAGTGGCAATAACCTTATGGTTGAACCGACACAGATTCTACGGATTTTAACATTTGCACGTAAACTGTGAATATTAGTTATTTTCGACTCGGTTTCGGTTCGGATTTGGTTAATGGTCTGCGATGAAATGATTTAATTCTCTCGTTCCAACGTTTCATAATAATTATATCTCCGTTATGCTGACCATCTAGGTCATATTTTTCTGCGAGACATATTTTCACCTCATGACTTGCATTGTATAGGATATCCCCAGGGCTTAAGGCATGAGCCACCTTGGAGGATCTCAGGCAGGTGAACCATCATATGGACGTAGTTAAGCAGAAAGAATCCAACCCACAAATTGTAGTTTTGAGGAATTTCATCTTGAAGTATATGAGTATACAGGGTTTTCCTTCAAGACATGCTAATTTTTAAGGGGGCGATTCTTTATTGAAAGTTTTTTTTTCTGGGTTTTCTCTCCCAAACTCTGAAAAATATCTATAAAATAAAAATTAATTATTTTGTGATTTGCTTCTGCGTAAGAAACACACGATATTTGTCAGAAGCAATCAATTGAACAATGATGCCAACAAACAACAACGAAACAACATCAACGAAGAAACAACTATATCGTAACGTTTCGGAGTCTATATCAGACTCCTTCGTCAGACGATGTGACAATTCTTGAATTTCACAAAATAACTATCAACAAAATAATTCTAACGATTTTCATTAAGCGTCTGACGAAGGAGTCTGATATAGACTCCGAAACGTTACGATATAGTTGGTTCTTCGTTGATGTTGTTTCGTTGTTGTTTGTTAGGCAACATTGTTCAATTGATTGCTTCTGACAAATATCCTGTGTTTCTTACGCAGAAGCAAATTACAAAATAATTAATTTTTATTTTATAGATATTTTTCAGCGTTTGGGAGAGAAAACCCAGAAAAAAACCTTTCAATAATGAGTATATGTGACCATTCTTGAATTTCATAAAATAACTATCAACAAAATAATTCTAACGATTTTCATTAAGCGTCTGACGAAGGAGTCTGATATAGACTCCGAAACGTTACGATATAGTTATTTCTTCGTTGATGTTGTTTCGTTGTTGTTTGTTAGGCAACATTGTTCAATTGATTGCTTCTGACAAATATCCTGTGTTTCTTACGCTGAAGCAAATCACAAAATAATTAATTTTTATTTTATAGATATTTTTCAGAGTTTGGGAGAGAAAACCCAGAAAAAAACCTTTCAATTATGAGTATCAGGTGACAATTCTTGAATTTCACAAAATAACTATCAACAAAATAATTCTAACGATTTTCATTAAGCGTCTGACGAAGGAGTCTGATATAGACTCCGAAACGTAACGATATAGTTGTTTCTTCGTTGATGTTGTTTGTTAGGCAACATTGTTCAGTTGATTGCTTCTGACAAATATCCTGTGTTTCTTACGCAGAAGCAAATCACAAAATAATTAATTTTTATTTTATAGATAAATTCAGAGTTTGGGAGAGAAAACCCAGAAAAAAACCTTTCAATAATGAGTATCAGGTGACAATTCTTGAATTTCACAAAATAACTATCAACAAAATAATTCTAACGATTTTCATTAAGCGTCTGACGAAGGAGTCTGATATAGACTCCGAAACGTTACTATATAGTTGTTTCTTCGTTGATGTTGTTTTGTTGTTGTTTGTTAGGCAACATTGTTCAATTGATTGCTTCTGACAAATATCCTGTGTTTCTTACGCAGAAGCAAATCACAAAATAATTAATTTTTATTTTATAGATATTTTTCAGAGTTTGGGAGAGAAAACCCAGAAAAAAAACCTTTCAAGAATGAGTATACCTCCCACAGTATCCTTTAATGATTACTTAAAACAAAGGGTGATTCTTTGACTAATTTCCTAAAAGTCTTAACTTTTGGGATACAGGGTGATAAAATGCTGGTACTGCGATATGAAGTAATTTCAATTTAATTATTTCAATCAAGAACAGAGCATATGACAAGAAAACATATTTTTTGGATTCTCATCCATTTTGGAAAAAATCTGATCTTTTAATTTGCTTTCAGTCGATGCACAAATATTTCCAGACTGCATCAGATTTTTGAGGAGTTGATCCTGAAATGAAGCGATTTTTAATTTTTACTCGAAATACGTGCGTCAGATTAAGAAAAACCATGAGATCAAATTTGCTCAAAAATGAATGGGGAAGTAATTTTTATTTCAAAAGAAAGCAGTGGCGTAGTATTTTTTCTCCAGAAATATTCAATGCAACACCCGTATGGACGCCACCGGTACAGAAAATGAAAATTTTAGTACATTACAAAATGCACCTTGATGCATAGAAGACATGTACCAAATATTATGAAGATGCCTACAAAATTATCTCAGTTATTATTAAAAAACTAATATTTTTTCAAAATTTTATCACCCCGTATCTCAAACGTTAAGACTCTTAGGACATGGGGAGTTTTTTCTTAAAATAAGTCAAAAAATCACACCCTTAAATATTAGCATGTCTTTAAGGAACACCCTGTATACACTATTTTTTATATAATTTCATTGTTACAATTGATCCAACCCTCTAGAGACTGTTCAACAATTTATTATTAGCCAACGTATATCTTTCATAGAAGCCATTCTAATTACTTCAACGTTTTACACAAATAAAAATCCAAGTTAGCTCATAATTGACTTAGCATTAAGAAAATATATTCAAACTGAGCAGGGATTTCATTGGGACCTTTTCTGCAAATGGTTAAAAAGATTATTTTATAACAGATTGTATATAAAACTCATTTTTGAGAATTTGTGAGTTGGACGTGTTATGCTTAACAACGTCCATATATGCTATCACCTTATTCGAACTCATTGAAAACTGAATGAGAATATTTCAAAAGACATCAGGGGCCTTAGCGCAATCGTTCATTCAATGATCGATGTATTTCATTGATTTGTAATACCGTATTCTACTGAAATTTATGGTTATTAGAGATTTTATATTTTTTCGTTACATGTCTATCATTAAAATGATACGAAATGTATTGATATCTTATAAAAGCCGAGAAAAAGGTCTATATCGACGATAAATTCGATTAAGAGTGTACAAAAGACAATAGGACATGCGCGCAAAAGCTTCACGTTATTCACGTCAATGCTTGAACCATATTTTTCGGCTATATGATTATATTTATGTCAATTTAGAGCCTGTTGAAAATCACACAAAAATTTGGAATTTTGTTCTATATACTTTTATGTTTCTGACTAGTTTAGTTGAACGATATATTCTTGATGCTGCTTATAGTCTAGTCAACAAGTGCTTTTTAGGTCAAAATTTTTGCATATTCTCCGAAAATTATGATTGGGGTGTCATTCGATTCGGAATGGCATGTAGATAGGTTTTTGAGAAAATGCTAAGGCTGCTTGCAAAATTTGCAATAGTTATAAGCAATAAGGGGGTTTGGTTTCTCGCCTATATCTCAAAAACTATTCGGGATAATTCAAATTTGAAAAAAGATTCAAAAAGAGGAAGAAACCCCCTAAACCCAACCATGTATTATTAAAAAAAAAATTATTGATTCGAAGTTGAAAAAAAAAATATTAATATTTAAAAAAATAGTACCTGGTTGTTTTTGTTTTTTTTAATAGAAAAAGGGAAAAAAATAAAACAAGATAATTCATTTGCTCATAACAAATTGTTTAATACATAAACAATGAAAATTTAAATAATAATTGATTTTTTTTAATATCAAAGACCAAGAAAAATAATGATTTGAAAACAAATTTTATTTAACAAATGCGTTTTTAAGCAATACAATTTTTTTTTAAAGAAACGGTTTTTTTTTAATTATAAGTATCATCAAGGAATGTTATAAAAAAAAATTTTTAGATTATCTCATAAACAACGCAATGGTTTATAACAATTTTTTAAACAGTAAGATATAAAAATGATTGAAAATCAGTTTTGAAGTAGCTTCTGATCATAAGAAAACGGATCAATAGTAACATAATAAAAAAAAGTTTTTTTCATTGTTTAATGAAGCTATATGATTTTCAATTGAGTAAATTGTCAATAACAAAACGGAAATTAGCAATTTTTTAATTTTTCTTTCGGGAATCTATTCTAAGACCTATGAAAAATAGCTCCACGAAAAAAAAAATCACAGATTAATAATTCAACAATTATCGCACTTGCAGTATTAATGTTCGTGCTACAAAAAATTGTAAATCAACAAATGGATAACTAATTGAAAAATAGCGATAAAAATTTTTGGTTAACGGATTATTGTTAATTGATCTATTCTGGAGGCGCTTGAATCTTTTCAATATTTTATTTTCATTTTAATAAGTTCAAATAATATTTATTCATTAAAGGCTCGAAGGGGGCAGGGCTTGCACAAGCCGGAGTACCCGTTTTCAGGCGTATTTTCAACCCTCTGGGAAAATTATAAATAATTTTATCAAATTTCTTCCTCTTTTTGAATCCCTTTTCAAATTTGAACTATCTCGAACAGCTTTTGAGTTATTGGTGAGAAACCAAACCCCTCTTTTTTTTTCACTTAAATGTTTATAACTATTGCAATTTTTGCGAGCATTTTCTCAAAAACTATCTACATGCCATACCGAATCGAATGACACCTCAATCATAATTATCTTGTTGACTAGACTAATACAGATTCATCCATTCACGTGAACAAAAATTGTCGCAGTTATCTCACAAACGTGGCTACCAGGAAAAGTCGGATATCGCTACCACAACGACATAATTGGTAGGAATTCCTTACCCGTTCGAATCGTTTGCACGTAAACCCAGAAAATCTATCAATTTTCGAATCAGCGCTGGTCAGGATTCGGTTCATTTCCTGCGTTGATGGTCCGTAATGAAATGTTTCGTTTCTATTATTGGAGCATGTCATAATTTCTCCTCCGTTATAGTCAATAAAGACGAGTCCGTTCAATAGTCAATAACATCTATTTCCGCGATTTGTTCCATTTTAGCCGTTCCGACATTCTCTCTTTGAAGCGTTGTTATGTCGAGAGGAGTGGTGATGTTTATAGCTGATATGATACAAGTGCAGATAAGCCATAAAAGTGTTGATTGAGTCCAGTTTCCGTCGTAAAATTCACGTAGTTCGATTACCTATCGGTTCCACGTTTCTTGGACTAGAATCAGCTCGAAATGGCGTTGAAATAATGATCATAAATCATCGTATCTTTCAATGTCTAGAGTAACAAATGGTGCTTTGAAGCAAATATTTAGATCAACCAGATGTTTCATGTTGTGCATTTTTGTGCGTTTGTTCCGGAAGGACAGCGTGAGGATAGCATGACTAGAAAAATTTAAAAAAAATTGTTCAACTATTTGCGGAATATTTTGCTTGAAATTCCGAAACCAAATATCGGATTGAATCTCATTTTGGCACTTCGGTGACCAATAATGACATCTTGGGGTGTGCAAAATTTCACTGAGAACAGACCAAAAAAAAATAAAAACTTCCAAACTGGGCAAATTATTTCAGTTATTTTCTGACGTGGAAAATCACATCTAGTATACATTTGACTACACGTCTGGTATACATTTGTTACTACACGCGATCACTAGCTATGTACAAGGGCAACTAATTTAAATAGGGGCGTGTATATACGGTGGCAATTGAATGAATGGATGAACGATGTGTGGAATTTTGAATTCTTCTTCAAAATTTGTCTGAAAATCGAGAGACTGGAAATGAACTCGAGGGTCATATTACCATTTCATGTCAATTCTGTGAGTGTGCAAGCCAGTTTCGAGAAAATAGCGTAGTGTTCGAGGGTGGAGTGCTCATAACGTAGTCCTTGTGCCAATTTTTGAAATTCTTGTTGTTGGGTTGTATGACTTGCGTCTAGAGGTCATGGATGGGGTGCTGAACCGATATTGTGAGGTTTTAAAAGAAAATTCATGGCAATTCTATGCACGGACAAGCCAGTTTCGAGGAAATAGCGTTATTTCCAAGGTCAAATATCTGTACCGTACAATTTATAAATAATTATATTTGGAAGATCTATATTAAATTACATTCGGATTTAAAGAATAAGCGTAGGCAATTGCGTTCCTAACGGGGGTCCCCTAATCGCAATATTTCTATCTCATTTCGACCTACGGTAAAACTAACAGCCAGTCAAAAAACTTGAATAAATTTAAAAAAGCACTGACGTGTAGTCAGTACGCTTTGGCGCGCTTGTTCACGTTGGCTAATTTGAATTGAATGATGAGTGCTTCAAGCTCAGTGGATAGAGCAAGCCGGAAATCTACTCAGAGGGTAGTGGAATCCATTCACTGTCGGGTCAACAATGAGCAGTGCTGTCTTTTATTCTACTCTTGAATGAGTTTTGCCAGGTTATTGTTTGTCCGGAATGAGATATTTACCTGTCGATTTTGAAGGAATCTTTTAATTTAATTGTTTTCTCTTCAACTTTTTTCTGATAATCTCTGGGTCATAACCATTGTTTACCGCTATTTGTTCGATAATTTCTAGTTATTTACAATCATTTTCTTCGAATAAAGGTATATTAATTAGCCAGTGTAACATACTATGAAATGCCACGACTTTATGTTCGAATGGGTGACATGACAATCGATGAATAATTATATCTCTATGTAATCTCATATATAATTTTTCTTTTGTGTTAATATAGATTTGCATCAAGTTAAAACGTCAAGCATTCAATTTTCGATTTATTCGTTCCTTTATCCAAAATATTTCATTTCAGGTCAGTAAAATAGTATATTCTAAAACAAGTTGCAGAATGGGCTCCTATTCAAGCACGAATGCGAAGTTCGAAAACGAGCGACGAAGTAGCGAGTTTTCGAAAGCATGAGTGTTGGAATTGCCTTCTGCAACGGGTATTAGACTATATTTTCTCTATTTCAGGCAAGTTTTGTAAACTACTGTTGAAATTTAATGAAAAATTCGGATTATACATCCTAGTGACTTTTGTATTGTATCTTGGCAGTTGGTGCGACTGTTCACTATATCCAGATTATATTATATTGTCAATTTATTGACGTGTGTTGAAATTTGATAGGATCGAATGTCAGTGCTGACAACCAAAGAACGAAAAATATAACTAGAAACAATGTGGGAATGAGTTCATTGCAGCACTGTTTTTAGTACTGTAATGAACTCATTACGGTACTGAAATAGAGAAAACATATTATCAATTGCTGACGATACTTGAAATGTTGTTTGCTTCATACGAAAGAAGGATAACCAACAATTTGGAGAGTATGGTTGTTGAAAATCAGTATTGATCATTTGATGAACCAGCATGCTGAGGATCCGTACGCCACGTTTCCGCTTTTATAATTCTTAGGGCCTGTTTCACCACTTGCTGATAAAGTCCCGGATAAGCTATTCATAACTTATCCAACAGATAAACCTGAAAATTGTGTTTCACACGTGTCGGATAGGTTAAACTAGCTGATAAACTCCTGGATAATTTAACACCTAGTTGAAGCGGCCATTATATTTTAATTCGTTGGATAACCCAACTTTTATCATGACGGCGTCATTCATATGCGCAATGACATGTTATCAAGTGTATTTTGACAGGCGAAGATGTAATTTTTTCTTGACTGTTTTTGGAGCAGCAGCAGCTTATTTGTGTGAACATGGATCTTTTCGAGTTTTTAGAGGACGAGTTTGACGATTTCCTTGCACGTATCTCAAATCCACGAAAATGTCATGAAATTATATCTAGAGTTGATTTTGCTGAATACGACGAGGAAGAGTTTAGGTCCAGGTTTCGACTAACAAAGTTAACAGTTGACTATACATATTTTATAGAAGACGACATAAAAACAACAACCTAACAATGTCTAACCTAACCTCCTAAATTATTTACAAAACATTCTGATTCTATGCAACAATCATCACAGAGACATAAATACACAAGTTACAAGGCCCCAACTTACGTTGTTCAACCAGTAGCAAGCATAAATGCGACGTTGCCAAACACACCTCCCATTAAATTGTCAGATAGCTATCTAGTAGATATTTTATCCGGGACCCGCGTGGTGAAACCGAAAATAATTATCCGACAGATTTATCCACCAGATATTTTATCCGCTGGATTCATATCCGGGACTTTATCAGCAAGTGGTGAAACAGGCCCTTAGTTATCACAATGCTATCACTGTTCTCAATAAAGGCTAGAAAATCGACCTAAATTCGTCCAAACACGATAATGGTGCGAGAAAATCCTGCCTTATACGCTCCAAATTGATACCTAGAATTCAAGTCGTTCGCTCGACACTGCGAAGACATTAAACTATTCATACTCATGAGGAACGTGCCATTGGCTTGTTACAAGTCGGGTATAAAATATGCACGGGCTTGCCGGCCAATTCGTATGCAAATGAGTTTTATTTTTGGGCGTAAAATGAAATCAGCGCACATACTAGGACAACCTGTTATCCGAATATTCCAAGGAACTCTGCTTTTGGTGCGTATTAAATTTTCTATTTTAAGATCTCAATCAACGGGAATAATTTGCATGTTGTTATGCGGAAAATGCTTGGATTTTAAATGAGATTTGTTTTTGCACTTTTTGCATATATGCGATGGAATTGAAGGCAGAATATCCACGACATGCAGGCGCTTTGGCTGTGGAATTTCACGGAAAATTTGGGTTTATTATGAACTGGTGCTGATAGTCTATTCAACGAGTGCCTTTTAGGTCAAAATCCTACAATTGTAATTGAGGTGTCATTCGATTCGGAATGACATGTACATATTTCTTGAGAAAATTCAAGGTCCGCTCGCAAAAATTGCGAAAGTTATAAACAATTAAGTAAAAAAAGAGGGGGTTGAGTTTTTTGCACATATCTCAAAAACTATTTGAGATTTTGCAAATTAAAAAAAAGATTTGAAAAGAGGAGGAAATTTCCCAAAAAAAACTCACGGAACTGTGTGGCTACTATTTGTGATTTTCCCAGAGGATTCAAAATACGTCCGAAAACGGGTATTCCGGCTTGCGCCAACTTCGGACTTCGGAATGGATAAATATTATTTGAACCTATTAAATATGAAAATTAAGAGAAACAATGAAAAACAATAATATGTCCTCCAAAAATTTTTATGCCATTTTTCAATTATGTAGTTATCCATTAGTTAATTAACGATTCTTTATAGCACGAACATTAACATTCCAAGTGCGATAATTGTGAAACTACTAATCTGAGAATTTTTATCTTCTCGAAGAGCTATTTTTCAAAGGCCTTATAATATATTAGCTTTAGATAAATTTAAAAATTGTATATTTCCCTTTGTTATTAATAATTTGCTTGGGTTTAAAATTATACAGCTCAATTAAACATTGAACAAAACATGTTTTCTATAATATTACTATTGCTCCGTTTTCTCACGATCAGAAGCTCTTAAAAATGATTTTTAATAATTTTTATCTCTTATTGTTTTAAAAATCGTTGTAAACAAATGCGTTGTTTATAAGGAAAGTTAAATTGTTTTTTGGAAACATAATCTTTGATGAAAATTATCATTTAAAAAAAAATAGTTTCTTAAAAAAAAATGTTATTGCTTCAACATGGATTCGTTGATTAACAATTTATTTCTAGCACTTTTAATTAATATTGAGAAATCATTTCATTTTGTATATCATCATTTACTTGGTATTTAATATTAATAAAAAATGATAATTATTTAAATTTTCTTTGTTTATAAAAAAAATTGTTATAAACAAATGAATTATTGAAGACTTTTCACAATTTTTTTTCCAATTTAAAAAATCAATATCTCGAGAATTATTGAAACGTTTACATTGTTGCCATAGCATGTTTTGAATATTATAGTATTTCTGTTGCCAAATTATCAATTTGAAGAAATAATGTATACCTGCTGGGTGGTAACACTTGTAAAATCACTGAGTATATTCATTGAAATTGATACAAACAATGTAGGAAAAAACTCATGCCCAATAATTGTGAGTCATGATCATATTAATACTATCCATTACGCTACTCTGCAAAAATGAAGTTCAAAAGCCATGAGAATAAAAGTCCTTTGTTGCAGTGTACCATTTTCATCGCCTCGGGAGGTATTTTTCGTCTTCTGTGTGTGCAAATGGAGTTCACGTATTCCGCATATCTCTGCATATACCCGGTGTAACATTACATTCTACACAGAGATAATTTCTTGCTTACAGCCAAGAATGCGCTCGCGATATTAAAGTTCCGACATTGGTATCGGGTAGCCGAAGGTGTTACCTTCAGTTCTGCTCTACGTAAATGTTCTGAGGCTATTTACGGAAGACTCTGTCTGTGAGAAGTTTTCAGCTGATGAAAGGATGCGATGAAAAGACTGGAATAAGATCCTGGCCATAAGCTCTCACATTTCTAAAGATTAGAATGACGATTATCGTTCCATATTGATGAAGGATATTTTAGTATACCCACATCGAAAAAAGTCTAGCGATATTCTTTGAAATGAGAGGGATTTTCAAAAATAAGAAGACTCCATTGAAAAAATGTATTTACGTATATTATTAAATGTTCAATAGCAATCATATGATAATTTAGTGGAATACACAGGGTGTCCCACTAGTGACGCAGCGGACGATATAAGCGTAACGGTTAAATTTTTTGATGCAAACTTGAATTACTCCAAGAATAGCGAAACCTTAAAGTATTTTCGAATATATCGGGTGTTCCGCAAAAGAGGAATACAGGGTGACTTTGATTTTTCAAATGGGACACACTATATTCAGTAGTGTTTTTCAATTCTCTGGAACTTTCTGCATGCTCTATACTTTTCACATATTTTTGTTCAACAGTTTTCCGAAATATATGTCATTTTGACAAAAAAATGATACTTGTAGAGGCTATGTTATTTAATTATATTTCGAGAACCCTTACACATACCAATAACAGCTTTATATGGATGGAAAGACTTCAAAGTATCATAGCCAGCTATAATAAATCATCTCCAGCATATGAAATGTCCACAAAAAGACTATCAACATGACGAATTTCAAATCGATGTATCTTTATTTTTTCAAATGCAATGCATATAATTTTTTTTCATCATTGTAATCACTATTCACTTTACTTCACTTTTTGTGATTAAAATGATGAAAAAAAAATATATCCATTGGTTTTGAAAAAAATGAAGATGAAGAAATCTCTTCTTTCAATCCATATAAAGCTGATATTGGTTTGTGGAAGGGTTCGCGAAATATAATTAGATCACGTAGTCCCTACAAGTATCATTTGTTTTGTCAAAATGACAAATATTTCGAAAGCTGTTGAATAAAAATATGTGAAAAGTGTGAAATATCATACAGGAAGTTCCAGAGAATTGAAAAACACTACTGAATATAGTGTGTTTCATTTGAAAAATCAAAGTCACCCTCTATTCCTCTTTTGTGGAACACCCGATATATTCGAAAATATTTTTAGTTTTTGATATTCTTGGAGTAATTCAAGTTTGCATCAAAAAAGTTTGCCAAACTTTGACCGTTACGCTTATATCGTCCGCTGCGGCGCTAGTGGGACATCCTGTATATAAATATAAATTATTATGTATTATTTTGTAGAGAGAAAATTCATGGAAACAAGGAGATAATTGAGAGTTGTTGAAAATATATGAAGTTAAATAGAAGTATCACTTTATTTGGGAAGAGTTTTTTAATATAATTCAAGAAAATAAGTGTTAGATTTGTATCAAGAAACCTTAAATAAGTATCTAGTCTCAGATAAATAATAATTAGACATCTTTTTACTGATTTTCACAAGATACCATAACATTTGGCGCCCAACGTGAAGCCTGAATAATGCGAATGGAAACCAGGAGTAGATCGATTGGGGACAAAGTAGTTGAAGAAGATAAGATGCAAGGAATTAGTGAAGAATATGGGATAGGTCGTGAATCAAAGATGGTATTTTTTTTAAGGAAAAATAAGAAAATAATAATAACTCAGAAATAATGCAACTAGAACTAGTAGAATACTCTGAAGAAATGAAGGAGAATTCAGGCACACTGAAAGAAGAAATGAAGGAGAATTTAGAAAGAATGCAGCATAAAATAGGAGAAAACTCCAAAGAGATGAAGGAGAATTCAGGAAGAATAAAAAACGAATAGAAAAGAATGACCAAAAATTGAATAGAACTGAAAAATATTTTAATAAGAAATTAGAAGAAAATACCAAAAGATATCAGAAAAAGTAAAACGTAATTGAGAAGAATGTAAGTAAAGAAGTACACAATAGGATTGAAAGAAACATGAGTGAAATCAAAATTAAATACAGAAACAGAAGGAGCTAATAGAAAAATAAGATGAACGGATAAGTGAACAAAATGAAAAATTGGAAATATGTAATTACAAATAGAGAAAATGAACCATTTATAGAAAGTGTGAATATAGAAGAAGAGATAATGATATTATGAATAGTAAACAATATGAAATGAGAAATAAAATTACAGAAACAAATATATTAAAAAGAAGAAAGAAATAATGATTATGAGGAAATTGATAAAACAAGAAGCGATGGAAATTGGGAAATAATAGAAAATTTGGTAGGTATATAGAAGGGGATGAGGAAAAGTTTGAGAAACCAGAAGGATATTGGAAAAACGGGCAATATGATGATATTGTACAACATGTTTGTAGAAAATTGGGCAAGCAAGAAAAAAGATATTTGAAAAAATTAAGAAAGAAAAGGGGAGAAAGCCCTGTGGCACGAGCTTTGGCGCTCTTGTCCAATCTTAGACAAATCATCTCCGAAAGTATTGGTTTCTCAGAGTTGGGAATTATATCAATGGATTCTATATTCTATATCAATGGATTATTATGATAGAACAACATCATGAAATAAATTGAAATCCTTCTGCATCTTATCTTTATATGACGGCCCAATTTCTGCTACAATTGTTTCAAAACTATCAAGATTAATTCTGAATAATTGAGTAAATGAAATAGCCAGTTTTATTTATGAAACAAATCTAATGTAATCAGTCCAGAAAGAACTCAAACCAGAATACTTATGTGGGAAATCTTAAATAGTGTTACTTAGGAATAACTACCTGTACATTAGTTGGAAATCCCTGTTCTAAATCTTATTAATTAGAGAATGACTCGTAAATTATGCTCGACTTCCTTACATCATTCATTTTCGACTCTTTAACCAAAAAACTGTGCCTATGAACTTAGCGAATCCAAATTTCAAATTGTTTACATGCTTACATCAACCAAACTCTCCAGAAATACTCTTTCAGTTCTGTTTGACATTAATGAGGTTTATGTTTCAAACTGGACCTACCGCAAACAGATAGAACACAGACATATTGAATTCACATTCTGTGAAAACTGTGAAGTACGATGTAGTATTGAAATTTTGAAAAATCATATTTCCGAAAGTATTAGCTTGTTAAAGTTGAGAATAATATCAATGCATTCTTATGATAAAACTGCATCTTAAAAAAAATTTAATTCAAAATTTGTAATGTAGAAACATTTTTTTTTGTTACTCCGAAACCGGACGGTTTTGTCCAATAACGAACTTAACCGAGACATTTAGGTACCAAACCTACTTGAAAATTTCAACTGTTTATAGCTCATTCCGTTCAATAGTTATCGTGTTAACGGACGGCGGCCGGATAGAATCGATATCGACCATGGATTCTCGATCAGTGAGTCGAAACAAGTCGTTTAAGACCATTTTCAGCCAAAAATTCGAAAATTACAGACATTTGGGCAAATTAATATGCACTCTGTTCCGAGGAACAAGAGCGCCAAAAAAAGAAAGAGAAAAGTCTAGTTCAAATAATGATATTGAGTCAATTATAATTTGTTGTTGTAATAATTTCAAATCAATTTATTTTTTAAATTTAAAAATACAAATAGAGTTCTTCTAATTTCGTCTCGCGAACCTGTGACCAAATTTTTTTTTTTTTTATTAATTTCGGGACATCCTGATATTCCCGATGTATAAATGACGTCCGAAGCTCATATCTGCGGATGAGTTCACACCGGTAGCACCTTTCACCTCTTCAAAGACCTTCCTTTTTGTCTAGTCACTGCTTCCTGCGAAGTCAGGAACTTCTGAGGACTTTTGATCGTCATTAAAAGTGAGAAAAAAGCAACATACATTCGGCTGCCGTGAATCCGACAGAAACCCATTCCGAACGTGCACATTCCTAACTGTCCACAACGCGACCCGACCAGGAGAACGGGCCCTAAGGGCCAAAAAAACGCGTAGATTTTCGATCTGAAGAACGCCCCAGGGCCCCAATATCTGCCACTTGATCAGTTCGAGGCTCGAACCTCGATGTTTGTTTTGAATGAAATTACGTAATGAAATCGTAATGGGCTCTCTCGAAATGACACTCATTAATGGACTAACTGGACAGTGTATTACATTCTGTATACGTATACGTATTGGGATGGACCAACCATCGTAATTTGGCGATGAAATACAGCCTGGGTAGCGACGAGATTGAGATGGTTAAGAAGAGTTATCGAAAAATTTTCATATACAATGCTCACCAATTGAAGTGGATTATTCATATTCTCATCAAATGATCCACAACTGATCGTACTGTATACTTTTTGTTGACACTTGAAAGTGGGGACTACTTTTTATATTATATTTATTGTGCAGTCTTTGTACTGACTTCATTGCTGTCGCGAATATTAAGAAATTATTCAGTTGTCATCAAATTATTCCTCTATAGTCTAGTCATCAAGTGCCTTTTGGGTCAAAACGTTTCAGGGTTCTCCGAAAATTATGACTGAGGTGTGATTCGATTCGGAATAATATGTAGATATTTTTTGAGAAAATTCCAGGGCTGCCCGCAAATATTGCAAAAGTTATTAACAATTAAGTGAAAAAAAAGGTGGTTTGGTTTTTTGCATATATCTCAAAAACTATTCGATATTTTTCAAATTTGAAAAAGGTTCAAAAACAAGAGAAAATTTCCTAAAAAAGGTCCTAACTCCCGGAACTATAGGACCAATATTTATAATTTTTCTAGAGGGTTGAAAATACGCCCGAAAACGGTGCGCACTTCGGACCTTTAATAAATATTATTTAAACTGATTAAATATGAATATTAAGAACTAAAATAATTCAAGCGCCTACAGGATAGATCAATGAACAATATTCCGTGGTCGAAAAATTTTTATCGCGAATTTTCAATTAGTTATCCATTAGTTAATTAACAATTTTTTGTAGCTCCAACATTAACATTACAGGTGCGATAATTATTAAACTAATAATCTGAGAATTTTTTTCTTTCGTGGAGCTATTTTTCAAAGGCCTTAGAATATATTCCAGTTGGAAAAATAAAAAAATTGTTAATTTTCGTTTTGTTATTAACTATTTACTAAGGTTAAAAATTATAAAGCTTAGTGAGACATCGAAAAAAACTTTTTTTTTATAATATTAGTATTGATCCGTTTTCCCATGATCAGAAGCTACTTAAAAATGATTTTCAATAATTCAGATCTCTTATTGTTCAAAAAATTGTTATAAATAAATGCGTTGTTTATATGATAATTCAATTTTTTTTTTGGAAACATAATCATTGATGAAAATTATCTTTTAAAAAAAACCGTTTTTTAAAAAAAAATTGTATTTGCTTAGAAATGGATATGTTAATTTACCATTTTTCCACCACTTGTAATTACTATTAAGGAATAATTTTTTGTTAAATCAGTATTTATCTTGGTCTTTGATATTGAGAAAAAATTGATTATTATTTTAATTCTCATTGCTTATTTAATAAACAATTTGTTATAAGCAAATGAATTGTCTCTCTGTATTTCTACTTTAAAAATCAAAAGCAATCATGTATTATTTGAAAAAAAAAAATTAACTTTTTTATTGAACTTTCAATTTTCTGTTCTCCTTCATTTTATTACTCTCACCTGGTTATTTATGATAAATTTTACTATAACTTTTAAACTAACAGAATTGTTGAATGGTATCTTTCTGGGTTTTCTCTCCCAAACTCCCAAAATATCTATCTACAGAATTGTATCTCCACTCAATTGTTTATAACTTTTGCAATTTATGAAATTTCAATTTTGAACTCAATTAAATATTATTATTTATTTACTTGTGGGTTTTGAAAATTGTATAAAAATTAAGTCGAAAAAATTCTTAAAAACCACTGACGTCAGGAGATTTGCGCGACTGTTCCATTGTCTTTTCGCGCCTCATAGTTTGTCGAGCTGAAATCAATATTAGATTGTAAGATGGTGGTCCGAAGTTATGTTGCAAGTTTTAATTGGATCGGATTTGTATATTTTCAGTTATTGCGGAAATAACAACAAAATTTAAGATTTGTATAACTCCGAAACCGTTTGGCCGATTATGCCCATAAGTGAACTTTCCCATTCGGATGCGTAACCTACCCTGAAAATTGAAGTCGCTATCTCTTTTCGTTCAAAAGTGATCATAGCAACGGTCACCCATCCAACTACTGAACTCACCCAAGTCTGCTCGGATCTCCAACAATATAGATCCGATCGTGTTCAAATTCGGAACTTGGCTGTACAGTTAGGTTTTGATGGCTCTCACGAAATCGATATCGCACGGATAATGTCTGAGATGGAAAATTTTTTTCAAATGCTTTTTTATTGAATTTCTTATGATACGATCCTCATAAAACTTCGCAAAAATTTGCGTGTCGGCATTCTACAACTAATTACCAAGTTTCAATTCGATTGGATTTATATTTTTTCAATTAATGAGGAAATAACAACAAAATTTCAGATGGGTATAACTCCAACACCGTTTGACTGATTATGCCTATTTCTAGTGTTTTTCCAATATCCCCAACGATATAGCTTTAGTGAGGGCTGGTTGATGAATATGATGATGATAGCTTTAGTAATAGGATTTGAAGGCTCTCGCAAAATGTCAACAATATCGGACGGATAGTTTCTGAGATACATGATATTTTTTAATAATTTTTTGGGCGCATGTTCTAGGGGAACATCATCCTATCATTTCGTCCAAATGTCTGTAATTTTCGAATTTCGAGCTGAAAATTGGCTAATAGACTAATTCGGACTCCCTGATCACGAATCTGGTGTAAGATTTTTGGGTGCCGCCCGGCCGGCCGGCCGGTTTTCCGGCCGTAGGCACGATAACAGGAGCACCGAAGGTCCTATCGACTTCAAACTTTCAGGGTAGGTTTCTGATCAAAATGCGACGGTTAAGTTCGTTAACGGGCAAAATCGGCCGGACGGTTTAGGAGTTATAGACATTTAAAATTTTGAGGTTATTTCCCTGATATTTCAGGAACTAAAGAAGATGTTGAATCGAAACTTGGTAGTCAGTTCGAGGATATAAACGCGCAACTTTTGGCAAAATTCTGTTATGATCGAAATGTTGGTAATTTTTAAAAAAATATTTCTTTTAATTTTTTCGTGAACTATTCATCAGATTGCAACAAAAACTTGTACTGTCGTCAATTGTAGTATTTTGCAACATTGTGCAAAATTTTGGCTCTATACGATTTCAATTTCTGGAGATATAAGACAAAATGTGTCAAATTTCCTGGGTCTCTCTCAGTATTTTCATCGATTATTATATAATAATCAATAGTATTAAGGTATTCAACATGATACTGCTTTTTTTCTTTACTGGTCAGTACGGGCCACAAGGAAGATGAACATGCGCCCAATAGCTCCTGTCCACAGGGCTTGAACCAATTTTTTTTTAATTTTCCAGTGATATGATCCTCATGAATAAGTATTTGCGTCGGCATTCTACAACTATTTCTAAAAATTACTTGGTTGGTCAGTGTTATCAACTGCGAAACGATTGATGTGCGCGCTTTCTCGATGCAGAAAGCTCTGTTTAATATGCGAACACTGTTCAAGAGAGCTTTCCATTTTTTCTGTACACTCCTTCGTAAACGCAAGTGACTCGAAAAGTGACAACGAAATTAAACGGTATGTTAATCACGCTCGATAAAAATCACACATCTGTGTGTGTGTGCTATGCGAGAGACCCAGCTTACTCGACTTATGTAAATGGTCATTGAACTGAAGAGTTAAAATGCACGGCAGTCGCCATATGGTCTGTATATAATGCACACAAGGTATAGTAAACTCTTGTTATTTTGCACATTATTTAATCTGAATAAAAGACGGACACCCGTGGAATGTCCAATTGTGATAATGGAGTTGTAGACCCGGAGTACATACCTGACTCTTGAGGATGTTGGGAATCTGGATAGATAAGGTCGGGCCACATGTTGGGTTATGTCGTCTGACAGAAATTAGTGTCGATTATTTTTATCGGACATCGAAGAAGGTAATTGCTTCAGTATGTTCGTGTTGCTGCGAATGTTGTTTTCCACGTAGCTGTTTGACTGTTACAACTGATTGAGAATGAGTCGTAGAAGTTGCATTTCTTCTGTTACCGATTTATTCAAATTAGTTCAATCGCTTAACTTCGATCACTTTTTCTAGTTAGTCGAATTACATGCGTTATGTGAAAGCAAGAAACCTATGTGTGATATGGATTTCAACCAGAAGGTGTGATTCGATGACCTGTTTCTATTTAGATTAGATTATATTTTAGGAGGGGCGATAAGGCCATGTAGACCTCGCAAATATTTTGAACTGAAGATCTATTGTGCTATCCCTCGCTGTTTACCAGTCCGGCAGTAAAGTCTCGAAGAACTTCACCGTCTTCCTGGGTACTACATCAATCACCTGTTTCGGTTTCAGGAGCCACGTGTCAAGGTGTTGTAGCCTTTTCAGATGGACAGCTTCACAGTCTAAAAGCTAGTGTTCGGCTGTTTCAATGGCTTCTCGACAAAAGTGACGGCTATCATAGGGAACCTTTTTTGCGGGCTCATAGAAACTTTCTGATCCATCTGAGTAGAAGAGGAATAACTTGGCCTGTCTTTGTTCCCTTTACCGTCCTCAAGATCGCAAGCTTCCTCTTTTCTTCCCATTAAATAACTGCCATCGATTCATGGCTGGCTGGGAAACCACAAAATGGACCTGGACCAACGAATGGGGTTATCTCCTTCCTCTGTCCGTTGATCTGCTATTTCGTTACCATGCAACACAGAGTGACCAGGAACCCAAATAAGGTTGACCTGATTATTATCTTCGAGTACGCTAAGTTCATCTTCCATTCCCAGACTATCTTTGACCGAACTAACGACGAGTCAAGTGTTAGTATAGGGCTGCTCCGCTGTCAGATATTAAAGAGCCAGGGGTCAGCAGACAACACATATTTTAGGAAAGTCTAAAATTTCCCCAGTTAGTCTATGGTACCTACCGGGTGTAAGAATGTGTATTCTTCCGCCGTGGTACCTACCATATATAAAATGGTGGATAGCTAAGCCCAGTCGTGGTGGCTTCAGAGTCCCTCAGGTATGATAGGTGTGATAATTTAAACTAAAACTAAAAATGTATTTCAGAAAAGCTGCCGTTTCTTCAGTGAATTAATAGTTATTTATAATGTGACTGTTAAAAGTGAAGTTTTATTTTGCGAGTGAAAAAGTTTGTGAAACGAGCGCAGCGAATTGAACAATTTCACGAACAAAATAAAATCAATTTTAACAAAAATATCATACAATGTTTTTGTCTAACTGCCCTATTTTGATAATAAAATAGGCGAATTTGGAATGACATTAAAATTCAAATTGCATTTTAATATTCAAATTATCACCAGGTTGTTGTGAATGGCAAACGTTACCAACGCTATAGTTACTAACAAATGCTTGTTTACAAATAAAAAAGACGCTGTCATTTAAATTGCGTTCTTGTCCAATTTTTGTCTTTGGTTCTTGACTGCTTAATATGTTCGTCGATAGTGGAATAATTGAAAGTGTTGATTTGGTTGTTCCTGAGTATATAGAAGAGTCTGCAAGAAGAGCAACTTTGGAACTCCTACCGAAAAAATCAGCCCTGCAGTACGACATTACATATACCAATTTCCGAGCCGGGCGTAAATTGAAAAATGTAGAAGAGAACAGAGCTTATCAACTTTGTGGAGCAAATGTTCAATGATCAAGTCAAGCGCCCTTGTTAAAAATGGTGTTGATGTTAGTAAATATTTCAAGTATATTTAAAACAAAAAATTGGTTCAAGCACTGACGTGAAGTCAGGAGCTTTTGCGCGTATGTTCTATTGTCTATTCTCCTGTATTGAACACTCTTAATCGAATTTACCATGGTGAATTCGATTAAGAGTGTCCAATACAGGAGAATAGACAATAGAATTCACCATGGTAAATTCGATTAAAAGTGTCCAATACAGGAGAATAGACAATAGAACATACGCGCAAAAGCTCCTGACTTCACGTCAGTGCTTGAACCAATTTTTTTTTCGTGAAGTCAGGATAGAAAGCAATGATGAAAAAATTAACACATTAACACATTATTGTCTACCTTCAATTCTTCTTTAGGAGAAGAATACATAATTATTCTTGAAAAATATTACTGGAATTAATGTCATATTTAAATAATCAAAGTAAAGAAAATTATAAGTTTAGTTACTAACATATTGAATGAAATTCAATTCAAAGTAATATTCAATTACTTATTCTTAACCAATAAAGATATATATATACCATCCTCACGAAATTCTGCAAGAATTTTCGCGTTGGCATTCTACAACTAATAACCATGTTAGAATTCAATCGGTTTTGTATTCTTCGAGTTAATGAGGAACAAAAAACAACCAAATTTCAGAAAACTTCAGATGGCTATAACTCTAAAACCGTTTGGACGATTATGCTCATAAACGAAATCAAATGTCGCATTCAGGTGCACAACCTAACCTGAAATTTTCAAGCTGCTATCTCTTTCCGTTCTCAGGTTATCGTGACAACAAAAGTATTTTTTAATAATTTTTTAATAATTTTCTAGCGATACGATTCTCACAAAATTTCAAAAACGTGCTCAGGTCTATATTCTACAACTATTCACCAAGTTTAAATTCGATCGGATTTATTTTGGTCGAAAACAAAATTATTACTCGGAAACCATTGGGCCGATTATACCCATTAACGAACTTGTCCGTCGTATTGGGATGCGCCACCTACCCTGAAAATTTCAAGTCGCTAGCTATTTCCGTTCTCAAGTTATCGTGGCAACGGCCGGACGGCACCACAGAATTAAATTTCACATTTGGGCAAAACTATAATGCGATGTTCCCCAGAACATACGCGCAAAAAGTGAAGGATATCGTCCCAAAATATCAAAAATTCTCACACATGAACAAGTTGAAAAGTTTATAAACGAGGCACCAGATGAGAAATACTTGATGGTTAAGGTTGCAACTATTTTCGGATTATTTGGAGCCAGTCGGCGTGAAGAATTGTGTAATTTATCAGTAGAAGATATCGAAATAACAAATAAGTCATTGGCAATAAAACACAAAACGAAAGTCAGTCGTTCTTTCTGTATTATTGGGAAGTATGTTGACTATTTCAGTAAGTACATTGCACGGCGCCCATATGTTATCAAACATCGTCGTTTTTGGGCGCATGTTCTAGGGGAACATCGTCCTATCATTTCGTCCAAATGTCTGTAATTTTCGAATTTCGAGCTGAAAATTGGCTAATAGACTAATTCGGACTCCCTGATCACGAATCCGGTGTCAGATTTTTGGGTGCCGTCCGGCCGGCCTTCCGGCCGTAGGCACGATAACAGGAGCACCGAAGGTCCTATCGACTTCAAACTTTCAGGGTAGGTTTCTGATCAAAATGCGACGGTTAAGTTCGTTAACGGGCAAAATCGGCCGGACGGTTTAGAAGTTATAGACATTTCAAATTTTGAGGTTATTTCCCTGATATTTCAGGAACTAAAGAAGATGTTGAATCGAAACTTGGTAGTCAGTTGGAGGATATAAACGCGCAACTTTTGGCAAAATTCTGTTATGATCGAAATGTTGGTAACTTTTAAAAAAATATTTCTTTTAATTTTTTCGAAAAAAAAATTTTTTTTTCGTGAACTATTCATCAGATTGCAACAAAAACTTGTACTAACGTCAATTGTAGTATTTTGCAACATTGTGCAAAATTTTGGCTCTATACGATTTCAATTTCTGGAGATATAAGACAAAATGTGTCAAATTTCCTGGGTTTCTCTCAGTATTTTCATCGATTATTCTATGAACTCTTTGAATTCCACCGAAAACAAATTCAAAGACATAAACATAAAGAATCAAGTCATAGTTTAGACGTCGAAAGAAGGACGATGTTGATCGACTTGAAAAGGTACCTATTTCAAGAAATGCAATAATGAAATGCTTAATTTATGGATATAATATTATCTAAGTATTGTTGGGATCGGGCAGTTGGAAAATTTTTTAATAAAAAAATTTGTACCGACGTTAAATCAAGCATTCTACACGAGTGTGCAAAATTTCAGTTCGATACGATCTCAATTCCAGAAGATATTGCTTAAAATTCACATTCCAGCGTGTTTTGACGTTCTATGGTCACAGAAAATCGTCACAAAAATCTATTTACCTCATTTGACGGCTGTTTGTCAAATCAATTAATTCCAATAATTGATGTCAGATTTCCTACATACCAAGTTCAAACACATTTTATTATATGGAAAACACTTATTATGATCACGTTCTACAGGAATTGATACTAAATAGAAGCTAGATGAAGATTATTGTAATGGAAAATTTGTGTTCCAGAATAATATTAAGGTATTCAACATGATACTGCTTTGTTTCTTTACTGGTGAGTACGGGCCACAAGGAAGATGAACATGCGCCCAATAGCTCCTGTCCACAGGGCTTGAACCAATTTTTTCTTGAAATACATGAATAATAAATGCACTGCCAATCCAGTTGGTATAAATACATTTGAGAAAATGCCCTGTACGTATTTATATGTGTTTCCATAAAGATGCTGCCACATATCAAACACCTGGTGAAACAATCGATCTATTACGTAGTTGGGTGTATGTGTAATCTCGAGTAATAGTCCGGTCCAATGGCCACTTCTCTGAACCGCGTTAGATTTCATTGTGAAAGATTGATGGAAAATTTGCTCGCGGTGTTCATATAAACGAGATAGAATCCCATAGTTGTAGGTAACATGTATTGCATCTGGAATAAATTTCAACCCAATATGTCACGTATTCTGTGTTATATTTGGCCGCAAAACTGTTATCTTAATTGAAAACTCCGTTACATTATGGATAAGAAATAATTGACCTTTGTTTGGAGTTTGCAGCGTTTTGGATATTATAACTTATTTTAATTAGTACATGTAGAGTACAGGGTGTCCCTTTTCGCAAGTTTTACGGGGTTTGCTAGGTGCCATAGTTTATATCCTACCAGGCATGTTGAAAATATATCATTTTCAGAGATCGCCTGTAAGGCGAAATATATTTGATAAGTTGAAACGGATATTAATAGATATTTTAACGTAGAATCCGTACTGAATGTTGACAGTTTTAGAGATATGTCTTAAACGATTTGGTTGGACTCACTGATCAATAATGCGTGGTTAAAATCGATTCTGTCCGGCCGGTCGTTAACACGATAACCCTTGAACGGAATGAGCTAGAACATTGAAATTTTCAGAGTAGAGTTGGGACATCGGCTATCGGCTAAGTTCGTTATTGGGCAAAATCAGCCAGGTCGTTTAGGAATAACAAAAAAATTTTGTTTTACATCACAAATTTCAAATTCAATTTTTTCTAGAGTCAGCTTCACAATAAGAATCCATTGATTTCGTTTTCAACTCTAACGAGCTAATATTTTCCGAGATATGATTTTTCAAAATTTCAATATACATCATAATAAAAAATTTAATGCTTGTGGCTTTTACTTGATGCAAATCCATATATACATCATAATTCTGTTTCCACAGAATGCGAATTCTACCTGTCTGTGTTCTATCTGTGTTCACTGTTCAAGCATGTCATCTTCCATGTGTTATTATTAATATTTATCAAACTATTCCACTATACGATGAATGCATTGAATGCAGTCTTCTCAGTTGCTGAGTCTCAGCGCATCTAGTCCTTGGCATTAAGCATGAGCTATATAAAACCTATAATTCCATAAATAACAATACAAGATATCACGTGATTAACGATAAACATTCGATATCACAATTCTATTCTTAGTAGAAATTGAAACTTGACTAAAGGAAACCTTAGTTGTGTGCAATTTTATACTATCTACGTTTATCTTCCGAATCCTATCAAGTTCAGAAGCATCATGGCGATTCTTTAAACCTAATTACTAATCCTTTCACCACGAGAAAATCTATTTTAATTCATTCATTTCATTAAAACTATATACCTGGTGCTCTATTAACATTGATTAAAATATATAGGATTTTTCCAAAGGTATAAGTGTAGATTATCTGTACACTTAATTCAGGAAATCATTTTCATAACAACGTTGTTTGGCTAATAGAAAATACCAAATGTCCGAGTGTACCATGGATGCAATATTGTCAATTATCTCTGTATTTCGAGGTTTTCAAATTTCAATATTCAACAATATTAATGAAGTTAATCGTAATTAATAATCGAAATTATTTCCTTAAAATTTGAATGAGAAATCAAAAAAATTATTTTTATTGAAGAAGACATGGATGAACAATTTTTCCCGTGAAAATATCCATTATAGTGTTAGTACAGACGTCAGTGGTGATAACGTGAACAAAATGTCATTCAAATTCCTCCAGCTGTGTGATAACAATTAATGACCCTCATTTTTGGTGAGTGCCTATCAAGTCGTCCAAATGTCTGTAATTTTCGAATATTTGGCCGAGAATGATCTCAAACGATTAGTTTCGACTTACTGATGAAGAATCCGAGCTCAAAATTGATTATGTCCGGCCGTCAGCACGATTACGATCGAACGCAATAAATTAGAGAGTTGAGATTTTCAGAGTAGGTTTGGAATCCAAATGACCCGGCTATGTTTGTTGATGGACAAATTTTGTTTCCCCAATAACTCGAAAATTACTGATCTGATCTAATTAAACCGCGGTAGTTAGTTGAAAATACCGACACTTAGACTCATGCAAAATTTTGTGAAGATTGTAAGAGTGGAAAATTAAAAAAAAAATTTAAAAAATTTTGTATCTCAGAAACTGTTCGTTAGATATCGCTGAAATTCTGCGATAGCCTTGAAATCCTTATTTTACAGTAAAGTTCCAGATTTGAACTCGGTCGTATCTATATTGGTTTGCTTCCTTTTTTCTGTAAAGCATAGCTTCAATTCAACATTCATATCTTCGTTACTTGGAATCCTAGAAAACCGAAATTTCGGGTATGAATTATCAATATCCCGTGTATCATTTACGTTCAATGACATACCTCCCTAATTATACAGGATTGTTCAAAATCCGAGGATTTTCTGAGACATACCGAGACATTGTAAAGGCAATAATTATACAAAAATGAAGTTTTGATGAAATTGTTTATTATTCAGGTACAATGCGATCAAATCGTAGCAAGAACATGCAGAATGTTTAATCCTGAATATAAGTCTTGTTAGGCCTAAATCTTATTATGCACTTCTGGTGAAAGCATGAGGATTTGCGTTAAAATTAGTTAATACATTTAATATGTTTTCTTATTTTGATATATCCATAAAGGATGGAATTATCCTGCCATCCTACAAATTTCTATTGTTCATTGGTTCTAAGTCAGGATACATTTCATTAAACATTCTGATTGTTCTAGCTACAATTTGATCGCATTGGCCGTGAAGAATAAACAATTTAATTAAAACTCCATTTGCATAATTATTGCCTTCCTTTTGAATCATTTTTCAATATACTCTCCGTTAATAAATTCAACAATACTTCACAGTCGATGCCGATTGTTCAATTATTATATTTATATGTTGTAAGACATTTCATGGATACCTAATACAAAATGCAGCTCAATATTCCTATAGGCATGAATACTTGCTTTTAATTCGAAAATCTTACAATTTAGGTATAAGAATATGTTATATCGTTTGATCGGAAATATTCTATTTCAATGCATCTTATGATATACATGTCAATCCGTTTGAAAACACGCACTTTTTATCGTTTAAGTATGCCTTGGAAACGCCTCGGATTTTGAACAACCCTGTATGATTAGAGACGTATGTTATTATACGTAATTGATACACGGGATATTGGTTATAGATACCCGAAATTTCGGCTTTATAGGATACAAGGTAATGAAATGCTGAATGTTGAATTGGAGCTGCTTTGCACAAAAAGGGAAGTAAATCAATTAATTACTCGAAAACCGCTAGAGATAGGAGGAGAAAGTTGATACAGAATTAATCAGAAGGCTACGACGAATCCAAAAAAGCAATAATATATATGATGTTCCATTTGAAATATAAGAGTTATTAGTACTTTTGGATATAAGCGGCAAGACTGCAGTGCTGATAATATTCTAGATCGATAAAGCAGTTCCTAGCCAAGAAACGAAATTTTCAATAAAATTGTAAGTCCCGTTCTCTGTAAAAGTCCAGTGTACCATCGACCGTGGCTCACAATGTATAGCAAATCTTGGTGAACAGATAGGATTCTGGAACCAGTCTCGCAAGTTACAAACAATGTATGGAAAATAGTTAGCTATAAAAGATTTTTGATACGAAAGACTCGATGTCAAATTCCCGAACAAATAAGTATGGTTCAAAGTAAAAATATCTAATGAAAACTCCAACGATTTGATAAATGCGCATCCAAAACTTCATTGTTGGGCATAATCAGCCAAACAGTGTCGGAGTTATACTCATCTTAAATATCTCAATAACTCAAAATATACTAATCTGACCCAATTAAAACTTGGTAAATACTTCTAGAAAGCCGACGCCGCTAATTTTCGCGAAATTAAATGAGTATCGTATCAGTGGAAAAAAAATTAAAACAATGTTTTCTTCAAAAATGTTATTCATTGCATTAACTCTTATCTTCTTTTATGAGTAGCACGTTTCATCAACATCATTCATTCGCATTGCAATTCAATTTCGATTACATTTATGAATTTATTCAAGATAGTCGTATCTGTTGCTCAAACATTCAATCGTTAATATATTAGTAGTTATCCTTACCAATTTAGATAACATTACTTAAACTATACAATAGCTTCTATCGATTATAAATATCTGAAAACTATCGATATAACAGAATATTTTTCCTTCAACAATATGATACGAGGAATCACTATAAACGATATACTTCAGAAATGGAATAGAAGAAGGGGCACAAAAAGATACTGTACCTACTTGCCTTCAAGTGCCCCCTTCTGTATTCCTCAATTTTTTCACCTTTTCACCCATATTTTTTTTATAACTCCAGAACTACTAACCGTGAAAGTTTGCGGTTAAAAATTCAGTGATAATCTTATGAGCTAATCATCTGATATGACCGAATGTAATATTCCACCAGCATATTCATATCGATATAAAATTAACGGTAAGGATCATGCACAATTATTTTAGTGCCCAGTTCACTCCCCTTTCGGTAATAAGTTTTGAGAATAGACTTTATTCCAGATTTCACGTATATTATGAAATGTCCTCTAACAAATGTTGTTAATTTCCCTATATAAAAATTTAACCGCATTATTGTGTTAAGGGTACGGGCGTTAGGAAAATGAAATGAAAATTTTAAATTATTGGTATGTATATTCAGACACAAATAGGCATAATTTTGAATAGAAAATAATGAAACTTTCAGTATAAAATTTGCAGTACTCTTTTAACTATTCTCAACCCGAGGACAACCGTAGAAATTCGAAAACAATAATATAATTTCAGACAAAGCTTCACAACAATAATACATATTCATACTTTCTTATTCATTTACTTATTTTATATTTCTATTTATTCAAACATCTTACAAATACAAGGTTCTTATATTAAGGGGCTAATAAAATAAAACAATCTTACTCTGATTGTACACATTATAGCCAATGGCTGATAGTTTATTCATGGAGATCAATGCATTAAGTTAAAGAAAATCCAATTCATCCAATTTGAACTGAACAATGGATAAACTTAGATTTACATCGACTGAAAGCCCCCATCATTAAAAAGAGAATTTGGGGAAGCACCTGACGTGAGTAAACTTGATAACTAGTTGTAGAATACCGACATTAAGACGTATGTGAAATTTTGGGAGGTTCGTATCACTAAAGAATTAAAAAAAAAATATTATTTATCTCACGATAACTTGAGAAGAGAAAGAGATAGCGACTTGCAATTCTTAGGGTAGGTTGCGCATCCGAATGCGACATTTGAGTTTGTTGATAGGCATAATCGGCCAAACGGTTTTGGAGTTATACCTATCTCAAAATTTTGTTGTTATTTACTCAATAACTCAAAAAATATGAAACCGATCCAATTCAAACATGGAAGTTAATTGTATAATGCCGATGCGCAAATTTTTGCGAAATTTTGTGAGTAGTTTATTATCAGCAGAAAATTTTAAAAAATCCTTGAAAATCATTTAAAAAAATTCTGTATAACCGAAATCACTGAAATTTTGCGAGAGCCTTCAAAACCTAACCGTACAACCGAGTTCCACACACAATCGGTTCCATATTGTTGGAGATCCGAGCAGCGTTCGGTGAGTTCAGTAGCTGGATGGGCGAACGTTGCCACGATAACTTTCGAACGGAAGTAGGTAGCGACTTGCAATTTACAGGGTAGATTGCGCATCCGAATGGGACTGTTACGCTCGTTATTGGGCATAATCGGCCCAATGGTAACAGTTATACTCAGTGGAATATCATTTTCTCGATATATCAGAAAATACAGATCTGATCGAATTGAAGCTTGGTAAATAGTTGTGGAATACCGACATAAAGAAGTATGTGAAATTTTATGAGGATTGTATCCCTAGAAAATAAAAAAAAATGGGTTCAAGCCCTGTGGACAGGAGCTTTCTGGCGCTCTAGTTCAAACAGACAAATTATATCTGGTATTGGTTTCTCAGAGTTGTGAATTATATCAATGTTTTCATATGATAGAACTGCATCATAAAGGAAATTCAATTCAAATAATAGTTTATTTATCAAGATTAAATGAGCAATCATGAGAATGAGAACTGCACCACATTTTCAAATTTTTTTTTTTACACTTTGCGGTAATCTGGTCAATACAAAACTTCACATGCGTATAAAGGTCATGATTCTACAATTTGGTGCTAAATTTCAGATAGATCGAGTGATCGGTTTCAGAAATATTCATAAAAAATATTTTTACTAAAATCGGCCATAACTCCGAAACCCCTTGATGGTTTTCGCCCATTAACGAACTTGTCCGAGATATTTACGCTCCAAAACCACCTTGCAATTTTCAATCCGCTAACTCCTTTCGTTCGAGAGTTATCGTGCCTACGGCCGGTCGGCCGGCCGGAGAGAATCGATTTCGCACTCGGATTCTTGATCAGTGAGTCGAATAAAAATCATTTGAGACCATTTTCAGCCAAAAATTCCAAAATTACAGACACTTGGGCAAATTGATAAGCACTCTGTTCCGAGGAACTAGAGCGCCAAAAAAAACAAGTTTCGTATGACAATTGCCCAAAACAGGTTTAAAGTACCTACAAATAGTAGGTATTCCATAAAACATGTATAAAAGAAGATAAGTAATAAAAAATTACCTTGTAATCGATCAAACATTTCCTGATCTACGTTTACCAAATTTTCTCCTCTCTCGAACTACAGAATTGTGCTTTCAATATTTACGTAATATTTTCAAACATTTTCGGGTGAGGTCCCCGTTGCATCGCTAAAATACGAGTATTTCAACCCCAATATTCTTGAAGTTACAATATTCCCTTCTGTGAAGTTGACTTTATGACAATTCATACATAGAATATACATAGAATAATTATATCAATCTGTGAAATACGATTTACATTGAAATTTTGAAAAATCATATCTCCGAAAGTATTAGCTTGTTAGAGTTGAAAATGATATGAATGGATTCTCATGATAAAACTGCTCATTAAAAAAAATTTAATTTGGAATTTGTTCTGTAAAAAAAAATTTTTTTTTGTTACTCCGAAACCATCTGTCCGATTTTGCCCAATAACGAACTTAGCCGAGATATTTATCCCCCAAACCTACTCTGAAAATTTCAACTCTCTAGCTCTTTCCGTTCGAGAGTTATCGTGCCTACGGCCGGACAGAATGAATTTCGACCACGGATTCTTGATCAGTGAGTCGAACCAAATCGTTTAAGACCATTTTCATCGAAATATTCGAAAATTACAGACATTTGGGCAAATTGATAAGCACTCAGTTCCGAGGAACTAGAGCGCCAAAAAAATATGAAATTATATTATGTCTCACGATAGCGAAATGGCGAAATTGCAATTTTCAGGGTAGGTCAAATGGTTTTGGAGTTATAAACATCTGAATTTTTGTTATTTCCTCTATAACTCAAAATATACAAATCCGATCCAATTAAAACTCGGTAATTACTTGTAGAATGCTGACGCGCAAATTTTCTCCGAATTTCGTGAATACAGTATCTTTAGAGGTAGGTTCGTAGATCATTAGATATTTGAAGATAGACGATATAATACATATATTATGTCAGAATAAAAAATTCTGTTATCATAGATGATTCTCCAATAAATTTCTTATCGAATAAACCTTGTATCGCTAAAACAACCCAATTCGAGAGATGCGACACTTTCTTGTTTCTAAATATCAGTTTATTAATCACTTAAAAATTATATTTTCTCTGCGAATATAATGTTCTCGTTCGTGAAGGAGACCGACATTCGTTCAGGCCAATTTCGAAGAAACTAATAGTTTTTCGAGCTTTACTTATAATTCGATAATTATAGACAAAAAGTAGATCACCTTCAATACTTCGATTCCAGAAGTACAAAATTTGTTCCAGTTGGCTGTCACAGTGACAAGTCATTTATAATTGAAGAAGAAAGTGTTTTGTCGAATTTTTAAAGTGTAACGAATTGGCGATTCAGCCACCATGAAATGACAATTTCTAAAATTTCACTTTCTAATAGATAACTAATTGCGCACAGTGAGGAGAACCGTATAGTAAACATGGGATAGTTGGCCACCTTCTTGATATGGGCGATTAAAATACCGAAGATAAGCATTTAATAATGTTACACTTCAGTGTTAATTTGTCTACTAATGAATGAACAAAGTAATCAGGATAATTCAATAATATTTTTTTTATTCTTTTAGTTATGAACAAAGTAAAAAAGTCTTATATAGATTGGGATAGGTGTCTCCTGTGTGGCTTATGATGATATTTTGACTAGTGGGATAGTTGCTCTAAGGAAAAATTTAAGAGCATTCTGATATTCTTAAGTGTTGGTTAGGGAAATTTCCATAAATTCTTAGCCAACGATTGTAAAATGGTGACTTGAAGGAATGTGGGGAATTTCAGGGAATTCTGACCTATAGTTTCTGACATCATTTTTTTTAAGAAACAAAATTTTTTATTTTTCTACTAGTGATACGACATTCACGATATTTCGTGAAAATTAGAGCATCGCCATTCTACAAGTAACTGCGAAGTGTGAATTGAATCTGATTTGTTCATTTTGTGTTATTGAGGAAATAACAACGAAATTTAAGATGGGTATAACTCCGAAACCGTTTGGCCGATTATACCCAAGAACGAACTTAACTGTACCATCGATGTCGCTATCGAAGGCTCTCACTAAATTTCAGCGATATCGGATTCGATATCAATGATTTTTTTAAAATTTTCTAGTGGCACGATCCTAACTGAATTTCGCAAATACAACTAGTTACCATGTTTGACTTGGATCGTATTTTTTGCGTTATTGAGGAAATTTCAGATGGGTATAATTCCAAAACCGTTGAGTCGATTATCCGCATTCTGGTGCGCAACCTACCCTGAAAATTGCAAGTCGCTATCTATTTCCGCTCTCAAGTTATCATGAGATACATAGTATTTTTTAATGTTTTTTTTTTATTTTCTAATTTTCTAATCGTTACGAAATTTCACATACGCCTTTGTGTCGGTATTCTACAACTAGTTACCAAGTTTCAATCCGATCGGATCTGTTTTGTTTGAAAAGCAAATTAGTAGGTACTCGGAAACCGTTTGGCCGATTATGCCCATTAACGGACTGCGGATGTTCCACCTACCCTGAAAATCACAAGTCGCTATCTCTTTCCTTTCGAAAGATATCGTGGCAACGACCGGCCGGACAGAATCAAATATGACCTCGAATTCTTCATCAGGTAGTCGAACTTAATCGTTTGAGACCATTTTCGGCAAAAAATTCGAAAAAAACAGACATTTGGGCAAAATGATAGCAGATTGTTATCCAGAACATGCGTGTAAAAATTTAGAATTTATAGAAGTGCATTGAAAAGTGATTCGGATAGTACTCGATACGATCTTCAAAATTAGGTATCGCAACACCCCTCATCTCTATTCTAAATCATGGGGTTGTGCTCATCCTCGTTAGGGGGTTGAAGTTACGGGGATGAAAAAAGCAGAAACGTTCTTCCCCATCGAATCAGAAATTGACATGTACGAGCGATTTTCCACATTTTCATTTTAAAGTCGGAAAATCAGGTGTTAAGTTTCCGTTGGACCACCTTGTATGTTGTTGCTGCGCAATTCCAAAGTTAGATATATTATTCGATCAAATGTGAAAGCAAAAATTAAAGAATCTTGAACAACATATTCATAGAACACCATCAGTATTTATTTGAAGGAGGAGAGAGAACAGGTAACCACTATATTTTGATATTCATATTCAGTTCAAAACTATCACACATTGTTATAAAGCCACACATTGCCTATCAGATTAATGACGTTGTAAGGTTCAACGCTCTCGTCTAATAAATTTATCGACATTGTAGCTAATTTATTATTCTTCAAATCTACCTTTTAAGGCTTGTATGCGGAAGAAATATCCTATCTTATGAATTTTATTGCCTGCTTTGATAGCTTCGGGTAGATCTCAAATAACGAGTCGATAGTCTTCAATTTGGAAATTGATTGATAATAACAGCATTTTATACCGAAGAGGAATAGAGTTTATGATTATTCTATTACTTTTCCGATTACTCCGATAATGGCGGATGGAAATGATTGAAGTTATGACCTATGCGATGGCATAAGAATTTTGGTGTTTATAACCTGCGAATTAGTCCATCTGGTTTCTACCAAAAACTTGTTATGGTAAATTATTTTCCCATAGTAAACTATTAATGAGAGGTTAACTTTAGTCAACCTTTTATGAAAAATGTGGGAAAACTTTGAAAAATCATATCTCCGAAAGTATTAGTTTCTCAGAGTTGTGAATGATATCAATGGATTCTTATGATAGAACTGCATCTTAAAAAATTGAATTCAAAACGTACGTCTATGACTCACCTCATATGTTGGATTTATATACATCAGCAATTATAATTGAAGCATTCTATGAAATCATAAAATTATACGATTGAAATTTTGAAAAATCATATCTCCGAAAGTTTTAGTTTGTTAGAGTTTAGAATTATGTCAATGTTTTCTTATGTTGAAACTGCATCTTAAAAAAAATATAATTTAAAATTTGAAATGTAAAAAAAAATTCTTCTTGGCTCATTTTGCCCAATACCGAACTTAACCGAGATATTTATCTTCCAAACCTACTAAAAAAATTTCAACTGTCTAGCTCTTTCCGTTCGAGAGCTATCATATTAGCGGCCGGACGGCCTTAGAGAATCGATTTTGATCACGAATTCTTGATCATTGAGTCGAACCAAGACGTTTGAGACCATTTTCAGCCGAAAATTCGAAAATTACAGACATTTGGACTAATTGATAAGCACTCTGTGCTGAAGAACTAGGGCGCCAAAGATTAAGTACGGAAAAAGCGCCGTCCAGTAATTTTTTCCGAAATATTGCGACATTCACCCCCAAGCGATTTATTTCGATCGGTTACGTTTAAATAGAGGTGGAGTTTAACATGTCAAATGTGTAGAATCAAGCAACAATCTGAAATTGACTCGAAAAATTCCTGATTTTTTGACGCTCTTGTTCCTCGAAACAGAATGCTCATCAATTTGCCCAAATGTCTGTAATTTTAGTCTGAAAAATGGTCTTAAACATTTTGGTTCCGTGGTCCAAATCAATTCTGTCCGTCTGGCCGTCCGGTCGTTAACACGATAACTATAGAATAGAATAAGCTAAACAGCTGAAATTTTTAGAGTAGGTTTGGGAAATAAATATCTCGGTTAAGTTAGTTATTGGGCAAAATTTGGAGATAACGAAAAAAATTTTTTTTTACATTACAAATTTCAAATTCAATTTTTAAGATGCAGATTCTTCATAAGAATCCATTGATATCATTCTTAACTCAAACAAACTAATACTTCCGGAGATACGATTTTTCAAAATTTCAATAATTTATCGTAATTTTATTTCATAGAATGCTCTATGACGGAGGTTACACGGTCAATCTGCTTCAGTTTGACATCAATCATGGATTGATGTCAGATTGATGCCAGATTGATACCAGATTAAACGTGTAATCTCCACCTAATTATAATTCGCTGATGTATGTAAATCTAACATATGAGGGGAGCCACATGCCTACGTTTTGAATTTAATTTTTTATAAAGCAGTTCTATCATAAGAATCGATTGATATCATTCCCAACTCTGAGAAACCAATACTTTCGGAGATATGATTTGTCAAAGTTTGAATAATTACTCGCTAGTACATTGACAAGGGTGCCAAAGTCCCTGTCCACAAAACTAACCCACTTTTCTACGATCAGTAGTTAAAAAGGTAGAGATTCGCTAGAAAAAATTCATTAGATTTATAAAGGGATTGTTACGACGAATCCAAAATTTTTATCATCACTAATTTTTCATGAAATTTGGTTTATAAATACTAATTTTGTTTTGTCTGATAACGAAAAAACTTTCGAGCGTTTTGAGATATTATTTTCTCGATATAGCTTCAGAATCGTGCAGAAAAACAAATTCTAACCACATCATTGAGAAATATAATTAGGACTGTCTTTGGAAACCTGTAAAACACCCTACTTAAATTCTTATCTAATGTTTTACTAGAAGTGAAGGTAAGGATGAGTTCCTACGTAACACACAGGTTTGGATGAAATTCTTATACCTTAGCTCATTAGATTTTACAAGTAAAATCACACTGCAAATATGTGGAAGAGTGTTACTGTGGCCCTGAAACTACCCGGATATGAATCCCATCGATAATGTTGACGGGTGGCTCAAGGGACATTTGAGACTGGAAACCTATTATATCTGAGTTTTGATTACTGAAAAATTATCTGAATTCGCCATTACAATGATGAATTAATAAAAATTGCATTAAAAGCATTAAACGTTTTAAAGGCTTCACTTAAATCCAAGTATTTTGAATTATGATGAATATTAATTTTGTACATACTCTAGCCATTTGATATGGTTCCAATATTATTTTACTCTACTATTATATTCAATTTTATTATGTTATCAACAGAGGTAATAAATAATCTTACTTCATTCCTTTTTTCTCAATAAAATAATCATAATGAATTAAAGCCTTTTGCTTTTTTCAATAGTGAGTTCACATTTCAACACTAGCCATATTTAGAGTTTGACCTCCCAATTATGTGTGTATATTCCTATAGATAATCTTCTGAACATGCCAACTATATTTACATTTGCTATCTTTACAACCTACTTCAACGGAACAAATATTATTTGTAGGTGAGCGTATTGTTTGTTTAGAAGATATTTACGTCACTTTTTTTTTGTTTTCCGGGGATATTCTCATTTATGTTTGCTCGAACAAATTCTTGAGTTAATATAATGTACCTTGAGAAATCGATGGATAATCGTTTGGAACTGAATATTTGACCGGTTGATATTTGTGAGGAAAATTCGCCATTGGGAAGCTGATCGATGAATTTTATGTATACCAAATTTTCTCCTATTCAAACGGATACATCGAACCGCAAAGTATTTAAAGTAGTTTCAATTTCCTTCCAATTTTCAGCATCATTTTCTTCATAACACACGAACTACTAATCGCAGAACAATGTCAATATTTAATAAAATTAATCTATGCATGATTTCAAGTCATACAGTTAATATCGGTAAAGGTCCGTTTTGGCATAATTTTTGGTATAATATAATAAAGAATTGTTTTCGGATATAGTCTGAGTTATAAATATTTCTATAAATCATGGTGGGTCTGAAATATGTGAAGAGATGAACATTTCACAAGAGAAAATAATGACACGCAATTATATTCTTTGAATCGAGCAGTTGGAATGTGTGAATATACCTTCCACAAACGCAGGGAGGCAGAGGTTTGCAAAGTTTGGAATACCAACACCACAAACATTGGTAAAATTGGTCAGTTGGTTTTGGATTAATGATTTTTGGCACTCTTGTTGAATTTAAATTCTTAAATGATGTTTGAATTTAATTTATTTTATGATGTAGTTCTATCATAAGAAACTATTGATATAATTCCCAACTCTGAAAACCAATACTTTCGGAGATATGATTTGTCAAAGTTTGGTCAAGAGCGCCAAAGCTCCTGTCCACTGGGCGTTCCCACTTTTGTTATATATTCTATTATCAAGAAAATTGTAATAATTTTTATTTCATTTTTGTAATAAACTTGGTTTGGAAAATAGCTTTTTACTCTTCAATATATAATCAATATCAATAAATAATTCAAATTGAATTAAATTTTTTTCAAAAAACTGGATCCATATAAGTTTGGTTGTGAATATTTTCGAGGTTTGGATCAAACGAAAAATCAAAACGTCCATCTCCAAAAACATCGAGAAATATTCCCCCAATCAGAACATATCGGCTATCTCAGTATTTCTTTAGATGACATCAGCATTCTTCGATCCCAATCATTGTTTTCATCTCCAATTCGGTCCAATTAAGAGTTCGTGGCGGTCAGTCAGTATTCCCGATGATTCATTCTGCAAATGAACCGAAATCGCAGTTATTGTTTGCCCGTTACAACGGAGTCGTATCCTCTGTCGCGATCGATAATTTACCGTAAACCGTGTTTATAGTACACAATCTGTCCAAAAAATGGCACTAGGTACAAAAAAATTATAAATAAAAAATACCACACATCCGCTGACGTGAAAGCTTATTTGAATAATTACCATATTGAAAGTCACGTTTTTAGGATGATTTAGAATTCCTTGTTTGGAAATCGCTCTTAACTATCTTCTCGAAATTACTTGGTTCACATTTGAAATGATTATATTACAGTGCGAGTCTTTTACTTGTAATAAATTCAGTGAAGGCAGGTTCATACAGCAAATAAAATAAAATAAGTAACAAATTAAAATAAAATAAGAAAGTTGAATATGCACATTTCATTGATTTGACATTTTACACGAGATAAGATAAAATACGAATATGAACTAAAGATTTCCATCTTTCATCTTTATTTCTAATTATATTTTATTTTGTTTGGAAAATGACAATGCGTATGCCCAAAGAGTGAAATTCACAGAACTTGCATGGAATTGTCATAAAGCTGCGATTTGATTGGTTCATTATTATTTCTCATTTTGTTGTGATCATCTGTACTAACTAACCATTTCAACCATTAATTTTATTTTATTTTAATTCGTTTCTTATATTATTTATTATTTTATTTGCTGTGTGAACCGGCCTTTCATCACAGAGAGTTTTTTTGTTGTAATTATGCTCGATTAGTATTTTAAGTGGTTTTCTTTTTGATGTGGCCAAATAATATGCAGCGTCTCACTTTTTTGAGATATGTCATTGATAAAATTTTTAAACAGCAATCCAATTTGTTATGGCTATTCTCAAAGGGTAGGTATATTGAGTAACACATGCATACCAAATATCAAATTCCTATTCCTTGTCGTTAAAAAGACATTTAACAATTAATTCGAGCATGAAGAAATCTCATTCAAGAATGTCAATGGATATTTGTTTATAATTTTTTGTCAAAAAGTTAAATAAAAAGATGTAAGGAGAGTATAATTATATCGAGCGAAGATTAGCGAGGATATTTATTAGTTTAACGTTTTGTAAGAAACAACGTTTGTTGAAAAATCGGGCTAAATGCCGTACTTAACTGAAACCTACAAGATTGAAATTTTAATGATGATTGGCTACAGGTATTGACAAGAACACAAAATGAAGTTCTTCATTTATTTAGAGAGAAGTATCCTTTTTACCGCCGGTGTCGGAAAGTATCATAAGCAAGATTGAAAAACAGTTTCGGGAAAATGGGTATTCAAGAAAAACAAAGAATCATCGTCGGAGTGCCCTCACTGAAGATGTCAAAATGAACTCCTCCTTCAAAAATCCTCATGCAGAAAGCTCTGGAATTCGAAATTAGCCAGTCTTCAGTGACGAGAATTCTCAAAACACACAAATTTCATCCTTTATTGACAATCCTCCTGGAACTCACCGAAGATGATGCAGATAGAAGAATCCAGTTTTGCGCACAAATTATGGATCTACTAGACATGTTGTAAACATAGAAAACGTTCTGTTTTCTGATGAATCAACGTTTACGGTTAATAGTGAGGTAAATCGTCGAAATTTTCGTTATTTGGCAGACAACAACCCACACCGTGTGAGGGAAGGACACACTCAACATCAAGAAAAAGTATATGCAGGGATTGCTAGTGATCGAGTAATAGGACAAATTTTCTTCCAAGGAAATCTCACTGCAGCTGGATATTTAGAATTTTTGCAGGAAGTACTAGTTCCGTTATTAGCTACCTGCCGATGTCTCGAATAGAAACAAGATTTCAATAAGAAGGTACAAAACAAAACCAAAAATCTGCACAAAATGTTGGCATAGCTTTGCTCTTGAAAGCTTAACGAATGGATTTGGGCGTAAAGGAGATATTAAACTGGTACAAGAAGATAGGTCTATTCGTGGGCAAAACCAAATATCGCTGCCTTATTAAATATCCATCTTATATAAAAAATATTCATTTTGAACATAAACGATATATTCGTTCCTTCATGTATACCTGTTTGCATAACTAAACTCAATAAACATGTATCTCAAAAACTAGAACCGATACACGAAATCTAATAGCTATAGCAAGCGGATTTACCCTCCTGACTACACATCAGATGTACAGTTTAGACCGTATGTATTCAGAGATTTATCATATTCAGTAGTCCCTTGGGCTAAAGTTCTCATATATTTTACCATGATTACATTTACAAATATATATTAATACAATGAGCCCCAGCATGGATCCCTGTGGCAACCCTTTTCAGTCTCAGGTAACACACCATTCTCCTCACTGCCCGAAATTCTCCTCCTAAAATGCGAAAACCGGAGCCTGCTATATATACAAACTACTTGCATGTCTTCGAAGCTTATTTCTTGTCAATGTAAGATGAAGAGCGAAATTGGTAGAGGGCTCTTGGACTATAACTGCTTGTATTCCAACCGTGAAGGTCAGATCCTACAGAATTGCCATTTCTTTGTAATCGATTTGATAGATAATAATTTACCTACCTATTTGTTGTACTCGAGGATTCTTCGGAATCATTTTTTCCTTGTATTTCAATTAGGATCGACAATCATCATTAGCATATACCATATAATCATATCTCAATCTCTTATTTTGCCTCCGTATCGAAAATGTTCCCCACATATAACTAACAATGAGAAAAATAAAAATACAAGTATATAATCATTTACGAAATGATGGTCTTCATAAGTATTAGTTTCGCGAATTTTTTCCCGAGTTTATAAATAAACATGATAGAGAACATGGCTGTATCGTATTCTTCGGAGAGCAGGTTATTTAAAACCAGTTGCTTATATATTTTTCAGAAAATATAGGATTACTGGCTGTTTACATTATAAAATCCTTTTATAGTAATTAACACTAGCAAAAAATTGAATTCCTGTCTGCAACAATGCCATTAATTCTCAATGTCAAATGTAATTGAATGGGTGTTGCAGTTGACTATTATGGATAACAATTATTACTAGATCATGGGGAGTTCCATCGATAGAGAATAGTTGAAAAATGTTGGGACTTTCTCGATATCAATACAGGGTGATTCCAAATTAGATGTGAACCTTGGAGGAGGTGAAAATCAACAGTTTTGGTTATTTTAAAAAGATTTCTCTCTCATTGTTCGTCAATTTTTTCTATGTTGACCAAATTTGATTATAATTTTGGGTTATTTTCATCAGAAAAGGATATGATATGTATGAAAAAAGCGACTCTATGCTGTATAAGATGTTGAAAAAGAATAAGTATGATTTTAAATGTGGTATATGAATAGAAGAAAAATCAATTTTTAATATCAGTTTGCCTGCAACTTTCGAACTCCACAATTTATGTATGCCAAAATTATTTAAAAAACTTGTCAAATTACTTCTTTATTCTCTAAAAAAAATTTCGTTAGAATGCATTCACTAGTTTCGTTTCAGCATATTTTTTATAAGCAACCCTTTGAATGTCCGGCACAAAAAATAGCGAATGTGTTACCAAAAGGCAGCGAGAGTAAATTTCAGGTGGAAAGTAACAACTGAAGAAATTAGAAAGAGAGCACGTGCTTGAATAAGGACTGGTGGAGGTCATTTCGAACATAATTTATGAATACATTTCCTAATTAAATTTCGAGTTCAGTTGAAATAAAAATATATTTAATTCGTTATCTTTATTTCTTTGCTACTTATATACCCTTTCAAATCATACTAATTCTTTTTAACATCTACTACAGCATAGTTTTGCTTTTTTCACACATATCATATCCTTTTCTGATAAAAATAGTCGGAAATTATCATCAAATTTGGCAACGTAGAAAAAATTTACCAAAAATTAACTAAGGTGAGAAATCTTTTAAATGTCACAAGAACACAAATTTCTCGGAAACTGCTGATTTTCGGTTATCAATAAATATGGCTCAAATGACAGGAAATGATGCATACTAACACCTCCTCCAAGGTACACGTCAAATTTGGAATCACCCTTAACCCTGTGAACATATGAGAAAAATTTTGGATAATTACCCAAGTGATCAGCTGAGCTTTTCAGTTCTTTCGATTCATCTGGGACTCCATATACCTCGAGAACCAGAAAAGTCTGTAATTGTCGGAAGGAAGAACTGCCCCCATAAGCACAGCACTGGTGATTAAATTTCTCATTGTCTAGGGTGTTTTGTGAAGGTAATTCCTTCAACAGGATCAAAACAAAGGCAGCAAAATGAACTCTCATAAAAATCTCTCATTTACATTTTGCCCAAATTTCTGTATTTTTTGGCCGAAAATGGTCTCGAACCTGTATCTCAGAAACTATCCGTCAGATATCACAAAAATTTTGCGAACTCCTTCAAAACCTTCTTTCACAGTCACGTTTTAGAGTCAAACTCGATGGGGCCAATATTGTTGGAATGGAAACATATTATTTTATTTCCTGGAAACTGAGAAGCCTTGACAGACTTCAATACCTGGGAGGTGACCGTTCTGGCTATGAATTTGAACAACCGCCTCAAAGCAAACTGACCCCACGTCAGTGCTTTTGACAGAATGCTGAACTCATCCAAAAGAATCATTTCATAGTTTTCTTGAATAAATGTCGCAATGTTGCAAGTCTCCTATCGTAGAATACTTTTCTTTGAATTTGCCATTATTAGACAAAAACCTTTTCTTGCGATTTGATTCATGTAGGTCAGGACACCCATCTTATAAGGCTAGAGAACCGAGAAAGCAATAAAACAGTGCAACGTGTTTCTAGCTTACCTGCGAATCCAAATATTGTCATATTTTACATCTATTTTCTGTGTATTCTGTTGAATAATGCCAGGTATGCCCTTGAACTTGTATTGTGAAATTGTCGAGACAAGTCTGAAGGAGCACGGAGAAGGTCATGTGAGATATTTTGCAAGGCAATGAAAATTTGACTGAATTCGTTGTGATTAGGTGATTCACGAAGAACGTTCGTTTGAATATTTCAAAGAAAGACTCGAGATAAACACCTGAAATTTTATAGTTAAGCTTTGTTAGGAGCGATGAATTCTAGGAAAAAATATCAGATTTGTTCGACTTCCGGTTTCACCGGAAATGATACCAACTTTCGTTTTTTCAATGTAATACCGAGTTTTTTCATTGAAAATCAGATTACCTATTGAATTCTACATTGTTTTAATGTGTCACTTACATATTATTCCCAGAAAATTCGTGGGAAATCTGAAAAAAACCTTAAAAATTTTCTCAAATAGTGCCTGATCCCAATGTTAATAACTTGTAGATTTTTGTATGAAAATTACTAATTTTCTAGCTTCGGAATCTACATCAGACTGCTTCGTCAGACACTTGACGAAAATCTTCAGAATTATTTTTTGTTGATAGCTATTCTGAAATTCGAGAATTGTCACATTGATCGTATTTAAAAATCATAGTAACATAGTTTTACTTTGCGTAGAAATTTCCAAGTTCCAATTCCTTTTTAGGCGCATGTTTTGGGAATAATCGCGTTATCATTTTGCCCAAATGTCTGTAATGATCGAATTTTTTGCTGAAAATGGTCTGAAACGATTAGGTTCGACTCAGCTATGAAGACTTCGAGGGCCATTTTGATTATGTCCGGCCGGCCGTTGCCTCGATAAATTGAGAACGGATAGAGATAGTGACTTGAAATTTTCAGGGTAGGTGGCGCGTCCAAATACGACGGATAAGTTCGTTAATCAGCATAATCGGCCAAACGGTTTGCAAGGGATAATTTTGTCATCAACCAATACAGATCCGATCGAATTCAAATTTGGTAGCTAGTTGTAGAGTACTGTGTGAATGTACGATTGTGAAATTTTGTGAGAATCGTAACACTAGAAAATTTTTAAAAATATTATTTATGTCACGTTAACCTGATAACTTGCAACTTTCAGGGTAGGTTGAGCATCTGAATACGACATTTGAGTTTATTAATAGGTAAAATCGGACAAACGGTTTTGGTGTTACCTAACTCTACTGCCATGTTCCAAGTTTGAATATGATCGGGTCTATTTTGTTGGAGATCTGAGCTACCTTGTGTGAGTTCAGTAGCTGGATGGGTGACCGTTGCCTCGATAACTTTCAAAGAGATAGGGAATTTTATTCAGGCAAGTTTGCGCATCCGAATGGGACAGCTAAGCTCATTGTTGGGTATAATCGATCAAACGTCTTCGGAGTTATACCCATCTGGAATATTATTTTCTCGATCACTCAAAAAACACAGACCCGATCGAATTTAAACTGGGAATATAATTGTAGAATATCAATTTAAAGACGTTTGTGAAATTTTGTGAGAATGTTACCACGAGGAAATTTTAAAAATATTATGAAAAAATATCATGTATCTCACGATATTAAATTCGTCCAAATATGGTCAATACCAATTGAGCAATTTGCAAAATTGCATACTGTCTTCAACAAAATACAAGTTGACTCCTCAAGATTCCTTTTAATGTTTTCAGATTCTGTCATCTTTGTATTACTCCAATCCATCATGTGATCTCCTTGGATTGTACATAAATGTTCTGGAATTTTGTATTTTGTGTTCCGACTTTCTTACTTCTAGTGATCTTGATGTTTCTTTCTGGGTTTTCTCTGCCAAACCCTGAAAAATATCTATATAAAATAAAAAATGTATTATCTTGTGAATTGCTTCTGCGTAAGAAACACAAGATAGTTGCCAGAAGCAATCAATCGAAGAATGTTGCCTAACAAACACTAACGATGAAACAACTATTTCGTAACGTTTCGGAGTCTATATATAATAATTTTTTTAATTTCATAGATATCTTTCAGAGTTTGGTAGAGAAAACCCTGAAAGAAACCATTCAATAATGATATTCACACTACTCTAAAAGTCGAAAAATCGCAGTTTTGCTTATAACTCGGAAACAAATGACGATAGCAAATTTTGGTTTTCGCCAGTTAATTTGTCTCGAAAAAAGAGATCAAGAATGCGTCCTCCATTTTTTGTATCTCTTATAGTATACCACATACAAACATCGAAATTTGCCCACCCTGTACATACATTTAGGCAGAACGATAGCACGCAGTTCCAAGTGGAACAAGCACATTTAAAGAACTTGAATGCACAATATCCCCTAAATCCACGAATGCTAATGTGAGAATCTCATTTGAATTCATACGAACCTTTCTTAATAAGTTTTTTTCTTCCATTCAAAGGGGTCCCATTCCTCCTTTCATAATACGTGTCATAATTGCTCCGGCTCAAAAGAGAACGGGACAAAAACGTTCATTCCGTCCTCCGACCACTCTCATCTACGTCCTTTTGATAAGGTTTGTAAAAAACTAGTAGTCTAGTCAACAAGTGCTTTTTAGGTCAAAATTTCTGCGTATTCTACGAAAATTATCATTGAGGTGTCATTCGATTCGGAATGGCATGTAGATAGTTTTTGAGAAAATGCTAAGGCCGCTCGAAAAAATTGCAATAGTTATGAACAATTAAGTGGAAAAAAAGGAGGCGGTTTGGTTTTCTGCCAATATTCCAAAAATTATCTGAGAGAATTCAAATTTGGAAAAAGATTCAAGAAGAGGAAGAAATTTCCTAAAAAAAGTCACAACTTCCGGAACTAGGACCAATATTTATAATTTTCCCAGAAGTTTGAAAATTCTCCCGAAAACGGGTACTCCCGCTTGCGTAAGCCTCGCCCCCTTCAAACCTTTCATGAACAAATATTATTTGAACTTATTAAATATGAAAGTAAAACATTTAAAACATTCAGGCACCTGCAGTATAGATCAATGAACAATAATCTGTGGTACAAAAATGTTTATCGCGACTTTTCAATTAGTTATCCATTAGTTAATTAACAATTTTTTGTAGCATGAACATTAACATTGCATGTGCGATAATTGTTAAACCATTAATCTGAGCATTTTTTCCTTTCGAGGAGCTATCTTTCAAAGGTCTTGGAATAGATTCCCGTTGGGAAATTAGAAAAATTATAAAGCTTCAATTATGTTTCGAAAGAAAATTTTTGATTATCTCATAAACAACAATTTTTTAAACAATAGGAGATAATAATTATTAAAAATCATTTTTGAGGAGTTTCTGATCATAAGAAAACGGACCAATAGTAATATTAGAAATTGAAGCTTTATAATTTTTCACTTAAGTACATTGTTCACAACAAAACTAATATCAAAAATTTTTAAACCTTTGAGAAATAGCTCCACGAAAGAAAAAAATACTCAGATTAATAGTTTAACAATTAGCGTACTTGGAATGTTAATGTTCGTGCTACAAAAAATTGTTAATTAACTGATGGATTACTAATTGAAAAATCGCGATAAAAATTTTTGGACCTCGGATTATTGTTCATTGATCGATCTTGTAGGCGCCTGAATTTTTTTAATTTTTTATTTCCATATTTAATAAGTTTAAATAATATTTATTTATCAAAGGAATGAAGGGGGCGAGGCTTGCGCAAGCCGGAGTACCAGTTTTCGGGAGTATTTTCAACCCTCTAGGAAAATTATAAATTTTGGTCCTACAGTTCCAGCAGTTGGAACTTTTTTTTAGGAAATTTTCTCCTCTATTTGAATCTTTTTTTCAAATTTTCTTGAATAGTATTTGAGATATTGGCGAAAACCTAAACATCCCTCTTTTTGTGTCACTCAATTGTTTATAACTATTGCAACCTCAATCATAATTTTCGGAGAATACGCAAAAATTTTGACCTAAAAAGCACTTGTTGATTAGACTAGAATGCTCATGTGAGAATCTCATTTGAATTCATACGAACCTTCCTTATTAAGTTTTTTTCATTCCATTCAAAGGGGTCCCATTCCTCCTTTCATAATACGTGTCATAATTGCTCCGGCTCAAAAGAGAACGGGACAAAAACGTTCATTCCGTCCTCCGTCCACTCTCCTCTACGTCCTTTTGATTAGGTTTGTATAAAACTAGTGGCCGTAACGTTAACTGGATTTGTGAATGTGTGTATGGAATAATGTTCGTGTCAGTGATTCCTCAGGGCGACTCGGACTGGTCGATGGTCGTGCCCAAGGAAACAAGAGCAAAATAGGTGAAAATTACAGACATGGCACCGACAATTTTACAAATAAGGCATGGGCGAGGGTATGGGAGGTACGAGAGTCACTGAAAAATGCTTAATGTCATTTCAGAAGTGCTCTCCTCGATTACTGGAAACGAAAAAAAATTAGATAATGACAGTTTCAAGGTAGGATCGTGTCATCAGATTTACATAGTATTCTCATTGTGATAGATGCACGTCTATGTTTAGAACCCATGTCATATCGACAGTAATAAGTCTGGATTAATTGAAATTCATTGGATCGAGAGACTGGGCGAGCGGATACCCTCTTAAGTCATCCTCAAGTATAATTCTTACTGCCCGGTTGTTTGTTGTTTCAATTTGCTGTGATCGACGTGGCCTTGCTCACCCCAACTCAAGAAAGGCGTGCTAAACACGAATTAAATTTAGTCATCTCTGAAAATATACACATAAGAAATGTGTAGGGATATTCTTTGGAATACAACGTATTTTCCAGAACAAAATGTTTATAAGTGAATGTTAAATAGGAAGGAGTGAGAAATTTGTCAAATAAGGAATAGACTTAAAATAAAACAAAATTATAAAACTTAATTACATATGCATAATTCAATAGAAAATTTTCTATGGCCATTTCGTTGGTACAAAGACGAGATTGTCTATGTCGTCTTGGGGTAAAATGGTCGAATTGGCCGTTAGAATGTCCATGAATTATGAATGTTGCTCATATATAGGTTAATTCTTCCTTTGGAGCATGTAAAATACAATATCTGTCTTGTACTGCTGTCGTACAACGTTCACGTCCTAACAATTGCACCAAAACAAATAAATGCTCCGGCTAGTTTTGGGATCACAATATTAACACTTACCTACACAGGGTGATTCACGAAGACCGTTAGTTAGAATATTTAGAAGAAAGACTCGAGATAAACACTTGAAATGTTATAGTTAAGCTTTTCTAGGAGAGATGAATTCTGTCCGGTCGGTCCGGCCGGCCGTAGGCACGATAACTCTCGAACGAAAGGAGTTAGAGGATTGAAATTTGCAGGGTAGGTTTGTAGCGTAAATATATAGCGTATATATAACGGGCGAAATCCACCAAGCGGTTTCGGAGTTATGGCCCTTTTTAGTAAAAACATTTTTTATGCATATTTCCGTAACCGATCACTCGATCTATCTGAAATTTAGCATCATATTGTGGAATAATGACTCCTATATGCATGCGAAGTTTTGTTTTGATCGGGTTGCAATAAGGTATCAAAAAACATTTTTTTAATATCGGTTCGACGTTCAATATCAGAACATTTTCAAAACTCAAATTGATCTAAGACCTTTTATGAACTAAGACCAAATCGATTAATTAATAAAAAGAAAAATCCAAAAACTGGTAAACAATATTTCTTGTATTTTTGCTAAATCGTATACAGGAGACACATAGGGACCACTAGAGGTGAGAAAGTAATAAGAAGAATAAGATATAATTAGAAGTACTGTGTGTGTAACATCTGTCATAGAGCATTCTATGAAATCACAAAATAACTTAATTATTGCAATTTTTATAAATCATATCTCCGAAAGTATCAGTTTATTAGAGTTGAGAATGATATCAATGGATTCTTATGATGAAACTGCATCTTAAAAAAAATTAAATTTAATATTGTAATGCATATTTTTTTTTCTCGTTACTCTGAAACCACCCCGTTTTGCCCAATAACGAACGTAGCCGAGATATTTATCTCCAAAACCTAATCTGAAAATTTCAACTGTCAAGCTCATTCCGTTCGAGAGTTTAATCGTGTTAACGGCCGGACAGAATCGATTTTGATTACGGATTCTTGATCAGTGAGTCGAATCAAAACGTCTGAGACGATTTTCAGCCAAAAATTCGAATATTACAGACATTTGGGCAAATTAATAAGCTCTCTGTTCCGAGGAACAAGAATGCCGAGAAGGAAACTGATAGAGTCGACTTGTATTTTATTGAACAGCGAAAACAATTTTGTAAATAGCTCAGTTGGAAATTAATCATGAAATTTCTCTATGAAGTGAAACTGTGTTTCTATGTCTTTCAGAGACTGTCACTGTGACAAATTTCAGAATGTGTTTAACAACAAATAATTTTCATTTACTGTCCGATGAAGATTTTTGATTTAGGCTCTGAAACGTTGTTTTATCATTGGTGTTGCTTAGTTATTGTTTGTCAGGCATCATTGTTCCAAAAATTGCTTCTGACAAGTATCAGAGGGTACCGTAGAACGGGGTTACTTTGATAAAAAACTTCGTTTCGTTTTCAAACTCAGATTGTGGGAATTCTGACGCATCATTTCATTCTTTCTTTCATGATTGGTAGCATTGAACCTCATCGTTATCGTGTGATCAGTCTCAGTGGATAGAGCCGTGACGGTTTGTGGAAAATTATATGAAACGTGTTAGTAGGTAATACTTTTTCTAATTTTAAAAGCTTGAATGACTGCTGAACTACAACTACAACAGTATTGCAAACATGTCAAGTGTATATAATTCAAGGGAACAGAAGTTGATTCACCTTTATCATCGACGTTTACTGCAAATCTTTAAAATTAAAGTTACTTAACTGCTTTTTTGGCGACATATTTTTTAAGGGATCATTGATCACTTATACGGGGTTGATTTGATAATTGATCAATGGTACTCAAGTGAAAAATTATATATTATTTACGCTTGTAATAAGGGATAATAGATATTATTTTCCATTTGAGTTGATATGGATTAGCGTCAAATAAAATCCACAAGAGTTCAATTTTTGATCAATGTTACCCCATGAATTAATATCCTTTGAGTTACTTAGAATAACTAACGATTTCGAATATTCTTATTAGACAAAATTTATTTTCATTAATCCAAGAACCACATTGATCAATGACACAATTTTTTTCTAACAAACTAATGAGAAAAATAATATTTTCATTCTAGCGATGGACAATACAGTATAGAGAAAGCCGATATTAACATTTATTTTTAATTCATGATATCCGCGTATTTCAAGAAAAAAAAAATGTGCTTCAATTCTGATACTGATGAAGGTCTGCCCATTCTACGGTACAAGTTTGATTTCCGACACAGAAGCAGTTCCGTAATAGTAAATTCAAAGAAGTTGCAGAATGGGCTCCTTTTCAAACACGAATGCGAATGAGTGTTGGAAATGTCTTATGCAGCGAGCATAAGACGATATTTTCCCTATTTCAGTCAAGTTTTGTAAAATACTGTTGAAATTTAATGAAAAATTCGTTACTTTTGTATTGTATCTTAGCAGTTGGTGTAACTGTTACGAATGTTGACAGATTACGGAATTTGAATCTTACGTAGGGCATGGAGATCAGATTTAAAACAGTTTCCTAGTAACATGAATGATTCAGAATTAGCAATAAAGAAATCTCTAGTACCTTATTTTTTAATGAAAATAAAACAATTATTTCACTATATCCAGATTATATTATATTGACAATTGACGTGTGTTGAAATTTGATAGGATCGAATGTCAGTGCTGACTACTACCACAATGAGTTCAATACAGCACTAAAAACAGTGCGATAATGAAGTAGAGAAAATTATTTTAATTTATACTTATTTTGGCATTGCATTGCATCTCTCAAAGTAACCCTTAGTGATTACTCAGTTTCAAGTATATTTTGTCTATGGACAGATTAGATTTTGATTATGATCATAATTATACTGATACTCCTAGATCCTCCCCAAGGAGACCACCCAGAAACTCCTTGTGTGAGTTGACTGTAGACTTAACATGAAATCAAGGTCAATGAAGCAGATTGGCATCGTTTTCAGCAAGAAATCTTGTGTTGTCAGTCAGGCTTTCTGAAATTTCCATATTTCAATTTTGGTTTTGAAGACTCTTCGTCAAAAAAAATAACATTACTTCCATTGTAAAACCATTCAATAAACAACATCAAATATTAATCCAGTGTAAATTCGTCGAGCTATGGTGCCATATTCTGTAGTTTTGCGATCGGCCAATATTTAAATATCAAAGTGCCAAATCAACTATACAATTCTTGGGTCCACATCGTTGTACGTTATACACTAACTGTTCAACTGGTTTTGCCTGAGGTCCTTCCATTCGTTTAATATTAACCCATATTACATGTATAAAAACAGAAATCTTGAACCTTGAATCATCCGCAAGCACCAAAATAGTCTTTCAGTTGATTCTAACCGAACACGGAACGATGATGGCAAGAATGTTCAATGTTTCGAAAAGTGTTATGAGGAGTACGCCAAGAACACCCTCAATGATCTACCTACCGGGAAGGTATTCTTTGAAAACTATACCAAATTGTTCAATTCTATTAAAAAATGTATCGACATCGATAGATAATTTAAAATATCAACAAAACTTTCGAAATATTGGAAAGCTGAGTTTGAAGAATATTTGCTGTTAGAAAGAGAGCAAATAGGAATCAAAATATTTCACAGTGGTTGAGAGTGATGAAAAAGTTTTTCCTACGCTTTCCAAGATGGCCGATGATTTATTAATGGATACATCCGTACCTGTTGAAAGATTATTTTCCACAGCAGGTATGATCATGGCAGAAACACGTACATCATTGAAAAATGATGTGATGCAAGCGTGATTATGTTTGATTTCTTGGTCATCGAGTAATTCAAAAGTTGAAGTTATCAGTGTTTAAAATTAAAAATAATATGTACAATGTACATGTACAAATATTTTTGTATAAGAGCGTAATAAATATTGCTATTCAAAATTATTCATTATTGTATACCATTTCGTTTATATATTATAATATGTATTTATTATCGTTATTCAGAATTAAACGAGACGAGACGAGACAACTGATAACGAGACGAGAACGAGACTTAAACGAGACTTAATTTTTTGGTTATTGGCGAGACCGAGACAAGATTTCTTATACTCTCACCTACTCTCGTCTCGTGTGGAGCCCTACTAAATTCGTTGTAGGGTTTCCAATAGAGATGAGTAGACAATAGTAGAACATTATTTTTGCTCATAGAGTAGACTAACTTATGTAATCCGTGTCTATCCTCGACCTAATCCTTATCTCTTCACCATATCTGTTTGGCGAAATCTCTGAAATTCCAACATCTCACCGATTTTAAACAATCCACAATATTCTCAAATGCCCCCGGGCCATCTTTGGCCCATCACGTACCTATCTCGGTCTTTGTTCGCATGTCTTATGTGTGGAATTTGTTACAGGCTAGCCGTTCCATAGCCCGAAGTGGATACCTGTTCGTGGCCCCAGACTGGGACTTCTCCGTGCCGCTGAATCGAACCAAGGTAGGTACCTGGGGATCCTCTTCGAGGAACCTGTCAGTTCTCGAGTGCACTCTTCGAAATTCAGAAGTGGGTGAATTGGGAAACGATGAAAAGAGATACATCGAGTATAGTCTTTTGTATTTTGTTTTTGAAAACATGTGAGTTCAAGAATCACAGTGCAAAAAATATGTTTTCAATCCTCTTTTATTTTTTTTTTATGTAAGACGCTTCGACTTGTTGTGAACCCGTATCAAATAAATTATAATATGGTATATCGATTTAAGCTACACGCATCAGAAAAGTGTAGGGATATTTTTCATGCAGTTATATTCAAGAAAAAGATAACGACAATTAAAAGATGTATGTATTTGAATATTAAATGTTCAACAGCAACAGCGAAAATATTATGAGGAATAATTACTGAATTATAGAAAAACTTTGAAGGAAAATAAAGAAAAAAAAATGTACTATTCATAACACGTTAGACAATTTTCTCAGAATTGTAATATCAACACTTAATACATGGATCGAAAACTTTCCGGACTAAGTAAGAAAAACATTTTCGCAAAATTCGTTTTTACGGCGTCATTTACAGGTCTGCGAACAGCCTGTAGTCGCTGGGGACCAAATCTTACGAATAGGGGGGGTGGGACAGCATTTCATGCAATTCGACCATTGTAGCCATTGACTTGTGACATGGTGCATTTACTTTCTGGAACATTGTTTTTTTTCTTTGCCATGTGCGCCGTTTTTCTTTATTTCTTCGCTCAATCGGTCCAATAACACTGTGGTATTCAGAATTGATCCTTTTGCCTTTCTCAAAATAGTCAATGAGCAAAATACCGTGCGCATCCTAGAATAATGACGCCATAACCTTGACAGCCAACTATTGTGTCTGTGGTCTCTTTGGAATGCTTCCACCTTCCTCAACCCACTCAGCTGATGACCGCTTTAACACTGATGGAGTGTAATGATGTTTTTAAGATTATGCAAAACTAGGGTATCTTCCGAAGTCCTAGAAAGCTGGTATTTGCTATATAGGCTAGGATAAGCACACTTACAAGAACAAAATTGAGGAATCTGATGTAATTCTCACCCAGAAATGGAGTGCAGTCCTGTACATAACATTCCTTATGAACAGCTACTTCCATTCGTTGTGAAAGCTAGATTAGTGTATAAATCACGAGAAAGTGAGTGGGCTATATGGGCAGTGAAGAAAGAACTGCTGGTGTGCAAGAAATACCTAGTTTACCCGACTGTTCTAGAAGGAAGTTACAGATAGGCAGTGGGCTATGAAAAAAAAATAGTTGAAGGACGCGAAATATACATCGATAAAATAAAAAGAACTAAGGCTTCCTACACAGAAATGAAATCCTACTAAAAACATTTCAATTGAAATGGGTTGTCAAGACTTACAAGAAGCTTTCACAGTTAAAAATGTTTCAACTAAGCTCCTAACTGTAGAAGGCCTTTCTCTGCATATCCTAATTCTACAAACCTTACATCTTGGTCAAAAAGTGTGGCTTGGTCATGGACTTAATCTCATATCATAAGTATACGGGACTGTCATGTGACGGTCTGATTTGCAATTCGCACCTAGAAAGGGTGCTGGCTCCGAAACAGCTCCACTGGCTGTACATGATGGTGGTGAGACCACAAATCACTTACGGCAGCATTGCTTGGTGGGATTGCACTTTATAAATGCAGTCTCAACTGAAGCTCGCGAAAATACAAAGTTTCCCGTGCTCGATGACGACTGGTGCCCTTCGCTCCACTCTCACCGCAGCCATGGAACGCCTACTAGACTTCGCCTCTCTTCACCTGGTGATCAGAAGCGTGGCTTAGATGGTGACATACACATTTCAGCATATGGCTCGCAATGTGCCTGATACGATCGGATTCCTGCCCGGTTCTCTGCGGGCTGGAATGGAAACCAACGAGATAATGAGCATGTAGTCTGACATATCTATAACCAAAACCTACACAAAGTGGACCTAGCGTGTCGTCTTTCACAGCAGATATGATTGGACCATCTTAGGGACCCTACTGCTTGAGGGTCCCCGTTGGTTCACAGATGAGCCAATGAGTTGGGGCGGGAGTCAGTGGTTGCAAAATTGCTGACGGTGTATCCATCAGCCTGGGTAGATTTGCGATTGTCTTTCAAGCAGACATTTGCGTCATTGATAATTGCGTGAAGCTCATACTTAAGAAAGGGTGGGTCAGATCAATTAAGATCATATAGTATAGCCAAGCCGCCTTGGCTTCATACAACTGTTAGTCCCTGCTTGTGCAGGACTGGCGGACCACACACCTGTGCAGGCTGCAGGTCATCTGAGTTCTGGGTCCCTAGGGCGTAGAAGGTAATGAATTGGTGGACTCATTGGCGGCGTAGGTGGCGTTCGCGGGGTTCTTAACTGGGCTGTGGTATCTATCTCTGGGCAGCAGGGGGGGATAACAACAAATGGTTGGACTAAAAGTTCCAGGGAGTCTGTTCCAAAGATGCTCGCTCAATAATTATTGCCTCATCAGCTGAAAAGGCTAGACAATGGATGTAATTCTCCAGGTTATACTTGAGTTTAATTAATTTTAACAGCTGTGTACACGATTCATTGTGGCCTCAGAACACAACTAAGTAAGTAAGTAAGTGGTTGAGTGCAGACTATGCCAAGAGGAGAACGAGTCTATCGAGCACATCATGTGGGGCAGGATCAGATTTGATGAACTTGGAGTCCACAAACTGAGACTGAGGGAACTGGACAAGTTCTCACCCACCAGACTCATCTCCCTTATCAGAAGGCTTTAGATATAGGTGTGCCACAATAGACCGACTGATCGTGGTGGCGGGGTGAGGTTGGTCCGCCTGACACAACACATATACAAGCTGTCATGCGAAACATCCAGGTCATACTTTTTGACCCAGATGTAGGGTTTGAGAATAAGGGCTTTGAGATCTGTCAACTTTTTAATTGTAAAAGCTTCTTGTGTGTCTTGCCAACAAATTTCACGTGCAATGTTTTTGGTGAAAAATTAATCATTTCATACAGGACCAGTGTAAAGCTGCAGCAATCTTACTTTCGATTGGGAATCTAAATCTAAAATACCTGACGAAACTGTCTTTAATGCCTTCAAATATCTCTGCAGATGGTGGGTACTTCTTCTTACGGCGAAGACGTATGCACACATATACGAATGCGAAAGACATTTCATAATACATCCCAAGATATTCGTGACTTGATAAACCGATCGGCTTCGGCATTATACCGCCATTGGGTGGCCATTAATTATACATTAACAATAGCCTTATGTGATGATATTTGTTAACCACTTTTATTACCATTATTTCAGTGTTTGTATCATGTTTACTATAGTGCGGCGTTTTGAGAGTATTGCGCTAATAGATTAATTGCTAGATAAATTTTAAAGCACCTACAATATCTATAAAGTTCATTGAAGGTTTCGATTGACGACACCTTTCACGTAATGAGCTAATGAGTATTTGGGTATCAGTAATTATAGGCACATATTGTATAACTATCGTAGGATGTTGATGGAGGGTATCGTGTGTGCTGGATAAGAAATTTACTTAATGAACAATACATGTACTTCACGGCATAGTTACGTAAGGCCTCTAGTACGAGAGTTCCATTGGATCTTATTCTTTGTCTGGAGTGATTTATGATTTTCTAGTCGATTGTTGTGAGAGTACTATTTTAAGTGATAAGCATTAGGTATCTGAAAGAAACAGAAACATTACCATTAGTCGTTTCCGTCGTTTATGATCTTAGGTTGTTGATGAATGAAATACACATTTATTGCGGTCTGGGGACCCCTGCCAGAAACGCTCCTTCTACAACTCTGAATTTGAAATGAAATCTGTATATCGTCGCCTTAATAAGAAAACTGCCTAACTCCGTATTGAATAATTTCACAGGAGGAAGTAAAATTAATATACCTGGTGAGTCTTTGACCACTGCATTAATTTTAACCAACGACTCCTCTCATCAAATGAAACACTTTTTCCATTTACCATTTTTCCAGATTAGGCTCAGGTAAAAAGTTACAAGCTGTTGAAATTTTGAAAAAAAATCAGTTTTTATTTTGTAGCTTTGACATCCTTTTTTCGAATAAAATGAATGTTGGCATAAAGTTTCCTATAACTATGATACATATTTTCCAAATATTAGTTATTTTCTACTTCTACTGGTTTTCTAGTTATGGACTCGTGGATTCATAAAACTAAACGAAATTAGCATAAAGAAAGCATATAAAGTTTTTCTTGAGTCATTTCAAGAATAATCCATCGTTTTAGAACATTATATTATTCTTCATCATTTCTCCTTAAACGCACCGTTTTCGAGATATTCTTCATTGAATGTTTTAAAATGGAAAACTCCAGAAATTTCACTACTTTTATGGATCGTCCCTGAGCGTTGGAATCCCGAATCAAGCTGTAAACCACGTAACCATGCCTTATTCTCGTCCGCCAACAATGTCATAGATAATTTATATGCGGGAGTGTATTAGCACAATGTGAAATCTTTAAACGCTTGTAACTTTTTACCTGAGCCGAATCTGGAAAAATGGTAAATGAAAAAAGTGTTTCATTTGATGAGAGGAATCTTTGGTTAAAATTAATGCAGTGGTCAAAGACTCACCCTGTATATTGGATAAATCTTTGAATGAATAATAGAGATTACGCAACCATGCATTGATTATTCATTATTCTGTAAATCCAGAGTAGCAAAAATGGACTTGTCGAGTTTCTCTAAATATTATTGGAGTTAGATATTTTTCGCCTCAAAAGTCCATGAAGAAAATGGAGTTAGGCAATTTTCTGATTAAGGCGACGATATTTAGTTTTATATTTTGATTTTAAATCATGTGCACGCATGTTCTATTGTCTATTCATGCCACTTTTATCCTCACGAAATGCTGCATGATGTTGAGTATGAATAAAGGAAGCGTTAACGCTTGAAGAAATTCATTCAACTGAATTCAAATTTTAAAATGAAATAATTCCAAAAATACAAACCCGATCCCCTGAAATCCGGTAATATATTGTAAAATGCCTGCTTGAAGATTTTTGCGGAATTTCAGCGAAATCTGACATGTAGTTTTTGAAATATAGAATTTCTGAAGAAAAACGTTAATTAAAAAAAAAATAATTTTTCTATTTATCAGATCCGTACAAATTTGCGGGTCGACATTATACAACTAATTACCAATTTTCAATTCGATCTATTCTGTATTTTTTTGTGTTATTGGGGAAATGACAACGAAACTACAGATGTAAAATGGAATATTTTCCTTAGCGGCAACCCTACCCAACTTTTTTGTGCGTATGTTCTGGGGGAGATCGCGTTATCATTTTGCCCAAATGTCTGTAATATCGATCTGATATCACTGAAATTTTGCAGAAGGCTCCATAACCTAACTTTACAGCCAAGTTCCAAATTTGAACACGATCGGATCTATATTGTTGGAGATCTGAGCAGCATTAAGTGAGTTCAGCAGATAGATGGGTGACCGTTGCCACGATAACTTTCGAACAGACAGAGACAGCGTCTTGCAATTTCTAGGGTATATTGGGCATCCGAATGGGACAGTTTTGTTCTTTGTTGTGTATAATCGGCTAAATGGTGTCCGGGTTATATCCATATGGAATATTGTTTTCCCGATAACTTAAAAAATATAGATCCGATCTAATTGAAATTTGGTAAATAGTTGAAGATTACCTACGCAAAGAAGATCTTATGAGGATCGTGATACTAGAAATTAAAATAAAATTATTAAAAAATATTATTTATCTCACGATTCCTTGAGAACGGGAAGACATAGTGACTTGCAGTGTTTGGAGTAGGTTGTGCATCCTAATGCGACAATAGACGTCACTGAAAGGCATAATCGGCCAAACTGTTTTGGAGTTATATCAAACTAAAATTTGGTTGTTATTTCCTCAATAACTCAAAAAATACGATGCCGATTCAATTCAACCAAAGTAATTAGTTTTAGATTGTTGACGCAAAAATTTATGCAAAATTTCGTGAAGATCGCATTACTATAAAATAAAAAAAAACGTTAAAAAAAAATCCGTATATCAGAAAGTATTCATCCGATATCGCTGAAATTTTGCGAGAACCTTCACAACCTAACTCTAAAACCAAGTTGCAAGTTTGAACACGATCGGATCTCTATTGTTGGAAATCCGAGCGGACTTGGGAGAGTTCCCATATTTTAAAAGGAATTTAAATCTAACACTCAGTTGAATAAATACGGCAAGAGGATTTATGCAGAATTTTTTTTATATTATAAGATATTTGATGAATTTCAATTCCGATAGAATACATATGTCAGAATTAAAAATTCTCTGATCTCTCATTACTCAAGTCCTGGAACGGAATGTATTCATATCTTATAAAAGCTGAGAAAACGGTCTATATCGATGGTAAATTCGACTAAGAGTGTCCAATAGAGGTGAATGGACAATACAACATGAACGCAAAAGCTCCTGAATTCACGTCAGTGCTTGAACCAATAATTTTATTCTAAGTTATTGGTTGAAAAAATATGAATTTTATTCCATACTATCGCCTAACGCTTATTACGATCTATCAAATATCTATTGCAGATTACTTTGTAAAATTGACCTTGCACACTAGTGCGAGTAAGAACTATCAATCTTACTCGTATATAAGTTATATCGTGTGTAGTTTTCGATTTTTTTCGCTTCATTGCGATTTACCGCGAACTTGAAAGATTATAAATGCAATGAATTCTATGCGAACAATTAAAGTAGATACAATACAAGCATTATGAATGGTATTATAAAAAAAAAAGCACTGACGTGAAGTCAGTACTCTTTGGCGCGCGTGTTCACGGTGGCTAATTTGAATTGAATGATTCAAAAATTAACAGTGCTGTATCTAAGCTGCCATCAGGATAGAGTACCAAAGTTGGAAAAGAACACAAGTGACTCTCCTTAGTCGCACAAGCTCCTAGAAGATTTGGGAGGGTCAGTATAATCCTAATCATGTTTATAGCACGCGCGCCAAAGCAGATTGACTTTTTACACTTTTTCTTTCATTGTTAAGTCAATCTGCTTTTGCGCGCGTGCTATAAACATGATTAGGATTATACTGACCCTCCCAAATCTTCTAGGAGCTTGTGCGACTAAGGAGAGTCACTTGTGTTCTTTTCCAACTTTGGTACTCTATCCTGATGGCAGCTTAGATACAGCACTGTTAATTTTTGAATCATTCAATTCAAATTAGCCACCGTGAACACGCGCGCCAAAGAGTACTGACTTCACGTCAGTGCTTTTTTTTTTTTTTTCAAGTTCCTTTAACAAATATAGCTATCAATACAGTTTGGCTGTTAGTTTTACCGTAGATCAGAAAAAAATTCGGTTGTGGGTCCTCCGTTAGGGACGAAATTGCATCTTCTCCAAATCCGAACGCATTTTAATATAGATCTACCGAATAAAGTTATTTATAAATTCGCCTCAGGGCCACCATACAGACATTTCAAATCGGAAACAACGATATTTCCCCCAAACTGACTTGTGTCCGTGCACTGAATTGACATGAATATTCTTTTAAAACCTCACAATATCGGCTCATTACTCCCAACATAACCCAAACAACCCAAAACCATTCACTTCTCGTCTGCGCAAGCGCAGTATACTCGTGGCTGCAAGTCCTCCCAAAATTACACACCTCACAAAAAACTCCGATTCTCCAACACTAGTGGTTCAGGAGATATCGCTTCTTGAATCCACGCATGCGCAGACCCTCACCAGGGGATTCTATAGCGGAAAAGCATCCGCCACCCCAAAACCCCAATCCTCTCTGACGAAAGCACCACCAGTTAAATCACTGATGGTCTGCTCATGCGCATAACGAAAAATGCCCGTAAGGGGTTACATCCATTTCGAAATTAGCCCCAGGGCCACGGTACGGACACTTTAACTCTGAAACAACGCTACAGCCCCCAAACTGACTTGTCCTTGCACTGAATTGCTATGAATATTCTTTTAAAACCTCATAATATCGTCTCAGCACTCCCAACATAACCCATCCAACCCAAAAACAGTCACTTCTCTTCTGCGCATGCGCAATCTACTCGCGGCTAAAAGTCCTCTCAAAATAACACACCTTACAAAAAACTCCGATTCTCCAACACTAGTGGTTCAGGAGATATCACATCTTTAATCCACGCATGCGCAGACCCTCAACAGGGGATTCTATAGAGGAATAGCATCCGCCACCCCAAAACCCTAATCCTCTCTGACGAAAACATCACCAGTTAAATTACTGATGGTCTGCTCATGCGCATAACGAAAAATGCCTCTAAGGGGTAACATAAATTTCAAAATTAGCCCCAGGGCCACGGTACGGACACTTCAACTCGGAAACAACGCTACATCCCCCAAACTGACTTGTCCTTGCACTGAATTGCTATGAATATTCTTTTAAAACCTCATAATATCGACTCAGCCCTCCCAACATAACCCATCCAACCCAAAAACAGTCACTTCTCTTCTGCGCATGCGCAATCTATTCGCGGCTAAAAGTCCTCTCAAAATAACACACCTTACAAAAAACTCCGATTCTCCAACACTAGTGGTTCAGGAGATATCACATCTTTAATCCACGCATGCGCAGACCCTCAACGAGGGATTTTATAGAGGAATAGCATCCGCCACCCCAAAACCCTAATCCTCTCTGATGAAAACACCACCAGCTAAATCACTGATGGTCTGCTCATCCGCATAACGAAAAATGCCTGTAAGGGGTAACATCAATTTCAAAATTAGCCCCAGGGCCACGGTACGGACACTTTAACTCGGAAACAACGCTACATCCCCCAAACTGACTTGTCCTTGCACTGAATTGCGATGAATATTCTTTTAAAACCTCATAATATCGACTCAGCACTCCCAACATAACCCATCCAACCCAAAAACAGTCACTTCTCTTCTGCGCATGCGCAATCTACTGGCGGCTAAAAGTCCTCTCAAAATAACACACCTTACAAAAAACTCCGATTCTCCAACACTAGTGGTTCGGAAGATATCGCATCTTTAATCTACGCATGCGCAGACCCTCATCAGGGATCTGAATTCTATGGAGGAATAGCATCCGCCACCCCAAAACCCCAATCATCTCTGACGAAAACTACAGCAGTTAAAGGACTTCTCATCTGCGCATGCGCAATACGGGAAATGCCCGGAAAGGGCAGCATGAACCTCAAAAACATATGTTTCGGCATTAAAAGCAAAGTATTCCGCAAAAGAGTAGTAATTTTTTTATTATTTTCATGTCACGTGATCTTCACGAAATTTTACAAAAGTGTTTGCTTTGGTCTTTTGCATCTAACTACTGAGTTTCAATTTAATCAGATCAGTATTTTTCGAGTTATCGTGAAAACAAAATTTTCAAATTTTCAAAATTTTTTTTTGCCACTTTAGGGCCGTCCGTTCAACACAAAACTTCGCAGGCATATAAAGGTCATGATTCTACAATCTGATGCCAAATTTCATAAAGATCGAGTGATCGGTTCCGGAAATATTCATAAAAAACGTTTTTATTAAAAACGGCCTTAACTCCGAAACCGCTCGGTCGATTTCGCCCGTTAAAGAACTTGTCCGAGATATTTACGCTACGAAACTACCCTGCAAATTTCAACGCTCTAAGTCGTTCCGTTCGAGAGTTATCGTGCTAACGGCCGGACCGGCCGGCCGGACCGGACGGACAGAATTGAATTTGACCTCGAATTCTTCATCAGGGAGTCGAACCCAATCGTTTGAGACCATTTTCGAAAAAAAATTCGAAAAATACAGACATTGTGACGAAATGATAGCACGCTGTTCCTTGCGGAACACGCGCGCAAAAATGTATGAACCATCCAACAAACTCTCTATTACCTCAAACTTGCGTATAATTGTTCTATTATACCATGTCTTCTTCTGATCACCATAAAGCCTGTATGGATATACCCTTCAAGGTTATCACAATGCTGTTGCCTCATTTTGAAGCGATTACCATTCCGATTCGTTCAATATTCGACACAGTTCTCTGAGCGAATGATTGCGATGTCGCCTCATCATTGAATTTCAAATTATTTCTAGATATTGGTCGCTTTTTAGAACGATACGAGTACAACGATCGTTGCATGTCCTGGATCATCCGTTCAATGCATTCGATCTATTTTCGTTAGGATTAGTTAAATTATTAGATTGGCGCCTCTCATCATTCGATAGGTTCTATAGTATTGATGGGTGAAAGGAGCACATTTATCGGTTTTTTTTTCGGTATTTCGACGTAGCTCTACATCACAGACTAACAAAATATATTTTGCGGGCATTTTCTGGGGAGCAGAACATTGCCCGCCTAATAGTCTAGTCAAAAAAAAAAAGCACTGACGTGAAGTCAGTACTCTTTGGCGCGCGTGTTCACGGTGGCTAATTTGAATTGAATTATTCAAAATTTAACAGTGCTGTATCTAAGCTGCCATCAGGATAGAGTAACAAAGTTGGAAAAGAACACAAGTGACTCTCCTTAGTCGCACAAGCTCCTAGAAGATTTGGGAGGGTCAGTATAATCCTAATCATGTTTATAGCACGCGCGCCAAAGCAGATTGACTTTTTACACTTTTTCTTTCATTGTTAAGTCAATCTGCTTTTGCGCGCGTGCTATAAACATGATTAGGATTATACTGACCCTCCCAAATCTTCTAGGAGCTTGTGCGACTAAGGAGAGTCACTTGTGTTCTTTTCCAACTTTGTTACTCTATCCTGATGGCAGCTTAGATACAGCACTGTTAAATTTTGAATAATTCAATTCAAATTAGCCACCGTGAACACGCGCGCCAAAGAGTACTGACTTCACGTCAGTGCTTTTTTTTTTTTTTTCAAGTTCCTTTAACAAATATAGCTATCAATACAGTTTGGCTGTTAGTTTTACCGTAGATCAGAAAAAAATTCGGTTGTGGGTCCTCCGTTAGGGACAAAATTGCATCTTCTCCAAATCCGAACGCATTTTAATATAGATCTACCGAATATAGTTATTTATAAATTCGCTTCAGGGCCACCATACAGACATTTCAAATCGGAAACAACGCTATTTCCCCCAAACTGACTTGTGTCCGTGCACTGAATTGACATGAATATTCTTTTAAAACCTCACAATATCGGCTCATTACTCCCAACATAACCCAAACAACCCAAAACCATTCACTTCTCGTCTGCGCAAGCGCAGTATACTCGTGGCTGCAAGTCCTCCCAAAATTACACACCTCACAAAAAACTCCGATTCTCCAACACTAGTGGTTCAGGAGATATCGCTTCTTGAATCCACGCATGCGCAGACCCTCACCAGGGGATTCTATAGCGGAAAAGCATCCGCCACCCCAAAACCCCAATCCTCTCTGACGAAAGCACCACCAGTTAAATCACTGATGGTCTGCTCATGCGCATAACGAAAAATGCCCGTAAGGGGTTGCATCCATTTCGAAATTAGCCCCAGGGCCAAGGTAAGGACACTTTAACTCTGAAGCAACGCTACAGCCCCCAAACTGACTTGTCCTTGCACTGAATTGCTATGAATATTCTTTTAAAACCTCATAATATCGTCTCAGCACTCCCAACATAACCCATCCAACCCAAAAACAGTCACTTCTCTTCTGCGCATGCGCAATCTACTCGCGGCTAAAAGTCCTTTTCAAAATAACACACCTTACAAAAAACTCCGATTCTCCAACACTAGTGGTTCAGGAGATATCACATCTTTAATCCACGCATGCGCAGACCCTCAACAGGGGATTCTATAGAGGAATAGCATCCGCCACCCCAAAACCCTAATCCTCTCTGACGAAAACACCACCAGTTAAATTACTGATGGTCTGCTCATGCGCATAACGAAAAATGCCTGTAAGGGGTAACATCAATTTCAAAATTAGCCCCAGGGCCACGGTACGGACACTTTAACTCGGAAACAACGCTACATCCCCCAAACTGACTTGTCCTTGCACTGAATTGCTATGAATATTCTATTAAAACCTCATAATATCGACGCAGCACTCCCAACATAACCCATCCAACCCAAAAACAGTCACTTCTCTTCTGCGCATGCGCAATCTACTGGCGGCTAAAAGTCCTCTCAAAATAACACACCTTACAAAAAACTCCGATTCTCCAACACTAGTGGTTCGGAAGATATCGCATCTTTAATCTACGCATGCGCAGACCCTCATCAGGGATCTGAATTCTATGGAGGAATAGCATCCGCCACCCCAAAACCCCAATCCTCTCTGACGAAAACTACAGCAGTTAAAGGACTTCTCATCTGCGCATGCGCAATACGGAAAATGCCCGGAAAGGGCAGCATGAACCTCAAAAACATATGTTTCGGCATTAAAAGCAAAGTATTCCGCAAAATAGTAGTAATTTTTTTATTTTTTTCATGTCACGTGATCTTCACGAAATTTTGCAAAAGTGTTTGCTTTGGTCTTTTGCATCTAACTACTGAGTTTCAATTTAATCAGATCAGTATTTTTCGAGTTATCGTGAAAACAAAATTTTCAAATTTTCAAAATTTTTTTTTGCCACTTTAGGGCCGTCCGTTCAACACAAAACTTCGCAGGTATATAAAGGTCATGATTCTACAATCTGATGCCAAATTTCAAAAAGATTGAGTGATCGGTTCCGGAAATATTCATAAAAAACGTTTTCATTAAAAACGGCCTTAACTCCGAAACCGCTCGGTCGATTTCGCCCGTTAACGAACTTGTCCGAGATATTTACGCTACGAAACTACCCTGCAAATTTCAACGCTCTAAGTCGTTCCGTTCGAGAGTTATCGTGCTAACGGCCGGACCGGCCGGCCGGACCGGCCGGACGGACAGAATTGAATTTGACCTCGAATTCTTCATCAGGGAGTCGAACCCAATCGTTTGAGACCATTTTCGAAAAAAAATTCGAAAAATACAGACATTGTGACGAAATGATAGCACGCTGTTCCTTGCGGAACACGCGCGCAAAAAGTGCCTTTTAGGTCAAAACTTTTTAGAGCTCTCCGGAAATTATTATTGAGGTGTCATTCGATTCGGAATGGCATGTAAATATTTTTTGAGAAAATTGAAGGACCGCTCGCAAAAGTTATAAACAATTAAGTGAAATGAAAAAGTGGTTTGGTTTTTTGCATATATCTCAAAAATTCGAGTTTTCTCAAATTTGAAAAAAGATTAAAAATTGGTTCAAGCACTGACGTGAAGTCAGAAGCTTTTGCGCGTATGTTCTATTGTCCATTCTTCTGTATTGGACCACCCTTAACCGAATTTACCATGGTAAATTATGTTGTCCATTCTCCTGTATTGGACACTTAATTCGAATTTACCATGGTAAATTCGAATTAAGAGTGTCCAATACAGGAGAATGGACAAAATATTTTATTTATAATATCATTTAAATTAATATTGTAGGACGTTACTTTGAAAGTTAAGCTATACTGACTTACAGCAAACATATTATAAAGAAAAGAAGCAATTGGATAGTCAAACTATCATTTCAATAAAATGATGCATTTTTATTGTTCAAATAAAGGTTTTTATGTCAACTTACAAGAATTTCTTCATTCAATGGTATTTCAAAGAACCAATTACAGTTTTAAATATTCAATAAAAAAATGGAATAAATTTCATATACATATATAGATCCTATCGTATTCAAACTTGGAACTTGGTAGTAGAATTATGTTCTCAAGGCTCTCGCAAAATGTCAGCCATGACGGATGAATAGTTTCTGATATCTAGAATTTTTTTCAATGATTTCTTAAAAATTTTACAGTGATACGATCCTCACAAAATTTTGCAAGAACTTTTGCGTTGGCATTCTACAACTAATAACTAAGTTTGAATTGGATTAGTTTTATATTTTTCGAGTTATTGAGAAAATAACAATCAAATTTCAGATGAATATAACTCCAAAACCGTTTGACCGATTATGCTCATGAACAAACTCAAATGTCGCATGCAGATGCACAACCTAACCTGAAAATTTCAAACCGCTATCTCTTTCCTTTCTCAGGTTATCGTGACATAAAAACCATTAAAACCTTTATTGCTTTTCTGCCAGTGATTTCAACATGCCTATTCCACAGAAGTTTACTTAAGTGTTAGCCTTAGATATTCAATTTCAGTCTTCCCTTCAATAATATCTCCGTCCTGCTGTACTTTACAACAGTTTTCAATTTCATGTTGTACCCGCCAAGTTGTCATGAAAAATTCTTCCTATTATATTGGATGTGTCCGGCCTTTTAGGAGATGATTCTAAGTGATTCAATCATGAAAAAAATCTCTACTTTAGAGAATGACTCTGCTTAATTTCCTTGAAGGCCAAGAAGGCGGTGATCTCACCCTTAGCCCACAAGCATCCAGAGATCAGATAAACAAGGAATCGAGTAACCGAAGGTCATACTTATTCATCAGCACATTCATATCTCTTCGAATTGATTATGTCCAAGACTCGTTCTTTACACATATAAAATATCCCGCATTTTCAAGAACGGCAGATAATCTTTTACGCTGCCGCGCCAGCATTTGTCATTGAATTTATAATTGTCGCTCTCTTTTTCTCCTCAATTCACTATCCGCTGTATGAATCGACCATGAGACAATCTTTGAATTCGATCGTGTACGGGAGCCAATTCTTCCATTATGTCCTGCCGATTATCTCCGAGACCAATTTAATACTCTCCGGTCTTGACAACAATTCGGAGGATAGCGGACGATTCCGAGCCCAGCCGTCGCATTCTTCAATTTGTGTTCTTCATTATTCGGTGGAATTCGGTCTGTGTTACTGAAGATGCAGGTCCCCGCCTTTAAGGTTTGGAATATAGAGGAAGGTTGCCTGTTTTCGAATTCAATTATAAAATATTGGAATTTCTGAACGCCTGTATAAGTTGTACAGTGTGTGGATAAAGTAAGGAACAAAATTCATAACTGCGTTATTGAATGTTTTCAAGCAAATAGCTCCGACAGGTTATTTTTAATTTTTAATTAAGCACCTTATGGCGTCATTAATTTTTACAGAGTAAGGTTTTTTATTAAATGATCATCCCAAAATTGTTTTTGCTGTTTTATTAGACGGTCGTGCAACTGACCTAAATGATGGTGTAAAAAATTGGTTCAAGCTCTGACGTGAAGTCAGGAGCTTTTATGCTCATGTTCTATTATCTACTCACCTCTACTGGACAATCTTTATCGAATGTAGCATCTATATATATCGTTTCCTCAGCTTTAGTAATATATGAATTCATTTAATTCCATTTTAATGACGAGAGAATCTATTATCCCATTATATTTTAATTCTTTCATATGTATTCTATTGAAATTGAAATACGAAAAAACGTCCGTCTCAAGTAACTCCAGGATACGATATTCACGAAATTCCGCGGAAATTAGTGGGTCGGCATTCTACAAGTGAGTTTTAATTTGATCAGATTCGTATATTTGAGTTATAGAGGAAATAACATCCAAATTTCAGATGAGTCTACCTACAAAACCTTTTGGCCAATTATGCCATTTAAATTATCGTATTTGGATGCACAACCCCTGAAAGTTGCAAGTCGCTATCTCTTTCTGTTCTCAAGTTATCGTGAGATACATGATATTTTTTCGTAATATTTTCAAAATTTTCTAGTTGTACGATTCTTACAAAAATTTCACACACGTATTTATGTCGATATTCTACAATTTCACACCAAATTTCAATTCGATCGGGTCTGTATTTTTCAAGTTATCGAGAAAATAATATTCCAGATGGGTATACTTTCAAAACCGTTTGGCCGATTATGCCCATCAACGAACTTAACTGCGCATCCTACACTGAAAACTCCCTATCTCTTTTCGTTCGAAAGTTATCGAGGTAACGGTCATCCATTCAGCTACTGAACTCACACAAGCTCGGATCTCCAACAATATAGATCCGATCATGTTCAAATTTGGAACTTGGCAGTGGAATTAGATTTTGAACGCTCTCGCAGAATGTCAGCGATGTCGGAACGAATAGTTTCTGATATATGAAATTTTTTCAACGATTATCAATGTTTCTTTAAGAATTTTTCAGTGATATGATTTCCACGAAATTTTGCAAGAATCTTCGCGTGAATATTGTACAATCAATAACCATGTTTTAATTTGATCGGTTTCATATTTTTTTTAAGTTAGCGAGGAAATAAAACCAAATTTCAGATGGCTATAACTCCAAAACCGTTCGGCCGATTCTGTCTATTAACAAACTCAAATGTCGAATTCAGATGCTGAACCTACCCTAACAGTTGCAAGTTGCTATCTCTTTCCGTTCTCAGGTTATCGTGAAATAAATAATATTTTTTAATGGTTTTTTTAAAATTTTCTAGAGTTAAGATTGTCACAAAATTTCACCAACTTCTTTATGTACTATAGTATTCTACAACTAGCTACTAAGCTTCAATTCGATTAGATCTGTATTTTTTGAGTAATCGAGAAAATAATATTCCAGATGAGCATAACTCCGAAACCATTTGGCCGATTATACCCAACAATGAATCGGCATTTTTGGCAAAAAATTAGAACGCGATGTTCCCCAGAATATGCGCGGAAAAATTAGTACCGTAATAGAAAAAATTAAACTTTCATGGAAAAAAATCTTCATTCAAGCCATAAAACAAACGAAATTTTGCGCAAATGTTCAAATTGCTGTCCGTCAACCATTTATTTTAATAGACCAAATTATTTAGCAGAGTTACGGAAATAAATTCGCGCTGAAGTGGAAAAAATTGCTCCTGTAGTCCTTGAGCGAAGTGTACAAAGTGTTTAAACACTCGTATCGATCAGTGCCAAATGGTTAACGGAGCACAATTTGAACATTTGCGCTAAATTTCGTTTGTTTTTTGTGTTGAATAAATATTTTCCTCTTTAAGAAAACTACTCGGTACGAACCGTGCAGCTGGCGCCTTTTATGAGCTTATTCACATCACTTATTTTTCAGTGTTCTAACTCTTATAGAAACGGCACCTCATATTTTTGAAACTCCTTGTATATTGAATTGGATACCAAAGCTATAAGGAATGCTGAGTAATCTTCTTCTTCTTCTTCAGCCCGTGTCCATCCATTGTCGGATATAGTCCTCTTCCAGGATCCTCCATGCTATACGATCTGTTGCCAATCTCATCCACTGTCCTCCTGCCACTGTTCTGACGTCATCGATCCATCTCTGAGTAATCACAAATGGCCAAATCATCAATCAATCACTACAAAAAAAAATGGGTTCAAGCCCTGTGGACAGGAGTTTTCTGGCGCTCTAGTTCAAACAGACAAATTATATCTCCGAAAGTATTGGTTTCTCAGTGTTGGGAATTATATCAATGTATTCATATGATAGAACTGCATCATAAAGGAAATTCAATTCAAATAATAGTTTATTTATCAAGACTAAATGAGCAATCATGAGAATGAGAACTGCACCATGGAAGAAATCAAATTAAATCTGGCCAATTTTGCCCAATAACGAACATGACCGAGATATTCATCTCCTGAAAATTTCAACTACCTACCTCATTCCGTTCGAGAGTTATATCTATGTCTATGGATGAAAAGCAGTCTCACTACTCTCAGATCTCTTACTTCATTTTCCGTTCCGAAATGTAAGACTTTTCTGAGAAAAAAACTACTGAGATTTTTCTCACTTCGCTCACAATTCTTCGATTGATTAGATAATGTCATGTCTCAGGAAAATAAGTTGACATTATGACAATTCATACATAGAATAATTATATCATTCTGTGACAACGTTGAAATACGATTTATTATTGAAATTTTGAAAAATCATATCTCCGAAAGTATTAGCTTGTGAGAGTTAAAAATGATATCATTGGATTCTTATGGTAAAACTGCTTATTGAAAAAAATTTAATTTGGAATTTGCTTTGTAAAAAAAATTTTTTTTTGTTACTCCGAAACCATCTGGCAGATTTTTCCAATAACGAACTTAGCCGAGATATTTATCTCCCAAACCTACTCTGAAAATTTCAACTGTCTAGCTCATTCCGTTCGAGAGTTATCGTGCCTACGGCCGGCCGGATCGGCTGGCCGGGCTGGCCGGACAGAATTAATTTCGACCACGGATTCTTGATCAGTGAGTCGAACCAAATCGTTTAAGATCATTTTCATCGAAAAATTCGAAAATTACAGACATTTGGGCAAATTGATAAGCACTCAGTTCCGAGGAACTAGAGCGCCAAAAATAAAACAAATTTTTCTTCAAACATTTTGTATTTTAGAAACTATCCGTCATAATCCGCTGAAATTCCGCACAAACCTTCGAGTCATTAAAGGATACTGTGGGAGGTATACTCATTATTGAAAGGTTTTTTTCTGGGTTTACTTCCCAAACTCTGAAAAATATCTATAAAATAAAAATTCATTATTTTGTGATTTGCTTTCGCGTAAGAAACACAAGATATTTGTCAGAAGCAATCAATTGAACAATGTTGCCTAACAAACAACAACGAAACAACATCAACGAAGAAACAACTATATTGTAACGTTTCGGAGTCTATATCAGACTCCTTCGTCAGACGCTTTATGAAAATTCTTAGAATTATTTTATATATATTTTTTGAGTTTGGGAGAGAAAACCCAGAAAAAACCTTTCAATAAACCTTCGAGTCGTCAGTTCACGATCGACTTCCGAATTTCAGCTCGATCGCAAAAGCTCCTAACTTCACGTTAGTGCTTTTCTCGAAATTTTCCAAACTATTATCGTCTGAAGTAATATAAATATTTCTCAATGAACGTTCTCGCTGTAAACTGACCTTGAAATCACAAAATTCCATCTGTTACTTACTCAATGAAGTTCGATCCTCTATTCTTCCACGATTCTTATTCACCCATTCTTCGAAATCGAGCGTACCAAATGGCGCCAAACTTCCGACAAATTCTCTCTGATTCATTATATTACGAAGTTGTGGGTGATATGCTGAAAAATTCAGCACACGCGTTTGAAATCCTGTTTTCGACTCCGCGAACGTATTCTCCGAACACTTTCTGCATCATTCTTCCAACTGTTCCATCATCCATCTTCGATCGGCGTCAACAAATGCGGTCTACATTAAGAGCTAATTAACCGTCTAGTTCCTGGGAATAATTATAATGATCTACGGAGGCTTCTTTGCATTTGAATATAAAACTCTGCAACGGTATTCTTCCACACATAATAATAAGCATTATACAGTGTATTATAAGCCGCACATCTCATTTGTTACTGTAACTCGTATCTCATTTCTTATTTCCGACCTCGTCTTTAATGAACGATTAACATAAATCTCCTTTATCCTGAGTATGTATGAAATTTTCTGAAGGATTTGATGTATTGGACCGAGCTACGAAAACTAGAAAATCGGGTCAGGTCAGGTGGATCGAAATGCGGATGTTAGTCAAGTTATACAACGTGCCAAAAAAGTAACGTAACTCGTCAATAATTCTTGTACGAAGAATTTTTAAGGAAAATCTTCGTACCCGTCAATTTTTAATTTCAAAAGCAATTTAATATTATTTTTGGCGCTCTTGTTCCTCGGAACAGAGTGCTTATCAATTTGCCCAAATGTCTGTAATTTTCGAATTTTTGGATGAAAATGATCTTAAACGATTTGGTTCGACTCACTGATCAAGAATCCGCGGTCGAAATTCATACGGCCAGCCGGCCTTCGAACGGAATGAGCTAGACAGTTGAAATTTTCAGAGTTGATTTGGGAGATAAATATCTCGGCTAAGTTCGTTATTGGGCAAAATCGGACAGATGGTTTCGGAGTAACAAAAAAATTTTTTTTTTACATAACAAATTCCAAATTAAATTTTTTTCAATATGCAGTTTCACCATAAGAATCCATTGATATCATTTTTAACTCTAACAAGCTAATACTTTCGAAGATATGATTTTCCAAAATTTTAATAATAAAACGTATTTCTATGTTTTCACATAATGATGAGGCATGAGACATGACATTGTCTAATTCATTTCAGCAATCGTAGAATTATGAGAATTATAATATGATATCATACTTTTTGTTGGTTGATATTTTCATGCCGATGGTCAATCCATATGATGATGGGAATGGTAATGGTAAGTTAATAATATTGAGTTCAGAATATCTCCAGTAAAAACAAAACTGGAATATTGGTTTATTGGAGTATTGCAGTGGATTTGAGGAAAGAATATATTATATTATCGTTCATCAGTGAATTCAGGAACGAATATCTCGGATGAGTTCGTTGTTGGGTAGAATTCGTCTATTGGTTTTGGATTGGTAATTTTTGGCACTCTTGTTGAATTTAAATCCTTCTATGATGTTTGAATTCAATTTCTGCTAAGATGAAGTTCTTTCATAAGAATCCATTGATATAATTCCCAACTCTTACCAATGCCTTCGAAGATATGATGTGTCAAAGTTTGAACAAGAGCGCCAAAGCTCCTGTCCACAGGGCTTGAACCAATTTTTTGAATTTGATATTTCTCACCCCTTATGCCCCGTACACCTCTGCTTTATTTTTTCAAATGGGAAAATATGGATTGTGATACATCAACTGAAAGGTAATTTGATTACCTACTCAAGGGTGCGAATGAAAGGAAAATTGGTTATGCGCGTATGTTCTGGGGAACATGGCGTTATCGTTTTGCCCAAATGTCTGTAATTTTCGAATATTTTGCCGAGAATGGTCTCAAACAACTAGGTTCAACTCACTGATGAAGAATTCGAGGTCAAATTTGATTCTGCCGGCCATCCGTTGTCACGATAATTTGAGAACGGAAAAAGCTAGCTACTTGAAATTTTCAGGTTGGGTTGTGCATCTGACTGCGACATTAGAGTTTGTTTATAAGCATAATCGGCCAAACGGTTTTGGAGTTATACTCATCTGAAATTTGGTTGTTATTTCCTCAATAACTCGAAAAATTCAATAACGATACAATTTAAACATGGTTATTAGTTGTAGAATGCCTTCGCAAAAATTCTCGCAAAATTTCGTGAGGATGGTATCACTAGAAAATTTTAAAAAAATCATTGAAAATCTTTGAAAAAAAAATATTTATATCAGAAACTATTCATCTGACATGGCTGCAATTTTGCGAGAGCCTTCAGAACATAATTTTAAAACCGAGTTCCAAGTTTTAACACGATCGGATCTATATTGTTGGAGATCCGAGCAGCCTTATGTGAGTTCAGTAGCTGGATGGGTGACCATTGCCTCGATAACTCTCGAACGAAAGGAGATAGGGACTTGCAATTTTCAGTGTAAGTTGCGCTTCTGAATGGGAATTCGCTGTTGGCCATAATCGGCCTAACGGTTTCAGAGTTATACCCATCTGGAATATTATTTCCTCGATAACTGAAAAAAATATAGACTCGATCGAATTGAAGCTTGCTAACTCGTTGTAGAATATCGACATGAAGATGTGTGTAATATTTTGTGAGGACCGTACCAGTAGAATGTTTTTAAAAACTTACGAAAAAAAATTGATTCATGCACTGACGTGAAGTCAGAAGCTTTTGCGTGTATGTTATATTGTCCATTATCCTGTATTGGACACTCTCCATCGAATTTACCATGGTGAATTCTATTGTCTTTTTTCCTGTATTGGACACTGTAATCGAATTTACCATGGTGAATTCTTTTGTCTGTCCTCCTGTATTGGACACTCTTAATCGATATTACCATGGTAAATTCGGATGCGCAATCTGCCCTGAAAATTTGGAGTCGCTATCTCTTTCCATTCTCAAGTTATCGTGGGATACATAATATTTTATAATATCTTTTGAAAAATATTTTAGTCATACGATCCTCGCGAAGTTTCAGATATGTCTTTGTATTGATATTCAACAACAACAACTAGTTAATTCGATCGGATCTGGGTTGTTTGAAAACAAAATCTGTATACTAGGAAACCGTACAGTAACGAAGAACCGTCGCATTCTGATGCTCCACCTACCCTGGAAATTTCGAGTCGCTATCTCTTTCCGTTTGAAAATTATCGTGACAACGGCCATACTGAATCAAATTTGACCCCAATTTTTCATTAGTGAGTCGAACCTTATCGTTTCAACAATTTTTGATGGCAAATTCACTAATGTCGATTAAAAATCTATAGAGTTGCATCGAATGTCGACATTCTGTGAATGTTCAATGAAGTCTTTATCTGAATGACCTTACATTACCTATTGATTTTCAATCCAAATGACGTCCCACGTGTCGTACCAGCTCCTGCCTTTGAACTTATTAATATAGCTTGGAAGAAATCTGATGTAGACGTGAGTAACACCAGGATAGATCGACGCGATGTAGCGTACTACTGCCAGATAGGATCGACCTTGTGGGTGGCGCGCAGACAATTGCACCATCTACCGGAGCAACGAGAAGTGTCTAGGCATGAAAAAGATTCTTACATCTATTTTAAATAATTTAGAGGTGTGCAGTGTTACAAAACAGTGAAATATATTGATTATTAAACGAGCGCGCTATAGCTTCCAACGACATGTGAGTGCTTTTAAGTTTTTATATCCATTTGAAATTCTAATGAATAAACTGCTCACTATAAAAATAACTACACTCTTGGCCACTACAGTTTTTGGCGTCTGTCATATGTTTCGGAAACAAAGTTTCCATCTTCAAAGACGAAACATTACTAAAGCATGCAATAAATTTCTACATTCCAGTACGGGTTGACATTATACCCTTAGTCATAAACCAATTAGTGGGAATAATGGGTTGTTAATAGGGGTTAGGTCATTATTGAGTAAAATGAATGAATGAACTGCTACTGTTGAGGAATAGGTTAAAATATTGGACATCAGTAACTGTAGATACTTATGTGCAACTTTTAATTTTGTGTAGAGAAATAACGAGTTTCGATACTGATACTGGTATGGGTGGGAAGCTTCTGCTCGGTATCTCGTATCGATCGAGAGTCGATAATGGGGTGATCGTTGTGTATATCTAATGACAGATTCAGGATCCTTAGTCAGAGTTAAATTTCGTCTTTAGATATCTGTCAGCTGGCAACTGGACCACAGTGAGGTTGGAATATAGTACATATATCGTCCAATCGACGGATTTTAATCAACTTAATCCAAATCAGGGTGAAAACTAGTCAGTATTTGGTTGATCGCCGATTTTTGTTGAGATCTGTTCAGTGGAATACACGGAAGTGGAAATTTACTTGGCGTAATAAGGAAACCGGTGAGTTTTTTTCTGGATGAAAATGGAGGTTTTGTCAGACAATGAAAGTTGATGATTCCCCCCTCCTCCGTTCTTTTGTTGGTTTCTCCTTCAGTTGGAGTCATCGGTCGAAAGTACCTATCGTTAAGGTTTCTCGAACTTTTGGAGCTGGATATTTTACCTGCAATTGGAAGAATAACGTTCTTACCACCTGGGAATAATTGGGGAATCCATACACCCACACGCATATTTAATTAATTATATATAATTATCATCATTATTATGGAGATTATGTTGAATAGGTTGAAATAGGTACCTGTCGACATAACATAGTTATAAAGACATTGGCGCCATAATCAAATAGTCTCAAGCTCTATACCTAGCCAGTAGTCCAGAACATAACAAATCGGTGCTAGTGTAGTACTCTGGTAACAGTGATACGACTCGCATATCTGCAAAGGTACCACAAGTAGTTAACACCGTCAGGGGTCCTGAAATCCAGTTATACCGTCAAGAGTACACACATCGAACATCTCCACATTCCATCCGCCATCTCCAATCGATCGCGATCGAACATATGCCCATAGGTGTTCCAATCACACGAACAATATCTCAAAATGACCCACTTAAGCAGAAACGTAATATATGTATTATTTATACGCGTCATGTACCGGTTATATAAACCCTCGAGTACATATCTGATATTTACGAACGTTTACGGCGATCATTGTGATTTCATTCTCGAATAAATGTCACAATTGTTGGTGAATGGTTTCCCATAAAACGGCGGATTGTTCTCGGGCTGCTTATCTAATCCGTGACTGGTCTACGAAGCGCTGGAGCCCCCTGGGCGAGATGCGCTGCTGTTACGTAAGTCGGCATGAATAGAGCCATGAAGACACCGTTGGGTTTGGCGAGACTACGCCATTCTTGGGTTGCAGAATGTCACGCCTGACCTGGCACCACCTGACTAGAGATGAACTCATCCAGCCTTCTTGATCGCATTCAAATATGTTCGAGTGTTTACGATTGATGGCAGCCGCTATTATCTTTATCATCTATTCTATGTAATGGTACGATTGATATGTGACTAGACTGACACGAATATATCTCCTGTGCCCGCAGGTGGTATTGTTTCTTAGTGGCTATCGCTTTGGAGTACTGAAGACGTTGAATCTCAATATGGATGGCTGGTTGAATTTCAATGAGGCCCTTGAAATGAACTTAACAGCTGGACGAATCGCTCAAAAGGTACAAGACCAATTGAAGTGATTGAACTTACTGAAAATTATTATCAGTTACAAAGCAAAAACTGCTGTAGTCCTTACGTTTACTTTCTTATTCCTTTCAAACGACAGTATTATTGTTGATTTATAGTTATTTAATCAACTTCTGGGTTGACAAAAATATTTAACTACGCCCATGTCAGTAAATGTCAAAAATCGCACTGTCGACATTCTTCGTCAGTGACGTCTAAGAATAACATGCACCAACACCTCCTACATTAAAGGCCAGTCATCAAAAACAATATGGCTGCCAAAGGGGATGGAGTAAAATTCAAAAGTTGAATTATACGATTTTTCTCATATTCAAACAAAGAGATGAATTATACATATCATACAATAATGAGATGATTTTAATTAATAGCGCACCTATATTTTCTTATTGGATGATTGGATTTTGATTCTTAATAAAAATAGCATAATGTTCATGATACTCAAGTGATGTCTAGGAACAAGTTTCATAAGTGCTACCACTGTGGATTGATTAAAAAAAATTCACATTCTGCTCTTCAATTGATTTTGCATATAAGGATATGGTAGGTCTACCAGTTATTTCTTATATTTTTCAAAAGATGAATGGAGTCAACAGCATGAAAAAGGGGTCTTTAATTATTATCAGAAGTACGTTTATATAAAATAATAAGGATGTTTATATAAAATATCTTGTGCAGGAGTGTGGAAAAAATTTGAAAATTTTCAAATTTTGTTTCTACAATAACTCTCGAAGAGAATGAGCTAGGCAGTTGAAATTTTCAGAGTAGGTTAGGGAGATAAATATCTCGGTTAAGTACGTTATTGGGCAAAATCGGCCTGATGGTTTCAGAATAACGAAAAAAAAATTTCTCTTAGATTACAAATTTCAAATTCGATTTTTTCAAAGTGCAGTTTCACCATAAAAATCCATTGATATCATTTTCAACTCTAAGTAGATAATACTTTCGGATATATGATTTTTCGAAATTTCAATAATGAATCGTACTTCTATGTTTTCACAGAATGGTAAACTTAATTATTTATTCTATCTATAAATTATTATATGATCTGGGTTCTTACATGTCATCTTATTTTCCTATGAGAGATAAATGTCAAAATTATTTCTGGTTCGTTATTCTTGATGTAAAATATACCTCCTGTTCTAGAAAACAAAGTATGATTGAATGCAAAATGACCAATGAAATAACCTCAGCCATCGTAAAATTATGGGGATGACATGATATTATACATTTAAGGCGATAATATAATGCCCGTGGATGACCAATATGATGATGGAAATATATTCTTTGGTAAGATACATAATCAAATTGTGTTAGAATAGATTTGAGGAATGAATATCTCGGATAAGTTCGTTATTGGGGAGAACTGTTTGAATTTTATTTATTTCATGATGCAGTTCTATCGTTAGAATCTATTTATATATTTCCCAGAGACCAATAATTTCGGTGATATGATATGGCAAAGTTTGAGCAAGAGCGCCAAAGCTCCTGTCCACAGGGCCTGAACCAATTTTTGAGATTTATTTTCGACTAACTTCGAAGTACACAGAGGAAAATGGACAAAAGGATGACTCCTTTGTACTAGCGCGAATAAAACGAAAACAGAAATGTCATCTACGGTTTGAGGGCAATCCTGTCCGACTCACATTGTTCTGGTACGGGCATGGGTCACGCCGTTTCGAATAAGCACCTAGCACGAGGCGTTTAAGATTCATGACAATTTTATTGCCGCGATCATCTATTCTGAATTCCCGATTGATATGTGACATGTATGTCACGCCGTTTTACCGTGTATCCCAGGAGGTATATTCATTTTATGCATAATATCTGTCACTTAAATATTTTGATTTATACTAAGCCATAACTATGGGCTTTGTGTCAGAAGGACAAAGGATGGTCCGACGGTTGCTGTCATAATTCTTTGATTACGAAATGAGAGAGGTCCTCAATATCTCCAGGGTGAATGGAACGATTCGAAGTAAATTTCAGATGCATCATGAAGCAGCTTCGTAGAAGAAAATTGTTACTTTTTGATGCAAATCTATAGATTTTCCATAGAGTGTCAAACTGTCCAATGGTTTCGGAGATATACCGTTTGAAATTTTACTTTACCAACATTTCTGAAACTGCAGATTGAATCGATTGTCTTCGAAACTTTTCCAATATTTCGAACACAAATTCAAAAGCGAATAAGCAAAGTTGATCCATGGAGTCCGACAAAAATTTATTATATGACTGCTATATTTTAAAATATACTGCTCCACTGAAGTTACTCCCTTATCTAGCTCATTATTTTGACCATTTCTTTATAAGTTTCACCACAGCCACAGCCTGACAACGCCTTTGCAACTTGCCTGAAACTGAAAAAGTTATCAAAGGAGGAGCTAAAAGTCCATTCAGATATAAGAGTAAACATTTGATTTCTCACAAATGAACATTTGGTGGACAAGAATCGGCAACTTTTGAAAAGGTCACATTTTTCAACTTCCTTAACTTTTGTGGAGCAGTAACTGTTTGTATTTTCCTCATTATTTCTTATTTTTATTCTCATACACAGTTTTTTACACCGTAGTCTTATACAAATCTTTTATCTTGAATATGTCTTTACGAACTGATTTAATATTATTATCAATACAAACGTAAGTAAATAAATCGCCAATCTAAATATATTAAATCGAACAACACTAAGATAATATTAATAGTGAAAATGTGCGAAAGTCCTGTGGACAGGGGCTTTGGTGCTCTTGTTAAACTACTAGCGAGTAATTATTCAAACTTTGACAAATCATATTTCCGAAAGTATTGGTTGGGAATGACATCAATGAATTCTTATGATAGAACTCCATCATACAATATCAAATTCAAAACGGTTTTTATGACTCACCTCATATGTTGGATTTACATACATCAGCAAGTTACAATTACAGCATTCTATGAAATCATAAAGTTACCATTAATTATTGAAATTTTGATAAATCATATCAGGTATTAGTTTATTAGAGTTTAGAATGATATCAATGGATTCTGATGATGAAACTGTATCTTAAAATAAATTGAATTTGAAATTCGTAATGTAAAAACAATTTTTGTTGATATTTCCTCAAAAATTACGAATCCGATCGTATCATTAGAAAGTTTAAAAATCATCATTGGAAAAATACGATCTGGTCCATATTGTTGGAGATCTGAGAAGCCTTGGGTGAGTTCAGTAGCTGGATGGATGACCGTTGCCACGATAACTTTCGAACGGAAAGAGATAGCCACTTGAAATTTTTAGGGTCAGTGGCACATCCAAATGGGTCAGTTATATTCGTTGTTGGGCATAATCGGCAAAACTGTATCGGAGTTATACCCATCTTAAATTTTGTTGGTAATTTCTTATAGAATGCTGAACGCAAAATTTCGTGATCATTGTATCAATAAAAAAAAATATTTATTTTTCCTCAAAATCTTTATATTTCAGAAACTATTCTACAAATTCCGCTGAAATTCCGAACATACCTTCAAGCCACCATTGCACAATCGTTTTCCGAATTTTAGCTCGACCGACTTCGTATGAGGCGTTAATAGATAATGGAACATGGGCGCAAAAGCTCCTGACTTTACCTCAGTGCTTTTTGGCGCTCTTGTTGCTCGGAACAGAGTTATCATCAATTTGCCCAAATATCTGTAATTTTCGAATTTTTAAATGAAAATTGTCTTAAAGGAGTTCGACTCACCGATCAAGAATACGTGGTCGAAATCGATTTTGGCCGGCCGGTCGTAGGCACGATAACTCTCGAACGGAATGAGCTAGACAGTTGAAATTTTCAGAGTGGGTTTGGGAGATAAATATCGCGGTTAAGTTTGTTAGTGGGCAAAATGGGCCGGAGGGTTTCGGAGTAACGAAAAAAAAAATGTTTATACATTACAAATTTTAAATTCAATTTTTTTCAAGATGCAGTTCCATCATAAGAATCCATTGATGTCATTTTCAACTCTAACAAGGTGGCACTTTGGGAGATATGATTTTCAAAATTCTATATTGAATCGTAACTCTATGATTTCACAGAATGATGTGTCGAAAATTGACGTCCGTGTCTATGAATTTAATCTGTATTCATACATTTTATTAGTGACTGATTATTATCTGATCTACAGATAAGATGCATGTCAAACAAAGTATCATTGAAGCTCATAGTAGATTTGGGGAATGAATATTTCGGATAAGTTCGTTATTGGGTAGAATTGGTCTGTTGGTTTTGGATTAATAATTTTTTGCACTCTTGTTGAATTTAATTTCTTTTATGATGAAGATCATATGATCATAAGAATAAATTAAAAAAATACTATACAATTCATTAATATCATTCCCAACTCTGAGAAAACAATACTTCGGAGATATGATTTGCCAACGTTTGAACAAGAGCGCCAAAGCTCCTGTCTACAGGGCTTTCCCACTTTTAAAATTTTTTGATCTTATGCGTATATTTTTCATCCAAAAATACTCCGGCTCTTGTATGTGCACAGGTTCCCAGCAAGAAGTCCCAACAGTTTTCTGATCTACTTTCAATGCGAGCTTAGTTCAAATGTAAATCTGATGACCAATGACATCCCATTCTGGAATGCTTGTCACACAATTACCATTGGGAGTGTTGCTGATTTCACAATGTGATAGTTTTTCTTCGATTGCTCCGATATCAATTGTTCTCAGATACATTCAAATTCCATTAATTCCATTTTGATAAATTGAACACATATTTAGTCCATAAGTGATAGTCAACATACTTAACAATATAGCTTTTTCACCATCGTAGATCGGTAACATTTGACCCTCACGAGTCGACGTTTCCAATATTTGATTTATAGTGAGAAACATAAAACATGATACTACATGATAGAATTGAGTAATGTGAGTTATATTCTTGAAAACATCTCGGCCACTTCTTGAACAACCATATTAAGCAAGAAACTTATTAATTACGCTCAAACCATGAGATAATTAAATTCGCGCTATGGGGAAGGAAAACATGACTTCAGTTCTGGGAAGAACTAGGGAGCAATTATGAACGGTCACGCGATGCTCCGTAATTGTTGGTTTGATTTTTAATTACCCATTCCAGCAAATAGTCTGTTTCATATAATTATTGCACGACATCGTGATGATTTTATGGCGATGATTGAGGATTTTTGGAAATTCAACTTCTTGTGAATAACTCGTTTGGTAATGATAGGTAGTATTCTTTTTACGTCTTTGCATAAATGTATCATTAACTACTGGTTGTAAAGCATTCCCAACCACCGTGAGAATTTATATTTATGATATTTTGAAGAAATTCATTTGAAAATATTTTCGGAAAAAAATATACTCAAAAAAAATTATTTTCAAATGTACAATGACGTCATTTTTCGATTGAAAGGATCATCGAAAAGTCCTATTTCTCAGCCAAGGAGGAGAAGTGTTGCTATGCAAGTCTTTTCCGGTCGGCGACAGGAAAAGTGTTAGGCCGCTCGTACACCAGCACGACGCGACCGCAACGCGACCGCGACTTCGTGTCGCTTCGCAGTCGCGGTACGTGGTAGTTCATAGAAGCGCCCACACCAAGGATACGGCGACGCGACGCATTTTCCTCGTTAAAAAGTATCGTCGCGGTAGCGTTGCGGTCGCGTCGTGCTGGTGTACGAGCGGCCTTACTATGCAAAAGATGAATTGGTTACCATGAACAAAAAATTCTCTAATTCAAACGTCATTTTAATTCGTTAAAGTTACATTGAATGTACAATTGATCAATGTTGCATTTCGAAAATTAAAACCATGTAATAATGAACTGGTAGGATTCTGTCTCGGATTCTGTTCAAAAGCTTATGCCTCAATAGAATAATCTGAGTTGCTGGTTCCAGGGAATTCGTTGACGCTCAGTACCCTACCAGCAATCTCATTCTAATTTCGCAGCGAATCCTCGATGTAGCCTTCTGCTACACTACTTGACCTCCAACCTCCGTGTCGTTTCAAAGACTCAATGTTGGCTCCTCCATCTATAAGTAGTGTAGCAAAAGTTCGCCTCAATGCATGACCTGTGTATTCGTTTGGATCATTCAATTGCAAAAAGATGGCAACCTTTCTTGGAACACTTCATATACTATGCATTCCCATCACAGCTCTGTAGTATATTCCAGATGGATATTTCAAAACAAAAACTATTTTCAATGAAATCGTTTGGTCTTGCAGTGTATTCTCGATAAATATTTAGATTATTCTCCTTAATAACTGCGAATATTCGAACTTTTCTCTTTTTACTATCAGGAATATTGTCTATTATAATATTTCCCTTGTCCTCGGTATCTGTAGTTTTCATTTTCACCATTTCGTCACATCTGCAGGCACCAGCTACTCCGAATAATAAAACAGTCTGAAACAACCACGTGATCAAAATTAAAATGACTTGAAATATGATAGTTACCTTTAATCCTAAATATGAATCAACCGGTGCATCGAAGAAAAAACGTTCGAACTCTTCCTTAGAAATAACTCTTGATTTTTTCGCAAGATACCCTTCATTGGATTTTATTCAAATATGCGCGCAACTTGATATTTACCAATATCTATTTCATGTTTGTTAGCTAGTTGCGACTTCATCATTGGCCCACAAAGGGCCACAAAGTAGAGGATTTCCATTTTTTCTCTAGCCATTAAATTGAAATATTCTAGAAGCAGTCTCTAGGTGAACTGTAACATTTTTCGAATTGCACCAATTCATGTAGTGATCATAAACTGCAGAATATTTTTCAATAGACTTGGATGATCCAGGAAGGCTACATCCGCCAAAACCTCAATTTCTGAATACATTTTCACTCTCAACCACTTCTTACCATCTTGCAAATGATAACTATCAATTACTTCACCTTCCGCCGTATTCACAAAGAATTCAATCTCCGTTATGTCCTAACTGAGGTCCTCAGTTAAGGATAAATAATCGCAACCTCGGTTAACGTATTTAACGGTGGTGGAACTGGCCTGTTTCACGTGAATTTTTACGTTAACTGAGGTTGCGATTCAAATTTATCCTTAATGAGGTCCTCAGTTAAGGATAAATAAGAATCGCAACCTCAGTTCAAGTGAAAATTAACATGAAACAGGCCTGTTTCAGCACCGTTACATACGTTAACTGAGGTTGCGATTCTTATTTATCCTTAACTGAGGACCTCAGTTAGGACTTAACGGAGATACCGCCGTATTCACAAAGCATTCAATCTCCGTTAAGTCCTAACTGAGGTCCTCAGTCAAGGATAAATAAGAATCGCAACCTCAGTTAACGTATGTAACGGTGCTGAAACAGGCCTGTTTCATGTTAATTTTCACTTGAACTGAGGTTGCGATTCTTATTTATCCTTAACTGAGGACCTCATTAAGGATAAATTTGAATCGCAACCTCAGTTAACGTAAAAATTCACGTGAAACAGGCCAGTTCCACCACCGTTAAATACGTTAACCGAGGTTGCGATTATTTATCCTTAACTGAGGACCTCAGTTAGGACTTAACGGAGATACCACCGTATTCACAAAGCATTCAATCTCCGTTAAGTCCTAACCGAGGTCCTCAGTTAAGGATAAATAAGAATCGCAACCTCATTTAACTTGAAAATTAGCGTGAAATAGGTCTGTTTCACCACCGTTACATACGTTTACTGAGGTTGCGATTCTTATTTACCCCTAACTGAGGACCTCAGTTAGGACTTAACGGAGATTGAATGCTTTGTGAATACGGCGGATAGAATGCTTTGTGAATAAGGCGTATCTTATAGAATGAATTTTGCGTGGCAACCGTAACTAGGCTGATTATGGCTGATTATGCCTATTAAAGAACTCAAATGTTGCATTCAGATGCTCAACCTAATCTGAAAATTGCAAGTCGCTATCACTTTCCTGTTAGTTATCGTGAGATGAACTATATACTATATTTTATAATAATTTGTTTTTCATTTTCTAGCAATACGATTCTCACGAAATTGCACATACGACTGTAGGTCTGTATTCTATACAATTACTCACCAAGTTTCAATTCGATCGGATCTGTGTTGGTTGAAAACAAAATTATTACTTAGAAACCGTTGGGCTGATTATGCCCATTGAAGAACTTGTCCGTCGTAATGGAATGCGTCACCTACCCTAAAAATTTCAAGTCGCTATCTCTTTCCGTTCTCAAGTTGTCGTCGAATCAAATTTGACCTCGAATTCTCCATCAGGGAGTAAACCCAATCGTTTGAGACCATATTCGGCAAAATATTCGAAAATTACAAACATTTGGGCAGAATGATAAAGCGATATTCCTCAAAACATGATCAAAATATCCTCAGAGAAATAAAATTTAAATTTTTTTTTATTTTTCCTTCAAAAATAAATTTAAATTCCTTGTTGCTGTCTACATGCCAAATAATTATTATGATTTATACCCGACTCTCAAATTCGGAAACCGACGGTAACATTCAAAATATTATTCGAGAACGCGAATCAAAATATTATTATAAACGCTCAAACCAGATAAAGAGATTTGCGTATCATATCGACGAAAACAGCTTATCAGATCTCAGATGATTGGTCTCGTGAATGTTCTCTGGGTCTATCTGAAGGCATCATGGGAACTTTTTTAATGGTACATTCGAGCACAAAGGATCATTGAAATTTTCGCACATACTAGGAGCGTTCTCATTATTATCGTCATTCTTCTCGGTGGATTGGCGTTATGAGACTTTAAATTGTTCTGCTCAGAATAGAATTACAACTCTCAAATTCGTATTGTTTCTAGATCTCTTCATATCTCTCGATATGCTCTTGGCGTGAGTGCACGTGTGTGTAGGAAGCGGAACAATGGAAAAATGTGGTGATTCAAGAGATTTTAACACCTATTCTCCTTTTTACGCTGGCGAAACGAAAACTTGATTCTCGTTATATCGACATAATTTAGATTCATATAGTGCAGTGTTCTGCAAGAGCAGCTATATAATTAGGTCTCTTGCAGAACACTGCACTATATGAACATTACCCTTTTAAAACTAAATAATATATTAAAATTAAATAATATATCCCTTCTCCGGAAGAACAATGACACAACTGCAAACTGTCAGAACCACAATCGTCAATCTTCAATCGCGTCATTAAGGCTTAATGATGAATATTTGGCCTTGATGACCCGATCAATTGAAATTCAGAATTATATTACCACCAAAAAAGTATGATATCATATAATCCTCATAATTCTACTATAGCTGAGGCTATTTCATTGGTCATTTTTCATTCAATCATACTTTGTTTTCTAGAACAGAAGGGCTATTTTATATCATGAGTAACGAAGGAAAAACAAATTCGACATGTCTCCTCTAGGAAAATAAGATGACAAGTATGAACACAGATCATATAATAGTTCATAGATAGAATAATTTAAAAAAATTCATATCCCTGAAAGTATTAGCTTGTTAGAGTTGAAAATGATAACAATGGATTCTTATTATGAAACGGCATCTTAAAAAAAATTAATTTGAAATTTGTAATGTAAAAAAAAATTATTTTTCGTTACACCGGAACCATCTGGCCAATTTTGCCCAATAATGAATTTAACCGAGATATTTATCTCCCAAACCGACTCTGAAAATTTCAACTGTCATTGCTCATTGCGTTCGAGAGTTATCGTGTTAACAGCCCTCCGGACTGAATCGATTTTACCACGGATTCTTGATCAGTGAGTCAAACCAAATCATTTATTAATTAAAAAAAAGCACTGACGTGAAGTCAGTACTCTTTGGCGCGCGTGTTCACGGTGGCTAATTTGAATTGAATGATGAGTACTTCAAGCTCAGTGGATAGAGCGAGCCGAAGATCTACCCAAAGGATTCACTGTCGTTTCAAAAATAGACAGTGCTGTATCTAAGCTGCCATCAGGATAGAGTAATAAAGTTGGAAGAGAACACAACTGACTCTCCTTAGTCGCACAAGCTGCTAGAAGATTTGGGAGGGTCAGTATAATCCTAATCATGTTTATAGCACGCGCGCCAAAGCAGATTGACTTTTTACACTTTTTCTTTCATTGTTAAGTCAATTTGCTTTTGCGCGCGTGCTATAAACATGATTAGGATTATACTGACCCTCCCAAATCTTCTAGCAGCTTGTGCGACTAAGGAGAGTCAGTTGTGTTCTCTTCCAACTTTATTACTCTATCCTGATGGCAGCTTAGATACAGCAATTTTTGAAACGACAGTGAATGGTGTCCACTATCCTTTGGGTAGATCTTCGGCTCGCTCTATCCACTGAGCTTGAAGTACTCATCATTCAATTCAAATTAGCCACCGTGAACACGCGCGCCAAAGAGTACTGACCTCAAGTCAGTGCTTTTTTTTATTTTTTCAAGTTCCTTTAACAAATATAGCTATCAATACAGTTTGACTGTTAGCTTTACCGTAGATCGAAAAAAATTGCGGTTGTGGGACCTCTGTTAGGAACGCAATTGCCTCTTCTCCGAATCCGAACGTATTTTAATATAGATCTACCGAATACAGTTATAGATAAATTCGCCTCAGGGCCACCATACAGACATTTCAACTCGGAAACAACGTTGTTTACACCAAACTGCCTTGTGTCCGTGCACTGAATTGTCATGAATATTCTTTTAAAACCTCACAATATTGGCTCTTTATTCCCAACATAACCCAAACAACCCAAAACCATACACTTCTCGTCTGCGCAAGCGCAATATACTCGTGGCTGCAAGTCCTCCCGAAATTACACACCTCACAAAAAACTCCGATTCTCCAACACTAGTGGTTCAGGAGATATCGCTTCTTGAATCCACGCATGCGCAGACCCTCACCAGGGTATTCTATAGAGGAATAGCATCCGCCACCCCAAAACCCCAATCCTCTCTGACGAAAGCACCAGCAGTTAAATCACTGATGGTTTGCTCATGCGCATAACGATAAATGCCCGTAAGGGGTAACATCAATTTCGAAATTAGCCCCTGGGCCACGGTACGGACACTTTAACTCGGAAACAACGCTACATCCCTCAAACTGACTTGTCCTTGCACTGAATTGCCATGAATATTCTTTTATAACCTCACAATATCGGCTCAGCACTCCCAATATAACCCATAAAACCAAAAAACAGTCATCCCTCTTCTACGCATGCGCAATCTTCTGGCGGCTAAAAGTCCTCTCAAAATAACACACCTCACAAAAAACTCCGATTCTCCAACACTAGTGGTTCAGGAGATATCACAACTTTAATCCACGCATGCGCAGACCCTCAACAGGGGATTCTTTAGAGGAATAGCATCCGCCACCCCAAAACCCTAATCCTCTCTGACGAAAACACCACCAGTTAAATCACTGATGGTCTGCTCATGCGCATAACGAAAAATGCCTGTAAGGGGTAACATCAATTTCAAAATTAGCCCCAGGGCCACGGTACGGACACCTAAACTCGGAAACAAAGCTACATCCCCCAAACTGACTTGTCCTTGCACTGAATTGCTATGAATATTCTTTTAAAACCTCATAATATCGACTCAGCACTCCCAACATAACCCATCCAAGATCTACCCAAAGGATTCACTGTCGTTTCAAAAATTAACAGTGCTGTATCTAAGCTGCCATCAGGATAGAGTAATAAAGTTGGAAGAGAACACAACTGACTCTCCTTAGTCGCACAAGCTGCTAGAAGATTTGGGAGGGTCAGTATAATCCTAATCATGTTTATAGCACGCGCGCCAAAGCAGATTGACTTTTTACACTTTTTCTTTCATTGTTAAGTCAATTTGCTTTTGCGCGCGTGCTATAAACATGATTAGGATTATACTGACCCTCCCAAATCTTCTAGCAGCTTGTGCGACTAAGGAGAGTCAGTTGTGTTCTCTTCCAACTTTTTACTCTATCCTGATGGCAGCTTAGATACAGCACTGTTAATTTTTGAAACGACAGTGAATGGTGTCCACTATCCTTTGGGTAGATCTTCGGCTCGCTCTATCCACTGAGCTTGAAGTACTCATCATTCAATTCAAATTAGCCACCGTGAACACGCGCGCCAAAGAGTACTGACTTCACGTCAGTGCTTTTTTTTATTTTTTCAAGTTCCTTTAACAAATATAGCTATCAATACAGTTTGACTGTTAGCTTTACCGTAGATCGAAAAAAATTGCGGTTGTGGGACCTCTGTTAGGAACGCAATTGCCTCTTCTATGAATCCGAACGTATTTTAATATAGATCTACCGAATACAGTTATAGATAAATTCGCCTCAGGGCCACCATACAGACATTTCAACTCGGAAACAACGCTGTTTACACCAAACTGCCTTGTGTCCGTGCACTGAATTGACATGAATATTCTTTTAAAACCTCACAATATTGGCTCTTTACTCCCAACATAACCCAAACAACCCAAAACCATACACTTCTCGTCTGCGCAAGCGCAATATACTCGTGGCTGCAAGTCCTCCCGAAATTACACACCTCACAAAAAACTCCGATTCTCCAACACTAGTGGTTCAGGAGATATCGCTTCTTGAATCCACGCATGCGCAGACCCTCACCAGGGGATTCTATAGAGGAATAGCATCCGCCACCCCAAAACCCCAATCCTCTCTGACGAAAGCACCAGCAGTTAAATCACTGATGGTTTGCTCATGCGCATAACGATAAATGCCCGTAAGGGGTAACATCAATTTCGAAATTAGCCCCTGGGCCACGGTACGGACACTTTAACTCGGAAACAACGCTACATCCCTCAAACTGACTTGACCTTGCACTGAATTGTCATGAATATTCTTTTATAACCTCACAATATCGGCTCAGCACTCCCAACATAACCCATAAAACCAAAAAACAGTCATCCCTCTTCTACGCATGCGCAATCTTCTGGCGGCTAAAAGTCCTCTCAAAATAACACACCTCACAAAAAACTCCGATTCTCCAACACTAGTGGTTCAGGAGATATCACAACTTTAATCCACGCATGCGCAGACCCTCAACAGGGGATTCTTTAGAGGAATAGCATCCGCCACCCCAAAACCCTAATCCTCTCTGACGAAAACACCACCAGTTAAATCACTGATGGTCTGCTCATGCGCATAACGAAAAATGCCTGTAAGGGGTAACATCAATTTCAAAATTAGCCCCAGGGCCACGGTACGGACACTTAAACTCGGAAACAAAGCTACATCCCCCAAACTGACTTGTCCTTGCACTGAATTGCTATGAATATTCTTTTAAAACCTCATAATATCGACTCAGCACTCCCAACATAACCCATCCAACCCAAAAACAGTCACTTCTCTTCTGCGCATGCGCAATCTACTGGCGGCTAAAAGTCCTCTCAAAATAACACACCTTACAAAACACTCCGATCCTCCAACACTAGTGGTTCGGAAGATATCGCATCTGCAATCTACGCATGCGCAGACCCTCATCAGGGATCTGAATTCTTTGGAGGAATAGCATCCGCCACCCCAAAACCCCAATCCTCTCTGACGAAAACTACAGCAGACTTCTCATCTGCGCATGCGCAATACGGAAAATGCCCGGAAAGGGCAGCATGAACCTCAAAAACATATGTTTCGGCATTAAAAGCAAAGTATTCCGCAAAATAGTAGTACAATTTTTATTTTTTTCATGTCACGTGATCTTCACGAAATTTTGCAAAAGTGTTTGCTTTGGTCTTTTGCATCTAACTACTGAGTTTCAATTTAATCAGATCAGTATTTTTCGAGTTATCATGAAAACAAAATTTTCAAATTTTCAAAATTTTTTTTTGCCACTTTAGGGCCGTCCGTTCAACACAAAACTTCGCAGGCATATAAAGGTCATGATTCTACAATCTGATGCCAAATTTCAAAAAGATCGAGTGATCGGTTCCGGAAATATTCATAAAAAACGTTTTTACTAAAAACGGCCTTAACTCCGAAACCGCTCGGTCGATTTCGCCCGTTAACGAACTTGTCCGAGATATTTACGCTACGAAACTACCCTGCAAATTTCAACGCTCTAATTCGTTCCGTTCGAGAGTTATCGTGCTAACGGCCGGACCGGACGGACAGAATTGAATTTGACCTCGAATTCTTCATCAGGGAGTCGAACCCAATCGTTTGAGACCATTTTCGAAAAAAAATTCGAAAAATACAGACATTGTGACGAAATGATAGCACGCTGTTCCTTGCGGAACACGCGCGCAAAAAATAGATCAGATAATATTACATTTTTGTTTTTTTCGTCAAATCACATTATGAAACTCGACGTGGATCGACCATATTGTTGGTGAATCGAGAACTTCATATTATTAAGCTCGAACAACTCATTAATCAGCATACCTGTATTTTCCACTACGAATTCTCTGAAATGCATCTCCGAATAGTGAATTATTTGTTTCAGGATAATTAATTTTTTGAACAAACGATGGTGAGTCTGAGTCATCGATTGAAATTACCTGCCAACTAATAATAGTCTTTGTTTTGCACGAAAATTATTCTAGCTGCAAATCAACGTTCTAATTAATTATTATCTGTCCAGTGTTTCGCGACGAAAGTACAATTATAATTATTAATGTTTGCCCAGTTGTAAAATTAATGCAGCTAATAATTGACGAAGTTTTGAAATTACAGTTCGAATTGTTGTAATTGTCAGGTTTTAATAGGTTACCCTCAGAGGAGATGTTTCAAGTAATTCAAGTTTTGTGTATATCCCAATATTCCATGCATCGGATGAGTAAATGTTGAATTATCTGTGTTTTTAGAAATCATAAATTCAAATTGTACAATTAAATGTAATGATTTGTTCGCTTCAACTGGAAAGCTGCCATTAAGGAAATCAGAACTGAAATTGATATCATCAGGGGTTACAGAACTGAGTGAATAGAACGATCGTATTGAAATTATTTTTTTGTACATCTGACAAAAAAACTTGACATTTCTGCATCTCTATTGATGCGTGAAGGTTTACTTTTTTCACCGTGAAAAAAGACTTTTTTTCACTGCCGAAATAATTCACAAAATAAACATGAAATATTACTTTTTGAAGGATTTATTTCTAACAGAGTCAATTATCAATTGATTATTCATCATAAAACAATTTCAATTTTTGGAATAATAATTGATAGTAAAGTTTGAACAATTATTTCCAACATAATATTCCGAAAATGTTCCATGTTGCTGCTGATCAGAAACGTTAGATATTTCTTGAGGAGTTGATTCCACAATTTTATCAGATATTTTAATTTGTTTGGAAGCATTTATTTCTTAATATATTTCAGACGATATAATCCTAATATTTTTAGGTTATAGGCTTTTCATACAATTTTTTAGATTCGACAGGGTCAATCTTCGCTTATTCAATGACTTCTAATATTCCACTGGGAAGGTCCATTTTAGCTGCACCATGACTTTTAAGCTTAGTTGCTAGGAGCAAAATGCCTCGTCAAATGTTTATGCCAAGCATTCCTTAATTTAGAATAATATATCAGACTACAGATATCTACATATACCTAGTACATATCATATTTTTGCACGCATGCTATTATTTTGCCCAAATGTCTGTTATTTTCGAATTTCTTGCGGATAATGATCCCAAACGATTAGGTTCGACTCACTGATGAATAATTCGAGGCCAAAATCGATTCTGTCTATTCAGCCGTTGCCACGATAACTCTCGAACAGAAAGAGATAGCGACTTGAAATTTTCAGGGCCGGCTGCGCTTCCAAATGCGACGGTTAGGTTCGTTATGAGGCATAATCGTCCATATGGTTTCGAAGTTATATCCTTCTGTAGTTTTATTATTATTTCCACAATAACTCAAAAAATACAGAATTGATCGGATTGAAACATGGTAATTAGTTGTGGAATACCTACCTATAAATTTGTGCAACATTTTGTGAGGATCCGATCTGGAAAAATTTTTTTAAAAAATTCCAAATAAAATGAAAATTCTTCTTTAAAAATTTTATATATTAGAAACTATCTGGCAGATTTCCCTGATATTCCACACAAACCTTCAAGCAGCCATTTTACAATACATTACCATATTTCATCTCGATCGGCTGTGAATTTTTGCAATTACTATTTTTTTTGGCTGGAAGGTAGTACATAAAATATCTTCGTCATAAACTTCGTTGAGCGCCTCGCTTGACGGCTCGAGACTTTTATATTCACGCCGCGGGCGCTAAACGCTCCATGACCTAGATATTTAACTATTTCATACTTCCGGGACTACAATTGCAACTTGACTCTACTTTGATAGGGACTCAAGTGTTACTGATATGAATTCTATAACTTAATTAAAAATATTTTTAATATAATTAACTTTTCAGGGTAGATTTTATCTCTCAGTAACTATTAATATCTTTTTTGATCCTTTCTACTTCCAATCGTTTTCTTCCTCCTTCCAACCAATGACCAACTTTCTTCAATCCCTTCTTATTTCCTGTTTTCTATATTCAAATTTTTCTCTGTTCATTCAACTCTTTATTTTGTTTTTACTTTTCGATTCACTTCTTCTTCAAGAGCTTTCTATAAACTAATAACTTCTGCTCTCCGAACACTGACTTCCCCGAAAAGAATAATTTTCAACTCTCACCTTCAATTATTTCCCCGTTTCTTCGGTTTCTCTATCCATGAACTATTTCGTAAATTCTTACTTCAAATACCCAATATCTACTTCAAATACCCAATAACTTCAATAAACATGGACAACTATTAATTTTGAACTGTCAAAAGGTTATAAACAGAAAACAATGACAGTACTTTATGTCCCTACGGGATTAAATAAAAAAATTGGTTCTAGTACTGACGTGAAGTCAGGAGCTTTTGAGCATATGTTCTATTGTCCATTCTCCTGTATTGGACACCCTTAATCGAATTTACCATGGTAAATTATGTTGTCCATTCTCCTGTATTGGACACTCTTAATTCGAATCAAGTGTCCAATACACACCTCCTGAGGAGGAAAAAACAACCAAATTTTCAGATGGCTATAACTCTAAAACCATTAGGCCGATTATGCTTATAAACAAACTCAAATGTCGTGTTCAGATATACATCCTTACCTGAAAACTTCAAGCCGGTATCTTTTTCCGTTCTCAAGTTATCGTGACAACAAAAATATTTTTTAATAATTTTATAATAATTTTCCAGCCATACGATTTGCACAAACGTGCTTAGGTTCATATTCTACAACTACTCACCAAGTTTCAATTCGATCGGATTCATATTGGTTGAAAACAAAATTATTACTCGGAAACCATTGGGCCGATTATGCCCATTAACGAACTTGTCCGTCGTATTGGGATGCGCCACCTACCGTGAAATTTTCAAGTCGCTAGCTCTTTCCGTTCTCGAGTTATCGTGGCAACGGCCGGCCGGACAGAATCAAATTTGACCTCGAATTATTCATTTAGGAGTCGAACCAAATCGTTCGAGACCATCTTCGTCAAAAAATTCGAAAGTTACAGACATTTGGGCAAAATGATAACGCGATGGTAAGTATTCGATTACTGGAATATTCGATTTTAATTACATAATACGTATATTTTAAAAATTCCAGTGCGATTCTATGTCGATTTTCAGTTAATTTTTCATATAACCATCGAATTAAATCCACGATTAAGCTAATCGAAGCTTCGTGAATCCCAACATAAAAATATCAAATGACTATTATATTACTTATATTTTAATTAATCCGAAACTTAATTTGAAGTAGAGCTTGGAATTATATACGATTCGACTAATCGAATATTTGAGTTTTTGAATATCCAAATGTACGGATATCTATTTATTCGAATATTCGACCAATGGTGTTTTTGTCGCGCTGTTCTATGAACAGAGTGCCTATCAATTCGTCCAAATGTCTGTATTTGACCGAGAATGGTCAGTATGGTAAGTATTCGATTACTGGATTATTCGATTTTAATTACATAATACGTATATTTTAAAAATTCCAAGTCTTAATGCTGAACTTCTATAAGAACATAGAATTTTAGTGCAAAAAAATTGACGTATATACAGAAAAATGGAAGAAATTGGCTGGAAGTCTTTCTCATCGTCGATTCCTAAACAAATCAGCTCAATTCCACGATAAAAACAAATAAGAAAATAGGATAACGCGGATAAGTTTATTAAAATGGAGAAGTATAACGGGTAATTCCGCAAAAGGAGCAGAGAAAATCATTCTGCTGGTACCTGCCGACACGTGTTTCTGCTAGTTGGCTTCTTCAGGACAGGGCAACCAAGAGACCAAGAAAAAGGTGGAAAGATAACTGAATTGCGGAATTACCCGCTATACTTCTCCATTTTAATAAACTTATCCGCGTTATCCTATTTTCTTATTACATATCCTCGGGTTGAGGTCGCATCGCACAGGTATAGCTTATGCTTCCTTCGTGCCGATGCCATAGTTTGCCTCCGAATTGGAGGTCCTAGAGCTGAAGGCACAAATTGGTTGCTCGCTCCTGTTGTGGTGTCACCTGTTTTCAGTTATCTTTCCACCTTTTTCTTGGTTTCTTGATTGCCCTGTCCTGAAGAAGCCAACTAGCAGAAACACGTGTCGGCAGGTACCAGCAGAATGATTTTCTCTGCTCCTTTTGCGGAATTACCCGCTATACTTCTCCATTTTAATGAAAACAAATGTTCAGGTATCTGTATCAGCAAAGTTCAAACAGAAAAATCAACAAACCGCACTTTGATATATTCGTCAGACGCATCTTGCATTAATTTACATCCTATAGCTACGCCATATGCTGAACTCGATAAAGCACACTTCGACCCTAATACTTTAATATTAAAATACTGATTGAAATTATGGGGCGTGTATTAGAAAACTGGATTTCTCGGAAGTCATACCAGAGGGACTAGGGCTGAAACGATCGGTAGGCAATAGATTAATTATAATTCAATTCTGATTATTATAATGTATCACGTGTAAACAGGAAGATGTATACATAAAGGCATTATATTTGCATATATATTGAATCAAGTGCGATTGCATGCGAAGTTGTGTGCAAGCCAATTTTCTAGAGGAAAAAAAGGATGTTCTCGAGTGCATCTGCATGTAGGTGGGCTTTGATAATAGCAACAGCGGGTCAGTCTCTTTCACCGGCAGATGAGATTAGTCCTGGGAATTATTCATTGCGGAATGAGCGATCTCTGGGGCAAACAAATTAAGGTGAAATTACGAGGGAATTAAGTTATTCTACAACATGAAATGAGGTGAATTTTTTCTAAAACTAGTTCGAACGATGACTGTTTGAGAAACTGACATTCTCTCATTTTTTTTGCAATTCTAAAACTAGTTCTTACGTTGACTGTTTGAGCAACTGACATTCTCTGATTTTTTACTGAATGAAGCTCGTCAATAATTATATCCAGTGGCGGTTTTAAAATTTCCGGGTCCTTACGCTAGAAAACTTTGGGCCCCTCTCCCTACTTTTAGGTCTTTTTCAATTATTTCGAAACCAATTCTCAATGGAAACCCAGATTTTTCAAAACAGTTTATTAATTTATCATCAGTTTATATATTTATCAGAAGTTTATTAATAAAATATCATACAAAAAAATATATACGTAGTAGAAAATATTTCAATAAGAGTAAATCAGGTACAAAACACAAAACAAAATTATTTCTATAAAAAAAACTCAATGAGGATAAAATAACACATAAAATATTTGTAACATGAAAACAGCATAAAGAGAAACTGATATACACAAGAGAAAAGATTTCTTCCTCATTTCATGTATCCTATAAGAACTGCCCAACAATATGATATCGGGTACCTTATACAGAAAATTAATTTGACCAGTCGGTTCTATCATCGTTTAAATTGTAGTACTCAATTAGTCAATGCTAGAATGTTGGAGGAATGTTATTCAGAAAATATGAAACTGTAAAGCTTACCTTTTATCGTTGAATGAGAATATGTTGGATTATAAGTCAAATACAAACATAAATAGAAAAATTGGTTCAAGCGCTGTGGACAGGAGCTTTGGCGCTCTTGTTCGAACTTTGACAAACCATATCTCCGAAATAATTGGTCTCTGGGAATGATATAAATGGATTCCTACGATAGAACTGCACCATGAAAGACATTAAATTCAAACAGACCGATTCTCCCCAATAACTAACTTATCCGAGATATTCATTCCTCAAATCTACTCTGAAAATGATATTATATCAATTAAAACTTAGACAACATTGCAGTTATGTTTTTACTGGAGATATTCTGAACCCAATTTGATTATGTATCTTACCAAAGAATATATTTCCATCATCATATGGATTATCCACGGGCATTATATTATCACCTCAAAAGTACGAAAGCTGAGGATATTTCATTGGTCATTTTGCATTCAATCATACTTTGTTTTATAGAACAGGAAGGATATTTCATATCAAGAATAACCAACCAGAAATAATTTTGACATTTATTTCTCATAGGCAAATAAGATGACATGTAAGAACACAGATCATATAATAATTTATAGATAGAAAAATTAAGTACAGCATTCTGTGAAAACATAGAAGTACGCGTTTCATTATTGAAAATTTTAAGGAGAAATAGAATTTTTTTTTTACTTACAAACCGAATTTTTATACTGAAAAATATTGACAAGATCCAATCGGGGGCCCCTGTGTGTCTCGGGGCCCTACGCTCAAGCTTACTACGCTTATTGCTTAAATGATTATGTTAGTAAAAAAAAATTTAGGATTGGAGTGAGGAGAGTGCTCATTTTTCTGAAGAAACACTGTTGCATCCGGAACAAGTTGAAGTTATGAATTCAAATGATTACAAAAATTACTTACTACCCTCATATGATTTCATTCGAAATCATAAAAATTGGATGAAAAAAATCATCGAAGTTATAAAGGGCATATGAAGAACAATAAAATTCCTTAATTTTATACTTTTAAATTTTACGCTACCTATGTTCAGATCTCTCTCGTATAATTTTGGAAAAAAATAAGGACTTTCAATGGTTTTGTCTGGTTTCTCTCTCCCAAACTCTGTCAATGTGCCAACGTTCAGAATAAGTGTTCAACGACAAATATTTCTGAAGATTTTCGCTGATGAAGAAGTCTGATTTAGGCTCTGAAACGTTACAGAAACGTTGTCTTGTCGTTATTTCGTTTCTATACTGTTTGTTTGGCAACATTACTCCATAAGTAAGTTAAGTTAGTTTTGAGTGTTTGGGAAAGAAAAACCTGAAAAAACAAGGATTGATGAATGCATCTCCCAAAATATCCTTTAATGATTACTTAAATCTAAGGACATTTAACCGATAATTGAATGAAAAGGATTTTATCAACAGTGTTTTTGTCCTTATGTTTTCTTAAGTCACGAATTTAGGGGTTAGACTACACCAATTGAAGATGTTTAGAAATATGAGACAGCAACCAAAACTGCATGGAATTAAATGACATTTTTTATCCCAGTAGTTGCAAAATGGCGAATGCGCAAATCTGATTTCACTTAGGATATTGACACAAGTTACAAATTCATATGTAAAGTTATGTTTAACACATTGAAGGTTTCAAAAAACCTAAAATAACATTTTGAGAATCTAATTATACGTCCTATATGAAATAAAATCAATTTAAATTACGGTGACGTCAGTTACCTGGAATGGGCCACCATTACTGTCATAACCAAGCTGAACGTATTGACGGTGAACTATTTCTGCCAATTCGTTCAAACAATCATAATATTTCAGTAAGATCCCATTTGAATGAATACATACATTTTCGAACCAACAGTGAACTGCTGGTTCGAAAATGAACAGTGATATGCTTGTGATGGACACATTTGAATACATGGATTTACTGTTGGGAAACAGTAAACTTATGGTGACATAAGGACACAAATCAGTTCAATCATACAATTTTGCAATGAGATAAAATCTGTATAGCAGTGGTTTGTTTTCAATAGTATATTCCGAGAGTAATTTATGTTGAACAAATCATTCCAATCGTACAGTTGTGCCATCAGAAAATATGAGTTGACAATTCACAAAATACATTCTGCATTTTAACATCTAATAATATGCATAAATAGGTTTCAAGTGATTTTAAGAAAAAATTGACCTAAATTCGTTCGATAACCGTTTACTCGGAGTTATTATTTCAATAGAAATGAAAAAAAAAAACGAACAACAGCAATTTCGTTCCATGGAGAAAATCATTTAGAATGCCATAATACACTCTAAAAAAAATCTCAGTGTGAATGTTGATTTCATACTATCAAGAATATTGTCGATGCAGTTTACCACTAGAATGTCACATTCCTATCAATATTTTCGTTATTATGATCATATTGTGTTCAGTAGTGTAATTTATGACAGAAAATATCACAAACAGATCCAGTATCAAGAATTAATAAAATTTATTTGAAATTTCACAGTTCCCATCAAGTTTTAATACCAATTCTTCATACAAAAGTCAGATAGGTGATATCTTGGGTGAAAATGAGCACTGCATGGTGAAATGTGAAAGAACGATTTCAGAGATTTAATCCGATTACCAAACTTTACACTCAGTTATCAACCTTATGTATATCCAAGTATAACTTTTGAAACATGTGAAATCATCGAAAGTACCAACAAGTGCTTTTCGACCAACAAACTATCCAAATTCGCACCAGGAATATCAAAAGAACATTATACTTTATTTCGTCAACTTATTCATTGTAACATAGTTGCCAAGTATTCTTTCTCGAAAGACAGATATCCCTGCGGAGTCTTTTAAATATAATGAAATCGCCGATAGTTGTGAAGAATTAATAATTACAAGATGACAGGAAGAATCGTGCCCTTCCATGGGGAATTCTCACAAACAATATTGATGTTATTTCGGAACACTCGAATCAATATTGGAAATATCAATGTATCCCTTTCTTGACTATGAGAATCAATTCCTCCACGCTCTCAATGATTCACAAATTTATTTCCTGCTATTTAATGATATATTTAGTCATGAAAAATAAACATATGGATTGTTGTGGTAAGTATTTCATGAATAGTATGATAGAAAATGACTTCAAAGTGAGTATGATATAATTTTACATTGCAGGTTTGAACAAATCGCTACTCATTGCACCATTCAATAAAAAAATCGTCTCAAGTACACAAAATTGGAAACATCCAATTTTGAAAAATGGATATTTGCGAAACCAAAGGATTGTTTTTAAAATATCAGAATATAATTATATCCGGCAACAATGTGCAGGGATTGGTTATGTCGCATCGAAATACTTCTAACTCTAACACACACGTACATTTCATGGGAGACTACAATGCTGTGTGTTGTATCGGGTTGATTTTATTATTTGTGCCTTGGAGACGATAAGTTGGTTCATGATGCATTATGAAGTGAGAATTTGGAAAAACGAAGTGCATCAAGAAGATTCGTTATGACTTATGAGAAAAATGAGAAATTTGTTTTGGCGTCGAAGGAAGTTTGGAAATAATACTGATTGCAAGTGAGTACATAAGAATGTTCAATTTAATTTTTTTGGGTACCTACGTAATTGGGTATCCTATCAATTTTTCCCGAAAATTTTGATGAGATATTTGTGTTGGTTGGTCGATTGGATTTACAAATACGTCCATCGCCGACTTTGAAATTTTACATTTGTCAGTGAAAAATATTTCATTCAATTATCTTTATTTGAAAAGTGCAATTATCTGAATTAGATGAAATTTCATATGTATTATTAATGTTAGTACAGTTTCTATATTGAAATTTATTTTCGTAATGTTCTTCAAACAAATGGGGCTTATTCATCTAACCTTTTGTGAACTATCAATAGGATTTATTAAGAAGCACTTTCAGGTGAGTGTTTTTTGTAGTAGGTAGTCTAAGGGAACATATTTTTTTCAGAATATTGCGTATCTTAATTGTATATCACACTGTCGCAAAAACCTATTCTCCTGGATATTTTATTTCAGATAAGAATTCTTGATATCTATATCGAATAAAACCAACGTTGATAGTCAATTATCGGTCCTGAGAACGTTGAAAAGTTACAACTTTCAATTATATAAAGACCTGCCAGCTTCACATTATTTTGTAGGCACAAATTCGAATTGTATGATTAATATATAAATGTTTTAATTTCAGCAACCCTCACCATCACAGGAAAAAATTGGCAAAATTGGAAAAAACTGCCAGCGCGTTATCATTGACACCTGATCTGGAAGAATTTTGTGTCGTGTTGGACCAGGAAGTGCTGCCTCAAAAGTTCGATTGGTTTGTCGACAGTTTTGATTATCTCTTCAAGCTTCAGTAATCACTAAATATTTCTATAAAAATTTATTGTTTATTGTATTTTCACAAATTATATATAAAAAATTAAACTGTCGATTAAATAATCTTTGAAATAATAAATTCGTATGTACTAAAAAGTTTTTTTCAATACCTATACCCTTTTCATAGCCTTTCGGTGATTTATATGATATTGAGTTTCAAATTATAAAACGAACAATATCGTATAAAACACCGAAAATGGTGTAAATTTCAACTAAATAATACCTACACCCCGAGGGTTTAAAACGCATCTGATTCGGTGTTAAATAACACTGAACAAGATATTGCACACGCACTAGGTCAGTACAAATTCACACTGAACTAAAGTTAAATCACACTAAACCAGTGCTAAAATGCACTACGGTACTTGTGCAAATTCACACCGAACTAGTGCTAAACCCCATTGATCTAGTGCTACCTCACACTCATCCGAATGATAAATCTCAATCGGTCTGGTGTGAAAGCTGATTACTTATTATGGCAGAAAATACACCTGAAAGTCGGTGTTATTTCGGATGGTGCGAAATAACACTGAAAAGATCAGGACCTCTAAGGAAATCAGGCCGGTGTTAGCGGGTGTTGGCCGGTGTTGTAAAATTTCTTAGAGTGTACTTTTCACTATATGAATGCTACCCCCAACTATACAGAGAGGCGTAGCACCACGCTGAAATATTGCTCCCCAAACCATTATTTTGGTCGAAAAATTGGACATTTGAGTAACACGTTGTTTTGATAGGGTTTTTAAGTGATTTCCACCAAGTTAGAAACAACTTTGATCAGATATAAAGACATTATTAAAAATAATCTTCTTGAAAACGTTGAAAAATTCTATCCTTCGTTCTTTTGTAAAGGTGTCATTATAGGGATTTTTGGTGTCCTTGATATGTAGCCTTGTCTTCTCAGTGACATACGGACGATTTCTGGAAATACTTCTATATTTCGTTGATTTCCAAATCTATTATAGCCAATTTGCGAAACCCTAGGCGTGGATTATGTCTTCCTAAGGCCAATAAAGCATTGAAATTGATCCTTTATTCTTAAGCGGTCACCCTGGAACTATCTATGCCATTTTTATCCTCTTTATTGTCTCATATACTACACTTTTTCTGAGTTCAGTCAATTGCACTAATTTTTTAACGTTTCGAAAACCTTTTCAATTCAAATATTCTACCTGTTTTCTAGTTGAGACATTATTTCATGAATTGTATACCTGTTGTAACTTTGGCCATAGCCGGCTATCTGCACAACCTATTTTATACATTACTTTTTTCTCAGAAAGTTACGAAAAAGAAATATATTAAAATTATGAAAAATAATAAATTCCGGATACCTTCTAGACGGACTATGTCTTGTTTTGATTCGATCAGATCAGTATTTTTCGACTTGTTGGGAAAATAACATTTCAGATGGCTATAATTCTGAAACAACTCGACGAATTTTGTAGTCCAGCCCTACTCTTAAAATTTCAACTGCCTAACTCATTGCGTTAGGTCGGTCGGACCGAATCAAGTTTGACCCCGCATTCTGCATCAGTATGAGTCGAAACTAATCGTTTCGGCCAAAAATTCGAAAATTGCAGACAATTGAATAAATTGATAAACAACAAGAAACATCAAGTTGCCTTTGAAATGAGATAGTATAGATCAACTTCCGATATTTCCGGGGCACCATTTGCAAATATTTTCTTCACAAAGATCATATTCCGCTTAGACAAAGTTCAGATATTTAGAATCATACAGTTTCCTAGTCTAAATATTCTTCATATAGACGGTTTCGAACAATCACCCTGTAAGTATAGCTGTTTCTGCTCCTAAGAATATCTAAACATATGGCGCAACTAATCATCAATCCATCATCCCAAATGTAGATTTCATCGAGACCCATTTGCATCTATAAACAGTCAGATGGTTAGGTGTGAATAGGCTTCCTTGATTTGCAAGAGGTCGAACGATTTTAGCGGAAATGTGCTCACAACCATTTAAGTTAATCGGGGCAAACGAAGCCGATGAGATGCTTCCTCATTTTAGTGTTTTTGCACCATTAAAGACGTTACGATATTACATTTTAGTGTTTGATAAGTAATGCGGAAATTATTCTTCCCAAGAAGAATTTATTGGGAGTGTTTATTATCGCCTAATGATATATGATCAATAAAATAACACATATGCCGTCTTTCATTTAGCGATAATATCATTTTTATGCTAATGTTCATCCCATGCCCGATTGACCTAATTATGGAAAGTGGTTCTTGATTTGAAAATAATATATAGGTATTTGAATGTATTCGTTTGTTTTCTTGTTATCGTATAGATGTTACAGTGGTAGTTTATCCCCCTCAAATGAAATATTTTCATGTATGCGGGCCCACATGCAAAAGGGGTTCATCATCTTGACCAAATATCTGTGATATTCCAATTCGGCCGAAACTGTACTTCAATGATTCAATTAAACCGTGAACACTTTCGAAAGAAGAAACTTAGGGACTTGAAATTTGCAGAGTGTGTTTGGGGCCAGAATACGCCGTTTGAATTCGTAAATGGACAATATCCGCTCAATGGATAGATAAGAGAGTTATTTATTCGGTAGAGCTAAAATTTGGTATTTCTATTTACATGTAGAATAGCGACTCCAGAAGCGAACAATATTTTTCCTACGAGCGTGCGCAAAGTAGTAATTTACCGCAACGCATTCGGGTTGCCAAAGTAACACCTTTCCGTATCGTGTGGAAAAAATATTTTGCGGCACGCAAACATAAAAACTGATATAAATTGTTGTTATGGGAAATTTTCATGAATATTTCAGAAACGGGTGATTATTTTATACAATGTGAGACTCTTGCAAGTGTATAAAACTCCATTTTTTAATTATTATTGCCAATATTATATAGCAACAAGACTTGTAGATTTTGACACAAGATTATGTAAGAATTTTTCTCAGATTGTTTAATACCTCAAGCTTTTCTCTCGTACACAAACGTTGTGAACACCGTTGAAATGAACAGTTCTTGTAGTGATCTTCCACATTCCATATTGCAGGCGACAAATGAAGCTATTTTTAATTTATTACCTGCACAATCTAAAGTCAAGTATGAAGCAGCATATCAGAATTTTGAAAACTGGTCTCACAGTAAAGGGACAAAGGAGGAAGTATTGTTAGCATACTTTTTACATTTGAAGAAGAAATTTCAGCCCAGTACACTATGGAGCAAATATTCCATGTTGAGTAGTGTACTGAAAGTGAAAATAAACTTAGATTTGAGTGAATATTTCAAACTCACTTCGTTTTTAAAGGAGCAATATGTTGGGTACCGTCCGAAAAAATCCAAAATAGTTGAAAAAAGTGAAGTTTTTAGATTTATGGAAGATGCACCTGATGAAATTTATCTTCTCATTAAAGTTGCTACTATTTTTGGGTTGGCCGGTGCCTGAAGGCGCGATGAACTCTGTAAATTAATGATTGATCACATCAAGAACAAGGGAGATTTGATAGTGGTCAAAATCCCGGACACCTAAAACAATTAATCGAGAATATTTGTTATTTCCAATGAAACGAATCATGGATATCATTTGCAGCTCTACCATAAATATGCGAATTTGAGGAAACAAAATACTCCAAACAGGCGTTTTCTGGTCCAATAAAGAAAAGGAGCATGTAGTACCCAAAGTGTGGGAATAAATGCGTTCGGTCAACTAATCGAAAAAAGGAAATCTCTAATGACACATTGTCTACAGATAACTATACTTTCAATAATCAACCTTTATCAAGCCATCAATACAGCTGCCCTACAGAAAATCATCAACCTTCAAACGACTGCCCTTCAACTTCAACGAACGAGAACATTACATGTTCTTTTGCCCTGAATCAGTGTTCATCGAGACACCCATTGAATGAACTGACAGGATCAGCAATCAATTTACAATATGTAAATAATTGTTCTTTCGTCATAAATATTACGAACAAATGATTTCATATTTCTTCTTTTTTTCCAATTATTGTTTATTTTTGAATAGTTGAGTTGTTTCCTTCCGGATTAATTAAAAGTTTCGGAATGTATTATTATATTTCAATTCGATTTCTTATTGTTATTATAAGTCGCTCGAAGGAAAAACATTTTTCCTAACACGTGCGCAAAGTGACTTTTCCGCACGCAAAAACTTATCTGAACTCCGCTTCGCGTCGTTCGTCTAACTGTAAATGCGTGCGGAAAAGTTTTACTTTGCGTACTTGTTACCAAAATACTATTTTCTTCAAGCGTGCACACATATTTCAAGTCTCAAAGAGTACTTATCCCACACGGTGCGAGAACATTTTTCCCGCATGCAAACTCGACTGTATACCTGAATTAAGTTATCTATGTAACTCATTGACGATAATGATGAAATACCTATGGCTAATACATGCTGTATTACGTCTGTTATTCATGTGTATATTAATTAAGGTCCTAAGGACAGGCGTACCCAACGTACGCATTATGACACGTCTAGACCCTTGAATTTACATGCTCAGAAACATACTTCTCACACGCTATCACACGCAACGTTGCGTGAGTCCACTATTTAAATGTAACATAACCACTTTATGGTTCATGACAAATTTCGTGTGAATGGAGTAACTAGAATTAAAATAGATTCAAGCCCTGTGGACAGGAGCTATTTCGCGCTCTTGTTCAAACAGGCAAATTATATCTCCGAAAGTATTGGTTTCTCAGAGTTGGGAATTATATCAATGGATTCTTATGATAGAACTGCATCATGAAAGAAATTAAATCTAAAAAAAGTGTCGTTTACAAAAAAATGCTTCAAAAATTATCATTTAAAAAAAGGGCAATCTGCAATGCTTTAATGCTTCGAACATTTTCTTTAAATTTATTTATCAAGATTAAATGACCAATCTGCAATGATTCAACCTCGTGGAATGGGTTGTTGCAACTTACACTTGGTGCATAGATTTCACAACTCGAAATGCCTGAGGAAAATATCATCGAAATGTCTAGAGCAAGGCTGGAGACAATCATAGCAGATTGCCCATTTATTCCTGATATTTGAGTAGGTATAGAGGCTGACGAACAAATTATTTTAATAGTTCAAAATATATTAATGAAATACTATCCTCTTTTCATAATTTCAAATTTAATAGTTCATACCACTTACACATTCTTTTCTGTATTATGGACCTTAAGAAAAAATGTTTGATACACAAATGTAGATCCATATTTCAGCATTTTTTTGCTAGCAACATTATGAAAATACTGTATAAGGAACATGTCTCACTCACAACTTAAGGAAGTAAAAGGTAATATTAACCTCAGTGGTCAACGAACAGTAATTTTTTTTGATGATTCCATTATGTTCTTCTTTCCTATTGCCTTCATAAACTACATCATTAAAATGATCCAATTCTAAATCTTCTGAAACATCATCCCCAATATTTATACATAAATTATTCAATATGTAATCAGTCATAATGATTTTCAGTATCAAAACAGTCTTGTATATATTCACAAATTCAAGGATCGGATACTTGTTTTCCAACAGACATTTATGAACAGTGAACACACACAGATCCTGTGTTCACATTCTGGGAATACATAGAACTACGATGTATTATTGAAATTTCGAAAAATCATATCTCCCAAAGTATTTGCTTGTCAGAGTTGAAAATGATATCGATGGATTCTTATGATAAAACTGCATCTTGAAAAAAGTTAATTTTGAAATTTGTAATATTTTAAAGTGGTGGAGAGTGATGAAAAAGGTCTTCCTACACTTTCCAAGATGGCCGATGATTTATTAATGGCTACATCCATACCTGCTGAAAGATTATTTTCCACAGCAGGTATGAACATGGCAAAAACACGTACATCATTGAGAAATGATGTGATGCGAGCGTGATTATGTTTGAATTCTTGGTCATCGAGTAATTTAAAAGTTGAAATTATCAGTGTTCAAAATTAAAAATAATACGTACATGTACAAATATTTTTCTATAAGAGCGTAATAAATATTGCTTCACAAAAGTATTCATTATTGTATACCATTTCGTTTATATATTATAATATTTATTATCGTTATTCAGAATTGAGCGAGACGAGACGAGGTAACTGATACCGAGACTTAAACGAGACTTAATTTTTTGGCAATTGGCGAGAGCGAGATGAGATTTTTTACACTCTCGCCTACTCTCGTTTCGTGTGAAGCCCTAGTTTTTCCTATGAATAACACTGAAATCTAATTGGAAAAAGCATTCTTCAGTATGGAATCCAATGAAATCGTTAGAGGCCATTACCGGCTAAAAATTTGCAAAATACATACACTCGGTCAGAATGATAGCGCCCCGGTACAAGCACTATAAAACATTTGCTTTGATATTGACCTTGCTAAGAATCTCCTTTTTTTCAGCCAGCATGAAAGCGCGATCAACCAAAAAAACCTGATCAGTGTCCAATGAAATGTTAGAATATAATTATCTCTAATGTAATTTGAATAAATTCATTCGAGCATCGATGAATTAATTTAAAAGATAATAAGGATAGATAGAATCAGTGGAACTAATGAACTGGTAATGGGACTTGGTATGGCGAAAAGATTCCAAAACAGAATAATACTTCGATTTGTATTGTATTATTGATCGAATTTCGAAATGAAATTGCTTTTAATTAAACAAGGAAATAGGAATGTGGCCCCCCTAGATTCGTGAGAGAATATTCTTGGTATCGATGATAAGATGCTACAATAGAGCTTTGAATAAACTGATGATGAACTGTCGGATATTCTTCCAGTAACTGTTTTATTTAGATGTGTTGTTGGTCGAAGTTGTCCACTGTATACAGGGTGGGCCACGCTCGATGGTTCCCTGTTTTTTTTTTACGGAGAAAGGGGTTTATTGGGTAGGGTAGGAACCACTGCTCTATCGATCTAGAATATTTTCAGAGCTGTGGTGTTGTCACTTACATCTAAAAGTACTAACTACAAATGGTACACCCTGTATATTATTGCATTTTTGCGCGTAAGATCTGGGGAACATGGCGTTATCATTTTGGCCAAATGTCTGTAACTTTCGAATTTTTTGACGAAAATGGTCTCAAACGATTTGGTTCGACTCCCCGATGAAGAATTCGAGGTCAAATTTGTTTCTGTCCGGCCGTTGCCACGATAACTTGAGAACGGAAAAAGCTAGCGACTTGAAATTTTCAGGGTAGGTGGCGCATCCCAGTACGACGGACAAATTCGTTAATGGGAATAATCGGCCCAATGGTTTCAGAGTAATAATTTTGTATTCAACCAATATAAATCCGATCGAATGGAAACTTGGTGAATAATTGAAGGATAAAAACCTGAGCACGTTTGTGAAATTTTTTAAGAAACGTATTTTTTATGTCACGATAACTTGAGAACAGAAAGAGATTGCAATTTGAAATTTTCAGGTTGGGTTGTGCATCTGAATGCGACATTTGATTTTGTTTACAAGCATAATCGTCCAAACGGTTTTGAAGTTATACCCATCTGAAATTTGGTTGTTATGTCCTCAATAACTCGATAAATATGGAACCGATCCAATTCACACATGGTTATTAGGTGTAGAATGCCAACGCGAAAGTTCTTGCCAAATTTCGTGAGGATCGTATCACTAGAAAGTTTTCAAAAAATCATTGAAAAAACTTCTATATCAGAAATTATTCATCCGACATGGCTGAAACATTTCACCCCTCTCATTAATGGTTATTTGTTGTAGAATGCTCACGCGAACATTCTTGTGAAATTTCGTGAGGATCGTTTTACTAGAAAATTCTTGAAATATCATTGAACACAATTCTATATATCAGAAACTATTTGTCCGACATCCCTGCGGGGACCGACATTTTGCGAGAGCCTTCAGAAGCTAACACTACTACCAAGTTCCAAGTTTGAACACGATCGGATCTATATTCTTGGAGATCCGAGCAGCCTTGTGTGAGTTCAGTAGCTGGATATGAACTTGCAATATAACTCAAAAATATATACTCGATCGAGTTGAAGCTTGCTTACTAGTTGTAGAATATCGATATAGAGACTTGTGTAAAATTTTGTGAGAACTGTACCGCTAGAAAATTTAAAAAACATTAAGTTTTCATGCCAATGAGAATATTAAGGTACATTTTTTATTAGATATCCATGAAATGTCATAGAACATGTAAATTATCATGATTTGACAATCGGCATCGAATCAACGATTCATCCCCATTATTGGATAACAGTATTGGCCCAATATAGTTTCTATGTTTTGGCAGAAAGTACTAATATACAATATTGACCAATATAGTTTTGCCAATATGGAACCAATATTGGCGGTAGCAACAAGACGCAATATTGGCTAGATATTGAAACTTCAACATAGGGCTAATATTAGAGGCAATTCTAATTCACAATATTGGTCCAATATGGAATTCGCAATATTTAAACCATATATTGTAGGCCATACTAATTCGCAATATTGGCCTAATATAGTAGGTATATTGTAATAAAGTATATTGGGCCAATATTGTATATCCCCACTATTGGCCCAATATACGATTAACTATGAATCTATATTGGGCCAATATAGGATCGATATTCCACCAATAAGTGTGCTACCTGGGTGAGAATGCTTCGTATAAAACCAAATGCTCTATATGTGTTAATTTTGTCACAACAAAGTCAACGTTCTACGTCGTTAACCGGCTAGTAGCCATAATATTCATTTTCTCCCATTACCAGGCTCAGCAGTAACACACATACACAATATGCATAACATGACATCGATAATGGGGGCCTTGATATTCCTATTTGTTGCGAGCTAAGTGTTCAATTTGTCTTCTCCCGATAGTTCACGAGTTCACGATCCTTTCTCCAACCGATAACAGTCTAATGATGCGAGAATGCAAATGGCTGGAAATTATCAATGTCATCTTCATTATGTTAAGATAAACTTCCTCTTTCTATCTCATCAAATTACCCGACTTTGCGGAAGGGAACTCGGCTAAGATATTATTCCGCTTTCGATCGAACGGAGCGTGTAGTTTGTTGAACCTCGGCAAAACGAATAAATCAATAATATGAGAATAAAACTGAAATCACCGTTTTATTGAAATGAATTCAATTTGCATTCTACATTGTCACGGTTATCCCAACTAGCGCAAATACTACGGCGCGCTATCACTTGCTTATGGTTACAAGGTTTGATAGCACGTAAATCGGATATAGAGCACTGTCAGCACTCTATGGTCCACGAAGGGAACAAGAGTTAGGGGGGCAAGTGAACAATTTTATAAACAGGATACGTGCATTTTGGTGTTACTTTGAGATCCGTTATTAGCTAAAATTAGTGATTTAAGAGTTTTTGGCGTTTTTGGCTCGTTTTTGGCGCTCTTGTTCCTCGGAACAGAGTATGCTTATCAATTTGCCCAGATGTCTGTAATTTTCGATATTTTGGCTGAAAATGGTCTCAAATGTTTTGGTTCGACTAACTGATCAAGAATCTGTCGTCAAAATCGATTCTGTCCGGCCTTCCGTTAACACGATAACTCTAGAACGGAATGAGCTAGACAGTTGAAATTTCCAGGGTATGTTTGGGAGATGAATATCTCGGTTAAGTTCGTTAATAGTCCAGTTGGTTTCGGAGTAAAGGAAAAATTTTTTTTTCATTGCATATTTCAAATTCAATTTTTTTTAAGATGCAGTTTCATCATAAGAATCCATCAATATATTTTTCAACTCTAACAAGCCAATATTTTCGGAGATATAATTTTACAAACTTTCAACATAAAATTGTAAGTCTATGATATCACAGAATGCTGTCCATCGAAAATTAACGACCGTATATATGGATTGGATGATCCGTGTTCATACATATTATCACACCGAATATACCCTAGGTAAGGCATATTCTGTGTGTCATCATTGTCATATATTAGTGTTCTGTGATTGTCCTCACACAGAGGAAAACAAGGTATTGTCCCTGTCTACAGATAGGAGACTTGTCAAACTATGTATGATGTCATATTTATTTCTAGTTATATTCTAGTCTATTCAAAATTCTTGATATAAAATATCTCCTGTTCTTGAAAACAAATTATGATTGAATGCAAAATGACCAATGAAACAACCTCAGCTATATGATGATGGAATATTAAAGCAAAATAGTTATTCCGATTTCATAAAAAAAGTGGGAATGCCCTGTGGACAGGAGCTTTGGCGCTCTTGTTCAAACTTTGTCAAATGATATCTCTGAAGGTATTGGTTTCACAGAGTTGAGAATGATATCAATGGATTCTAATGATAAAACTGCATCATAGTTCAAATAATAGTTTATTTATTAAGATTAAATGAGCAGTCTGCAATGCTTCAATGCTTTAATGCTTCAAACAGTGTAATTGAAAAAAAAAACAACAGTGGCAAAAATTATAAATCTGAAACCACCAGACCGTTTCTACCCAATAAAGAACCTATCAGAGATATTTATTCCTCAAATCTACTCTGAAAATTATATTATATCAATTGAAACTCAGCCAATATTTCAGTTTTGTTTTTACTGAAGATTTTCTAAACCCAATTTTATTAACTTACCAAAGTATATATTTCCATCATCATATGGATTATCCAAGAGTTATCTACGAGAGCTAAGGTTGTTTCATTGGTCATTTTTCATTAAACAGGAGATATTTTATATCAGGAACATGAACATGAATAGAACTAGAAATAAATATGACATCATATTTAGTTTGACATGTCTCTTATATGTAGACAGAGACAATACCTCCTATTTCTCTATGATATGACAATCACAGAACACTAATTTATGACAATGATGACACACAGAATATACCTTAACTAGGGTATATTCTGTGTGATGACATATATGTCATCATCAGATCCTTAGATTCATAGATACGGACGTTAATTTTCGATGACAGCATTCTGTGAAATCATATAGACTTACGATTTAATGTTAAAATTTTGAAAAATCATTTCTCCTAAAGTGCTAGCTTGTTAGAGTTGAAAGTGATATCAATGGATTCTTATATAATGAAACTACATCTCAAAAACATTTTTTTTTGCCCAATAACGAACTTTACCGAGATATTTATATCCAAAACCTACCCTGAAATTTTCAACTGTCTAGCTTATTCTGTTCGATAGAAATCGTGTCTATGGCCGACTGACTGAACAGAGTCGTTTTTGACCACGAATTCTTGAGCAGTGAGTAGAACCAAATCGTTTAACACCATTTTCATCAAAAAATTCGAAAATTACAGACATTTGGGCAAATTGATAAGCACTCTGTTCCGAGGAACAAGAGCGCCAAAAATGTTACCATCTTTGGAGCAGGTGAACAGCAGGTGAACAAATTAATATTTTTAAAACCCACCAGTTCAATGTAACAGACCATAGATAATTAAGTATTAAAAGTCTAAATACACTGTATAAATATACTATATATACACTAAATATATATATAATATCTATATATATACTATATATACACTAAATAAATATACTATATATACACTGTATAAATACATTATATAAATCTGTAGAACCAGATTTATTAACTAGGATGACATGTCGTCCAAGTTGATAACTTTACTTTTAATAATTAATTATCTATTATTTCCAAACGTACAATAATAACGTCATTTTTGGATTGAGAGGATCATCGGAAAGTTCTATTTCTCCGGCAAGATGAAGTGTTGCTATGAAACACTTTTCCGGTCGGCGGCAGCAAAAGTGTTACTATGCAAAAGATCAATCAAGACAAACGTCATTTTTATTCGGTAAAGTTACATTGAATGTACAATTGGTCAATGTTGCATTTTAAAAATTAAAACCATATAATAATGAACTGGTAGGATTCTGCCTCGGATTTCAAAAGCTGATGCCTCAATAGAGTAATCTGAGTTGCTGGTTCCAGGGAATTCGTTGACGCTCAATATCCTACCAGCAATCTCATTCTTACTTCGCAGCGTATCCTCGATGTAGCCTTCTGCCACATTACTTGACTTCCAACCTCCGTATCGTTTCAAAGAATCATCCGGTACATCGAAGAGAAAACGTTCGAACTCTTCCTTAGAAAAAACTCTTGATTTTTTTCACAAGATACCCTTCATTGGATTTTTTCAAAAAAACTTGAATATCGGCCCCACAAAGTAAAGGATTTCCATTCTTTTTCTCTAGCCATTAAGATGAAATATGCTAGAAGCACATTCTCTTGGTAAACTGTCCCATTTTTCGAATTGCACCAATTCACGAAGTGATCATAATCTGCAGAATATTTTTCAAACGACTTCGATGGTACAAGGGAGGAGACTGCTTCATTCTCCAAAACCTCAATTTCTGAAGGCAGTTTCACTTTCAACCACTTATCACCAGCTTGCAAATGATAACTATCAATTATTTTACTTTATATCTGTCAGAATGAATTTTGCGTGGCAACTGTAACTCGGCAAATGTTCCAGAATTCACTCAATTATAACGATCGTAAATGGATAGAATTATGTGCGTAAATGTAAATCAATCCAAAAGTGGATATTCAGATTTTTATGAATTTCAAAACGTTTGAAAATAAAATAACATATTTCATTCGGAGTAGAAGTGACTTTTCTCTTTCAATTACGCACCTCAGTCTGTAAGGCGGGTAAACTCAAGCTTGCCATGAAAAGTGACTCCTCCTTATGAAATAATATACCGTAGAGCGGTGTGACTTTGCACTACTTTTCATAGTTTTCTTGTTGTAACTTTTTTAGTTTGACTTAAAATGAGTCCTTTGTAAACTATGTATAATTTCAACATTTTAGCAATCCACTGGTGTTGTTAGAAACATAAGAACAGGTACGCAACATTTTTTTTTATTTTAAAAAAATTGTCAAAGTCACCTGCACATCGGTGTGAGTTTGCCAATGCCTTTGAAATCCGTTTGTTGGCAATTTTATGAAGTGTAAGGGTGAATGGTTGACAGGGTGTCTTTGCTACAAAAAAAATTTTCAAAAATTAAAAAAAAATACATGGTTGCTATAAGAGGCGAACAAAACAACAAATTATAGGAAAATAAAATCTATTATTCTTTATAAATTAGAGGGTTTTTTTCTTGTTGATGAATGAAGTAGGAGGCAGATCATCTTTTTCAGTTTCATTTTCCAAAACCTTGAAACTGTTGCTTCCATTCAATATTTCATCCTGGTATGTGGCAAAGTCACCCGCAAAAGTGCAACAATAGAAAAATTTGCCGAAATCTAGAAACCCTCTCAACCAAATGCTTCAAGTTTTGTTTTACGTGGCCCTAAATACAAGTAAAGTTAGTAAAGTAAGCTGCTAAATGTATTTTGATGTACCGCTTGTCATATTTTCTATAGAACCCTTAGTATTTCGCATTTATAAACACGTTAAAAATTACCCACTTACAATATACAGCGTAGCACTCCATTCAACGCACGCACGCACGCACATTTATGAATAGTGATCACAGACAGATTCTGTGTTCATGTTCTGTGAATACATAGAACTTACGATGTATTATTGAAACTTTGAAACGTCAGATCTCCGAAAGTATTAGCTTGTTAGAGTTGAAAATGATAACAATGGATTCTTATGATGAAACTGCATCTTAAAAAAAATTGAATTCATAAGTTGTAATGTAAAAAAAAATCTTTTTTCGTTACCCTTAGAAACGATTTTGCCCAGTAACGAACTTAACCGAGATATTTATCCCTCAAACCTACTCTGAAAATTTCAACTATCCAGCTCATTCCGTTCGAGAGTTATCGTGTTAACGGCCGGACGGACGGCTGGACAGAATCGATTTCGACCACGGATTCTTGATCAGTGAATCAAACCAAATCGTTCAAAACCATTTCTAGCCAAAAATTCGAAAATTACAGACATTTGGGCAAATTGATAACCACTCTGACCCGAGGAACAAGAGTGCCAATAAAATGAAACTTGAAATATTAGGCAGTTTGGCAAAGTCACCTCCGTCACACCGCTCTACCGTACTATTATCTTTTACATAATTAAGCCACCGATATTTCGCATCTGACAGAGTGCTCGTAGACGAAGTGCCTGACGATTAGGTACTCGCGATCGAACTGTCGTTTTTCGCATCTCCGATTCCCTATTACGGGACTCGATTTTTGCATCGAATTTTTTTCGGTCACGTATCGATAGAAACGGGCCTATCGTCACCGTTATTAAATATGACTTACCTTCCTTCCATAAGAATGCGACGTAAATTGGACCATTGTTCGACGCATATTCATGAATTTTTTCATCGAAAGCAACGATTCCATTTCGGTGGTGAGGAATCCAGGTCGGATTGGTTTCCGATTTGTGAGGGCGCACCTTTTGTTGTAATGAACGATAAAATGTCACGTGTTTGGACAATGGAAAAATGAGGGAGAGGAAATCGGATTGTTCTGTGGAAACAAAGAGATGATGCTGTATCCGCTTCGGCATCATCAAAAGTACATTAGGAAATAGATATGTTTGTTGCAACATCCATTTCCATTACAGTTTTGGACTGATTTCGAACTGATGTGTTTAGTTATGCCCGTTCAGAACTGAATATAAAGAGTGTCTCAGCAAGAACTTGAATTTCGAATTGCGCGCCCTTTTTGACTGTCAATTGTTGAGTCAGCCACATTTATTGTTTGTTTAATTAAAATATAGACATTTATTAAAATAATGCGTTATAGCTTAGAAGAACGTTTGTTAATAGTGAAAACCCATTTTTACTTTTATTAAAATGATGAAGGTGTCGCCGTGACTGTCGACGGTCATCGTTACCAGGCCATGTTGACAGATTTTTTTTGGCAAAAATTACACGGAATGAACTTAAATGAGATGTGGTTTCAACAGGATGGCGCTACCTGTCACACCGCAAGGGAAACAATAACTTTGTTACAATCCAAATTTTCAAGTCGAGTAATTTCTCGTTTCGGAGACCAAACCTGACCGCCAAGAAGTTGTGATTCAACTTGTTTGGACTATTTTCTCTGGGGTTTTTTTAAAAGTAAGGCCTATGCGAACCATCCTAAGACAACTGAGGAACTCAGGAACTCAAATACAGCAGTCCTTACTGCCAATGTACTGCAAAATTTAATCAAAAGAGTGCATTCCTACCAACAGAGCAACGGTGGCCATTTAATCGATATTGTATTTCATGTGTAAATGTCATCACTACCTCCATACATATGTAGAAAAATTTTGCAAGAGCCTTCATAACCTAACTCTACTGCCAAGTTTCAAGTTTTAATATGATCGGTTAAATATTGTTGGAGATTCGAGCATTCTTGTGCGAGTTCAGTAGTACCGATTTGGTGTAGCGTAAGGCTCCGAAGAAACGATCGCTCGACCCGGACTTTTGCCATCGAGTCGAAGAAGACGAATCGATTTGTGTTTTTCCCTAATTTCGTTCTTCTTGGTTGAGCCTAAATATACTAATTCGATACAAGTTTCGGAGGTTTTGAGTCCGACGATTTTCCATTCAAAAAGTCAATCCGAGAAACGTCAGAATTAATTCGAGAGACGGGGTCGGAAATTTTCGAAAGCGAAACTGACGATTTAGGCCTTTTTGGGGCGTGAAACTTGAAGAAAATGATAGATAGCTTTTGCGCGTATGTTCTATTTTCCATTCTTCTGTATTGGACACCCTTAATCGAATTTACCATGGTAAATTATGTTGTCCATTCTCCTGTATTGGACACTTATTTTATATTTAAAACTGTAATTAGATCTTTGAAATACCATTGAATGAAGAAATTCTTGTAAGTTAACAAAATATCTTTATTTGAACAATAAAAATGCATCATTTTATTAAAATGATAGTTAGACTATCCAATTGCTTCTTTTCTTTATAATATTTTAGCTGTAAGTCAGTATAGCTTAGAAATTTTAAAGTAACGTCCTACAATATTAATTTAAATGATATTATAAATAAAAAAAAAATTGGTTCAAGCACTGACGTGAAGTCAGAAGCTTTTGCGCGTATGTTCTATTGTCCATTCTTCTGTATTGGACACCCTTAATCGAATTTACCATGGTTAATTAAGTTGTCCATTCTCCTGTATTGGACACTTAATTCGAATTTACCATGGTAAATTCGAATTAAGTGTCCAATACAGGAGAATGGACAACTTAATTAACCATGGTAAATTCGATTAAGGGTGTCCAATACAGAAGAATGGACAATAGAACATACGCGCAAAAGCTTCTGACTTCACGTCAGTGCTTGAACCAATTTTTTTTTTATTTATAATATCATTTAAATTAATATTGTAGGACGTTACTTTAAAATTTCTAAGCTATACTGACTTACAGCTAAAATATTATAAAGAAAAGAAGCAATTGGATAGTCTAACTATCATTTTAATAAAATGATGCATTTTTATTGTTCAAATAAAGATATTTTGTTAACTTACAAGAATTTCTTCATTCAATGGTATTTCAAAGATCTAATTACAGTTTTAAATATAAAATAAGTGTCCAATACAGGAGAATGGACAACATAATTTACCATGGTAAATTCGATTAAGGGTGTCCAATACAGAAGAATGGAAAATAGAACATACGCGCAAAAGCTATCTATCATTTTCTTCAAGTTTCACGCCCCAAAAAGGCCTAAATCGTCAGTTTCGCTTTCGAAAATTTCCGACCCCGTCTCTCGAATTAATTCTGACGTTTCTCGGATTGACTTTTTGAATGGAAAATCGTCGGACTCAAAACCTCCGAAACTTGTATCGAATTAGTATATTTAGGCTCAACCAAGAAGAACGAAATTAGGGAAAAACACAAATCGATTCGTCTTCTTCGACTCGATGGCAAAAGTCCGGGTCGAGCGATCGTTTCTTCGGAGCCTTACGCTACACCAAATCGGTACTACTGAACTCGCACAAGAATGCTCGAATCTCCAACAATATTTAACCGATCATATTAAAACTTGAAACTTGGCAGTAGAGTTAGGTTATGAAGGCTCTTGCAAAATTTCATGAATTTCAAACGAATAGTTACTGATATATAGAATTTTTTTTTTTTTATTTTCAATGATTTATTAAAAATTTTCTACAAATGCTATCCTCACCAAATTTTGCAAAAATTTTCGCGTTGCCATTCTACAACTAATAACAATGTTTGAATTCCATCGGTTCAGTATTTTTCGAGTTAATGAGGAACAAAAAACCACCAAATTTCAGAAAATTTCAGATTGCTATAACTCTATAACCGTTTGGTCGATTATGCTCATAAACAAACTGAAATGTCGCGTTCTGGTGCACATCCTAACCTGAAAATTTCAAGCCACTATCTCATTCCGTTCGCAAGTTATCGTGACAACAAAAATATTTTTTAATAATTTTTTTAAAATTTTCTAGCCATACGATTCGCACAAAATTTCACAAACGTGCTTAGGGTCATATTCTACAACTACCCACCAAGTTTCAATTTGATCGGATTCATATTGGTTGAAAACAAAATTATTACTCGGAAACCACTGGGCCGATTATGCCCATTAACGAACTTGTCCGTCGTATTGGGATGCGCCACCTACCCTGAAAATTTCAAGTCGCTAGCTCTTTTCGTTCTCAAGTTATCGTGGCAACGGCCGGCCGGACGGCCGGCCGGACAGAATCAAATTTGACCTCGAATTCTTCATTGGGGAGTCGAACTTAATCGTTTGAGACCATTTTTTTCAAAAAATTCGAAAGTTACAGACATTTGGGCAAAACTATAACGCGATGTTCCCCAGAACATACGCGCAAAAAATGTTAATAAAATTTTAAATCAATATATATTTTTAAAATTTAATTTTTTAAAGTTCTTGCTGGGAAACCCTTTATTTGATTGAATAATGGGGATTCTCAGGCCTAACACTACATATCCCCGAAGGAAGTCCAGTGCCCCTAATCCGGGATTAATTTGGGAACAGATTGGGTTTTTCTATTAACTACACCAGTCTTCTAATCTGGAATTCATTCTGGATTCATCAAACACTTAGGCAAAAGGGCAATTCCCTGGTTATTATCATTCGATAATAATATACTGAATACTGGAAATATTCCAAAAGAATTCCGCAAAGCGAAGGTCATAGGAATTTCAAATCGTGAAAATAATTCTTCTGATCCTAGCAGTTATCGACCCATTAGTCTATTGAGTGTTCCTTTTAAAATTTTAGAAAGATTGATTCTTTTTAGAATTCTCTGTAGAAGACGTTCTACAGAATTGCTAGGGGGACTTCAGGAAAATAAGAATTGTTGTGATCAGATACTTTGTCTAACTACTTTTATCGAAACCGGTTTCAATAATAAAATGAAAACAGGAACAGCATTTGTGGATTTGGCGGCAGCATATGACACGGTATTCAAAGATGGTTTGATTTTAAAACTTAATACTCAATTAAAGTGCGGAAAAATGGTTCGTTTACTCGGAAATATGCTAACTGATAGAGGGTTTCGTGTTTTAGTTGATAATAATAGTAGTAATTTAAAAAATTTGAATAATGGTCTCCCACAAGGTTCAGTTTCAGCACTTTTTCTTTTCAATTTATATCTGTGTGATATTCCTGCTACTTCCTCTGAGGAATTCATATACGCTGATGATATTCAGGTCTATTCACTATCTATGTACATTTATCAATGTTGACTTGAAGTCAAGTTGATTCACCTCATTTTCATAACAACATTGACTTGATTTCATATTCACTAACTCATGTTGAAACCAAATACAACAATAAGTCAACATTGACAAGAAAACTCAATATATAAATCTGACAACAGCGTAGTAGTTCTGAAGTTTCATTATATTTAAATTTTATCAGATTTACTCATTGGTTTTACAGTGTATTCTAACCTAAAGTTTTCGAATAATTCAAATAATCTGAAGTTTTTAGAGGCGGGAGAAAGTACGGAAGGAACACTATTTTGACAAACGTTTAATTTGATATAAATATAGTACAGTTTGTACAAATAAGTACTAGGTGATTAATAATATTAATTGGTAAATGGCAAAAATAAAAACTGGAAAAACCCCAGTACTCAACAACTAAGAGCCCTCATCGTTTTTATTGAGAGCAATGGGGTGCTTAGATATGGAAAAGGTAAGCCTAGTGTGAAATAAGAAGCCTGGAGTAATTTAGCCAAAACACTTCTTTGGAAATGCAAAAAAAATTGTTTAAGTGGCCATCAGAAAATGTAAGAGGATTATTTGCGTCCCTTAATTACCGGCAGTTTATATGCAGAGCTCTTCTACCGAAATAATAGTATGCATTACAAAATGCATTCTCATTTCATTTTATGAATATATCTTCAATTAAATATTGAACTTACTTTTGTAATTCTTCTCTTATAAAATAAAAAAATATTAAATAATCCATAGATATAGTACCAACACTAATTACCACTGTATTTATTTTGGTTCAAGTTTATCAATTTATATCTTGGCAAGTTAGTGCTTCGAAGGACTTGCCTGGAGTCAATTGACATTTTTGTCAACATATATCTAGAAATCAACTAAATTTATGGTTAGTGAATACCAAAACTATGTACATGTTGATATTTGTAGATTCTTGACTTCGTCTTGACATGAAGTCAACAATTGATATGATTTCAACTGATACAGAATAGGAAAAGTTAACTTTAGGTTGATTCATATGAAATTTGACAATCTAACGTCAACTAATCAACGTTGACTTCCAAGTCAACCTTTAGCGAATAGGCCTGAATGCCCTTGCATTTCATCATTCTGATTTCCAAAGTATAGAAAATAGTATATCTGCAGATTTGGAAATCTTGAAAAATAACCTATTTCAGTGGCGTTTGTGTCCAAATCCAAATAAAACTGAGGTTTCTTGCTTCCATTCGAATAATCATAAGAAATATAGAACATTGAGTGCAACTTTCCGTTATTCTTTATTGAGACTTAATTTAATCCTAAATTCCTCCTCTTTGAATTTCAAAGCCCATTTGGATGACTTGCGTCTGAAGTTGAAAACAAGAAATAATATTCTTCACAAAATAGCTGCTACTTCATGGTGTGCTGATGCAGCTACTCTTCGAACGGTAGCCTTAGCCTTGGTTTTTTCTGTCGCTGAATATTGTTGCCCCGTATGGTTTAATTGTGCCCATACTCAAAAAAATTGATGCACAGCTGAATTCATCTATGAGAATTATCACTGGAATTATTAGATCTACACCTTCACCTCCACTGGTTTCCAGTTGTTTCAAACATTGTCATGCCCCACATTCGCAGGCAGACTGCTATTTCAAATTTGTGGAATATATTCCATTGTTTTTCGAATTCATTTCCGATTCTCTCCTATATTCCAGGCAATAGGATTCCCAGATTGATGTCACGTAACCCTTTATGGTCCAACTGTTTTCTCAATTTGAATGGAAGTGACAAGGAAGTTTGGCGATCTGAATGGATTTCTTGCGTTTTATTCAACAAAGATTTAATTTCAGCTCTTTCAAATAGAGTTCCGGGGTTTAATCTTCCAAGGAAAATACGGTCTATTCTGAATCGTTTTGGAACCGGTCATGGTCGTTGCAACAGCATGCTTTTCAAATGAAAATTGCTATCTCTTTCCGTTCTCAAGTTATCATGAGATGAATAATATTTTTTAATATATTTTTTTTCAAGGGATACGATTCTCACAAAATTTCACATACGTCTTTAAGTCTGTAGTCTACAAATACTCACCAAGTTTCCATTCGATTGGATCTGTATTGGTTGAAAACAAAATTATTACTCGGAAACCGGTGGGCCGATTATGCCCATTAACGAACTGGTCCGTCACATTGGTACGCGTAATGAAAGGCATTAAGAATCATTCTTGTAGAATTTACTTGTACCGCTTGATTTCCGACGAATAAAGTAAAAAATTTACGATATTTTTCTCACCTTTGCCTTTTATCATTATAAAGTATTCTTTACGAGCTCTTAAATGATGTATCACAAGTAGGGGTTTGCCATTAGAATTTCTTGTTTAGGGGTGGCTTGTGTGCAGGGGGTTGATCCGAATGAGTGCTTTGAGGTACCATTCCTCCACTATACTATTGAAACATTTCTAAATATCTTTTCAAACCTCTTATAACTTCGGACATAAGCCAGTGGCAAGTTTTTGAAAACTCACCTATATGTATTTCAGTATTGTATGATGTTACGAATCATTGATATCGATAGATATCTAATAAAGGAACACGCTGAAGCTGGTAACGCAACCTCATTAAATTTTTTTTACTTCCAAGGCTTTTTGTCTTCTCCGGAATGCTTAGATTATCAGTGATACGAGCCCTCTTCAATCGTTATGAATAAATTATTACAAAACGGTTAATTGCTGGTTAACTAGGTCTATATCCGTGTCCGCGCAAACAAACCAGATACAGAACCAAAAACGAAGAGGAGTAGAACTACTTGAAACAAGTTTGCTGAGTCCGTCTTGATATTCCACTTTTTTTTGTGTACGAACATTATTCTATTTCTGCATGCCCATTTTCAGCCGTTAATTAACGATAAAGCCATTCATGGCTTCCATACGGTCAACACATAATTTCAATTTGTGATTTATTGTTAGTTTCACTCACACCCATTAAATATTTTGATCACGGGGGTTATGGCTGCCCAAATATGCTAAATCAAGAGTTTGAAAAATTAATAATTTTTTTTATGACCACTCGTACAACGCATGTTTGTGAAGAAGAAAAGTTTTATATTCAGAATTTTAACACTCATAAATTAGCTCTTGAGTGGGTGCTGAACTTCTACCTGGGGGTTTCATCACTATATAACTGTTCACCAAGGATAATAAAAAAAATGGGAAATTTATTTGATTTTTCAACGCAGTATTATCAATTGAATTTCAATGAGGACTGAGTGGTTCAGTGCTATCAATTCAGGTATGTTGAAATAATAGAATATGGTGGATATTTCCATATTTGGGAATAAGTACAAATTGAGGATACGTTCAAATATCGGTCATTGGTATGATATTTGATATTTGTTTGAAAATTTGTTTTTGCGCGAATTCACCAAGGTGCTATGATTTGCTCTGTGGTTGACAAGGTGCCTGGAGGTACCATCAAACCTATTGATTATCTTTCGAATGACGCTCCACGTTTTGCGAAGTGGGATTCCTTTTTTTTTTTGAACAGGAGGAATCCTTGATGGACGAACCACTTTAAGTGGAACAGTGTGGGACTCCGCCCTTCTCCTGATGGCTGTTACCCACTAAAACTCCTGTGATCGGGTTCCGGGCATTTTTGCCTACAAACCAGTTATCTCTCTTCCTTCGGAATCTCTCACACGATCTAGGGCTAGCCGCACCATTGAGGGTAGCCCAATACAGCACAGCAGAGCGTAGCCTAGTAGCTCTGCTACGTCCAATATACGGTGTTCTATTCATTGCATTTGTTACAAACTCTAGATAGGCTAGGCTATGCTGTGCTGTGCTGGGCTGCTCACAATAAGCGGCTAGCCTAAGTCGTGTTTGTGTTTATTGATCTTCCTTCGTCTTGTTTGATGAAGGGGCATCTTTTCTCCTTTCAGTTGATTTTGAAATTAAGTTTACTAACTTAATTTCGTTCTCTAAGTAGTTGGTCTCTGGGCCTTTCGAAGCAGGGCTTTATATTTCTGGCATCTTCTATTGGGTCGTAGTTTACAAGTCTTCTCAGCTCCTCATTGGCATGTAGGTTGGCTTTTTCAAATATCTTCTCGGCTTTTTTCTTCGTGAAAGTTTTGATCGGCTCCCATTTTAAGTCCTCATGTGTATGTATATTTCTCACAAACCATGGTACGTTCATTGTTCTTCTCATTAATTTGTCATCTGTCGACTGTATCTTCTTGATATGGCTTTTGGCTTCGATGCCCAATGCAGCTGAGAGTTGCCTTCTCGCATATATAGTTTTAATCATTGTCAGTTTTATGTTTTTATTCATACGGCTCTTCCTTCCTATTAGCGAATGTAGTCTTTGTTTTGTCGACTGCTGATTTTATGTGGCTTTTCCATGTATGTCTTTTATCTAGTATCACCCCTAGATATTTGACCTCTATTTGGCATTTTACTTCTGCGCCATCTATTATAAGGTTCCTTTCAACTTTCATTTGTCTCTTCTGTAGTAGGCTTGACTCTTTCGCCCGTTTATCTGGATTTTCTATTTTATACACCACTCGTTTAATTCTTCGTTTGCTTCCTTTAGTCTTCGTTGTATGACATCTGCTCGCCGATGTCTGAAAGCATTCATCCTTTATTTTGACGTAGAAATTCCTCTCAAAGTTTGTGAGTAACTCATAATATACAAAATCGATCCAATTCAAACTTGATAATTACTTGTAGAATAACGACGCGTTAATTTTCGCGAAATTTCGTGAATATCATATACTTTTTTAAGAATTGCTTTCAAGGAAACTTCAATATTTCGGCAAACTTGTCCCCAGAATTTTGTATGCATATAAAGAACAACGATGGTATGAGTTATCTGAAATTCAGCCTTATAGCGTTTCTAGGTTGAAAAAAATGGAAGTGTTCTATATTCAAATCAGAACTTGTATCACTGAATGATCCTCACGAAATTTCGCAAAAATTAGCGCATCAACATTATACAACTGATTACGAAGATTCAATTCAATCGGATTTGTATTTTTTGAGATATTGCAATGATATTGAGAATCCACAATATCGAAAGTTCAAACAGCTAAAAGAGAACAAATCGAGATAGAATTTTCTTCACCACCATCTGTCAGACTTCACGCCTTCCTTCGAATGATATCCCATCCATTAGAAACGCTTAACCGAGAGTTGTGGGCACATTAACTGAAAAAAAAGACTCGGCACTAAACGACCATCCTTGTAGCCGTCTTGAGAAAATGATATAACAGAAGATAATGCCAGACAGCCCATATCATAACATTAGAGATAAAGAATTGATGCTCCTCAGTCCACACACATACATAAGGACGAGGGTGAGTGACATTTCAGCATCAACAGATCATCCTTGATATTTTAAAGTCGTGCCAGAGATGGGACCATCGGGGTCTTGATTAGATCACGCTATGATCTCCGTTAAGCCAGTGGCGAAGAAAGAAAAGGGACAATTGAGTTGAGAATGTAATCGTTTGGGAACGTTGAGCTATCGACAGTATATCTCGGAGTGTTAAGATGACGTAAAAAGAATGTGAGAAAGCCCTGTAGACAGGAGCTTTGGCGCTCTTGTTCAATTTTTTACAAACTATATCTCACTTTATGGTTCATGACAAATTTCGTGTGAATGGAATAACTAGAAAATAAATTGGTTCAAGCCTTGTGGACAGGAGCTTTTTGGCACTCTTGTTCAAACAGACAAATTATATCTCCGTATTGGTTTCTCAGAGTTGGGAACGATATCAATGGATTCTTATGATAGAACTGCACCACAAAAGAAATTAAATTCAAATAATAGTTTATTTGTCAATATTAAATGAGCAATCTGCAATGATTCAACCTCGTGGAATGGGTTGTTGCAACTTACACTCGGCGCATAGTTTTCACAACTCGAAATACCTAAGGAAACTATCATCGAAATATCAAGAGCAAGTCTAGAGACAATCATAGCAGATTGCCCATTTATTCCTGATATTTGGTTAGGCTAACAAACATATTTTAATAGTTCATTTCATTTGTTCGAAAGATTAAATATGTATTTTATATTCTTGTTTTTCTTTATTTGAAAACTTATCTCAATATTAGACAAACCGCCGTATTCACAAAGCATTCAAATCTCCGTTAAGTCCTAACTGAGGTCCTCAGTTAATGATAAATTTGAATCACAACCTCAGTTAAAGTATTTAACGGTGTTGAAACAGGCCTGTTTCACGTTAATTTTCACGTTAACTGAGGTTGGGATTCAAATATATCCTTAACTGAGGACCTCAGTTAGGACTTAACGGAGATTGAGTGCTTTGTGAATACGGCGGAAAATATATTAATAAGATACAATCCTATTTTCACAATTTAATAGTTCATACCACTAACACATTCATTCTGTGTTATGAACTCAAGAAGAAATATTTGATACACATGTAGATCAATATTTTAGCATCTTTTTGCTGGCAACATGAAAATACTGTGTGCCACTACTTAAGGGAGTAAAAGGCAATATTTACCTCGGCGGTCAACGAATAGTAATTTCTTTTGATGATTCCATTATGTTCTTCTTTCCTATTGCCTTCGTAAATTATATCATTAAAATGATCCAATCTTCTGAAATATCGTTCCCAATATTTATACATAAGTGATCATTAAAGGATACTGTGGGAGGTATATTCATCATTGAATGGTTTCTTTCTGGGTTTTCTCTCCCAAACTCTGAAAAAAATATCTATACAATAAAAAATGAGTTTTTTTTTGATATGCTTCTGAGTAAGAAACACAAGATATTCGTCAGAAGCAATCAATCGAACAATGTTGCCTAACAAATAACAACGAAACAACATCAACGAAGAAACAACTATATCGTAACGTTTCGGAGTCTATATCAGACTCCTTCGTCAGACGCTCAACGACTCTCATAATAACAATCAACAAAATAATTCTGAAGATTTTTTTCGTTAAGCGTCTGACGAAGGAGTCTGATATAGACTCCGAAACGTTACGATATAGTTGTTTCTTCCTTGATGTTGTTTCGTTGTTATTTGTTAGGCAACATTGTTCGATTGATTGCTTCTGACGAATATCTTGTGTTTCTTACGCAGAAGCATATCAAAAAATAACTAATTTTTTATTGTATAGATATTTTTTTCAGAGTTTGGGAGAGAGAACCCAGAAAGAAACCATTCAATGATTTATACATAAGTTATTCAATGTGCAACAAGTCAATATTATTTTTGGTATCAAAACGGTCTTGTATATATTCACAAATTCAAGATTCGTAATCTTGTTTTCCAACACAAAATATTTTCTAATTACGAATTATAAAAGAATAAGAAATAAGGTTATGTAAATTATACCTTGGCACTGAGCGCTGACTGCCGCGTTCGGAAACGGTGATAGAGAACGAGATTCTTAGCAAGAACCTGCAAACAGCTGATGATGATCTACTCGATCATATACAATAGATAGTCTATTATGTATATGGGTTACACTTTCCGAAAAGACCAAAGATGACATGTATGAACACAGATCATTCATATTTATATATTCATAGGTACGATTACAGCATTCTGTGAAATCATGGAATCACGATTTAATATTGAAATTTTGAAAAATAGATCTCCGAAAGTTTTTGCTTGTCAGAGTTGAAAATAGTATCAATAGATTCTTATGATGAAACTGCATTTAAAAAAATAATTTAAAATTTGTACTGTAGTTATCTTGGTAACGGACGACCGGCCGGACAGAATCAAATTTGACCTCGAATTAGTCATGAGTGAGTCGAACATGATCCCGTCCCGCCTCTGCAACCAGTCGGTCTATTGTGGCACACCTAAATCTATACTTCATTCACAAACTCAAGCCTTTTGATAAGGGAGATGAGTCTGGTGGCGGAGAACTTGTCCAGTTCCCTCAGTCTCAGTTTCTGTACTCCTAGTTCCTCAAATCTGATCCTGTACCCAGCAGGGCAGTCACACATGTACTCGATAGATTCGTCGTTCTCCAGTCATAGTCTGCACTCAGAGTCCTCAACCAACTCCAACATACTTAGGTGTTTTCTGAGGCCACAATGATCCTTGTACACAGCTGTTCTCAGGTCTAACCTGGAGAATTTGAGCTATTCTCTGGCGGCTCTTTCAGCTGATGAGCCAATAATTGTTGAGCGAGTATGTATGAGACTAGATATGCAGATATGCCAGAGTTACTGGACTTTTTGGTCCAACCATATGTTGTTCTCCTACCTTGCTGCCTTGAGAAATTTTCCTCAGTCTGGTTCAGGCCTGACGAGCCCCGTGGAGGCCACTCGCACCGCCAATGAGTCCGCCACCTCATTACCTTATATGCCCGAGCGACCAGGAATCCAGATGAGCTGCACAGTGCAGCGTACTCCCAGCGTAGTCCGACAGTCCACAAGCAGGGACTAGTAGGTTCGGGAATCTTTCCTCAGGTCTGAGACATAGTAAGGAAAAACTGAGAGAAGACAATCACTCACCGGTCACTGCAATCCAATAAAACACTTGCTCACTATAAGCATGTTCAGAGAAGAACCACGATGTGGGTTATGCAGGAGGAAGAAACGGCCTCCCATATCCCAAAGAATTTGAAACCACATCCCGCTGGAGACAAAACAACCCAGGAGTCTCTTATAGTGATGAGTGGGCCTCCAAATGGAGCCTAGTAAACGGGCTATACCTGTTTTCATGCCACATTTTTTAAGAATAATTGTTCTACTTATTATTCAATTTTGATCAATCATGAATGAAATATTGAAACTGCAGTAACAAGAATATTTGCAATTATTTTGATAGTAAAAATGCCGTAAATTTAACAGTGTTATTTTTTCTTTATGTTCAAGTAGTAAAGGCTAAATCAGTTCAATATTTACTTTTGAAATTCGAAACTGGAAGAAGTGTAGAAATCGATATATGTTATTGACCATTGTTTTGAAATGTTGAACCTAAAATTCAGGAAACTGTAGCGTGTTAAATTAAGAAACATTAATTTAATTGTCTATTTTGATAGGGTTTCCTGTGTGTTTCATAATTTGGCTAGATGTAATGACCTACCTACTCTTCAATACTAATGCCGAAACAGTTGAAACCCATATCAGTGGGTGTCAAAATAATAAAGATTATTCTGAAATTGAAAAAACAAGGCAAGGGTTGTAAGGAATATAATTGCAAATAATTCGTTAATACATGTGTAGGATTATAATAAGGATTGCAATTCTACTTGTACATAGTTGTATATTGTATATTGTTGTTGGGGGTAACGTTGCACTGCGACCTTAAGGTGTATTGTGCCCCTCCTTCAGAGATTTCGATGTCATTACCATCTACAGTTCCAGAGTTCTGATGAACTCCAGTATCTGGGATGGCTTCAAGGAGGCTAGGTCTTAGCTACTGCAGATTTCTTGCCCAAAGCATTCCTTGCGTTGGTTTGAAATGGCGAGGCATTCCGTTGTCAGGTGATCATGAGCTTCATCCTCCTCCCAACAGAATCTGCACTCGTTAGTTTCTGCTAGCCCTAATCTCATCATATGCTTCCTGAGGCCACAGTGCCCTGTGAGGTAGCCAGTGAGGAAGCTTGTTCTTACTGAGGTCTAAGTATTTCTTGGATCTGACAGTTTCAAAGTTCCGGAGGAATTTCTTGGAGTGATGCATTCCGGGGAGAGATCTCCAGAAAGTACCTCTCTCAGTTTCCTCTTTCGTCCGGAATTTACTTTTTTAGGTGTGTCTACCAACCCCAAAATAAGGTTCCGGGCCAATAAAGGGGGTTTGAGCTCCTTTCTCGGCAAGTGTGTTGGCCTCCTCATTTCCTATGATTTCCGCGTGACCAGGAACCCAGACCAAGGAGACCCTGTTGTTCTTGTCTACTTCATTGAGTTTTCTTCGGCACTCCCATATTAGCTTGGATTCGATAACATGGGATCTCAGAGAGAGCTTGACTGTCAGAGTGGATTGCCATGTCACAACTCTGATAGTTTCTTTCTAGGTTCATTTCCACGCATCTTCCTATTGCAAGTACTTCTGCCTGAAAGATGCTCGGATAGGAGCCTAGCGATAGTGAGCATTTGGTGCCTGGCCCATATACTCCTGCGCCAGCTCCTGTAGTGGTTTTTGAACCGTCTGTGTACCATTCAATGGCATTTCTTTTAAGAACTTGGGTGGTAATAAGAGCTTTCGTGTGTACCAGGCAATCGGTGTGAACGCATGGAGTTCTGATCAGGAGGGCGACGAAGACGGTATAATTGAGACGGTTTGCGAATACGAGTTTTTATCCCTGAGACGATTTTATTGAACATTCAATATTCTGCGTTGGACATTTTCTAACATCTAAATGACAGGCTGTCATCTGTCAGATTCATCAATGACAATTACTTTAACCGGATCGAAAAGGACTTTCAAGTCAAACTTTTATGCTAGCAGAGACCAATATTAGGAGTAATCCACATAGTGAGTCTTTATCAAAGTTAAAAAGCATCAGACCGGGTTCGTCCTAGTATATAGTATATCTTGTCTATGGCTTATATCTCGCTAAGACACCGGGATTATACAATAGTTCTTAGGCTGCAGTGTTGTACGTGCAAGTCTCACCCTACCTATAACTCTAAAAATCTACTATCCTGTTCCGCCAATGGTCCAGAGTCGGGTTTCACTAGGTATGGAAATGCGTAGTACCCCTCCAGGGACGTACGCTAATCGCCGTAATTGAGACAATCCGAGATGATATTCCTTTCGCCCGAGCGGGTACCGATAGACGGATCGCTGTGGAGTTCTTGCACGCAATGTGGTCGTTTTCTTCGGCGTCAAAAGTCGGATTCTTGCGTCGTGGTTGCGTTCGTATGATTATAGCCCTAGGAGTATACGATCGTATGAAGTTATGCGTGCCCCTCACGAGACTTCAACACTGACGGACGTGGTAATTGATTGACTGTAGGGTTGTTCCTCCGCAGCGGTATTAGAGGTGGCTCAGAGTATTTCTTCGTCGGAAACATTTGATAAGTCAATTTTTTGAATAGTGATATACAGTGCGAGACAATTTTTGGCGCCCATGTTCATCGGAACAGAGTGCTTATCAATTTGTCCAAATATCTGTAATTTTTGAATTTTTGGATGAAAATGGTCTTAAACGATTTGGTTCGACTCACTGATCAAAAATCGGTGGTTAGAATCGATTCTGTCCGGCCGGCCGTGGACCGGAATGAGTTAGACAGTTGAAATATCTCGGATGAGTTCGTTCTTGGGCAAAATCGGTCTGATAGTTTCGGGGTAACGAAAAAAAAATTTTTTTTACAATACAACTTTTTAGTTCAAATTTTTTTTAAATGCAGTTTTATCATAAGAATCCATTGTTATCATTTTCAACTCTAACAAGCTAATACTTTCGGAGATATGATGTTTCAAAGTTTCAATAATGCATCGTAAGTTCTATGTATTCACAGAATGTGAACACAGAATCTGTCTGCGTGACTATTCATAAATGTCATCTTTTCTAGCTATTAGAGATTGTCAATTCGTATATTTTCTATTGGAAAGCAAGTATTCGATTCTTAAACTTGTGAATATATACTAGACTGTTTTGATGTAGTTTATGGAGGCAATAGGAATCATCAAAATAAATTACTGTTCGTTGACCACTGAGGTTAATATTACCTTTTACTTCCTTAAGTAGTGGTAGTGAGATATGTTCCTATATAAATTATTTTCATAATGTTGCTAGCAAAAAAACACTGGAATATGGATCTACATTTGTGTAACAATCATTTTTTCCATGAGTTAAGGTTCATTATACAGAAAAGAATGTGTTAGTGGTATGAACTATGAAATTTCAAATTATGAAAAGAGGATAGTATTTTATTAATATATTTTGAACTATTAAAATAATTTGTTCGTAACCCACTACCTACTCAAATATCAGGAATAAATGGACAATCTGCTAAGATTGTCTCCAGCCTTGCTCTAGACATTTCGATGATACTTTCCTTAGGTATTGCGAGTTGTGAAATTTATGCACCGAGTGTGAGTTGCAACAACCCATTCCACGAGGTTGAATCATTGCAGATTGCTCCTTTAATCTTGATAACAAAATTTAATGACAATTTTTAAAGCATTGAAGCATTGTAGATTGCTCTTTTTTTTAAGATAATTTTTGAAGCATTTTCATTAAACGACACTTTTTTTAAATTTAATTTCTTTCATGATGCAGTTCTATCATAGGGATCCATTGATATAATTCCCAACTCTGAGAAACCAATACTTTCGGAGATATAATTTGTCTGTTTGAACAAGAGCGCCAAAAAGCTCCTGTCCACAGGGCTTGAACCAATTTTTTTTAAGATGCAATTTCATCATACGAATCCATTGATGTCATATTCAACTCAAATGAATCAACACTTTCGGAGATATGATTTTTCAAAATTTCAATATTAAATCGTAACTCTATGATTTAACAGAATACTGTATCGAAAATTAACGTCCGTATCTATGAATTTCATCTGTCTACATACATTTCATCATTGTCATCTCATCTACAGATAAGAGACATGTCAAACAAAGTTTGATTGAATGCGAAATCCAATGGAATAACCTCAGCTATCGCAGATAGCTCTTGGATAATCCATATGATGATGATAATCCATATGATGATGATGATGATGGAAATATGTACTTTGGCAAGTTGATAAAATTGGATTCAGAATGTCTCTAGTAAAAACAAAACTGGAATATTGGCTAGTAAGTTTCAATTGATATAATATAATTTTCATAGTTGATTTGAGTAATGAATATCTCGGGTAAGTTCATTATTGGTTAGAATTGGTTTTGGATTAATAATTTTTGGCGCTCTTGCTGAATTTGAAGTCTTTTATGATGTTCGAATTTAATTTCTTTTATGATGCAGTTCTATCATAATAATTGATATATTGATAATAACATTGATATCATTCCCAACTGTGAGAAACCAATACTTTCGGAGATATGATCGCCAAGAGCTCCTGTCCACAGGGCTTTCCCACTTTTTTGTTTGCAAATATACTCGGGTCTATTAGTATTTTAAATTGTGCTCTTTTTGATGTAAGAAAATGTTATACAGCATGTTTCAAATTTGAGATATGACGTCATCGTAATTTTTTTTTAAATGGCAATACTAATTTTTTTATGATTACTTAAAGAGTATATCAGGTTACAGATGAGTACTAAATAACAAACATTCATCAATTTCGAAGATGAAGAAATCGGATCAACTGATCTATCTGATCTCAACTCAAATAACCTAAACGGAACTGAAACTCATTTTCGACATTTCTAATTATTTCGGTTGAAATTAGCCCACACTCCTCTGTTATTCGTTCTTGTAACTGCTCAGTCTTTCCCGGTATGGTCTTAAAAACTTTGCTTTTCAAGCATCCCTGTAAGAAATATTCCATAGGTGTTAAATCTGGAGACCTGGGGGAGGCCATTCAAAAGGTCGTCTTGTACCTATCCCTCATCCAGATACTCATGAACAGGTATTGCAGAATGCGGAGGTGCACTGTCTTGTTGAAACCAGATTTTTCGATTCTGGATATCGGCTTCATCCGGATCAGGAAACAGAGTAGCCAAACTTGAAAATAGTATTTCCTTCAAGAACTCTAAATATCCAGCTCCATTGATATTTTCTTGATAGAGTATTGGCTGTGGTATTGGTATGGTCATTGACATCTTCAGTGATGGTACGATGATTATTTGTTTTTCCATATATGCCCATGTTCAATCTTGCTTCTGGTGCTTCGCGGCATGGGAGGTTAATCAGGATACTTCTCTCTGAATAAATGAAGAACTTCATTTTGTGTTCTTGTCCTATCTCCGTAGCCGATCATCAATAAAATTTCAATCTTGTGGATTTCAGTTAAGTACGGCATTTTATGCGATTTCTCAACAAATTTTATTTCTCACAAAACGACAATATAATAAATATCCTCGAAAATCTTCGCCAGATACGAAGCTACTATCCTTACTTGTTTTAATCAACTATTTTGACATGAAATTTTAACTTCATCAGATAATTATTAGAGTTTACACGATAAGAAGTCTATTTCATAACTTTTGAAATTTTCTTCTCTGTTCCTAGTCATCCGATCCATACCGAACTTTGCATATATATTCAAGACGTAATTCTACAACTTGGTGCTGAAATATTCAAAAAAATCTGCGAAACCACTTGGTGATTTTTGCGAGAAGCATTCCTCAAAGACAAACACCTATATCCCCAAAATGATATTTGCATTCCATGATGGTGCAATAAAAGGAGAACGACATTTCCTATTGAATTATATGCTGCAAAAAATAGATAGAATCAGCTTTAAAACTTATGACAAAAGATATATTGCTGCTATTATGAAACGGTCATTTCCGCAATCCTATGGAATATGTTCCTATCAGAAAGTGCAAAATTCCTATTTCAGCATGTATTGCACGTTTGCTGCAACTTTAATTGTCTTCAGCGGTAATAAACAATTTTTAAGAGATCTTCGTATTCGCTAAAACCGTCAGTATGTTGTATGAAATGCCACTAAAAAATTAGGATTTTTAATCGCAGTGTCGTAAATTTTACATCTCACAGAAAACCATTATAACCGCACAATAAAATATTATAATCAATTTGAGTAAATTGCTTTTCGATGAAAGATTTACGAGCGAATTTCACCACACCCAGTAAATTGTCTGATGATAGCTTACATAAGTGAAAACGTCGATAAAACTTAGGTTATTTAAGAGGCCCCTTGTGTGAACTCCTCCCGATCAAGAGGATCATTCAATCAGGGTGTTTCTTTCATCCTTGAAGATTGGAGAGACAACTTCGGCTTCATTTCTAATTGGAACAGGATCCCGTTTCTTCAGAGAAGAAATTCTTCCGAGATTTTTTCTCACATTTGGGTGTTTGGGTTTCAGATATCAAATATGATTTCTGGCTCTAAATTAACGAAATGTTGAAGCACATTTGTGCTTTAGTAAAAATAATATAGGCATAAATAATTAAAGTAAAGAAAACAACTTATTATTATTATCTTGGTTAATGTACATATTTATGCTCGTATTCATGGAAAATCCCGAAACACATCAAATTCAAATTTCAAATTGTCATTCTTCTTCGTAAAAATGTGAACCCTATCTTCAACCCCCTTCGAAACACAGGTCCGTCACCCAATTTTTCAAATAGGAAGTCAGCCGAAACTGACTCAAAAATTATCCTAGAATAAATTGGAATATATTTTCGTACGAAAGATTATTAGACTGACAAACTTCATTTTTGTTTTGTTAAATTTTGTTGTAAAATATTCCAAACATTCCAATGAAATGCGCTTTGACAAAAGAATTAATTATTTCTAAAGAAGTCCTATGATAAATAATAATTCCTTCGGACTTGAGTTATTGTTTTAATATTCTATTTAAAAACTTCCAGAATACGAAGTACGTAAACTACGAAGTGTATTTTAAATCTCTATTCATTAAGAAGCAGATTCCATCTGAGAAATAAAAAGTAATTATCTGCTTTGTGATATTGTCAATTCAACTATATTGTTATGATCATGCAGAGGAAAGTTTTCTTTCCTAAGCTAAACCGTGCATCGTATTGTAAAAATTCAAGAAATCAAATTGATTGAAAATTTCAGAAAAAATTTAAATTTTAAGAGAAATCAGTGGCGTACTATCAATGTCAGCCAAAATAGGCAGGTGAAATTCAATACGAACGCCACTGGGGTAAATAAATACATATTGTGTTATACTAAAAATGTCTTTTGATATATAGTACATACATGCCAAATTTCATTTAAATATCTAAAATGGTATAACAGATATTAATAAAAAACTATTTATTTTTTAAAATGTTACCACTCTGTATCTCAAAAGTTGACGCGTTTAGGTCATACATTCATATGAAGTTTTCTTTTTAAAATGGGCCCAGTAATTTTTCCCTCAAATATTGACATTCAATTAAAAAACACCGTGTACAAGTTCATTCTTTGAACAGAGTCATCTTATTCTCGAAAATACTTTCAATTTTAAAGAATATCCCCAGACTTTTCCGAAGTGTGTACAACAATACTTTCAACTAGAGACAAGGTCTAACCAATAATGGATTATTCGTTTTCAACATCATATTATATTGTTTCGTATATTGCATCATTTCAAACATCTCCTGCATTATTTTATTATAGATCGATATTCGTGAAGTATTCATAGCCATTTACCGCATTGTATTCAAATTGCCGCGAAAAAAATTGTTTATTGTTATGTACGTCCATTATAATGTGCGACCTTGTTGGAAAATTATCTATTATTATTGTTTTCCTTCACGTGAGACTAAGTGATTTCTGTTTTTTTCCAGGTGAGTTACCCAAAAACATAGCTTGATTGAGGAAATGACATCATCGGTGGGTACAAATGATATTTTATTAAGAATAAAAAACAGGTGAATATTAATCTTTTTATTATCAAAACGGAGATACTGCTTTTTTATGAAACCATGGAAAAGTCTTCACTAATTATTTCTCTGCACGATCTTTGAAATCGTGTGAGTTCCCCAGTGCGCCTCTGAATAATTTCTCGAAAAACTCAGGAGAAATTATTATAATATGAATTCAACTGTATGTTTTAAGAGATGTTGCGTAATTTCAAAACCGAAATGTTCAATTACAGAGGTTCACAAAAATTCCAAATTGAAAATAAATAGTTACTTATGCAAAAAAAGTCTCACAAAAAAATTTAAAAAAACATATTCTTTACCAATACGTAGTATAGGTATAGGTATAGTATAGGTATAGGTATAGGTAAAACACTGAAAAATAAATGGGATATTTTGAGTGAAAATTTACATAACATAATCCACATTCAAGATAGAGGGTGTTGTAAAAATATTCTCTCGAATGTGCCATGAAAACACGAATTTTATATACGAAATACAAACAACATTTTTTGTACAATTGTGACTGTGAATTTACATCGTCTGAAATATATTAAAACGGTTTATCTCGATTTTCGGCAAAACCACAAGTCCTATAGAAAAAAGTTGATAATCAACGTTGTAGGTCATACAAAGATCTACAACTTTTGTATTCACACTATTTTTGCATAACCTCGAAATTTATGTGAAAAATTCAAATAATTTTTTGACATTGAAATAGAAACACCCTGTATGTTCAACTGAATATTTAATTGACGAAGGAGGAGCATTGATATGTCTTCTGATAAAAGCTAGAAAATTAGGCATGCAAAAATCTACAAGTTATTAACATTGGAATGAAGCCCTACTTGAAAAATTTTTAATGTTTTTTTCTGATTTCACATGAAATTTCTGAGAATAATATGTAAGTGACAGATTAAAACAATATAGAATTCAGTGGGTAATCTGATTAGCAATGAAAACACTGGGTATTACATTTGAAAAACGAGAGTTGGTACTTATCATTTCCGGTCCAACCGGAAGTCGAACGAATCTGAAATTTTTTACAAGAATTGATCTCTCCCAACAAAGCATAACTATAAAATTTCAAGTGTTTATCTCGAGTCTTCCTTTGAAATGTTCGTGAATCACCCTGTATAGTTCTCGAAGGCGGCATTCGGAATTTTATGATCTATCAAAATCAAGAAAAAAATAGGGGCGTGCAAATATCGATGACGTCACTGCTTGGAAACGGTAAATGGAACAAAAATAAGAATTACGGAAAACGTCCTTCAAAAGTAAATTACTTTGAGCTATCAAACCATTTTTGGATATTCCTGTCAGGGGAGAAAATAAATCCATTATTGCATTCTTTTAACGCTCACGGTATGTCAGCTTCTTCTGAAATTCTGCATAAACCTTCAAGCCGCCATTTCACAATCGGGTACAGGATGTCAGGTCGATCGGCTCTTTATTTTAGCAATTTTCGCGAAAATAAAATTTCCAAATTGTATCTATGACTGAATTTTCAAATAATGGGCTCTCGTTTGTTGAATGTAGAATAAATTTCAATGAGTTTTAACATTCAACAATAATAAAAAAAAAATTGGTTCAAGCACTGACGTGAAGTCAGGAGCTTTTGCGCGTAGGTTCTATTGTCCATTATCCTGTATTGGACACTCTTAATCGAATTTACCATGGTAAATTCGATGGTTTGGCCGATTATTCCTATAAACAAACTTAAATGTTGCATTTAGATGCACAACCCAACCTGAAAATTTCAAGTCGCTATCTCTTTCCGTTCTCAGGTTATCTTGACATAAATAATATTTTTAAATAATTTCTTTAAAATGATATAGTGATACGATTCGCACAAAATTTCACAAACGTCCTAAGTTTTATATTCTCCATCTACTCACCAAGGTTCAATTCGATCGGATTTGTATTGGTTCAAAACAAAATTATCACTCGGAAACCGTTGGGCCGATTATGCCCATTAACCAACTTTTTCGGCCGGCCGGACGGACATAATCAAATTTGACTCTGAATTTTTCATCAGGAAGTCGAACCCAATCGTTTAAGACCATTTTCGGCAAAAAATTCGAAAATCACAGACATTCGGGCAAAATGATAACGCGATGTTCCCCAGAACATACGCGCAGTCAGGAATTAACAATTCGCATTTAAGAAGTAGAAATCAGCAAAATAAACCAGTTCACATAAAATCAGCTATATAAAAGTAGCAAAATAGGACCACCCAAATTTGCCATTCATTTTGATTTCGCGATCTGAAATGGAACTTCCAGTCCATAATTTACATGCAGGTAAAAGTTTCAGTCAAAGTAACATGAGATAGTTATCGCTGAAAGTGAATCGTGAAGTTTATTTCTATGTTTAATTAATTGCTGTTTTATATTGAATGTATTCATAAATGCGGCGAATGTTAATGAATTTGTGTTTGTGAAATTTATTTATATTCTTTGAGTACACTCATAAGGAATAATTTGATTTTGCATACAGAACAGAATGACTATATTTAAATAAAGCATGCTATGGTAACAAACGTTTCATCTTCGGTAATGTTTTGTGGAAACAGTATTGTATCTTAGTTTCTGGTTTATATGAGAGCTTACCAGTAGAGATATATTTAGTTGTTGCGCCTCCGTCCGCTACTGTTCAACGTACTTAATCGGTTCGCCAAACATAATTTTTTTTTCGATTAATTTTAATAACATTTTTGTGTTTGACTCTTGATGTAAGACATCACATTGTCAAATTGATAAACACTTTGTTCCGAGGAACAAGAGCGCCAACAATAGTGTCGAATTAATTATTCCTTTCGGGTCTAACACTTTTAAGGTCACTGCGTATTTTCATAGCAAGATATAATGTTTAACCCATAATAATGAATATTGGTTCAAGTCAGTGCTTGAAACAATTTTATTTTTCGTAATTTGTTTATTGATTTTCTGGGGTACAGTTCTCACAAAATTTTACACACGTCTTTATATCGATATTCTACAACTAGTTATCCAAGCTTCTCTTTGAGTTATCGAGGAAATAATATTCTAGGTGGGTAACTCCGAAATCGTTTGACCGATTATGCCCAAAAACGAACTTAGCTATACCATTCGGATGCGCAAGCAAACCTGAAAATTGCAAGTCTCTATCTCCTTTCGTTCGAAAGTTATCGAGGCAACGGTCACCTATCATGCTACTGAAATCACACAATGCTGCTCGGATCTCTAACAATATGGATCCGATCAAGTTCATACTTGGAACTTGGCAGTAGAGTTAGATTCTGAAGTCTCCCGCGAAATTTCAGCGATGTCGGACAAATTGTTTCTGATATATAGACATTTTTTCAATGATTTTCAATGATTTTTAAAAAAGTTTCTAGTGATACGATCCTAATGAAATCTCGCAAGAATTTTTATGTTGGCATTCTACAACCAATAACCATGATTGAAAAGGATCGGTTTTTTCATTTTTCGAGTCATTGATGAAATAACAATCAAATTTCAGATGGATATAACTCCAAAACCGTTCTGCGGATTATGCCCATTAACAAACTCAAATATCGCATTCAGATGCACAACCTAACCTGAAAATTTCAAGTCACTATCTCTTTCCGTTCTCAGGTTATCGTGACATAAATAATATTTTTTGATATATTTTTTAAAATTTTCTAGTGATAATATTTTCACAGATTTTCACAAACGTCCTTTGGTTTGTATTCTACATATTTTTTAATAATTTTTTCAAAATGATATAGTGATACGAATCGCACAAAATTTCACAAACGTCCTTAGTTTTATATTCGATCTGATTTGTATTGATTGAAAACAAAATTATTACTCGGAAACCATTGGGCCGATTATGCCCAATGACGAACTTGCCGGTCGTATTGGGATACGCCAACTACCATGAAAATTTCAAGTCGCTATCTCTTTCTGTTCTGAATTTATCGTGGCAACGGACGGCTGGATAGAATCAAATTTGACCTCAAATTACGCGCAAAAAATAAAAAGGAAGTGGGAAAGTCCTGTAGACAGGAGGTTTGGCGCTCTTGTTCAAACTTTGGCAAATCATATATCCGAAAGAGTTGGGAATAATATCAATGGATTCATATGATAGATCTTCATCATTACAGAAATGAAATTCAAACATCATAAAAGAATTTAAATTCAACATGAATGCCAAAAATTATTAATCCAAAACAAACAGACCAATTCTACCCAACAACGAACTTTCCGGGATATTCATTCCTCAAATCTATAGATTTGAATTTAAATTCTTTTATGATGTAGAATTTCATTTCTGTAATGATGAAGATCTATCATATGAATCCATTGATATTATTCCCAACTCTTTCGGATATATGATTTGCCAAAGTTTGAACAAGAGCGCCAAACCTCCTGTCTACAGGACTTTCCCACTTCCTTTTTATTTTTTGCGCGTAATTCGAGGTCAAATTTGACGTTCATCATATATGATGAACGAGATATTCATTCCTCAAATCCACTCTGAAAATTATATAATATCAATTGAAACTTAGCCTATATTCCAGTTTTGGTTTTACTGGGGATATTCTGAACTCAATATTATTAACTTACCATTACCATTCCCATCATCATATGGATTAACCAACGGCATCAAATATCAAGTATGGTATATGTTATAATCTTCATAATTCTACGATGGATGAAATGAATTTGACATGTCATGTCGCTTAGTCCGAGGAACAAGAGCGCAAAAAAAGAGCAATGATCGTAATAATAGTTGAATCCACCCCTTGGTAGAATTCTTAAATATGAAGCTCAATTTCCTTCTTATATCTTAAAAGGTAATAAATCAACACTTCCAAGTGATTTCTAGTACCAACCAAGACTTTGTGTATTCCAATGAACTTTTCGAATTGAGGTTAGGTTAAATGTCGGAATTGTTCGGCTAATTGGAGAACCAGTCATTTAGTGTCGTTGACACTTCACCGGGGGCCTATTTAATTCGCAATGATGAAGTAACTGATGGCAATTGACAGTTTGATGGATCAATTTGCGAATAATTTCGGCATTGATTGACCGAAAAACATTGTTTTCGATATCTGATTGGGCTCAATGAAGTTTCTATAGATAGAATAATATGTTGATTAACCTCTACGAATTGTGTAACCCCAACTTCCAAACCGTTGACTGCTCAAGATAAGTAAAAGAGTAGTTTCTCAGCTGAAAATGATACCAAAACAGTGCCTACAAAATCAGTTAGCTTAGGGTTCGTGCGTAAAAGCTTGCGGAGAAGCTACAGAACTCTTATTTTAGGGATCTGTGAAAGATTCACGATTTACTTCAACATGACAGTGTAGATTCTATGAATATCAATCTGCCATAGACTTTATCAGCCAAGCTGTCGTAGAGAATAACTAAATATTATCATCAAAGGACACTTTGAGAGGTAGATTCATTATTAAAAGGTTCCTTTCTGGGGTTTCTCTCCCAAACTCTGAAAAATATCTATAAAATAAAAAAAAACATTATTTGATGAATTTTTATTCTATTAGAAGCTCTTCTATTTAAATTCATGATTGATGTATTTATGAATTGCCTCGGATATCTATCATCTTCAAGAAATTTTTTGATGAAATCGATTTTATTATTTCGAATTTCAAGAGTAGAACAAATTAGATTAGCTCTAAAGTAAAGTATTTCAATAACACATATTTTCGCTATAAGTTGATGGTTGGAATGGAAATGCAAATATTTTAAATGGTTGGGATATTTAATTATCGAAACATCTAGAAAAGATCATTTTTCTATATTTCCAAAGTGAATTTTATTGTTGTTTCTTCGAATTTATGAAATCGAAAAATTTGCCTAACCCTTCTCTACCATGGTTCCAAATTACAAATATATCGTCAACATATCGCCATCAAGGTTTTGGTTTCAACTAATATGTGTCCACAAAATTTTTCATGAATATGAATATGAACTAATAACGAAATATATAAAAGAATAGATATATTACTCAATATTGATCTAACCCCAATTTACAACTCATTGTTCTCTTTAATCTTTTGTTGACAAAAAATAATGTCAACCCACATTCGAGTAGATTAACAGATAGCTTAATTCATCTTAAATGATTGGAACAACGTTCCAGAAACATAATCGTCGGTACAATGCCAAAACCACAAATGTGCAAACTTTCCATTTTTCACCTATATGTGCAGAAACAGCGACGTTTTACTTGGAAGCATTCGATGCCAAAAGTAAGAATGCCTTCAGAAATGCATAACTCCAGTGTGGCCTGATCATAGCTTCGCGAATTACTTTCCAAAGACAAAACAACGAATTCACAACGAGACAAAAAATCAATTTTCATTACAAATTTGGGCACTCAAATAATTTAGTGTACAGGGTGTTTGGCCATTCGACATGATCCTTTAACGGGGTTATGCTAGACATCATTTGCAACGAGTTGAGTCCAGTGAATCATGAACCAAAAGTCTATGGTTACTGAGATATATTGATATTCCGACTTTTTGAAAGTTTTTCGACTTACCATGGAAAAAAAATATTTTTGTGGAAACTAGTCAACAATGAATATAGAATTAAGATTTTATTGAAAGCTGGTGAGATGAGGATCATTTCCAGAAAAAAATCATTCATCGAAACTCCGAATAACCTGAAAAATAAAGAGTGGCATCATTGGTTTTTCTCATTGAATTTTCATGAAATAATTGCGTATTTCTAGAAAAAAATGTAATTCACTTCGCACACAAATGAGTGAAAAAACTTCCTTGGTTGATGAACTTCGAAAAAGGTACATATGTAATAAATTTCCCCAGGAGATCACAAAATATATCCGGAAATCCGAGCTAGTAACAGACTTTTTCGATACTTGGTTCACCTCCTTCTTTTCTCCTAGTAGGACTAGTACGAATAAAAACAAGAGCGCCAACAATTCACATATTTCTCGAATGGAAAATGAAATAATCCTCAATTAACTGAGAGTAACACTAGGGAATTTCAATTTGAGGATAATCAGTTTCAAAAAGAAAACGATGTTGATATTCCATTGTGTTATGTCACTGGAATAAAATACGCCTCAATAGTGGTTTTCCGGCCATATTTTTCGATTTCGTGAAGGAATTATTGGCATATGTACCTTGTTGCTAATGCTAATGAAATGAAAAAGATTTTTTCTCAATTTGAACACCCAGTTCATAATACTTTTTTCGAGTAATTCTCAATTGTTTCATCAAAATTTAATGAGGAAAAAGTTGATGCCATTTATGACCCCTTATATCTCAGGTTATCTAATTTTGTAGTAGATATTTTTTCACATGAAATGATAACCGCCTCTCCAGCTTAAAAAAATATTCATTGAATATTTAGAGTCAAGTAGTTTTTACAAAATTAATTATTTTCGATAACAAAGCAGAAAATTTCCAAAAAGTTGAAAAATCGCCATATCTTCGTAATCATAGATTTTCAGACCATGGTTCACTCGACTCAATTCGTCTGAAATCATGTCTAGAATATCCCCTTTGAAGAATCACGTCGAATTACCAAACACTCCGTATAATCTGTGTAATTTGCATAAAATAATTTATAGAAATTCTGTGAATATTCAGACGCCGAATGTATAAAATGTCAGAATTGTATCGTTTAACATATTTCTGGAACAATAATTTTTTGAGATGAAACAAGCTATCAACAAATCTACTTGAATATGACATTATTTTTTTGTCAACAAACTATTAATGAAAACAATGAGTTGTAAATTGGGGTTAGATTAATATTGAGTAATATATCCATTATTTTATACATATCGATGCCTGTCCCCATAGCTATCTATATCTCAATAGAGGGCTGTGCTGTAACAGACTTCCTTTTCGAACTTCACTCATATGTCCTCTTCATACACCTAAGGAAGCGCGGTAGCACTCATTAAGACTATGTGGGAAATAAGCTTCTCGGGAAAAAATGTCTGGTAATTTCACTTCCTCCAATGCCCACAAGGATTCGACTGGCTAAGAAGTGACGCCTGCGGTCAACCAAGTGGCACGTACTGCTTTTTGCCTACTTACGAGTTGTCGTATTCAAAGAAAATAATCAACGACGAAGTGGATTATATTTACAAGTGTTATTTGACGTATTCATCTGGAACTGGCGGTGATTTTTCCAGAGGTTTTATCGCCGGAAAAAATTGTTCAAAAGTTGTCGATAGCCGTAGAAGTCTAAAGAAATGTAATGATCAGAGGGAACAGAATTATCGAATCTGAGATTCTTTTCATTTAAAGAATAATATACGTATTTGGACTTTCCACGTAACTCGATTAATTTCTTTTGTTCCATCAATTTATCGAATTGAAAATATAGTGCTCCAAAATAGTTAAGGAAGTTTAGACATTTTGTGACCGTTTCAAAAGTTACCGATTTTTGTCTACCAAGTGTTCGATAATTCAAATGTTTACTGTCTGATATGTGAATGTTTTTTTTGCTCCTCGTTCGATATCTTTATCTTTTACAGGTCGTTTGCGTTTCTGAGGATCTTGGATCAGTTATTGTTTTATGTTCTCACAATCACCTTCGATTCGAAATCTGTAAATTTGTTTTGCAATAATGTCTAGAAGAAAATTTAGTGCGGATTAAGCTAATAGGGCTATTGGTATTATCGAGGCGGGACGTAATCAGGGAAATGTTGCGAATTTCTTTCAAGTTAGTGAAAGCGTTGTTTCTCGGCTCGTCCATCGATGTCGAGAAACTGGAGACGTGACCGAAAGACCGAGAAGTGGACGCCCAAGATCTACCACTCCTGCACAAGATCGGTTTCTGACTGTGTCTGCCCGTCGAGGGCCTTTGTGTACTTGTCGAATCATGCAACAGCGTCTTTTGAACGCTACTGGTGTTTTGGTTTCGATTGGAACAGTTCGTCGAAAACTTCGAGAGGATGATCTACATTCTCGACCAATGGAGGTCTGTATTGTTCACAGATGAGTCGAGATGTGGAGGGTTTTCGGATAGTCGGCATGTTCGGGTATGAACCCATCCTCTGGTGGTACAGTTACTGTTCGGGGAGGCATTTGTTTCAATGGTTGTACGGAATTGTTGGTGCTTGAGGCTACCACGAATGTGCAGATTTACATAGAGCAAGTCGTTGACAATATTATTCCTTCGTTTCATGCTGCTATTGGGCCAACTTTCTTATTTTTGGAGGCTGATATTGCGCCACCCCATCGTGCGAGAATTGTCGATGAAGCTCTCGAAATCCATGGTATTCCGCCCCCTCGGTCAGCAGACCTCAATCCCATTGAACAAGCTTGGAATCAGCTACAAAGAGCTTTGTATTCTCATCCACATACACTTCAAGAACTCGGCTTCAGCCACAACTCTGGAGAGAAATTGACTTCAACAATCTGATCGAAAGTATGAAAAGGCGTTGTTCGTCTCATTTGGACGCGCAACCTACCCTGCAAATTTTCATGTTTCTATCTCTTGACGTTCAAATGCTATCGTGGCAACGGCCGGACGGCCGGCCGGACAGAATCAAATTTGATATCAGTGAGTCGAACCTAATCGTTTGAGACCATTTTCGGAAAAAAATTGCACACGTTTGGGCAAAATGATAGCACGTTGTTCCTCAGAAGATGCGCAAAAAACGCACTCCACGTGACGTAAGAAGTTTTGGTACGCTTGTTCATTTAAAGATCAATATATTCCATGCTGATTTATCGTTATCTGACATACCGAGTAAACAAAATTTCTTGGGGGCTTATTGTTGAAATTGTTTAAAGATTTAATCCAGTTCAGTAAAACGCAATGTAATGTCTATTGACATTTTGATTGACCCAAAATGATATTAAGTGTAATCAAAATCAAATTCATAGCAGCGAATAAATCTAAACGACTTATTCGTCTAAAATATCATTATCGAGTTATTTTCAGAAAAACCTTATTTATTTTACTTTTGGTGTACGTTTGAGTTTCAGTAATTTACCGACTATAGTGGAAATAGGAAATTTGGTTTGCAACTCGAGACATTTTGTTTGAAACTCGTTGAGTTTGCAATAAATTTACAAATACTATAACTTAATAATAATTTTGTAAATTGCAAACTTTTGTAAACCTTTTAATTGCAAACTGCTGTGTAATCCCGCCTATAGTTACCATACTCATCTGATCAAGTCATAATATAATTAACGAAACAACTGTTGTATAATTTCGATAAATATTACCGGAAAAAAGTGCTTCTTAATTCTATATAGTTCAAAATGCAATCTGTGAAATTTTCGGATGATGCTACAAAATGTATTTTGCTGCCCGGTTGCAAAGTTATGAATTGGGAAAATAATAAAACAAAAGAAAGAAATCCTTAGAGAGTACTTCTTTGTTTTCAATCCACTATGAATGCGACGAACGTAATAAGTCGTCAGAGATCTGTATATTACGTAGGCAAATACGTTTAAATATACGAAATTAAATTCCGTTATCTCTGGGAGAATCGTGGAGATTTATCAACAAACAAAAGCATTGACATAGAAACAATCTATGGTCTAGAATTCGATAAAAATATCTACGAGCTATATATTTATTATGTTTATTTTATGTATGACAACCTGAGAGTTTGTGTAGCCATATATCAGAAAATAAAATTCATACCACATTTCTGAAATTCTGACATTGAGTTCTTTAAGGCTTCCAACATCGAATCGATTAAACTATAGAATTTGAATTTCAAATGTTCGTTAGTTCTGATTCCTTTAATGTCCAATAGAATATCTAAGTAATGACACAGCTAGTTATTAACGATTGCTGCAACACAAATAGCTCAAGATTCGATGTTAGATTTTTGAGATCGAGGTCGATCTTAAATGATAAGGTCACAACATTCTGCATTGATAATCTTCAATTTGAGATGAATCATTGTGGTGCTTTCGTGTGAGGAAACAGATACTTGACAATGTGTCCTCTGCGGGGACTTAAGATTTCTACTTGCCACCTTAGAAACTGAAATATATAATGAGAAGCATAGCTATACAAAGTTATGATATCCTATGGAGGAAATTTTGAGCAGTTCATGTAGTTTGTTTACTCTTAATCTTGTTTCTTTTTGTTCTATTTAATGGCTCCTTTTATAATGATGTATATAATTGTTTGAACCAGTATTAAATCGATCTGATTATTTTCAATTCTTTCAATAAAATATTCAAACGATCAATTTTGAATTATGTAAATAAAGTTTGCCAATTTTTCTTCTTTTAATTACAAGTAGGCTTCCTGGTAGAATTACGCGTTCCCTTCAGTTTTTTGTGCTCTTTCAAATATGAAATCGGAATCTCAAAATTTCGATATATAGGGTGTTTTTTCGAGGAAACAATCGCTTCATATTTTTTTGTTAATCCTAACCTGGATTTTTCTTGTGATCATTAAGTGATTTATTTAAACTTCAAATAAGAAAGACGTGTGCTAAATATAAAGAAATTCTACTAGGCGGTTCGCTTGTTATGACCTCGGGAAGAAATGGGCAAAATTCATGAATGACCCTGTATCTCGGTAACCAAAGCCGTCAGACCCAATAAATGGGGTATATCTAGAACCACCTTGGAGTCCTCTATTCACTGTTAAGGTTTTTCCGTTTACCAATGATACACCCTGTATAATGAAGAGTTATAATATAATTTTGCTCATGTAGTACTTACTGCCTTCTGACATTTAATGAATGTATATGACTAGCAAATATCCAAGCCACCTGCTTTTTTCTCTGAGGAATTTATTAATCAAATTTTCACGCCCAGTACAAATGTCTCATTATGTCATTAAATCATGACTTTCCATAATGATCGTTAATTATTTACGGTAGCTGTAGGTTAATTATGAAAGCAATATTATTCACCTACTGTAACAACGATATCTACAGTAGGTTTCCGGACGATTTTGGGACAAGGTAATCCACCATACAGGAAATTGCGTTTATCTAATCAGTATAATTATGGCGAATTGGAAACTTCAGAAATTGTGCACAGTTTGGCATACCTATATCCTAACTGATTTTACCGATATAGCAATGAATTAGTAGGATTACTTTTTTTTCGAATCAAATAAAACTTAGTATGCTCACTAAAATAGTAACTACATCTTTGTCCACTACAAATACGATATTTCCATCTTCTGAGACGAAGCCTTACTAAAGCATGCTATACAGTTCTACTCTACTTCTATTCAAGTATGGGTTGAAATTATACCCTTAGTCATAAACCGATTAGTGAGGACAATGAGTTGTTAATAGGGGTTATATCCTTTATTGAGTAAATTATCTTTTCTCTTATATTTTTGAATACCTTCAAGTGTTCCTGAGTACAATTTATTGGAATTTTTCAACAATTTGACGGAATTTTCTGATATTGTGTGGCCGGTTATAAAAACGTGATTTTCAATAGCAGATTTATCGATGTTGTTGTACCGAATGTGTCCCGTATGCTCTCTATACCTTGTGAGAATGTTTCTGGTTGTCCGACGTAGCACTTAAGCGAGTAAAGATGAATAATTCAAGGACAAATTTGATTCTGTCCGGCCGTCAGTAGGTTGCCACGATAACTTGAGAACGGAAAGAGATAGCAACTTGAAATATTCAGGGTAGGTGGCACGTCCCAATACGACGGACAAGTTCATTAATGGACACAATCGGCCCAATGGTTTCCTAGTAATAATTTTGTTTTCAACCGATACAGATCCGATCAAATTTTAACTTGGTGAGTAGTTGTAGAATACATACCTTATGCCGTTTGTAAAATTGTGTGAGAATTGTATTACAAGAAAATTCAAAAAAATATATTAAAAAATATTATTTATCGTCTCGATAACCTGAGAACGGAGAAAGATAGCGACTAAAAATTTTCAGGTTAGATTGTGCATCTGAATGCGACATTTAAGTTTGTTTATACGCATAATCGGCAAAACGGTTTTGGAGTTATACCCATCTGAAATTTGGTTGTTATTTCCTCTATAGCTCGAGAAATACAAACTCGATCCAATTCAAACATGTTTATTAGTTGTAGAATGCCAAGGCAAAAATTCACGCGAAATTTCGTGAGGATCGTATCACTAGAAAATTTTTAAGAAATCATTGAAAATCATTGAAAAAAATTTTATATATCAGAAACTATTCATCCGACATCGCTGAAATTTTGCGACAACCTTCAGAACATAACTCTACTACCAAGTTTCAAATCTGAACACGATCGGATTCATATTGTTGGATATCCAAGCAGCCTTGTGTAGTTCAGTAGCTGGATAGGTGACCGTTGCCTCAATAACTTTCAAACGAAAGGAGATAGGGACTCGCAACTTTCAGGGATGTTGCGCATCTGAATGGGAGGATTAAGTTCGTTTTTGAGCATAATCGGTCCGACGGTTTCGGAGTTATACCAACCTGGAATATTATTTCCTCGATAACTCAAAAAATATAGATTCGATCGAATTCAAGCTTGGTAACTAGTTGTAGAATATCGACATAAAGACGTGTGTAAAATTTTGTAAGAACCTCACCCCTAGAAAATTTTAAAAAAATTATTAAAAAAATGTGTTGATCTTGAACCAATATCTTTATGTTCGTTGATAATATGTAATGGCAAGTAGCCGTTCTTTTCCATTTCGAAGGTGAACTTAATAGATGGGTATTTACTGTTTGAGATACTGGTAAATTCGGTAATATAAAAATTCTCATCCACAATTGCAAAAATGTCACCGACGTATTTCAGAAGATGGAAACATCGTTTCCGAACATATGTCAGACGACGAAATTTGTAGTGAACAAAATTGTAGTTATCAGTGTATTGTACATAATCAGTCCACAGTGAACTCAAACTAGAATACATAGTATGTTTATTGACTCTAATTTATTGAGCGAATTTTACCAAATCGCACGAACAGCCTATATAAGTGGAATTGAACGAGAGCGGATTCCATTCTTTCTCTCCAGTGTAAAAGGGATCATTATTTATGTGGAATTTGGTATGCGTTATTTCAGATACATTACATAATTGATTCAGTATTCGGTCTTGCCACAGTAGCACCTACATATATGGTATGTTTACATATTACGGTCAATTATCAAAGTTACGCCGATTTATGATCATTTACATTTATCAAAAATGCATCTAGGCACGCTGTGCTACTCGGAAATAGCGCTAATGTACTGATTTCGTAGCGACAGGATCATTAATACCCCTTTCTTCTACTTCATATGTATAAGCTCGTTGTTTTTGTTCGTTTAACCATACAAGCTTATGTTATTCGCGAGTTATCTAATGTAACGTTTTCTTTGAATCTATCAAATGAAATATTCCATAGTTTTAGCATTACCTACGTGTTCATTCATCGTAACTGATGGATAGAGGGAAAATAAAATATTATTTTTATCTTGTGTACATTGAAAATTTGTTTCCCTGTATTTATCAGTTACTATTAAATGGAGTTTCTCTTTTCTGTGAGGGGAACATATTTCATTTTATGAAGGGAACGTGTTGAAATGAATTAATTTTCGCGCGTTCGTACCAGGGTACTTTCATTTTGCTCCTATGTGGGTAATTTCGGAATTTTGAGCCGAGCGTGGTGTCAAAAGAATCCATTTTAATTGCTGCTTAAGAATCAGTAGTCAAATTCGATCTGTCTGTACGAATGTGACAAAAAAGTGTGAAAATTTTCTAATTTCAGAATAGCTATCAACAAAAAATTATTCTGAAGATTCGTTACGAAATAATTGAAGGGGCAAGTGGAAGAAGGGGTCAAGTGACATTTTCCGAAAATATTCGGTTATATCATGGAAGAAGGTGTTATGTGCATATGTAACTTGTCGCGTCAGGATTTGCTTCAATCCACCATATCTGTGGTAGAAGGGGCTCTGTTACATTAAACATCAAGCACGCAAAGGAAGAAGGAGTTATGTACGCATGAATCAAAATTTATATCGAAAAGAGATATGATAGCAGAATGCTGTAAATCATCCAAAAACTAATCCTCACAATTGCAACAATCAAATTATTGAACTACCATCCATCAAAAAATGCCAGCTCACTTCACTTAAATCTAATTTTCTCGCAAACTCATATTTGTAGCATAACTCCTTCTTCCACTTGCCCCTTCAATTGTTTTATCGTTGATGTTGTTTCGTTATTGTTTGTAAGGCAACATTATTTGATATATTGCTTGTGACAAATATCTTGTATTTCTAACGCAGGAGCAATTCAAAAATAATAATTTTTTTTATTTTATAGATATTTTTCAGAGTTTGGGAGAGAAAACTCGGATAGAACCATTTAATATTTAATTTCTTACCATAAGTAAACGGTAGTGTGCTGCGATGGCTCCGAAACAGCCAAGCCAAACTTTTTGATCAAGATGTAGTGTTTGTGGAATTAGGGCTTGTAGAGAAAGGCATTGTATAGTTGGGAGCTTGGCTCTCCTTGAGACTTGATAACTGTTTAAATGTGAAAGCTTCTTGTGTAGTCTTAGCAAACAATTTTTCATGAATTATTTTTGGTGTGATTTAATTTATTTTTATAAGAAACACTATAGTTCTTTTTATTATGTCTACTTCACTGATTCCTTTTTATAACCCACTCTCTATCTGTGCCTTCCTTCTAGCATACAAAATAGGTAATTCTTGCGCATCAGCAGTTCTTTGTCTATAGTCCATAGCCCTCTAATTTTTTCGTTTTTTATTCACAAATCTAGCTTTCAAGACGAATAACAGGGTAGTAGCGGAGGTAGAGGGAGAAAATTGCAGATTTCTCAATTTTAATATTGTTTGTATGCTTATCCTAGCCTATGTACGAACACTCAGCGTTTTAGGACTTCGAGAAGTACCCTAGTTTGATATACAGATCAGCACTCTTTTTGTGGGTGTTAGAAGGTGCAAGGGTAGATTTCTAAAGTTTCAGCCCTAGAGAACTTTGGAAAGTATCCTAAAAGTTTATTAGTTTAATATACAGACCTGCACCCCCAATTAAGGGGTTGGAGGATGTCACAGATTTCAAAATTTTACTATTGTTTGACGCTAATTCTAGTCTGTATACCAGGTTTAAGATTTCTAGCACTTTGGAAAGTACCATAGTTTAACTAGTTCAATATAGCTTTGCACCCCCTATATGGGGGTTGGAGTATAGAAATGCAAAGGTATATTTCAAAAATTTTTAGATCTCTGTTTGTATAAATCACAGGCTTCGTATATCGCGTAAGTATGGGAGAACGAAACTATAGAACTCAAGGTGATATCGTGTGGTTTTCGGACGTTGCCAATTCGGCTCCTTATCACGGCCATCTCAATTACATTCGGAATTATACCTGACGGTTGAAGATCGCACACGGGTCCACGAACAGAATGATGAATTACACACCGCGGGAATCGAATTTCATAACGCGGCCAACCCGCCGCCCGCTATCAGTACCGGCGGATTATATTGCAGCATCATTGTCGATGAGTTCAAGGTTGGAAAAATCTGTATATTGCGCTCACGATACCGGCCGCGGAGGAGTGTACCGAAATCAAAAGTTCACGCATAATGAATTTTGAACGTGTATGGAATATTTCGGGTACGTGGAATCAAATTATTCGTAAGAAACTTATCGTTATTTAATGCAAGTATAACGCCCACGCCAATATTTTCCTGTTCAGTTTAGAATTTAAGGTGGCTATTTCCAGTTCTGAGATATAAATATCCGATGTATAGCTTTACTCTTCCGAATATCAAAAGTATATTCGATTTAACTCCCTCATGTTCCTACCTCTTTGAGCAATTATAAAAGTATCGACGTAGATTGAGGAGGTTCAGCGAGCTATCAAAACAGCTACTCAAAAACCTCCAACACTCCCAACTGTTTCATCTAGGATGAGGAATATAAATTCAAGACCGTGGATCATACGCCGTGTGCTCGAACGGCTCATATTCTATATACGATAGTCACCATGTAATAGAAGCAAGGAATTTTTTCTGACTGATGGACAAGTGTACGATTGTGGTCTATACCAAAGAAAGAGAGGAAGTTTTTTTCGTCATACTTGTCCGTATAGATAAGAACTATTGATCGTTATAGAGCAGGGGTCACCAATTAGTTTCATTGGAGGTCCGTTCACAAAATCGGTATATCTGTCGCGGTCCGTTTGATAGCATTATGATTGCAAAAGAATTTGACTTGCAGTTAATCTAAATCCAATATCAATAATTAGTAAATAAAACGAAAAGTTATCTAAATTTTTTTCATTAAGAATACATGTTTTCTGGAAAAAGGGTCCGCAAAAAAAAGGCTCGCGGTCCGCATCCGGACCGCGGTCCGCCATTTGGTGACCCCTGTTATAGAGGATCGAGAACAGTGGCTCTGGACATTTCCAAAACTTTCGATTGGGTTTGGCATCGGGCTCTTTTGAATAAACTTTATATTGTAACGGTTTTTAAGCGAGTGAATGATGAATTTTCAGACTAACAAGAGCTTTCATGTGGTCGTGAATAGTGTCAGTTCTAGGGGGTTCAACGTTAATGCTGGAGTACCCCAAAGCTCAGTTTTGTCCGCCAACCTCTTCCTTATCTATATAAACAATCTTCTTAAATGGATCTAGAACCACTGCGTGAACTTCGCCGATAGCGCAGCTGAATCTCGCCTCCATAGATGCCATCAAATCGCTTCCTTGAATGAGGATCTAAAAAATACGAATGGAGCTATTGGAATCTGGAGCCAAGCAACAACTAACTTCTGATTTAGCGATGGAGGAACGTGTGCTTATTTAAAAGATTTCCATAGGTCTTCTTGGGGTGACTGTCAATTATTTCGGCTGGTTAGGGTATTCTACTTTATAAGGACCAAATCCGCGCAGCTACAAGAAGTGATGCTAGCTGCTGCCGGATTCGCATGCAGTAATAGTATAGTACACATCCGTATAATACTGTTCAATTAACAACTCCTAGAACCTTGGCGGTCGTATGATTTCTGGCTAAAAATACGAAATGACTCAGCTGACAGGTTACTTGTTGGGCTCTACTGAATTCAAATTTGAATATGAACAAGTTGGAAAAGCACTGTACACACACATCCAGGTACTGAACTCGCCCAATGCTGTTTATCTCCAGGAAAAAAAATATTCTCAATATTTCGAAGAATATGAATCCGACTGTAAAAATGAGCGTCCCAAAAAAAATGAATCATCTTTTTGGCCGAGAATGGTATAGTCCTGTCAATTTAGATATTCGAAGGTACATAAATTCCCAACAAGATGAAAATGAGTAAAATTGTTCAAAACATAATTATAAACAATACCTGAAAGTTCCCCATCAAAAAAATTTATTCAAGGTCAAAGGTCAAAAAAATTAGTTTTTCGCGATTATCAGCAAAACGGTAAGTTTTATCATAAAAGTACCTCAGACAAAAATTGTATATTATAAAATTATCTATAAAAAATGTATCAATAGTTCTTTCCTACGAGCCACTGTTTCTGAGAAATACCGATTCAAAAAGTTATAAAAGTTGTTATCGTCATAATATGTAGGTACACGTTTCCACGCCACCTATAAGGTAGTATACTTAGCGCGTTTTTTTTAATGTGGATTCCCCATTAGGCTTACTCCACGGGTCAGTTGTGATCCTATTTAATGAGAAACCATTGCAAACTATTGGGAATCAAACGAATCCTCCATCGTTTGTGGTTGAACATTAGAGCACGACCGGCCTTGACAGTTTGTGCATGCTAGAGAACAAAACAGTCGAACTTTTTTGCAACTACATTTAGCACTGCATCCTTTTTTGCAGTTGCAAAAAATTGTGTTCAGCAGTTTTTCCGGCGCAGGTGGTAGTAAAGTTTGAACTGGCTCTAATAAATTGTTGACCAACTTCCAACCACACTCCACCAAGCCACACTTGTGCCACAAGTGTGGCTTGGTTATCAGCAAGACCCTACAGAATGGGGTTGGAAGTTGGTCAACTATTTATTAGAGCCAGTTCAAACTTTGCTCCCACCTGCGCCGGACAAAATTGCTGAACACAATTTTTTGCAAAACTGCAAAAAGGGATGCAGTGCTAAATGTAGTTGCAAAAAAGTTCGACTGTTTTGTTCTCTAGTATGCACAAATTGTCAAGGCCGGTCGTGCTCTAATGCTCAACCACAAACGATGGAGGATTCGTTTGATTCCGACGAAGTGTCATGCGATACATCGATATTGACACAATTTCGGCAATTTACTTGCCTCCAAAGTGAAGATGAAGAAGAAGCAGGAGAAGAAGAACAAGAACAAGAAGAAGATCAAGAAGAACAAGAATTTGAAAATTACGAATCAGGCGAATGAACTTCATCACTTTTTTTGGGCGCATGTTCTAGGGGAACATCGTCCTATCATTTCGTCCAAATGTCTGTAATTTTCGAATTTCGAGCTGAAAATTGGCTAATAGACTAATTTGGACTCCCTGATCACGAATCCGGTGTCAGATTTTTGGGTGCCGTCCGGCCGTCCGGCCGGCCGGCCGTACTTCCGGCCGTAGGCACGATAACAGGAGCACCGAAGGTCCTATCGACTTCAAACTTTCAGGGTAGGTTTCTGATCAAAATGCGACGGTTAAGTTCGTTAACGGGCAAAATCGGCCGGACGGTTTAGGAGTTATAGACATTTAAAATTTTGAGGTTATTTCCCTGATATTTCAGGAACTAAAGAAGATGTTGAATCGAAACTTGGTAGTCAGTTCGAGGATATAAACGCGCAACTTTTGGCAAAATTCTGTTATGGTCGAAATGTTGATAATTTTTAAAAAAATATTTCTTTTAATTTTTTCGAAAAAAAAATTTTTTTTTCGTGAACTATTCATCAGATTGCAACAAAAACTTGTACTAACGTCAATTGTAGTATTTTGCAACATTGTGCAAAATTTTGGCTCTATACGATTTCAATTTCTGGAGATATAAGACAAAATGTGTCAAATTTCCTGGGTCTCTCTCAGTATTTTCATCGATTATTCTATGAACTCTTTGAATTCCACCGAAAACAAATTCAAAGACATAAACATAAAGAATCAAGTCATAGTTTAGACGTCGAAAGAAGGACGATGTTGATCGACTTGAAAAGGTACCTATTTCAAGAAATGCAATAATGAAATGCTTAAATAAAGCATTCTACACGAGTGTGCAAAATTTCAGTTCGATACGATCTCAATTCCAGAAGATATTGCTTAAAATTCACATTCCAGCGTGTTTTGACGTTCTATGGTCACAGAAAATCGTCACAAAAATCTATTTACCTCATTTGACGGCTGTTTGTCAAATCAATTAATTCCAATAATTGATGTCAGATTTCCTACATACCAAGTTCAAACACATTTTATTATATGGAAAACACTTATTATGATCACGTTCTACAGGAATTGATACTAAATAGAAGCTAGATGAAGATTATTGTAATGGAAAATTTGTGTTCCAGAATAATATTAAGGTATTCAACATGATACTGCTTTTTTTCTTTACTGGTCAGTACGGGCCACAAGGAAGATGAACATGCGCCCAATAGCTCCTGTCCACAGGGCTTGAACCAATTTTTTAAATTACACCGCGTTTATCTTTTCCAATCATTGAAAATTTCCAATAGTTTGCAATAGTTTCACATTAAATAGGATCACAACTGACCCGTGGGGTAGGCCTAATGGGGAAAACACATTGAAAAAAACGCGCTAAGTACACTACCTCATAGGTGGCGTGGAAACGTGTACATATTATGACGTTAACAACTTTTATAACTTTTTGAATCGGTTTATCTCAGAAACAGTGGCTCGTAGGAGAAAAAACTATTGATACATTTTTTATAGATAATTTTATAATCTACAATTTTTGTCTGGATTAGTTTTATGATAAAACTTACCGTTTGGCTGAAAATCGCGAAAAACATTTTTTTGACCTTTGACCTTGAATAAAATTTTTTCCTTACACGGGAATGATGGGGAACTTACAGGAATTGTTGATAATTATTTTTTGAACAATTTTACTCATTTTCAGCTTGTTGGGAATTTATGTACCTTCACTTTCATTTTTTGGTCTAAATTGACCGGACTATAGTATCAAACGAGTAGTTTCGACCCAAATACATACGTTCACTGTTGGTTCGAAAATAAACAGGACTGTATCTGAGGTGGCGTAAGGACCCATTCTGATACATACATTTACTGTTGGATCAGAAATAAACAGTGCTCTAAGTAATCATTAAAGTATACTTTGGGAGTTACATTCGTTATTGAATGTTCCCTTTATGGGTTTTCTATCCCAAACTGAAAAATATCTATAAAATGGAAAATTTGTGAATTGGTTCTGAGTTAGAAATACAAGATATTTATTAGAAGCAATTTATCGAACAATGTTCTCTAACAAACAGTTACGAATAATAATAACACAATATATATTCTATTGGTTGAGAGTTTTATAAGTGTTAGTAGAGGTTAGTGTATTTTATTTATTTATTATTATTGATAAGGGGTTACGTTGCACCGCGACCTTGAGATCTATTGTGCCCCCCATCAGAGCTGTTCTCACCATTACGCCATCTACAGCTCGCCCTCCAGTTCCAGAGTATAAATGAACCTCAATATCTGGGAAGGCTTCAAGGATATTACGTCTTCACTCCTACAAGTTTCCTGTCCAAAGCATTCCTTTCGCTGACTTGCAATGGCGAGGCATTCTGTAACAAGGTGAAGAGGAGTTTCTTCCTCCTCCCCACAGAATCTGCACTCGTCAGTATCTGATAAACCTATTCTCATCAAATGCTTACTGAGGCGACAGTGTCCTGTGAGGAAGCCAGTGACCAGGTGTAACTTATTCTTACAGAGATCCAGATACCTTTTGGATCTCACTTCTTTAAAGTTCCTAAGGAACTTTTTGGAACGAACCAAACCTGGACGATTCCGCCAGAGTGTCTCTCTTTTGGTTTCCTCCTTCTCCAGAAACTCTTTCTTGTAGGTGCATTTTCCTATACCGCAGAAAGGTTCTGGGCCGATAAAAGGAGTTCGTGCTGCCTTTCTGGCAAGTGTATCGGCCTCTTCGTTCCCCTTGACTCCCGAGTGACCGGGGACCCAGACTAAAAAGACCTTATTATTCTTGCCAATTTCATTTAGTTTTCTTCGGCACTCCCATATCAACTTTGAATCGATGGCATGGGAGCTCAGTGCTTTGATAGCAGATTGACTATCCGAATGGATTGCTATGTCGCATTTCTGATATTTTCTTTGAGGTTAGTGTAACGGGGTATCATACAATTCGACGCATGATACAAGAGCTTAGGGGAAAACCTCAGCAAAATATCTGTCTCCCTGTGAGTGTTGTGATTTGTAAATATTTAATTTGTTTACAAGATTAGCTGAAATTCAAAATATTGATGGGCATTTCTTGCTTGAATATGGGTTCCTGCATAAAAAAAAAAGCACTGACGTGAAGTCAGTACTCTTTGGTGCGCGTGTTCACGGTGGCTAATTTGAATTGAATGATGAGTACTTCAAGCTCAGTGGATAGAGCGAGCCAAAGATCTACCCAAAGGATAGTGGACACCATTCACTGTCGGTTCAAAAATTAACAGTGCTGTATCTAAGCTGCCATCAGGATAGAGTAACAAAGTTGGAAAAGAACACAAGTGACTCTCCTTAGTCGCACAAGCTCCTAGAAGATTTGGGAGGGTCAGTATAATCCTAATCATGTTTATAGCACGCGCGCCAAAGCAGATTGACTTTTTACACTTTTTCTTTCATTGTTAAGTCAATCTGCTTTTGCGCGCGTGCTATAAACATGATTAGGATTATACTGACCCTCCCAAATCTTCTAGGAGCTTGTGCGACTAAGGAGAGTCACTTGTGTTCTTTTCCAACTTTGTTACTCTATCCTGATGGCAGCTTAGATACAGCACTGTTAATTTTTGAACCGACAGTGAATGGTGTCCACTATCCTTTGGGTAGATCTTTGGCTCGCTCTATCCACTGAGCTTGAAGTACTCATCATTCAATTCAAATTAGCCACCGTGAACACGCGCGCCAAAGAGTACTGACTTCACGTCAGTGCTTTTTTTTTTCTTTCCAAGTTCCTTTAACAAATATAGCTATCAATACAGTTTGGCTGTTAGCTTTACCGTAGAGCGGAAAAAATGCGGTTGTGCAGCAAACTGACTTGTGTCCGTGCACTGAATTGACATGAATATTCTTTTAAAACCTCACAATATCGGCTCATTACTCCCAACATAACCCAAACAACCCAAAACCACTCACTTCTCGTCTGCGCAAGCGCAGTATACTCGTGGCTGCAAGTCCTCCCAAAATTACACACCTCACAAAAAACTCCGATTCTCCAACACTAGTGGTTCAGGAGATATCGGTTCTTGAATCCACGCATGCGCAGACCCTCACCAGGGGATTCTATAGCGGAATAGCTTCCGCCACCCTTAACCCCAATGCTCTCTGACGAAAGCACCAGCAGTTAAATCACTGATGGTCTGCTCATGCGCATAACGAAAAATGCCCGTAAGGGGTTACATCAATTTCGAAATTAGCCCCAGGGCCACGGTACGGACACTTTAACTCTGAAACAGCGCTGCATCCCCCAAACTGACTTGTCCTTGCCCTGAATTGCTATGAATATTCTTTTAAAACCTCATAATATCGACTCAGCACTCCCAACATAACACTTCCAACCCAAAAACAGTCACTTCTCTTCTGCGCATGCGCAATCTACTCGCGGCTAAAAGTCCTCTCAAAATAACACACCTTACAAAAAACTCAGATTCTCCAACACTAGTGGTTCAGGAGATACCACATCTTTAATCCACGCATGCGCAGACCCTCAACAGGGGATTCTATAGAGGTATAGCATCCGCCACCCCAAAACCCTAATCCTCTCTAACGAATACACCACCAGTTAAATCACTGATGGTCTGCTCATGCGCATAACGTAAAATGCCTGTAGGGGTAACATCAATTTCAAAATTAGCCCCAGGGCCACGGTACGGACACTTTAACTCGGAAACAACGCTACATCCCCCAAACTGACTTGTCCTTGCACTGAATTGCTATGAATATTATTTTAAAACCTCATAATATCGACTCAGCACTCCCAACATAACCCATCCAACCCAAAAACAGTCACTTCTCTTCTGCGCATGCGCAATCTACTGGCGGCTAAAAGTCCTCTCAAAATAACACACCTTACAAAAAACTCCGATTCTCCAACACTAGTGGTTCGGAAGATATCGCATCTTTAATCTACGCATGCGCAGACCCTCATCAGGGATCTGAATTCTATGGAGGAATAGCATCCGCCACCCCAAAACCCCAATCCTCTCTGACGAAAACTACAGCAGTTAAAGGACTTCTAATCTGCGCATGCGCAATACGAAAAATGCCCGGAAAGGGCAGCATGAACCTCAAAAACATATCTTTCGGCATTAAAAGCAAAGTATTCCGCAAAATAGTAGTAATTTTTTTATTTTTTTCATGTCACGTGATCTTCACGAAATTTTGCAAAAGTGTTTGCTTTGGTCTTTTGCATCTAACTACTGAGTTTCAATTTAATCAGATCAGTATTTTTCGAGTTATCGTGAAAACAAAATTTTCAAATTTTAAAAAATTTTTTTTGCCACTTTAGGGCCGTCCGTTCAACACAAAACTTCGCAGGCATATAAAGGTCACGATTCTACAATCTGATGCCAAATTTCAAAAAGATCGAGTGATCGGTTCCGGAAATATTCATAAAAAACATTTTTACTAAAAACGGCCTTAACTCCGAAACCGCTCGGTCGATTTCGCCCGTTAACGAACTTGTCCGAGATATTTACGCTACAAAACTACCCTGCAAATTTCAACGCTCTAAGTCGTTCCGTTCGAGAGTTATCGTGCTAACGGCCGGACCGGCCGGCCGGACCAGCCGGCCGGACCGGCCGGCCGGCCGGACCGGACGGACAGAATTGAATTTGAACTCGAATTCTTCATCAGGGAGTCAAACCCAATCGTTTGAGAACATTTTCGAAAAAAAATTCGAAAAATACAGACATTGTGACGAAATGATAGCACGCTGTTCCTTGCAGAACACGCGCGCAAAAACAGAGAGGTTTCTACAAAGGATCCGTAATTCTTTTGAAAAACGAAAAGGCGAGAGGAGAAAAACGAACAAATGAAAAATAATATATATATATAACCTTTCAAAAGTACCTTCTCACAAATACACTCCTCTGTAGCCGCATGGACCTCTTGAAGAAGAATGACCTCCGCTATATCATTCGAAGTTATTCACTCTCAGAAATCCCTTCAATATTTGAATTAAATAAGAAAAATTTCGTTGGTCATAAGGGCAGTAGGTAGTTTTTTCAAAACTAGGTATGACCAAGCGATGATTATTCAGAACTTCAGATGTTCGAAGACCGCTACAGGACCCTAATGTAAGGCTATCATCTCCTATAGATATATGATGCTTTTCTATGAAGGGATGTGGAACTTTTTCCTGCGGTAACTGGCTAAGGCTTATCAACAGCAACTTTAAATGAAACTCCAACTTGTTTGATACATCTGGATACTCTTTTCAACATGAACTGGGTTTGGACAGTCAACAGATACTTTGACTAGGTAGGTTCTTCAAAAAGATAGGTTGGAGGTACTGGAAATTCTATCTTAACTGAGATTTTTACTGGGTTACTGAATAAGAGTAAATATATTAATAATCCCCTTCTATTAATAAAAAATTGGTTCAAGCACTGCCATGTCGGATGAATAGTTTCTGATATATAGAATTTTTTTTCAAAGATTTTCGATGATTTTTAAAAACTCCAAAAATTTTAGTGATACGATCCTCACAAAATTTTGCAAGAATTTCCGTATTGGCATTCTTCAACTAATAACCATATTTAAATTGGATCGGTTTGGTATTTTTCGAGTTATTAAGGAAATAACAACCAAATTTCAGATGGGGATAACTCCAAAACCGTTCAGCCGATTATGCTTATAAACAAACTATTCACCAATTTTCAATTTGATCGGATTTATATTGGTTGAAAACAAAATTATTACTCGGAAACCATTGGGCTGATTATGCCCATTAACGAACTCGTCCGTCACATTGGGATGCGCCACCTACCCTGAAAATTTCAAGTCGCTAGCTCTTTCCGTTCTCAAGTTATCGTGGCAACTGCCGGACGGCCGGCTGGATGGAGAGAATCAAATTTGACCTCGAATTCTTCATCAGGGAGTCGAACCCAATCGTTTGAGACCATTTTCGGCGAAAAATTCGAAAATTACAGACATTTGGGCAAAATTATAACGTGATGTTCCCCATGACATACGCGCAAAAAACAACTTCCATTAGTTCCTCCATATTTCTCGGTTAAATTATTTTATTATTATTTACAAAATGACAGATTTTCACAGGCGATAGGTCTCAGACAAGTGTAATGTCAAGCTCTTCGAGAGCTTATGAGGGATCTCCTTGTGGAAGACCTAGGAGGATCAGTATTATAATATACAATACATAAAATTCTTGGAAGACAGATATGTTAGAAAATCCAGAAACTATTGACAATTTATTTGGTCGAATTTTTGTATGTTCATCTGGACACCTTAGGGAATAACTGTACCAACTTTCAAAACTATACTAATTATTTGGTCTGACTTAATTAATTTTACAACTCTAATGTTCTCACCCACAAGGCTCATCTCCCTCATCAGAAGGCTTGAGCTGGTAGGTGGACTAATATTTTTAGGTGTGCCACTGGTTGCAGTGGCGGTGTGGGGTTCGTCCGCCGGACACAACACATATCTATCTAATTGGAATACCCTTTATATCCCAAAACCTCAGTCTTAACCAAAGACCAAAGGAGAGAATAAGAATAAATTCTATATTAACCTCACGACTGGCGAGTGCACGAAATCGAGAATTCACGCATAACGAATTTCGAACATGTACGGAATAATTTATAGACCGTTTCCTAAGCCGTGAAATTTCGCCATTTGCGGCTAGAAAACGACCGGTAGAAAATGCAATAGTCCGAAGGACCATAAATTCGCCGGACATACCTGTCCGTGCGCTATGAGATGATGGCACTGTTGAACTGCCGCATATATGCAATATGATCATTTTTATTACGCCTCTTCTAGGACAGCTAGTTCGAATTTATTCCTCGGCTATGGTGAATTGCGTTCGTAGACCGCCTTTTATGGTTTTATTTTTCTGGTCGTTCTTGCCGCGATGCATTATGTGGGTATTTGTTACGTTCTCGATGCAGAAGCTGACCCCGAATCGCAAAATGCTGCAACGAAGCATATTATTTTTTATTCAAAATATACAGATTGTCTACCATTATTTGTGTTTGTGTTTTTTCAAATTTTCACCATATTTGTCTTCATTACTTGAAATTTGCATGAAAAATGTCAAAATAAATGCACTTCTTGAATTTAATAAAAATCCTACAAAAGTAACTACACTCTTGTCCACTACAGTTTCTGTCCAGTTTCGATCTTCAAAGACGAAGCTTTACTGTACAGTAACGCTTCGCTTCAAAAGTTAATTCAGAAATTGATGAATAAAAATCGAATAATTCAGAAAGAAATTTGTAAAATTTAGTGATTTGCCCTCAAATGATTTCATGCGGATTTATTAAATGTAGACAATTAGGGGTTGATTTGAATGAATATATTATATTTTAACATATTTCCACAACCACTTTCAGTGCTCTCGAATAACTGATTGTAGAATACGAAACGTTGTAGAAATGTGACCAGTATCTTCCTGGTTTCAATTCTGTCATTTTAGGTTTTAAATATGCACATATTTGGTATGCATATATTTGGCTTATTTTTTGATGACCATTATTTCTTACATATTTTTCATTACAGATGTTTCTATAAAAATTATTTCTCATTTAAAACTCCTTTCTTCCCTTTTTTGCGATATTTCAATATTCTCTTATTGTCTCTTATTCTCGATATTGTCATGAAATTCTTCAACTGTATTGCTAATATTCATTTCAAATTTTTCTGCGTTTGTTGCATCTTTATTTCATTTTCGTTTATTATTTTATTTTGTTCTTCTATCTTCACCTTCCATTTCTCCTCTAATCTTTTAAATTCTTCTTTAATGTCTTCTCTTTGTTCGTTTATCTTAACCTTAATCTTCTGGGTTTGTTCATCCATTTTTTTCATTGATAATAGTAGCAATTCATTTGTACTGAATTATACCTTTTCTATCTCCATATTTTCCTATTTAATTTCAATATTCACTTATTAATTATTCAAATTTTGAACTAATACCAGCATGATGCGCAGATGGTATGAAAACTGATGTCCTTCCAGAAGGACGCATACAACCAAAGGGCTAATTGATTTCGAACTTTCCATCCCATCACTGGTCCTCCTGTATATCTACCCTTCAAGTGAAATCCCCATACATATCCATCATCCCAATTAATCCGCGCAAAGCTGAAACCCAAGAAATTCCATTTTACGAAACAATCCATAAACAATGTCTAGGAGGATTGCCTGGCACAAGGTGAACATCTCATCGCATACCGGCCGCATACTCGATAATTTAAATTTTCAACATCAATCACAATGGCATGTAATCGCGAGTTCGATATCACTTTCGATGAGTGACACACTCATTATTCGATTTTTTTTCGATACACCATTCTTTTCGATCAACCAACTAATTGAATATTAATGGGTTAATTACTACATACAGGAATACCTACCTGCCTACGTGGCGGAACGTATTATACGTTAGAATGGACGTAGTTGATATGCCGGCCGTATACTACCTAACAATTTGGAATTATGATCGCGATGAATAATATGTTTACGTCGGAATAAATATTCAAATTCGCATATTTTTACCTGTCCCAACGTACAACGAATACTAAAATGGCGTGTCGATCTGTGGGTAATTACTGTATGGACATGATTGGGATAACTCACCCGGATGGGAAAACAGTCGTGTTCATCAATGTATAAGAGCAGATCAGATTCTGTCTAATGAGCACATGAATATACTAGCGATTGCCGGTTGCAGCGTCGCCTGCAGTATCATCATTATTATTATTAGAACGGGGTCTTGTGGCTTGGTTCAGCCCTTCAGAACTGCGAACGAAACTACTACTTATTCAATCCTAAGGACATTGCCAATGGTGTTAACATGCCGGATGACTAGTAGACCAGGGTCGATAATTTTTGAAACCGAAAAAAATTATAGTAGAATGAAACCTGTTGTAAAAGAAAGAGAATATAACAAAAATGATAGGAAAAATAATTTACGGGCGATCTGAGGTCGGGAAGGCAAAGGGGTGAAGTTTTGAGGGTAAAAAACGGTTTATCTCGATTTCCGGCAAAACTACAAGTCCTATGGAAAAAAGTCAAATAGCAAAGTTGTGGGTAATGAAAATATCTTAACACTTTTTTCACATAACCTCAAAATGTATGTGAAAAATTCAAATAACGACGTCTTTGTTTTTTAATTTTTATCTTTCACAAAATTTTTTTTCCACCTTTGCTGAAAACTTACCTTCTTATGTCCCAATTACACTGTAATTTTTAGGATTTGAAATTTTTTTTTCACCTTAATTTGACTTAATATCAAAAAAGCACCCTAATTTTCAATCAAAAATTCTCACGTCAAAATATCTGCTTTTTTGATGGTCTAAAAAAATATACATTACTATGGTAAATTTTCTCAGAAAATTCTACGAAATAACGGGCAATAAGGCCCAGACCCTGCTAATTCCTTCCCCTCTTCTCTACGAAATACCTTTTGATGGGCTGAAATTTTTTGTAGGTCACTCAGGTTTATAAGTTATCATAAAATAGCAACAAATAGGCATGTACGCATATAATTTAGAGAAGTTTCCGAGGATGATTGATTCAAAACTTTCTCAAAATATTGTAGATGACTTATTAAATATGAAATTTCTTAGCATTTTCTGAGAAAATTTACCATAGTAATGTATACTTTTTTTCAGACCATCAGAAAGTAGAGATTTCAACGAACAAAAAACCCAGCTAGTTTTTTAAAAAAGCAGATATTTTGACGTGGGAATTTTTTATTGAAAATTAGGGTGCTTTTTCAATATTAGGTAAGTCGAATTAAGGTGAAAAAAAAAATTAAATCCAAAAAATTACAATGTATTTTGGACATAAATAGATAAGTTTTTACCAAATTTGGTGGAAAAAAGAAGTTTTTGTAAAAGATAAAAATTAAAAACCAAAAACGTAGCTATTTGAATTTTTCATAAATTTTGAGGTTATGTAAAAAAAGTGTAAATACAAAATGTAGATCTTTTCATTACCTACAACTTTGCCATTTAACTTTTTTCCATAGGAATTGTAGTTTTGCCGAAAATCGAGATTAACCGTTTTTTACCCTTAAAAACTGACCTCCTTCCCCTTCCGAACTCAGATCGCCCGTACCTTATCTTTCCTATCATTTTTGTTATATTCTCTTGCTTTTCTAATGGGTTTCATTCTACAACAATTTTTATCAATTTTTACCATTTTTAAAGGCTTCGACCCTGGTCTATAGGAGCCTTGGCTATCAAGTCCTGAGAATTTAGAACTGACTCACCCATATGGAAAATTCTTAGGCTGGCCAGCTCTGGACATTTTCAAACTATATATTCGGCTGTTTCCTTTTCTAATCCACAGAACCTGCATGTTTCGTCTGCTGACTTGCTCATGCAGATGGGTATAACTGCGAAACCTTTCGGTCGATTATGCGCATTAATAAAAATTTCCTTTGATGAAAATGTGGTAAAGCCCTGCGGACAGGATCTTTGGCGCTCTTGTTCAAACTTTGACAAACCATAACTCCAGAAGTATTGGTTTCTCAGAATTGTGAATGATATCAGAGGATTCTTATAATAGAACTGCATCATTAAAGAAATGAAATTCTAAAAATCATAAGAATACGATTAATTATAGAAATTTCGAAAAATCATATATCCCAAATAATTAGTTTGTTAGAGTTGAGAATGATATTAATGGATTCTTATGATGAAACAGCTCATTTTTTTGATTACTCCGAAACCACCAAGCCGATTTTTACCAATATCGAACTTAACCAAGATATTTATCTCTCAAACTTACCACCTCATTACATTCCAGAGTAATCCAGTGTTAACGGACGGCCGGACAGAATAGATTTTGACCACGGATTCTTGATCAGTGAGTCGAATCAAAAGGTTTGAGATCATTTTCAGCCAAAAATTGAAAAATTACAGACATTTGGGTAAATTGATAAGCACTTTGTTCCGAGGAACAAGAGCGCCAAAACTTTCATTTTCACCTTGTAGCTACGAAACTAGGAGAGATATCAAATTTCTGTTTTCAGCATTATTCGTTTCATACAAAATTAGCACAGGACTGTCAAAACCACATCATCATATCTCTTAAAATTTTAAAATGGCATGTACATGTCCTAGAAATTAATTTTAAATTCTGGGATACTAATTTGGGAAATAATTACGATATTCTAGAATAATTTTGTTTGACATTTTCGGATGTGATAGGAACATTTCGCAATCTTGCTAGAACTGCATCATAAATATAATTGCAGAGTTCAGGAAGAAATATTGTTCGCGGCCATACCAAACTGAATATGCTAGATACCGTTCGAACATTGAAGCAAAGCAGCGTCGGGCGCGGTTAGTATTTGGATGGGTGACCGCTTGGGAATACCACGCGCAGTAATAATTTTTCAATTCGGCTTCTGTGCGTAAATTTTCAAGAATTTTCGTAATTAAATTCAAAACGTTGGTCTATGACTCACCTCATGTTGGATTAACATACATCAGCAAATTATAATTAGAGTGTTTTATGAAATCATATAGATTATTGAATGGTTTCTTTCTGGGTATTCTCTATGAGAGAAAACCAGAAAGAACAAGACAAGACAGGACAATGATATCAATGGATTCTTATGATCGAACTGCATCTTAAAAAAATTGAATTTAAAATTTCTAATGCAAAAAAAAAATATTTGACTATCTACTCTGAAACCGCCTAGCTGATTTTGCCCAATAACCAACTTGACCGAGATATTTATGTTATGATATTATGTATATATTCCGATGAACAAGAGTGCCAAAAACATATTAAAGTATTACGCACCGCCAAATTTCGACGTATATTTTCACAAATAATCACACAAACTCTTTTATAAGATTTTCAGAATACTGTTTTATTCTATCTTCTATTGAGAACAAAGGAATCTTACGAGAAACGTTAGGATAGGTATCTCCCTCGAGTGCTCAGTTCGCAAAAGAACAGAAGTTATCTGTATAAACTTATCTATTTTGCCGTAATTCTTATTTTATTTTAATTTGTTTCTTATTTTATTGCACGCATGTTCTTAGGAACAGTGTGCTATCATTTTACTCAAATGTCTCAATGGTCTCAAATAATTATGTTAGATTCACTGATGAATAATTCAAGGTCAAATTACATTGTCTGGCCGCCCGGCTGTTTTCACGATAACTTTCGAACGGAAAGAGTTAGCGACTTGAAATTGTCTGGATAGATCCGAATGTTCGTTTGGCTGTAATCGACCTAACGGTTTCCGAGTGCTAATTTTGATTCCAAGCAATGCAGATCCAATGGAATTGACACGAATATAAAAGAAATAAAGAGTTAGGTTAGGCGCGCACATGCGAATTCTTGTCGTGCGACTAAATAATCGCAATCGTAAAAGAGAGCAATTTCAAAATGTTTGATACGCGCATTTGCGACAAATTAATCGAAACTATATTCAGTAACAACATGTGCGGTAGCTCTATACTATTACGAGCCAAATCAAGGAAACGGCGCAAAAAGCAGTATTGGGTGCATCCAGTGATAAGTCATATTCTGTCCAGCCATCCGTCAACACGATAACTCTCGAAAGGAATGAGCTATAGACTCATGATATAAAATACCTCCTGTTCTAGAAAAAAGAGTATGATTGAATGCAAAATGACCAATGAAATAACCTCAGCTATCGTAGAATTATAGGATATTATGATTCTTGTGTGATAATATAATGCCATTGGATAATCCATATGATGATGGAAATATATACTTTGGTAAGTTAATCAAATTGGATTCCGAATATCTCCAGTAAAAACAAAACTGAAATATTAGCTAAGTTTCTATTGATATAATATAATTTTCAGCGTAGATTTGAAAAATGAATATCTCGGATAAGTTTATTATAGGGTAGAATCGGTCTAGTGGTTACGGATTAACAATTTTTGGCACTCTGATTTGAATTCAATTTCTTTTATGATGCAGTTCTATCATACGAATCCATTGATATCATTTCCAATTTGACTTCGGCAGCAACTAAATCGCGATTGAATTGTCGCAAGTGCGCGCAGGTTCATTAATGTACGTTTGACTCATTTCAATTTGCGACAATCGCGCCGTATCAAAAATGGGACTGGTTGCATCTGTTTAGTCGCTGCGATTATTTGGTCGTGTATGAGCGCATTCGTATTTAAGAGTATGTGTTCCATTTTTGCGACTAAATGATCGCACGACAGAAAATCGCATGTGCGCGCCTAGTCTTACCGTGAAAATATTTTATTGAACCGTGTCGTCAGATCCACAGAAATACGAAACAAGAATCACGGACAACGGAAATGCAACAAAGTTTTGCACGTCGAATTGTCATTCGTATCGAGCATTTCCTGGTTGATGCTGTGGTTTATCCAATAAACCTTTTTTCAGTTAACTGTCCTATCTCTTTTTCGATCGGAAAAGATATAGCTCCATAAACCCCAAACAGTTATACCAACCATCACTCGCCAGAGATGAAAAAGCCGATAGAACAACGCAGACTTTCACTCAAATATGTGACTGATCAGAACGGAATCAAGTGCGCGATAAAATCCGAGAGTTGGGCAAAAAAATGGTTGGTTTATAGAGTTGCCAGAAGAAAGTAACTTCGCGAGACGAACTGTCTTGGCGATTTTGCCACGGTGCCTACTTCATAACTTCCACTCTCGATGCCCAGGATGGCCTCTTTTCGCGTTTTATTTATTTCCACAGGAAACGACAAACGAGTAGCGTTTAGACTTACGTATGACAATCTGATGACTCAGATAACCCGGGAGAACGGAATAGCATGTTTCATTTTTTACGAGGACGAGGTATCTAATGATATTGGGAGTGCGGGACTATTTTTAGTCTTCGTACCTTGTATCTTGGAGTGTTATCTCAGAAAAGTTGTACGTTTTCATAAATTCCTTTCTCTAACCTCTTTCGCAACCTGTACGGATGGAATTCTACAAGTGGGCCCAAATGTGTGCTTTCCGAAGTTTGAGCAGAGAATGGTCTCAAATGATTTCATTCTCAAATACGATATACTTGGAATATAGGGAACTAAAGGGTCCGCCATCTAACGTTTTTTTGTTCAACTAGTGCTTATTTCGTGAATGGTAACACTTAGCTCATGTCTGATTTGACAGATAATTAGTTTTATCCTTCCGCTGAACGAATATGGTTGTGTATACGCTAGAACAACGCTGGGAAATATTGCGACATTACTTTGAAAATCATGGTAATATTGCAGAATGTGTGCGAAAATTGCGTACGGATTTTGGAAGAAGAGAAGCACCGTCAGCTCCGTATGTTCGTTATCTTGTGAAAAAAGTGGAAGAAACTGGCATCCTCATCGATAAACCAAAGCGTGAAAAGCCGAAAACAGTGCGTACCCCCAAGAATATTGCTGCTGTGGCAGAAAGTGTGCGTGAAGCGCCATCAACATCAATTCACCGTCGCTCTCAAGAATTGAACAGTTTGGTATGACGCCATACAAAGTCCAATTGGTTCAGGAGTTGCCCTGTTTTTGAAGATCGCATTATCAGCCGCAGAGCTGATGTCGTTTGGCCACCTCGGAGCTGCGATTTGACATCGTTGGACTATTATTTGTGGGGTGCCGTCAAAGATAAGTGTTACGCCAACAAGCTAGAGACAATTAACGCTTTAAAGGACAATAGTCGTGAAGCCATTGGTGAAATACAGCTGCACACAATCGATAATGTGCTTAAAAATTGGACCGATCGTGTAGGCCACTGCATGGCCAGCCGAGGCAGCCATTTGAATGAAATTATTTTCCATTATTAACCGGAAGGATTGTACTTTCAAATAAAAAAAGAAATTTGAGAAAATATTCAGTAGCTTTCTTTTATTGCATTTAAAAAAAAGAGTTATTTGGCGGACCCGTTATATTAAAATATGTCAAAGTATTCCTTCTTTATAAAGTACCATTTGTGTTACACTCAATGGAGTTAATAGATAACATTTTTAAAATGCATTGACGTGAAGTCAGAAGCTTTTGCGTGAATGTCCTATTGTCTATTCACCCATATCGGACACTCTTATTGGAATATCTAAAACAGTATGTATTACACATTACGGTGACTCTAACATTTTGTCAGCCGCTGTTGAAGTTGCAGTGACTTGTAAAGGTAACTTATTCTATCTACTTACTTACGGGTGTTCCTTAAAGACATGCTTATATTTACGAAGGTGATTCTTGGACTCATTTTGAGAAAAAAAAATGCTATGAACGTATGTCCTAAAAGTCTTAACTTTTGAGATACAAGGTGATACAATTTTGGTAGTGCATATGAAGCAATTTTTTTTCTTAGAATAAGTCAAAAAATCACCCCCTTAAATATTAGCATGTCTTTAAGGAACACCCTGAATATATACTTTTGAACTTCGAGCATTACATTTTGTTTTTTATCTAACAATAAAGCATGTGTGTTAAAAAAGTGTCAGCAGAGGTTAGTGTAACGGGGTACCATACAATTCGATATATGATACTAGAGCTTAGGAAAAAACCTCAGCAAAAAAACCCTATCTCCCCGTTAGTGTTGTGATTTATGAAAATTGGAATTGTTAACAAAATATGCTGAAATATTAAATATTGAAGGGCATCTTTTTCTTTACTATCGCTTTTTCCTTCGACAAGCAGAGAAGTTTCTCCAAGGTACCCGAAACTCAATCTGGAAAAGGAAAAGACAAAAGGAGAATACGAACAATTTTAAAATGAAAATTTCTATGTTTCATTAAATAGTCTAGTTGAATTAAACGACAATAAATATGATTCTTCCCATGACCCCTTCTCAATAATTGAGCAATACCCATTAATGGTCCTCCCTTCAAATTCACGAAAATCCTATTATTTGGGACTGTTAATCATAAAATCTAATTAATATAAATCAACTGAACGTAACCAATAGTGGGTTTTCTGTACTGCCCGTTGATTAACATTGAGAAATATACCACGGTGGACGGTGCTCGCATAGCAGACTCCCAATATATTTCTGAGTAAGACCATATTAAGGAGATATTGGTCAACCTGTCGATACCAATGTTTCGATACAATTAACGAACTGGTTTCGGTAAACTCTGTGAAGTAAAAGTCGACCGCTTTACCGAAAGTAGTGCGTAATCATATAACTGATGGAAATTATTGGTAATTTGGCACGTTAGCGACCGATATCATCGAAAATGTCGGTGTGCACAAAGAATTTTTTTTCCTCATATGTGGCGAATGTTGAAATGAGTGTGGTAGTGTTTAGATTGTTTGAAATTTATAAAATATTCAGGAAATTGTGTGTTGATTTTCATAATATTCATTTCGATGTACACGTACCTCTAAACTTGTGTATTGTAGGGGGCAACGTTGCACTGTGACCTTAAGGTCTATTGGACCCCCATCAGAGCTGTCGATGTCATCACCATCTACAGCTCGCTTTTCCAGTTCCATAGTTCTAAGGAGCTCCAGTATCTGGGATGGCTTCAAGGAGGCTATGTCTACGATATTGCAGATTTCTTGCCCAAATAATTCCTTGCGTTGGTTTGAGATGGTGAGGCATTCCGTAATCAGATGAACAGGAGTTTCATCCTCCTCCCAACAGAATCTGCACTCGTCAGTTTCTGCTAGCCCTAATATCATCATATGCTTCCTAAGGCCGTAGTGGCCTGCGAGGAAACCAGTGAGGAGGTGCAGCGTGTTCTTACTCCATATATTTCTTGGATCTGACAGTATCAAAGTTCCGGAGGAACTTTTTGGAGTTATACATTGCTAGGAGAGATCTCCAGAAACAGGAACCCAGAACAAGTAGACCCTGTAGTTGTTCTTGCCTACTTCATTAAGTTTTTTTCGGCACTCCCATATTAGCTTGGACTTGATAACATGGGAGCTCAGAGCTTTAATACCAGCCTGACTGTCAGAGTGGTTTGCTATATCACATCTCTGATAGTTTCTTTCTAGGTTCATTTTCACGCATCTTCTATTGCAAGTACTTCTGCCTGAAAGAGGGTCGGATAGGAGCCTAATGAAATGTACCCGGTAAGAGAGGACCTAGCGATAGTGAGCATTTCGTGCCTGGCCCATATACTCCAGCGCCAGCCCCTGTAGTGGTTTTTGAACCGTCTGTGTACCATTTAATGGCATGTTTCTTGAGAACTTGGGTGGTGGATTCTCTGTCTTAGTCTTTTTTCCTACCGAGCATCGTAGTGCTTTCTGTTTTTTAATACTCTCAATTCAATACTACAATTCATACCTATTGTAACTTCCGAATGTTCGATTTGTGTTCAAGAATGTTGAAATAACTTTTCTGTAACGTTTCAGAACTTAATGGAGAGTTCTTCATGAGACAGTATGTGAAAAATCTCAGAATTAATAATAATTCTGAGATTTTTCACATACTGTCTCATGAAGCACTCTCATTTAGGTTCTGAAACGTTACAGAAAAGTTATTTTAACATTGGTGTCGTTTAGTTACTGTTTGCTAGGCAACATTGTTCCATAATATCTGCTTTCGACAAGTATCTAGTGGAAAAGTTCGATTTCTGACGCAAGCAATTCGAGGATGGAAATATTCTTCAATTTTATAGTTATTTTTCAGAGACAAAAAAAAATTTAATGATGAATTCACCTCTCTAAGTATCCTTCAATCATTATTTAGGAATCCCTACTCAGATTTTTCTATTGTTCTTCCTTCTCTTTTAATAGAGCTCACAGAGTTTCGCTCACCTTGTACCTTCTAGTGGGACGAAAAAAAAATATATTTGATTGATTCAGTCTTTACTTGACCGAAATTCATTTTGAATAAATATTGCTTAATATTTTAGATTTCCACAATTATTTCGCCACAATGTGGCTCCTTCAGTTCTAATTTAAACTGTAGAACTGTCGATCTTGGATAACAAAATTTGAGGAATTTTAAAATTCGAAGCATTATTTATCAAAAATTTCTTAAAAAGTACAGTCATGTTCCATTGTCACGCAACTGGCGAATATTTTATGAAATATAAAATTTTTGAAGAAAACAAAATTTTTTATTTTTTTTTCAGAGATATTATATTCGTGTAATTTTCTGAAAATTACCTAGTTCGCATTCAACAAAGTAATTACTTAGTTTTAATCGAATCGGATTTGTATATTTTAAGTTATTCCGTTGTTATTTCCACACATCCAGCTACTGAACTCACACAAGGCTGCTCTGATCCTGTTCGAATTTGGAACTTGGCTGTAAAGTTAGGTTTGGAAGGCATTTTTTCCATGATTTTTTTTTTATTTCCTAATTATACGATCCTTACGTAATTTCGCAAAAATTTGCGCGTTGGCATTCTACAACTACTTTACCATGTTTTAATTGGATCGTATCCGTATTATCTGAGTTATTGAGGAAATAGCAACTGAATTTCATATGGGTATAACTCCAAATCCGTTTGGCCGATTATGCCTATTAAAGATCTCAAATATCAACCTACCCTGGAAATTGCTAGTCTCTATTCCTTTCTGTTATCCTGTGATTCGTATTATTTTTAAATAATTTTCTAGTGTTACGATCCTCACGAAATTCCACATACGTCTTTGTGTTGGTATTCTACAACTAGTTACCAAGTTTCAATTCGATTGGATCTGTATTGTTTTTAAGCAAACTTATTACTCTGAAACCGTTTGGACGATTATGACCATTTATGAACTTAACCGTTGCATTTAGACGCTCCACCTAACCTGAAAATTTCAAGTCGCTATCTCTTTCCGGTCACTCTGAAAAATATCTATTGCTTCTGCGTAAGAAACACAAGATATTAGTCAGAAGCAATTAATCAAACAATGTTGCCTAATAAACCACACCGAAACAACATCAATGAAGAAACAACTATATCGTAACGTTTCGGAGTCATATCAGACTCCTTCGTCAGACACTTACAGAAATCTTCAGAATTATTTTGTTGATAGTTGTTTATAGAAATTTATAGTAATTTATAGTCATTTATAGTAACTTATAGTTTTTTATAAATTATTTTGTTGATAGTTATTTATAGTAATTTAAAGTAATTTATAGTTATTTATGGTAATTCTCGAAAATCTTCAGAATTATTTTGTTGATAGTTATTTATAGTAATTCTCGAATTTCAGAATTACTATCAACAAAATAATTCTGAAGATTTTCGTTAAGTGACTGACGAAGGAGTCTGATATAGACTACGAAACGCTACGATATAGTTGTTTCTTCATTGATGTTGTTTCGTTGTGGTTTGTTAGGCAACTTTGTTTGATAGATTTCTTCTGAGAAATATCTTGTGTTTCTTACGTAGAATCAAATCAAAAAATAATAATTTTTTTTTATTTAATAGATATTTTTCAGAGTTTGGGAGAGAAAAGAAGCCTTTTAATGATGAGTATACCTCTCACAGTATCCTTTAATGATTTCTATCTATTAAAATGATCAAATTTGTTGGTGAGCTGAATTTTAACGCAATGTTCTGCTATGGAAAAGTTGTTATCGCTTTTTAATTTTCCTCTAATTATTATCTTCTCCAGGGCACGCTCGACGTAATAATTCAAGTCACACTCGTCCTCTAGTTATTCCAGTCAACAAAGCAAAGACAATAGTGCAAGCCTGTACGTCCGTCTGTCCACCTCAACAACCCGTTGGTATTTTACAAACAGAAGAGCTAACGAAGAGTAAATATAGCAGAACCCGTGTACACAGGTACACATCCCGGAGATCAACTCTCTGATATTTAATTTCACGACACGTTTGCATACATACATATTCATGTAATGTGAATGCACGTAGAAGTACGAAAATAATTTTCCCCATCGCATAAAACATATTTACGACTAATTCTGTGAGCTGTTCCAGACTGAAGATGCTTTCACGTGTGTTCCTGTCGGGGTCCAACGACCTCTTCCCGCAGGTGAAGCCTGCGATTTCTGGATATTTTCGAGAAACGCGACGTGGCTATTTATAGGAATTTGCATGGGGAAAAATTGCGCATTCGTTCTTGCACTTGGAAATGTCTCAATCGACCGCATCCGGTGCTATTTTGAGTCGGAGACGCAGAGAACGGTTGGTGTTTCTTTCGTCATATTCAATCTTCTTTTTCAACGAAATGGGAACACAGGAATTCGACGTTTAGAGTACTTCGAAATCGAATAATTGAATGTGCAACGTCCGGTTGGTATTATGAATTAATGATATTATATTTATTGTACGCCCAATCAAAATTATATGGAATCACCCAGTATTTTACAGAAAGAATTATTCCAATTAGTGCTGTAAGATTTTGAAGTAAAATATAAGCAACACTGTCACTCTGAAGGGAAAGCCATCAGAAAGTAATAATATTGGACAACATAATGGCGACAGATAAAGTTATATCCCGCTGTTACAGCCTATGAAACATTTATGGTGAAGATATACGGTTTTTCTTGACCTTCAAGCAATATTGGATGGTTTGTCCAACTCATGTCATCTGACATTGACAACGTAATGTCATTGTGCGTTGATGGTTTAGGTTCGGTGGAGGTTGTTTCTACCAATATGCATTACAGAGTAGTTATATGTGTTCAAAGGCAGCATCCAGTTAAAGCACCAACTATCTAATACATCCAGATCATCCTGAGGAGGAGCCGGTCTGAGCAAAGTATAACCATACAGCTTGAAGTCGTCAGCAAAAAGAGCACTTGTTGACTTAAGAAGGCGAGGTAAATCCGATGAGAAAAGCGAAAACAGTAAAGGCCCAAACACTGAACCATGTGGTACTCCGTATTTAACCTCCGAATTTGATGAGGAGAAGACATCTCACGAATCAATATTCGAAATATGGTTTGTCCAGCTCAAGTCATCTGACATTACCATTTCAATGTCATTGTGCGTTGATGGTATAGATTAGGTGGGGGTTGTTTCAACGAATATACATTACAGAGCACTTATGTAGATATTCAAAGGCAGCATCCAGTCAAAGCACCACAAATCTAAGACATCCAGGTCATCCTGAAGAGATTCCGGTTTGAACAAAGGATAACCTCATTGAAGAACTCATCTTTATTCATCCCGTCGAAGAATCTTCTATAGTAACATGGAATGTTAGTTTCTGAGTCTGAATTGAACACAATTTTTTGCGCAGTATGATCTGCAATTGTTGTAAACAAAACTGAACTAGCTTCTTCAGAGAACGCCGATGAGGTATACGGTCAGAGCTTCAGGAAAATTCATTTCAATCTAATGTTTTCAAGGCCAAAATATCAGGTTTCTTAACTAAGAATACTTTTTATGACTACAATGAGTTCCACCACTTGAATTTCAGTTGAGTTTTCTCCTATGTGTCATATGTTTTATAATTTTTTTCACATCATGGTTACATATAAATATTGTATATTCTTGTAGGGGGTAACGTTGCACTGCGATCTCAAGGTCTATTGTGCCCCCCGTTAGAGCTATCGATGTCATCACTATCTACAGCTCGCCTTCCAGTTCCACAGTTCTGATAAACTCCAGTATCTGGAATGGCTTCAAGGATTCTACGTCTTCGCTCCAGCAGATTTCTTGCCCAAAGCATTCCTTGCGTTGGTTTGAGAAGGCGAGGCATTCCGTAATCAGGTGATCAGGAGTTTCATCCTCCTCCCCATAGAATCTGCACGCGTCAGTTTCCACTAGCCCTAATCTCATCATATGCTTCCCAATGCCGCAGTGCCCTGTGAGGAAACCAGTGAGGAGGTGCAGCATGTTTTTACTGAGGTCCATATATTTCTTGGGTCTGACAGTGTCAAACTTCTGGATGAACTTTTTGGAGTGATACATTCCTGGGAGAGAGTTTCTCCTTTAATCGGAAATTCACTTTTGTACCTACCAACCCCACAGTACGGTTCCGGGCCAATAGAAGGGGTTTGTGCTCCTTTCTTGGCAAGTCTGTTGGCCTCCTCATTTCATTTAATTCACGTGTGACCAGGAATCCAGCCCAAAGAAACCCTGCTGATATTGCCTACTTCATTAAGTGTTCTTCGGCACTCCCATATCAGCTTAAACTCATGAACATGGGAGCTTAGAGCTTTAATGACAGCTTGACTGTGGATAGCTATGTCACATCTCTGATTTTCTTTGTAGGTTCATTTCCACGCATCTTTCGATTGCAAGTTTTTTGCCTGAAAGACGCTGGGATTGTGGACATACCAGAACCTTTACTGACGTGTGTTTATACAGTATGTCATGCACAAATAAAAATGATTGATTAATTGCTGCGTAACAAGAATCGTTTTCATCAACTTCATTTCAGTTGCTCTCTGATGAGTTCACGCTTTCTTCGACTATCAAATATATCAACTGCTTCTTTCACGGGATAAGCACTCATCTCCATGACGACCATGAACTTGCTTCATCAATTTAAGCGTTTCGGTAAAAGTTTCACCAATTTAAAAAAAAATCGCAATGTCGACTCTTTGTTCGCTATTTATTTTTCCATCAACGCAATGACATACTGCTACTTATAACGCATCAACTCTGTTTCTACACGTCATGCATATTTGACAGAACGTCAGTGAAGGATAAACGTTTTCAATTTATTCAGGCAACACCTCCTGCATTAAAGGCCAGTCATCAAAAACAATATGGCCACCATAGTGGATGGAGAAAAGGCGGTAAATTCAAAAGTTGAATTCTAGGATTTTTCTCATATTCAAACAAATTGATGAATTATACATGCCATGCAATAATGAGATAATTTTTATATGAAACATCCTTGGGCTATCCTTTTGTTTATTTCACATTCCACTGGATCCGACTGCTGTGAGGGTCACTCCGAGATAGGCATTTTAATCTACTCCTTGTATTATTTCATCTCTTAGGATAATATTACTCCTGCCATTATTCACAACAATATATTTTGTTTTTGAGGTGTTTGTGGTCATACTCCACTCTATATATGCCTTATCCAATTTTCTCAACATATAATAAATATCTTTCTCATCTTTGGCCTTGATGATCAGGTCGTCAGCAAAGTGTAGAGTGAAAAGTATATATTATTTTCCTATTGAAATTCCCATATTTCGACATTTTCTTCACCAATGTTTCAGAGTCCAGGCAAGATAGACATTAAACAGAGTCGGTGCTACCGGACAGCCCTGTCGGAGACCTTTTGGGTTACGAAACTCCTTAGACAGTGGTGTTCCCACCTTCACCCTTGCTGAAATATCCGTTAAGACCTCCTACACTCCCCTAATTGTATATCTGGCTTACGCCATTTTCTTCCAAGGTCTTCCACAATTTAGCGGTACACTATCATAAGCCTTCTGCATGTATACAAAAATCAAGTTTCCCTATGTTTTTTTTCCACAAGCTGCTTCGGGCAAAAAATGTTGTCAACGTATGATCTTCCTGCCTTGATCCCTTTCTGCTCTTCTATGACATGTATTTCATCTTCTGTTCTTCCATTCATTATTCTACCATATAATCTGGACAATGAGTTGGTAACAGTGAGTCCTGGGTAATTTGGACATAAAAATAGTAAGAATCTCCACTTGAAATCAAATTTTCAACGGTGATTTAAGCATTCACTATTGACAAACAAAACAGCTGTCGATTGAATTTTCATCCACTATCGCCGCCATATTGTAAAAAGTGATGGGAGTTGATTGGCCTTCCTTTTAGGAGGTGTTGATTCAGGGCATCCATAGGCGCCACGAGAATGTGCTATTTTTAAAAAATCCTGTTTACATTGGAACGCACCTTGCATGTATTCTCATAAACAAACCGTGTATGAAACGATTATTCTGCATACCCAATTAAGGGATATTTGGAAGCGTGATGTGAAATAGCATTAAATTGCGGTACTTATAAAGATATCCAGACTCAATATTCTCAGCATGTTAATTAAGCCAGTATGAGCCAAGTCATTAGCGACTGCGGCAAGTATGTCATTTGCCATAATTTCGACTGAGTACCACACAATGTAGCTACAAATTGTTGCCTTTTATAGAGCAAAACATTCAGTACCATGCCATACTCACCGTTTTGTTTAGAATGTAACGCATGTTCATAACGATGATGTACGTTTGAATATGTGACATTTTCTTCAGATTAGAAAAGACGGAATTGTTCTGGTTTTGAAGTGGACTGAATAGTTCAACTTTGGGTGTGACCGTTCATTTAGTTTGCTCTCATTTGTTCTCAAGAGAGTCATGTATTTTTATTATAGAAAAGCAAATTCCACACGTGTATCATTCGACGTCCGTATATGGACATTCTTTCAGTCAGAAGCTTTGAAAGAGTTTATGGAATCAATTATCATCACTCCCTCATTTTTGCGCGCTTGTTCCTCCATGAACGGCGTGTTATCATTTTGCCCAAATGTCTGTATTTTTCGCCGAAAATGGTCTCACGATTGGGTTCGACTCAATGATTAATATTCTGGGGTCCAATCCAATTCTGTCCGTACAGAAAAAAATTCTTGAATTTGAAAATTTTGCTTAACTCAAAAAATACTGATCTGGTTGAATTGAAACTTGGTAGTTGGTTGCAAAATACTGGCGCAAAGACTTACGCATAATTTCGGAAGAATCAGATGCCTAGAAAACAGTTTAAAAAATGTTCGACTACTTGAAATTTTGCTAGAAATTCCGAAACCACATATCGGATTGGGTCTTATTTTAGCATTTAGGTGACCAATAATAAACTTTTAGAGCTTACAGAATTTCATGGAAAACAGGAGCTTCAAAAAATAAATTCCAATTTCTCCTAACTTGCACAAGCTCCTAGAAGCTTCTGAGGGGTCTCCTTGGTGAAGACCTAGGAGGGTCAGTATAATCATAATCATGTCATTAGCAAGCGCGTCAATGCAGATTGACAGAAAGAAGTAAAACAGCATAAGAAGCAATGACGTTGGGTCAATCTGCTTTGGCGCGCTTGCTAAGGGCATGATTATGATTATACTGACCCTCGCAGGTAGGGCTTCACACGAGAGCGAGATTTTTCTTGTCTCGTCTCGTTCTCGTCTCGGAAAAGCGAGATCAGATGAGACGAGATGTTTTGAAAAATATTATAGGCGATACCGAGACCATATACAGCGCAACCCGACAGTTTTTTTTTTAATGAAGTTTTTATTCGAAAAATTAGAAAAGGTCTACATAGAGATCAATATATTTTACAAAATATGACTACCTGTGAAATATTTTATTATAAATTAAAATAATTTTTATTTCAACTTATTAACTGTTCTTATAACTTCTTATAGTAACGTATCTCTTATCATAAATATGTACCCTTGCAGATTTTTATATTTTGGGTTTGAATGTGTTTTTTTCAAGATCGATTTTTGGCGCTCTAGTTCCTCAGAACTGAGTGCTTATCAATTTGCCCAAATGTCTGTAATTTTCGAATATTTCGATGAAAATGGTCTTAAACGATTTGGTTCGACTCACCGATCAAGAATCCGTGGTCGACATTCATTCTGTCCGGCCGGTCCGGCCGGCCGTCCGCCGGCCGTAGGCACGATAACTCTCGAACGGAATGAGCTAAAGAGTTGAAATTTTCAGAGTGGGTTTGGGGGATAAATATCTCGGCTAAGATCGTTATTGGGCAAAATCGGACAGATGGTTTCGGAGTAACAAAAAAAAAAATTTTTTTTTACAGAAGAAATTCCAAATTAAATTTTTTTTAATAAGCAGTTTTATCATAAGAATCCATTCATATTATTTTTAACTCTAACAAGCTAATACTTTCGGAGATATGATTTTTCAAAATTTCAATGTAAATCGTATTTCACAGATTATTCTATGTATGAATTTTCTTAATGTCAACTTGACAGACGGGAATATTGTAACTTCAAAAATATTGGGGTTGAAATACTCGTATTTTAGCGATGCAACGGGAACCTCACCCGAAAATGTTTGAAAATATTACGTAAATATTGAAAGCATAATTCTATAGTTCGAGAGAAAATTTGGTGAACGTAGATCAGGAAATTTTTGATCGATTACAAGGCAATTTTTGGCGCTCTAGTTCCTCGGAACTGAGTGCTTATCAATTTGCCCAAATGTCTGTAATTTTCGAATATTTCGATGAAAATGGTCTTAAACGATTTGGTTCGACTCACTGATCAAGAATCCGTGGTCGAAATTCATTCTGTCCAGCCGTAGGCACGATTACTCTCGATCGAAAGGAGTTAGCGGATTGAAAATTGCAAGGTGGTTTTGGAGCGTAAATATCTCGGACGAGTTCGTTCGATATATCTGAAATTTAGCATCAAATTGTAGAATCATGACCTTTATACGCATGTGAAGTTTTGTATTGACCAGATTACCGCAAAGTGTAAAAAAAAAATTTTGAAAATTTAAAAAAAGTTTTTCCACAATAACTCTCGAACGGAATGAGCTAGGTAGTTGAAATTTTCAGAGTAGGTTAGGGAGATGAATATCTCGGTTAAGTTCGTTATCGGGCAAAATTGGCCAGATTTAATTCGATTTCTTCCATGGTGCAGTTCTCATTCTCATGATTGCTCATTTAATCTTGATAAATAAACTATTATTTGAATTGAATTTCCTTTTTTACTCTCTGTTGAGTATATGTGTCTACAAACTACTGAGTAATAATCGTGTATACTATTGAAACTTGTTGCTTACGCTCGAAAATTTCTTCCTGGAAGATCGTCTTATTTACTACAGATACATACAGTAAACTCTTCTTATATTCGACTCGACGGTTTTCAAAACCAACAGAAAACAATTGAATATTATGTTTCCACCATAATTACCAATATATTTTGTCTATATTATACATCGATCGTTCTAGAAATACACAATTTTTTAAAGACCTTGCGATAATTGAGATTATTTTTCAACATAAAATTGAATTCACAACCATAAAAACTGATCCCATTATGAATTCAATACTTAACGGACAACTTTTATTGCCCCCGAATCCCAATGCTTTTGGAATTTTGTCTCTATTTGAACATATAGAGATATTGATTGCTTTTTATTGTGCTTCTAGTAGATAAGATGTGGACAATTATTCTATACATCTGTGGAAGTACATATAATAAAACTGGTAAAGAAATGAAAAATGAAGCTATTCAATGTTTCGAAATGTGTTATGAGGAATACGCCAAGAACACCCTCAATGTGTATCCACTGGGAAGGTATTCATTGAAAACGATACCAATTTGTCCAATTCTATTGAAAAATGTATCCACATCGATAGTCTCTTTAAAATATCAACATAACCTTCGAAACAGTGGAAAGTTGAGTTTGAAGAACATTTGCTGTTAGAAAGAGCAAATATGAATCAAAATTGTATTTTAGAGTGGTGGAAAGAGCATGAAAAGGTTCCTACACTTTCCAAGATGGCCAATGATTTATTAATGGCTACATCCGTATCTGTTGAAAGATTATTTTCCACAGCAGGTATGATCAAAGCAAAACACGTACATCATGGAAAGATGATGTGGTGCAAGCGTGATTATGTTTGAATTCTTGGTCATCGAGTAATTTAAGAGATGAAATTAGCAGTGTTCAAAACTTAAAAAATTATGTACATGTACCAATATTTTTGTATAAGCGCATACTAAATATAGCTTTACAAAATTATTCATTATTATCTACCATTTCTTTTATATATTCCCGTATAACAATTCGTTATCGATTCGTTAGAGGTAGAATATCTGAATGTCCGGTACGCTAACGAAAAACCGTTATCTGAACCAGCAACAAAACGTTATCAAAAACCTCTACTCCTTTGATACAGATCAAATAACGAAAAACTATCATCCGAACGGTAAATTTTTAATACAGAAATTCTTTATCGAACAGATACCTATTTTGGGAGCAAGAATTAATAAGAATTACCGTGGAAAAACATAATTTTAAATGTTTTTTTATATTTCTGCGTTTCATCGTTCGGATAACTCAATCATCCTCTCATTTTACCCCTATTACCATTGTATTGGATTAACGTATTAAATTAAATTTTCATTCCTCATTTGGATTCGAACCTGCATACCTTACCTCCAATTTTCGATCTGACCACCACATTACCAATTCATCCATCCACTAACCTTGTTGTTGGATATCGCAATTGCGTGCATTTTAACGACTGATGGGTGGAATGGATACACATAATAAAATAATGCGATATAACTGGCGATCGGAGACTGAATATTCACGATTAAATCTTAAAAAAAAGAAAATGGAAGCTCTGCATAATAAAATTCGTAGAAATAATAAATAATGCAAATTACCGTAATAATGATACGATGAAGGGATTCTGTGGAAGGAATATCAAACGCTATAATCAATACTACGTATCATAATTTATTTTGATTTGTTACCACAGTTATTGAAGGCATAAACATAAACATTAACTTTCCCTCCAGTGATCACAGTACTAAGCTGTGATACATAAGAGTTCACACATTACCTGTAAGTGATTAGCTGATTACTGATTATACAATACCTATTGTTAGTGATATAGTGATCTATATTTATATTATCATGAGCTTTATTCGAATAAACTTGCCTGACCATTTTCGACCCATGCAATGGACGGAAAGACAACAAAATATGTCCTTGTTGTGGAATTAAAAATGAACTTAGTGCCAAAATTACACTACATATATAGAAAACCTATGAACAGTAGGACCATCCCGATTTCAAGAATGATCTGTTCATTTGTAGTGTGTATTAAATTAAAAAGTATTAAATATTGTAATATCATTCAACGCGACAACGCGTTGTATGCGTTTGGCATGTGAGATTTACATTTCATTATTGAAAGGAAAGCAGAGAGTACAGTAGAGTAGAAGCAGATGATATATCTGGTAGAAGTATATTATTTTCCTCTGAAAAGTATTGTATATCGATTCATCGTGAATTTTCGATAAAGAATTTAATCACGGGATAGTACAGAACCTATAAAGTTTTTTGATATAGGAATATCTTCGAATATCGATATACATATATTCTTTACAGAGGAATTAAAGATAACCGTTAGCGATTTTCTTACTGAATGCGTAGCGATTAGATATCGATTGTCGATACAGATATTGTTTGCAAGATCTTTACCTAGTCTTTGTCGAATTTATATATTAGGGATCGCTATAATGTATACAGATTATCTTTAAAGTTTGGATATAGAATCGATAGAGTTTTGCTTTAACATTAAGAAAGTTATTCAGTCGTTACGATCGGATAACGAAATATTCGGCCGATAACGAATTGTTATACGGGTTATAATATTTATTATCGTTATTCAGAATTAAGCGAGACGAGACAAGACCGAGATTTAAATGAGACTTAATTTTTTGGGAATTGGCGAGACCGAGACGAAATGTTTTATATTATCGCCTACTCTCGTCTCGTTGAAGCCCGCAGGTCTTCCTTGAAGAGATCCCTCAGAAGTTCCTAGGAGTTTGTGCGAGTTAGAAGTCAGTTGTGTTATGTGACAGACATAACACGACAATAAATACGTTGTAACTTCTGAATACAGGAAAGAAAAGAAAGATCTACCATATTCCAGAAAATGGCAAAACAACATCGAATCGGTGCACCAGTTTACATACATCTTAGCTCAAGTATTTAATTGACAAAATAAAGAAATCCTTGATGTCGTGAACGTGCATAAAATTCAGATTTCACGAATTTTGCGAACCGCGATTTTTATCGCACGGTAGCCACAGCTTGTTTCAATATTCATTAAAAAGACCGATTAAATCTTTGCCTCGTGATACGAATGATTTCATCAACCAATAACCAGACGAATGTATTTATAAGTATTTGACAATAACGGTTTGTCCGTATTTCTGTATTTTTATCTGAAATCAATCTTGTTCTGAAATTAATAAAGAGATCCGTATCTGGACAACGAAAAAGGCAGGTTGAAGTAACCTGCTTCTGGCTGATTGAAATTTCTGATAATGGTATAAAGTAGTAGATTTAACAGTTACAAATGAGGTTGTATGAAACGAGTTGATTCATAATTCATTAATGTATGAACATAGAATTTATTTGCACTAGTTGAATTAAACTGCTCGTCAAAAGTTGAGGATATTGAATTATCTCTAAAGCTTTTTTTTAATCATTAAAGGATACTTCAGGAGGTGTATTCATTATTAAATGGTTCTTTTTTTTTATTTTATAGATATTTTTCAGAGTAATTACTTGCAGAATACCGACGCGCTAATTTTCACGAAATATCTTATCACTAGAAAAAAAATAAAGAATTTTTTTAATCATTAAAGGATACTTCGGGAGGTATATTCACTATTAAATGGTTCCTCTTTTTTATTTTACAGATATTTTTCAGAGTTTGGGAGAAAAACCCCAGAAAGGAGCCATTTAATAGCATTGTTTGGCGCTCTTGTTCCTCGGAACAGAGTGCTTATCAATTCCAAATGTCTGTAATTTTCGAATTTTTGGCTGAAAATGGTCTTAAACGATTTGGTTCGACTCACTGATCAAGAATCCGTAGTCAGAACTCATTTTGTCCAGCCGGTCCGGCCGGCCGAAGACATGATAACTCACGAACGGAATGAGCTAGACAGTTGGAATTTTCAGAGTAGGTTTGGGAGATAAATATCTCGGTTAAGTTCGTTATTGGGTAAAATCGGCCAGATAGTTTCGGAGTACCGAAAAAACATATTTTTTTACATTACAAATTCCAAGTTTAATTTTTTTGAGATGCAATTTCATCATAAGAATCCATTGATATCATTTTCAACAGGCTAATACTTTCGGAGATATAATAATTTCAATCTTAAATTGTTATTCAATGATTTCTCAGAATGCTGTCATGGTAAAGATGAATTTGATGATCTGTGTTCATACTTATCACATAAAATATACCCAAGGTAAGATATATTGTATGTGTCGTCATTGTCATATATTAATGTTCTGTGACTGACATCTTATAGAGAAATAGAAGGTATAGTCTCTGTCTACATATAAGAGATTTCAGACTGAGTATGGAGTTATATTTATTTCTAGTGCTATTCAAAATTCTTGATATAAAATATCTCCTGTTCAAGAAAACAAAGTATGAATGAAAGCAAAATGAACCATGATGCAATCTCAGCTATCATGGATAGCTCTTGGATAATCCATATGATGATGGAAATATATACTTGGAAAGTTAATAATATTGGGTTCAGAAGCATTGAAGATTGCTCATTTCATCTTGATAAATAAACTATTATTTGAATTGAATTTCCTTTATGATGCAGTTCTATCATAAGAATCGATTGATATCATTCTAAACTCTGAGAAACCAATGCTTTCGGAGATATGATTTGTCAAAGTTTGAACAAGAGTGCCAAACCTCCTGTCCACAGGCTTTCCCACTTTATTCATCAAAAATATTACAGTTCAGAAACTATTCGTCAGAATCCGCTGATATTCCGCACATACCTTCGAGTCACTATTTAACAATCGAGTGCCAAATTTCAGCTCGGTCGTGAATAGACAATGGAACTCAAGAGCTCCTGACTTCACGTCAGTGCGTTTCAAAATAGTTTGTGTTTAATTCCAATTTATTCTCAAGCTTATTTAAACTCACTCATTATTATGACCAATTATCCTTGATTTCAAATTAATTTAAATTCACAAAGCTTTAACAGCTCTTAATTGCCGACATAGTGTATTCAATGTCGATTACCATTTCATTTTTGTCTCAACCATCGAATTAAATCCACAATTAATCTAATCGAATCTTAGTGAGACCCACCATATATCTCCATATTCGGTCTGATAAAATTGATACTTCATTTCATAGTTCTGACGCTCAACACTCTCGGTACCTACATCTTCATTAAACACTACACAAATGATGGTAACACTGATGAATCATCACTGTTTTCTTCTGTCGTCGCAGTATAACCATCCGCCTCTTCTCTGGTCCAACCAGCAACGAAGAGGTAGGTAATTTATTTGAATGTATGAATATAATCAGAACCACCCCACACGTTAATCCAATTCTGAAGACAAGGAATAAGTTTCGTAGAAAATTATGCTTCTACGGACGTGATAATGCATACGACAACGCTTAAACAACGAAACTGAATTGCAATACAATGGGAAGTAGGTTGAACTATTGTTATTATCGATGTAAATTGGGTTACGAAGCTCAATTTGTTACAACTTCTTCATGCTCGGTATGGAGAATGGAATACTGTAGAAATCATTCATGAACGTGCTTGGAGGCATATCTAATAGATTATTCATTGTGGATTCTAGAAGAATATTGGAGAGATTTCGATAAACCCGACAGAGAGTGGTTATCTTTAGGTATACAATTCATAAAAGCACTAATGTTGGGTCTTTTTTGAAACCTCACAATATCGGCTCAGCACCAGACCCATGACCGCTATACGTAAACCACTCCCAACATAACCCATTTAACCCTAAAACAATTTTCTCTGTCTGCGCATGCGCAATAAACTCGTGGCTGAAAGTCCTCTCTAAATAACAAACCTTACACAAATCTCCGATTCTCCAGCACTAGGAGATAACGCATTTTCAATCCAGGCATGCGCGGATCCTAACAAGGGGATTCTGTGAAGGAATAGCATACTCCAGCTCAAAACCCCAATACTCTCAGACTGCAGCAGTTAAATAATTTCTCATCTGCTCATGTGATGCCCAATAGAGGCAGCATGAATTTCAAAATTGGCCCAAGGATCACGTTATGAATACTACACCTCGGACACTACGCTATTTCCTGAAACCGGCTTACACACTCACAGAATTGACATGAGGTGGTAATATGGCCTTCCAGTTTCTTCCTAATCGCTCAACTTTCATACAAATTTTGAAAAACCATTTAAAATTCCACACATCGTTCACCCACGGTACGTACTTATACGTCCATAATTACATGCCCTTGTAATAATGAACTCAATATTTCAAGCTTGAGTGAATTGTTTTCTGAAGCAAAATATTGAAGTATATTTTGAGATATATTGTTTACATTTCACAAAAAATTAAAAACACCCGACTGTGAAAACATATAACTGAAAAACCTTAATATAACATTAATGAAATGAAACAAAGTTAATGTTGAATATAATTATCTGCGTATAATGTGGAATACACACATGTTTTAACAATACAGATCCGATCGAATTGAAACTTGATAACTAGTAGTATAATACCGACACAAAGACGAAATTTCCTCAGGATAGTACTACTAGAAATTTTTCTTTAAATAAAAAAATTATATATATGTTGTGCGATTGGCTCAGTGGTAGAGTAATTGACTTGGGAGCGGAAGCCCCAAGTTCAATTCCGAGGCTAGGAAAGAAATTTTCTAGTCACGGTAATCGCCACCATTCGCTGTTGGGTCAAAAATTAACAGTGCTGTGCCTAAGGTGGCGTAAGGACACAGTAACAAAGCCTACACAGAACACAACTGGTTCTCCTAACTCAGGGCAAGCTCTTAGAGCTTATGAGGGGTCTCCTTGTGGAAGACCCAGGAGGATCAGTATAATAATAATAATAATAATAATAATATGCTAGCGATTGCAATAATCAAATAAAACACGTGTAGGAACTGAACTCGAAAGTTAACAGATACCTATGATTCACGTGAAAAACAACTGAAAAAATTTGCTCTTTCTAAATTCATTTTTTTCGGGGCTCTTAGAGGTCTGTTTTCAATGGAATTTTGCACGCTCCAAGAGATCATTATTGGTCAAAAAATTCCAAAATTAGACTCAATACGATATTTGGTTCCGGAATTTCAATCAAAATATTCCACAAAATAGTTGAACATTTTTTTATTTTTTTCTAGTCATGCGATCCTTACGGAAATTTACTTAAGTATTTGCTTTTGCATATAAAGGTTATGATTCTTCAATTTGATGCAAAATTTCTGATAGATAAAGTGATAAGTTTCTGAAATATTCATGAATGATGATCTATTAAATGTATTAAATTTTATGGCACAACTCGATACATTTTTCTCTTCTTTCCAATGATACAGCGAAATCATCGGATCGCAATCTCATTAGAGAGTTGTCGGGAATAGCTTAATGCATCCATTAATTAAGCCAATTACGATATTTCCGAAGGAAATTTATTAGCTTCCTCAGATGAAAGGGAAAGTATATATTATTTATGAATTTTCAATGAGATATTATGGAAATTTTTATTTCGAAAGAAGGAGGAGAAATATTCTAGGAATTCCATCGTATTTCTCGCAATTTTGGGAGTTTAAGTAGTTTTTCACAAAGATATATTTGATTGATATTGCCCTTACCATGTTATAGTGGGTGTCATAATGAACTCAATATTTCAAGCTTGAGTGAATTGTTTTCTGAAGCAAAATATTAAAGCATATTTTGAGATATATTAATTGTTTACATTTCACAATTTGAAATCCAGTAGAAAACTAGTAAATAGAAGTAAAAGTATCATCAAAAAACAAAAAATTAAAAACACCCGACTGTGAAAACATATAACTGAAAAACCTTAATATAACATTATTGAAATGAAAAGAGAGAAACAAAGTTAATGTTGAACATAATTCTCTGCGTATAATGTGGAATACACATGTTTTTAACAAAACAGATCCGATCGAATTGAAACTTGATAACTAGTAGTATAATACCGACACAAAGACGAAATTTCCTCAGGATAGTACTACTAGAAATTTTTTTTAAATAAAAAAATAATATATTCCTTATCTCAAACTATCCGTGCGATATCGCTAATTTTATTTTGTGATAGCCTTCAAAACCTAATTCTACAGCCAGGTTCCAAATTTGAACATGATTGGTTCAATATTGTTTGGAGATATTGAAAGAAAATAATGGAAGCCGAGGAGCAAGTTCAGCAGCTGGGTGACCGTTGCCACGATAAAAAAAATAAAAAATGTTTCCTTTTCGAAACTTCTCTCACGTGTTAATGCTTCCCTTATTCAAACTCAACTTCATGCAGTACTAGCGGCCCGGTACGTGCTTCACTACGTATAAAGTGAAATAATAGAAAAAAAGTAATTGGAACATCAAATTCATTTATTCAAACAAAAAAATATTTTATTAATTTCTAGCTATTTTAAAACCTAATCCAAAACATTCGTTTTAACAATATTTTTTGTTTTTCCATTTTGAGCATGAATAAACAAACGGCTAGAGGTTTTTCATTTTGGACCGTTAATTTTCTGCTTAATGTTTGAATATTTTGAGTAATTTTAATGCAAAAATCCGTCCGATCGAACGGATATTAATTATAGATTTCGTAACTTAACGAAAAGATCCAAATCCCAAGATACGTTCACTGGAGTAACGCTCCTTTAAGTTTTTCGTTGGGTAAAAATGAAAAGAAAAATTAAGAGAAAGCTATTTCGGACAGTCCGAGATGCGATGCCGCCGCCCTGCGAGGCTTGGAAGGCTCGGGAGCTATATATTCCCAATCCAACGCCTCAGCTCACTCGGCCACGTTGCCTACGAGGCTGATTTCAAGTTACTCGTTCATACTTCTCGCAGTTTTTCTAGACGATTCCAAGATTTTCGAGTAATTCCGTTCGAAATTCAAATTCGATTTGACATTTGACCTTGAAGGAGCCGCGTTAAAATTCGCCACAGAAATACGTGAAACGTCAGAATTTTGTCAATTTTCGCGAAATTTTCCTATCGTTCTTCCGGGACAACGAAAGAGAGGATCGGAAAAAGGGCTCCGTTACAGACTAATTTCGAATCTCGTCTTCTCGTTCTCGCAAGTACAGTCGTTCCGAACGCCACCTTTCCTCGGAATTCCTTTCCACAATTTTGCTCCTTTTGCCAAAATCGGCGGTTTTTCGCCTTTTCGCGATTTATTTCAAAATACACCCCTATCTTTTCGCTCCGACAACGCGAAACTCTACGCAACTTCAGTATTTTTCCTCGATAAACCCCTTCGAAATTTCCCCCAAACCCCCCTCCTAACATCCAAAAAAACATCAAGTTTATAGTAAAATTTTCTAAAAGTTTCCTTTGATAAATGAAGAACCGCTCGACCGATTTTGTGCACTCTTCACATGAACCATCTACTAAGTAGTCCGAACCCGAACAAGGCCTAAACATTTGTTTTGGATTGGTGAGCCCGTTCTTGAGTTATAAAATTACAACGAAAAGTGGCCTTTTTGGCGCTCTAGTTCCTCGGAACTGAGTGCTTATAAATTTGCCCAAATGTCTGTAATTTTCGAATTTTTCGATGAAAATGGTCTTAAACGATTTGGTTCGACTCACTGATCAAGAATCCGTGGTCGAAATTCATTCTGTCCGGCCGGCCGTCCGGCCGTAGGCACGATAACTCTCGAACGGAATGAGCTAGAGAGTTGAAATTTTCAGAGTAGGTTTGGGGGATAAATATCTCGGCTAAGGTCGTTATTGGGCAAAATCGGACAAATGGTTTCGGAGTAACAAAAAAAAAATTTTTTTTTTACGAAACAAATTCCAAATTAATTTTTTTTTAATAAGAAGTTTCATCATAAGAATCCATTCATATCATTTTTAACTCTAACAAGCTAATACTTTCGGAGATATGATTCTTCAAAATTTTAATGTAAATCGTATTTCACACATTGATATAATTATTCTATGTAATTGTCATAATGTCAACTTGACAGAAGGGAATATTTTAACTTCAAAAATATTGGGGTTGAAATACTCGTATTTTAGCGATGCAACGGGGACCTCACCCGAAAATGTTTGAAAATATTACGTAAATATTGAAAGCATAATTCTGTAGTTCGAGAGAGGAGAAAATTTGGTGAACGTAGATCAGGAAATTTTTGATCGATTATAAGGTATTTTATTTATTACTCATCTTCTTTCATATTATTACTCATCTTCTTTCATACATGTTTTATGGAATACCTACTATTTGTAGGTACTTTAAACCTGTTTTGGGCAATTGTCATACGAAACTTGTTTTTTTGGCGCTCTATTTCCTCGGAACAGAGTGCTTATCAATTTGCCCAAGTGTCTGTAATTTTGGAATTTTTGGCTGAAAATGGTCTCAAACGATTTGGTTCGACTCACTGATCAAGAATCCGAGTGCGAAATCGATTCTGTCCGGCCGGCCGACCGGCCGTAGGCACGATAACTCTCGAACGAAAGGAGTTAGCGGATTGAAAATTGCAAGGTGGTTTTGGAGCGTAAATATCTCGGACAAGTTCGTTCGATCTATCTGAAATTTAGCATCAAATTGTAGAATCATGACCTTTAACGCATGTGAAGTTTTGTATTGACCAGATTACCGCAAAGTGTAAAAAAAAAATTTTGAAAATTTAAAAAAAAAGTTTTTCCACAATAACTCTCGAACGGAATGAGCTAGGTAGTTGAAATTTTCAGAGTAGGTTAGGGAGATGAATATCTCGGTTAAGTTCGTTATTGGGCAAAATTGGCCAGATTTAATTCGATTTCTTCCATGGTGCAGTTCTCATTCTCATGATTGCTCATTTAATCTTGATAAATAAACTATTATTTGAATTGAATTTCCTTTATGATGCAGCTCTATCATATGTATACATTGATATAATTCCCAACTCAAAGAAACCAATACTTTCGGAGATATAATTTGTCTGTTTGAACTAGAGCGCCAGAAAGCTCCTGTCCACAGGGCTTGAACCCATTTTTATATATATATTTATATTAATTTAGTAAGGGTGTGTGAGTCGTGAATATACGATAGACCTTGGGCACAAAAGCTCCTGACTTCATATCAGTGGTTTTTAAGAATTTTTTGGGGTAAATTTCAGTGGCAGAAATCGTGTGACCAAAACTACCGAAGATTCAACAGAAAATGATTGGACAAAGGAATATGCGTCGTGGTTCACGATAATAAAATAAAACGCAACCAATAATAGGGCTGGGCTATGGTGGAGTTGAAGGAGTATTCAATTTAAAGCAAGTTAATAATTTTTAAGTGGAACACCCCATAAACAGCAATATTCATTATTTAACATGCTCTGAAAATCACAAAAAAAATACTCGTCGACAAGGGTAACCTCCAAATCGGGTTCGGTCAGGTCGCGATTTAAATTTACGATCTCTACGGCGCGGCGTAACGCTGCAGGTACCCGGTCATGAATCTTGGCTGTAACGGCGGCCGTCTCTCGGCCCAATCGAATTTAATATAATTCAATTACCGCCCGATTGTCTTGATTAACTAGCCGGATAATTTATAGTTAGAGCGAAAGTTTAATTTTTGTAATATTTAATGTATAAATAATGGTAGCGACCGCGTGACCTTCATATCGAAATTCGCCGTTGTCCGTCTAATTGATGGCGGCTCGTTAAGATGTTGCACGACTCTGAAAAAAGGTATGAGCGCATTTTGAAATGGTTCCCCGCCTCCTGGACACGACGCACGTAAAGGCCATCGGGGATATTCTGCCGAAAGTGAAGTTTGGGAGGTGTTTGGTGAAAGCCATGACGTGAGATCAATCTAGACCGCCGCACGTTGGGTCTTCATCAATGTGAGGAATTTCACTTTATTTATGAGATGCGATAATCAGAACTTCTGATAAGTTGAAAACGAAATTATATCCAAGTTTACAAACCCGTACTAGGCAAGTGCTGAAGCCTTTGAAAATGGTAAAAAGTGAAAAAAAAATAATAGTAGGATGAAGCCCATTGTAAAAGAAACAGAATATAACAAAAATTAAAGGAAAAAAAATTTACGGGCGATCTGAGGTCGGGAAGTGGAAGTGGGTGAGTTTTAAAGGGGCAAAAAACGGTTCATTTCGATTTCCGTCGTAAATACAAGTTGTAGGTTATGAAAAATAGCTGAAATGAATTTGACTCTCTCTGATAGAACAGAATGACATGTACGAGTAAGAACACAGATATAATAATTCATAGATAGAATAATTATAGCATTCTGTGAAAACATAGAAGTACGATTCATTATTGAAATTTCGAAAAATCATATCTCCGAAAGTATTAGCTTGTTAGAGTTGAAAATGATATCAATGGCTTTTTATGGATAAATTCTGAGGTTATGTGAAAAAAGTGTGAATGCATAAATTGTATATATCTTTTTATTACCTACAATTTTTCCCCATTTTACAATCGTGTGTCGAATTTCAACCCGATGGTCTTTGTAAGAGGCATGAATAGGTAATGGAACCTGCGCGCAAAAGCTACTGACTTCACGTCAGAGCTTTTTGAGAATTTTTCACGAAAAACACCTTACAATGTATTTCTTTTCACTTCCATATGGAAAATGTGGGAAAGCCCCGTGGACAGGAGCTCGGCGCTCTTGTTCAACCTTTGACAAATCATATCTCCGAAAGTATTGGTTTCTCAGAGTAGGGAATGATCATCACCAATGGATTCATATGATAGAACTGCATCATTAAAACTTAAGTTCAGAACTTGGGTCTTTGACCCACCTCATATGTTGGACAAACAATCAGCTGATTATAATCAGAGCATTATATGAAAACCTAAAATTACGATTTCTTATTCAAATTTTGAAAAATCATATCTCCGAAAGTATTAGTTTCTTAGAGTTGAAAATTATATCAATAGATTCTTATCATGAACCTGCATCTTAAAAAAAATTGAATTTGAAATTTATAATGTAAAAAAAAAATTTTTTTTTCGTTTTTTCGAAAATTACAGACATTTGGGCAAATTGATAAGAACTTTGTTCCGAGGAATAAGAGTGCCAAAAATGACAAATCATATCTCCGAAAGTATTTGTTCCGCAGAGTTGAGAATGATATCAATGGATTCTTATGAAAGAATTAAATAATGAACTGTTCCGAGATATTCATTCCTCAAATCTACTCTGAAAATTATATTATATCAATCGAAACTTAGCCAATATTCTAGTTTTGTTTTCACTGGATATTCTGAACCCAATTTGATTAACTTACCGAAGTAAATATTTCCATCATCATATGGATTATCCAAGGGCATATAGTATATGTATATCACCCACAAATTATAATATCCTATAATTGGTCATTTTGCATTCAATCACACTTTGTTTTCTAGAACAGATTTAAATTTGACATGTGAAAACACAGAAGTACGATGCATTATTGAAAATTTGAAGAATCATATCTCCGAAAGTATCAGCTTTTCAGAGTTGAAAATGATATCAATGGATTCTTATGGTGTAATTGCATCTTAAAAAATTGCGTTTATGATGTAAAAAATTTTTTTTTGTTACTCCGAAACCATCAGGCTGATTTTGCCCAATAACGAAGTTAACCGAGATATTTATGTCCCAAATCTACTCAACAGTCTAGCTCACTCCGTTCGAGAATTATCGTGTTAACGGCTGGACAGAATCGATTTTGACCACGATTTCTTGATCAGTGAGTCGAACCAAAACGTTTGAGACCTTTTTCAGCCAAAAATTCGAAAATTACAGACATTTGGTAAGCACCCTGTTCCGAGGGACAAGAGCGCCAGAAACGAGCAAACGGTGTATTATGAATGAACAAATAAAACTGTAAGCTGTTAAATTAACAGCGTTTTTCGCTTCCGTCATTCGTAAGGCAAACCACGCCGGTAATCATCTGGTATCGGTGTCTCTTGCACGCTCCACAAACCACCGCTGAGGAAGTCGGCCGATATTTCGGTCTACGAAACTGGTAATGTTACACTAGGAAGTGGGTTAGAAGGAAATACCGTAATACTTGACGGGCCTCCTCGCGCCGTTTAAGCCGCACCTGAAGTTGTATAGGCACACGCTGCGGTGTTGGGTTGGAGGAACCCATTTCCTTGACGTCAAACGCTCCGCGCCACTGGGGATTATCTCATAAATGTACAGTGCGACTCTCAAACTTGGAATAAATTCACTAAATCAAAGACAGTTTTTTTGTTGTGAATTTTAAACTTTAAATTACGCTCTTTTTGGTACTCTTGTTCCTGGGAACAGAGTGCTTATTAATCTGCCCAAATGTCTGTAATTTTCGAATTTCTGGCTGAAAAAGGTCTCAAACGATTTGGTTGGACTTACTGATCAAGAATCCGTGGTCAAAATCCATTCTGTCCGGCAGTCCGTAAACATGATAACTCTCGAACGGAATGAGCTAGACAGTTGAAATTTTCCGAGTAGGTTTGGGAGATAAATTTCTCGGTTACTTTCGTCATTAGGCAGAATCAGCCGGATGGTTTCGGAGTAACGAAAAATAAATTTTTTTTTTACATTACAAATTTCGGATTAAATTTTTTAAGATTCAGTTTCTTCATAGGAATCCATTGATATCATTCTCAACTCTAACAAGCTAATACTTACGAAGATATGATTTCTCAAAATTTCAATAATACATCGTACTTACTATATGTTTTCACAGAATGCGAATTTAATCTGTCTGTATTCTATCTGTGTTCACTGTTCATACATGTAATCTTATCTACCTATAACAGACATGTCAAATGTATTTCTGTTCTGACAAACAAAGTATCATTTAATGCAAAATGACCAATTATAGAATATTATAATTACCCCTACTCTATATGCCCTTGGATAATCCATATGATGATGGAAATATATAATTTGGTAAGTTTATCAAATTGAGTACAGAATATCTTCAGTGAAAACAAAACTGAAAGTTTTGAAATTGAAAGTTTCAATTGAGATAATATAATTATCAGAGTGGATTTGAGGAATGAATATGTTGAATAAGTTCGTTATTTAATTTAAATTTAGATTATTTTATGATGCAGTTCTATTATAAGAATCCATTGATATCAATCACAACTCTGAGAAACCAACAACTTCAGAGATGAATTGTCAAAGTTTGAACAAGAGCGCCAAAGCTCCTGTCCACAAGGCTTTCCCACTTTTGATGTAAGAAAATTTTATACAGCGTGTCCCGAATTTGAGATATGAGTGCTTATCAATTTGCCCAAATGTCTGTTATTTTCGAATTTTGGGATGAAAATGGTCTTAAACGATTTGGTTCGACTCACTTAATTTTTCCGGATACTTTTGAAACACCAAACAGCCAAAATTGGGCCCTCATATAAAGATAAGATGCAAAAGGGTGAATATTCACTTGTTATTGTGATAAAAGCGGATAGAACTAAATAAATTAAGGGAACTTCATAAATTAGTAACGTAACCCAATTCCCTCATACGTCATAACATACAAATGACAGCAAACACATATCCGAGAATGTCCCCCAGAACACGGGCAAAAAAAATTAAAAAAATTTCTACAAACATTTTTTATTTGAGAACAATCTGTCAGATTCCATTGAAATTCCGCACGGACATTACATGATTCATGTAATTCATAGATAGAATAATTACAGCATTCTGTGAACACATAGAATTACGATTTAATATTGAAATTTTGAAAAATTATATCTCCGAAAGTATTAGCTTGTTAGAGTTGAAAATGATATCAACGGATTGTTATGGTGAAAGTGCATCTTAAAAATATTTGTAATGCAAAAAAAAAAATTTTTTTCGTTACTGCGCAACCATCAGGATTTTGTCCAATAACGAACTTTACTGAGATATTTATCTCCCAAACCTACTCTGAAAATTTAAACTGTGAGTCGAACCAAAACGTCTAAAATTTCAGACATTTGGGCAAATTGATAAGCACTCTATTCCGAGAAACAAGAGCGCCAAAAATTGATACTCTGCTTTGCTTGAAATTCCAGTAATTTTTGATTACTAGATACTCATCAGGATCAGTGATGAAAGAGAATATTTTCCTATTTGCCAATCAGTCACGTTTAAGTATACCACCTGTATAGCATCACAACATGCTCCTTCAATTATAACGCAAATTCCAACTCTAAACTCCCATATTCATATTCATTACATCCATAATTCCTCAAAGCATCATCAAATCGTCGTTTTGATGTTCCTCATAACCTATAATTTATACCGCTTTTCTCATTTGAAGTGCAGAACTCAAAAGGAGAGGTACATCAATCCCCGTACTGTGCGGAATAATCATGACGGCACATCAAGTAGGCTTATAATCATCATCAGGGATTTCCACAAGTCCAATCGTCAAGATGCAATTTATCAGCTACATAAAGCCCATTCAACGTCAATTCTCGCGCATGTTTTGAGGCTATTAAATCCCCATTGAAACTATACTCCTCCGCTAATGCAAATAAATTGATAGTTTTATTCCTCCACACAAAGTATGAAACGACCTGGGAATTGCACAGCGGCTCCGAGTTTGAATATTTTCACCCTATTCGTAACCGGGAGATACCAGATACAGGCAGTAGCGTGATTCTTAATTAATTAAAAGAACTATACTAACTGACAAAGAAACTGCATCACCCAGAAGGAGCTGTTTAATTTTTTTTTTTTTTTTTTTTTAAACATAGATAGTACAGAAAGGAGTAAATGATTAAAATTTGGAGAAAAAAATCGTGAAGGATTTTTCATGTGAACATTTTTTGTAACTTACATATTGTAGTCGTTTTTTGTAATTTTTTTAATTTTACAACAAACGAGCTGTTCGAGGAGATCTAGAGTCGATGTTTAGTTGTTGTTAAAATGCCTAGAACACGTGTACGTGGAATTTATCGCCAACTAAGTGAATTTGAAAGAGGTCGAATTATTGGTTTACGGGAGGCGGGATTGTCATTTCGAGAAATCGCTTACCGTACGAACAGAAATGCAACTAATGTTATGAGATGTTATCAAGCGTGGTTTGATAATGCCCAAAATCGAAGAAGAGTAGGTACCGGACGTCGAAGGGACACAAATGAAGTTCAAGATCGACGTCTAAGACTTATGGCTATTAGAAACCGATTTGCGACAACTCGATCTTTGGCTGATGAGTGGTTAGGAGAACAAGGCCATCCTGCAACTGTCCGAATGGTTTACCGCCGGATAAGGTCTTTTGGACTGCACCATTATCGGCCCCATCTTGTGTTACCTCTGACGGTTGAACGATCACAGTGGTGCAGAGAACGTCAACATTGGAATGTGGAATGGCATCAGGTCGTCTATTCTGATGAATCTCGATTCTCCTTGGGTGCACATGATGGCCGAAGAAGGGTTAGACGACGTCGGGGAGAAAGACGTGAACCTCAGTTTGATATTGAGCGTCATGTACACCGGACAGTAGGCGTTATGGTATGGGGTGCTATTGCACATGCAAGTAGATCAACTTTAGTCTTTATTCGGGGTAACATGACAGCATTGCGTTACCTTCAAGAAATAGTGGAGCCATATTTTCTCCCTTACCTTAACCGGCTCGGGAATCCAATATTTCAGCAAGATAATGGTCGACCTCATGTTGCCAGAGTTAGTTTAAACTTTTTTGATGCGACCCATATGAATTTTTTGCCATGGCCGCCCAGATCCCCCGATATTTCAGCCATAGAGCATGTTTGGTGCATCATGGGTAGAAGGCTTGGAAATTTACCCCAGCCCCCACGGACTTTGGCGGCTCTGATACATGAACTACAGGTAGCTTGGGATAGTATCCCTCTAGAAGAAATAGACCATCTTATTGCATCAATGCCAAGACATGTTGGGGAGTGTATAGATAATCGCAGTGGACAAACACATTATCAACAAATTCAGTAAACAAAATTGTAAACCCTTCTTTTTTTTCTTCAAATTTCAACCATTTACTCCTTGCTATACTATCAATGTTTTAACAAATTATATCTCCGAAAGTATTGGTCTCTCTGAGTTGGGAATTATATCAATGTATACATATGATAGAGCTGCATCATAAAGGGAATTCAATTCAAATAATAGTTTATTTATCAAGATTAAATGAGCAATCATGAGAATGAGAACTGCACCATGGAAGAAATCGAATTAAATCTGGCCAATTTTGCCCAATAACGAACTTAACCGAGATATTCATCTCCCTAACCTACTCTGAAAATTTCAACTACCTAGCTCATTCCGTTCGAGAGTTATTGTGGAAAAACTTTTTTTAAATTTTCAAATTTTTTTTTTTACACTTTGCGGTAATCTGGTCAATACAAAACTTCACATGCGTATAAAGGTCATGATTCTACAATTTGATGCTAAATTTCAGATAGATCGAACGAACTTGTCCGAGATATTTACGCTCCAAAACCACCTTGCAATTTTCAATCCGCTAACTCCTTTCGTTCGAGAGTTATCGTGCCTACGGCCGGTCGGCCGGCCGGACAGAATCGATTTCGCACTCGGATTCTTGATCAGTGAGTCGAACCAAATCGTTTGAGACCATTTTCAGCCAAAAATTTCAAAATTACAGACACTTGGGCAAATTGATAAGCACACTGTTCCGAGGAACTAGAGCGCCAAAAAAACAAGTTTCGTATGACAATTGCCCAAAACAGGTTTAAAGTACCTACAAATAGTAGGTATTCCATAAAACAAATATGAAAGAAGATAAGTAATAATAAAAAATTACCTTGTAATCGATCAAAAATTTCCTGATCTACGTTCACCAAACTACAGAATTATGCTTTCAATATTTACGTAATATTTTCAAACATTTTCGGGTGAGGTCCCCGTTGCATCGCTAAAATACGAGTATTTGAACCCCAATATTTTTGAAGTTACAATATTCCCTTCTGTCAAGTTGACATTATGAGAATTCATACATAGAATAATAATTATATCAATCTGTGGAATACGATTTACATTGAAATTTAAAAAAATCATATCTCCGAAAGTATTAACTTGTTAGAGTTGAAAATGATATGAATGGATTCTTATGATAAAACTGCTTATTAAAAAAAATTTGATTTGGAATTTGTTTCGTAAAAAAAATTTTTTTTTTTTGTTACTCCGAAACCATCTGTCCGATTTTGCCCAATAACGAACTTAGCCGAGATATTCATCCCCCAAACCTACTCTGAAAATTTCAACTCTCTAGCTCATTCCGTTCGAGAGTTATCGTGCTTACGGCCGGCCGAACAGAATGAATTTCGACCACGGATTCTTGATCAGTGAGTCGAACCAAATCGTTTAAGACCATTTTCATCGAAATATTCCAAAATTACAGACATTTGGGCAAATTGATAAGCACTCAGATCCGAGGAACTAGAGCGCCAAAAAAAATTAAAATTTAAACAGCTCCTTCTGGGTGTTGCAGTTTCTTTGTCAGTCAGTATAAATTGATAGTTTTATTCCTCCATACAAAGTATGAAACGACCTGGGAATTGCACAATGGCTCCGAGTTTGAGTTTTTTCACCCTATTGGTAACCTGGAGATACCGGATACAGGCAGTAGCGTGATTATTACTCAATTAAAAGAACTATTTTATCCTTATAACATTTCATTACTTGACCAATTACAAATAAGCTATCCCCTGGCAACAAATTGTTCGAACATATTTTCGTATTTAAATTATTCAAAGTGGTTCTATTTAATTTCAAATGGCTCCGATCGGTTGGAACGGTGTCGATATTATCGCATGATTTTCTTTATTGATCGATTCTCGAGGTATGTTATTTAAGATCTTGAGGATATTAGTGTTATAGTGTTCATTTCCTCAACTTGTTTATTACTTAATGGTATTTTGCAGTGATGCTGACACGTAAATTACTACCGTTCTGTATAGCTGAATAAGCGCTCTGTTCCGATGAACAAGAGTGCCAGAAAGGGGGAAAGCCCTGTGGTAGGAGCTTTGGCGCTCTTGTTCAATTTTGACAAACCATATCTCCCAATGTATTGGTTTCTCAGAGTTGGGAATGATATCAGTGGATTCTTATAATAGAACTACACCATAAAAGAAATCAAATTCAAATAATAGTTTATTTATCAAGATTAAATGAGCAATCTGCAACGATTTAACCTCGTGGAATGGGTTCTTGCAACTCACACTCGGTGCATAGTTTTCACAACTCGAAATACCTAAGGAAAATATCAGCGAAATGTCTAGAGCAAGTCTGGAGACAATCATAGCAGATTGTCCATTTATTCCTTATATTATAGGCTGACGAACAAATTATTTTGATAGTTCAAAATATATTAATAAAATACAATCCTCTTCTCATAATTTAATATACCACTCACACATTCATTCTGTATTATGAACCTCAATTCAAGATAGAATATTTGATACAAAAATGTAGATCAATATTTCAGCATTTTTTTGCTAGCAACATTATAAAAATACTGTATATAGGAACATGTCTCACTACTTAAGGAAGTAGAAGGTAATATTAACCTCGGTGGTCAATGAACAGTAATTTCTCTTGATGATTCCATTATGTTGTTCTCACCTATTGCCTTCATAACAACATCAATAAAATGATCCAATTCTAAATCTTCTGAAACATCATCCCCAATATTTGCACATAAATTTTTCAATATGCCTCAAGTCAATATTATTTTTGGTATCAAAACAGTCTTGTATATATTCACAAATCCAAGATGTGGAACCGTGTTTTCCAATACAAAATATTTACAAAGTACGAATTATATAAACAAAAAATGGGTTCAAGCCCTGTGGACAGGAGCTTTCTGGCGCTCTAGTTCAAACAGACAAATTATATCTCCGAAAGTATTGGTTTCTCTGAGTTGGGAATTATATCAATGTATACATATGATAGAGCTGCATCATAAAGAAATTCAATTCAAATAATAGTTTATTTATCAAGATTAAATGAGCAATCATGAGAATGAGAACTGCACCATGGAAGAAATCGAATTAATTAAATCTGGCCAATTTTGCCCAATAACGAACTTAACCGAGATATTCATCTCCCTAACCTACTCTGAAAATTTCAACTACCTAGCTCATTCCGTTCGAGAGTTATTGTGGAAAAACTTTTTTTAAATTTTCAAAATTTTTTTTTTTACACTTTGCGGTAATCTGGTCAATACAAAACTTCACATGCGTATAAAGGTCATGATTCTACAATTTGATGCTAAATTTCAGATAGATCGAACGAACTTGTCCGAGATATTTACGCTCCAAAACCACCTTGCAATTTTCAATCCGCTAACTCCTTTCGTTCGAGGGTTATCGTGCCTACGGCCGGTCGGCCGGCCGGACAGAATCAATTTCGCACTCGGATTCTTGATCAGTGAGTCGAACCAAATCGTTTGAGACCATTTTCAGCCAAAAATTCCAAAATTACAGACACTTGGGCAAATTGATAAGCACTCTGTTCCGAGGATCTAGAGCTCCAAAAAAACAAGTTTCGTATGACAATTGCCTATAACAGGTTTAAAGTACCTACAAATAGTAGGTATTCCATAAAACATGTATGCAAGAAGATGAGTAATAATATGAAAGAAGATGAGTAATAAATAAAAAATTACCTTGTAATCGATCAAAAATTTCCTGATCTACGTTCACCAAATTTTCTCCTCTCTCGAACTACAGAATTATGCTTTCAATATTTACGTAATATTTTCAAACATTTTCGGGTGAGGTCCCCGTTGCATCGCTTAAATACGAGTATTTCAACCCCAATATTTTTGAAGTTACAATATTCCCTTCTGTCAAGTTGACATTATGAGAATTCATACATAGAATAATTATATCAATCTGTGAAATACGATTTACATTGAAATTTTGAAAAATCATATCTCCGAAAGTATTAGCTTGTTAGAGTTAAAAATGATATGAATGGATTCTTATGATAAAACTGCTTATTAAAAAAAATTTTATTTGGAATTTGTTTCGTCAAAAAAAAATATTTTTTTATTACTCCGAAACCTTCTGTTCGATTTTGCCCATTAACAAACTTAGCCGAGATATTCATCCCCCAAACCTACTCTGAAAATTTCAACTCTCTAGCTCATTCTGTTTGAGAGTTATCGTGCCTACGGTCGGCCGGCCGGACGGCCGGACAGAATGAATTTCCACCACGGATTCTTGATCAGTGAGTCGAACCAAATCGTTTAAGACCATTTTCATCGAAAAATTCGAAAATTACAGACATTTGGGCAAATTGATAAGCACTCAGTTCCGAGGAACTAGAGCGCCAAAGAGATGACATGAATTAACAGTGAACAGAATCCGCATTCTATGAAAACATAGAAGTACGATGTATTATTGAAATTTTGAAAAATCATATCTCTGAAAGTATTTGTTTGTTAGAGTTAAAAATGACATCAATGGATTCTTATGATAGAACTGCATCTTAAAAAAATAAATTGGAATTTTTTGATGTAAAAAAATTTTGTTTTTCTTACTCAAACCAATTTAGCCCAATAACGAACTTAACCGGGATATTTATCTCCCAATCCTACTTTGAAGAAGGAGTCCAAAGGCACATTTCAAGTTCGTTAATGATCAAAATCCAAAAATAGCATTGTTCTATTTCGTGTTCTCAGCTTTTATAATATATGAATACATATCATATCATTTTAATGGTAGACTTCAGAAGAGAATCGTCTAGGTTCGCAGAATTTTAATTCTGACATGTATTTTATTGGAATTGAAATACGAAAAAACTCACGCCTCAAGTAACTCCAGGATACGATATTCAAGAAATTCCGCGAAAATCAGTGGGTTGGCTTTCTGCTAGCATGAGTTTTAATTGGACCAGATTAGTATATTTTGAGTTATAGAGGAAATAACAATAACATTTTATATGGGTATAACTCCAAAACAGTTTGGTCGATTATGCCAATTAATGAACTTAAATGTGGTATTTGGATGCGCAACCTACCTTGAAAATTGCAAGTCGCTATCTCTTTGCGTTCGCAAGTTATCGAGGGATACATAATATTTTTTCGTAATTTTTTTAAAATTTTTTAGTGGTACGGTCCTAACAAAATTTCACACACGTCTTTATGTCGATATTCTACAACTATGTAGTTGCCAAGCTTCAATTCGATCGGGTTTTTTGTGTTATCGAGAAAATAATATTCCAGTATAATTTCGAAACCGTTGGGCCGATTATGCCCAACAACGAACTTAACTCTCCTTACTTCCATCCCGATACTGAACTCTGAACTCACACAAGGCTGCTTGGACTTCCAACAATATAGATCCGCTCTCACAAAATGTCAGACGAATAGTTTCTGACATATAAAATTATTTTCCATGATTTTTTTAAAATTTGCTAGTGATACGATCCTCACGAAATTTCGCAAGAATTTTTGTGTTGGCATTCTACAACTAATAATTATGTTTGAATTGGATCCGTTTCTTATTTTTCGAGTTATTGAGGAAATAACAACCAAATTTCAGATGGGTATAACAAAACTGTTTGGCCGATTATGCCTATTAACAAACTCAAATGGCACATTCAGATGCACAACTTACCCTAAAAATTTTAAGTTGCTATATCTTTCCGTTCTCAGGTTATCGTGACATAAATAATATTTCTTAATAATTTGGTCAAAATTTTCTAGTGATGCGATGATTTCTGAAAATTTCTGAAACGTCTTTAAATTTGTATTCTACAACTACTCACCAAGTTTCAATTTGATCGGATTTGTATTGGTTTAAATCAAAATGATTACTCGTAAACCATTGGGCCGATTATGCCCATTAACGAATGCATCAAATATGTTATATTGGACGTATTCTAACGATTTGAGAAGAATATTTTCCAGAATATGGAATATGATAATTGGTTAGTTGAATTCTTGGAACATATTTTACTTCTTACCTCCGCAGAAATCTTTACTCACTTGGATGCATTTTATTTGAATAATCGACGTATGAGATGGGAATCTCATTCAACCTATGACTAGCATTTTATTAATTGAGTAAATTTATTGCAGAGATGGCAAAGAAGATTTTTCGTCCTGTATGATGATGGGGAACTGAATTATTCCGTTGACGAGCATGTAAGTATCCAATTTTTTTAATTAATTTACTTTATTCATCTCTATTATAAAAACACTGAAGTTCCATCGGACGCTCCAGCGTGCTCTTTCGTTGTACGGGGTGCGGCAGTATAACTACCTGTTTTGAAATGCACGTCATTCAGTCGGTTGATGTCGTAGAGGGGCGCTAGTGGTCTCATTCCAGAGGTGGAACTATAAAATTTTGGCCCGACCCAGTCCTGTCGCCATCATGTGTTCGAACATTGAAGAGCATGTGTTTGCCTTTGGGCCTATTCTTCGAGCTGATGTTCTATGATCTTAACCTAGCGCGCCTTTCGGAATCCCTTCAATTTAGCCCCGTCAACTGTTGCGTGGGTCAAGACGAAGAACTGGGGTCCCTCAGTCCATTAGACCACCTGAGAACATTAAGGCAGTGAGAGCTTCATTGTTCCGATCACCACCGCGTACTGTGCGCTAACATGATAATATTCATCCTTATAAAGTGGCGATTGTGCGGGACTTTTCTGAACGTGGCTTCAATTCTTGGAGAAAAACGTGTCGTTCCTGAGGACTCTTTCCCGATTCAGCCCCTTGTGATTCTTTATGCGAACCCCTTAAGATTTGAAGACCAACATCGAGAAAAAAAATTGATAACATAACGCCAGAAAATTCGTGAGAATAAAAATTATCCACTTCAATTCTTGAGCACTGTAGTTTAAATCTAGAGATTTGTTGTTGTACATTATATTTGATGCTTCTTGAGAGATATTCATCATCAAATTAACAGTGAATCGACTTCATATAAGGTCTATTTACACTCTCCAAACCATAGAATTATTCAGATTCCAGACTAACCTATTCTTCTCTTATGTAAAACAGCCATGAAACTTATTCTCCAGAACAATTTTTCAGTATTCCAAATTTCGATAAAGTATGAAACAGTGCGAGTCTCTAACTTATAATGAATTCATTAAATCAAATATAGTTTTTTTGTTGTAAATATGCTCGGACAGGTCGATTAGTATTTTAAATTACGCTCTTTTCGATGTAAGAAAATGTTATACAGCGTGTCTCAAATTTGAGATAAAACGTCATCGAAAATTATTTTAAACGGCAATCCTAATTTTTTTATTACTATTCGTAAAGAGTATATCAAGTTACACATGTGTACCAAATATCAAACTCTTACTTCTTGTCGTTAACAAAATATTCAGCAATCATCAACCCATTCTAAAATGAAGGAATCTCAATTCAATGAAATAATTCAGGCAGTTTAAACATCGAATGTCAAGTAAAAAGGTATTTGGTTATCCTTTTTCGTCATACAAAAAAGTTAAATAAAAAATGGGTTCAAGCCCTGTGGACAGGAGCTTTCTGGCGCTATAGTTCAAACAGACAAATTATATCTCCGAAAGTATTGGTTTCTCAGAGTTGGGAATTATATCAATGTATTTATATGATAGAACTGCATCATAAAGGAAATTCAATTCAAATAATAGTTCATTTATCAAGATTAAATGAGCATATCATGAGAATGAGAACTGCACCATGGAAGAAATCAAATTAAATCTGGCCAATTTTGCCCAATAACGAACTCAACCGAAATATTCATCTCCCTAACCTACTCTGAAAATTTCAACTACCTACCTCATTCCGTTCGAGAGTTATATCTATGTCTATGGATGAAAAGGAGTCTCACTACTCTCAGATCTCTTACTTCATGTTCCGTTCCGAAATGTAAGAATTTTCTGAGAAAAACTAATTTCGGAGCAAACAACTGAGATTTTTCTCACTTAGCTCACAATTCTTCGATTGATTAGATAATGTCATGTCTCAGGAAAATAAGTTGACATTATGACAATTCATACATAGAATAATTATATCATTCTGTGACAACGTTGAAATACGATTAATTATTGAAATTTTGAAAAATCATATCTCCGAAAGTATTAGCTTGTTATAATTAAAAATGATATCATTGGATTCTTATGGTAAAACAGCTTATTGAAAAAAATTTAATTCGGAATTTTCTTTGTGAAAAAAATTTTTTTTTTGTTACTCCGAAACCATCTGTCCGATTCTGCCCAATAACGAACTCAGTCGAGATATTTATCTCCCAAACCTACTCTGTAAATTTCAACTGTCTAGCTCATTCCGTTCGAGAGTTATCGTGCCTACGGCCGGACCGGCCGGACAGAATGAATTTCGACCACGGATTCTTGATCAGTGAGTCGAACCAAATCGTTTAAGACCATTTTCATCGAAAATTTCGAAAATTACAGACATTTGGGCAAATTGATAAGCACTCAGTTCCGAGGAACTAGAGCGCCAAAACCAAGTAAGGAGATTAGCATCGTATCGAGCGAAGCTTATCGAGGATATTTATTAGTTTTAAGTTTTGTGAGAAACAACGTTTGTTGAAAAATCGGACTAAATGCCGTACTTAACTGAAACCCATTAGATTGAAATTTTAATGGTGATTGGCTACGGAGAACAAGAACTCAAAATGAAGTTCTTAATTTATTCAGAGAGAAGTATCCTGATTTACCGCCCATGTTGCAGAGTACCATAACTACTATTAAAGAACAGTTTCCGGGAAATTGGCATTTAAGGAAAATAAATAATCATCGTGCCCTCACTGAAGATGTCAAAATGAATGTACAGGGTGATTCACTTATTTTGGTAACCCCAAATTTCTGCGAAACAGCCGAATATATTTTAATTGTGTAAACGCCGTTTTCTACAACTCAACGTTGACTTGGGATGCGTGCAGAAGTTGGCGTAACCTTTTTTATTATGCCATTCGAAAGATGATTCAATTCTAAATTTTATTTCCAAATACTATTTTTTCCCATTTTAAACCGTTTGCGATCTACAGGGCGTTTTATGTTAATTCTATTCCTTTTTGCGCGATGTTCTGAGGAACGTCACGTTATAATTTTGCCCAAATGTCTGTAATTTTCGAATTTTTTGCCGAAAATGGCAAATTTCACAAACGTCCTGAAAATTTCAGCTAGCTCTTTCCGTTCTCAAGTTATCGTGGCAACGGCCAGCCGGCCGGACAGAATCAAATTTTACCTCGAATTCTTCATCGGCCAGTCAAACCTAATCCTTTGAGACCATTTACGGCGAAAAATTCGAAAATTACAGACATTTGGGCAAAATGATAACGCGATGTTCCCCAGAACATAGGCGCAAAAATGGAATAGAATTAACATATAACATCCTGTAGAACGCTAACGGTTTGAAATGCGAAAACACTGTATTTGGAAATAAAATTTTGAATCGAATCATCTTTCGAATGGCATAATAAAAAAGGTATGTTCTTGGGAAAAAAAATTGACGGCACCGCGATGAGTTCAACTCCAAAACCGTTTGGCCGACAGTGCCAATAAATGAACTTAAATGTCGCCTTCGGAAACATAAAATATATTGTTGCGAGTATGTTCTGGGGAACATCGCTTTATCATTTTGCCCAAATGTCTGTAATTTTGGTATTTTTTGCCGAAAATGGTCTCAAACGATTGGGTTCGACTCCCTGATGACGAATTCGAGGTCAAATTTGATTCCGCCCGGCTAGCCGTCCAGCCGTAGCCACGATAACTTGAGAACGGAAAGAGCTAGCGATTTGAAATTTTCAGGGTAGGTGGCGTATCCCAATACGACCGATAATTTTGTTAATGGGCATAATCGGCCGAACGGTTTCCGAGTAATGATTTTGATTTCAACCAATATAAATCCGATCAAATTGAAACTAGGTGAATAGTTGTAAAATATAAATCTTAACACGTTTGTGAAATTTTGTGAGAATCATATCACCAGAAATTTTAAAAAAAATTATTAAAAGATATTTTTTATGTCACAATATCCTGAGAACGGAAAGAGATAGCGACTTGAAATTTTCAGATTAGGTTACGCATCTGAATGCGACATTTGAGTTTGTTCGTAAGCACAATCGGCCTAACGGTTTTGGAGTTATACCCATCTGAAATTTGGTTGTTATTTCCTCAATAACTCGAAAAATATAAAACTGATCCAATTTGAATATGGTTATTAGTTGAAGAATGCCAACGCGAACATTCTAGCAAAATTTTGTGAGCATTGTATCACTAGAAATTATTTTAAAAATCATTGAAAATCATTGACAAAAAATCTATATATCCGAAACTATTCATCCGACATGGCTGAAATTTTGTGAGAGCCTTCAGAACCTATCTCTACTACCAATTTTCAATTTTGAACACGATCAAATCTATATTGTTGGATATCTGAGCAGCCTTGTGTGAGTTCAGTAGCTGGATGCGTGACCGTTGCCTCTATAATTCCCGAACGAAAGGATATAGGGACTTGCAATTTTCAGGGTATGTTGCGCATCTAAATGGATCGAATTGAAGCTTGCTAACTAGTTGTCGAATATTGACATAAAGACATGTGTACAATTTTGTGAGAACCGTAACCCTGGAAAATTTAAAAAAAGTTGAGAAAAAAAATTGGTTCAAGCACTGACGTGAAGTCAGGAGTCTCGGTATCGCCTATAATATTTTTCAAAACGTCTCGTCCCGCTTTTCCGAGACGAGACGAGAAAAATCTCGCTCTCGTGTGGAACCCTAGTTCAAACTGTTTAAACTTGAATATATATTTTCCCAATCCGCACATTTGAGATTATTATTAAATCTAATGATGCTAAAAGAATGTGAGATTTACTATGAATGTTCGTTCTTAAATAATAAAATAATTGTAAAGAGAAAATATAATCTTTAATCGATGCTAGTTTCAGCCATTAATCAATCCTAAATTGTTATAATGAAATTCATTTCTGCAAAAAACCTTCCTAGATTGCAAAGTGTAGGGTAAAAAGCTATCGGTGTCCGAGAAACTGCCACCATAAATTCAAGATTGCCATAAAATCGGGCGATATATATTTGTTGACCCCGTTTTCGTTCAATAAACCTCGTCATTCGAGCGTTAAGAATAGTAATCAGCTGCATGCATAATATCTGTGTACACTTTCATTTTTTATCTCTTCTCGTCGGCGGCTGAGTCAAGATTTCGTGAATAGCAGCTCAATTATAAGATGATTTTCTCGATGATACCCATGGGAAAATGGAGGAATTCTAATATTTCGGATGGGGCATAAACACGACTTAAACCAACGCGGAATGATTAATAATGAAGATACTCGTATGTGGGAGTAATCTGAGAAATCTTCAATTCATGGAGCTGAATTTGCGCTTAGTGTATTGAATTTTTGGTTTTTTATTCCAGAATTTTATTACCAGAAATTCTTACAGTTTACTGAGTTTACGGTTTTACTTGCAGATGTTTTGCATCTACTTCGAAAATAATTGCTCCTATTTGAATAAACCCTTTTTTCGCACTTGTTCTGTGGAACAGCGTGCATTTTGCTCAAATGTCAGTTATTGTCGAATATTTTGCCGAGAAAGGTCTCAAACGATTAGGTTCGACTCACTGATGAAGAATTCGAGGCCAAATTCGATTATATCCGGCTGATCGTCGGGCCTTCCGACACAAAGACGTATATAAAAGTTCGTGAAGATCGTATCACTAGAAAATTTTAAAAATATTATGTATCACGATAACTTGAGAACGGTAAGAGCTATTGACTTGCAATTTTCAGGGTAGTTGCGCATCCTAATGCGACATTTAAGTTTTGAAGTTATGCCCATCTGAAATTTTGTTGTTATCTCCTCAATAACTGAAAAAATACGAATCCATTTCAATTCAAACATGACAGTTAGTTGTAGTATGCCAATTCGCAAATTTTTGTGAAATTTCGTGAGGATCGTACCACTAGAATGTTGAAAATCATTCAATTCATAATATTCAAGAATTCATTCAAAATTAATAATTAAAATCAATATTTTCTGACAAGGCATGTAAATTTTGATGCTGAAAATAAATGTTATGTTATGTTATGTTATGTTAAAAGATTCTTTATCTCAGAAACTATTCGTCCGATATTGCTGAAATTTTGCGAGAGCCTTCAAAACCTCACTTTACAGCCAAGTACCAAATTAGTAAGTTGCGTAGATATACAGATCCGTTTTAATTAAAACTTGGTAATTACTTGTAGAATTCCGACGCCCTAATTCTTGCGAAATTTCGTGAATATCCTGCCACTAAAAAAAAATAATAGATATTTATTATTCTGACTATCCGTCAGGATCCGCTCAAATTCCGCACATACTTCACAGCCACCATTTTACAATGAAGTACTGAATTCAAGCTCGATCGACTTTATATACGGCGTGAATAGTCAATGGAACATGCGCCCAAATGCCTGACTTCACGTCAGTGCTTTTTAATTTTTTTTTTGTGAATCAGGCAATCCTTTATATTATTATTAGGCGCTCTTGTTCCTCGGAACAGAGTGCTTATCAATTTGCCCAAATGTCTGTAATTTACGAACTCACTGATCAAGAATCCGTGGTCGAGATCGATTCTGTCCGGCCGTCCGTTAACACGATAACTCTCGAACGAAAGGAGTTAGAGGATTGAAATTTGCAGGGTACGTTTGGAGGCTAAATATCTCGGACGAGTACGTTAACATTTTTAATGAATATTCCCGAAACCGACCACTTGATCTGTCTGAAATTTAGCATCAAATTGTAGAATAATGACCGTTATATGCATGCGTAGTTTTGTATTGATCGAATTACCGTAAAGTGTCAAAAAAAATTAAAAATTTTTAAATTTTGTTTCTACAATAACTATCTAACAGAATGAGCGAGGCAGTTGAAAGTCTCACAGTAGATTTGTGAGATAAATAACTCGGGTGAGTTCGTTATTGGGCGAAATCGGCCTGATGGTTTCGGAGTAATGAAAAATAAAATTTATATTTACATTACAAATTTCAAATAATTTTTTTTTAAGATGCAGGTACCATAAAAATCCATTGATATCATTTTCAACTGTAAGAATCTGATAGGTACTTTCGAAATTCTTATAATGAATCGTACTTCTTTGTTTCCACATAATGCTTTACTTAATAATTATATCTATGAATTATTATATGATCTGTGTTCTTACATGTCGTCTTATTTTCCTATGAGAGATAAATGTCAAAACTATTTCTGGTTCGTTATTCTTGATATAAACTACACCTCCTGTTCTAGAAAACAAAGTATGATTGAATGCAAAATGACCAATGAAATAACCTCAGCTATCGTAGAATTATGAGGATGATGTGATATTGTACTTTAACAAATATTACTGAGGTCAAAGTTATTGCGCTTTGAAATTGGGAAAATAAATTTGTTTTTATTGAAAATCTCCTCTATCGAACAATTTAGAAAATTTAAATTTTGCAGATCACTAACGCTAATTCAATGTCAGTTTTGGGCATTTTTTATAATTCTGAAATATTATCACGAAGGGATGAGAAAAGCAGCCCTTACAATATTTTGCATCAGAACTTTTTGATGCTTCTACATCTGCTGGAAATGTTAATTTAATTACAAATAATTATATAAAATCTTATTACTCAGACCCCCTTCACATAAATTCACACAGATGACATAACTTGTTGAAAAAATTAAGTAGACTGCTGTTAAATATAATCATCAATCATATCAACTAATATCAAGTGGTTTGGTGTATAACAAATATTTTTATTGTTCAAATTTTATAATGTCAAAGGTCAAATGATTGTAGGAGAAGGGGCAAAAATGAGTTGAAGGCTTCCTTTAATTTTTAAACCACCTCTTAACATGCTTTGTCCCCTTTATAATCAATTTCAGCGACTTTAACGTTAGGTTCTCTTTGATTCGATACTTAAACTGGCATTCTTGATGAATTATCTGCTATGTTATCACGCCATTTGGCAATATATTCTATTTTATTCTTGTAACCACTCAGAATAATATCCCAGAGGCACAAACTAATCTGTGATGCCATTTGCACACACGTAGTTCTTCATTTTCGCCCTATATTAAGTGGGTAAATTTGTCAGACCAAACTCCTTGAGGTGTTCAATTACCGAAGAAACGGTTCAGCCAGTTCCACATGCAAGAAAACAATTGAGGACTATTCGATCAATCGAGGTATAATGGAATTTGTAGGTTACTATGTTTACTATTGTATTTTTTCTCATCTACAAGGATCCAATCCTCATCGCCAGTGTGAATGTTACGAATTCAATTATTTACTTCCAGAAATTAATACTACACAGTGAGCTTTGAAAGTATGGAATAATTTATTTTCTCCCATTTCAGGAATACCAAAAAATTGTTTGGTAGATCAAATTAATTTATTTTTTAAGGATCATTATCCCGTAATTCTTATTGTTCTACCATTTAAGCCCCTAATATTTTTCTTGCCATGGATAGATCATAAAGTTCTGAATTCAGTATTGCGAATGTAACTACATTCAAGTCAATAACTCTGGAGACATTAATTTTTTCAGTTTGAAACACATGTGAAAATTTCGAAATTAAGTCTTCACCAAATAAATTTTTATTGCAAAAACGATGCTTGAAGGTGTTATAACAAAAATGATCAAAGTTAGTGTTCAGATTGATAGCCATTCACTTTTTTGCCAGTACGCCTATCGAGCTTGAATCTCGGAAGAAACAGTTTGAAGAGTTTCAGGCTGCTCGTATTTCGTTCCGAATCCTCTGTTGTTTGGCCGGTTGAGGTAAACTTTGAGATGAGATGATATAACCCGATAAGAAAAAGTGTAACCGAGTCAGATCTGGAGACCGTGTGGGCTATTCCATAAAACCTCGCCGGCCGATCCACCTCTTTAAGTGTTCAGGAACACTTCGTTCAGGTTTTCACGTACATCTTGAAAATTATGGGATGGAGCTCCATCCTGTTGGAACCATAGCTCTTTATTTGGCAGATCTGGATCTGCATCGTTCGGAAGAAAAATCGCCAAGGCCGAAATCAGGTCATCCCGTAAAAAAATCCGAATATTTCGGACCTGCTAACAGTCCTTGAATAAAGACAGGTCCTCCTGTTCCAACCCATATTTTTACTTTTTCAGGGAATTCTGCATGTGTCTCCATCATACAGTTTGGATTGCGATCTGAGATCTGACCAATAGTGACAGTTTTGTCTGTTGACAGTTCCATTTATATAAAATGTTGTTTTTTCACTAAATAAACTTCGAGCTGAAAACCCCTCGAAGGTCCATCATTTATGCGCATAACTGAGTTAAGCGTTCAAAATCATCTCATTAATTTCGTGCACTAAATTAATCTTGAAAGGGTGCCATTTATGGCATTTTAATTTTCTCAAAAATGATTGGGGCGATATATTGTTATTTGTGGCTTAACTGCGGCCAAATGCTTCCTGATTATTTTACTAACACCACCTTGAGTTACAGGTTCAGCATTAGGATATTTTTCAGATTATTGTTTATCTAAATAGGTAATGCAATTTGATGAGCATTCGCCATTTTGCAACAACCGCGAAATTATTTTTCTCCATTTCAGTATCGTAATGAGTTCATTCATAAACTCGCTCGTTTTCGAATTTTGCATTCGTGTTTAAATATCAGCCCATTCTGCAACTTGTTTTAGAACATACTATTCCCTACAACCGTGCCTGAATAACTACTTTACCGCACTGTTTTCGTCGCCGAAAGTATTACTTTCCCGCATACTTTTCGGAAAACTAAATATTTGTTCAATTGGTAGATTATAATACCTTTAAAATGAGATAAATTTATCTGGTTACTTATATAATTAGTTCATAATTATGAATTATGCAATTTCAGCTATGTTAGCACAATTGAAGGCATCAATGCAAGAAGTACCTAAGTCACAAATAAGTGATTGTGAGATATTAAGGTTTGAAATTTTATGTTTGAGTATGAAACATTACTCGAACTGTTTTCATCAAAATATGTGTGATATTGTATTATACGTAAAAAATGGCTTCTACTTTCACAATTACATATTAAAAATACCTTTTTCTTTACCTAAAAAAAATTATAATAGTTTTGGACTTAGGCACTTTTTGTGTTGAAATTGTTATTTTGTTGAAATTTAAAGATACATTAAAGTAAAAATTCTTAATATTGAAATAAGATTTATCATGAAACGGCCTCAGAATATACAAAACATGTGGACGACTTAAAACTTGTGCGTCTTTCTCTTTTTGCCCTTCTTTAGCTCTGGTTGCTGACGATTTTCATTGATATTACTGCATACTGAGGATCCTGGAATATCCACATTTTGTGAAACATGTCCCAGCGTGGCTGAAGAACTCCAGGTCATACCTCCTTTTGAAGTTTTTTTGTTTATTATGGAAGCAAATTCATCGGCTTCCGAACTGTCTTCGCTTTCGCTATTTGGTGCATACACACGTGAATAATGCATACTGTATCATCTACAAAAAGGGTCAAAGCTAAAAATATTGTTTAGCTTTATCGCTTGGTGCTCCTTTTTGACGTTACACGCTTTATCACAGAATCTGTGGTTCCATTATAAAACGTACCACGTCACCGTAGCAACATGAAAATAAACATGTCAAGTCTGTGACTAAGGTACTTCTTGCATTGTAAACAAGGTAAACTCCTATTGGAGACAATGTGAATTCGGGCACTTAGGTACATATTCCTGCCAATTTAAATAGCCCATCTGAAAGCCTATGGAAAATACCACTATACGGCGGCAAATTCCGACTTTTGATAAAATGTGACTTAGGCACTTCTTGCATTGACCCCTTCAATTATTAATGCAGTTGTTCATTTTAAAATGATCGAATTTTCAGAAATTATAAACTTGATATCCATCAAATATTATCAATAGCCACCCATGGCTCTGATCTATTTCTATGTCATGGCCTAAAGCAGCCCATACACGCTCAATATTATTGTGCAATGTGGGTTGCACAATATATAGACAGTGGCCCCTAGACGGTCAATATTATTGTACAATATGTTGGTAGGTGCAAAGATTTGTACCTAAGTAAGTTAATTACTTTGTCGTAACGAATACCTGTCAAGTTATTTATCCTCATTGAATTATTATTTAAATATTAAAACGAGATAAGGAAATAAATGTATTCATCTGATGAGGAGCTACCGGAAGACATTCTAGAAGCAGCTAAGGCAGCATGCTTGGATTTATTCCCAGAAAAATCTAAAGAAAGGTACGAGAAACAATATGCCCATTATTTGAACTGGTGCGAAGTAAGAATAAATGCTTGAATTCGTTTTTTTTATCCTATGATACGGTTCCACGATTTTTAATTTTATCAAATAAGTGAGCATTTGTTTTCAATATCTTCTACTTATACACCCTCAAATGGGAGAAATTCGAACATAATATCTATTGAATTAATGGCGGGTACATTATCCATCACTTCCTGGTACTTTCAAAATGTAGAATGAACATTATCTACTGCTATAATGCTACTATTCATCTACTATTGTAATTCTATAATCAGTATAATCAATAGAGGGATATCATCACTATACAGAGAGAGTCTTCAAATTGTACATCAATTATAACCATAGATTCCTCTCATCAAATAAATCCCTTTTTTCTTTACTATTTTTCCAGATTTGGCGTTCGAATATTTCACATTGTGCTAATACATGCCTGTTTCCATGTCCAACACATAACTCTGTTTCTATAGATAGAGGTTATAATCATTTTCATGATCTGAAGCTCGAAATTCAATGAAATTGTTGAGGAAAACTCATTTAGTCACTCAATAATAATTATTATTATTATGTTTCTCTGCTTATTGCAGTATTCCTCACGAAAATATCCCAATTGAATTGTTAAAGACTATTTGATTTTAATTAAATATTCTACTATTCTTCACTATTAAAACATTGAATATCCGCTTGATTTTAATTTCCACTCCAAGATTATTTAATTTCCACTATAAGAATCCATAAACATCATGATTCTCATCAAATGCTACAAATGAATAATGAGAGACAAGAGAAATTATGAAGTGATGAGACTGCCAGATGGATCGGCCAATCACGGACAAGTTCTTTCGGTAATTGCGCATAGTGGCGATTTCAGGACCTACTTCTTGTTGATGTTAGACGATTCAAGCATCACATAGGGACGGCTTCTTAAAACTATTAAAATTCCTGGAATTTTTAACGGATTTAATAACATAAATATGTCGAAAACGGTGCGTTTCAGGAGAAATGATGTATAATAATTTAATTTTCTAAAATGATTGAAGATTCTTATAAAGACTCAAGATTAACTTCATCTGCTTTGGAGAATTGGAGAATGTGTATCATAGTTATAGAAAACTTCACACCAAAATTAATTTGATTCTGAATAACAATGTCAAAGCTGAAAAAGCAAATCTGATTAGAGATTAGGGCGACTCTAATGAAGAATTCGAGGTCAAATTCGATTTTGTCCGGCCGTTGCCACGATAGCTTTCGAACGGAAAGAGATAGTGATTTCAGGGTAGGTTGCGCAGCCGAATGCGACAGTTAAATTCGTTAATGGGCATAATCGACCGAACAGCTTCGAAGTTGAAATTTTGTATTCCCAATAACTTGAACAATACAGGTCTGATCGAATTGAAACTTGGTAACTATTTCTAGAATGCGCACACTAAGACTTATGTTAAATTTCGTGAGGATCGCGTCTCGAAGGCGAGAGCCTTCAAAACCTAACTTTACAGCCAAGTTCCAAAAGTTGGAGTTGAACAAGTTGCCAAGCTTCAAATTTGAACATGATCGTATCTATATTGTTGGAGATCTTTCAAAAATATTGTAAACCTTGCAGTGTTGGGTGAGTATCCCAGTATTTGGGTAGGTGACCTAAACCACGATAACTTTCGAACGGAAACAGATTGCGACTGGCAATTTTCAGGGTATAGGTTGCGCATCTGAATGCTACAGATAATGTCGTTTATATTCATAATAGGCTCAAAAGTTTTAGTTACTCATCTGAAATGTTGTTGTTATTTCCACAATAGTCAAAAATTACAGATCCGATCCAAACTTGGTGGCGCTGACGCGCAAATTTTCGAGGAATTTCGTAGGATTGTATCATAGAAGAATGTTTTATTCAATTATTTTATATTTCAGAAACCATCCGTCATAATCAGCTGAATTTCCGCACATATCTTCAAGCCGTCATTTTGCAATTGAGTACCGAATTTCAGCTTGATCGAATTCGTATGAGGCGTGAAAGGACAATGGAACATGCGCTCAAAAACTCCTCGTTAGACTTCAGTTCTTTCTAAGAAATTTTTTTTCACCTTTTTCTCTTATTTCATTGTTTAAATCATTGTCTTCTACCTGATATAATTTCAATTTATTATTCATAGAAAATCATTTTCTTGAGACATGATGTAGGTAAGCATCAAAAATATATATTTTGAAGGTTATCGAAGAATTGTCGGTTATTCAATTGTTCAAAAGAATGATGATATGGCAGTATTAACTTAATCTGGGCATCAATTTATTTCCTGAACAGTTTCACATTTTTCATTCATTCTTCAAAGTTTGTGAAATTGGCATATGGAATACAAAAAAAACTAGCTGAGTTTTTCTCCGAAAGTAATGAATGTAAAGTAATGAAACTCCTTACAAGAATCTAAAATTGTCCAAGGATAATCCTACATGCTATTTCTACGGATGTATTCAGTATAAGGGATGATAACTGGGAGTGTAAATTAATAAAGAAAACGGTTCGATAACCAATTGTTGAAATTTGGAATTGATATCACTTCTGTTATACTTAATACAAGTTTGATTGACCGCAATTAATCTACAGTGATCATTTAACAACTCGCGAGTAAACAAAACGTATTTCATTCATGAAATAATATAGCTTCGTGTAAAATTTGCGGCATTTTCTATTGAACTTTGAGTTCAATAGTCTAAGCTGAAGTTGATCATCGAAAAACAAATCCTAATTACCTTTTCCTGCCGTTGGTTCAACGACACCACCTGTATCAAATGTTTTTCGAATGTAAAATTCTCGTATTCATCATCAGATTAACGTTTTTTAATTTTTTTTTCAATTGCCTGCGGATCATTGTCATAGAAAGGATGGCAAGGCTAATATGATTGGGAATATCCATTAGTAGGAATGATGAGCATAATCTGAAAACAGGGCATTGAACTTGTATAACATAATAGCATTATTATTTACTTGAAATCTCGTTCAGAATGGGTGGAAAATAAAGATAAGAAGAATTAATATTTATGTAATGTCTCGCTTGAGATAACCTTCTGAAAATGATATAATAGCACGAACAAACAATTGAGTGATGTAGAGTGTAAATATTCTTTTTCGAAAACTGCACTTAAAAGTTGACTTTCACATAATATATATTAAATGTCGAAACAACGGTTTTGTTGTAATATTTTCTTAAATCATGGAATAGTTCTGATTGTGGCTTGGATTGTGGTGACTCACTCATCCCTTTCGCGGTCATCAAGAAGGACACTATTGTAATAAATCTAGAAATTGTTGAGAAATTTTCATTACTGAACTTGAATTAATAAAATTTGTTGCAGAAAAGGCATAATTTTCAAACTTCAATAATACATAGTTTCCTACAATAACCACTAAGTTTTGAAGCTGATATTAAAATTTGTATTTCTATATCCGAGATTTCAGGTGAAAAATCCGTGTACAAACGAATGAAACTGAAACATTTCCATTATGTTATCATGAATTTATTTTAATCAATTCTTTATTAGGGAATGAGGCCAGTTATTTTCTATGTATTTATGTGTAGGTGGAAGGGATAATCCGAAATATATCAAATTCGAGTTAATTTCCTGTTCTTTCTTTTTTTATAAATATATAACTATCTGATATTTTAGTTATTTCGATTTTCATAGGTAATTACAAACGATTGTAAAATGATTTTAATAATACGGAAAAAGAATTCTTATTATCTGTCAGTACCTGTCAAGATGCAAAATACGCCATTAACATATAAATTCCAATAAAAGGCTTCATTCACCAAATTAATTAGACAAGAGAATATTTTCTTCTCAAGAAATGGGATAAAATCCATGAAAAACACTGAGCCTTACACACCCTTTATATTTTTGGAAAATTAATCTTTATTTTTTTCCAGATCCTCACGAAATTTTCCACAAGTTTGGGGGTTAGCATTAGACAACTAGTTACCAAGTTTCAATTCGATCAATTTTGTATTTTTTGAGTAAAAGGGGTGATAACAACAAAACTACAGATGGGCATAACTTCGAAACGGTTCGGCTAATTATGTCCAATACGAAGTTAGCCCGCGCATTTGGAGGCTCAACCTACCCTGAAAATTTCAACTCGTTATCTCTTTCCGTTAAAGAGTTATCGTGTAACAGACAGACGATTTTGGCCTTGAATTCTGGATCAGCGAGTCTAAAAATTATTCGTTTTTGGCAAATAATTCGAAGATTGCAGACATTTCGGCAAAAGAATAGCAAGCTGTTCCCTAGAACATGCGCACAAAAAAGCGCGGTATTGACAATATGATATTTCAATGAATTCTACACAGGTCATATCGTACGTCCTATATACAGGGTGGGTATTTGAAAACTTGCCATTGGCATATCTCCGAAGTTATAAGAGGTATGAAAAAATATTTAAAATATTTCAATAGTATAGAAGCGAAACAATAATGGAACCTAACCACGTCAAACACCCTTTGCTCTAGCCTCCCCAAAACAAGAATTTCAAATGGCAACCCTTTACTTGTGATACATCATTTTAATAACTCGTAAATAATTCTTTACATTGATGAAAGACACAGCTGAGAAAAATATTGTATACTTTTGGCTATTTCCGTAAAATTTGAAATGCATGATCAATCATCACTTTATTCGTCGGTAATCAGAAGTACAAGTGAATTCTACCAGAATTATTCAGAATGTCTTTCATTACGGACATTCTGAACAACTCTTTTAGAATTCACTTCTACCACTGATTGCCGACTAATAATGTGATGAATGATCATGCATTTCAAATCTATACCCTACCGTGTCATCTCTCCCAGAAGAGACGATTGGACCATCTCTGAAGATGACACCTGAAGATGACAAGTTCACTTGTCGAAATGCATTTTGCATAATTTCTTTCAAGAAATACACATATTTCAGTGGAGTAGACTTTCCACATAAATTCCCCATTATATTTCATTCAAACACCGAATCGTCGGTCTACCAAATGATTTCGAGATGTGTAAGTCTGTTTCGAGGTAATCTGCGGTGAATACAAATCTGAGAAACTCGACCCTATTGGTAGATAGAAACTGAATTTTTCAACTTTTCTCGATTATCCTTAGACTTTTCTCAAGTGTGTAGATTATTATTTCGTAACGGATTCAGCCAAACATAGACACAGGACATGATAATGTAGAGCGCATGAAAGGTTGTAAATGTGGGAAATAAGCCCGTTACAGTATTATGGATGTAAAGTTCGGAATATATTAAGGTTTAACAAGATTTAAACGAAGTAAAATGAAGAAGAAATACCAGAACATCCCCTGCTTTGAAAAATTCCCACATAAATTCCCCATTATATTCCATTCAAGCACCGAATCGTCGGTCTACCAAACGATTTCGAGATGTGTAAGTCTGTTTCGAGGTAATCTGTGGTGAATACAAATCTGAGAAACTCGACCCTATTGGTAGATAGAAACTGAATTTTTCAACTTTTCTCGATTATCCTTAGACTTTTATCAAGTGTGTAGATTATTATTTCGTAACGGATTCAGCCAAACATAGACACAGGACATGTTAATGTAGAGCGCATGAAAGGTTGTAAATGTGGGAAATGAGCCCGTTACAGTATTATGGGTGTATAGTTCGGAATATATTAAGGTTTAACAAGGTTTAAACGAAGTAAAATGGAGAAGAAATACCAGTACATCCCCTGCTTTGAAAAATGCCCACAAAAATTCCCCATTATAATTCATTCAAGCACCGAATCGTCGGTCTACCAAACGATTTCGAGATGTGTAAGTCTGTTTCGTGGTAATCTGCGGTGAATACAAATCTGAGAAACTCGACCCTATCGGTAGATAGAAACTGAATTTTTCAACTTTTCTCGATTATCCTTAGACTTTTATCAAGTGTGTAGATTATTATTTCGTAACGGATTCAGCCAAACATAGACACAGGACATGTTAATGTAGAGCGCATGAAAGGTTGTAAATGTGGGAAATGAGCCCGTTACAGTATTATGGGTGTATAGTTCGGAATATATTAAGGTTTAACAAGGTTTAAACGAAGTAAAATGGAGAAGAAATACCAGAACATCCCCTGCTTTGAAAAATGCCCACATAAATTCCCCATTATATTTCATTCAAGCACCGAATCGTCGGTCTGCCAAACGATTTCGAGATGTGTAAGTCTGTTTCGCGGTAATCGACGGTGAATACAAATCTGAGAAACTCGATCCGGCTTGATTTGCGATGCCACTTAGATCGAACGACTACCGGCATCCGAACGGGCTTCCAGAGTACTACGAACTCCGCATAAGGCCTGTTTGAAGACTTTATGGCGCGGATGCTCTTTATGGGACGCACCGGGCACTGCCATAAAACCCAGGAACAGTTAGCTTCGTCTCGGAACTTATCGAATCGAAATCCGCGATTTATTTCGAATAGTTGGCGCGAGATTTTGGATGGATATTTTTTTTTCGACGTCCGAAAAGAGGATGTGTACGTGTTTGTGGTTTTTGTAGAAAATATACACATCCCTTGTTATGTTCAGAAATAATCTGATTGAATACATTGCGAGTTTTTAACTTGAAATAAATTCAGTAAATCAATGACAGTTTTTGGCGCTCTTGTTCCTTGGAACAGAGTGCTTATCAATTTATCAAATGTCTGTAATTTTCGAATTTTTTGATGAAAATGGTCTTAAACGTTTTGGTTCGAATTACTGATCAAGAATTCCTTGTCAAAATCGGGTCTGTCCGGCCGGCTGTTGGCACGATAACTCTTGAACAGAATGACCTAGACAGTTGAAATTTTCAAAGTAGGTTTGGGAGATAAATATGTCAGTTAAATATCTTATTGGGCGAAATGGGCCTAGTGGTTTCGAAGTAACGAAAAAAAACTTTTTTTATACTACAAATTTCAAATTCATTTTTTAAGATGCAGTTTCATCGTAAGAATCCATTGTTATCATTCTCAACCCTAATAAACTAATACTTTCGGAGATATGATTTTTCAAAATTTCAAGATTGGATCATAATTCTATTATTTCCCAATGCTATAATCGAAAATGCGCATTTTATCTGAATTGTTTTTCAATCTTGCTTATGGTACTTTGCGGCCACAAATGTTGTTTTTAACAAAATGACAATCTTATAAATATCCTCGCTAATCTTCGCTCGATACGATGCTACACTCCACACTTGTTTTCATTCAACTTTTTCGTTTGAAAAAAATTGACGAACAACTACTCTTTGACATTCCACTTTTAAACTACCTGAATGATGTCATTGAGTTGAATGAGATACCTTCATTTTCGAATTAATCGATGCTTGTTAAATATATTTTTAACGATAGGGAAAAAGAATTTAATATTTGGTACGCATGTGTAATTCGATATACCTTTCCTTTAAGAATAGACGTAAAAATATTGGGATGGCCATTTAAAAGAATTATAGATGATGTCATATCTTAAATTTGGGACATGCAGTATAACATTCTCCAGCATCAAAAAGAACGAAATTCAATATACAAATCGATCTGTCCGAGCATATTCACAACAAAAAAACTCTCTCTGTTTTACTGAATTTATTCGACGTTAGAGTATCGCACTGTATAATGTGGCGGACCTAATCGTTTGATACAATTTTGGGCAAAAAATTCTAAAATTTCAGACATTTGGGCAAAATGATAGCACACTTGTGACTTGTGTAGCGCGCAGACTGAAATGAATTAATTTCGAGCGTTTGTTGTATTATTCCGTATTCTTTCTTTAATAATCTTTTTTTGCCGATTTACCGGGGGTAAAAAGCTAGGTATGAAGTAGATGCATTGAAATGCTCGTACAAGTTTTACTGGATAATTGCCTTCTTGTCTGAAATTTATAGATCCCTAGTCTATGACATGATCCACCCCATAGATCCAGAAAGATGACCATTTGGAATTTTGTTTTCTTAATACATATCTTGAACAAAACAGACCAAATGTAATGTAATGTTTACGCATAAACTGATGTCCGACCAAAATGTTTTCAATTAAATGGCAGGGTGGTTGCCGCGATCGTATGACGAACATGGAGAAATTGACTCAGTAATGGCGCCACTCGTAGATATCTCGCAAATTCGCGGAATTGGATTCAATATCAATGAATAAGCAATAAAAATGGATTGCTATGAATATATCAATGAAAAAGTGCACTGAAGTGCCTGACGCAATGTCAGGTGTTCCGATATATTTTTTTCCATTTGCGTGGCTTCAGGTAGGATCAGAAACTATACAAGCGCATCCGCCATTTTGCAGAACAATATAAGTTCGGAGCTTTTGCGCGCATGTTGTTTTGTCTATTCACGCCTCACAAACACACTACTGCATAAACCTTCAAGCCTTCTTTCTTCAACCGACTACCAGATTACAGATCTGCATTTTTAGAAAATATTGTTACAATAAAATTTGGCTCGAAAGAATTTGACAAATAATTTCTGAAATGTAAAAATTTTGGAGAATTTTAATAATAATATTAGTAATAGTTTTTTTTAGTGATACGATTCTGACGAAATTTTTCACTCATTTGCGCGTCTGCTTTCCAAGTTTCATTTCAATCGGATCTGCATCATTTGAGTTAAGTCGGTATCTGCTTCCGTTTGAAAGACCGGACAGAATTGATCACTGTAAGTTCTTGAATAAAGCTCTAAAATTGAAGTGGAACAGGACTATACACATACTAAAACATAATTAATACTTATATCTAACCGCGAAAAACTATTCAAACATCAAATCTACCTAATTACATACTTATATGTATACATTGTGTTCTTTCAAGAGCTTGTGAACAACAAATTGAAATAAAATATGTGATTTTGTTATGCTTGAATGCGTTACCTGCCTTAGAAACGTGTTATTTCTTGAATATCTCGAAAATGGTTAATTTGACGCATAAGGTTGATAAGGAAATCATTCACTATTTATTTGTTTTTTGGAATAGCATCATAATTCGATGAAAATTATGGGCTCCCATTTGAAATGAGGAAGTTTTCAATATTAACAAAGGAAATGAAACACTTGAACGTTTCGCAATTATTTAATTAAAATTTTCGTTTCGGGTTTCATCCCATAGTCAAAATTTTGAGAATCGGATGAAGATAACAAAGAAATAATACTGAAGAGATGTGATGCTTGACTTTGAAGAAAATCGATATAAATGGAGTAGAGATGCCTCCATAACATTCAATGTCAGCCATACATCGATTCTAAACATACATATTAAAACAAAATAAAATACATTCCTATAAGATGATGAGCACTTGGAAGACGATTTTGATGGGAGAACTTATTTTGTGAACAATTGATGGATATGTTGGATAACAATTTTATCCAATTAGTAGACGTTCTGTTTTCTGATGAGTGGCGTTCTCTCAACGGCCATGTTAATAGTCAAAATTACCGCTACTGTCTACCAAAAATCCTCACTGGATGAGGAATTCCCTCGAAAAGGTTAATGTTTGGGCAGGAAATTTTTGAAACCATACCATAGGCCCCTATTTCATTGAGGGCAATTTGAATGGCGATAATTTTTTAGCACTACTTCAAAATGATATCGTTCCAACTTTTGCAAGTTTATATCCTGATCAAGGTAATCCTCAAGCTCCACGGAATACGATATGGTTTCAATAGGATGGAGCACCAAGCACCACGACGCAATATTTACAAATCGGCGCACAAGAAGGCGAGGAACGATCGAATAGCCAGCGCGATTCCCTGATCTTAACCCATTAGATTTCTTTTTATGGAAATATATGAGAAGCATTGTGTACAAAACAAAACCCCTTGATTTGAATGACCTAAAAGATATAACGCTTGACGGATTCCGCATCACTCATTTTTTTCTAATTTGATTTTTGCAATAAACATGAAAGTGAATATAAGTATATTGTTTGGCGTTCAACAGAGTGCTTATCAATTTGCCCAAATGTCTGTGATTTTCGAATTTTTGGATGAAAATGGTCTTAAACGATTTGGTTCGACTCACTGATCAAATTAAATTTTTTCTAAGATGCAGTTTCACCATAAAAATCCATTGATTTCATTTTCAACTCTAACAAGCTTATACTTTCGGAGATATGATTTTTCGAAATTTCAACAATGAATCGTACTTCTATATGTTTTCACAGAATGCTGTACTTAATTTTTCTATCTATGAATTATTATATGATCTTTATTCTTACATGTCATCATGTCATATTTTCCTGAGAGATAAATGTCAAAATTATTTCTGGTTCGTTATTCCTCATATAAAATAAACCTCCTGTTCTATAGAACAAAGTATGATTGAATGCGAAATGACCAATGAAATAACCTCAGCTATCGTAGAATTATGAGGATGATATGATATTTTACTTTTAAGGTGATAAAATAATACCCGTGGATAATCCATATGATGATATATTATTCGGTAAGATACATAATCAAATTGGGTTCAGGAATAATATCTCCAGTTAAAACAAAAAAGCAATATTGTCTAAGTTTTAGTTGATATAATATAATTTTCAGAGTAAATTTGAGGTATGAATATCTCGGATAAGTTCGTTATTGGGGATAATCGGTCTGTTTGAATTTAATTTATTTCATGATGAAGTTCTATCATAAGAATCCATTGATATAATTCCCAACTCTGAGAAATCAATAGCTTCGAAGATATGATTTGTAAAAGTTTGGACAAGAGCGCCACAGCTCCTGTCCACAGGGCTCGAACCAATTTTCTAATAGCTAATTAGAGGAGACCTCACATGGAGCCTTAACCCATTGGCATCCCAGATGTTCATATATATATTTTAAAAGATTGAAACACATCGCCGATTCCAACAACACACAGATTTATCAACGTGCCTTCGTTTGATGCAAATTGATAAGAAAACCTCTCAAACATAAACATTCCCCAACCACACTGGCAAATATCCTTCAAGTGCACTAAATCATCGACTTCATTTCCGATCGTCCTCGATCAATCTCCCAGAAACATTCACCGATACGCCTTCAAGTCATCGATATCGATGACTATCAATTCGAGAAGTCTCACGAGTCGCTACTGACCTTATACGTACGCGGTTTCCTATTGTGCATACACATGCAATCCCACGCATCCCCGTAGATGCAATCTCTATTAATTCTATCAGGTAGTTTTCAATTGGTCGACGGTGGATGATACGTGTGAGAAAGGAAACAGGATATCTGTTACACCGTCTTCGCGAATATGCAATCAAGAGGATATCAATTCGTATGGAAGATGTAAACGAGTCAACGAGGAGAGAGACGCGGTTATCTTTTTTTTATTCGTTTGATCAGGCACCTGTCGATGAAAAATTGGGTGGGTATTATTCGGTGAAGAGATGAGTTGAAAATGATACTTTAGATGATTTTGTCTTCTTGGTGACAAACGTCTGAGTGGAGCTCATATGAGATTGCGCTACTCTCACGATTTTAAATTGAAGATGTTTCATGAAATCCGTCTCGGATAGATATACTAACTGACGAAGAAACTGCAACACCCAGAAGGAGCATTTAAATAAATTTTTTTTTTTTTGGTAAAACAGATAGTATAGCGAGTAGCAAGGAGTAAATAATTGAAATTTGGAGAAAAAAATCGTGAAGGTTTTTTCATGTAAACATTTTTTGTTACTTACATATTGTGATCGTTTTTTGCAATTTTTTAAATTTTACAACAAACCAGCTGTTCGAGAAGATCCAAAGTCGATGTTTAGTTGTTGTTAAAATGCCTAGAGCACGTGTACGCGGAATTTATCCCCAGCTAAGTGAATTTGAAAGAGGTCGAATTATTGGTCCACGGGAGGCGGGCTTGTCATTCCGGGAAATCGCTAACCGTACGAACAGAAATCCAACTACTGTTATATGAGAAGTTGACCAGAGTAGTTTGATAATGCCCAATATCGAAAAAGAGTAGGCACCGGACGTCGAAGGGGCACAAATAAAGTTCAAGATCGACGTCTAAGACTTATGGCTATTAGAGACCGATTTGCGACAACTCGATCTTTGGCTGATGAGTGGTTTGGAGAACATACTGTAACTGTCCGAACGGTTTACCGCCGAATAAGGTCTTTTGGACTGCAGCATTATCGACCCCATCTTGTGTTACCTCTGACGGTTGAGCATCGCTGACAACGAGTACAGTGGCGCAGAGAACGACAACATTGGAATGTGGAATGGCATCAGATCGTCTTTTCTGATGAATGTCGATTCTCCTTGGGTGCACATGATGGCCGAAGAAGGGTTAGACGACGTCGGGGAGAAAGACGTGAACCTCAGTTTGATATTGAGGGTCATGTACACCGGACAGTAGGCGTTATGGTATGGGGTGCTATTGCACATGTAAGTAGGTACCTTTAGTCTTTATTCGAGGTCACATGACAGCGCTGCATTATCTTCAAGAAATGTGGAGCCATATGTTCTCCCTTACCTTAACCGGCTCTAGAATCCAATATTTCAGCAAGATAATGCACGACCTCATGTTGCCAGAGTTAGTTTAAACTTTTTTGAAACGACCCATGTGAATCTTTTGCCATGGTCACCCAGATTCCCCGATCTTTCGCCCATAGAGCATGTTTAAGACATCATGGGTAGAAGGCTTGGAAATTTACCCCAGCCTCCACGGAATTTGGCGGCTCTGATACATGAACTACAGGTAGCTTGGGATAGTATCCCTCAAGAAGAAATAGACCATCCTATTGCATCAATGCCAAGAAGTGTTCGGGAGTGTATAGTTAATCACGGTGGACAAACACATTATTAACAAATTTATTAAAAAAAAATTGTAAACCCTTCGTTTTTCTACATCAAATTTCAGTATCTTACCCCTTGCTATACTATCTATGTTTTACCAAAAAAAAAAATTAAAATTTAAACAGCTCCTTCTGGGTGTTGCAATCTCTTTGTTAGTCTGTCTGTATATTATTCAGTGCTTTCCAATAACCCCGCACCAAGAGGAACTTTTCTTTTCTATTAATATTTCCAAATTTTACTAATTACAAAAAGTTGGTGCATCAAAAATGATATAAAACTCGGCCAGCTGAGACTTCCGGTTTGAGCGGAAATCGCCATTTCGAACAAAAATGCCCATTATCTCGGAAAATTGGAACTTTTTGGCGCTCTTGTTCCTCGGAACAGAGAGCTTATAAATTTTCCCAATTGTCTCTAATTTTCGAATTTTTGGCTTTAAATGGTCACGATTTGGTTTGCCTACTGCTCAAAACTCCGTGATCGAAATCGATTCTGTCCGGCCGTTGACACGATAACTCTCAAACTTAGCCGGCGCATTTGGACCCCAAACCTACTCTGAAAATTTCTTCTCTCTAACTCATTGCCTTCGAGCGTAATCGTGCTGACGGCCGGCGGGCCGGACAGAATCAAGTTTGAGACCATTCTCGACCAATAATTCGAAAATTAAAGACATCTGGACAAATTGCACGAATAAGCACACTGTTCAGGTGAGCAAGCGCGCCAAAAAACATTTCATCCCGTTAGTGTTATGATTTGTAAAAATTGAAATCGTTAACAAAATAAGCTGTAATATTAAATATTGAAGTGTGTCTCTCTTCAATATCGACTATTCCTTCAATAAGCAGAGAGGTTTCTACATGGAACCCGAAACCCAGCCTGAAAAAGGAGAAGACCAAAGGGGAAAACGAAGAAATTAAAAATGGAATATTCTATGCTTTATCAAATAGATTTAAAATTCATTACCCATTCCAAATAAGATTCAGTAACTTTGTGAATAGCCCTAATACCATCTTGAAATAGTTGTGGGATGATAATTAACTAAATAATCCCCGCATTCACAACTTGTTGCACAATAGTTGAAAGCCCTTGAGCTTTCAACTGATTTCCATCTGAAAAGCATGCTGTTGCAACGACAATGACCTGTACTTAAACGATTCAGAATATGCCATATTTTTCTGGGAAGGTCATACCCCGGAACTCTAGTCGAAGGATCAGAAATCAAATATTTGTTGAATATATCGCAAGAAATCCATTCAGACTGCCAAACTGAAACGGCCAACAAGTTGATTTTTTTAGATTCTAGCACTAGAACCCCTAGCATAAGATACTTCCAATGTACATAGATCATTTGGGCTACGAAATACTCAAATTTACAAACAAAATTCACTGAGTGTTCATAATTCTCCATGATCAAATCAGAGCTAGTCGGCTTCCGATTAGAACTCGTATTGAGAAATCGACACACTGGCTCCCAACATGGGGCACCATGTTAACGAGATTAACCTGTGTTGAACAATAATGGTAAGAATAATGAGTAGAATCGTTTAAAGATCTCAGTTGAATAATTAATGAAAAAAAGAAAATTTAGTTGTGTATTGATCAGATATTGGCATAAATGAACCCAATATGGAAAAAATGGAGTTTTTGTTGGCGCAAATAATGAACCATTATGTAACATCAGAACAGAATGCTTCGCTCCCGTGTCTCCCCTCGCCACCAGAATCATTGCCTTGCCACTTGGTCCATACGAGTTCTTACGCTTAATCATTAGAATCCCACATGTGGAATTTCTTCGAGTGCTTCACCCACAAGACAAAAAACCACATCTGCCTAACCCAATTCTCCTGTTCTTGCTCCACGTCGTAATAAATAATCGATAATTACATACGCGAAAGTATCATCCTTCGTCTTGACACACCTTCTTCTCTCTCTTCGTTTGCATTCGATTTACATCAATTTATCATCTCCATCGTCAATTGTTGGGCTATTACCGTGTGCTTACCTAAGCGAATGTGGTATCCAATACCAAAACACATTGCGTCTCGGTATTATGCTTATGGACATTTAAATGTCCGACAGTAGAATTTAGACAACGTATTCCGTTGATAACTGAAAAATCTAAACATTTCTTATTTCTTCCGAATGCTAGTTCGCTTTCACTTGTCGTAAATCCACATCAAATAAGCAATTATTTTATTCAATCATTTAAACATTTCTTTCTGATCCTCGACGGTATTATCCGATTCTGTCTAAAGGAATAGATCGAACGTGGAAAATGATTCAAACTTTACGTTTATACCTTTGTCAGTGCCTACAGTTTTTATTATTATCAAATTCGAATTAAAAAAATTGGTTCAAGCCCTGTCGACAGGAGCTTTGGCGCTCTTTTTCAAACTTTGACAAATCATATCTTCGAAAGTATTGGTAAGAGTTGGATGGATTCTTATCATAGAACTTCATAATAGCAGAATTTAAATTCAAACATCATAAAAGAATTCAAATACAACAAGAGTGCCAAAAATTATTAATCCAAAACCAATAGACCAATTCTACCCAACAACGAAATCATCCGAGATATTCGTTCCTCAATTCTATGATGAACTAATATTTTTTCTTCAAATTCACTCTAAAAATTATATTATATCATTTGAAACCTATGCCCATATTTCAGTTTTGTTTTTACTGGAGATATTCTGAACTCAATATTATTAACTCAACATTACCATTCCCATGATCATATGAATTAACCATGGGCTTTAAATATCAAAATTTGACATATCATGTCTCAGGAAAATAAGTTGACATGTATCAACACAGATCATATTATAATATTTCCTAGATAAAATAATTATCGCGTTCTGTGAAAACACAGAAGTACGATTTATTATTGAAAATTTGAAAAATTATATCTCCGAAAGTATTTGCTTTTTAAGGTAAAAATGACATCAATGGATTCCTATCGTGAAACTGCGTCTTGAGAAAAACTTATTTTGAAATTTGTAATGTAAAAAAATTTTTTTTTCTTACTCCGTACCATCTAACGGATTTCACCCAATAATGAGCTTAGTCGAGATATTTATGTCCCAAACCTATTCTAAAAATTTCAACTATCTAGCTCATTCCGTTCGAGAGTTATCGTGTTAACGACCGGTCGGAAGGCCGGGCAGAATCGATTTCGACCACGTATTCTTGATCAGTGAGTCGAACCAAATCGTTTAAGACCGTTTTCAGCCAAAAATTTGAAAATTACAGACATTTGGGCAAATTGATAAGCACTCTATTCCGATGAACAAGAGCGTCAAAAATATCTTATAATGGCTTCTCACTTGATTGCATGGACTGCTTTTTGTTCTAAAGATTGAAATGTGTTTCCATAATGATAATTCCAGTTGAACAGAAAGAAGTATTCTTACTGGTTTTACTACCGTCGTGAATATGAAGAAACCATCAAAAAGTTACAGCTACTTTTCATTCTTCACCCTGTATCTCTGAAACGATGCGCCCAGAACCATTTTCAATACTATCTGAGTCTATTTTGATTCGCACAATCATTTTCTCTTCCCCTGAACGGTATCCCACTGTTAACTGGACACCCAGTATTAGGATACGAGGTCTTCAAGAATTCAGGATTGAAGATTTGTTCGTATTGTGCGAATTCCAATGGTGCTAAATTTAGTTCCAGAGTATCTGTTAATCTGGACTCGTCTGGAAATCTGGCGAGATGCTATTTTTGGATTTTGATTGTTACATTGCGACTTGGAATATGATATCGAATAGCATTTCTGCTGAGGAGCTATAAATATTATGACAAGTATGTCACAACTTGAGGATGTCAAAATATATAACAAATGAGCAACCATAAATTCAGATTTGATAATAACTTGAAATATTTTTCTCTATTTCAGTATCGTAATGAGTTCATTCCAGCACTAAAAACAGTGCTGGAATGAACTCATTTCCGCATTGTTTCTAGTTATATTTTTCGTTTTGTGGTAGTCATCACGGACATTCGATCCTATCAAATTTCAACACACGTCAATTGTCAACTTTCGTAACAGTTACACCAACTGCCAAGATACAATACATAAGTCACTAGGATGTATAATCCCAATTTTTATCAAATTTCAACAGTATTTCACAAAACTTGTCTGAAATAGAGAAAATATCGTCTAATACTCGTCGCAGAAGGCAATTCCAACACTCATGCCTTCGAAAACTCGCTCCTTCGTCGCTCGTTTTCGAATTTCGCATTCGTGTTTGATTAGGAGCCGATTCTGCAACTTGTTTTAGAATATACTATTCTCTATTTCAGTATCGTAATGAGTTCATTCCAGCACTAAAAACAGTGCTGGAATGAACTCATTCCCGCATTGTTTCTAGTTATATTTTTCGTTTTGTGGTAGTCATCACGGACATTCGATCCTATCAAATTTCAACACACGTCAATTGTCAACTTTCGTAACAGTTACACCAACTGCCAAGATACAATACATAAGTCACTAGGATGTATAATCCCAATTTTTATCAAATTTCAACAGTATTTCACAAAACTAGTCTGAAATAGAGAAAATATCGTCTAATACTCGTCGCAGAAGGCAATTCCAACACTCATGCCTTCGAAAACTCGCTCCTTCGTCGCTCGTTTTCGAATTTCGCATTCGTGTTTGAATAGGAGCCGATTCTGCAACTTGTTTTAGAATATACTATTCTCTATTTCAGTATCGTAATGAGTTCATTCCAGCAATAAAAACAGTGCTGGAATGAACTCATTCCCGCATTGTTTCTAGTTATATTTTTCGTTTTGTGGTAGTCATCACGGACATTCGATCCTATCAAATTTCAACACACGTCAATTATTGTCAATATAAGATAATCTGGATAGGGTGAAATAATTGTTGAGAGGAAAGGTTTTATATTCATCAAAAAATAAGGTACTAGAGATTTCATTCTTGATAATTTTGAATCATTCATGATATTAGGAAACTGATAAACCTGGATCTCCATGCTCTACGTACAATTCAAATTCCGCGATCTGACAACTTTCGTTACAGTCACACTAACTGCCAAGATTCAATACAAAAGTCACTAGGATGTATAATCCAAATTTTTCATTAAATTTCAACAGTATTTTACAAAACTTGCCTGAAATAGAGAAAATATCGTCTAATACTCCTTGCAGAAGGCAATTCCAACACTCATGCGTACGAAAACTCGCTCCTTCGCCGCTCGTTTTCGAATTTCGCATTCGTGTTTGAATATCAGCCCATTCGTGTTTGAATATCAGCCCATTTTGCCACAGGTTTTAGAATAAACTATTCTTGGAGTGCTGGAATTTTAACAATATAATGGGATAATATACTTAAAAACTAATTTTATTCCATCAAACTCAATATCGACTACGACTTCTACAACCAGAGATAAGAAAATTAGCACATGACCATTGACTGGTTTATTACAGAGAGGTAATACGGAAAACTAATCAAACAATACATAGATGGCGCTACGTCAACATTTTAATATGGACCAAGACTATAGACCATAGATCATCAAGACGCATCCATTAATCTATAATCTTTTACATACAGAAAGTAACATATCTCAGAAAAACTTAATTAATCTTAACTCTATTCTGCTTTTAAAAATATTTGGTTTTATCTAAATTTTAAGATACTATGTCTTAATTTTTCTTACTTAAAATTTGTATGCTTCAGTATAACGAATACTTATCTCCAGATCACTCAGGTATCAAAATCGCTTATGTAAGTACACAGAGTGGGTCGATAAGATCTCTAACTTATTCATTTCAAATATTTTCGGTATATGATGGGTCTTTCCAATTTAATCATGGAAAGGTACACGCTTCAACAACGTTTACAAATAATCCAAATTTATTATGAAAATTCGTGATCTGTTACTCTAACTTCATGATGTTACAGAGTCAGTGAGACAAAGAAATGCAAAAAGTGAAGAGAATATTGCTGCCATACGTGAAAGTGTTCGTGAAGACCAAAATCTATCGATTTCTCGTCGTCCACAAGAACTAGGCATCTCCCAGACGTCTTTTTGGCGTATTTTACCAAAAGACCTTAGTTTACATCCATGCAAAATTGTTTTAGCTCAAGAACTCAAATCCACTGGTCAGCTAAAGCGTGTATGCAGTAATTGGTGCATAAAAAAAATCGGAAATGATGCAGATTTTCATGGTGTGGTGATAAACCTGAAGAATATGAAGAACTGCCATTACATCCTGATAAACTTACTGTCAGGTGCGGATTCTATGCTGGCGGAGTCATTGGACCTTATTTCTTTTTTAACGAAGCTCATAAGGTGGTAACTGTCAATGGAAATCGTGATCGTTCAATGTTTTATGGCCTGAATTGCTTCGTCTTGATTTGCAGAACATGTTTCAACAGGACGGTGCCACTTGTCATACTGCCAATAACACAATGACTTTATTGAAAACAAAATTCTGTGATTCGATTATTTCAAGAAATGGACCGATAAGATATCCGCCTCGTTATTGGGATTTAACTCCATTGGACTTCTTTCTTTGGGGTTACATTAAGTAAATGGTTTAGAGTAATCATCCAGCAACTTTAGACTATTTACAGATCAATATTGAATGAGTAATTGCTAACATACGACCTCATTTGTGTGAGAGAGACATGGAAAATTGGGTTCAACGAGTGCATTCCAGCGTTTCCGTGGTGCCCATTCAAATGATATTTTGTTTCGTAACTAATGGTATCGATTATACTTTATAATGAAATAAAAAATTCAACAGTTTTCAAATAAATAATGTGTTTTATTTACAAAACCAAAGGGGGTGATCTTAATGACAGACCAGTTAGTTATGTCTTCGTAAGACGAATTCCTCAATATCTTTTGGGATCTTAATACTCAAAATGGCGGAAAATTGTTTATGTAAGCCTATGAAAGCAGACCATTAGATTCAATGACCAGATGGATATAATACTGGGTGAAATTCAGACTGTTCCAGAAGAAATATTCTGCGATGTTATCTTGGAGTTAAGGACAGTTTTTGCCGACCTAATAATGTAGCTCTTTTCGAACATTTGTTTTAGTTGTTTTCATGTTTATAACAATAATCACTTCAAATTGGTTTGTTCACATGTTCCGTCAATTTGGCGGGTAACCACATTTTAATTCGTCCTGCAATGATCTAACCATATTCGTGAATAAATAAAGTGTGAGTCATTCGAAACAAAAAAGAATCACGTTTTTTTCGACACTCCCTGTATACTTACGTAAGTGATTTCATATCTGAATGATCTGGAGATATTCAATACTAAAGCATAAATTCCACCTTTGAGTAAAAAACATTTGACTGTTTTTTTGAACCCTCTATATTCGAATATCAACCATCAACCCTTCACTATCTGAATTTTATTTCAATTGAAGACGACGATAATATTCGAATAACATTTTTTCTGTTATTTTCTAGCCGGACACAATTCCCCAAGGATCAGTGGACATGTCCAAAGTTTTAGAAGTCACAGCGGCGGAACAGATAACAGGCCATCCTCATTCTGTCGCCCTCACATCTCCTGACCGGGTTACCTTCATCAAGGCGGCAAGTCGAGAGGATGCTAGATGGTGGGTTGAACTTTTGGCGATGTTTCCACGCAGACACAAGAGGAATGCTACATTTCCAGGTTTGTACAGAATTACTCGAATCATATTCACAGCGTGCCCTCAAAAAATGTTTCCATCTCTACGAGTCGATCTATTGTGACCAGCACAAAACACTAATAATAAGAAATTGAAACTTCTAACTAATCGTAGGCAACACCTAATGCCTTTATGCCCCAACATTGGGTTGCAAGAAATGATCGAATGGCAGGAATTTTGAATTTAGGTATTCAAGCTGCAAGTACTTTTCGCGTATTGTATTCACCTTCAATGTGAATTTACAGCATCTATTATAAAATCTGGTTCTACAAACAGAATTTATGATTGAATGGAATAATTTACATAGCAAACTAATAAATTACAGAAGGGAAAATAAGCAAAATGATGTAACTTAGCATTTTATTTATGCATTCAATGAGGTGAACTGTTATAATTGCCTATAACTAAAAAAAGACACACGGTTAAATATTTATTGATTTTAACCGTCAACAAATATTTCGCGTGGCCGGGCTAGATCGCCTCATCGCTCAGTGTTCTCCAAAGAGGAAAGCGTGATTCAAGGGCAGACACAAACCCAGGGTTTCATGGTTATTACCAATCATCAATATGACTTAGCCAACACTGAATGACACCGAAAGCGTTCTAGGAAACTTAAATCCATCGGACGAGAACTGGTAGGGAAAGAATCCCACTAACGGCACCTATAGAAATCCTTACGAACTACGACCCTCTGCGATGAAGAAACCTTAATTATTAAGGTAGATGGCATTGTTATCCCTGACCCTCTTACGGCAAAAGAAAGAACGTCGCTGAACATCGCTCAAGGTTTCTTCATGTAAGTGATGCAGATTTAACTCTACAGCTATTCAAGAGATAATACGGAAAAATATATAAATACACCTTCATAGGGAAAGACTATTTAATTCTAAATTGGACATATAAACCACTGTCTAGGTGTGGGGACAATATATAAAATCGTTGATTATGTTACGTCTCATGACGTCACATTTTGTGAAACGGAGATTTGTTTTTCTCAACAAAGGAGCTCGCTTGTAAAATGTGAATATTTGTCTATTGGGTTAACTGGGTTTTAGTTTACCATGTGTGGTCTCACCCTTGAAAATAATACTTTTACGAAAAGATAACTGCGAGTAGAATTCCTTAATAAGCTTCGACCGTTTTCGAGCGATTTATTGCCTATTTCCTGTAAAATAATGCTAAAATGCATTATTTTACTGAAGTGGTAAGAAAACTTATTAAGTTTCTAACACATGCCCAGTGCTGGTATTCTTTATGTCTAGACGCTATGGCCCTAATGTGTGAAGGTTATCTATCAGCTGGTCCTTAAAGTTAAGTATGCCCCTTTACTCATTCCCCTAATAAAACAATCAGGGTGTATAATTCTGGTCCTTCGAAATAACATTATATCCTGATCATGACTCATGACTGAACATTTGATCATTCGAACCATAGCATCCGGATAAAACAAATCAGGATCCAACAGATTATTTTTAGCATATTTATTATATGGTTCAAAATTCTCATTCGAGTGGCGAAATAATGCCGTTAACCTCACACGTCCATCACGACGTAATTTCGGGCCGCCCAACGTAAAAAACTGTGCATTCTGTAACACCAGACAGTGAACGAAACGACGAAAGTCATAATCGAAACCTTTATTTATGCGAATATTATACACATTCATTGCAATAATTTTTTGTTAAACAATGCACGTCCGTGGCGTGAATATCGATATTCGTTATTGAACTCGTCACATTCCGTCAATCGACCTGTCAACCCGGCCATCGAAAAAGCATGGGTGTATCTGGACTGCCGTAGTCAGGTCGTAATTGCTCGGGTTTGACGTCGAAACAAATTGGATCTGAAAGTGAAACGATTTGTTTCACGTGGGAGGGAGCAACTCCCAAAAATTGGTTTAAGCACTGACGTGTCAGAAGCTTTTGCGCGTATGTTCTCTTATCCATTCTCCTTTATTGGACACTCTTAATCGAATTTACCATGGTGAATTCTATAGTCTGTTCTCCTGTATTGGACACTCTTAATCGAATTTACCATGGTAAATTCGATTAAGAGGGTCCAATAAAGGAGAACGGTCAAGAGAACATACGCGCAAAAGCTTCTGACTTCACTTCAGTGCTTGAACCAATTTTTTTTTCAATGATTTTTTAAAAATTTTCTATTGCTACTATCCTCACGAAAATTTGCAATAATTTTCGCGTTGGCATTCTTCAACTAATAACTATATTTGAATTGGATCGGATTTGTATTTTTTGAGTTATTGAGGAAATAACAACCAAATTTCAGATTGATATAACGCCAAAACCATTTGGCCGATTATGCTAGTTAACGAACTTAAATGTCGTATTCAGATGCGTAATCTACCCTGAAAGCTGCATGTCGCTATTTCTTTCCGTTCTCGAGGAATCATGAGATACATAATATTTTTTCGTAATTTTCTAAAAATTTTCTAGTGCTACGGTCCCCACAAAATTTCACAAACGTCTTTATGTCGATATTCTACAACCATTTACCAAGCTTCAATTCGATCGAGTCTATATTTTTTGAGTTATCCAGGAAATAATATTCCAGATGGATATAACTCTGAAACCGTTGGGCCGATTAAGGCCAACAGCAAATTTAACTCTTCCATTCAGATGTGCAACCTATCCTGAAAATTGGGAGTCCCTATCTCCTTTCGTTCAAGAGTTGTCGGACAACGCTCACCCATCCAGCTACTGCACTCACACAAGGCCGCTCGGATCTCCAATATAGATCCCATCATGTTCAAACTTGGTAGTAGAGTTAGGTTCTGAAGGCTCTCGCAAAATTTCAGCGATATCGGACGAATAGTTTCTGATATATAGAATTTTTTTCAATAATTTCCTATGATTTTTCGAAAATTTTCTAGTTATATGATCCTCACAAAATTTTGAAAGAATTTTCACGTTGCCAGTCTACAACTAATAACCATGCTTGAATTGGATCGGTTATGTATTTTTCGAGTTATTGAGGAAAAAAATTCAGATGGGTATAACTCCAAAACTGTTTTGCCGATTATGCCTATAAACGAACTCATATGGCGCATTAAGATTCTCAACCTTACCTGAAGATTTCAAGTCGCTATCTCTTTCCGTTCTTAGGTTATCGTGACGTAAATAATATTTTTTAATATTTTTTTTTTTTTTCTAGCAATACGATGTTCACAAAATTTCGCAAACGTTCTTAGGTTTGTATTTTACAACTACTCACCAAGTTTCAATTCGATCGGATTAGTATTGGTTGAAGACAAAATTATTACTCGGAAACCGTTGGCCGATTATGCCCATTAACGAACTTGTCCGCCCTATTGAGATGCGGCACCTACCCTGAAAATTTCAAGTCGCTATCTCTTTCCGTTCTCAAGTTATCGTGTTAAGGGCCGGCCAGCCGGACAGAATAAAATTTGACCTCTAATTCTTGATCAGGGAGTCGAACTCAATCGTTTGAGATCATTTTCGGCGAAAAATTCGGAAATTACAGACATTTGGTCAAAATGGTAACGCGATGTTCCCCAGAACATACGCGCAGAAATGATTTCTAGGAGTATATTATTTACTGAATGTTATAAATATTTATCTTTGATGAGAGGTGACAGCGGATATAGCAGGTAGATGGTGGGAGTTTGTCTAGATATTACTTCATCTCAGCATCTCTGCATTTGATCAGAAGATTTATGCATTTTTAATTGTTATGAAGGATTTGTCAAGGTGACTGATTTGAAACAAAAACCTACGGGCTGAATAGACTTTACATATCCATATTATTAAATGTTCATATATTCAAGAAGGTGGATCGTTCTGATATAAGGTTATTCAGGAAATAATGAATATAGATAAGAAAACAAGCAAGGAAACAATTAAAATTGCTAAAAGTCAATTTGTTTTGATGCGTTTGAAATACAGTTTTGTTTTCCGGGAATCTCATCGTAATTGTTTCCTCGACCTATAAGATCTTTCATCTGATTAGGTGTCATTGATATTCTTCATTAGTCAATTTAGACAATTTTGCTTCTATATACAGGACGAGTATTTAATTTGTGCATTAATTTTAACCGTAGATTCCTTTCATCAAGCAAATCATTTTATGCGCGTATATTCTGGGAACATTTCTTTATCGTTTTGCCCAAATGTCAGTAATTTTCGAATTTTTTGCCGAAAATGGTCTTAAACGATTGGTTTCGGCTCCCTGATGACGAATTCGAGGTCAAATTTGATTCTGTCCGTCCAGCCGTTACCACGATAACTTGAGGAGGGGAAGACACCATCGACAAGAAATTTTCAGGGTATAGAGGGACGCGTCCCAATACGACGGACAAGTTCGTTAATGGGAATAATCGACCCAATGGTTTCTGAGCGATAATTTTGTTTTCAACCAATACAAATCCGATCACATTGAAACTTGGTGAGTAGTTGTAGATTACAAACCTAAGGACGTTTGTGGAAAATTAATGAAAAATATTATTTATGTTACGGTAACCTGAGAACGGAAAGAGATAGGGACTTGAAATTTTCAGGTTAAGCTGTGCATCCGAATGCGACATTTCAGTTCGTTCATAGATATAATCGGCCCGACTGTTTTGGAGTTTTACCCACCTGAAATTTGGTTGTTATTTCCTCAATAACTCGAAAAATATAAAACCGATTCAATTCAAATATGGTGATGTAGAATGCCAACGCGAAAATTCTTGTGAAACTTCGTGAAGCCCGTATCACTAGATTTTTTTTTAAATAATTGAAAATCATTGAAAAAATGTCCATTAATCAGAAACTATTCGTCCGACATCGCTGAAATTTTGCGAGAGCCTTCAGAACCTAGCAGCCTTGTGTGAGCTGGATGGTTGGCGGTTGCCTCGATAACTTTTGAAAGAAAGGAGATAGGGACTTGCAGTTTTCAGGGTAGGTTGCGCATCCGAATGGAAGAGTTAAGTTCGTTTTTGGGCATAATCAGTCCAACGGTTTCGGAGTTATACCTACCTGGAATATTATATCCTCGATAACTCAAAAAATATAGACTCAATCGAATTGAAGCTTGGTAACTATTTGCAAAATATCGACATAAAGACGTGTGTAAATTTTGTGAGAACCGTATCCCTAGAAAATTTTTCAAAAATTACGAAAAAAATAATTGGTATCCGATACAGGAGAATGGACAATAGAACATACAGGCAAAAGCTCCTGACTTCACATCAGTGCTTAAACCATTTTTTTTTCATTTATCATTTTTCCAGATTCGGCTCAGGTAGAAATGTGCTAATAGAATACTATCCTGCATTGCACCGATCTACATAGAACAACAAAAAAAAACTCATCTTATACTTGAAATTCAATGAAATTGATTGAGGAAACATATTTATTCACTCAGTTCTTATAATGCAGCATTAAATAATATCCCACTAATGAAATAATGAACTTCAACTTATCTTCTGAATATCCACGTCAAAGGTACATATGAAGAACTGATTTTTTCCTGCAATTTCAACAGCATGTATCTTTTGTCTGCATGAGCCGGATCTGGAAAAAAAATATTTATTTTATGACAGGAATCTATGGTTAATGTTAATGCACAACTCAGTGACTCACCCTGGACACAGCGGATTTTCTCAATTCGTAGAAGCTTCTGAGGAGTTCCCTTGGAAAGACCTAGGAAGTCATTATTATGTCATTAGCAAGCGTGCCAAAGCAGATTGAAAAAAGTTAAAAGTTAAAAAGCCCTGACGTGAGGTCAGTCTGTGATGACATGATAATGATTATATACTATACTGACCCTCCTAGGCCTGGCCCAAGGAGACCCTTCAGAAGCTCCTAGGAGCTTGTGCGAGTTAGGAAAATCAGTTGTGTTCTGTGTAGGGCTTGTTACTGTGCTCTTACGCCACATTAAACACAGCACTGTTAATATTTGACCCAACAGTGAATGGTGGCCACTACCTTCTGACTAGAAAATTTCTTTCCCAGCCACGAGATTGAACTCGGGACCTCCGGTTCTGATACAAACGCTCTATCAACTGAGCTAGAAGCTCTCATTTACTAAAACTTGTATCTTTTGTTGTTTGTGGTTGTCATTGAACTACTGATTTTGATCTCAGGTGGAAGAGCTTCCCCCAGCTTACCCCAACTTGGCAGGAGCGCATCCCCTCAACCTCCAAGACCTAGATTTCTTTCTTGCACAACTTCTGGACCTAGCCCTAGAACGAATTTCGAGACTCCACCTCTGAAGGAAGAGAGGGAATCTCCGCCAAAAGACGATCAAAGACCGAAGTGGATTCCGGAACCAACAAAGAATCTCCCAATCGATGTCATACCCCCACCAAAAAGAAGTGGTGAGTATTCCGTTCCTTTCTACTAAACAGGTCCTAAAATTTAATGCTTGTGGCTTTTACTTGATGCAAATCCATATTAACTCAATGAAAAATTATATACGATTTACACTTATTTATTCAATATTGTGACACGTTTCGTCGACACAGCGACTTCATCAGACTACATCATACTAAATTCTTTAAGAAGAATTTAGTTTAAGACCATTTTCAGCCAAAAATTCTAAAATTACAGACATTTATTGGGCAAATTGATAAGCACTCTGTTCCGAGGAACAAGAGCGCCAATAAGTTCTAAAATAGACTATTCGGCATTATGAAAAATTATGGCATAAATAGATAATTAAATGCATTCCTCTATCTTCTTTTGTTATTTTTTTTCTTTATAGTGAAGTTCTTTCATTTTGGTTTGATTGTTTTTCTAGCAAGTGCGCAGAGTGCCTTTTCCGCTCCGCGTCGTTCGTCTGTATTTGCGCACTTGTTAGGAAAATATCTTTTTTCGAAAGGTATCGTGCTTACGATTGGTTGGTCAGAAATTATTGAATTTGTCTATGTGCTACGTCATTTTTCGCTATCTAAATTGTACATAATACAATCTTTATAATACTGCCGTAATCACCACAAACATCATCCAAACTAAATGTATTATAAATGAGCTTAACGTTTTAATTACTGATCATCCACAACTAGAATCGAAACGCCAATTAGCAAATCTAGTTTCATGATCCAAATCATCCGAACCACGAAAAATAGAACGTATATTCCCGCCCCCTATCCGAAATCACCGTAATTACGGATTTGAAGTGGTCTCGCATGACTTGCACCGCTTCAGAGCCGCTAAGAGTACCCATCATCAGCATCCATCAACTTATTCAGTTAGCTACGTGAAAACGTTTAAGAATTTAACAGTTTCGTGTTTTATTAACATTCAGAATCACCAGTAAATCCCATCGAAAAGGCGGTCATTGACGAAAAAAATATTACCTAACCTTAAACGATGACCTTCAAGGTCAACAATTTCGAACTCGAAGACATTAGTGGAGAAGAATCGGAGAATTGTTGTATGCATCGGGCTCGCTGTAGTACCGTTAAATATTTGGAGAGATAAACAGTTAAATTAATACCACACGATATATTCAAAAGGTACAGGTTGAAGAAGCTATAAAGCCAACAGGACTCTAGATGCCCGTCTAATTACTAGTCTAGAGGCGAGAAAAAAAATGCCTTAACGTAAATAATGTTACCGACAAATTTCGACGTGAGGCGAAGGCTGTTTCGTATTATTTATGAGTCAAAATGTCAGGATTCTAGTCTTTTTTGTAGGCGATCATTGAGAATTTCATGTATATGCTTGTGACTAGTATTCGTGATGGTTTAGACTTCAACCCTGGCATCAAACGACTTTTTACTGATTATAAAATGAAATTATACTAGGCTGCTCGTTATCTCCTAAAACTTGATTTAAGATTGATGAATACCACTTCCTCTCTCAAACGAATCGAAAAAATTTCATATCAGAAAAAAATTGTAGGAAATTAATCAACCCAAAAATTAATATTCAGTTGAGAACCGAAACTAATTTAATATTTCACTTTAAAATGGCGAACACCTTTGATTGACCTCTATGTCCGTTCATCACACGTAATTACTTGAATACCTGAAACGGGAATATGCCCGAAATTTTATATAGAAGATTTATTTCCTCAGCGAAATCTTCATCATTAAAAAAACGTGGTTCAACCATTTCTTCTTAATTTTTTTCTGTAATTCGAAAGTTTCTTCCTGGTTCGTTCGAATTTGGAATAAATTGATAAAAAATAATGTGCTAATAATTCCACTTTCAGGTATAGTTTTGTTATGAAGAAGGATATCTTGTTCCAGAAGTAGTGCAAGATTCAACATATTTCTTATTGGGAAGTGAAATGATTTTCGTTAAGTGTCTGACGAAGGAGTCCGAAACGTTACGATATAATTGTTTCATCTTTGATGTTGTTTCGTTAGTGTTTGTTAGGCAACATTGTTCAATTGATTGCTTCTGAAAAATATCTTGTGTTTCTTACGCAGAAACACATCACAAAATAATTAATGTTTATTTTATAGATATTTTTCAGAGTTTGGGATAGAAAATCAAGAAAGAAACCATTTAATCTAGAAGTCTTCTTGCTTGATTAAATTGTTCCTGAGAATGTATCATGAATATCTATTTGTTCAAGTTGCAATTCAAATATCGGGAATAATAATTGAAAATTAGAGTTGTATACACTTGCAAGAGTCTCATATTCCATAAAATGATCACTCGTTTCTGAAATATTCATGAATATTTCCCCTAACAAGAACAATTTTGATCAGTTTGATATTTCCGTGCCGCAAAATATTTTTTCCGCTAGATGCGGAAAAGTATTACTTTGGCAACCCAAACGCGTGCGGAAAAGTACTATTTTGCGCACGCTCCTAGAAAAAAGTTTTCTTTATATTCGATTCCTATATCTCAACCCTATGAAGGGTTGATATCTAACGTGCAAGTCTATCTACCCTAAATAGTTATACCTCCACATCCTACAACTGCAGAATTCTTAACCATGTTAAGTGTATTATGTGTGAGTGTACGATGCTATATTTAAATTTTAAGTCTTATATTCACAACAACTCAGTAGATGATTCACCTACCTCGCAGTATTCACAATGAATTAATATTCGCAATTGTTCCAAGAGAAGAGACAAGTCTGAAACGCTATTTTTAGTTAATTATCGATCATAACTATACACCAAAATGTACTTAACCTCTTTGTGAAATTATTTATCTGCTCTCTCATCACCTGATTGATTTCGTTTTGGATTATAGATGCCGAATGTCAACATCAATTTTAAGATGTAATAGTACATCTCCTCAGGAATTTGAATCACAGGAAACGTTCACCTCATTGGCTTCTTAATAGCGTGGTCTCCTGTATTACGTCATTTGAATAGCGCAGTACCGTTTGTTAATTAAATGTCCCTCATTGTCACCTCTACCATATAGTAGTATTTCTAACTGTGATATTGACTAAGACAAGGTTATTACTTCCCGATAACTCAGACTTACTCAAAGTTTCGAAACAGCTCTTGACTTCTTCGAACTGACCACTTCCAATAAATCTCTATAAATATGATAATTTGATGATTATTGCGACGAATTCATATTTATGGGTACAATCATAAATGGGCTATTGGGTATTTCAGGAGGATATGTACATACTTAAGGCGGGTTTATACAGCAAATAAAATAAGGAACAAATTAAAAAAAAATCAAAATTGGGGGCTACATGATTGGTTTATACAGATGACAAATTAAGAAATAAGAATGAGCCAATCAAATCGTAATCTTTTTGCGCGTATGTTCTAAGGAACATCGCGTAATCATTTTGCCCAAATGTAATTTTCGAATTGTTCGCCGAAAATTGTCTCAAACGATTGGGTTCGACTCCCTGATCAAGAATTCGATGTCAAATTTCATTCTGTCCGGCCGGTAGGCCGGAACTCGATCGAATGGAAACTTGGTAAATAGTAGTAGAATATCGACAAGAAAGAGTGTGTAAAATTTTTGGAGAACCGTACACCTAGAACATTTTTCAAAATTATGAAAAAAAAAAATTTGTGTGAAGCGTACCCCTGAAAAATTTTTCAAAATTACGAAGAAAGAAATTGATTCAAGCTCTGACGTGAAGTCAGGAGCTTTTACGCGTATGTTCTATTGTCTATTCGCCTGTATTAGACAGTCTTAATCGAATTTACCATGGTGAATTCACCTGTATTGGACAATCTTAATCGAATTGTATATAACAGTATATTCTTGAATCTGAACTCATCGTTTGAGACCATTCTCGGACAAAAAGTTCTGTATGGACTCTTGTTTTTACTGTCGGAGCTATATTTTGGAAATATTGGGAATTTTCATTTTTTTCCTGGAGCTAAGTAGCCTTGGGCGAATTCAGTATCTGGATGGGTGACCTCTCTGGCAATACTTTTGAACACGCGCTATTAAGCCTCTGGCCACAATGCTTTTCCATCTTGTTAAGAATGTTTTATTTATTCATATCAGCAAGAGATTTAGCGATAAAGTTGCTGACGTCATATAAGTGCTTTTAAAAATTTCTTTGGTACAATTTGATGACCAAATGGTAAATTCGAATTACATATTCGAATTTACCATAGTAAATTCGAATTAAGTGTCCAATACAGGAGAATGGCCAACATAATTTACCATGGTAAATTCGATTAAAGGTGTCCAATACAGGAGAATGGACAATAGAACATACGCGCAAATGCTCCTGACTTCACGTCAGTGCTTTTTGTTTTGTATTTTTTTTTTAATTTTCTAGGGTTACTGTTCTTACAAAAATTTTTTTTCGTCATTTTTTTCAAATTTTCTAAGGGCACGGTTCTTAAAAAAAATTAAACACGTCTTTATGTTGATTTTCTACTAATAGTTACCAAGCTTCAATTCGATCGAAACTTTATTTTTCGAGTTATCGAGGAAATAATATTCCAGGTGGGTATAACTCCAAAACCGTTAAACCGATTAAGCCCAAAAACGAACTTAATTCTCCCATTCGGATACGCAACCTATCCTGAATATTGCAAGTCCCTTTCTCCTTTTGTTCGAAAGTTATCGAGGCAACGGCCACCCATCTACTGAACTCACACAAGGATACTAAATCTCCAACAATAATTAACCGATCGTGTTAAAACTTAAAACTTGGCAGTAGAGTTGGGTTCTAAAGGCTCTTGCGAAATTTCAGCAATTTCAGACGAATAGATACCGATATATAGATTTTTTTTTTTAATTTTCAATGATTTCTTAAAATTTTTCTAAAAATACTATCCTCACGAAATTTTGCAAGAATTTTTGCGCTGGCATTCTACAACTAATAACCATGTTTCAATTCAATCGGTTTAGTATTTTTCGAGTTAATGAGGAGAAAAAAACAACCAAATTTCAGAAGGCTATAACTCTAAAACCGTTTGGCCGATTATGCTTATAAACAAACTCAAATGTCGTGTTCAGATGCACATCCTAACCTGAAAACTTCAAGCCGCTATCTCTTTCCGTTTTCAAGTTATCGTGACAACAAAAATATTTTTTAATAATTTTTTAAGAACTTTCTAGCCGAACGATTCGCACAAAATTTCACAAAAGTGCTTTGGTTCATATTCTAGAACTACTCACCAAATTTCAATTCGATCGGATTTATATTGGTTGAAAACAAAATTATTACTCGGAAACCATTAGGCTGATTATGCCCATTAACGAACTAGTCCGTCGTATTGGGATGCGCCACCTACCCTGAAAATTTCAAGTCGCTAGCTCTTTCCGTTCTCAAGTTATCGTGGCAATGGCCGGACGGCCGGCCGAACAGAATGAAATTTGACCTCGAATTCTTCATTGGGGAGTCGAACCAAATCGTTTGAGACCATTTTCGTGAAAAAATTCGAAAGTTACAGACATTTGGGCAAAATGATAACGCGATGTTCCCCAGAACATACGCGCATAAATTAGGAGGATAGCAATATGACTTGAATAGCAATGTTTATAACAACACGCAAACAGAATAGGTCTGATTATCATCTTATAAAGATGATAGAACAACCAGATGAGGCCAATTCATCACCAGTTGCACCATATACGGATGGTTGCTGGATAAATGCACATGCCAGGCGTCATCCTTTTGCACCTTCGGGAAGTGTAGTACAGAGGCAGATTTGTTTATGTCGCAACCAGATTTGTTGTTTACCAAAGGGAAGCCGTTTTGTATACAATACTTATTGAAATAACTTCCCCATTCCTGACTACCGTTTTAACTCTCCTTTCTGGAAACATGTGCATGTTAATCGAGCTAGATGCTCGAGTAAACTTAGCGTCCGTGAACGTGCGGTGATATTCTTTCGAAACGATGCAGAAAAATCAACATTCTTCAATTCAATCGCTAAAAGGAATTCAATTGGATGTTTCATTACAACCTCAAGGAAGTGATGATTTTTTGAAATCGACAATTCTTTGTTCCGTTACTCAATAAACTTACGCGGTTATATTATAGTTGTGCTCGTGACGAGTGTATTTTAGTGAGTTTATATTTCTTTATGATACCGTAATAAAAATATGCTGCAAGTTTCTAACAAAGGTTTAATATTTCCTTTTCAAAGTATACCGATTACCTCTATTCGAGATAATAAACTGTTTCGTTTTGACTCATAGGGAAAACGGTTTTTGCGTGCATATTCTGGGGAACAGGTTGTTATCATTCCGCCGAAAATGGCCTCAAATGATTGGGTTCCACTTACTGATGAATAATTCGAGGTCAAATTCTATTCTGTCCGGCCGGTCGTTGTCACGATAACTGTTGAATACAAAAAGATAGCGAATTAAAATCTCACGATAACTTGAGAATGGAAAGAGATAGCGACTTGCAATTTTCAGCATTAGTTGCGCATCCGAATGCAACATTTGAGGTCGTTAATAGGCATAATGGGCCAAACAGTTTTGGACTTATACCCATTTGAAGTTTTGTTGTTATTTCCTCCATAATTTAAAAATTGGTTCAAGCACTGATGTGAAGTCAGGAGCTTTTGTGCTTATGTTCTATTGTCCATTCTCGTGTATTGGACACTCTTAATCGAATTTACCTGGTGAATTATATTGACTGTTCTCCTGTATTAGACAGCCTTAATCTAATTTACCATGGTAAATTCGAGTAAGAGTGTCCAGTACAGGAGAACGAACAATAGAATTCACCATAGTAAATTCGATTAAGAGTGTTCAATACAGGAGAACAGACAATAGAACATACGCGCAAAAGCTCCTGACTTCACGTCAGTGCTTGAACCAATTTTTTTTTCGTCATTTTTTTCAAATTTTCTAGGGGTACGGTTCTTACAAAATTTTAAACACCACTTTATGTTGATTTTCTACTACTAGTTACCAAGCTTCAAATCGATCGAATCTTTATTTTTTGAGTTATTGAGGAAATAATATTCCAGGTGTGTATAACTCGGAAACCGATTATGCCCAAAAACGAACTTAACTCTCCCATTCGGATAAGGAACCTACCCTGAAAATTTCAAGTCCCTATCTCCTTTCGTTCGAAAGTTATCGAGCCAACGGTCACCCATCTACTGAACTCACACAAGGCTGCTCGAATCTCCTACAATATTTAACCGATCGTTTTAAAACTTAAAACTTGGCAGTTGAGTTAGGTTCTAAAGGCTCTTGCAAATTTTCTGCAATTTCCGATGAATAGTTACTGATATATAGATTTTGTTTTTAATTTTCAATGATTTATTAAACATTTTCTACAAATACTATGCTCACGAAATTTTGCAAGAATTTTCGAGTTGGCCTTCTACAACTAATAACCATGTTTGAATTCAATCCGTTTTGTATTTTTCGAGTTAATGAGGAAAAAAACAACCAAACTTCAGATGGCTATAACTCTAAAACCGTTTGGCATATTATGCTTATAAACAAACTCAAGTGTCACATTCAGATGCACAACCTAACCTGAAAACTTCAAGCCTCTATCTCTTTCCGTTCTCAGGTTATCGTGACAACAAAAATATTTTTCAATATATTTTTAATAATTTTCTAGTGATACGATTCTCACAAAATTTCACAAACGTGCTAAGGTTTATATTCTACAACTATTCACCAAGTTTCAATTCGATCGGATTCATATGGGTTGAAAACAAAATTATTACTCGGAAATCATTGGGCCGATTATCCCCATTAACGAACTTATCCGTCGTATTGGGATACGCCACCTACCCTGAAAATTTCAAGTCGCTAGCTCTTTCCGTTCTCAAGTTATCGTGGCAACAGCCGGACGGCCGGCCGGACTGAATTAAATTTGACCTCGAAACCAAATCGTTTGAGAACATTTTCGTCAAAAAATTCGAAAGTTACAGACATTTGGGCAAAATGATAACGCAATGTTCCCCAGAACATACGCGCAAAAATACGACTCCGATCCAATTCGCACATGGTAATTAGTTGCAGAATGCCGCCGCGAACATTTTGACGAAATGTCGTGAGGATCGTATCACTAGAACATTTTTGAAAAATCATTGAAAAAAATTGATTCTCAGAAACTATCCGTCCGATATCGCTATAATTTCGCTAGAGCCTTCAAAACCTAATTTTACAGCTAATTTCTAAATTTGAACACGATTGGATCCATATTCTTGGTGATATTGAAAATATATTGGAAGCTGGGCAGCCTTGTACGAGCTCAGTAGCTGGATGGGTGAACGTTGCTACGATAGCTTTCGAACATAAAGAGATAGTAACTTGCAATTTTCAGTGTAAGCTGCACATCAAAATGCGACAGTTGAGTTCGTTAATGGACATAATCGGCCAAACGATTTCGGAGTTATACTCTGAAATTTTATTGTTATTTCTTCAATAACACTAAAAATACAAATCCAATCCAATTTTAACTTTGCAGATACTTGTAGAATACTGACTAATATTTGCAAAATTTCGGGAGAATCGTATCACTAGAAAAAAACCAATAAAAATTTCAAAAACAAAATTGATATTTCAGAAAATATTTGTCAGATTCCGCTGAAATTCCGCACAGAGACCTTGAAGTAAAATTTTATTTGCCTAATATTTTCGATAACACAGATCCGATAGAATTGAAATCCCGTACTCGTTCATGCAGTATTTCTTGGGGGTGTGTGAGGCGTGAATAGTCAAGAGAACAAGCGCACAAAAACTCCTGGCTTTATCTCAGTGCTTTTTAAGTATTTTTGTAACTTCTGACGTCGCAGATTCATTTTTGAGTTTCGAAAGAAAATGCGCGCAAAAGCTCAAGATTTCACGTCAGTGGTTTTTAAGAATTTTACTATATGGGTTCTGAAAACACTGAATAATATAACTCTACATAATGTTAAGCACTATGTAGATATTCTTCGCCTAATTTTTTCAATCTCTTAACTTCATTATTAGGGATTGAAAATAACAACCCCATCAGATTTTTCTGTAATATTTTTTTGTGAGAAATATATTTGAAAAATTTGCTTTCTTTATGATTCCCTATTCAATTCTGAACAAAAAATGAAATAACCTAAAATTTTGTGTGTTTGTGACCGTAGAAATTGATTTTCTGTAATCCTCTTTGACAGTTCGATTAACGATTATCGTGTTACTGTGATTTACAATACAAATCGTTTTTTTTTTCATAGAATTCTAATCTTTCTTTCGATAGGTAAATAATTAATAAGTAGAAATTAACAACGGTACTTTTAATTTTATCTCAGCTACAACAATACACAGCAACAATAACAACCTACAATAAAAGAAGTTGAAAATGACCACCTCCGGCTAAAATGGATGGGTCAATTATTTGCCTCCTGAACTTTATATAGGTACAGGGTGTCCCGAAATTAATGTAACAAAATTTTGTTACCGATTCTCGAGACGAAATTAGGAGACCCCTATTTTTATTTTTGTCAGGAGGCCACCTCTTTCGGTGCTACAGCCCACTGAATTTCACCCCTTAAAATAATCTTTTCTTGTTGGCGCTCTGGTTTTCGGAACAGAGTGCTTATCAATTTGCCCAAATGTCTGTAATTTTCGAGTGTTTGGCTGAAAATGGCCTTAAACGATTTGGCTCGACTCACTGATCAAGAATCCGTGGTCAAAATAAATCGATTCTGTCCGGCCGGCCCTCCGTTAACACGGTAACGGTAATTTTCCGAGTAGGTTTGGGAGATAAATATCCCGGTTAAGTTCGTTATTGGGCAAAATCAGCCTGTTGTTTTCGAAGTAACAAATTTCAAATTCAATTTTTTTCAAGATGCAGTCTCATCATAAGAATACATTGATTTTTAATTTTCAACTCTAACATGCTAATACTTTCGGAGATATGATTTTTCAAAATTTCAATAATACATCGTACTTCCATGTTTTCACAGAATGTGAATTCTATCTATCTGTGTTCTATCATTGTTCACTGTTCATACATGTCATCTTATCTACCTATAAAAGATATGTCAAATTTATTTATGTTCTAGAAAACAAAGTATGATTGAATGCAAAATGACCAATTATATATACTACTAGCTGGCCCGGCAGACTTCGTACTGCCCTCCAACTCCAACTCCAACTCCAACTCCAACTCCAACTCCAACTCCAACTCCAACTCCAACTCCAACTCCAACTCCAACTCCAACTCCAACTCCAACTCCAACTCCAACTCCAACTCCAACTCCAACTCCAACTCCAACTCCAACTCCAACTCCAACTCCAACTCCAACTCCAACTCCAACTCCAACTCCAACTCCAACTCCAACTCCAACTCCAACTCCAACTCCAACTCCAACTCCAACTCCAACTCCAACTCCAACTCCAACTCCAACTCCAACTCCAACTCCAACTCCAACTCCAACTCCAACTCCAACTCCAACTCCAACTCCAACTCCAACTCCAACTCCAACTCCAACTCCAACTCCAACTCCAACTCCAACTCCAACTCCAACTCCAACTCCAACTCCAACTCCAACTCAAACTCCAACTCCAACTCCAACTCCAACTCCAACTCCAACTCCAACTCCAACTCCAACTCCAACTCCAACTCCAACTCCAACTCCAACTCCAACTCCAACTCCAACTCCAACTCCAACTCCAACTCCAACTCCAACTCCAACTCCAACTCCAACTCCAACTCCAACTCCAACTCCAACTCCAACTCCAACTCCAACTCCAACTCCAACTCCAACTCCAACTCCAACTCCAACTCCAACTCCAACTCCAACTCCAACTCCAACTCCAACTCCAACTCCAACTCCAACTCCAACTCCAACTCAAACTCCAACTCCAACTCCAACTCCAACTCGAACTCGAACTCGAACTCCAACTCCAACTCCAACTCCAACTCCAACTCCAACTCCAACTCGAACTCCAACTCCAACGTGAACTCCAACTCCAACGTGAACTCCAACTCCAACGTCAATGCAAACCTCAACGCCAACGACAACTCCAACCCTAACGCCAACTCCAATTCAAATTGATCGTAGCACTATCTGTCGGGACAAACTAAAATTAAAATAGAATAATATTGAATGCGATGATAGCGCCATCCGTCGAATCTGATGTAAAACATTCCAAAATCAAAAACTCCTTACAAAAAAAAAACATCTGAATTCACAAAATTATTTATACACACTTCAAAACTCTTTAAAAAATAATTACATTTAATATTTTAATCAGCACATGAATTGAATAACAAATTAATCGTAGCACCATCTGTCGGGACAAACTAAAATTGAATGCGATGATAGCGCCGTCCGCCGGATCTAATAAAAAACATTCCAAAATCAACAACTCCATATAAATAAGAAATTAATTGAAAAAACATTTTCCAGTAGACCAAATTGTAAATCTAAACCATTCTCGAATCTCCACGAACACACACAAAAAATTTCATCAAAATCGGTCTAGTCGAAGTTACACATCGCGTTGCAAATTGGCGGAGGTGCCAGGTATACCATCAAAGAAAGGATAATTATGGTGAGCAATGAAAACTTTGGTTCTCCCCGTCATTTTTAGTAAATCTAAACCATTCTCGAATCTCCACGAACACACACACAAAATTTCATCAAAATCGGTCCAGTCGTTTAGGAGGAGTTCAGTCACATACACACGCACACAAGAAATATATATATTAAGATTATAATTTTTTGGGTGATATACCCATTATGCCCTTGAATAATCCATATGATGATGTAAATACATATTTTGGTAAGTTGATCAAATTTGGTTCAGAATATCTCCAGTGAAAACAAAACTGGAATATTGGCTAAGTTTCAAATTATATTATGTAATATATTTTTCATTAAACGCAAGATTTTTGAGAAAAATCGTATTGAATTCAACTAGTCAATCACATTTTTAAATTTTTCTCAAATATCTAGCTTCATGAAAACATTGCAAGAGACCAGAACCGTTTACAATTGAATGTGCTTTCTAACGTTCCAGCTTCTTCCAGAGTTTATGAGGGGTCTCCTTGGAGAAGACCTTGGAGGATCAGTATAATAATATACAATATACAATAATGTTAAGTGATTCCAAAGATATTGTGCCCAGCAAAAAGTGTCGTAAAGGGGTCCATCGCCAAAATAGGTTCAACTATGAGATTTCGCATATCATAAAACTCCTGTGTACTAAATTCAGTGATTTTCGTATGACCTGATTCCGAGATAGAAAGAAAAGACTATTTTAAGGGATGCAATTCAGGGGGCTGTAACACCGAAAGAGCGGGCCTCCTGACAAAAATCGAAAATAGTGGTCCCCTTATTTTGTCTCGAGAATCTGTCACCAAATTTTGTTGCATCAATTCCGGGACACCTGGATATATACTAACTGACAAAGAAACTGCAACACCCAGAAGTAGCTGTTTAAATTTAAATTTTTTTTTGTAAAACATAGATAGTATAGCAGGGAGTAAATGATTAAAATTTGGAAAAAAAAATCGTGGAGGTTTTTTCATGTGAACATTTTTTGTTACTTACATATTGTAGTCGTTTTTTGCAAATTTTTTAAATTTTACAACAAACCAGCTGTTCGAGGAGATCCAAAGTCGATGTTTAGTTGTTGTTAAAATGCCTAGAGCACGTGTACACGGAATTTATCGCCAGCTAAGTGAATTTGAAAGAGGTCGAATTATTCTTCTACGGGAGACGGGGTTGTCATTTCGAGAAATCGCTAATTGATTTGATAATGCCTAAAATCGAAAAAGAGTAGGCACCGGACGTCGAAGGGGCATAAATGAAGTTCAAGATCGACGTCTAAGACTTATGGCTATTAGAAACCGATTTGCGACAACTCGATCTTTGGCTGATGAGCGGTTAGGAGAACAAGGCCATCCAGTAACTGTCCGAACGGTTTACCGCCGGATAAGGTCTTTTGAACTGCAGAATTATCGACCCCATCTTGTGTTACCTCTGACGGTTGAGCATCGCCGACAACGATTTCAGTGGTGCAGAGAACGTCAACATTGGAATGTGGAATGGCATCAGGTCGTCTTTTCTGATGAATCTCGATTCTGCTTGGGTGCACATTATGGCCAAAGAAGGGTTAGACGACTTCGTGGAGAAAGACGTCCTGTAGACCGGACAGTAGGGGTTATGGTATGAGGTGCTATTGCACATGCAAGTAGGTCACCTTTAGTCTTTATTCGAGGTAACATGACAGCGCTGCGTTACCTTCAAGAAATAGTGGAGCCATAAGTTCTCCCTTACCTTAACCGGCTCGAGAATCCAGTATTTCAGCAAGATAATGCTCGGCCTCATGTTGCCAGAGTTAGTTTAAACTTTTTTGAAGTGACCCATGTGAATCTTTTGCCATGGCCGCCCAGATCCCCCGATCTTTCGCCAATAGAGCATGTTTGAGACATCATGGGTAGAAGGCTTGGAAAATTACCCCAGCACCCCCGGACTTTGGTGACTCTGATACATGAACTACAGGTAGCTTGGAATAGTATCCCTCATGAAGAAAAATACCATCTTATGGCATCCATGCCAAGGTGTGTTGGGGAGTGTATAGATAATCGCGGTGGACAAACACATTATTAACAAATTTATTAAAAAAATTGTAAACCCTTCGTTATTTTTTCTTCAAATTTCAATCATTTACTCCTTGCTATACTGTCTATGTTTTACCAAAAAACAATTAAAATTTAGACAGCTGTTTCTCGGTGTTGCAGTTCCTTTATCAGTCAATATAATAATCATTTCATCTCGAGTGGTATTCGACATGACTCTTTCACGAGAATAAATCACTATAAATGGTTCTTTCGAGTGGAATAGTCAATACAATTTGTACTAACATGTGCCCCTATGACAGTTAATGCTAAGAACAAAGACGAAAACAAGCTCCGAAAGGTCGAAATACTCGCACACATAAATCCAAATTTCCTAGCATGTCCCCCATAGGGTCGAAGCTTTAATGCATGATCACACTTGTGGCCGTGAACACGATATGACAAGGAGCTAGAAAGATAGCGTGGCGAAGGAGGAAGAATGGGCTCTTTGAATCCAGCGGCTGTGGCGCTGAATCGAAGGCTGGCACGATAATTACAAAGGAGATATATTTTTTTGCCTGCGGTCCCACTCGCTGGGGTCCATAATTAGGCTCGGCCTCTACGTTGTGCCTCTTTCCTGGTGAAATATACGGCCGCACGGATAGTGATATGCAACTTTGTTGCGATACTTATCACACCATCATACAATAGTGAATCCGTAAAGGTACGGTCACAATCGCAGATTTATACATTATACTTTTATTCCATGGAAAAGCGTATATGCTCTATTGTTTTGGATAGTTTTCTTATTATTTTATTCTTCATTCCTTTTGAGATATCGCATCTTATCTGTTATTTGTCATTGCTTGTAGTTTATGTCACTTTATTCACCCGATCAACTTCTTAGTTTGTTTTCGAACATTTTTGGCACTTTGGTTCCTCGGAACAGAGTGCTCTTCAATTTGCCCAAATGTATGTAATTTTCGAATTTTTTGATTAAAATGGTCTTAAACGATTTGGTTCGACTGACTGATCAAGAATCAGCCGTCCGTTAACACGATAACTCTCGAACGGAATGAGGTAGACATTTGAAATTTTCAGAGTAGGTATGGGACCTAAATAGCTCGGTTAAGTTCCTTATTGGGCAAAATCGGAGTAACAAAAAAACATTTTTTCTACACAACCAATTTTGACAGTTAGACAGTTGAAATTTTCAGAGTAGGGAGATAAATATATCGGTTAGGTTTGTTATTGGGCAAAATCGGCCAAGTGGTTTCGGAGTAACGAAAAAAATTGTTTATTACATTTTAAATTCAAATTCAAATTTTTTTATAATGCAGTTCCATCCCAAGAATCCATTGATATATCATTCCCAACTCTTACGGTGCGTTTCACAAAGTTTTGACAGCTCTTAATTGCCAAATCATATTGATGTCAATTTTCGTTTCATTTTAGATGCAACCACAGAAATCAATCCAAAATTTAGCTAATCGAAGCTTCGTGAAACCCACCAAGAGAAACCAATACTTTCAGAAATATGATTTGTCATAGTTTGAATAATTACTCGCTAGTAGTTTGACAAGATCGCCAAAACCCCTGTCCACAGAGCTTTCTCACCTTTTGTATATGCTGTCCTTCCCTGATTTGTACATTACTGAAGTATTAACCTTCATATAATTCTGGTGAGTATACTTTGTGTGATGCTCTTTTTATTTTTACAGAATGACGCCATAATTTTATTTTAATGACCACTTTTCTTTGCTACTTTATCAGACGGCTAAATAACACTTACTTACTTTAACCAATAAAAATGAAACTTTCATGGAAGAAAAGCTTTATTCAACCCAAAAAGCAACCGAAATTTAGCGCAAATGTTCAAATTGTTCTCCATCAACCATTTGAAACTGACCAGTATGAGTGTATACACTTTGTAAAAGACAGCTAGCCATAACGTGTAAAACTCTTTTATCTTGAAGTTGTTCAAGAAAGAGAACTATGATCCTTACAAAGTTCAACTGATTCACGCATTAAACGAGGATAATCCAAACTGCCGTTTGCCGTTTTGCGAAGAACTGATGTTACGCTGCGATGAAGACCCAATTTTTTTTTTAATAATATTGAAATTTTCTGGCGAAGACACTTTTTGCCTGAATGGGACATTACATCGTCACAATTGCAGGTATTGGTCAAGAGAAAATCCTCACTGGGCTCAAGACTGTTACAGCCAAAACCGCAAGAAATTGAAGGCGTTTAATAGGGCCATACTTTTTTGACGAAAACCTTACGTTATTTGGAGTTTTTCGGTTTCATTTAGTGTCAGCTCTGACACCTCTGACTCTGAAATGAATTTTGTTCCTTACTTTATCGCTTTATCCACACACTGCATATATTGTTAAGAACTTTGAGCATTTCTGCGAAATGTTAGCAATCTTTTCCACTAGAATTTCATATTCATTTATACTATATATGCAGATTCCTATCTACTCATGTATACATAGAATTTTTCGATGTTCGAAATATCATTTTTCCCAAAGATCATAGAGTGAATGACCATGGTTTAATTCTTGAAAATGTCGAAACTGGCCTTCGGGTTTGGGCAATATTTTCCCAACATATGCAAGATGATCCAAAAATACCGATTACTGTTACGAAAGAGAGTTGGACCGATTGTTTCTTCGGTAAAATACAATCGGTGAGCACGATGAGTGCCCTAGGCAAATCAGTAGATTTCTTTATAAGGCTTGTACGAGCATTTAACTGACGAGTTTATTAGTATTCATGAGAGTTCACTTCTATAAATACTTTGTCTCGAATTCTGCAACCACCAAGAGGAAGACATTATTGGTGAACTAAATATTCTCCGCATATAAGCAATCATGCATATTCAACTGAACTGGGTGTACCAGACCGAGTTATTAAAAATAATTTTGAATAGGGGGTCGTGTTACCATTTTGCGCGAATGTTCTAGTGAATAGCCTGATCTCATTTTGCCCAAATGGCTGTAATTTGTCGAAATTTTTGCCGAAAATGGTCTCAAACGATTAGGTTCGACTCACTGATGAAGAATTCGAGGTCAAATTCGATTCTGTTCGGCCGGCAGTTGCCACTATAACTTTCAAACGGAAAGAGATAGCGACAATTTTCAGGGTAGGTTGCGCATCCGAATGCGACATTTAAGTTTGTTCGTCGTAAGGATCGTATCACTAGAAAAATTTTAAAAATATCTTTGAAAAAAATATGTATCTCAGAAACTATCCGTCCGATATCTCTGAAACTTTGTTAGTGCCTGCAAAATCTAACTTTACAGACAAGTTCCAAATTTGAGCATCTCAGATCTATATTGTTGGAGATCTGATCAGCAACTGAGTGACCGTTGCAACTATAACTTTCAAACGGAAATAGATAGCGACTTGCAATTTTCAGGATAGGTTGCGCATCCGAATGGTACGGTTAAGTTCTTTGTTGGGCATAATCGGTGAAACGGTTTCGGAGTACCATCTTAAATTTTGTTGGTATTTCCTAAATAACTCAAAATATAGGTACTAATCCGAACCAATTCAAACTTGATAATTACCCGTTGAATGCCAACGCGCTAATTTTTGCTAAATTTCGTGAATATCGTATCGTTTAAAGAAAATAACAACATTTTTCTTCGAAAATGTTAGATTTCAGTAACTATTCGTCAGAATTTCTGATATTCCGCTCCTACCTTGGAGCCACCATTTTACAATCGAGTACCGAATTTTAGCTTCTGACTTCACTTCACTGTTTTTTAAGAATTTTTAATATTAGGAGTATTATTTAGATATTCTTATTAGTACAGGAAGCGTGGATGACCGCATTTCAAATGGTTACCATCTCCTTAATATAAGGGTTAGGAGACAAAAATGAAGCGAATTTTGTGGAGCATGCCAAATATCAGGAGAATCGTATAACCAAAAGCTAAAGAAGCATACTTATTTTATACTCCAAATTCAGGTTACCGATTAATAATTTAATAATAATAATTTTAAATTAATAATTAAAATATTATTTTGGTATATGGAAATCATTTTCAAAATTTGTATAATCATGGATACAAGAAACAAAGTAAAGATAAATCAGGAGTACTTCTCAGCTCCCCGATGAAACGACGGAAATCTAAATAACAGTCGACAGGAGCTTTGGCACTCTTTTCAAACTTTGACAAGTATTGGGAATGATATCAATGGATTCTTATGATAGAACTGCATCATAAAAGAAATTGAATTCAAAAAAGTTTACCTAATTTGAATAAAAACCAAGAGTGACAATAATTATTAATCCGAAACCACCCCCATGACTAATTTATCCGAGATATTCATTCCTCAAATCTACTCTGAAAATTATATTATAAAAACTGAAAATTGTCTTGAAAACTTGAAAATATTCCATTTTTTATGTTTTTGTTTTTATTCTGAACCAAATTTGATCAACTTATCATTTTGCATTCAATCATACTTTGTTTTCTAGAACAGGTGTTATTTAATGAGTAACGAATTTTGAATAGAACCAGAAATAAATATAACATGTCTCTTTGATATGACATGTATTAACACAGATCATAAAATTATATAGATACAAATATGGACGTTAATATTCGATTACAGCATTCTGTGAAATCATAGAGTTACGATCTATTATTGAAATTTTGAAAAATTATATCTCTGAAAGTATTAGTTTGCTACGGTGAGAATGATATCAATGGATTCTTATGATGAAACAGCATCTTAAAAAAAAATTGAATTCGAAATTTGTAATTCGTTCGTTACTCCGATTTTGCTTAGTAACGAACTTAACCGAGATATTTATCTCCGAAACCTACTCTGAAAATTTCAACTGCCTAGCTCATTCCGTTCGAGAGTTATCGTGTTACATATTCAGATTAAAAACAGATGTACCTAATTAATATCAGTAATAGTACCTAATCAATTAAAATATCGTGACTGATATTATATAATAATTCATTCGCAAAAAAGGGTTACGCAGAACTGGTTCTGTTTTTCATATACATATTCATTAATTTAATTATGGTATTATTTATGACGATCGAATTATTTTGTTCTGTTTTACTTATTCGTTTGAAACCATTGATCGAAAAAATGAATGAATTAACCTTGAAATTTCTGAATGAAACAACAAATCAGCAATGTTATGCCTCTGATGTATAATCAAAAATTCGAAACGGTACATGCATTGTTAACCGTCACTTCGAGATTTAGTTTTGCATGGGAGGAAGAGGTGGAGTTATACGCACCTACATCTTCTATATAAGAAAAAACGCCGTAAAGTCTACAAAAGGATTTTATAATTTCCTAATAAAATATGCAGTTTCCCTTGATTTGTGTCTATAGGTACAGTGAGCATCAAAAGTATGAAGAATGAATTAATTTTCTCTCCTTTCAGCAATATCGTAAAATGGTTTGTTAGGTCAGAGTAATTTAGTTTTTAGGGAACTTTTAATTAGAGTTGGAGTAAAATCCCCATTTGCCTTCAAGAACTTAGAGGCAAAACAATATATCCCATAAATCGGTTTTGAGAAAATCAAACTGGCATTAATGGCACCCATTCAAGATTAATTTAGTGCACGAACTCAATGCAGATGATTTTGACCGCAGAACAAATAATGGACCTTTGCAATGCAGATGAGGGGTTTCCTGTACGAATTTAATTTAGTGACGAAGCAAAAGTTTATTCAAATAATGGAACTGTCAACAGATAAAACTGTCACAATTTCCTGAAAAAGTGAATGTATGAGCTGAAACTGTTAGGTAGAGAGTTCCTCTTAGTGAAATGGACCAGTATCTCTCCTAGTTTGCTCCTGAACAAATTCCCTGAGCACTTCAATTATATAAAAGCAGCCATCTTATTATTAAGGCTGAATAGTTTAGTGAACTTTTCACGATAACTTGAGAATGGAATGAGATAGCGACTGTAAATTTCAAGGGTATAGGTGGCGCGTCCAAATGCGACAGATAAGTTCGTTAATGGGCATAATCGGCCCAACGGTTGCCGAGTACAAATTTTGTTTTCAACACATACAGATCCGATCAAATTAAAACTTGGTGGAATACCGACATAAAAAGGAATGTGAAATTTTGTGAGTATATTATTAAAAGTAAATTTTATAAAAATTAATAAAAAATATTATTTATGCCACGATAAATTGAGAACGGAAAGAGACTTATTAGTTGTAGAATGCCAACGCGCATATTTTTGCGAAATTTCGTAAGGATCTTTATGATATACAGTTCATCCCATTTGAAAAAACGAACTCTTTATTGTTTTATTATTTCTCGGAAAAGCCTCGGATTTTGAACAACCCTGTATGATAAGAGACGTATTTTATTAAACTTAAATGATACACGAGATATTAGTAATCCATACCCGAAATTTCAGCTCTCTAGGATTCCAAGTACCGAAGTAATGAATGTTTAATTGAAACTACATTTATATTTTGCACAAAAAAAGAAATAAATCAATCAATTACTAGAAAACTGCTAGAGAGAGGGAGGAGGAAGTTGATACTGAAATAATCAGGAGACTGCGGCGAATCGAAAAGCAATAATATACAGGGTGTTCGATTTGAAATATCAAAGTTGTTAGTACTTTTTGATATAAGCGGCAACACCGCAGCGCTGAAAATATTCTAGATCGATGGAGCAATGGTGTCTAGCCAAGGAACCAAATTTTCAGTAAAATCGTGTGTCCCGTTCTCCGTAAAAATCCAGGGTACCATCGACCGTGGCCCACCCTGTATATCGATGGTAAATTCGATTAAGAGTGTCCACTAGAGGTGAATAAAACATTATTAGGTTACAGTAATTTTGTTAATTTTTAAGGTTAAATTTTAATTCTCGATAGACTTCGTGTGATACGTGAATAGACAATAGAACATGCGCGCAAAAGCTCCTGACTGACTTCACGTCAGTGCTTGAACCAAATTTCTTACCAATATTGCTATGCGCAAACAGAAAAGGTCTGATTAACTCAATCAAACATGGCTGCCTTGACCCACCAGCTTTACCGTCCAAAGAAAGTTCGTTAAGGTCGGATATCGACCAATTATTTACTTCAGAAGCCGCTTTCTACGCTGGGATTTTTCCGACTCATAATTCAAGACACTACAGAGGTCATTGATGCCTTATATCAACCCGATGGAGAATTAATTAAATTGAAATAATATTAAATAACGATCAGATTAATCCCTACTTAGAGGTTCGGTACAATGAGGCACGGATGCAAGGAGATACACTCATTTGGAACGAATGCAAGAACAAATAAGGCAGGTGAAGTGAGATTTCTCATGCTCAATAAATAGCCGTTCAGTTTTCTAATCGGATAATTTTCCGTAACAACTTCTAATTTAATTTGATCTGACCACTTTCATATCCAAATGAAACTGTGGGAATGTTTCGTTCTTTTTCCTTTCTCGTCTGTTTATTCCGTGTGCAATTGGGTGATAAGTGCAAGGTGGATGAGCTCCGCAATAACAATTAATTTCATCATTTAATGGGACTATGGACAAGCGTGAATGTTATAATTATGCTGGTATGTATATTAGGAATCAGTGGTACTTGATTATTATAATGAAGTATATTCGGATTAGCTTCATATCTGAATAATAATAATTTATTCAGCCAATATCATATCATATTTCAGTATCATTAACGTTAATGATACTGAAATACTACAAATAACCCAAATGAATCAAAAATTTATATAGAACAGAACAAGTTACAATAAAGTCCAACGGCGGATCAAAGTACCTCCAATAACATATCAACCGAATATAAATATACTGCTCCACAAAAGTTGAGGAAGTTCAGAAATTTTGTGACTGTTTCAAGGTTTCCATTTTTTTTCACCATTTTTTGGGGCTCTAGTTCCTAGGAACTGAGTGCTTATTTAAATATGTGAAATCTAAATGTATTCTATATAAGTTTTACAGATTCAGGAGAAAATTTATTTTTATTATTTGTAGTGTAAAATCAGTTCACTCAAATAATTGAAAAAATGAAGTTTAGTAAAGAATATTGGCTCCTCGGACATCAACCACAGCCTGACAACGCCTTTGCTTACTTTCGATGAGCTTGTTGAAGTTGCCTTGATCAATTTCTCTCCAGAGTTGCGGTAAAAGCCGTCTGTGTTCTTGAAGTGTATGTGGAGGTGGTTGATGAGAATCCAAACTCCTTGTACCTGATCCAAAGCATGTTCAATGGGATTGTGGTCTGGCGACCGAGAGGGCAGGGCCAAATGTGGAATACCATGGATTTCCAGAGCTTCATCGGCAAAAATAAGAAATTTGGTCCTATAGCAGCATAAAACAAAGGAATAATATTGTCAATGACTTACTCTATGTAAATCTGCGCATTCATGGTAGCATAAAGAACCAGTAATTATGTACGTCCATTGACACAAATGGCTCCCCAAACAGTAACTGTACCACCGATCTGCGATTTCTTGGTCCACTCCCAAACACGCCGTCTATCCGAAAACCATCTATATCTCGACTCATCTGTGCACAATACAGACCTCCAATGATCGTTCCAATTCACCTGCTCATTGGACCATTCCAATCGAAGTCGCAAATGATTTTGAGTTTGAGTGGAATTCTTCTCGTCGAGAGTGTGGTGATTAACGTCTCGAAGTCTTCGACGAACTGTTTCAATCGAAACCAAAGCACCGGTAGCGTTCAAAAGGCGCTGTTGCATGATTCAACAAGTACTTAAAGGCCCTCTACGGGTAGACACAGTCAGAAACCGATCTTGAGCAAGAGTGGTAGATCTTGGGCATCCACTTCTCGGTCTTTCAATCATGTTTCCAGTTTCTCGATATCGATGGACGATGCGGGAAACTACGCTTTCACTTGGAAAGAAATTCGATCTCTTTGATTACATACCGCCTCGATCAAACAAATAGCCCTATTGGCTTCATCCGTACTGAATGTACGTCTAGGTATTATTGCAAAACTAATTTTCAGATTTTGAATCAAAATTGATAGTAAGAACGTAAAACAATAACTGATTCAAAGTTCTCAGAAACGCAAACGACAAGAACTTGAAACTGAAGAAATTATCAAATGAGGAGCAAAAAAACCATTCAGATATAAGAGAGTAAACATTTGATTTCTCATAAATGAACATTTGGAGGACAAGAATCGGCAACTTTTGAAACGGTCACAAAATTTCTGAACTTCCTTAACTTTTGTCGAGTAGTATATATTAGCAATCTATTATTGAAAGTGGCAATTCTTCCTTCATATAAATAGGGAGTGTATTGTAGTGTATGTGATCCGTACAGGGTGATTCACTATCTTGGTAACTCCAATTTTTTCGGAAACGGCCGAATATATTTTAATTCTGTAAACGCCTTTTTGTAGAAGTCATCGTTAACTTGAGATGCGTATAGAATTCGGCGAAAAAAATAAGGAACGCTGGCGTCGCGGCGCTGTCAATTTTTTTTTTCCTAGGATCATACCTTTTTGCGCGTATGTTCTGGGGAACATCGCGTTATAGTTTTGCCCAAATGTCTGTAACTTTCGAATTTTTTGACGAAAATGGTCTCAAACGATTAAGTTCGACTCCCCAATGAAGAATTCGAGGTCAAATTTGATTCTGTCCGTCCGGCCGTTGCCACGATAACTTGAGAACGAAAAGAGCTAGTGACTTGAAATTTTCAGGGTAGGTGGCGCATCCCAATACGACGGACAAGTTCGTTAATGGGCATAATCGGCACAGTGGTTTCCGAGTAATAATTTTGTTTTCAACCAATATAAATCCGATCGAATTGAAACTTGGTGGGTAGTTGTAGAATATGAACCTAAGCACGTTAGTGAAATTTTGCGCGAATCGTATGGCTAGAAAATTTTTAAAAAATTATTAAAAAATATTTCTGTTGTCACGATAACTTGAGAACGGAATGAGATAGCGGCTTGAAATTATCAGGTTAGGATGTGCACCAGAACGCGACATTTCAGTTTGTTTATGAGCATAATCAGCCAAACGGTTTTAGAGATATAGCCATCTGAAATTTTCTGAAATTTGGTGGTTTTTTGTTCCTCATTAACTCGAAAAATACTGAACCGATTGAATTCAAACATGGTTATTAGTTGTAGAATGCCAACGCGAAAATGTTTGCGAAATTTGGTGAGGATAGCATTTGTAGAAAATTTTTAATAAATCATTGAAAATAAAAAAAAAAAATTCTATATATCAGTAACTATTCGTTTGAAATTGCTGAAATTTTGCAAGAGCCTTCATAACCTAACTCTACTGCCAAGTTTCAAGTTTAAATACGATCGGTTAAATATTGTTGGAGATTCGAGCATTCTTGTGCGAGTTCAGTAGATGGGTGACCGTTGCCTCGATAACTTTCGAACGAAAGGAGATAGGGACTTGCAATTTTCAGGGTAGGTTGCGTATCCAAAAGGGAGAGTTGAGTTCGATTTTGGGCATAATCGGTCTTACGGTTTCCGAGTTATACCCACCTGGAATATTTCCTTGATAACTCGAAAAATAAATATTCGATCGAATTGAAGCTTGGTAACTAGTAGTAGAAAATCAACATAAAGACGTGTTTGAAATTTTGTAAGAACCGTACCCCTAGAAATTTTGAAAAAAATGACGAAAAAAAAAATTTTAAGAACCGTACCCCTAGAAAATTTCAAAAAAATCACGAAAAAAAAAATTGGTTCAAGCACTGACGCATTCTTCAACACGTGACGAATGAGTGCACATGCTAGAAGATATTTCAGAGTCAAACAGTGATAAAAGTGTGAAAGGCGATTTTAAAAATTTTTGAAAAAAATACCGATATCCAATTTATTCAACGCTGAAGATCTACTTGAGGGAAAAAAGAAATAGTTTTCTCTGAAATTTCCGCAATCCGCGGAAATTCGGATTATAAACAAAGAATTTCCACTCGGAAATAAATACAACACATGACGGCCGGCGATAACAACAACAAGAAGATAAGATAAAATCATGCTACCAGCTGGGAATTCCCAAGAAATCATGATAAGTCAACAAAGCGAAGAAGTACGGGAGATGCAAACACAAAACACTAGCTACTACAGATTGTCATCTACCAGTGATGAAGATTTCCCAGGATTCCCCAACGACCCAAACAATAAAAATACCTGGCAAACTATGAAACGTCCAACAAAGAAAAGAAAGATTAATACCACTAACAATGTGGAAATACCAACAAGCAATAGATTCAGCCAATTAAATGAGGAACATGAAGGAAGAACAAATCATTCACAGGAACAGACGACTAATATCCCAAAACCTCCTCCAATTTTTGTGTACGGAGTGACCAACTATGGTGAAATGATATCCAACCTAAATAGAATACTGCAAATGGAAAATTTCACAACAAAAACTTTAGCGGACAACACCATAAAAGTGAACTGCCGAACTCCGGATGATTATCGCAAAATGATACACCACATGAGAGAAACCAATATAATACATCACACCTACCAGCCAAAAGAAAACAGAGCTTTCCGAGTGGTAATTAAAAATCTTCATTTCTCAACAAACACAGAGGAAATAAAAAGTGAACTCACTCTACAAGGCCACAAAGTGAGAAACATCCACAATGGAAGAAGCAGAGTGACAAAGGAGCCACTTAATCTATTTTTTGTGGACTTAGAACCTTCAGATAACAACAAAGAAATTTACAAAATTCGAGGAATCCAGAATAGAATCGTCCAGATTGAACCCCCAAAAAAAGTCAGCGGCTTACCACAGTGCACAAGATGCCAACAATATGGTCACACCAAAACTTACTGCAACAGGCCCTTTGCGTGTGTAAAATGTGGAGGAGAACATAATACGGAGAATTGCAAAAAAAGCAATAACACACCGGCAAAATGTGCCCTATGCAATGGACCCCATCCAGCTAATTACAGGGGATGTGAATTTTACCACGCAATCTTGAGGAGACCAAACAACCAGAACAACAGATTGAATGTACAACAGCCTGCTATACAAGCAGTAAACAACAAAAATTACTCAATGCCTAGAAATCAAATACCAGAAGAACAAAACAAACCCAGCTATTCGGACAAACTAAAAGGAATAAACAACAATTCACAAAACACAGATAATGCTGCCACCTTAACGTCCTTCTTAGCTGAGTTCAAAAACATGTTTCAACAATTGGTCCAGCAAAACAACATGATACTCAACATGCTCTCAACCCTAATCACTAAAATTCACTAGATTGATAAGAATAGCCCAATGGAATTCCAACGGTTTACTGCAGCACAAGAACGAAGTTGAAACATTTCTACACCTCAACTCTATAGATATTCTTCTTATAAGTGAAACACACTTTACAGTTAGATCTCACTTCCAAATACCACACTATACAACCTATTGCACAAATCATCCAGATAACACAGCACATGCCGGTACTGCAGTCATAATAAAGGAGACCATTACCCACTATGAATTACCAAAACATCAAATTGATTATCTTCAAGCCACAACTATCAATGTAAAAATGGCCACACATGATCTAACAGTCTCGGCTGTATACTGCCCACCCAAGCATAATATAAAAAAAGACCAATTCAGGGAATTCTTCAACACATTAGGACCAAGATTCATAGTAGGAGGAGACTACAATTGTAAACACACGCTTTGGGGTTCCCGTCTAATAACGACTAAAGGTAGGGAGTTGGCCAAACTAATACAAGAGAAAAATTACACCTTCATGTCAACTGGTGGACCTACCTACTGGCCGAGCGATCCAAACAAATTACCAGATCTCCTGGACTTTTTCATTGTGAACGGTATATCAACAACATATATGGAGGTGGAAGCAAGCTACGATTTGTCTTCTGATCATTCTCCAGTGATTGCATCGGTGGGAACGTTTGCTCTGAAGAGAAAAACCAAACCAAGACTTCATAACAGCAAAACAAATTGGGACGACTATAGAAGCAAAGTGGAGCAACAAGCTGAGCTATCACTGAGCCTCAAATATCCTTCTGAAGTAGACGAAGCATTGAAAATGTTTACAACTATCCTGAAACAGGCAGCTATGGACAGTACTCCAAACATAAAAGAACGGGAGCCAACGACATCAATACCGGTCGAAATTAAAAGACTAATCGCAGTGAAAAGAAAAGCAAGATCAAGATGGCAAAATACTCACGCTCCATCTGACAAAAGAATCTTCAACCAGATAAGTAAAGAACTAAAAAACAAATTGAGGGACCTACAAGAAAAATCATTTGCGGAATACTTAGCTAACCTAAACAGGTATGATAGCTCAATTTGGAAGCCAATCAAATCAAAAAAAAAACCAAAACAACAAGTCGTCCCACTCAAGAATCCAGGTAATGCGAGCACTAATTGGGCTAGAAGCGAAAAAGAGAAGGCTGATCTCCTTGCAGAGCATCTTGCCAACGTATTTACGCCAAATGATCAGAGAACAGATGATGAGATTGAAGAGTGTATTTCCAGCATCCAAACTGACTTACCTAAAATAAAATCATTCACGGTAAAAGAAATTCAGAAAGAAATCAAGTATCTAAACATTCGAAAAGCCCCTGGTCTAGATGGAGTAACAGCAAAAATGATCAAAGAACTTCCTAAGAAAGCAGTTAAATTACTAACATATATCTTCAATGCCATCATAAAATTGAACTACTGGCCAAAAATGCTGAAGGAAGCTGAAATAATTATGGTATTAAAGCCAGGAAAATCACCACACGAGGTTTCATCATACCGACCTATAAGCCTGTTGCCGACCATCTCCAAGTTACTAGAAAGGCTCCTCCTACAAAGGATTGAGACTGAGTTACCCAATGAACACTGGATTCCCTCTCATCAGTTTGGATTCAGGCAAGGACACTCAACAGTTCAACAGACCCATCGAATAACAAGATTCATCCATCAAACATTCGAACAAAAACAGTACTGCACATCGGTATTCCTAGATGTAAGTCAGGCTTTTGACAAAGTCTGGCACGCTGGGCTCTTGTATAAAATCAAAACTATTCTCCCTCTGAAGTACTTCAGCATCTTGAAGTCGTACCTTACTGATCGTGAATTCAGAACAAAGGTAGGCGAAGAAACATCTAAAAATTACCCCATTAAAGCCGGAGTCCCACAAGGAAGTGTGTTGGGTCCTATTCTTTATATTCTGTATACTTCTGACCTGCCGACATGTGATAACACAATCACAGGAACTTTTGCAGATGATACCACCATAATGGCCTCCCATGAAGACCCCATAACAGCATCTAAACTTGTTCAAGAACATCTGAATCTAGTGGAAAAATGGATCAAGAAATGGAGAATAAAAATAAATGAAATAAAATCAATAAAAGTAGATTTCACCTTGAGAAAAGAACGATGCCCACCAATTCACCTTAACGGAAAAGCAATACCACAGGCAGAAACAGCAAAGTATTTAGGATTCCATCTAGATACCAGACTTACTTGGACAGAACACATAAAAAAGAAAAGGAAGCAAATAGACTTGAAAATCAAGGAGATGTACTGGCTTGTGGGAAGAGGTTCAAAACTGTCATTAGAAAATAAAATTCTACTGTACAAAACAGTTATAATTCCAATCTGGACGTATGGACTTGAAATTTGGGGATGTGCAAGCAAGTCAAATATAGCAAACATACAAAGAAGCCAGTCCAAGATATTGCGAATGATAGCCAACGCACCATGGTATGTCACAAACCTAACACTCCATGAAGATATGAAAATCCCCTTTGTTAAGGATGTCATTAAAACAAGAAGTAGAAATCACCATTCTAGATTGAAAGAGCACACAAATACCCTTCTACGACCCCTAACAGAGGACAACCAAGCAAGAAGACTGCAAAGGAAATGGCCAACTGACCTTATGGAATATTAAGAGATTCCCCCAATGGGGGGAACTTCTTCACGCTTAATTCCCACTGTATGAATATAAAATTAGCTTATAGAAATGTATTCTGATTGCTGATAAATAAATACCTTAAAAAAAAAAAAAAAAAAAAAAAAAAAAAAAGCACTGACGTGAAGTCAGAAGCTTTTGCGCGTATGTTCTATTGTCCATTCTTCTGTATTGGACACCCTTAATCGAATTTACCATGGTAAATTATGTTGTCCATTCTCCTGTATTTGACACTTAATTCGAATTTACCATGGTAAATTCGAATTAAGAGTGTCCAATACAGGAGAATGGACAACATAATTTACCATGGTAAATTCGATTAAGGGTGTCCAATACAGAAGAATGGCATTTTTTGCCGTAAATGGTCTCAAAGGATTGGGTTTGACTGCCTGATTCGAGGTAAAATTTGATTCTGTCCGGCCGGCCGGCCGTTGCCACGATAACTTGAGAACGAAAAGAGCTAGCTGAAATTTTCAAGGTAGGTGGCACATCCCAATACGACGGACAAGTTCGTTAATGGGCATAATCGGCCCAATAGTTTCCGAGTAATAATTTTCTTTTCTACCAATACAAATCCGATCGAATCGATACTTGGTAATTAGTTGTACAATACAAACCTAAGGACGTTTGTGAAATTTGCTATTTTCGGCAAAAAATTCGAAAATTACAGACATTTGGGCAAAATGATAACGTGATGTTCCTCAGAACATCGCGCAAAAATGGAATAGAATTAACATAAAACGCCCTGTAGATCGAAAACGGTTGGAAATGGGAAAAATGGTATTTGGAAATAAAATTCAGAATTGAACCATCTTTCGAATGGCATAATAAAAATGATATGTCCCTGGAAAAAAATTAACGGCGAAAAATGGTAAATGAAAAAACTGTTTTATTTGATTAGAGGAATCTCTGGTTGAAATTAATGTACAACTTTAAGACTCACCCTGTATATATTCATGCAATTACTTGAACGCTCATCAATCCATCATTGGCTCATATGACATCAAATGATGTACCTATTTTGTGTTCTTACACTAGCTTTCGCGTTATATAAATGGTTCACATGTTTCTTCAAATATAAAGAACCTAATATCTTACCATGTGGAACCCCTATCTCATCGATGTAGCGCGATAGAAACTTACAATAACTACCAAATAATTAGACTGAAATACATTCAAATTCATTCAATGGTGACTTCGTTACTCATGATTTTTACGTTTAATTATTCGCAAAATCTGAAATTAATATACGAAATATACAATAATCTCTTCCTGCTTTCGTATACCTACCTACATATTTCATGGTGTGCAAATTTTATGTAACCTGAATGTTATGGATTCCTTATTCAAGTTCACGGTTACATATTTAGATTGTTGCCCATCTCTTCACGTATATGGATGGTGGAAGTTGAACGGAAGTGGCTTCCATTACCTACATTTCGTGTAATAAATTTGAAGAAGTTAGTTGTGTGTTGAGTGACCGTGTAGAAGTTTCCTCTTCGATAAGTTTGAGATGTTTTTTCTTGCACAGGTAAAATTAAGAGAAGTAACTATTACCTAGCTAATGACGGCATAAAGGGTGTTAAAAAGTGTATCGAAATTTGAGGGATGATGCTACAGATGAATATACAATAAAACTTATTATATTATAATAATTTCTTACAGTTGAAGTTCTTCGAATTACAGTTCAATGCACGTTCTTTATAATTTTTGAAGCACCTAAAATTTGAATATCGAATGAAAAAAATATTTCCATCCGCCGTACGTCGAGGCTTTTCCTCCTAAACTATTAGAGTGATTGGGAATTCATGAAATTGGCTACAAAAATCTTGCATTAATCTGATCGGATTGCTCATTTAATCTTGATAAATAAATTTAATGACAATTTTTGAAGCAATAAAGCATTGTAGATCGCTAATTTTTTTTAAAAGATAATTTTTGAAATTTAATTTATTTCATGATGCAGTTCTATCATAGGAATCCATTGATATAATTCCCAACTCTGAGAAATCAATACTTTCGGAGATATAATTTGTCTGTTTGAACAAGAGTGCCAAAAAGCTCCTGTTTTTATACAATGTCCTGCATAACCGGTTCAGTTTTTGTGTTCATCTGCCTAATATCTATGGAACGCCCGATTTGACCTGTATGTAGAGTGCAAGGCATTCATTACAATATAATTATTAAATACCATTTTTTCCCAATTGTCAAAACAATCTTTGTTATTAATCATTGTGAACCCATAAGTTCTTCTTATTTGTAAAGATTTTGTTAATTTTATGTTTTTGTAATATATTTCAAATTTTATTGCTTATTTGTGGGATGTAATTTGATCTTAATTTTTGTATAAAATTTTAAATCCTAAAACTCATAAATTCTTGTCGAATGGTAAATAGTTGAAAAAAATCATTCAAATTTCTGCATAAATACGTCGAACTAACAGCTAATGTATGCAACTGCTAAATCGTAAATTAATTCCATGAGTATAATAATGTATAAACCATTTCTGAATCATCATTCCGAAAATTATTGCCTACATAATTTATTCGAACGGGTCGTTCAAAATTGATGTCCACAAAACGATCTTTCAAAAAGGTCAAGACACATTCATTTACTGAAATGATGTTGGAAGAGTGGCACAAGCCAATCAATTGAATAATAAAAGACTTGTGTCTGATAATGGTACCGTTACTATTGATAGCGATATGTATATTTTTTAACGATTTTAATATTTTAGGTATATATTGTGAGACATCTGAAAGGCCGCTTATGGTGATCATATTTTATATTTTCGGTTTTCATTAATTTTCTATCCAGCTGAAGTCACTGTCAAATTTTAACGTGCAATTTATGTGAACGGAATGATCAATTTGTTAAAGCACTGACATCGGGTCAGGAGCTTTAGCACTCTCGTTCGTGTAATGATCAATATGTTACACTAACACCATACTGTACTGAAATTTATAGTTATTAGAGATCCATTAAGGAAACAAAATTTAAAATTGCCCTTTGAACGTTCAAATGACATTTCGATGAAAATATATATAAATTTCTGTACCAGTACACAAACAATTCAATTAGTTAGATTTCTAGACGGAGAATATATGCTGGTCGAGAAAATCGTAATGAAATTCCAGGGGAACTCTTTGATTTTTCGAATTCACGCAAAAATATCACTTATTTTGTTCCTATCGGGCTTAAGGAATGGAGGACGGACAAAATTAAATTTGACTGCGGATTCCTAATCAGCAATACCTTCAGGGTACTGAAAATTAATTGCAGAATTTACAGAATTCTTTTGTAGATATATTCTATGAACATTATGAAAAAATCCACACCGCAAGGTAAACATACTTTTTCCTGGTTTTCTGAAAAATCTATAACATTAAAACTTCTGCTTCCTTCAACTTTTCGTTTTAAATAATTTCAATGTTGAAGTTTAAATAGGCTCCTCATTCGACATTTGTCAATACTCAACAGTGTCAAAATAACGAATGTCAGCGGAAACTGTCAAACACAGGGTTGGAAGGAAGTTTTACGGAAATTCTGTGTTGTTCTACGATTATACGTACGTATAGGTACTCAATTCAATTTTATAAAGTCTCCCGGTTGACCATGAAAGTTTGACACTTTTCACCGTGTATATTTTGAAAAGTTAGGTTATAGTAATTATTCTGTCAAATAACTACGCTAACGTTATCCTCTCTACATAGAGTTCGTAGTAATTACGAATTTTTCACAATGTGAATTTAATCCGGAGAAATTTTAGAAGATATTATGTGAATTCAACAATTCCAAAGACCCGGCGACTATCGAAGAAAATTTCTCCTCTGTTGTTACTGGAAATATTTCACGTATATAAACTGGTTGGAAGATTCAGTTCTGCTATTTTCTTGAACGGAAATCAAGTATCAAGTGTTGAAATTTTAATGAAAAATAATGGATAGAGTAGTCCGTTACTTTGTGATAGTTCATTTGAAAGAAGAATAAAAGTACCTGAATAACCCGGCAGGAAAACTTCAAAAAGAACACGTATCTATGGAATTCCCCACTTTTCGGAATTCTCAAGAAATAAGCCTACAGAAGACATTTAAATACCTTGTTGCACAACTTGAAATACATCAGTTTCAAAATGTAGTAGTACTACGAAACCCGAGTCACTGTTAAACATTGATGAAATACTGTGAAGGGATAGGAAACTAATTAGGGAAGTAACTTCATTCGAGAGTTCAACATGTCCCGGGACATAAATTTTCCTATTGCAGATTTCAGTTCTGTATAGCACTTGACTTCGGCATTTCCAATTTCAAAGCGAAGAGTTCTGTATTATTTGACGATAATGGTCTGTTATAATATCTTGTCAAAGATGGAACATTATGTTGAGAGTAGAAATTAGCATAGGAATTGGCAACGTCTCAGATAATTTTTTTGACACTGACGGTATTTCAGGAGTGCCAACTGCCGCAGTTTTAGTTACAAAAACGTGATAGACCTAAATCATGGCCAACTTAACCAGCACATTTGGACTTCAAACCTACCCTGTATATTTAAACTCTCTAATTCGTTTTGTTCGAGAGTAACCGTGCCTCCGGCAGCTGGCCGGTCGGATTAATTAAGTTTGAACTCGGATTTTTCATCAGTGAGTCGAAACTAATTGTTTGAGACGACAATTCGAAAGATACAGACATTTGGGCCAATTTAAAGGCAACAAGCAGGCCATAAATATTACGTTTAAATCAGCTCCACGACTTTGTTGTGAATAGCGATTCCGATGAGTCCAATTTATCAAGACTTTTCCACTCATTTAGGTCGATATATCGCGAATAACATATTTGTCTTTGATTTCCTAAATTGTTTTTGGACATAGAAAGAAGTCACACGATATCATATCACAAGATCTTGCTGGATAATAAATAATAAACGACTATTTCTGGAAAGAATCCTCTAGGTTGATCCATATGTCAGATTCACTTGCAGAGAACGACATTTGATTCATCTTGAATATTTTGTATCACAGCTTCAAATTGTCTACATTTTTCATACGATTTATTCTTGGACTATCCAACAGTTAATTCATTCTGAAATTTCTTCTCATCATTTTGAATAGTTAGTTCTTTTGGCCGATCATGGGGACTATAACCTTCACGTAATCCGCGTCTGGTTTACTTTATAGTGCTCTGGTTTTGATAGTAAATTCCAATAATTTCACGACATTGTTGTGGTGTTAAATGGTCCATGTTATATTGTAATAACCTAAACGGCAAAACCGTCATGTACGAGCATAGTTCACGAATTCCTATCTCTATCATAGTTGGCGTTGAATGACAAATGCAAATGAGTGTTAGGCAAAAGCTTACTGTATAGGCCTTGAAGGCGGGTTTATACAGCAAATAAAATATCATTTTCGAAACAAAATAAAATAAATAAGACATAAAGATGAGAGTTGACCAACTTTAGTTCTTATCTCAGCTCTTATTCTTAATTCGTATTTCGTGTATAAACGCGCTCATAGAAATGTACATGTTCAACTTTCTTATTTTATTTCAATGTATATCTTATTTTATTTTATCTTATTTTATTGAAGTGAAACTTCTAATGTGACTTCTAAAAACGTTGCGTTAAACGTTTAACGCTACCATAGAGGGGTTATGAAAGCATTGTTGCGTTAAACGTTCAACGGTCCTGGGGAGGGGGAATAGAAAGAGACAATGTATATCTTATTTTATTTTATCTTATTTTATTGAAGTGAAACTTCTAATGTGACTTCTAAAAACGTTGCGTTAAACGTTTAACGCTACCATAGAGGGGTTATGAAAGCATTGTTGCGTTAAACGTTCAACGGTCCTGGGGAGGGGGAATAGAAAGAGACAGAGCGAGAGTGAATGTGTTGCACTCGAAGGTATGCGCGTAGTTGTCTACCCCTTCCTATTTTCATTTCCACATTACGTTGTTCTATTTTAATTTATAATATTCATTATTTCATTTACTTGTTTTTGAAGTGAAACTTCTAATGAGACTTCCAACAATGTTGCGTTAAATGCGTGGCACTCGCATTTTTTCTACCCCTTCCTATTTTCATTTCCACATTACGAAGTTTCACTCCTTCCGCGCGGAAGGACTCCACGCACTATTTTTGCTGTAATAATCCACCTTGGGACATTTTTCGCCAAACATTTACGAAACTAATAGAAATTTGTTTTACTAGTACCGTACGCGTGGGCGAAAACTGACGCCGGTGGTTTTGTAATTTTTATCTTAATACAAAGCCCATTTCATATTCAGTTTGTAATCTGTATGGCGTATAGTGTCCGGTGTTCAATTAAAAAATCCTATGGAAAGCTGGCGACCAACGACTTATCAGATGGTTCTGGTTTGATGTTACAATCCCATTATTTTGCACTTAAGGAGTTGTTCAACACGTTTGGATTTTTAAATCGGGTACGGGTTTCAGAATTATGAATGAAGAAGATAGAATCTGCGTGGTTGTATTAACTTCCATGTATATATATTGAATGGATTATGAGCCTGTACTCCCATATTTCCTCGAGAAGGCTGTCGTGACATCCAATAACAATTTCAAAACGTGGAATCGTTCAAATGATTTTGTCGGTAATTCGAATTCATGAATGATAAAACAACTATTGAATTATTAAATGGTTCCTTTCTTGGTTGTTGACTCCCAAACTCTAGAAAATATCTATAAAATAAAAAAAATGGGTTCAAGCCCTGTGGACAGGAGCTTTCTGGAGCTCTAGTTCAAACAGACAAATTATATCTCCGAAAGTATTGGTTCCTCAGAGTTGGGAATTAAATCAATGTATTCTTATGAAAGAACTGCATCATAAAGGAAATTAAATTCAAATAATAGTTTATTTATCAAGATTAAATGAGCAATCTGAGAATGAGAACTGCACCATGGAAGAAATCAAATTAAAATAGCTGAAATGAATTTGACTCTTTCTTATAGAACAGGATGAAATGTACGAGTATGAACACAGATCATATAATAAAGCTTAGATAGAATAATTATAGCATTCTGTGAAAACATAGAAGTACGTACGATTCATTATTGAAATTTAGAAAAATCATATCTCCGAAAGTATTAGCTTGTTGGAGTTGAAAATGATATCGATGTATTTTAATGGTAAACTGCATCTTAAATAAAAATTACAGACATTTGGGCAAATTGATAAGCACTCAGTTCCGAGGAACTAGAGCGCCAAAAAGTGTAATTCCTTTTCCGGGATTTGAGCCCGCCTTCTCTCGTTCCGAAACCGAAACCCGACGGCCTATACGAACTGGCTATCGGGCTCCTCGTACGATCTTGTCGATCTCCGGTATTAGAATAAAGCGTCGGTACTTACCTGGGATATATATTCTTAATTTTCACTTTTCGACATAAAATCGCCACATGGGGGTTTATTTGACGGTTTTTTACCCTTGTCTCTCTAAGTCGATATTGACGTTTCTCGAACCAACTATTAGCAAGGAATTAGACAATGTCATGTCTCAGGAAAATAAGTTGACATTATGACAATTCATACATAGAATAATTATATAATTCTGTGAAAACGTAGAATTACGATTTATTATTGAAAATAATTGGAAAACCCTTTATTTCCAAATTTCATGATAAAACATGTCATGATTCTACATGAGTTGACTTATACGATCTCAAGGGGATATATCACGTTGTAAGATGAAGAATGTTCCGTTTTTTGTTCGATTCGTCATGAATTTCTATAGAATAATGGTTGTAAACTCCGAACAAGGTATGCTGGTCATATTGAATTCCTCATAGGAAGAAGGAAAATCGTACTTCGGAGTTCGAACCCCTGTAGCTTTCTCTTCCTCATTGCATCAACCTTTTTACGAAATGATTCTGCATAAAACCAAGAAATCCAAATTCTGCTAAAGAAATGCTCAGATACGATTGCTCGTATTTCCCACGAAGGAACGTGAATGCATTGAACGCAAAACTGCTAGAGCATAAATTTAATATATTATTCTGTCATATTATGAAAGCAACAAATGTTATGGTAACAGGGAATATATTAATACTATCTAATGGTCAAATATTTGAATTCGAAATATTTATGGAAATATTTAATAATGAAATGTAATCGAATTACTCAAGGCCTGAATATTTTTATTCCATTCCACGAAATCTCGTGGAGGAAGTATTCTACAAAGATGTTAAACGATTATTTAGATGCTGAATATCCAGATCAGTTTGATGCTCGACCTAATGGACAAAATTAGTTAGTTTAGATGTTTGGAATCATTCTCTTGGCGGGAGATCCATATTGAAATGTATGTAGTCTAATGGAGTTACAACTTTGTGAGGAAACCACGCTATTTAAAAGTGAATGTTGAAAGAATTTTTGGCAATGCTATTCAATGTATTTGATGTATCACAATTGCATGAATATTGACTCATTTATCAAGAATCCGTGGTCAAAATCGATTCTGTCCGGCCGTCCGGCCGGCCGTCCATTAACACGATTATTCTCGAACGGAATGAGTTAGACAGTTGAAATTTTCAGAGTAGGTTTGGGAGATAAATATCTCGGTTAGGTTCGTTATTGGGCAAAATGGTTTCAGAGTAACGAAAAAATATTTTTTTTTACGATACAAATTTCAAATTCAGTTTTTTTGAGATGCAGTTTTCATGATAAGAATCCATTGATATCATTCTCGATTCTAACAAGCTATAAAAATAAAGCTTTCGCAGATATGTTGTTTTTCAAAATTTCAATAATTAATCGTAATTTTATGATTTCATAGAATACTCTATGACGGAAGTTACACGGTCAATCTGTCATCAATTATGGATTGATGTCAGATTGACGGGAAACTGATTTTATGCGCGTAGACTGATGGACTGATATTCCGGATTGATGGCAAGATTGATGTCAGATTGATGCAGATTGGTACCAGATTGACCGTGTAACCTTCGCCTAATTATAATTTGTTGATATATGTAAATCCATCATACGAGGTGAGTTGATGATGCAGTTCTATCCTAAGAATCCATTGATATCATTTCCAACTCTGAGAAACCAATATTTTCGGAGGTATGATTAGTCAAAGTTTGAAATATTACTCGCTAGTAGTTTGACAAGAGCGCCAAAGCCAATGTCCACAGAGCTTCCCTACTTTTGTTTTCTTTAATTATTAGGATTCAACAATTATTTCGATCCTTTTGGTGCGCTGTTCAGGTGAACAGTACTGTAAAATTCTATATTTCAACTCGATCGAATCTATATTGTAGAAGATATTAAGGAAATACAGAAAAATCAGAAAAACTGAAATTAGAAATTTAAAATTCGTTCATATTTGTCGAAATTGCTCTTTTTCGTTTTTTTTTCATTTAGGTCGATTTTTTCTCAAAATTACGTGAAACGTGAGTATTTTTTTATACCTATTATTAGATATCAAAATTCCTGCTATACTCAATATTTTTTTTGAATTGTCACCTCATAGTACAAACGTACAATTGGACTAATTTGTTTCATAAAAATTACTCTCGAGATACAATATTGAAAATAAACCAATACTGTAATGGGTGTTTTTGATCTCAAGGACTCTAGGCACAATTGTATTCTCGGCCAAAAAATGGACCAATTCTTTTGTGGACGCTTGTTTTTACTGTCGGATTTATATTCATTGAAATATATATTTTTTTCTGGAGCTAAGCACCCTTGGGCGAGTTCAGTACCTGGATGTGTGACCGCTCTGGCTATAAATTTGAACAAGCGTGCCAAAGCTCCTGGAAACAGTACTTTTCCAACTAGTTTTTATTAATACAGATATGAATGTCAAAGAAATGATTGGAGGTTTTTCTTGTTTTGCTATTATTTAACTTATAAGAAAAAAGTCAAAATTTGCTTCATATATCATTGCTAAGACGTCACATTCCTTTAATACTCGCAGTCAATCTTCGGTTTACATATGATTCAGAGGATCCTCAGAGTAGAAGCGTCCTTTTCTGTTATCCTTTATAAGCTCACGGACCAATTATTGAGTATACACACATACAAAAACTCCTATATCCTTTTGGCAATCACATCATTACACTTACCACCAAGGTCACGAAAGGTACCAGCTCGTGAAATGTGCCAAAGACAAACACCAAATATCGTCCGGTCATGGCCATGAATTGAAGGATGCAGGATAATTAGAAATTGCACTCATTTTTCGATTTTTTGAAACTTATATCACATATCATTTATGTTAATATAAGTTTATTGAAGATTCTAATATCGAAAAAAAATGTATGCTGATACAACTAATAGCAGACAAACCATATAAGGACAACGTCTGTCGGGATCGCTATCACTATAGAAACCTTAAAGTCTAATAATCTTATGAAATTACGAATCATAATGCACCATCAAATACTATCATAGTTTTAAATTAATGACTATACTGTCTCTACGGGGACAATGAACTATTCAAATAAGATAATTGACTGAGAATATCATTAATTACCTCTTCACTTTTCTGCATCAGCTAATGTTCCGGACAATGCAAATAATCCGGCATTGCACTCTGACGTTCCTCGTATACAGGTGAAAGTTATTATTGTCTTCATGTTAATTGAATCTCCTGTATATTGAATGATGAATGATTCCGCCAATGTGGTCGGTTCATTGACACAACGGTGCAAACGATATAGCGTGGTGGTGTGGTATGGCCATGCGAGATAACAATAACAATCTGTATAGTTAGATACGAAATCATTTGAATGTCTGCATGGAGTTCCTGGTGTATTAACTCCTACCTATAAAATGTTGGTTCATTCTTGGTATGCCCAGGCAATATGCACGTTTAACCTGGAAAAAATTTCGAGTTTAATGTGGGTTTGTAAAGTTATCCAACAAAATTTCCTTGTAGAATTTGAGTGGTGAGGGAAAAACAGCAAACTATTGGCCATTTTTGGCCTATATCTTCTAAACCATGCCCTTTTTGTGTACCGGATGGATTTTGTAGGTATTTTCGACCACATAGTTGCCGAGATACGGAGCTTTGGAAATGGTTGAATTTTTAAAAATTAGGAAAACGGCAAGAGGGGCCTGCTTTCGTCAAAGTTCTTCCACATGGCAATACATTTAGCGGAATTTTAAACTCTAAATTTATTTTCAGACGCCCTACCCTCTCCTGTCCCAACCTCCTCCAAAACAAAATTGCTGGTCTTTGGGGTAATTCACATTGAAAATGCAGATTTTTCTTGATATGTTTTCTTTAATTATAATATCGTTCAGAAGTATCTAAATTATAACATCATATAGATATACACTGCTCAACAATTGATAGGGATCACTTACTTTTTCTAAATTTATTTCTGAATTATTCGCTCCAAGATTATAAATTTAGTCAGATATCAGAGTATTTTCAGTTGATAATATGGTTCACTTGAGAAAAGAATGAAAAAATGGAAAGTTGGAGAGAAAAAAAGACTTTATTAGGAACACTCAAAATTCTGTGTTTGAATAACATAAAAATTTTATGATGACACCACAAGAAGGCTGAAGTTTCGGTTAAACTAGTACCTAGTTGGCCCCCCACGAGCTCGTCTCAAGCATTCTTCCCTACGAGGCATACTTTCAATCAAACGATTTATAAAATTTTGGGGCAAATTCGTCCAAATATCCCGTAAAGCGTTAGAAAGGTCCTCCAGGTTATTGATCGGTTGTTCTAAGGTTGACAATAGTCTAGACATCTCAGACCAGACATGTTCGATGCAATTCATGTCTGGAGAGCGAGCTGGCCAGTCCATCCTATCAATAGCATGAGTTTCTAGGGCTTCATTAACCAGACGACTACGGTGTGGACGGACATTATCGTCAATTAAAATGAAATTCTCGCCCAAGGCAGCCGCAAACGGAACAATTATGGGTTCAATAATCATATCGTGATATCTCTGGCTGGTCATTTTGGTGTTCTGCAGAACAACCAACTCTGTGCGTTGGTTCAAACAAATGCCTCCCCATACACATATAGAACCTCCGCCAAAAGCTGTTGTGGGTACCATAAACTGTTCTGCATACCTTCGACCTCTTTCCCTCCAAGCAAGAATACGTCCATCGGAGTTGACCAAACGAAATCTAGACTCATCCGTAAAAAAACATCGGCTCCAATCTTCAACTGTCCAATTGCGGTGCTCCTCAGCCCATTGCCGTCGATGAACCCGGTGTTCCCTATTCAAACGGGGATGTTGTACCCTCCTACGTGCTCTCAAACCACGAACATGTAGTCGTCGTCTTACAGTCTGGTTCGAAATTAGAACTCCTGTTGCAACTCTCAGTGATCTATTGAGCCGCGACGCCGGGTAAGTGGGATTTCTCCTAGCATTGAGGACCAAAAGACGATCTTGGGCAGCTGTTGTACTGCGCTGCCGACCTCCCCCATGAACATAAGCTACTGAGTCGTTTTGGATGAACCTATTCCAAGCCCGACTCACGACACTTTGCGAAACATTCAACCGCCGGGACACTTCTCGCTGGGACAAACCTTCCTGTATCCACCGTATGATTTGGTCCAGTTGCACAGGAGCCAAACGTCTTCTCGGCATGACTGATAAGCTAATATTGTTCTCATTTCTTCAATTATTGTCACCTTATGTGTTTGAACGAGAGAAAAAAACAGATTTAATAACAAATACCACATTGCTTTTCACTCCACATGTAACAGCCTACAGATAATAATCGATTTTGTGAACAAGAGCCGATGAAGTGAGGAAAAATTTGATATAATCAACTCAAAACATCTTAATTTTTCCTTAGAGAACATATAATGTACAGATATTCACGAGATAACTTGAAAAAAATACAAATGAAGATAAGTTCATAAGTGATCCCTAGCAATTGTTGATCAGTGTATGTGTCGATCATTGTAAAAGTGGTGTAACTCCATACCTTTCAAATACATATTTTTCTGCTTAATAATATCACATTTAGTCATATCTCTCATTGTGAAGCAAATGCAATAGTTGCAGTATTATCCCGATAAGACTGCAACTATGCGTTTTTGCGCGTATGTTCTGGGGTACATCGCGTTATCATTTTGCCCAAATGTCTTTAATTTTCGAATTTTTTCCCGAAAATGGTCTCAAACGATTGGGTTCTATTCCCTGATGTAAAATTCGAGGTCAAATTTGATTCTGTCTGGCCGGCCGTCAGGCCGTTGCCACGATAACTTGAGAACGGAAAGAGATAGCGACTTGAAATATTCACAGTAGGTAGCAAATCCCAATACGACAAGTTCGTTAATGGGCATAATCGGCCCAATGGTTTCCGAGTAATATTTTTGTGTTCAACCAATAAAAATCTGATCGAATTGAAAGTTGTTGAATAGTTGTAGAATACAAACCTAAGGATGTTTGTAAAATCGGTCAAACGGTTTTGGAGTTATACCTATCTGAAATTTGGTTGTTATTTCCTCAATAACTCGAAAAATTCAAAACCGATCCAATTCAAGCATGGTTAAGATTAAGAACCAATTTTTCACATACAAATTTGAAATGAACTGTATTTTATTTATGGTTATTTTGACATGTGGTGTGAAATTATATGCTTCTTTTTCAAAATAACTTCTTGATTTTGGGTGGGTGGGTATAGGGAATATTAATACAGATTAGTGCAATATATCATTTCGCATCGGAATCGGAAAAAAATTGAGTTCGAAATTGTCTTGCATGAAAAATAAAATTGTGGTCACTCTGTCTATGTTAAATTTCTATCGCGTTAGTGACAGATACTTACTTTTGTCCCCTTACATTCTACGCCACTGTCGTAATCATCATTTCAGCATGTATAGTTGATTCTTCGTTACTTTCTAAATATTTCCTCTTGTCTCATTGCGAGTAAATAGTTTTCTAAATATTTGTGTTTAAAACAATGTATAAAATACTTAATTGCATCATTACTTAATTCACTTGTGTATCGTTAAGAATTTAACCAATAGCTAATTCACTTATTGTGTTTCAGCTCTTATCTTCATGTTTGTTTGCTTAGATTTCTGCGGTGGGTATACCGGGTGGCCCACCACAGACGCGGAGCTCGTTTTGAGGGAGTAAATGGAGATATTTTGACAATATTTCTTCGTGATGTGTGTAGGGTGAACAAAAGCACAATTTAAAATTATTTTTATATATACAGGGTGTTCGAAAACAAAGATATAGACCAAAGTTAAATTTTCTTAAATGTAACATTCTGTATTTGACCTAAAAAATGGAATGGCAAGCTCAAATTATGATGAGTTTCTTCACTTTATACCTTAGAAGCACCATTTACGAGAAAATGGCGAAGAATTGAAAATTTTGAGTTTTTGTAAATAGCAATTAATGAAGAAACCAGTTACGCCAGCAATACAGAAAATATTTTTTCGACTAGACATATTGGCTACTCCTATGCAGAAAAAAAATTAACTCTGGAATACACAGAGTGATCATAATTAATTTTCAAATATCAAATACAAATAATAGTCGAAAATTGCTGAGAAACTATCAGGTTTAGGTGTAGGAAAATCTTATGAAGATAGTTTCGAAACTAATTTTTACGTTCAACGAAATATAGAAATAACGGGAGTGCCATTTGAAATAAGAAAGATTTTGACCATTATTTGTAGTTGATGTTTGTAAATTAATTATGATCACTCTGTATATTCCAGTGTTGATTTTTTTATCTGTATAGGAGCAGCCAATATGTCTACTCGAAAAAATACTGTCTGTATCGATGGCGTAACTGGTTTCTTCATTAATTGCTATTTAAAAAAACTCCATATTTTCAATTTTTCATCATTTTCTCGTAAATGGTGCTTCTAAGGTATACAGAGATCTGAAGAAACTCATCATAATTTGAGCTTGCCATTCCATTTATGAGGTCAAATACAGGGTGTAACATTAAAAAAATGTAACTTTAGGCTATATCTTTGTTTTCGATTACCTGTATACAGGGTCAGTCTTTGACCACTGCATTAATTTTAACCATAGATTCCTCTCATCAAATGAAACACTTTTTTCATTAAACATTTTTCCAAATTCATTTCCGAGTCTGTGGTGGGCCACCCAGTATAACCGTAATAGACATTTAAATTCGAATCTCGTGAATTTTCATTGAAACTTTTAATTTATCTCTTAAAGTATGAGTGATAATGCAAATCGTTATCCTTTACAACAGGCCGATACCGTTTTCTGAGAAATCAGAAGATGCCCCCTGAAAATGTTTACCTGACCGATTCGATCAAATTATCGCTAATTTCATGCCGTATTCAAATTCATACCCCAATAAAATTAATTTGGTGCTTATAGAATGCAGATGCCATTGAATTCTGATTATAAATTAAGCTATTGTGGGGATTCGCCGAAATGAATATTCGCAATTCTTTTACGATAATTTGCTACAGATGGGGCAATCATTATTGCTATAATTATATTAGATAGAAGTATAATGTTTCACCATTCCAAAGATTTACGAAGAATGTTATATCTTGAACGTTTATTTCATTCGATCTGGGGGATTTCAAGTAATTCTTGTTTTGTGCGACCGCTGTCGTTCACCATTTCTGAAATTAAAAATATCAGGACCGGAGTAGGATCATTCTGAACATTTTCTATATTGTTAATATTAGCCCCCATACGTAAATACGAAAATTTCTTCCACCTTTATGAGCGTAGAAGATTAATTCAACAAAATATAGGAAAACCCTGTGAACAGGAGCTTTGGCGCTCTTTTTCAATCTTTGAGATATCATATATCCGAAAGTACTGGTTTCTCAGCGTTGGGAATGATATCAATGGACTCTTGTTTTAGAACTGCATCATAAAAGAAAATAAATTTAAAAAATCATAAAATTACAATTAATTATTGAAATTTTGAAAAATCATATCTCCCAAAGTATTAGTTTGTTGGAGGTGAGAATGATATCAATGGATTCTTATGATAAAACTGCATGCTAAAAAAATTGAATTTAAAATTCAATAATGAACTTAACCGATATATTTATCTCCCAAACCTACCCTGAAAATTGTCAATTGTGTAGCTCAGGGCTTCCCAAACTTATTTTTACTGTGACGCCCTTCGCACTTTGCCATTTTTGTACGGGCCCCTTAACTCAGCCCCTGTAATACGTTATCAGCTCACTAGACTCGGTCGCATCGACATGCGACGCCCCTGGGCGTCGCGACGCACAGTTTGGGAAGCCCTGGTCTAGCTCATTCCGTTCGAGAGTTATTTTGTGTTAATGGCAAGCAGTATGTCCTCAGTTCACATGAATCTCGGTATCAATTTCCATTTAGAATTGAGATTAACTTATCCAAATTTGTTTCAGACTATTAAAATGCCAGAAAAGTGTGTAATATACTGATAAAAATTATTGCTTTGTCAAAAATTCAATTTTTTCATTGATGAATGACGATATTCATCTACAATGTACAAACATCATTAAAATGAACAAAAAATTTTAACACAAACAAAAATACTATGGGAAATCAGAAAAATTATTATTACATTTTCGAATGTATTTTCAAATTCTACGTTTATTTTATCTTAGCTATCTTCAGTAGTTTTCGAGTTATTCACCGTTTTGCGAATACAATTTCAGATGAAAGCTTCTCGAGATCGCCATGCAGAATTTCAGATCTGTTTTATTAAATTGGTTACCGAAAAGGTATTTAATGTTATTTTGTAGGTAACATTAGGTTCTGACATAGATTCGAATGAGACTGACAAAGTTGGAATTCAGAATTAGAAGACTCTCCGCCGTATTCACAAACCATTCAATCTCCGTTAAGTCCTAACTGAGGTCCTCAGTTAAGGATAAATTGGGGATAATAAGGGACAATAAGGAATAAAGGTGGTAAAACAGGCCTGTTTCACCACCGTTAAATACGTTAACTGAGGTTGCGATTCCAATTTATCCTTAACTGAGGACCTCAGTTAGGACTTAACGGAGATTCAAACACTTAACAATGCTTTGTGAATACGGCGGAATATCTTTTTGTTCTAAGTTGAAATGTGGGTAAAAGACATACATGCATTTGAAAAAATCGACTTATTGATTTTTTCTGAAATCTTACTTTGACAGTCTCATTTCAACATCCTGTATATCAGAACCCACAAAAATAGCATTAACCTACCTTTTATGTTTCTTGAAGTTGTCTTGTCCTTTCGAGAAATACACCTTCGTACAAGCCTTGATCTGTGATTTTTTTCAAGAGCTGGTAAATAACCCGAAAACTACTCAAGCTAGCTGGGATTGTAGCATAAAAGATTGATATTCATTTCTGGTGTAACCGGATATCATAAATCGTTGCAAATATCTTCATGTATATTTATAGGTATTCTTACCAGGCTGTAGGACTAAATAATGTAAATCGCCAATTGGCCAATATTGTTCAATAAATTGCTTTCATTATTATTTTTATATTATGTATAATTTTCTTAATTTTCCCATTTAAAATTATGTATTCTTGACATGATTGATCTTTGATTACCATAAATATCAGCTGTTTATGGTGTTACAAATCAGTGAAATCTATTGATATCTTATTTAATGAACAAGCACGTTGAAGCTTCAATAATTTCTAGATCCAGTTCCATGATTATATTAAAGCGGCCACACCACGCAGGATTACGTTCTTTATTTTTGCTAATTTACGATTTTTGCGGCAGCTGCTCGACCAGTTTTGCGTATGGGATAATCGGCATCTAGATTCTAATACGCAATCCCGCGCAATAACCATACAATATAATGGATCCCAAGAAATGGTCCGACGTTATCACCGTCATCATCATCATTCCAGAGCGGTCTTCTCAAGTAACTCATGATCTTAGATGGGTAAAAGTGTGAAACTGGAATATTAAATCGGCGGAGGCATTCTATACCTTTTCAACTTCAAATTGGGAGATATCAAAATCAAATTGGGAATTAACATATTCAAATTAGGAATAATCAAAATCAAATTGGGAATAAACACATTCAAATTGGGAATAATCAATTTCAAATTGGAACGACATCCGTTTCTATTTGTATCAGATCTATGTGTAATTAGTTGTCAAATTTGTTTTGAGTCAAAAGTAAGTAACGGAGGATAAGTTACAATTTCTTTTTCGATAATATGTCTTATATACAGAAGAAAGCTGCAGATTCAATGAATAGGCAGATAATTGCGGTGTGTAACAGAAACGGCAATTGGAGAGAACTAGCGAATGCCTTGAGTATTAGTAAATCTACAGCCTATAGATGGGTTACTACACAAAATCAAGAAGAACGCCAACGAGGTGGGAGAAGGAAAGTAGAAATAGAAGAATCCCATAAGAATAGCATGATAGAATATATCAAGGAAAACCCAAAAATAACTTTGAAGGAGCAAAAATTTGAAGAGCATTATGGTATAAATGTTTCCAAAGAGTGATAAGAAATCATTTGGATGGATTAATGTTTACTCTGAAAGATATTCGCAGGGAGCCCGAGAGAATGAATAGCGAAGAAAATAAAATGAAGAGGTGTGAATATATAAGGAATATTTTACATTTTCAAGCCGAAAATATTCAAATCATTTACATGGATGAATATAATTTCAACATGTTTATTTCGAGAAGAAAAGGGCGTTCCAAGAAAGGAAGTCGCTGCTCCCATATATCGTCAGGCCGTCGCGGGGCAAACATTCATATTATAGGATGCATAGGAAATATGGGCCTTTTACACCATGAAATAAGGCGTGGTTCTTTTAGAAGAGAAGAGGCAAATGAATTCGTTCGTCGATCCTTGCGTGCTGCCTATGATTGTTATCAAACGAATATAGTTTTAGTTGCCGATAATACTCCTGCCATACCGGTATTGAGTCCTGTTCTAGGAGGTCCAATTAGCCAGCATCATTTCGTTAGGCTAAGTCCATACAGCCCAATGCTCAATCCAATTGAGTATTCCTGGTCTTGTTAGAAGGCTGGGGTAAAAAGGGATCTAGCTACGGAATTGCCAGAGATTTCATTGGGCGAAGAGAGAGCAAACATATCACAGGCAGAATTTCGTCTTCAAAGAATGGAGAACAAAATTAGAAGAAATGTATCCATCATAACAGTCAGTACCTGTACAAGATATGTGGCTCATATCCAGAGGTTCATACCTGATATTTTGAATTTATTGGATATGAGAGTTTGATAAGAAACAAGACATTTTTTTAATACTTCTTTCAATTCTTTGAATGCTTAAAATGTTTGTTTAGAATGAGGGCATTAGTTTTTATTTTCCAGTATCACCAATAAAAAATATCTTCCGATTATATATGATCTTGATTTACATAGCCGCGAATGCTGTCCCAATTTGAAATTGATTATTCCCAATTTGAATGTGTTTATTCCCAATTTGATTTTGATTATTCCCAATTTGAATATGTTAATTCCCAATTTGATTTTGATAGTTCCCAATTTGAAGTTGAAAAGGTATAGAATCATATCAATGAATTTTAATCGAAAAGTGAAAACTGTGAGTTTCACCCAGAAACCGTACACTCGCAGTCGTCGAAAATAATTTCGTTATAACGGGTCTTTCATAAAGAGCGCCCTGTTTTGTTTTCTAAATAAAGAACATTATTTATTTAAAAATTATTGAAATTTTCATTTCATTATGAAGTACAATGGATACCATTAGTTATGAAACAGAACATCTCTTAAATGACCACCACAGAAACGCTGGCAGGAATGAAGTCGTTGAACCCAATTTTCCATGACTCTCTCACATAAATCAGGTCGTATGTTAGCAATTACTCGTTCAATATTGATCATCTGTAAATCGTCTAAATTTGCTGGATGCTTGCTGAATTTTGTTTTGAATACAGTAATTGTGTCATTGACAGTATGACAAGTTGAAAACACATATTCTGCAAATAAAGACGAACCAATTCGGGCCATAATAAATCAGTCAACATTGAACGATAACAATTTCCATTGACAGTTACCGCCTTCGTTGAAAAAAAAAATAAGGTCCAATGACTCATCCACCATAAAATTCGCACCAAACAGTAAGCTTAACAGGGTGTAATGGCAGTTCTTGATATTCTTCAGGTTTATCACCACTCCAGATACGGAAATTCTGCTTGTTAACATAACCGTTTAACCAGAAAGGAGCCTCATCGCTGAGAATAATTTTCATATGAAAACCTGCAACATTTTCGTTTTTCTAAGCACCAATTACTGCATACACGACGCTTTAAATCATCAGTTGGGTTCAGTTCTTGGGTTGAAACAATTTTGTATGGATGTAAACCAAGGTCTTTTCGTTAAATCTTGAAACGTTTACATCTCTTCTAGAGATGAAATTTGTTGGAGAATCTGTCGTTTTGGTGGGCGACTTCAACTGCCCAAACTTTGCTGGACCTGAATATTGTCCCAAGTCTGTCTTACTGAGGAACTTCTGTGATCTTTTAAAACTACGCCAGCTCAACACCGTCCTCAACAAAGATAGTAAGTGTTTGGACTTGGTGCTCGCGAGTGATGACGTTGGGGTTTCGGTAGTGCCTGCTGATGCATCCTTTGTTCCTGAGGATGCATATCATCCCGCCTTGCAAATAATGCTGTCTCATGAAGTTCCTAAGCGCCAAGTGAGTTTTCCACAGCGTAGAGGTGTGCGGTATAATTTTCGAGGGGCTAATTTGTCTTCCTTGTGTTCATCGATTGATTCAGTAGATTGGAGTATTTTGGAAACTTTCGTATGTGTGAACAAGGCTTTGGATTACTTTTACGACAAACTATTTGTGATTTTCGATGAACTCGTTCCTAAAACAACTTATTCGTCTTCGCAACGTAGCTTTCCTGTATGGTTCACTGGGAATCTAAAGCGTAATATCCGTCTTAAAAATTATTATAGAAGAAAATGGCGTGCTGGAGGTGGTGTTCAATGTTTGAATGAATTCAGGCGACTGAGAGCGTTGGTCAAGTCGGAGATTTCTTCTGAATATGTTAAATATCTGAGTGGGGTGCAGGACCAAATAAAATCTGATCCTTCATCGTGCTGGAGGTATTTGGACCGGAGGAGATGTGCTTCGAGAATACCCGGGGTTTTTCGTACCGAAGAGCGTCTTTATGATGATCCAGCTGATATTGTTGATCTATTCGGAACACACTTTTCGGATGTGAGAGATCTAAATGTGATCACTAATAGTGAATTCGACACAACTCAGTTTCCTCCTATTATTATTCCATCTGTGACCGCTACTGAAATCAAGACGATAATGGATGGATTCCCGGATAAATCGACGGTCGGTGATGATCAGATCCCTTCATTTCTTTTGCGAAAATGCAGCTCAGCATTTGCTGGACCCCTCCATCGTGTTCTGACTATTAGCCTACGCACTTCTACCTTTCCCAATAGATGGAAGAGAGCTCGGGTTATCCCCATATTCAAGAAAGGGGATTAATCTCTCGTGGAGAACTACCGACCTATTTCAGTGCTACCAAATTTTGCTAAGGTTTATGAGGAGGTATTATATTCAAATATTTATCATCATGTTAAGCCCCATTTGTCTGAAAATCAGCATGGTTTCATAAGAGTTAGGTCAACGGTAACTAACTTGGCAACATTATCACAGAATCTTGCTGAGGCTCTCGATGATGGAGGTCAGGTGGATGTAATCTATACGGATTTCTCACGTGCTTTCGATACCATTGATCACGCGCTACTCTTGAGCAAACTTTCATCATTCGGCTTCACTCATTCTTTTTTGAAACTGATGAATTCATATTTGAGGGGAAGAAAAAATTACGTGTTCTATAATGGCTTCAAATCTTTCGAGTATGAGCTCAGAACTGGCGTTCCCCAGGGGTCTAATCTGGGTCCCTTATTGTTCGTCATTTTTATAAACGACTTGTTGTGCTCACTTGGTTGCAATGCTTTGCGGATGATTTGAAGCTCTTTTTGAAGATATGTCGCATTGCTGATATTTTGCGTCTTCAGTCGTGTCTGGAGTTTGTCCACAGTTGGTGCCTGAGAAATGGTCTGATTCTGAATTTGAGGAAGTGTTTTAAAGTGACGTACACGAGAAAAGCTCAGCCTCTCACCTTTGATTACCATGTAGGTGAGCATTTGATTGCTTCTGGGGACCGCATTCATGACCTAGGAGTCCTGTTCGACAGTGAATTAAGTTTCATTCCACATGTTGAGGAGGTCTGTGCCTCTTCTTTTAGGTCACTGGGATTCATGTTCAGGTGGGAATTCGATGATTTATCTGCTCTTAGAAGCGTTTACTTTTCGCTTGTGATAAGTAAATTGGAATATGCCAATTTGATTTGGTTTCCAATATATGGTTCCCATCTTGCACCACTAGAGCGAATTCAGAGGAAGTTTTTGAAGTACATCTTGTTCAGAAGGACAGGAAGGTATCCCGAGCGTGGTGCTGACCTTTCCGGTATCATGGGAGAGATGAGAATTACAACCCTCTATGCGCGCCAGAGTCTACAGAGCGCAAAGTTCATCCATAAGCTACTCAGCGGAAAGATTGACTGCTCTTTGCTGCTCTCACGAATTGATCTTCTTGTACCAAGAATGGTGACCAGGCATCCGCTGGCGTTCGTCCTGCCTACTCCTCGTACCAACATACTCCAACGGGCACCTGTATATCGAGCATGTGATAGTGCTAATAAACTGAGTTACAATGTGTTTTCATAGTGTTTTGAGTTCCGGGCTTTTTCTGAGTTGCAATGTTAATATGGAAATGTTTTCTTTTATTTTAAGTTATCGGTGTATTATTTTAATGTTACCCTGTAATTGGGAATTCTCCTGTTGGGTATAATAAATCATTATTATTAAATTCGCCACAAATACGTCTGGTAGATGCCTAGTTCTTGTGAACGACGAGAAGTCGATAAATTTTGATTTTGAACACTTTCACGTACGGTAGCAATATTCTGTTGACTTCTTGCATTTCTTTGTCTCACTGGCACTGTAAAATCTTGAAGTGTGAAATTTGTTAAACTTCTTCTCTAAACGTTCAATTGTTCTCTGATCCGGACGATTATAACGACCAAAAATTGAGTTAAAGCACGTAAAGTTAGAGTAACCTATCGCGATTTTTGCGCGTATGTTCTGGGGAACATCGCGTTATTCATAATAAATTTGGATTATTTGTAAACGTTGTTGAAGCGCGTACCTTTCCATGATTAAATGGTAGACATTGACTGCCGTGCGTGAGTAATGTCAATTTGAAAATGGGGTGTTCCCATTGATAGATCTGTTACTACCCTAAGATCCGGCTCGAGGTAATGTTTACTGATTTCAAACTAGCGCTCAAGGGGCGTTTCAGACCAGAAATAATTTTGACATGTATCTCCCATAGAAAAATAAGATGACATGTAAGAACACAGGTCATAGCTAGAGTAATTAGTAATTAAGTACAGCATTGTCTGGAAACATATAAGTACGATTTAATGCTGAAATTTTGAAAAATCATATCTCTGAAAGTATTAGCTTGTTAGAGTTGAAAATGATATCAATGGATGCTTATAGTGAAACTGCATTTTAAAAAAAATCGAATTTGAAATTTGTTATGTAAAAAAAAATTTTTGTTTCGTTACGCCGAAACCATTAGTCCGATTTTGCCCAATAACGAACTCAACCGAAATATCTTTTTCCTTAACCTACTCCGTAAATTTCAACTGTCTCGCTCATTCCGTTCGAGACTTATCGTGTTAACGGAGGGCCGGCCAGACAGAATCGATTTTGACCACGGATTCTTAATCAGTGGAAATAATGAATTGTGGTGTGTTATGAATTATGGGAATTCCATTTGGATCCACATATCTTCGCAGGGAGGCGTCGTAGGGAAAAAATTTAAAGCATTTCTGACTTGTCCTTATATACCTACTTAATTCACACCTGAGCAAGAGTCACGTAGTCCGGGATACAATGTGTACGAAAGATTGTAGAAGGTATGAAATTCCTATGCCGGTTCTTGCACTGAAAAGTGAAAACTGTTATTTCTATCGTAAAACCGTCAGGTACAAGCTCAGTCGCTGAAAATAATTCCATTATACCACTGAAATTCATCTCGATTCGATGATAATCTTGAACATAGAGCGCGCATCTGGTTTCCCCATGCATCGAAATGGTATAATTACAGATGTAATTAACTCTAAAGTATAAGGCTTCAGCGGAAATTGCACTTTTTCTAATGACTCCTCTCGATTGCAATGCTCTTGAATATCCGCATAATAATAGACAAATCCGAGATTTTCCCCCTCGTATCCCTTGTACCTCTCCGTTGTACAAATGAACGAGATTCGTAACTTTGTGGTTTGATGCTGTGCCGATACTGACCGCTAGATGGTATCTTGGTGAGATCGAAAACGATGCATAATTTACACAAAGGTTTATTATTGAACAATTTATGAACAGAAAATCCTCCAACAACCTTCACAAAAATATTTGAAAGACCAGTAGATATGTGGTGTTACTATTACTATGTTTTCACTGCTAACGCCAAAAGTTCGTTGAAATTGTGTATACTCTATTCACTTTTATAAAGTCTCCCGGTTGGCCATGAAATTTTGACACATTTCACCGTGTATAGTTTGAAAATGTTAGGTTATGCTCATTTTCCTGTCAGATAACTACGCAACGTTGTCCTCTCTACATAGAAGTCGTAGTAATTACGTATTTTTCACAATGTGAATTTTCTTGGGAAAAATAATGAATTTGAGAAGATATTATGTGAATTCAACAATTCCAGGAACCTGGCGACTGTTCAAGAAAATGTTTCATCTGTTGTTACTATGGAAAATATTTCACGTAAGATAAACTGGTTGGAAGATTCAGTTATGCTATTTTCTTGGACGGAAATCAAGAATCAAGTGTTGAAATTTTAATGAAAAATAATGGATACAGTAGTGATAGTTCATTTGAAAAAAGAATAAAAGTACCTGAATATCCCAGCAGAACTTCTAAACGAACAGACGTACCTATGGAATTCCCACTTTTCGAAATTCTCAAGAAATACCTAAGCCTACAGAAGACATTTAAATGCCTTGTTGCACAACTTGAAATATACCTGTTGAAAATGTAGTAGCCACTGTTAAACCTTCATAAAATATAGTGATAGGATAGGAAACTAAGTAATTTCATTCGAGAGGTCAACATGTCCTAAGACAGAATGAAGTTTCCCTATTGCAGATTTCAGTTCTGTATAGCACTTCCTATGTGTACTTTGTCTCTGGTTCTTCAAAACTGAATTCAATTTCAAAGCGAAGAGTTCTTCATTATATTCGAAGAGAATGGTCTGCGATAATATCTTGTATAAGATTGAAGATTATGTTATGATTATGTTGAGAGTAGAAATTGGCAACGTATCAGTTTGACATTGACGATATTTCAGAAGTGCCAACCTGCCTTTGTTTTAGTTACAAAAACGTGATAGACCTAAATCATGGCCAACCGTGTATCATGTAGCAAGAGTTGCTGAAGGGAAACGATAAAATACGGTATCCGAGAAATCAGCTTTTTTATCTTGTGTGTATTTCTCGATTTGGCAAAGGCCTTTGACACAGTAGGCTCATTCGGAACTCTTGGAACTTTTGGAGGAGGTTAGAGTTCGAGGTAATGAACAGGAATTGTTGAGAGAATATCTCAAGGATGGATCTCAGGTAGTAAGAATTGGTAATTAATGTATTACGGAAAAAAACTTCTAAATATATCGGGTGGCCCACCACAGACGCGGAGCTCTTTATGATGGAGTAACTGAAGATATTTTAAGATTATTTTTTTGTGATGTGTGTAGGGTGTTCAAAAGCACAATTCAAAATTATTTTTATATATACAGGGTGTTCGAAAACAAAGGTATAGACCAAATTTACATTTTTTTAAATGTAACACCCTGTATTTGACCTCAAAAATGGAATGGCAATCTCAAATTATGATGAGTTTCTTCAGATCGCTTTATACCTTAAAATCATCATTTAACTACGAGAAATTGCCGAAAATTTGATTTTGGAGTTTTTTTTAAATAGCAATTAATGAAGAACCAGTTACGCCAGCGATACAGACAGTATTTCTTCGAGTAGACATATTGGCTACTCCTATGCAAAAAAAAACTAACTCTGGAATATACAGAGTGATCATAAGTAATTTTCAAACATCAACTACAAATAATGGTCGAAAATTTTCTCATTCCAAATGGCACACCCAGTATTTCAATATCTCGTTGAACGTAAAATTTAATTTCATAAGGTTTTCCTACACCTAAACCTGATAGTTTCTCAGCAATTTTCGACCGTTATTTGTAGTGGATGTTTGAAAATTAATTATGATCACATTCAGTTAACTTTTTTTTTCTGTATAGGAGTAGCCACTACGTCTACTCGAAAAAATACTGTCTTTATTGCTGGCATAACTGGTTTCTTCAATAATTGCTATTTAAAAAAACTCCATATTTTCAATTTTTCGTCATTTTCTCGTAAATGGTGCTTCTAAGGTATGAAGTGAATTGAAGAAACTCATCATAATTTGAGCTCAACATAAAAAGTAACTTCGGTCTATATCTTTGTTTTCAAACACCCTGTATATATGAAAATAATTTTAAATTGTGCCTTCGAACACCCTACGCACATCACAAGAAATTACTCTCAAAATATCTTCATTTACTCCCTCAAAACGAGCTCCGCGTCTGTGGTGGGTCACCCGGTATATTGACGGTCTACTAAAATCAGATAGTTCCGGAACTGTGATAAGCTTTGTAGACGATCAGGCGATTGTGTATGCTTGACGCTTGAGAAAATGCTGAAAACGAAGGCAGAGAAGGATCTTGAGAATGTATTCAACTGCTTCTATCACAGAAAGTAGACTGTAACACTTTTCCGCATCATGCGGAAAAAATATTTTGCGGCACGGACTTGTCAAACTGTTGCAGAATGGGCTCCTATTCAAACACGAATGCGAAATTCGAAAACGAGCGACGAAGGAGTGTTGAGTGTTGGAATTGCCTTCTGCAACGAGTATTAGTCGATATTTTCTCTATTTCAGGCAAGTTTTGTAAAATTACTGTTGAAATTTAATGAAAAATTCGGATTATACATCCTAGTGACTTTTGTACTGTATCTTGGCAGTTGATGTGACTGCTAAGAAAGTTGACAGATTACGGAATTTGAATTTGAAACGTACGCAGGGCATGGAGATCAGATTTAAAACAGTTTCCTAATAGCATGAATGATTCGAAATTAGCCAGAAGGAATTTCTACTACCTTACTTTTTAATAAAAATAAAACTTTCCCCCCCAACAATTATTTCACTATGACTATAACCAGATTATATTATATTGATAATTGACGTGTATTGAAATTTGATAGGATAGAATGTCAGTGCTGACTACCACAAAACGAAAAAGATAACTAGAAACAATGCGGTAATGAGTTCATTACAGCACTGTGTATAGTGCTGTAATTAACTCATTACGATACTGAAGTAGAGAAATATATATTCATGATAATTCTGAGGAACAATTTTATCAAGCAACAAGACTCATGATTAAGTCTGAATTTTTCTCAGATTGTATAATACCTCAAGCTTTTCTCTCCAACACAACGTTGTAAACACTGTTGAAATGAACAGATCTTGCAGTGCTCTTCCACATTCCATATTGCAGGTGGCAAATGAAGCGAGCTTTAGTTTATTACCTGCAAAATCTAAAGTCAAGTATGTAGCAGAAATCAGAATTTTGAGAACTGTCCTCACAGTAATGGAAGAACAAGCCTCGAGGAGGAAAATTGTTAGCATACTTTTTATATTTGAAGAAGACATTGCAGCCCAGTTCACTATGGAGCAAATATTCCATGTTGAAAAGTGTACTTGAAGTGAGGAGAAACTTACATTTGAGTGAATATTTTAAACTCGTTTTGTTTTTAAAGAAGCAATATGTTGGGTACCATCCGAAAAAGGGGCCAAAACATTTGAAAAAAGTGAAGTTTTTAGATTTATGAAAGATGCACCTGATGAAATTTACCTTCTCATCAAAATTTCTACCATATTTGGGTTGGCCGGTGCCTGCAGGCGCGATGAACTCTGCAAAATAATAATTGATCACATCGAGGACAAGTGAAATTTGATAATGGTCATTATCCCGTACACCAAATACAATTCATCGAGAATATTAATTTTTATTTCCGATGAAACGAATCGTGGATATTATTTGAAGCCCATAAATTTGCGAATTTTAGGAAACAAAATACTACACAGGCGTTTTTTGTCCAATACAGGGTGTCCCAAGTTCGAGTGCCTATTAAACGTTTCTGGAGAACTGGACATATTTGGAATCTGAAAATTGGGATTATCATATTGTTTGAAATTCTCCACAGAGCTAAAATATTTTTGAACCCCAAGCACTTCCGGTTATACAGGGGTGAAAATAAAATTGATGAAAAAAATTTGTGTTCAAGTTGTGCATCCCTGGTATGATCAAGTATTCAATGCTGAATACATTTCTGTTAAAGCCATTATATTCATTCGAATAGTTTCCAAAATATCGAAAAAAAACCGGAAAAAAGTCAAATATATGTTTAGTCAGTATTATGTTTATTATTCATATTTTAAACATCGTGAGCGTGAACCGTTTTTAAAACATAGAAGAGGAAGAATGTGAAAAGGTCATGCATCTTTTGAATTTCAGAAATATCATCACAGGGTGTTTCAAATATTGTGTTGAAAATTGTGATCAAAAATTGACCATAACTTCTGTTTTTCAAATTAGAACCCTATTTTTTCATGATTGCGTTGGATTCTGCGGAGAAAAATAATTATAGTTTTCTAACATTATTATGCTCCTAAATTCAATAATTTCTGATTTTTTTTTATTTAGGAGCAAAATCATGTTAGAAAACTATCATTATTTTTCACCGCAGAATCCAACGCAATAATAAAAAAATAGGGTTCTAATTTGAAAAACAGAAGTTATGGCCAATTTTTGATCACAATTTTCGACACAAAATTTGAAACACCCTGTGATGATATTTCTGAAATTCAGAAGATGCAAAACCTTTCCACATTTTATTTATTTTATTGTCGATATTTTGAAAACTTTTCGAATGAATAGAATGGTTCAAACAGAAATGTATTCAACATTGATTGCGTTCCGATATTCCTGAACAGTACTGCGCAGTAAATTACGTCGTTCCGATATTACTGAAATTCACTGGTGGTAATGATTTCGCGCCACTTTTTGTGATACCCTGTTGGAGACTAGATATTTACTGATTCTACTGCCACAGAAGGGGTCGTATAGTGCCAGTACTGCCAGTATTCCTTCACCAAATTCAAACAGTTTAGGTTATGAGTCTTTTTTAGTACTAATCAACATCAAAACGGTAAAATCGCTATCCCTGAGTATAGAATTCAATAAAACTTGGTTAATTTCAGCCCTCGTTTCACCCACCGATTACAGACCTAACATTTAAAAGGACTTCAAATATGAAAATAATAGGTTATGTTATTCCTTCGTTCAAAACTTCGTTCGTTACTGCTCGAACGTTCCGAAAATCAACAACAATTTGAGATTACTGTCACTGAAAAGCGTTCCGATATTGCTTACTGTGGCCAGTAATGCCAGTAATTTCGGATCGCAAGGATTGAATACTCGATCATAACAGGAATGCAAAACTTGAAAAAATTCTTTTTTCATAAAATTTATTTTCACTCCCTGTACAACCGGAAGTGCTTGGGCTTCGAAAATATTTTAGCTCTGTAGAGAATTTAGAGCAACATCATAATCCCAATTTTCAGATTTCAAATATGTCCAGTTCTCCAGAAACGTCTAATAGGCACTCGAACTTGGCAAGGAGCATGTAGTACCCAATGTATGGAAATAAATTCGTTCGGAAAAATTCTGGAAAAGGAATAACAAATGTTGAGCGCCTGGGAGGCTGGAAATCTACCACTATCGCCGATAGTTACATCGACGAGTCAACTAATCAAAAAATGGAAATTTCTAATGAGATATTGTCTACTGATAACTCTACTTTAAAAAGTCAACTTTTATCAAGCCATCCATACAGCTGCCCTACACAGAATCATCAACCTTCGAATGACTGTCCTTCAACTTCAACGAACGAGAATGTTAATTGTCACATGTCAGATTGCGCACTGGTTAGGAAAATAACTATTTCCAATAATATATTAGGCAATCCAACGATCTGTCAAATTATACTCAATATGGCGGCTTTAGGCAAACCATAAAGGTAGTTTATATTAAAAGCTGTCAAGAGAGAAAGTATTAGATTTTATTCATCATGCCAATTACTTGTCTTGTTGGTTGTGGAAGTCATTCAAATAGAGAGAAAATTAGTTTTTATTCTGTGCCTAGTCTGCTGAATCATACATTTTTAACTCATAAAAGGTATTAGGATAATACTCTGGTTATCTGCAATAAAACGAGATGACCTTACAGAAGCAAAAATTAAATATGAGAGGGTGTGCAGTAAACATTTTATTACTGATAAATATATGTGCTTCAACTTTATTAGATATATGAAGTTTGAACTTTTTATTTCGGGCTCACCTGCTTTCCATGAAGAGGATACCCATCTGGATTGGGTACCTTCACAAGGTATCGAGCATTTTTGCGCGTATGTTCTGGGGAACATCGCGTTATCATTTTGCCCAAATGTGTGTAACTTTCGAATTTTTTGACGAAAATGGTCTCAAACGATTAAGTTTGACTCCCCAATGAAGAATTCGAGGTCAAATCTGGTTCATTTTCGAATCCAACATGATCAAAAGCTCATTATCAGGCAATATTTAATTATTAAAAAATATTTTAGTCCAGATGATAAAATCACAATACGTGGACTCAATTATTTGCATGTGGAGCTGATAGAAATATTGATGTTTTTTATCAATTATAAACAAATTTCTCTTGGACAAAGCAACAGTTTTTTATACCAAGATACATGTTTAATTTATCAATGTTAATGTAGGTATAAGTTGTATGCAGATTTTATTACCACAACACTTGCACACAACAGTTCCATCAAGAGAGCTGCCAGTTCAGAATGTACTGACAATCAAGGTTTTAATTTATTTTATAATATATATCTTCATCGCGTACTTGAAGGAATAAAAAATATATTGGTCGGATATATTTGTATAAACTTGAAACATACCTCTGGGTTATTCTCAGGTAAATTTGGTAAATATTCAGTGGTCTAGTTAAAATCAACTGTACAATACTCCACGAAGTAAAATCTGTAAAGGGGTTACAGATCTATGTATAAATCTAAGGTACTTCCGAAGTCCTAGAAAGCTGAATAAAGTAAAGTCAAATGGAGAATTTTTTCATCTAAAGTATAGTATCAAAATATTAACAATGTTATAAATTTCATTTACCTTGTATGCCAACATTTGTTGGTAAGAGTAAACACGTAATTACTCCGGTACTCAGAACATTTGGATTCCTCATATTATCTGATATATGTATTGCGACCGAAATATATTGATCGTTAAATGAACTAGCACAATAAACCTCCTACAGTCACGTGAACCCTTTTAAATATTTTTTGTATGCAAGCTATTTTTGGAGAAAAGCATCTTAATGCTTGGTATAATTTGCACCCATGACTACGGATTTAAATCACTCCTCATCAGTTGAACTTAAATGATCAATTATCTCCAAACTAATGGTCAATTCGAATTAAAATTATCTGATGTTATTATGCCTTCATGCCACTTCATTATATTGTTTTTTTTTTCAGAATATTTAGTCAGCTCTGGCTCGCCCCCTACCCGCGACAAATTAAGATGCGACGATAAGGCTAGGGTCAGACGGGATTGGCGACACGAGAGGCTTCGGGATATCGCCACCGCACTGACGGACAGATCTCCAGAATCCAGTTTGGCTCTACCTGCAGAGGGATTGCTCCACCTCAAAAAGGTAAAGTAAAAATAAGATGGATGGTATACTTTTCGGAATTGCTACGACGCTTGTATTCGACATGAATTGATTGTTTGTATGGAATCGCAAAGCTCTCTTATGATTTTCAGATTTTTATACGCAACCAAACTAGAGATGGGATCTCTCGAGTGGAAACAATCGAACCTTTCGATTGTTGAAACCCCTCAAGGTGTTCTGAAATATGCGAGCGAATTCATTCGAATGATTTTCTGTCGTCTGATGCGGTATCGCAAACCGATATGTACATCTTGTCCACATCACTAGCAATTCGTATGTAGTATTTGTTCTGATGTTTCTATTGGTGGCGCTTGTTGGATATGAGAGATCATTCAACAATCGATATGTTTTATGGGTGGCATTTAGTGATACTGAATGTTTTCATTCTACATTCATCCAGTAGCCTTTTGAATTATTTTTGCGTCCGAAAATATGGTACCAAAATCGGCATAATATTCAAGCGGGAAACGTAATATTTATATTTATATTATTATTATACTGATCCTCCTAGGTCTTCCCCAATGAGACCTCTCATAAACTCTCGAGAGCTTGAGCGAGTAAGGAGAATCAGTTGTGTTCTGTGTAGGCTTTGATACTGTATACTTACGCCACCTTAGGCATAGCACTGTTAATTTTTGACCCAACAGTGAATGCCGGCGATTACCGTGACTAGAAAGTTTCTTTCCTAGCCTCGGGATTGAACTTGGGGTTTCGGCTCCAAAGTCAAACGCCCTACCACTGAGTCAACCGCTCTACACTACACTATATAGCTATAAACTGCGTATACTCTAATAGCTAATCAATACCTATTGGAGATAAAGGAGGAGTAAAATTATATTGGTGTACCCTTAACAATGGAATCCGCTGACCAAATGAGGATCGAGGCTACCAGATATTAACATCTCGAGAAATCATTCGATTGTTGGAAACCACTCGAGGACCTACATAATTATAGTTGAAATTATTCGATTGTGCCCAACCATGCACCAAACTTATTTGCAATCACGCAGTATTTTGCAGAAACATTTTAACAAAATAAAAATTAGCTGGCACAGAATGTAGATTTGTTGTTTTTGGCGCTCTTGTTCTTCGGAACAGAGTGCTTATCAAATTGCCCAAATGTGTGTAATTTTCGAATTTTTGGCTAAAAATGGTCTTAAACGTTTTGGTTCGACTCACTGATTAAGAATCCGTGGTCAAAATCGATTCTGTCCAGCCGTTAACACAATAACTCTCGACCGGAATGAGCTAGACAGTTGAAATTTTCAGAGTAGGTTTGGGAGATAAATATCTAGGTTAAGTTCGTTATTGGGAAAAACCATAAAGAAGGAGTAACGAAAAAAAAAAATTTTTTTACATTACAAATTTCAATCATAGAATGCAACATATGAGATGAGTCATAGAGCTAGGTTATGAATTTAATTTTAATGATGCAGTTCTATCATAAGAATCCATTGATATCAATCCCAACTCTTACGGTGGGTTTCACAAAGATTTGAAAGCTCTTAATTGCCAAATCATTATGATTCTATGTTAATTTCCAGTTCATTTTTGGTGCAACCACCGAATTGAGTCCAGATTTTTGAAGAGATTTTTTTTTTAGTGATATGATTCTCACGAAATTTTACAGAAATTTACGCATCGCAACAAGTACCTACCAAGTTTGAATTCTATCGGATCTGTATTTATGAGATATTGAGGAAACAATTATTCAGATGGGTATAACTCCGAAAGCGTTTTGCCAATTATGCTGATTAACGAACTTAACCGGCGTATTTGGATGGGCAAAAAATTGCAACTCGCTATCTCTTTCCGTTCGAAAATAATTGTGACAACGGCCGGCCGACCGGACAGAATTGCATTTGATCTTCATAAGTAAGTCGAACCTAATCGGCAAAAAATTCGAAAATTACCAACATTCGGGCACAGGCCTGGGGCCAAGGGGCCCCGGTAGGGTCCTTAAAATTGGATTTCAGACCTTGGCGAGACTGGACTGATGATGTGCGTACCAGCTGGCCCTAGGGATGCCCACAGGGTGGGATATTATTGACTGTTCATGGCCACTTTGGTGATACCACCATCAACAAATGTCCATGTGTGCATACTTCCAAACAGAATTGAGAAAACGAATATTTATCACATGTTTCTTTATTTGTTTCTGTTCAACAAACACTGTCACCTTAAATACAGTAAAACAAACCAGAAAATATTGTTACTTGCAACATAATATTATCTGCTAAAAACCCTGTCATCTCATCTGGGTTGCGTCCGAATATTAACTCTGTAGAATATTAAACTGCTCCACAAGAGTTAGGGATATCATATTAAGTTGTTCTGAGGGACGTAAAATTTTAAAGACAATATCAAAACATGATCAACTGCCAATAAAAACTTATTAATTCGATTTGAATGGCAGTTTTTCACATTATTCATAAGATTTAGCATTTCAATATGCAGTTAATTTATTGTCAGTCTCTTAGCGATATCGAACTTAGTAAATTTCACGAGCTTCTTAAGATGCCAAGACGTAAATTAACAAACGCCGAGGCTAATAGGGCTATCGGTATGCTCCAGGGTGGCCTCACTCAAGTCGCTGTGACAGAAACATTTCAAGTACCGCAAAGTGTAATATCGCGACTCTGGAATAGATTCAATGAGACAGGTTCGGTGCAGGAAAGACATAGGGTTGGTGGATCAAGAAAAACAACACCCGCACAAGACCGTTTTGTCACCATTTCGGCGAGGAGATTTCCTCTTTCTTCATGTAGGATACTGAGAAATCGACTTTTAAATGCCAATGGTCCTGAAATTTCCATTGAAACCATCCGACGTCGTTTGGAGGAGATTAACCTGGCCTCTAGACGTCCATTGAGGGGTGTTCCGTTAACACGTGAGCATAAACGACAAAGATTAGAATGGGCCAGGCAGCATGTTAATCTGAACGTCCAATGGCGCAGTGTACTTTTCACAGATGAATCCAGATACGGTCGATTTTCAGATTCTCGAAGAATAAGGGTATGAACTATGCCGCGTAAACCCCTAAATTGCCGTCATGTGCAAGAGGTTCATCCATTTCGAGGAGGCTCTGTTATGGTATGGGCTGGGATATGTTACAACGGGCGCACAGACCTTCACATTTGTCCTGGCAATATGACTGCTTTACATTATAGGGAACATGTCATTGGCAACGTAGTGCCAAATTTTCATGCTGCCATTGATGAATCTTTCAATTTCTTGACGATAACGCAAGACCACATCGTGCAGCAATAGTAGAAAATGCACGAGACGAGCATGGTATTCCACATTCACCAATACCTACGCATTCGCTATACTTAAACTGCATAGAACATGCATGGGATATGCTACAAAGAAGACTAGATGATCACCAACCTCCACCAGAAACATTGAATGATCTCAAAGCACTACTGCCTCGTTTATGGAATGAAAATGCTCAAGATATGCTCAACACCCTCGTTGACAGTATGCAACGAAGATGTCAGGCGGTCATTGATGCCCGTGGTGGCCATACCTTGTATTGAAGGAATAAAAAGACAAAAAAAACAATAAAATGTCCGGAAATAATAGTCGTTATATCTACCTATTCTGTTAATCACCCTGTATATCTTGCAGACCAAAGAACTTACGTGCATTTATAGTTTTGAACCTAAAATTACGTTTTCAGCGCAAACAAAGGTTTCAGAGTGTCATATAATTTAGTTGAAACGATTATTCCTAACTCTTGTGGAGCAGTTTATTTAATAAATTGCGTTCGAAAACCGAAAAGTTAAATATTACATGATGAGTAGTCAACTCCCGAGTAAATTCATCAAACCTTCAAAAACTCTACTCTACTCGGTGTAGTTAATATTCGAACACATTCCTGGTTGATCTACCCGGAACTACGTACCCAGTGTGTGATGTCGCAGCGGCAGCACTGAGCAATTGTACTCTCTATGGTAACAGTCCATGTATGTCTGATTAATATGATGGTTTTGTATCACTTGAATTAACATGAGCGATTTACAATTTCCAGGGGTGGCTATGGTTGAGAACTGCTGAAGGCGAATGGGTACGTCGATGGATTGTTTTGTGCGTTCCAACCCTATCCATATTCCAAGACCAAGATGAGCAGGCGAATCCGGACTACACAGTAGAGCTGTCCGCTGTTTCCAGCTACAACGAAGTGACCACAGAAAGTAAATACGCTTTCGAAATTCACTGGTCTGATGAGGCCGTTACTTTGAGCGCTGTAACTGCAGGAATAAGATCCAATTGGTTGGAGGCTCTGAAAAAGGCCTGCCCTGCCACACCGACACCTTCAGACAGTTCGAATTCGCCAACCACACCACGCTCGGCATTTTTATCCAGCGACGATGAGTACAAAACGGCTTCGGAGAACGACAGGAGGTTTTCCAGCGATTGGAGCGAGCTACCACCATCTCCACCACTAACCAAGTTCGCGGCTGCTAGGCTCAAGGATAGGTCAAGGATCAGAGCAAGGCTGCCTAGGTGTCAGTCTAGGCAAAACACTGTAGACAGTACATCGACTGACGAATTGGATTCTGTGAGGGAAACGGAACACGTCGAACTGAGCAATACTTTAAATAGACAAAATCTGGAGATACACGACTTACAGAACCAATTGTCGAAAGTGCTGAAAGATAAGGGTGAACTGGAAGAAGAAATTGCTAGGTAAGTATCATCAAGTGGTACCTCTGATATACCGCAAAAGCGAACAATTCTGGCAGAGGTGAAAATCTCTACCATATGGTTGTAAAGATTATCTCAATAATTTGTGAATATAAAGCCCTTCAATGAAATAGATATGTGGGAAATCTGAAGGAAAATTAGTTAGTATATCTGAAGTATTTGAATGAACAATCATCACAACTCAATAAAACGTTGTTAGATTTAAATCACGTTAGAAAACCCATTGTTGGTATTTGGTGTCCTGCGCAAAAATAAATTATGGTACATTGTAAACATTCTTAGTAACTAAGGTAAAACCGGATAATAATGAAACTGAGGTAACATTGACATCATTTCCTTAATATTGCGAATTTTGAAAGCTACTAACCAAGCCGTACCTTTTCGGGCGATTTTAGATCACTCTGTAACGTCTAAGGAACAGTAGTATCATTAATTTAACAACCATAGAGTAGCTCTGTCACCATTTAGGTATCAATGTTTGCTCATGATAGGGTAACATTGACACTTTTCATGAAAAATTGGTTCAAGACCTGTCGACAGCAGCTTGGCGCTCTTGTTCAAACTTTGATATACTATATCTCCGAAAGTATTGGTTTCTCAGAGTTGGAAATGATAACAATGGAATCTTATGATAGAACTGCATCATAAAATAAAATAAATTAATAAGAATCCATTGTCATTCCCAACTCGGAGAGTTGGGAATCGTAATTAAATTCAAAACGTAGTTCCTATGAATCATCTCATGTTAATTATAATTAGAGTATAGAATTGAGAATAACTATTGAAATTTTGAAAAGTCGTATCTCCGAAAGTACCAGTTTGGAGTTTAGAATGACATCAATGGATTCTTATGATGAAATTGCATCCTACATAAAATTGAATTTAAAATTTGTAATGTAAAAAATTTTTTTTTGTTACTAACGAACTTAACCGAGATATTTATCTCCTAAACCTACTCTGAAAATTTCAACTGTCTAGCTCATTCCGTTCGAGAGTTATCGTGTTAACGGACGGACGGAAGGCCGGACGGCCGGACAGAATCAATTTTGACCATGGATTTTTGATCATTGAACCGAACCAAATCGTTTAAGACCATTTTCAGCCAAAAATTCCAAAATTCAGACATTTGGGCAAATTGAAATTGATAAGCTCTCTGTTCCGAGGAACAAGAGCGCCAAAAAAAAAGAAATAGTCATAAAAAATTACGAAAATCATTTGGGAAGTTATCAACAATTGTAGTTGTAGCTCACAATATGGGACAAGTGTGTACTACGAAAATAGTGAATGCTCCCTAATTTTCCTGAGCTCCACAGGCATTTTCATAAAGTTGTATCAATGTTATCCTTTTAAACTATGCAAAATAAAGATAGAGAACACACTAGTTGTCTAGTCAACAGGTGCTTTTTAGGTAAAACTTTTTGCCTATTCTCCAGAAATTATGATTGAGTTGTCATTCGATTAGAAATGGCATGTAGATAGATTTTGAGAAAATGCTAAGGCCGCTCACAAAAATTGCAATAGTTTGGTTTTTCGCCAATATCTCAAAAACTATCTGAGATAATTCAAATTTGAAAAAAGGTTCAAGAAGGGGAGGAAATTTCATAAGAAGGGTCCCAACCCCCGGAACTAGGTTTTCGGAAATCCTCCTAAATCGGTTATGGGAAAAAATCTGTTTTTTATTGCAGCGAAAATATTGCCTATAATGCTAAAGTGGCCAGTTCTTTTTTTGCAATGGTTCCATTCTTGGCTCTACTAATAACAATATTAATTTTAAAAAAATAAATTACTTTTGTTAGTAGCAACTTTTGTTTTCCATAAATAAAATACATAATTATTCACAATAAATAATAAAAAATAATATATAGCAATCAAACCTTACATTATTAGTAAATGACCATAGTTTAAAGCGCCACTACCACACGTGCTTGAATATACATAAGTAGGTATTTCAAAATTTCACTAAAATACACCTAATAAGATCCAGCGTTTATTAGGTGGCATCAAGGTGGACCTTATTAGGACTGAAATATGTCTTGAGAAAACCAATAAAAATCGAGATAAAAATACAATAATTTCATTAAATTACCTTCTCCAAAAAAATGTTCTTTTGGAACCGGCTCTTTTTAGGACCACTTACTTATTTATTCCCAATCGTAAATACTTCAGTTCACACATTCTTCAATTGGCTGTTGAAATCGGGCATAAATTCAAAACTATATCACAATGTGCCGGTTTCTCAATTCCCGAGTGTTCCGCATTCATGCGACGATAGCTAACTTAGGGCCGGTTTCTCAATTGCGAGTTAACTCGAGGTTGCGAGTTGACGCATGTATTTAGCGATATTCATGAATGCGCAACACTCGGGTTATCCACAACCTCGGGTTAACTCGCAATTTAGAAACCGGCCCTTACTTGAGTTAACTCGAAATTGAGCAACCAGCCCAGAGAAACGTTCAGAATCGCTTCAGAATCCTCAGGCACAATATAATTTATGAAAAAGTATTTTTTTTTCATTTATTATTTCATTCAAGATAATTTATTTTGCTAATATTCATGCAACGATAATTTCGCTTTCCCTATAATACAACAACAAAATAAATATACCCCCTTTTCAGGCTGAAGAAAATTCAATCTGAAGCAATGACTTACGAAAAGAGGATAAAGGACCTGATCGCCAATTTCGAAAAAACGGAAAAGGAACTGAACCAACGGAATTCACAGACAGAAATGAAATTCACGAAAGAACAAAAAACACTACAACATCAACTACTCGAAGTTAAAGAAAAAACGAAAAGTTGTGACGACAAAGTCGGTCTATTATCCAGGGAATTACAAACGAAGCAACATGTGATATTAGGTTTACAAGAGGACTTATCGAACGCGAACGAGAGGTATCTCAGGATTGCCCAAGAAAACGAACGACTGGCCAAAAAATTGCAAGAGGTTGAAAGTAGATACCTAGTAAGGAATCCGATGCAAACAGACTCTTTGACAAGTTTAACCGACATAAATTTAGAGATAGATATCGAGGAGCTAGGCACGGACGAACTCAAGGAATACGCTTTAGATTTGAAAAGTCGCTTCGAAAGGGCCATCTTGGAAATTCAGGCAATAAAGAGAAGATTGAAGGAGGCGAACGAAAATTTTGATAGGATGGAGATAGTTAACTTCAGTTTGGAGGAAAGCATGAAACTGATGAAGGAAGAAAGCGAGGCTGAGGTCAACTTATTGGTGAATAGATTAGAGCACTTAACTTCTAAGTTAACAGCGGTTGAGAGGCAACTTCGAAATAAATCTAAGACTGAACAGAGGGAAAAGAGACGTTCTTTATCTCTCAAAGGTGAGTACGAAACAAAGTATAATTTATCGTCTCTGAAAATAGGATAATTAGAATTATGAATATTCTGACGTGCTACTCATGGGTCAAAATGAGCCAAATTTTAAAATTTAAATAAAACGATCAAATAAAATAGAAGAAGTAACTTTACAAAAATCAAACTAAGGAAAGGTTATAAAATAAAGCTTTAGTAAACAAAACAAAACACAAAAACACTTTGAGCCCGAATTTTTGGCGCACTGACGACATACCTACTGGTTTTTCACAGTTATCACATGACGTACTGGTTTTATGATCCTTTTTTTGGATGGTGGAACAGGTTGATTAGAAGTTGTTGTCTCTTCTCCAAGAACGATTACTAAGATATTCCCGTCAGTTTCCTGCTGTCTGTGGCATGCTCTGCACATTGTTGGGGTGTCCACTCTCATAATATTCTTTTTATACCATCCTGTATTTATCACCCCATCTTGACAAGCCATAACAAATCCCTCCGTTTCCGACTTGAGCCCAGCTGACTTCAAAAAGGCGAAGGATAATTCTTCCGATAGGCCCTGATTGTTCAAACTCCTGAAATATATGGAGTGGAGGTGTTTACTCATGTGATCTTCGAGTAGTGTCTTCAGTTCTGCCTATCTTATCTCTCTGCCAACTCTTCTGTGGTCTGTTCTTAGTAGACACTTTAGTTTTCCCGGACAACTGTGATTTACATATATCTCGAAGCTTCTTTTTGTAGCTAGCTGTTAAGGCATCTTTGATTTGGGTTGTCTCCATCAGCTATTTTATTTTTCGCTCGAGAGGAAAAACCTTGTATAGGGTCCGCTTCTCTCAGCAGTGTGATACTCCATTTGTTGATTTGTTACTCACTAAAAAACCTCTCGCACGCGTTTCTTGCAGTAGTTTTTCATCCTGATGCCCTTACAGCGTCCTTTAACAAAAGAGATGCGTTGCAAGCGGCCTTCACAGTTGATGGGACCTGATGACTCGAAGTGATCCGAGCAACACCGCTTTCTCCATTCTGTGTTCAATTCCTCGGCCAGGCATCTACAGGCCGGAATCACCCGCAACTCTGCTACTAAGTTCGCTCTCATTCCGCCTGGGTATCCTATGATTAGTACGACCATCTTATCTGTATGCCTTGGGTACAGGATCCCTAGTTCGAACATTAGATCCTTGTAGAAGAACAGAAGAGGGAAAATACAAGGATGCATCAGCTATTAGTATTATTATTATACTAATACATACTTTTCCTTGTTGCGGTGTTGCCAATGTATATTAGTTTATGGAGGATAGACCTTTATATTATTTAGGATGTATAAATAATATGAATATTTTTCAAAAACATTCGATGGATCACGGTCAAAAAATTCGGAATTACCTGGAATATTTCCTTCAATCTTAAATAGATTCTTCTTAAATTCTTTTCACCACCCAACTTCCAAAAATCGCAACATAAAACTTGCATGCACAATATCCTATGCTTTTTGCACCACCTTTCATGATTTTTACCTGGTAATTTGCAGAATTATCAGCAAATAATAAACCAAGAATGAATGCAAGTGAGGGAATGCGGAGATTTTCATGAAACTCAAACTATTGTCAGCTATGAAATATAAAGCCTTTCACATATATTTTCATTTCAGGTAGGGAAAGTTTCTCTATCAACAAAGAAGTAGAAGATAAAGTTACCGAATTAGAAGCTAAAATAGTAGCACTAGAAAAGGGAGGAAAACCCAGGCGAAAACACAAGAGAGATAGAAGCAGTGACAGAAGTTCTCCCATAGATGACAAATCCCTGCGACGTCTCAGAAGGAAGAGTTTAGATAGCGCTACAGCTTCAGAATCCATGAGATTGTTGATGAGACTGAGTACCTTAGAATCCAAAGTTACGAATATCAATGTTTCGACAGAATCCTTGAACGCCAGTAATAGTGTTAGTGACCTTAGTAAATTAAATGAACAAAACGATTCCTTAGATACTACAAGGTTCGAGAATATAATTCTCGAGGCTAAATCTAAGCTATGCGAGTGTTTGTGCCAGTTAAACGTGTTACAGAATAATAAAAATAAGAGATCTATGCATCCTCATGCAGATAAGTTGAGTGTGTTGGAACATCACTTGAATGAATTGGGCGACATTTTGAATAATTCTAGTAGTATTGTAAGCAGCGCAGAAATAGGAGTTATACAGTCTTCAGCAGATTCGGTAGTCAAGCAATTCGAAAGTATACTGATGGAGAAATTGAACGAAATGTATGAGAGAAAAAAATTCATGGTCGAAAGTAACAACTACGATACTAAAGCTAAGTTAAATTACCTCGCAGAAAAAATCGCTTTCGAGAATATAGTCATAGGGAGAATTCAAGAGGCGTTTAACATTGCAACGAATGGGGAAGCATCATGTGATAGACTTATTGATAAAGAAATCAAGGAAACTGCACATTTGATAAATTCCTTGAAAAATAAGTTCAATGGTAAAAACCTCATGCAGGCTCCTGAATCAAAGACGAGTGCTGAATACCTCTCAAAAATACTCGCAAAAGCACTTATATCAGTAACGCATGGATTCAAGAACTTCAAGAAACAATTTAAAAACACACATCCATCTCTGCATATACTCATAGAAGAACAACAAAAGCTAGAAAACCAGTTATCAGTCTATAAATCTATCAAATTGCCTCAACTAGCTGAAGCTTTAGCGTCTGAAACTATGCACCTAATATCAGATAAAGCATGCATATTGAAGTCGATTACGAATGAAACCAAACACCAATTTACGCAGGCTACAAGAGAAAAAGTGAATACCGAGTTGATCCATGCAGAGATCAACCATGTTCTACTCAGAGCAGCCCAAATTTACCAAAGTAACCTCAACTCAGATAATAACTACTTCTTCAGTTTCTTTGCTTCCGAAAGGGCGGCGCTAGAGCTGTGGGCAGACTCTGTCGAAGACTACCTCTATGACGAAATCAGCAGGAACATCAACGAGCTCACAGAATTGTATCAGAATAGTTTGAATAAGCTCCAAAGGCAGAACTGGCGGCGTAAGTTGGAGTCCGAACGAATAACCCTCAATTCGAGCACACTCTTAAACGAATTCGCCGACATTGTAGCCCACAAGGCCCTGATTGACGCACGGATAAACGTACTGTCGGGTAAATTCGAGGCGCATCAGATAGAGAGGAACGCCAACATGGACAATCTCTTAAACAACATGATTAACAGTGAAGATTGTTGGTCGTGCGTTGAAAATCAGTCAGTACATATAAGCCAAAGTTTAGAAGCGGAATTTTTATGCATGATAGATAGAAATAAGAAGGATTGTTATGCTCTGGTCGACAGACCGGAGGTTGAAACCGTTTTAGGTTATCTGAATGATATATCGAGTGAGATTGCTCAACTTCAGCACCAAACAAATGTACCTGTCAACGCCACCATTTTTAGGGACTGGAAAGATGTCTGTTCGAAATGTTCTGAACTGAGGGAAAAATTGGCGCAGATTCGTTCGGCTCTGAAGAACACCTCTCTGTCTAACATGTAAGTTGTTTTTTTTTCTCGTATGGCGTCAATGGCGTCAGAATCTTCTCTTTAGAATTTGATCTAATATTCAGTTAATTCTTCAAACATCCTGCATTCTTCTCAGTATTTCCCAATTTAAGTATCAATATTCGGTGAAGATATACTCGATCAAATTCTTTTTTCGTCAGGTTAGGTTTCAGCCGCTAGCTTACCCAGCCATCCTAATACCGCAGATCGCACCACTAGACCAGGGTCGATAATTTTTGAAACAAAAATAAAATCATAGTAGGATAAAACCCATTGGAAAAGGAAGAGAATAAAACAGAAAAGAAAAATAATTTACAGGCGATACGAGGGCGGTAAGGGGGAAGGGATGAGTTTTTAAGGTTAAAAAACGGTCCTATGCAAAAAAGTTAGATGGCAAAGTTGTAGGTAATTTAAAGATCTATAACTTTTGTATTTACACTTTCTTCACATAACCTCAAAATTTATTTGAAAAATTCAAATAACCAATTTTTTGGTTTTTTATTTTTCTTTTATAAAAAAAAAATTCACGAAATTTGGTGAAAACTTACCTTTTTATATCCCAAACACACTGTAATATTTTTTAATTAAAATATTTATTTTTTCAGCTTATTTTGACATAATATCGGAAAAGTAGTATAATATGGAAGCGAGAACTCTCACGTTAAAATATGATCTGATGGTACAAATCAAAAATACATTACTATTTACTATGGTAAATTTTCCCAGAAAATGCTAAGTTAATAAAGTTAATATTTAATAAGACATGTACAATATTTTGAGTTGAAGAATCTTCTCTAAATTATATGCCTATTTATTGCTATTTTAAGATAACTTAACCTGAATGAATTACGGAAAATTTTAGCCCATCAAAAGGTAGTTCGATAGAGAAGTGGGGAAGGGGCCTTACTACCTGTTATTTCGTAGCATTTACTGAGGAAATGGAGGAAAACTCACCCGATTAAATTGTTTTTCATTATTTTTTTTAAATTCTCTTCCTTTTCCTACGGGTTTCATCCTACTATCTTTTTTTTTCACTTTTTACCATTTTCAAAATTGAATTTATTTTCCAAATTTTGCTGAAATTTAAAATATTAATGGGCATTTCTTTCTTCAATATGGATTCCTTCGTCAAAAAACGGAGAGGTTTCTCCAAGGTATCTAAAACTCAACCTGAAAAATTAAAAGACAAGAGGAGAAATACGAACAAATTAAACATAATACATAACCTTTCAAAACTCCCCTCTCACAAATATACTCCTTTGTAGCCGCATGGATCTCTTGAAGAAGAATCGCCTCCGCAAATTTTCAAAGATATTCCCTCTTGTTCTTAGAAATCCCTCCAATATTTCAATTTGAAAATGAAAATGTCTTTGCTCGTAAGGCCAGGAGGGGTTTTTTCCTAAACCAGATTTAGCCAATCCAAGCGTTGATTATTCAGAACTTCAGATGTTCGAAGATTGCTACAGGACCCTAATGTAGGGCTATCATCTCCCATAGATACATGCTTCACTTTCTATTGTATAAAAGAATGAAAAAATGGGCCGGAAAATTTACGTTAATAATAATAATAATACTTCGTGTAATATCGGAGTGTGGTCAAGCAATATCGAGTGAACGGCTAGATACAGTCATCTTCAGTACCTTTGCCAACAGAATTAGGGTGTCCAATATTCCAGAGGGTTTTGACAGAAAATCAGGGAAATTGGTTGATATATTTTAATTTAAAGCAAGCAACCTCTTACATCTTACGACTCAAATAATGTTATATTGATATTTTTATTATTATTATATCAATTATTTTCCCTTTCAGGCCGGATGTCTCAAATGTCCAGCGTCCAGTCTACTTAGGGGCTGAATATTTATCGCAAGTTGAAAGTCTGAGGTCTGCTTATCGATGCGTTTTAGCATCATGCAAAGATAGCCACCAAGAAAATGACATTGAGCAATTGAAATTACTGTGTGAAAGAGTGCTCGTAGCCATGGAACAGTGGCACCATCGAACAGTTCAAGAGATGCGGGAGAAACATGCACAAGAGTTGGAAATGCTAAGGCAAGAGAAAGAACAGGCTTTGCAAGAAGAGACGCAAGCAACCTTAGCAGCTTTGGATGCCATGAGAAAGGCTCACGAAGCAGAAGTTCAGAAGGAAGTAGCGAAGTTCAAGCAGGAATTTGCAAGACAGCAGAGAAATGAAGTGCTAGAGCTTTCTGAGAAGTTGTCAGTCAAACGGCTGGAAGCAGCAGCACTTTCTGAACAGTTGGGAAGTGCTTCTAGGCAGTTGGCGCATGCGCAACAGCATATTCTAGCACTTGAACGCAACCCTCAACTTGCAAAACTCCAGGTGGGTACTTTTTTTTTGGTGACATTCCACACCTCCTTTGTTTACTGATCAACAGATAGGTTTCCCATTTAGAGGTTTCATTTTGAAAAGCCCGCTATTTGGCAGTTGTCATAAGCTGTCATTATTTTTTGAGAAATGTCTATTTAAGATGCTACGAATTGGATGAAATAATATGACTGTTTTTCCAAACTCGGTGCAAGTTATGTTCATTTGATCATTTTAGGGGAAGGAATGCTTCCCGAACTTCCATGCCCCTGTTATATAATCGGTTGAAAACAATTTTTTTCCACATCAGTGGACTTGCCCAGATGATCTGCAAAATTACTAGATAATCTTACATTACCAGAAACATACATATTATGTACTTATTTATTCGACTTAGCTGAATACTGTTCATCAATCAATTAAAAATAAACACAATGTCGATTGATTATATCGTCTTCGTATACTGAATTTCCATTTTTTTTTCAGAACTGAAGAAGAATGTCTGTGAAAAGTAACTTAACTAGTCCAAATAATCCTCATTCATACCAGTGTTTAATGGAGCAGTACAATATTATCATCACCGTTAATGTACAGTATTTGCACCCTTTTTGTACCTTTACATTATGTTTTATTGTTTGAATTTGTCTACTTGTAATAATTTTTCCTTTCTATTTATTTACCTCATTGAATGTTGATGTATTCTTATTTTGTAGGTGTACAAATGATATCCAATATAGTTTTATGCAATTAGATATTGTTTATATGATTGTGTTGGGTTTATATGGAATGTTTATAATATTGAAAGAAAATATATAAAATAAAATATTAGTCTGGTTTTAATTCATTCTATATCCTTCACATAAATTAAGCTTATAAAAAAAATCACATAAATCACAATAACAATAAATCTTTTTGACAAAGGACAATTGAAAAAGTAGGTAGATACCAATACAGTCTTCAGTAACATAGACAAATGCACGACAATGGAATGTAATAATCCAATTATTTCGAAATGAATAGTTGTTTCTCAATACTTTAATACTTGGGAACTTTGTTAACTATAACTGAATGTTCCTAGAAGTGAATTATGACCTGGGCATGGAAAGCAGAAGCAGAATTTCAAATTTTCAAACAAATATTCATTTCAATTATTCAACATGACAATTTCTTCAGACAACAGAGATTGCCTGACTTTAAATGCAATAGTTCTACATTAAACAAAATTTTCTTATAGGAAATGTCATAAAATTCTTCTCGTTAAAAATATAATATGAATATTTGGCATATGAACAGCAGAAAGGAGTGTATATTTGAGCTTGATAATTAAACTCTTTCAATCAGAATATTCACAAAATCAATGAAAAAACGCTAATCACGTTCTCAACATTAGAAATACAAAGTATCACAAATTAATTCACTCTCAAAAATATTATTCTCATTTTAGAAATGAATAGGAGCAAATTCAGATAGAAATCATTCAATTGTTTATATTGAATGTTGCTATACTGTTTGTTTTCTCAGTATCATTGATACAAAATAAATGAAAATATAGTAATTAGAAAAAAAGAATGAGTGTCATTTTAAGTTCTGAACATTTAAAAAATAATGTTATGAAATAGAAGCAATAGCTTTAATAATAGTTCAATAAAACTGCTCAATGAAAAGCAGGATTGAACAATATTCAATAAATTCACAGATCTTGTTAGATTCACGTACCAATTAGTTGAGAGCTTGAATACTGATGTAATGCCACTTTTCCTGTAAGAAATTGAATGCTTGTATACAGGGAATACAATATTAAAATATTATAAATGGAAAAGATTAATATATTATACTCGGTGACTTTATAAGTGCTACACCCAGCAGGAATAATTTCTTCAACTTGTTTTTTTATGCAACATGATGATAATATTTGAAACATATACTAACTGACAAAGAAACTGCAACACCCAGAGCTGTTAAAATTTTAATTTTTTTTTTGGTGAAACATAGATAGTATAGCAAGGATAAAATGATTAAAATTTGGATAAAAAAATCGAGAAGGTTTTTTCATGTAAACATTTTTTGTTACTTACATATTGTAGTCCATTTTTGCAATTGTTTTAAATTTTACAACAAACCAGCTGTTCGAGGAGCTGTTCGCGGAATTTATCGCCAGCTAAGTGAATTTGAAAGAGGTCTACGGGAGGCGAGGTTGTCATTTCGAGAAATCGCTAACCGATCGAACAGAAATCCAACTGCTGTTATGAGATGTTGTCAAGCGTGGTTTGATAATGCCCAAAATCGAAGAAGAGTAGGCACCGGACGTCGAAGGGGCACAAATGAAGTTCAAGATCGACGTCTTAGACTTAGGGCTATTAGAGACCGATTTGCGACAACTCGATCTTTGGCTGATGAGTGGTTAGGAGAATAAGGCCATCCTGTAACTGTCCGAACGGTTTACCGCCGGATAAGGTCTTTTGGACTGCAGCATTACGACCCCATCGTGTGTTAACTCTGACGGTTGAGCATCGCCAGCAACGTTTACAGTGGCGCAGAGAACGTCAACATTGGAATGTGTGGAATGGCATCAGGTCGTCTTTTCTGATGAATTTCGATTCTCCTTGGGTGAACATGATGGCCGAAGAAGGGTTAGACGACGTCGGGGAGAAAGACGTGAACCTCAGTTTGATATTGAGGGTCATGTACACCGGACAGTAGGCGTTATGGTATGGGGTGGTATTGCACATGTAAGTAGGTCACCTTTAGTCTTTATTCGAGGTAACATCGGTAATTAATCATCTGATCAATTTAACCTTATAACATAGGCATAATTTTTGTTGTTGTCATTTCAATAGGTAATGTGTTCGGTCCTCGGCAAAAAGGTGATCTGAACGTATTTTCTGTTTGTTGCTGCGTTGTTTTCTAAGTTGGTGTTCTCTATTTTTAGATATGATTTATGAAAAATTTTATTATCCATGTAATAAGACCTTAGGCTCTGTCTGGATTAAAATAGATCAATAAATAAATAAATATACATGACAGCACTGCGTTACTTTCAAGAAATAGTGGAGACATTTATGTTCTCCCTTACCTTAACCGGCTCGAGAATCCAATATTTCAGCAAGATAAGGCTGGACCTCATGTTGCCACAGTTAGTTTAAACTTTTTTGAAGCGACCCATGTCAATCTTTTGCTATGGTCGCCCCGATCTTTCGCCCATAGAGCATGTTTGGGACATCATGGGTAGAAGGCTTGAAAATTTACCCCAACCCCCACGAACTTTGGCGGCTCTGATACATGAACTACAGGTAGCTTGGGATAGTATTCCTCAAGAAGAAATAGACCATCTTATTGCATCAATGCCAAGACGTGTTGGGGAGTGTATAGATAATCGCGGTGGACAAACACATTATTAACAAATTTATTAAACAAAATTGTAAATCCTTCGTTTTTTTCGTCAAATTTAAATCATTTACTCCTTGCTATACTATCTAAGTTTTACAAAAAAAAATTTAAATTTAAACAGCTCCTTCTGGGTGTTGCAATTTCTTTGTCATTCAGTATATTATGGTCAACGTTTCATTTTTGATTATTTTTTGCCTCAACAATATTTTATATTCTACTTTTTTAGAGTACAGATATTTTTAATTATTCCGCCGCATTCACAAAGCATTCAATCTCCGTTAAGTCCTAACTGAGGTTCTCAGTTGAGGATAAATTTGAATCGCAACCTCAGTTAACGTGTTTAACGGTGGTGAAAAGGCCTGTTTCACGTTAACTGAGGTTGCGTTTCAAATGTATCCTTAACTGAGGACCTCAGTTAGGACTTAACGGAGATTGGATGCTTTGTGAATACGGCGCAGTATGTTTTATTTCATTTTATTACTGGGTGTCCTTATTTTAATGAGATTAAATGCTTTGTGAACACGGCGGATTGTCTTTTAGTGTTAAACGTAATGAAAAATGCCTCGATTTCTAAGACGTCAAATTTATCAGCGACTTTGACAGGGGTATTATTGTTGCCTATCAAGGTGAAGTGACCTATCGCGAAATTGGCCGCCTTGTTAATTGAACTGCAACAACAGAAATCGTTGTGGACAGAAGATCACGACGCAGACCATATGTTCGACCACAACTGTCTATAATGGAAAGTCTGGAACGTGATAAATTGGCAACAGGGTATGAAGTCGTACACCACATGAACGTATGTTATTGTATCATGGAGCAATACATCCTAATTCGGAATGAACCAGTATTATTTTGTCGGTTAGGATTACAATCGCCAGTATTTCATGATATTTTTGTGAATAGGTAAACGGCGTGAATTAGTGCAATGCAGTGATATATGTTTTGTGATTAAACAATGTGTAAATAGTGAATTTTCCTTTGTATTATTTCTACTTTGGGGGTGAGTTCTGAGTTCATAGACTGAACAAGATTGTTAGGAAATGTTGTGTTCCCTCCAGCAATTATAATTATTCATCTTCGAGAAATGGAAATTATGTAAGCTGTTTCACTTCTCCTTAAAATGGAAGTGCTGAAGGATTTGTGGGTAAAGGCTATCCCGCGACAAAATGTTTTCTCCTACCCCTTATAGCGCAGTTTGTAAGAAACACTTCAAGGACATCGATGTAATAAAGGAAATTAAACATTTGCAGTCCGATGGAACAATTAAATTTTTATTATCTGATGAAGTCGCTGTGTCGACGAAGCGCATCACAACATTAAATAAATTAGTGTAAATCGTATATAATATTTCATGGAGTTAATATGGATTTTCATCAAGTAAAAACCGCAAGCATTCAAATTTTTATTGACATGTTCCTATTTTTTTTTTCAAATTTACCAAAATACCTTTCAAAAACAAGGGCAGATCCTCATCAGTCTAGAAGGGATAAGGTGATGTATAGAAATTTGTCAGAATTCACAGAAACTTGTAGTTGTAGTTTAAATTCGAAATTCATTCTCAATTCACTTTGTTCTGTTTTCGCAGATTTACTTCTGAACAATTTGCGAATAACAATGTTAACGTCTACCGAATGGAAAAGAAACGGAAACATTTGGGAGATAGCAGAGATAGCATTAGTAAGAACCAAAAAAATACAAACTCTAATATGATTTTATCACGATTTTCACTAGCCTAAAAAAGACACACTATAAAATATTCATTGATTTTAACAAATATTCCGCGTGAGCCGAGCTAGGTCACCTCATCGCTCAGTGTTCCCCCAAAGAGGAAAGCGTCATTGAAGGGCAGACAGGAACCGCGGTTTCATGGTTGTTACCAATCATCAGCGTCACTTAGCCACAATGAATGAACAACCGAAGGAGTTCTAGCAAACTTAATTCCATCAGTGGCACCTATGGAAATCCTTACGAACTCCAACCCTCTGCGATGAAGAAACCTTGAGCGATGTTCAGCTACGTGCATTATATTGCCGTAAGAGTGTCAGGGACTGCAAGGCCGTCAACCTATATAAGACCTTTACGGACTGAAAACGACAAGTTAAGTGTGGTTAGATAAACCACAAACCAGTGAACATACAATGAGGTGAACCCTGGCTAATCGCCAATAACTAAAAAAGACACACGGTGAAATATTCATTGATTTTAACCATCACACTTTAAGCTGCTTGGGACAAGGTTCCACAAACACATATCGACATCAATAAGATTTCTTGTAACTGTTATTGTTTAATTCTTGATGTTAGTCTAGTACATTGCCAAAATCAAGTTTCTTCTGGGTATACACTTCTTATGTTACTGCGTATATGTCATAATAATACGTTCTTTCGAATATGTGATAGTTATATACGAGGGTAGTCGCAGAAGTCTCTGACCTATCCAAGTCCTGATTTATGTCTAAAATTTTCAGCATATTTTTTTCATAACTTGCGAACATTCCTTCTAGTAAATGATTTGAAGTATAAGATTCCGAAACTGCAGATTGACGCTACTATATATACATATATAGGGAGTTCGTGTCGAACTAACAGGACTCCTAGAATGAGCGTATGCAGTGGGATGCCTTCATCTGTGTATGAATTGAATTTAAGAAAGCTTCTACATCGTAGTCATATAATGTCAAGTCGGGTACTTCTGGGATTATTCTCGTATTAAAGAGTATGTCTAATATGATTTGATGTTTGAAATAAATTTCATACTCACTGTAGGAAAAAGGTCCCATCCAGAGCCTGCTGGATTACTTGGACATATACCAAGCCTTCTAACAATGGACCCGCCATCAGTCACCGCCCAAACTCCAACACGACCAACACTTACTTGCTTGAAACATGTTGTATGTGTACCTGAATCTGAAAATATTGAGATGATACCGAAATCGTACATTAATTTTTTAGTTTAGGCTTACTCAAAATGGGAGGTCCTGCAATTATTGTCTGCCAATGTGTTCCTGCGGGATTATTCGTAGAAACGTCTTTTCGAACATGTAGTTTTCCCAGATGGTCTACTGCCCAAACTCCTATCGTATTGACTGAGATCTGTTTTAGTTCTCCTCCATTTGGTGGTTGTACACTTATCCACTTTTCACCTTCCATCTTCTCCTCTGTGATACCCACCCTAACGCATGCACAACCTTTCTTCTCTGTGGCCCAAACTTTATCATAGGGACCGCAACTTATGCTGCTCAAAGGTTTATCAGAGTTCACATGTTCCCAGCCATTGCCCTTTGAGAAGAAAAACATAATAATAGTTGATTTTTTTACATTTTTGTTCAGTGTTTTCTTTCTCTTAGTAATAAAAAATTGGTTCAAGCACTGACGTGAAGTCAGGAGCTTTTGCGCGTATGTTCTATTGTCCATTCTCCTGTATTGGACACTTAATTTGACTTTTCCGTGGTTAATTCGAATTAAGAGTGTACAATACAGGAGAATGGACAACATAATTGACCATGGTAAATTCGATTAAGGGTGTCCAATACAGAAGAATGGACAATAGAACATACGCGCAAAAGCTTGTGACTTCACGTCAGTGCTTGAACCAATTTTTTCTTTCGTGATTTTTTTGGAATTTTTTAGGGGTACGGTTCTTAAAATTTTTTTTTTCGTCATTTTTTTCAAATATTCTAGGGGTACAGTTCTTACAAAATTTTACACACGTCTTTATGTTGATTTTCTACTACTAGTTACCAAGCTTCAATTCGATTGAATATTTATTTTTTGAGTTATCAAGGAAATAATATTCCAGGTTGGTATAACTCGGAAACCGTTAGACCGATTATGCCCAAAATCGATATCAACTCTCCCTTCCGGATACGCAACCTACCCTGAAAATTGCAAGTACCTATCTCCTTTCGTTCGAAAGTTATCGAGGCAACGGTCACCCATCTACTGAACTCACACAAGAATGCTCGAATCTCCAACAATATTTAACCGATCGTATTGGAACTTGAAAATTGGCAGTAGAGTTAGGTTATGAATGCTCTTGCAAAATTTCAGCAATTTCAAACGATTAGTTACTGTTATATAGAATTTACTTTTTTTATTTTCAATGATTTATTAAAAATTTTCTACAAACGCTATCCTCACCAAATTTTGCGAACATTTCCGCGTTGGCATTCTACAACTAATAACCATGTTTGAATTCAATCGGTTCAGTATTTTTCGAGTTAATGAGGAACAAAAAACCACAAAATTTCAGAAAATTTCAGATGGCTATAACTCTGAAACTGTTTGGCCGATTATGCTCATAATCGAACTGAAATGTCGAGTTCTGGTGCACATCCTAACCTGAAAACTTGAAGCCGCTATCTCATTCCGTTCTCAAGTTATCGTGACAACAAAAATATTTTTTAATAATTTTCTAGCCATACGATTCGCACAGAATTTCACAATCATGCTTAGGTTCATATTCGACAACTACTCACCAAGTTTCAATTCGATCGGATTCATATTGGTTGAAAACAAAATTATTACTCGGAAACCACTGGGCCGATTATGCCCATTAACGAACTTGTCCGTCGTATTGCGATGCGCAATCCACCCTGAAAATTTCAAGTCGCTAGCTCTTTTCGTTCTCAAGTTATCATGGCAACGGCCGGACGGCCGGCCGGACAGAATCAAATTTGACCTCGAATTCTTCATTGGGGAGTCGAACTTAATCGTTTGAGACCATTTTTTTTCCAAAAATTCGAAAGTTACAGACATTTGGGCAAAACTATAACGCGATGTTCCCCAGAACATACGCGCAAAAAAGCACCTACGTGCTATTCGGGGCAGCTTTCCATTAATACATAATTTAATTCAAAGAGATCGGCACGCCAATGCAGACAGATTTTACGTCAATTTGGTATTGTAAATAAGATGGAAATTTAAATATGACTATATCTGTGAATACCCATGCAAATTTTCGAAGAAACTTCACTTGAGTATATATTCTTGATAGACGATCCACATAACAATGCTTTGATACTGAATAATTTTCTGGAGTTGTCAATATTCGCATATCCACGCACCATTATATGAATCATCAATTGATAATTATTACAAGTTCCGTTCACGGCAATTGACACATTAACATTGGGCTTCACGAAGCTTCGATTAGCTTAATTGTGGATTTAATTCGATGGTTGTATCAAAAATGAACTGAAAATTGACATAGAATCACACTGATTCGGCAATTAAGAGCTGCTCAGCTTTGTGAAACCCACATTAAGTCCTCGGACCACAGCGCGTCCGCGTCTATTCGTGTTACGACAAGATTTCGTGAAGACTAAGTGCTTAGTAATCCTCGGACGTGCTCGGGAGCACTTAATGGATTCCTCAGCACTAAGCCTTTTCATGAAGTGCTTAAATTAGTAAGCACTGGTTATAAAAATGCTCGGGAGCACAAAAAAGCTTCAAATGCTGTTACCACCACACAGTAGTTATTTCAAATAATTACCAAACGTTGTTCGTTCTTGAATTTCACCATAATGAAAATCAGACCTATTCTGTTTGCGTATTGCTATAAACATTGCTATTCAAGTCATATTGCTATCCTCCTAATTTTTAACAATATGACTATGGTATTACGTATTCTGTTTGGACTGTTATAGCAATGTTGGTTATCAATTTTCTCCCAGCAATATTGCTATCAAGTAGGTCAAAATTCATTGATTTTAGAGCTGACAACACTATATTTCATGACTTTTATGTGAATTAGAAGAAGAATTTAACCTTAATTGATAAATATTTCGTCCGTTTTTCGGTGGTTATTTCTAACCAAAAATATATAAATGTCATGACACGAAAGCGAAAAACGAACTATGTATTTTATTCATGAAACTAACAAGATGGAGTTATTGATCAATTTTCACATTTTCAGGAAACACATCGAATATTGGTAACCGCTACCATGAGCGAAAAATTGAAGACTTGCAAACACCCAAACAAATATTAAATTTTCATTGTTTCCTGTCTTCAGTCAGACTTCGAATGCACAAGTTAAACGGAACAGTACGTCTCAAAGTTTTCTCCTGAACAAATTCCCTCAGTTTTTCAATTGAATCAAAAGAAATTATCTTTTTACTAAGGCTGAATTAATAGTTTATTTTATTTATTTCATCCAGTCGGCCAGTCTTCGAATGCATATCTCTAACTTAAATATCCTATCCTAGTTTGCTCATGAACTAATAAATATATGAATAAAATTCTCTCAGCCTCTAATTATATAGGTTGAATAGTTTATGATCTTTTCTGTTTACTTACAAATAGAAGGGATTGTTAGTGTCAGACCTAAGTGTTAGCAATTCCCTTGAAATTAAGTATTTTAAAGTACCTTTAATAAATATTTATGATTATGTATAGATATAGATACCTATATTTATCAAAGTACCTACCTATCTTCAATATTTTCGATTTCTATGAAGAAAAAAGTGGTTCTCAGTCATATTCCAAATCTTGTTATGCTCTTAGCAAGTACTATTTTGAGGTTGCTGAGATAGCAATGTGGATAACAATCTGTTTATAAAAATGACAGATCATATTGCTCAAAATCGATGATCAGAATAGCAATATTTCGGATCTTGCTGTGGAAGCAATATATTTTTCTTAGCAATATTGCTATGCGCTAACAGAATAGGTCTGAATGTAAACCTTGAATGACATTTAATGTTAACATGTGATCGTTTTCAAATACGTAATTATTATGTCCCCATTGAAACCCCTAGTTTATCCACAGGCTTAAACAATGGTTTTTGTCTTATACAGTAATATTGAATTCATCAGGATGGTCATGATTAAACAATTTTTTTACCATTGGATTTTTCCTGGATACTCCCACACGTATGATTGGTTGACCACCAGAGGCCAGCGCCCAAACACTGATGACTGACTCCATGTCCTCCTTAACAGGTGCCAGCGAAACATCAATCAGTTTTGTGTGTCCTAGTTCTTGCCATGGTCCAGATGTTGATACAGCGCATCTTCTATACCAACGTCTCCTCCTGAATTCATTTTAGATTCATATAATATATAGTTATTAATTCAATTGTTTCAGCTCACCTAACATAATCAGTAAAATTCTTACTCGCGTGGTATGTCGCCGGAAAATCCACAGCATACTGCCAACCATCTTTGTCCACGCCCCCAGGTACGTGATAATCTACCATCCAGTCAGAAATCCATTGCCAGTGTTTTGACTGAAGTTTGACTTGATCTTTCAGACGTTTTTGTTTGCCTGTAGCATCACTCCACATCGGTCTGTCAGTAGGTAAACCTTCAACGAGATAACAGCTATATTTTTCTCGTTCATTCTTTCCTACCACCTCAAGATAGAACTGGCATTTCAATAATAAATTTTCAAAAATGAATCCTAGCACTTGAAGCATGACAACAGATACCTAGCACTCCAAGAGAGTACCCTGTAGTGTCCTAGCACCTCTAATAGAATACTAGTACCGTAAGAGAGTCCTAGCACCACAAGAGAGTCCCAGCACCCCAAGAGAGAAGAGGGTCTCGGCAACTCCAAAAGAGTGTTAGCACCTCAAGAGATTCCTAGTTCCCCAAGAGACTCCTAGCACCCTGTAGAGAGTCCTAGTACCCTCAAAGAGACCTAGGAACCCAAGAGGATCCTACTACCCCAAGAGAGTTCTAGCAGTACGGGTTCTTCATTGGTGAGTCAAATGAAATCGTTTGAGACCATTTTCCGGTCAATACGAGAATTACAGACATAATATATGGGCAGAATGGAAACGCCCTTGTACGATCGAGTTAAAACAGTAAATAATAATACGGTAGGATAGGTCTATTATTTCACAGTTTTAAAGTATCGCTGCTGAGCAACTGAGACCAGCAACTCACTATTTACTAACCTGCTGAAGCAAAGCCAGTTACAGGATTCCATCGTTGATTCTCATAAACTCTGTAGTCCTGACAATCGGTCATGGGAAATACACCATGGCTCTCCATATTACCTAGGAAGCCCCCACCCCACCCTTCTGTGTAAACCCAAGCCGTCTGATCATGTCCTATTGCCCATATAACTCCCACATTACAACTTTCAATTTTTCGGACATGACCTCCAATCTGACGCCAAAACACACTGTACGGATCTATGATGATTTCTGGGCTTTTAATCACTAATCTAAACGGTTGAACCCTACCCCAAATACTTAAATGGGATACTGATTGGGGCGGTAGTCTATGTCTGTAGGTAAACACTTTTTCATTATTCACGGATATTACGAAAGCATCTTCAGTAGTCTCTATCTTGAGGGTAAATTCTTGACCTTTAGCGAACGGCACTATGCCCTCAGTCTCTTCTTTACCCCATTTACCGTCGATCATGGTATTTCTCACAACACAATTGTCACTGAACCGTGGATTTATGTGAAGAACTATATTTTCCAATTCCGTAAATGATTTTCCTTTCAGCTTGTACGTGTTTTCTGCTTCTAAATTGATTCCTATACGTTCTGCATCATCGCCTACACATCCAGATAAAGTGATAATAGTTCCAGGAAAACATCCTGAAAATAATTACTTGATGGATTATAACATGAATGATACCTCGGATATTTGTATAGGATGGGGAATACTAAGGACAGATGATTGCCGAAGAATAATGTAATAATTAATAACTGATGCTTAAGAAAAAATCATAAAAGCACTGACAGCATCAGGAACCTTAAACACCTCATTCATTGAACGATGAATAGATTTATTTTACTGATTTAAGCCACCTTAGACCTACTTATCAGGTTTGTTGCGCGCATGTTCTAGGGAACGTCGTGCTATAATTTTGCCCAAACGCCGGCCGGCCCTTGCCTCTATAACATTCGAACGGAAAGGATTAGCGACTTTTTACTAAAATTCGGCCATAACTCCGAAACCGCTTGATGGATTTCGCCCATTAACGAACTTCCGAGATATTCACGCTCCAAACCCACCTTGCAAATTTCAATCCTCTAACTCCTTTCGTTCGAGAGTTATCGTGCCTACGGCCGGCCGGCCTTGATCAGTGAGTCGAACCAAATCGTTTGTGACCATTTTCAGCCAAAAATTCGAAAATTATAGACATTTGGGCTCAGTTCCGAGGAACTAGAGCGCCAAAAAGAGCATAATTATTAAATCCCCTATCTTTTTATTTGTGTGGAATCAAAAATAAAAATTCACAGGAAGAATTTGTGCTTGGAAGAAAAGCAGAAATCTGTAGGGGTCAGGTATATCGAATTTTTAAATTGACACTTAAAACTAAAGCAGTAGCAGCGATAGAAAAAAATTCTGTATATTTTTTGTCAGTAATGGAGCATTGCGAAGACACTGAGAAAAAAAATTTGAAAAAAAAAAAACATTGGATATTTTTTTAGTCAAGTATTTTTTTTTTAATCAATACGAATCGAAAAATTGCCCCTTGCGGTGATTTTTGGCGAAAAGATGAATTTAAAGCTTCGTGGCATTAAGAAAAAAAAATAACAGCACTTTGATATTTACAGGATTTTTCCGGGACACTTCAAGCTTGAAAAATTACTGTTTATATCCTTCGTTCATTTATTATATCCAATGTTATGCCACATTGTCAAAATATTCTGCGAATGTCTTATCTTTTTTTTCAGTTAAAATTATCGCTTCGAAAACATGTTCTCCTCAAAAGGCAGTTACAGCGGCTTATAAGGAATATTTCGCTGTTTACAGAACCCTATTTCGGTTTCCTGTACGATCATTATTTCCCTTCCTATTGATCATCAAAGGTGCAGCTACTTCATCAAACAAAAGCCTCCGCGAAGTGGGTACTTTCCGAAATAATATGATTCTGGAATATTTCTTACCAACTCTCAAAGGTATTTTGATTGGTGATTCCTTTCCACTAAGATCATACTTCTGGACATAAAATTCATCTTCCCTAAGCTGATGCTTCTCTACTTCTGTAGGATCCCAAACGAAAATTTCTCCCAATTTAGTAACAGCCCAAACACATGAATCGCTAGGTTTGCCTATAACAATAAACGATGTCAATGGCAATTTCAATGAAAACATGCAAGATGGCACCTGTGATGTTGTGGATCTTGCAACATGTTACATGAAGATGAGTTTGCCATTCTTCCAGTAAATTATCACTTGTGAACTGAAGCTTGACTAGCGGAGGAGACAATCTGGGGACATATAAAGCCAATCTAGGGTTACCTGGCTCAGTGCTGGTCTGTATACATGATATTTCACTCAAACTGAAAGATGTCTGAAAAAAAATTGGGATTAACACATTTCCCAAAGCGGATATTCAGATGATTCTGAACTATTTAATTTTATAGATGAATGGGTTATACATGGCTAGTCTTATAGTTAGTACATTAATTCTAACCATAGATTCCTGTCATTAAATAAAACACTTTTACGCACATGTTCAATGGAACAGAATCTTATCATTTTACCCAAATGAATTGTCCCAAACTCTCAAAATTAATTCGCTTCTAGCTCAGTGCGTAGAGCGTTTGACTCGGAACCGGAGGTCCCGATTGCTGTAGGCACAGCACTGTTAAGTTGCCGCAAGGATACTGTAACAGAGCCTACCAGGAACACAACTGATTTTCCAAACTCGCACAAGCTCCTAGGAGTTTCTGAGAGTTCTCCTTAGGACCTACACCTAGGAGGTTCAGCATAATCATATCATTAGCAAGCGAACCAAAGCACGTCAGTGCTGTGCTCACAGCATGGTCAATTTTTGACCCAACAGTGAATGTTGGCTACTACCGTCTTCCTAAAAAATGTATCTACTGGCCACAGTATTGAATTGGGGACCTACGCTTATTATTCAAACGCTCTATCCAATGGGCTAGAAGCACTCATCATTCAATTCAAATTGGCCAACGCGATCAAGCGCACCAAAGAGTATTGACTTCATGACAGTACTTTTTCATATTTTTTTATCGTTTTTGACAATTCAGTTCATTACTAGTCTGGTCTTCGACTCTTAGTTTTACTGTCGGTCGAAATGAAATGAAACTAGAGCGCCAAAAAGGTCTGCGGTCTGGGGACCACTATCAGGAACGAAGTTCCTCATGTCTTTTCTTCAAATGCCAATGTACTTTCCAATTAAATGTATGTGCATGCGCAGTTTACTCGTCACCAAAAGTGCTTTCTTTATACTGCCTGCCACCCAAAACCACGAACAAAACATCTGCTCATGCCCGAAAGATGCAGCGTGAATCTCAAAATTGGTATGGACACTCCACTCCTCTGAGACAAAAACTCCATCAGTTATATCACTTTTCGTCTGGTCACGCGCAGTACGAAAAATCCACGGAAGGGTCTGCTACTCTGCTGGAAGTTTAGAATTGGACCAAGAGCAACGTTATGGGCACTACAGCTAGAAAACAACGCTATTTCCTCGAAAAGGACTTGCACAAACGCAGAATTGCTTTAGGTGCTGATATGGCCTTGCAGTCTCAACTGGCTGTGTCACCCATGCATTCCTCAGTTGCTCAACTTTCAAAATCCTAACCTAACATTTAACAATTCGTCTATATTTCAATCAGTTCCCCTTGTATATGTACACCGTATAACATTTACATATACATTGCTACATAAGTATTGGAGAATGCAGAAGAACATCAAACAATCATTTTCCAACAAGATGGCGCACCACCTCAATTTCGTTCAACCGGTGCGTCAGTTCTTAGAGGAAAATTTTCCTAACGCCTGGACTTTTTTCTATGGGGTCACTTGAAATCCAAGATTTACGCTACCCAGCCTGAGTCACTGGATTGTTTGCGAACTCGGATCACTAATGAATGGCGTCAAATTACACCAGAATTCTTGAGTTATACAGGGTCTTTCACGAGGAACCTCTCCCATATTTATACGGGAAACTACTGAACGTATTTTCATGAAATTCAGCACTTATAAGTACTTCACGATGCTGATGAAATCTAAAATATTTTCAAGGCATGAGCACCTCCGGTTTTTCCGGAAATGACGTCAACTTCCGTTTTTCAAATTAGAACACCATTTTTTCATTGCAGAAATAGATTCCTTAGAAAATTTCAAGTTATTTTGATGTAACATTTTTCAGTTTTGGTTGGAAAATTCTCTCTGAGCGGGAAAATTCGAAAAAAAAATCGAAAATAGAGCTCCGCTGAAACAAGAATAACTTCGAGGTTTTTGGATGGAAAATTTTCATTTTTGGGATTTTTCAAGATGTAAGATTGATGTATCCACTTTAAAAATCGAAATCGCGATTCATGATACAGGGGGTGAAAAAATCGCTTTCAAAGTTAGGGATGACAAAATCGTGAAAAATCAATTTTTTCAAATTAGAACCCCATTTTTTTATGGCAGATATTGAATCTACGTTAAAAAATAATGTGAGTGTATGCATCACAACCCTTGCCCTAAAGTGGATATTTTCTGAGTTATTCACAAAAAACTGTTTTTCGTCTTGAATTTTCCGCTATTTCTTTTCCCTTCACGCCAAAAAGATGAAATTTTCAGGAACTGTTACTTAAACCATATTTTAGATTTTACTACCCTAATATGCAAGAGAAAAAAGTTACAGGTTGTTCCTAAATAGATGGCGAATTTTGATTCGAATTTGTATCGGAAACCTCTTTATTTCAACTAATCGGCCATCGGTTTTCTCTCCAGTGATAAATAAATAATTCCTTATGAACCATATGCAAAAACTTACCATGTTTTACATTCTTTTTTTTTAATGACAGATATCATTAATTACATCTGCCAAATTCCTCTTTATTCAGTAGCATTTTGTGTTTACTATTAATTTGGTGATAATTCGTATTAAGTTATAAAATCGATCACTATGCCTAATTTTACCAATGAAGATTATTTAAATCTCATTCTACTTCATGGAGAATGTAATGAAGTTGTAGATAGAACGATTCGACTGTTCATTTACTACGTTTACATGCATCCTCTCGAACCGTTTTAAGCCAATGCGTATTCCGTAATGCGCATTGAAAACGCATGTAAACATTTTTTCAATTCGAATTGAATACTTAAATGCGAATTAGTAAATGCGATTTGAAAAGGTGGATTGAGTTTTCCCAAATCGATTTAATGTGCATGTATACACCAAATACGCATTGAGAGTAGATTTAAGAGAAACAAATTTCAGAAGCACCAACACCAAATTTATTAGTTTGACAAATCTGATAAACTAACCAACCTGTTTTGAGGTTACGTTAATCGAAATAAATTTCTTGAGATAATAATGATATCATATATTGTTCAAGGTAACTTTTTCCATTATTTTTTATCGTTTTCTTCTAATTTCCTGGATTGATTTATCACGATTTGCTCTTTCAATCATTGAAACCACCCCTAATAGGTTAATTCCTTGCGAAATTATGGTGTTCTTCATCATTTTTTAAGATTTTTAGAATAATTTTTCATTCTTAATTTATATTTTTAATTTTTTTCAATCTTCCCATGTTGGCTACGCGAGCGTAGAATAAAGCCGAATTACAGAAAACTAGTTTCAGATAAGGCATATAAACACTCAAACCATATTTCATCTAATTCGCATCAAAACACGCGCATTGGTTCAATACGGATCGAGAAGATGCATGTAAACGTAGTAATTGAGAGGTTTCCTGACCGACCCAGACCAACGAGAGATACCATTAACAGAACCATGACAAACTTGAGAAATGTCGGATCTTTCGTTAAGAAAACTATACACAGAGAAAAAAGTGTAGTAGAAGATGAGAACAACGAAATTACAGTTCTTGCATATTTTCGTGTGAATCCTCAAAATGCCGAGATTGATCTGGGATTATCTCAATCGAGTGTTTGGAGAATATTAAAAAAACATAAAATGCACCCATATAAATTCAATAGGGTACAGCATTTGAAGGAAACTGATTTCGTCAGGAGAACAGAGTTTTGCGAAGCTATGATGATTCGATTTCAAGAGAATGAAAACTTTTTGGACTGTATAATTTGGACAGATCAATCTAAATTCACAAAGAATGGTTCTTTCAATAGGCATAACAGTCATTATTGGGATGAAGAGAACAACCACCACTTCAGACAATGGAACTTTCAAGAGACCTGGAATTTCAATGTTTTTTGCGCCAAAAAAATAATGCAATTCTCGATGTTCACATTTATGATGGGACTTTAACTGGTAAGATAGAACACTACACATGTTTGCATTATTTAAAGAATGTTCTCCCTTAGGAGATAGATATTCTGACATATTGACTCAAATAATTGAGCCGCTAGTACAGAACCATAATGACTTATGGTATCAACAAGATGGCGCGCCTCCACACAATTCACTCAATGTGTCAAATATCCTCTACAGGCTATTTGAAGATCGATGGTTGGCGAACAATGGTCCACATCTTTGGCCACCACGTTCTCCCGATTTAACTCCTTTAGACTATTATGTTTGGGGTAGGATAAAAAATATTGTCTACTCAACTCCCCTGACTGATAAAGAGGACTGCATAGAACGAGTCAGAAATGCGTTCAGGTTTGTTTAGATTTTTAGATTCATAGTTTTGAAACTAATTTGGTTTTTAAACACTTTTGCAGATCTCTTCCTCCCGATGAAATAAGAAGAGCAACGCACGAAGCATTCCTGAGACGTATAAATAAATGTCTAGAAATTAACGGTCAAAACTTTGAGCATCTTCTCTAGTTATAACTGCGAGAGTTTGCCATGGTTCTCCTAATAGTAACTTGAAGTCGGTTTCAAGAAGGGGTGAAAAATCTACAGTTCCTGAAAATTTCATCTTTTTGGCGTGAAGGGAAAAGAAATAGCTGAAACTTCAAGACGAAAAACAGTTTTTTGTGAATAACTCAGAAAATATCCATTTTAGGGCAAGGGTGTGATGCATACACTCACATTATTTTTTAACGTAGATTCAATATCTGCCATAAAAAAATGGGGTTCTAATTTGAAAAAATTGATTTTTCACGATTTTGTCATCCCTAACTTTGAAAGCGATTTTTTCACCCCCTGTATCATGAATCGCGATTTCGATTTTTAAAGTGGATACATCAATCTTACATCTTGAAAAATCCCAAAAATGAAAATTTTCCATCCAAAAACCTCGAAGTTATTCTTGTTTCAGCGGAGCTCTATTTTCGATTTTTTTTTCGAATTTTCCCGCTCAGAGAGAATTTTCCAACCAAAACTGAAAAATGTTACATCAAAATAACTTGAAATTTTCTAAGGAATCTATTTCTGCAATAAAAAAATGGTGTTCTAATTTGAAAAACGGAAGTTGACGTCATTTCCGGAAAAACCGCAGGTGCTCATGCCTTGAAAATATTTTAGATTTCATCAGCATCGTGAAATACTTATAAGTGCTGAATTTCATGAAAATACGTTCAGTAGTTTCCCGTATAAATATGGGTGAGGTTCCTCGTGAAAGACCCTGTATAATACTTATATTATATAATATAGGTATATGATCTCAACTACATAGATGCCAAAAAGTAAACAAATAAATATGATTGTCTAGATTGGGTTATCTCAGAGATTATACTTTTATAGAAAAGTCTAAAAATCCCTAAAAATATATAGCCCCTATAAAAATCCCATCCCACTTTTTCACTCTCTAAATTTGGCGACAAAACCCCTAAGTAGGGAACCCTGCACCCCAAAAAACTAAAGCTGGCCTCTGAATTCATATTCTTAATTTATAATCTGAATTCTGGAACCTTTTAAAATCTAAAAATTAATAATCTGAATAAATCAGTATGCGTGAGGAGAATAGTTAATTAGTATGCAATTCCCTGTTTTCTGAATTAATAATATGAATTAAGGGTATGAATTCAGAGAGTCATACCGGCAGTATAATATACTGCCGGTATGACTCTCTGACCATATTATGGTCAGCCTAATTATCTGCAAAATGGTAACTCACCATAGTGGAAGCTCCATCGGGATTCAATATTGTCAAAGTCCCATTATTCTGCAGCCATTCCAATTGGAGAGAACAGTCAAGAAACGGCCTTTTCTTCATGCTAACCCGGGCATCCCCTGTTTGAATCCATGAAGAAGTGTCAACTGCCATTTCAAAAGAGTCATATTTTTCGATATCGGGAATCCTTTCCTTCAAAGAATCCAGAATCTGTTTACGCCAGGGCTGATCTAATTCTTCAATGCTTGATCCTAAGGAAGTTTCAGATACATAGAATATGGAAGAACGTAACCTCATGGTTTAAATTCAAAACGATGAATAAAATAGAGATTGTGCTGGCATGTGCTCATGGAAAGAAACGTATTTATTATGATAAAATGGTTAATACTGCTAATTGTTTTAGTCTTGAACTTTATCACCTGATTAATTTTCATTCCAAGGTTCCACTGCCATTAGTTTCGCATTTATTGATGCCAGGTCTACCTTGAAGGTATTTTTTAATCCAACTCAAGATGTTGAACGAAATACATTTTAAATGTTTCAGACAAATAGTTCGAAACCTTGAATAATTCATGCAACTAAACTATAAGTCCAGTAGTTATTTTTCCTGTAATTATGCAGACCGATAAGGGGACATAGGATTATTTCGAAAATTTGGATTCTTTAGTAAGTAGTTATGCTCTATGGATATAAAATATTTCCAGCGCTGCGGCGTTGCCCGCTTATTTTGACAAGTATCAAGATCTTCAATATTTCAAACGATATACACCCTGTATATCTTCCATTTTTTGCTTTCGATTATTTTCGCATGATACATTCCTATACCTATATTTCGAGCGGTTTCCGAAAAATTAACTGATTTTCTCATTTGTTTTGCAGAACAATTAAGGACTCCACAAACTGACGCGGCCGCGGTGACGATTATAGAGCAGTAGGGACCGCAATGACATGGATATTCATGTAGGTGCACAAACTGGCGCGGCCTAAACTCGGTGCTAATTTTGATAGCGTCTCTGGCCGCCGACTTATCGCAAACACTACCGCGGCCATGGCCGCGCCAGTTTGTGTAATCCCTTACATGTTCATAGCTGAGATTATTGGATTCGTAATAAGCCAAACTATAACTAGATGGAAAAGCCCTGGGGTCTAGAGCTTTGGCCCGCTTGTTCAAATTTATAGCCAGAGCGGTCACCCAAGTACTGAACTCGCCCAAGGCTTCCGGGAACAAAAAAACAATATTTTCACAATACTTCCAACAATATAGATCCGAGAGTTTAGATCTAGAACTCTGCTGTAAAATAAAGTTTTGAAGGCTCTTGCAAAATTTCAGGGATAACTGAACTGTGATATAAGTCAAAAAATATCCAAAAAATTCTATTAAATCATTGAAATCCTGAATCTTCTATTAATGGTGCCTATTATTATTTATTTCAACCGTAGAACATAGAACTCTTCTAGGAATTCAACTAATCAGTTATCATATTCCATTATATTGAATTTCGAAAATATAACAATATAATAATAAGCTCAGCAATAGGAATGTCAGGACAAGAGTGCTGTTTTTCATCTAGGCAGAGGAAGAACTGAAGAAACTGGAGAAGATATCGACCAAGAAGGGAGAATAAGCATTCGACACCTCGAAGAGGAAGAAACATACAAATACCTTGGGATGAAACAACGAGGTGCACTGGACACAACCCAAATAAAGGATGCCTTAACAGCTAGCTACAAAAAGAAGATCCGAGATATATGGAAGTCACAGCTGTCCGGGAAAAATAAAGTATCAGCTACGAACAGCTTGGTAGTCCTGATAATCACCTACTCTTTCGGGGTAGTTAACTGGATAGTGAATGAAATTCTCGATCTAGACAGAACCACTCGTTAAGTGATGAACATGAATCGTAGCCTGCATCCCAACTGCTCGATTCAAAAAGATATACCTTCCACGAACGCAGGGAGGCAGAGGTTTGCAAAGTTTGGAATACCAACACCATCAAAAAACGTTGGAAATGGCAATAAGGATATTGAGAAGCAACGACCCGCTTCTGAAAATGGTGGCTAATTATGAAATAAGGAACCAAGGAGCTTTCCTATTTAGGGCTGGTCAGAAAGCGTTGGAGAAGCTCAGTATAACTGGCATATCCATCGATCATGAGCTTGCAGGAACACCTATCACGCCAACAGACCAAAGAAGAGTTGGCAGAGAGATAAGACAGGCACAACTGAAGACACTGCTCGAAGATCACATGAGTAAACACCTACAATCAATATTCTTCAGAAGTTTTAAAGATGAGGGCCTGTCGGAAGAATTATCTTTCGCCTTTTTGAAGTCCTCTCGGCTCAAATCGTCGGAAACGGAGGGATTCGTTATGGCTTGTCAAGATGGGGTGATAAATACAAGATGGTATAAAAAGAATATCATGAAAGTGGAAAACCCAACAACGTGCAGAGCATGTCACAGCCAGCAGGAAACTGTTATGCATATTTTGTCTGCTTACAGAGTCCATGCTCCAACAGGATATGTGGAAAGACACAATGCAGCACTCCGAATTCTCTACTTCCATCTGAGAGAGGTTTATGGTATAGACAACGAACTAGTGCTACCATATGTGCCTCTGGAAATTGAAGCAGTTGTTAAAAATTACAGAGCTCGCATCTACCGGAACTATGCGATCCCAACAACTCGGCAGATCTACGCCATAAAGCCAGATATACTCTTGCTGGACAAAGAACTCAAGGAATTGTTTGTCGTCGAATTTTCCTCCCCCGCAGAAAATAATGTGGTGATGAAAGAAGAAGAGAAGAGGGAACAATACAAGGAATTAATGTTCGAACTGGGGATCCTGCATCCAAGGCATAAGGTTAGAATGGTCGTACTAATCATAGGATGCCTAGGCGGAATGAGAGCGAACTACGTGACCGAATTGAAGATTATTCCGGCCTGCAAATCTCTGGCCGAGGATTTAGCGCACAGAATGCAGAAGGCGGTGTACTCGGATCACTTCGAGTCATCAGGTCCCATGAACTGTGAAGGTCGCTTGCAGCACCAAGGAACGTGCGAGAGGTTTTTTAGTGAGTAACCAATCAATAACTGGAGTCTCACACTCCTGAGAGAAGCGGACCCTCTCAGGCAGGCCTATAAAAGGTTTTTCCTCTCGAGCAGATGAAAAATAATAATAATAATAATAAATTGACTTTATTTCGTACAAGGTCCAATATACCCTATTTTACGCATTTCGAGCCAGTATTGCATTTGGATATCAATTTCAAATCAATTTTACAGATAGAAGGAAACAAAACAATTTACTTCAGTACTGAAGTAAATATATATATATATATAGATATAGATATATAGATACGTATGATCTGAAAATATCTGTTTCAATCATTCAAAATACGTCCAAAATTCCATATTTGATTCTCTTTGACCAACGAATGGTATTAAATGTTGATATGAATGCATCTAAATAACTGTTCTACAACCTACACTGAAACTGGCATTGAGAATGTTAAAAATAATTTTTTTGGTAAAAATTGTTAAAATTCTTAAAGACCAAGTTACTAACGCTTTTTTATTATATGTTGTTTTATATATATTATAAAGAATATTTCCGATTTCGTTAAATGCTCGAATGTTGGGTAACCTATATTATTTCTGGATAAAAATATCATTCAATTTTCTATCAAACCTGAATATATAGGTCCTAATTAACAATTAACTCCTCTAGACCCGCGATACATCAATTTGAAATCATCTTTTAAACAAATTGCTGTTATTGCCCTTATAAAAATGACATAACCATAGATAATTATGACATTTCTAATTCTATCATCATAAAATACGTTATTATACTTCTCCTCATAGATAAACCGTTGACAACTTTGTTGTTCGAGAGTGTAAAACAGTGGACCAGTGCACTGTAATCGTTATAATATTTCTCCAATATCTCCAACAATATAGATCCGATCGAGATTAGATCTAGAACTTGGCTGCAAAATAAGGTTTTAAAGGCTCTCGCAAAATTTCAACGATAACTGACGGATAGTTTCTGATATGTAGAATTTTTTAAAATTTTGTAGTGACTTTTTTCAATAAACTTATAATAGTAATAATAATATTAACCTCACGAAATGTTGCATTAGCCTTCGTGTAAGTACTTTTCAACTAACTACTCGGTAGTTAGTTGAAAAGTACTTTAATTTGTTCAGATCAATATTTTCGGGTTATTAGAGGAACAAAATTTCAGATATAACTATAAGCTATAACTCCGAAACCACTCGGCGGATTCCGCCCTTAGCGAATTTAACCGGCGCATTTGGACTCCAAACCTACCCACCAAATTTCAACTCATTGCGTTCAAGAGTAATCGTGCTGACGGTCAAAATTAAGTTTTACCCCTAATTGATAGGCACTACATTCGGGGGAACAAGCACGCCAAAAAAGCATTATAGGTATTGTTTGATTTTTATTTCAATTTAAGTTCTCATGCCCTGGAAAATCACCCTCATCTATGCCAAGAAATTTCGACAAAGCAACATCTATCGTTGATTGAAAATTAAAAGATTCGAGGGTTTGACGAAATGGGAAATATTCTATATACTTAATATAAAACAATAAATAATGATATAGCATGAGTAACTTATAATTTTTAAGAATTTTTCCGTCGACCTCGCAATAATGACAATGTTTATCGATCTAGATTCCAGAATCATCCATTTATTAATGCTATTAATGCAATTATCATTAACATCCAGACTTAGAAGTTATTCACAGGCAATATGAATTTTCCCACAACTTCACTGAAATATGTTTTAAATATTCAATATAAGCTCTGTGTATCTACTCTCCATAGAATGACTATGCAATTCCACAGATTCGTATGAATTCGTACTGTCAATTTTATCTATCAACATTAGAATCTAATTTTGCCAGTTCCTAAAATGAACTACGAAGAAAATGCATCATTGACACCGCCAGACATGGCAGAAACTACTAAAGCAGCATCTCTGAGTTTGCCAGAACAAAAGCCAAAATTTGTATGAGAAAACTTGTTGAGAATTCATAGCGAGGTGCAAGGAGAAAAACGTTACACATTATTCTGAATCAGTATTGTACTTCACGAGCATTGCTTAAAAAGGGTTCATAGGAAGTTAGTGGCCTAAATGTTTTATGCTGAACGAAGCTTGAGTTTACCCGCCGAACGGAGTGAGGCGGGTAATTGAAGGCGAGCCATGAAAAGTCACTTCTACTCCTAATGAAATATAATATAATATAATATAAAATAATTGGTTCAAGCACTGACGTGAAGTCAGGAGCTTTTGCGCGTATGTTCTAGTGTCCATTCTCCTGTATTGGACACTTTTAATTGAATTTACCATGGTTAATTATATTGTCTATTCTCCTGCATTGGACAGCCTTAATCGAATTCACCATGGTAAATTCGATTAAGAGTGTCTAATACATGAGAACAGACAATAGAATTCACCATGGTAAATTCGATTAAGAGTGTTCAATACGGGAGAATGGACAATAGAACATACGCGCAAAAGCTCCTGACTTCACGTCAGTGCTTGAACCATTTTTTTTTCGTGAATTCAGGAGCTTTTGCGCGTATGTTCTATTGTCCATTGTCCTGTATTGAACACTCTTAATCGAATTTACCATGGTGAATTCTATTGTCTGTTGTCCTGTATGAGACACTCTTAATCGAATTTACCATGGTGAATTCGATTAAGGCTGTCCAATACAGGAGAATAGACAATAGAATTCACCATGGTAAATTCGATTAAAAGTGTCCAATACAGGAGAATGGACAATAGAACATACGCGCAAAAGCTCCTGACTTCACGTCAGTGCTTGAACCAATTTTTTTTTCGTGAAGTCAGGATAGAAAGCAATGATGAAAAAATTAACACATTATTGTCTACCTTCAATTTTTTTTTAGGAGAAGAATACATAATTATTCTTGAAAAATATTACTGGAATTAATGTCATATTTAAATAATCAAAGTAAAGAAAATTTTAAGTTTAGTTACTAACATATTGAATGAAATTCAATTGAATTCCAGTAATATTCAATTATGTACTTATTCTTAACCAATAAATGTCCATTGATAGATCTAAAGGTGATGAGGTGAAACATAAAGATATATTCTCATTAGTGATAGAAAAACTGGCCTAAAATTCCTCTCTACTCTCTTCCTCTATCACGAGATTTAATATCCACAAATGAGCCTCTCACCTTACAAGATCAGAAGCCTTCAGCAAAATTTCAGCGATATCATATTAAAAATAATACATAACTTTCAAGAGTCCCCTCTCGCAAATATACTCCTCTGAAGGCACATGGATCTCTTGAAGAAGAATCGCCTCCTCTATTTCTCAAAGGTATTCACTCTTGTTCATAGAAATCCCTTCAATATTTAGTTGCCTCCTCCTAAGGAGGATCTCTTTCAAAACCATGTCTGACCGCTAATGTAGGGCTATCATCTCCCATAGATTTGTGATGAAATAACACGATTTTCCCATAACATACGCGCAAAAATATGTCATCATGACATACATTCATATTTTTGAAGGTTCTCGCAAAAATACGACCATAGACAACATATCATACGACGATTCGCATCCAGCTACCGAACTCACAAAAGGCTGCTCGGTTCTCCAACAATATAGATCCGATCGTGTTCAAACTTGGAACTCTGCAGTAGAGTTAGGTTCTGCAGGCTCTTCCAAAATTTCAGCCATGCCGGACGAATAGTTTATGATATATAGAATTTTTTTCAATTTTTTTAAATTTTCTAGTTATACCATCCTCACGAAATTCTGCAAGAATTTTCACGTTGGAATTCTACAACTAATAACCATGTTTGAATTAAATCGGTTTTGTATTCTTCGAGTTAATGAGGAACAAAAAACAACCAAATTTCAGAAAATTTCAGATGGCTATAACTCTAAAACCGTTTGGACGATTATGCTCATAAACAAACTCAAATGTCGCATTCAGATGCACAACCTAACCATTCTCCTGTATTGGACACTCTTAATTCGAATTTACCATGGTAAATTCGAATTAAGTGTCTCTTAATTCGAATTTACCATGGTAAATTCGAATTAAGTGTCCAATACAGGAGAATGGACAACATAATTTACCATGGTAAATTCGATTAAGGGTGTCCAATACAGAAGAATGGACAATAGAACATACGCGCAAAAGCTTCTGACTTCACGTCAGTGCTTGAACCAATTTTTTTTTTCGTGAATTTTTTGAAATTTTCTAGGGGTACGGTTCTCAAAAATTTTTTTTCGTCATTTTTTTCAAATTTTCTAGGGATACGGTTCTTACAAAATTTTAAACACGTCTACATGTTGATTTTCTACTACTAGTTACCAAGCTTCAATTCGATCGAATATTTATTTTCTCAGTTCGAGGAAATAATATTCTAGGTGGGTATAACTCGGAAACCTTTAGACCGATTATGCCTAAAAACGAACTCAACTCTCCCTTTCGGATACTCAACCTACCCTGAAATTTGCAAGTCCCTATCTCCTTTCGTTCGAAAGTTATCGAGCCATCTACTGAACTCACACAAGAATGCTCGAATCTCCAACAATATTTAACCGATCGTAATAAAACTTGAAACTTGGCAGTAGAGTTAGGTTATGAAGGCTTAAGTATTTTTGCGAGCGGCCTTAGCATTTTCACAAAAACTATCTACATGCCATTCCGAATCGAAATTCACCTCAATCATAATTTTCGGAGAATACACAAAAATGTTGACCTAAAAAGCACTTGACTAGACTATTTCCTGGAAGCCAAGCTTCTTTGAGCAAGTTCAGTACCTGCATGGGTGACCGCTCTGGCTTAATATTTCACCAGCGTGCCAAAGCTCAGTGCTTTTTCAACTAGTTTCATCAAACACTTAAAATGATGATTACAATATCTGAACTTACCATTTCCTATACTGAACCAATTTGGAGAATGACCATTTTCTATACTACAGGCCCCAGCCTCCACCCAAGACCAGGGGGCTTCATACTCAGCCCAACCAAGTTCCTCGTCATCGGCAAAAATGCAGGAGTCCTTGCTGCTCCAAACGCTTTCATCGGTATCGGCGCGTACTTCCATACCGACTACAAATCCAACGGAATGAACAGGACTCCAAGCTTTAGAATTTTTGGGCTGAGCCTCGAATTTGGTACTTAGGTCGCCTACTGGAAGAGAGGTGGGAACTGTTGGTGCCGAATGAGACTGTTCGTTAAAATCACAGAGGGCGGAAGATTCGTACATGCTACTTGGCCGACTCTGCAATTTAGAAAAGCAAGGAAGCGTGTTAGTTTGCACCCAATTCAAAACAGCTTTTAGGGAAGGAGCCCAAGGATATCACTAAAGGAAAAAATTGGTTCAAGCCCTGTGGACAGGAGCTTTCTGGCGCTCTTGTTCAAACAGACAAATTATATCTCCGAAAGTATTAGTTTCTCAGAGTTGGGAATTATGTCAATGTATTCTTTTGATAGAACTGCATCATAAAGGAAATTCAATTCAAATAATAATTTATTTAGATCAAATGAGCAATCTGAGAATGAGAACTGCACTATGGAAGAAATCAAATTAAAATAGCTGAATGAATTTGACTGTCTTATAGAACAAGATGAAATGTACGAGTATGAACACAGATCATATAATAAAGCATAGATAGAATAATTATAGCATTCTGTGAAAACATAGAAGAACGATTGATTATTGAAATTTCGAAAAATCATATCTCCGAAAGTATTACTTGTTGGAGTTGAAAATTATATCAGTGGATTTTTATGGTGAAACTGCATCTCAAATAAAAATTGAATTTGAAATTTGTTACTTAAAAAAAAATTTGTTTTTCGTTACTCCGAAACCATCTGGCCTATTTTGCCCAGTAACGAACTTAACCGAGATATTCATCTCCCTAACCTACTCTGAAAATTTCAACTGCCTAGCTCATTCCGTTCGAGAGTTATTGTAGAATTTTTTTTTTTTTTTTTCAAATTTTTTTTTTTACACTTTGCGGTAACCTGGTCAATACAAAACTTCACATGCGTATGAAGGTCATGATTCTACAATTTGGTGCTAAATTTCAGATAGATCGAATGATCGGTTTCGGAAATATTCATAAAAAATGTTTTTACTAAAATCGGCCATAACTCCGAAACCGCTTGATGGATTTCACCCATTAACGAACTTGTCCGAGATATTTACGCTCCAAACCCACCTTGCAAATTTCAATCCTCTAACTCCTTTCTAACGAGAGTTATCGTGCCTACGGCCGGACAGAATCGATTTCGACCTCGGATTCTTGATCAGTGAGTCGAACCAAATCGTTTGAGACCATTTTCAGCCAAAAATTCGAAAATTACAGACATCGGAGTTGTTGACATTTTGAACTCTACGACTGCATTACGCGAAAGAAAATTAACACAGGGTTAGGTAACCCGTTTCAGACTAGCGTTGGACGGTTTTTACTCACAGTAATGTCTTTGGTTGTTTTGTGTTCATTGTGTTTTATTGTTTTGACAAATTGAAATTATGTGCATGAAAATGGAGAAGAAATCTCGTATACGTTCTCCTAACTGTACGAATAGCGATAATCTCTTTCTTCGCGACATCACATGCAAATATAAAGAAATAACTGAAAATAAAAAACCGATGATGGAGCCAACTTCATCAAAAAGCAGAAAGCTGGAAGTGTTGAAAAAATTCAATAGGTCTCTTGCATGAATTTTTTTATTATTGGAATCGATTATTATATCCATAAGAATATGAAAAAGTTCAACCGCCGTCAAAAATTTCAATTTTCAACGAGAGAACCGTCATTCAATTTTGGTTGCACATAATGGCTATTCAAACGATCAAAACTTGGCGCCTATCCGTAACCCGTCCTATCTAATCTCACTATCTTCTCGTGTCCGTTTCACTCTTTGTATCGGTGTAACACATCACCACATAGAGGGCTCGTAGTCGGCATTGGCTGTAACAAGCAGATGGTACATTTTGATTACGTCAGCCGTTATAGCAACGATTCAGAAGCGTTTCACCCCATTAGAATTTGCTTCTTGATTTACCGATTTTCAATACCGAAATATTCAAATTTTATAAATTATGAAAGTGGTATGATGATCTGGTATTGAAGTAGATTCAGAAAAACACAAACATATGGTATTTCGTGTTACATGCAAGAGACCTATTCTGTCACCACTGGTTATTCTCCTACACTTGAAAGTATCAATGCTGCCAATATTTATTATTTACCAAAAATTCAACACACATCCCAACTATTTATATTGGAAACTTCAATCCTGAGATTACTAAGGCCGTCAACGCTCCTGGCGGATGGATACCGCAACCTCGGTAACTTATCCGACTGGTAACCGTCGATGGACGTTCAACAAGGTCACCAAGGGGTACAGTGACTCTACACAAATATACGGGTACATTGACTCTATACATTTATACGGGTACAGTACACTATATATACAAGTAGTCAGTGTACGATCGGGGAGATGGCGTCGCTACCACGGAGGTAACTTTAACTGGCCGGATAGCTTTTACCGGAAAGATAAAATAACAAAGATGGATGTCATGGAAGTTGCTTATAACCTAATGTTCGAAAGCGATGGGGAAGATGAAATAGACAACTACCTAGGCTATGCGATTCATTCGCGATCGTTTAAAACATTTTACGGACTCGGACGCTACTGATTTTCTCAGAAGATTCAGGCTGTGATCATAGTTTGGATCATATACTGTCAGTGATAACACGGTTTTCTAACTCGCTGAACTTCTTGTTCGTTATTTTTTCCTACCAGGAAAGTCCACACTGTCCATTATAACAAAAAATATCCCTATAACAATATATTTGCGCTCGAAGTACTCCTTTCCAAACAAATTCTCAGATCACTCACATCAGAATATACGAAAATATCTAACTGCCATTTAGAAGCTACAAAGCGAAACTAGTATTAACAAATGAGCTTAGATTAGGATTCTTTAAGGTATTCATTCCAATGTGTATCTACATTTTTGCCACAATAAAAAGCTTGTACAGAATACAGGATAGGTTGGAATGGATATGATGTTCGATCTAAAAAAGTGAAAATTTTACACAAAATAATGCACAAAATCCTATATTGGAATGAATCAAAATGAATAGGAAACTTACCAGCATCTGTGTACTACGATGAAACTTATCCCTACCAAGACTGGCATTACTACTGGCACGGCTTACTTGAAGAGGGGCTGTTAGAGTCTTCCATCTTTTCCCTGTGAGATCAAATTGGGAAACTTCTGTCCGAAAGTATACTCTTCTATCATCAGCTCCAATACCAAACACTTGATCGTTGGAACAAACTGATATAAGCGCCATCTTTCCAACCATTTCAATCCAACCTGAGCCTATTGCTAGATCTTCGCTCATGCCAGCGCCCTCTCCTTGAAGACTCAGAATTACAAACGTACAAATTGACACCCATTATGCTATTACCTTTTACTCCCTTCCTGAACCACACTTGTTTATCTTGTGTAACAGACCATACAGCATTGGTACCAACAGAAATTTGAATTATTTTCAGAGTATTTGTCCCAGGGTTTCTCACTTCTACCCAATTAGTGCCTTGCAAATTATCTCTGGTAACTCCCACTCGCACAATTGCTCTGCCGCATGCTAGAGTTGCCCAGGTTAACCCTGTAGGACCCACACTCAACTGAATAACTTCATTACCAAGAGGAACAGCAATGTCAGTCCAACGAGCACCCTCAGGCGATTTTGCACTTACTCCGACTCTGAACATAACCTGGCAATATATTTAAAGAACATTTTTTTTTATCAAATCCCATTGTGATTGTATTAATTCACAATATACTACTATTATTATTATTGCAGACTCTGCTTTGTAATACATTGTAATACATTCAATTAAACATTAATTTTTGAACCATGAAAAGATGGAATTACAGGAATCTCAATCATCGCTTTTCTCTCCCCAAATAATTTATACCGGGACGTTCAAAAGTAAACGAATAACAGGCTTATTTGATCAATAAACATATATCAATTTTGAAAATGTTATCTCCGATTTTCCGGATATTCCGAATCCATCTTAAATTCATTCTGAGACTATACCCTTTCAAATATAAAGGATCTTTCACTAATTCAAATAGATAGCCCTACATAAGGGCCCTGTAGCGGTCTTCGAACATCTGAAGTTCTGAATAATCATCGCTTGGACTGGTCAGACCTGGTTTTTTTGCTGAGGTTTTTTCCCTAAGCTCTTGTATCATACGTCGAATTGTATGGTACCCTGGTACACCAACCTCTGCTAACACATATAAAGCTCTTCGTCAAAATAACTATTGTATAAAACGTATTATTTCAGCTAAGCCATAGCCTACTTTAATCACAGGCCAGAATCGTCCTATCCTCGAATATGCGTCGTTACCAATTCTACATCGGAGGGCTACATGGGTGAGCGACCGGTCATTTGCATTAACGTATAGATGCTGAATGTTATTCAATGATTCTTTTAAATTTTCTGGAGATACGATCCTCACGAAATTTAGCAAAAATTTGTCTTTCTGCAACTAATTTCCATATTTGAATCCTATCGGATTCGTATTTTTTGAGTCATTGAAAAAATAATAACAAAATTTCAAATGGGTATAAAACCAAAACCGTTTCTGTCTATTAACTAAATGTCGCATTCGGATGTGAAACCTACCCTGAAAACTGCAAGTCCCTATCTCTTTCCGTTCTCAAGTTATCGTGGGATACATAATATTTTTTTAAATTATTTTAAAATTTTCTAGTGGTACCATCCTCACAAAATTTCACACATGTACGTCTTTTTGTCTGTATTCTACAACTAGAATTGTTTGAAAAAAAAATTAATACTCAGAAACCGTTTGGCCGATTACGCCCATTAACTGTTTAATCTGTTTTCGTTCCAAAGTTATCATGGCAACGGCCAGCCGGCTGGACATAATCGAACTTGACCTCGATTTCTTCATCAGTGTGTCGAACCTAATCTGGAGTCACACCACCATTTACACTGTTCAATTCAAACTTTGTATAATCTGGCAACATTGCCAGATGCACTATTGATTTCATGAGGTAGCAGGATAACAACCAATCGAAATTACTTGTTACATGTGATACATGAATGCTAATTGAAAAAATGAAGTTTCCTGTAATACCGCCTGATAAAAATATTGAAGGGAAAGATTTTCAGATACATTACTCTGCTCAAGAATATTCCTGTATATGAACACAAATGAACTGAAGACGAATAGAAATGAATACAATATGGACCTACCCTACTTGAAGATGTTATAGCCCACACAATCATTGTACCTTCTTCTGCTCCAGCTACGCATTGGCCACCAACAGAGACATCTATGAAAGGTTCCTTAAAAAATTAGATCCACATTTATTTCGGAATTTATTCTACAAAATATTAAACATTTTTAAAAAGCATCAAGGAGAAGTCGGCAGCTTTTGCGCGCATGTTCTTTCGGCTATTCACACCTCAGACACCCTCACGAAATACTGCATGAATCTTCAAGCTGGGGCATGCGCGAAAAAGCTACTGACTTCATGTCAGTGCATGCTTTTTAAGCTTTTTTTTTAATTTACTAGTCATGCGATACTAACGAAATTTTGCATAATTCTTCATGTCTGTCTGTATTTTTCAACTAACTAACGAGTTTTAATTCAATCAGATCAGTATCAGTCTGTTTGGCACCTTTATTCAAATTCATAGGCTGAGCGGTCACCCATCCAGGTGCTGAACTCACCCAAGACTGCTAGACTTCCAGGAAATAAAATAATATTTTCGACATTAAATCTAGAATTTGGCTGTAAGATAAGGATATCTGATGGATAGTCTCCAGGATAAAACTACTTAAATTAAATTATTTCAATAATTTTTATTTCTAATCATAGGATCCTCAATAAATTTTTCATAAGTCTTTGTGTCGGTATTTTCCAACAAACTACGGAGTTTCAATTCGGTGAGATCAGTATTTTACGAGTTATGGGTAAAACGAGATTTCCAGATGGCTGTGACCCCAAAATCACTCGGCGGATTTTGCAAGAAACATTTCATAAATTTGTGTTACTGTTGTATTAGAGATTTTTCAAATTATCGATTAAAAAGAATTTGTTGCATATTTTGTGCTCTATTGATTTTTATATTGTTATGACTTCGCCCAATGAATATTTTCAATATGCTTGAGTTGTACTCAGAAAATATTGTAAATGAGAGCTAAAACAAAGTAAAACCTATTTGGACGATTGATATAGATATGATTATACTGACACCCCTAGGTTTTTTGAGGAGACCACTCCTGTAGGACCTTGTGTGAGTTAGGAGAATCAGTTGTGTTCTGTGTAGGCTTAGGTCCTTACACGCAACACTGTTATTTTTTCAACCAACATTGAATGGTGGATATTAAACTAAAAATTCAAGTCAATCCATAAATAGAGCATACCGATCTATGGATATGAATACTTACACTAGTAGCATCCTTATGAAGAGGTGCAATAGCACACCAAGAATTCATTGCACTATATCTTCTTGATCTAACCCATAGTCTTCTTCTAACACAACTTGTCCACTGCTTTTTTGGATGATACTGTGCAGGGAAGTCTATGGCATAGGTCCATCCATTATGGTCTAATGGCTGTCCATCTAAGGTTAATTCGATCTTCCAGTCACCTTCCCACTGCCAGGCCATCGATGGAAGACGAATTTTATCCAGTGAACGATCGCCAGATCCCTCACAATTTGAAAATCGGAATCTATCAGTGAGTAGTAATTTGGATGAAAAACCTTCAATGGGGTACCACCTCTATAAATTATCATGGTTTGTACTCACAAACACCACTTAAACAAATAATGCATATACCTCATTTTCATATGATTCTTCTCTGACCCTAATGGGAACATCTAAACCATGAACATAAACGTATATTTGATTATCACCACCAACAGCCCACAGAAAATGGGGTAATGCAGATAGTTTCTTGAACTCTTGTCCGGCATAAGGCAACTCTCTCCAAAAGGAGCCTGTAGTGGAGAGTGTATGTACCCGTCCTTCATTATTTATTCCAAATAAATGAGAACTAGGCATACTTCATGCAAATTACTAGATCTGATATTTATTATTAAGGTTTTAGAAATACATAATATTTAGGATTTATCAAACTTAAAGCTACAAAATTAGACCATAAGGTGTAGATGGCAAAACAACATTGCGGTGAATAAAGTTTTCAGAGACTGTGAATTTGTTTTGTTCATAGGAATCAGCAAGCAAGATACTTGACATATTTTTATTGACTTGAAAACATAACCTATTCCCTAAAGTTTGACAACTTAGTTTATTTCTGTGACGTTTTTGAATATTTTGTGAGCGTTTCAGTTTTCTATGGATCTCAATGATCCATTTCTAAAATAATCAAATTCTGGATCAGTCAATAATTAATTGTGGGTCCTAACTCTAATCAATAAAGTGGTATGTGTGGAATAAAACCATAGATATATTATCACAATAAATCTGAATAAAACAGCAACAAATATTATCATGATTTTTATTCAAATGAAAAATATAATTAAAAAGTTTAGCTTCAAATCTATCTTAAAGTAAGCCAAGTGATCTTTCTACCATGGCATGGGGTTGACCCATGGCTTCGCTAAATTCAGGTTGGTTGAAAATATCTTCAGGTCCAATATCGATATCTCGACCTCTCAAAGTATTCAGCATTAAATTTGAAGATGGCAAGAATGGAAGACGGCCAATTTTTTTGGCTGCTTTGAGTTCCATTCCAATTCTTAAGGGTGCGTGTAAACCTTGTGTGTTACGAAGTATAGTCATATCGAGATTTTGACGATTTTGTGAATGCTGAAATGAGATCTTGTAATTTAAACACAAAATGGCACGTTTTATTCATACATTTGCCTCAGAAAACATCAAGGTATGAGGGACATCTAAACAGGGTTGTGTGTTTGCTAATCCATTCAGCATTACATCGGCTACTTCATATTCACCATGATTTTTGCAAGTTGCTAGTGGTGCTTCAGGTTTAGATTTCACTGAGGGCATTGAGAAACTCTGAAATAGAATTAAGCGAAAACAATAAGTTTCATAGTTTAAATAATCGAGTTAGCTTACCATTTTGAATTATATATACTTCAAACTTTTCGGAAAATATCTAGTTTAAAACTTCCTAGTCACGATTTTATTCTGAATTCAGATGTCAAACAATTGAAATTCTAACCTCAATCCAATCCTTTCAGGAACTACCATCTATGGGAACTACCAATGTCGAGAAAGTTAATGGAATAAAATGGTAGTTTTTATACCCGATAGCCCTACTGTTATCCAAAGTCCAAACAAAAACATAACCTCATAAAAGGCGAACAGTCGAACAAACACTCAAATCTCTCACAGATAACTAAGTAAAGAAATCTCTTTAATTTTGTATTTAGAGTCGAGGTCTAGAGGAAGTTGTTGAAGTAGTCCTACTTTAAAAGAGCAGATGAATTCAATTATGGAAGCTGGACCTTCTACTAGTTCTACTTCATCACAATCCATAGAAGATATAATCGAACAGAAATGTGATAATGGGCTTGCAATGCTTGAATTTGAACTTCAGCTCCTGCTGGATATAATGCATAAAGATGGTTTAGTAGTCGCAGCAAAGTATGCTGATGTATCTTTGTTATTAATAAGCAAAATTGCTCAAGTACATCTATTTCAGAGGCATAAATCTGGATTATGTGCTATTGAATCTCATGAAAATTTATTGTGATGAAGGAAACCTAGTATTCGTTATGAATGCTACAGAACATGAAGAGAAATATTTTATTGAGAAAGTGAATGATCCAAATATGCATAATATCTTGAATGCCGCTTCTACCTCAGAAAATAGGTATAGAACAAGTACATAAATTTTGAATTTATCTTGAAAGCAATTGGAAATATCAAATCAGTTTTCGCTACTCCTGAAATGGTAGAAAATAAATCCATTATTACATGCTTTTGATGCTCACTGTGTATAAATACATATTATAAAACAGAAATATTATAAAATGAACGTGTTAGAAAACTATTTTGATATTTTTTTAGAGTGGATATGTACTTATCTGGTGGTATACACTTCGTCAGTACTAGGATATTGGTTCTTGATATGTTGAAGAAAAAAATTCCTATTGATAAAATAACTGGAATTATAATTTTGAGAGCTCATAAAATATTAGAAAGTTGTCAGGAATCTTTTGTGTTGAGACTATATAGGCAAAATAATAAGGTAATAAATAAATATCGAATTGATACATGAACATTATTGTTTATTTTATGATTATCTGTGGCTTAAATTACTTTTTCAGACTGGTTTCATAAAAGCTTTCACAAATAGTGCACAAAGTTTTACAATGGGATTTGGTCACGTGGAGAGAATCATGAGGAATATTTTCGTCAAAGAATTATACATTTGGCCTAGATTTCACTCTATAATAATAAGTAGCTTGAAAAAATATGAGGTAGGGTAAAATTTTCATGAGCTATTATAATTATTCGTTCAAGACAAAGATTCTTTCTAAGTTAAGAGAGATCTTCTACGTGTCGTCCTTATCGTGAGCTGCTTATGTGTGCTTTGACTGTATGTTCTATATTTATATTTTTCTGTATATTTGTTCTATATTTTATTCTATTTTGTTATATTGGGGGTTTCCCGTCATTCCTGCTCAATGCAGTGTTAATAAATAAATTATTTATCATCACTGTGACAATGGTATTTGAACCAACCATGCAAGATTTTCACAAAGGTTTATCATCAACCATAACTATACCTATTTCTATAAATTTACTATTATTTTAAGTTTTCCGCTACCATCTTTTCATAACTCCGTGGATTCCTATAAGAGCTCAGTGCTTATACGTTCATGTTTTTCCAATCCGTAATATTCTTTATCCAAGATATTTGTCTTGATCCTGGGACTCGTTATTCCTCCACTTTTCTTTTAATGACAATTTATAATAACATATATTTAGTGTTTCTGAGTATATGTCCAAGGTTCATAGTTTTTCTTATTTTGACAATGTTTAACAGTTCACGTTCTCTGTTAATTTGGTTTAAAATGGATGCATTGCATATCTCTCAGCCAAGGATATATTATATATTCAAATTGAGACGAAACAGAGTTGCTACTACGTGCTAATAGAAATAGAATGGCAACACCGCATTGTCAAAATTGTTTTAGTTGCTCTTCATCAATTTTTAAAACTGATCCGTTGCCTCGTTCACCAGAAACATCTAAAGGCGGGTATCCATTTAGTAGGAAGTGGAAGGGGTTTGTGAACATGGTCACTCTGTAAGCAAGGATGGCACTTGTACCATAATTTTCCTTGAATTTATGTTGAAAAATAATTTGAAATATATTGTACCTATATTATTTTGACATGCCTTTCAGCCTCAAGTTATTGAATTACATGTTCCAATATCAGAAAATTTGCAAAAAACACAAACATATATATTGGAGCTGATGAATCTCACAGTTAAGGAATTGAAAAGAATCAATAAATCTGTGGAACTGGAGGTAAGATATAAATAGCTTTGGTCTTTTACATCAAACTACTCAGTTTCAATTCAATCTGTATTTTTCGAGTTATTGTGGAAACAAAATTTCAAAATGTTTGCATTTTATTTGCCAGATTATAGCTGCTCCTTGCGGAACACGAGCGCAAAAAGGAATTGAAAGATTACTTTTATTGCGGATTTATAACTATGACAATTCTCTCTCTTCTTATAATTCCTTCTGTTTTTCGAAACGTCGAGTATCAAACTGATTATGAGTTGTATATAGATAGATAAATAGTGTAAATCAACATAGTCTGCCGTATTCACAATGCATTTTACCTCCGTTAAGTCCTAACTGAGTTCCTCAGGGATACATTTTTGCGCGTATGTTCTGGGGAACATCGCGTTATAGTTTTGCCCAAATGTCTGTAACTTTCGAATTTTTGGAAAAAAATGGTCTCAAACGATTAAGTTCGACTCCCCAATGAAGAATTCGAGGTCAAATTTGATTCTGTCCGGCCTTTGCCATGATAACTTGAGAACGAAAAGAGCTAGCGACTTGAAATTTTCAGGGTGGATTGCGCATCGCAATACGACGGACAAGTTCGTTAATGGGCATAATCGGCCCAGTGGTTTCCGAGTAATAATTTTGTTTTCAACCAATATGAATCCGATCGAATTGAAACTTGGTGAGTAGTTGTCGAATATGAACCTAAGCATGATTGTGAAATTCTGTGCGAATCGTATGGCTAGAAAATTATTAAAAAATATTTTTGTTGTCACGATAACTTGAGAACGGAATGAGATAGCGACTTCAAGTTTTCAGGTTAGGATGTGCACCAGAACTCGACATTTCAGTTCGATTATGAGCATAATCGGCCAAACAGTTTCAGAGTTATAGCCATCTGAAATTTTCTGAAATTTTGTGGTTTTTTGTTCCTCATTAACTCGAAAAATACTGAACCGATTGAATTCAAACATGGTTATTAGTTGTAGAATGCCAACGCGGAAATGTTCGCAAAATTTGGTGAGGATAGCGTTTGTAGAAAATTTTTAATAAATCATTGAAAATAAAAAAAGAAAATTCTATATAACAGTAACTAATCGTTTGAAATTGCTGAAATTTTGCAAGAGCATTCATAACCTAACTCTACTGCCAATTTTCAAGTTCCAATACGATCGGTTAAATATTGTTGGAGATTCGAGCATTCTTGTGAGTTCAGTAGATGGGTGACCGTTGCCTCGATAACTTTCGAACGAAAGGAGATAGGTACTTGCAATTTTCAGGGTAGGTTGCGTATCCGGAAGGGAGAGTTGATATCGATTTTGGGCATAATCGGTCTAACGGTTTCCGAGTTATACCAACCTGGAATATTATTTCCTTGATAACTCAAAAAATAAATATTCGATCGAATTGAAGCTTGGTAACTAGTAGTAGAAAATCAACATAAAGACGTGTGTAAAATTTTGTAAGAACTGTACCCCTAGAATATTTGAAAAAAATGACGAAAAAAAAAATTTTAAGAACCGTACCCCTAAAAAATTCCAAAAAAATCACGAAAGAAAAAATTGGTTCAAGCACTGACGTGAAGTCACAAGCTTGCGCGTATGTTCTAATGTCCATTCTTCTGTATTGGACACCCTTAATCGAATTTACCATGGTCAATTATGTTGTCCATTCTCCTGTATTGTACACTCTTAATTCGAATTAACCACGGAAAAGTCAAATTAAGTGTCCAATACAGGAGAATGGACAATAGAACATACGCGCAAAAGCTCCTGACTTCACGTCAGTGCTTGAACCAATTTTTTTAAACAACTTTATTCATTCAAATATATAACAATTTAGATTTCTTTGAAATCTCTAATCAGTGCTTTAACACAGCTCTGGCCCCGAGACTTAATACCTTAATTCACAAATTGCATGCTGACTAAGAAGACACTTTGAATCGCAACCTCATTTAACGTATTTAACAGTGGTGAAACAGACTTGTTTAGCGTTAACTGAGGTTGCGATTCAAATTTATCCTTAACCGAGGACCTCAGTTAGGACTTAACGGAGATTGGATGCTTTGTGAATACGGCGGAGTATGTTTTATTGCATTTTATTACTGGGTGTCCTTATTTTAATGACAGTTGGTATAATATCAGAGAATATTTTTGGTAATTACATGATTTATTTTTTGAAGGAAATTACAACAGAAAACTGTTTAACTAAGAAATTCCATAAAATCCTGCAATCACAACTTGACCTCATCTGGAATCAGCTAAGTACAAGAAGCCGGCAGCTTATATCAGATTTGAAAACATTACGGCATCTAATTATGTGAGTATATTCTTGAGTTGAACATTATAGTATTTCGATCAATTATATTCTTATTTACAGTTCAATGTTGTATTCCGATCCAATTTCATTTTACTCTATCTTATTGGAATATCGTAAAGCAGAATATGCACGTAATAATAATTGGGTTTTACTCAAGCCTGCAGAATTACTATTTTCCCATGTCAGTTCTTTAATCTTCACTGGAGATAGAGGTAAATAATATCTGATATACTAAATGATCATTTTATCTGTATTATTGCAGAACTAAATCCTGAGTTGTGTCCTAAATGGAATACTCTTATTGAAGTTTTAAAAGTTGAAATACCTCACGATATAATGAAGTCAAATTATACAGATAGCAAAATTTTGATACTTTGTTCTGACAGAAAAACTTGCTATCAACTGAACGAGGTAAGTTACAGGATAATTCTCAAGGAAAATTTTTAAGTGTATAATTTGATTTTAGTTATTGAGAAACGGCCCCCATCATTACTTATTATTCATGGCTCTAAAAAATGGAATTAGTTTCAAATCTGTATCTGATAAGTTCAAAAATTGTGGTAGTTTGACTATTGCTTCAGAGGAAGAAATAAACCAAAAGAATTCAAGAAGAAAAAAAATTAAAGTAGATGATAAGAAAGGGGATAAGGACAGCGAGGCTAAGGACGTGAAAGAAAGTGAAAATTTAGAAGAAATATGTGAATACAAAGAATCTTACATTTTGACCATGTCACAATCAATGATAGGAGATGAGAGTATGAGGTCTAATACAGCTGAAGAGTCATTTGTTTTCGAACCATTCTCGCAGGTGTGTCATTTCTGAATATTTAAAACAAGGCTTATTCTCTTGGTACTTACAGCTGGAAAATATAAATATAACACAGCTGGCTCAAGCTGCCCTAGCAGCCCCTACCATAATCATACAAACATTCAAAGGAGCAGAAAATTATATAAACTTAGAGAGGACATTAGATGTATTAAGTCCGAATTATATCGTCATGTACCACAGTAATATTACTGCTATCAGGGAAATTGAGGTGAAGTATAATTTTATATTGAATTTTTTGCTTACACAAAATGCCTGTAATCATTACGAATAAACAATTCCACATTACTTTTGAGATAGGCTTAAAATTATTGAATGCAATACTGGAATACTAATTTCCAAAGAATTTAACTTGATTTTAAGCTTGATAAGGTTGTAAGAACTGCTATACAGCATATCTTATAGAAACGTGAAAATCTTATACAGTGGATGTAAACCATTATACAATGTCTTTACAACCACAAAGGGCCCCACTTTACACAACTGTTCAGTTCTTTTAGGACATCCTTTAGTAATCTACACAACCGTTATAGGATGACTATATAACTGTCCTATAAGTATGTCTTCAAGATAACTTATACAATGTATTTGCGAACTGCTATAAAACTATTGTATAGCAGTACTCCTATTCTGCGGTTTAAGAGTATTTAACGGCCACATATAGAACTACTAAGAAAGTATTTTATAAGTATTTTATAATGCAGACAGAATAGCTAATACAATAATTTTGTTCTCTACCGTTGAAATTCGGAATAGAATTATCACAAGAATATATTATTAGGTGTAAACGTTCGCGTTGTGTCATGACAGAGGAGTAAGATCCAATATCAGGCATTATTATGGCGGTGGGTGATGGAGATGGGACCTGTTGTTAATCATATTGAAGACCTATATCGCTACTGTGGGGGCCAAATTTATTTGCGCAGCTAACTTTTCTGACAATATATATATATTTTGTTGGTAAAAAATTAAAGCGCCTCAGTTTAGCGTACATTTTATTGGTATTGAAAAATAAAAAATAATGTATTATTTGTTGAATTTTCAACTTAAAACAAAGCATGTATTGTGGCTGTTGTAAAAGCGGAAAAAATCACATATTTCCTTAAGAAATCCATTTTTATTTCACCCTTTTTCGTTTCTAAATGATTTTTTTCACAATCTCGGCGGTTTCTGAACAGCCGAACGTTTAATAAATATGGCGTATATGGGTATATGGCGTATATGGCGTATATGGGTATATCTATGGGTAGAATACAAATTAGATACCTTATACAATGATTCTGTTTTCTTCTGAGCTGTATACGATATTAAAGTTTTATTATGTTGTTTAATGCAGCGCCATAAAATTGTTTTTAACACTCTCAGGAATCATGGTGCAGTTTGATTCTTGACCACTTTCAACTGTTGCCAGATTTTGTTTATTACAGAAATAATAGGTAGATATTTATATAAAGGATCAGGATTGGACCACGGGTATAGTGAGTGGTCCAACACATTGTGTGCAAAAAGTACACGTCGATGTTTTGCATAAAGTGTAGGCTACAAAAGATTTTTTTTGTGCTAATTATTCAGTTATTATTTTAAAAAAAGTTGTTTTCTTAGTAAAAATAAAGGAATCTATCGCAATATTGTGTTTGTTCATATGACTAAACTCTCTTCAGCACAAGTTTACTGTTAAAATTTACAATGAACCCTTATGACAATCCGTGTCAAATATATATGACTTTTCATGATTGAATTGCAAAACATAGGTAGGTGCTTTTAGAACATCTTGAACTACAAGATGTATCATAATAAAATAAAAAGTCTACCTATTTATTGCTACTGATTTTATGTATGTCGGATAACTACTAACTGCCAAGATAGCAACACTGCACGTTAGATTTCCGTGTGTTCCTTTAGCGCGTTGGCAAACTACATAATAGAACAGAAGTATCGCTTAACATGCGTTCGGTACGACATTAAACAATTATTTAGTTGTATTGTGTTTCGAATAATTTCTTTATACAGATTCTTTCCAAGCGTGAACTAACCTCAAGTTATTGGTTTTATTTATACCGGTATTCATATATTTGAAATATGTTCAAGATAGTAGAATCCGAGGAAAATAATAGAAAAGAGTTGACGATTGTTCCCACAAACTGGAACGAATTAGCACTCTTTTTTATTTGTTTCCACTCAGATATTGCCGAATTCATTTTGAACCTGAAAACTGCTAGAAAACCCGCGTAATTTTTCTATTACTATTGGGTTATGTTTATATGTTTGTAGGTATATGTAGATGATTTTATAATGCAGAACATGAGATAAATTTATTCCTGGAACCACATTTTTATTCTATAAGCTCTTCATAAGAGAGAATACTGTTTTAGTTATAAGATGATTATAAAATAGTTTTATATCTATTGTGTAGTGTTCAACTTCTGCGTAAAGCAACAATCTTATTACTTCTCTTAAAGAACTCTAATGCAACTGTTTATACAGCTTCCTTTATAACCATCTTTTAACGTCCCTATTATAAGTAATACAATAGGTATGCAACCGTATTCTAATCTGTATAACACTGTTTTAAAATTATTTTATAGGAATTTTATAGTACGTTATGCGACTGTTATAAAATTTGTCGTATTATATGAGTTCTAAGAACTTCTATACAACAGCATTATAGAAATCCATCTATTTTATGACCAAATTGTCGTATTGAGACGCATTAAAAAATAATGTTATCCTTTCAAGCGGCCCTATACGATAGTTATGCAACCATTTCGTTCTTTTAGGGGTCTATTTTGCTAGTTGGGTCTCTCACATCTCTGCATCCTTTTCATTGGAACACCCTGTATGGATTTCATCCAATGTTGTGTCTACCAAAGGAACGATATTTTTTCAGAAACCCAATATAATAATGATGATACTCTATCTTCTCTCATGTATTACAGCAATATAGTTATCTCATCGTATTCATACCCCATATGTATTCCAGTTAAATCCAGTGAATTGTTCTCGAGATATTGAAAATTTGCTTAACTCAGTTTTTGTCTACTTCTATTTATATGATCCTTACTAATTCCCACCTTAACATTCAAATCGTTCATTTATATCTAACTACTCGATCTAAAAATTATTGGATTCGAATTTTCTGAGATATTACAAAACGCCATTTTAAATTGTCATATTTCTGGAACCAATGGGTAGATCATGCCCATCCATGGACCGACAAGTAGATCACTTGAAAACATTTTCAGTGAAAAATCGCAAAATATAGGCATTTGGATATAAATCTATTGTGTACAAAATAAATAATAATAATAATAAAAAAGAACCTTTATATTATGTACTATAACATACAATACAAAGATACTATCGAGGCATAGTCTAGCTTATGCTACTCAACTCAACCTTTGATAACCATAAAAAAATTACAGAAACCAAATATTCATTTGAAAAAAAACAATAAAATAAATTACAGAATAATTATAATTGAAAATATTTTCAGATGTATGAAGCACACAGACAAAAAGATAAGAAACTTCTAATATACTTCCTGATACATACAGGCACAGTTGAAGAACAAAGCTACTTGACTGCAATGAGGAGAGAAAAGGAAGCTTTTGAATTTCTCATACAAACGAAATCTGTAAGTAATTTGGATAAAACAAATATACAATATTAATAAATAATATTTTGTAGAAAATGGTTGTTCCGGAAGATCAAGATGGCAAATCGGATAGTTGTATAAATTTACAAAATATCAGTAGTCAAATCGTGGAGAAGAGTACGAGGAGAGGTGGTAAAGAGGAGGAACCAAAAAGGCAGCATATAATAGTAGATATGCGGGAATTCCGTAGTGAGCTACCTGTTTTGATACATAAAAGGGGGATTCACATAGAACCATATGTAATTACAGTAAGTGGAAAATCTGTCAAAGTATACACATCGTGTTTATTACTATTCCCCGGACCAGCTTCCCTCTACCTGCGGCCCGTTGAGCTTTCGTTACTGGCTCACCCGGCATAGTTGTACAAATTACCTTTCAAACTTCCCACCAATTCCAAGAATGGATTTACCTGTTGTGTCACATCGAATGATTCACGCGAGTCTGACGGGGAATTCCCGGTTCATAACACCCTCACATGCGTACTGCACTGTTTATTTTCGACCCAACAGTGAATGTATGTATTTGAGACGAAACTAATCGTTTGAGACCATTCTCGGCCAAAAACTGGACCAGTTTTATCGCTTGTTTTTAAAGACGGATTTATATTCTTGGAAATTTTGTTCCTGGAGCTAAGCAGCCTTGGGCTATTTCAGTACCTGGATAAGTGACCGCTCTGGCTATCAATTTGAACATGCGTGCCAATGCTCCTGGCCACAGTGCTTTTCCAACCATTTTTATACCAATTGAGGAAAGGACTAAACGTCTCTAGTCTCTATTTTTGATATTGTTAAAGTAAAGATGAACCTTAAGCCAAGTGTTTGTCTTTATTTTAATAATTTTTCAAAATATTTCGCAAGTGATTTGCAAGAACTGAATGAATATATACTATTAATATTAATACCTGTCGTTAATTCACTGAATATATTCTTCAATAACATAGAAATATGGATCATGCGGAGTAATATATATATATATGGAAAGGTTTAATGGGTAATTCCGCAAAAGGAGCAGATTATTTTTAATTATTTTTAATCTGCTCCTTTTGCGGAATTACCCATTAAACCTTTCCATATATATTCTTCAATAACATTACATTTGCAGGTAGGTGATTATATTTTGACACCTGATATATGCATAGAGAGAAAAAGCATCTCTGATTTGATTGGATCCTTAAAATCTGGAAGACTGTACCAGCAGTGTACTCAGATGTCCAGATATTATAGCAAACCCATGCTTCTCATTGAATTTGATCAGAATAAAGCCTTCTCTTGGCAGGTAAGAGCCGAAAATGTATGCTCTCATAACAATATAAATATTCAATTGTTTTGCAGAATTACTCATCCAATCTTGAGGGATATAGTTTTGATCAAGTTCAACAAAAACTTTTATTGTTAACTATTCATTTTCCCAAACTTCGATTAATTTGGAGCCCAAATCCATATGCGAGCGCACAGCTTTTTGAAGAACTAAAGGTTTGTGAAAAATTAATCGTCCTATTTAGTAAAACCATGGACATATAATAACATGGACTGTCACGTGACTTTAACACACAGTTCGTTGCGGACAAGAAGCATAACTTAAAATCGTTTAGTCAGTAATATTAAATGAGGCGTACTGTGGCTAATTGCCAATAACTTAAACAAGACACCCGGTGAAATATTTATTGATTTCAACCATGAACAAATATTCCGCGTGGCCGGGCTAGACACCTCATCGCTCAGTGTTCCCCAAAGAGGAAAGTATAATTCAAGAGCAGACACAGACCCCAGGGTTTCATGGTTATTACCAATACTCAGTGTGACTTAGCCAAACACCGAATGAAAACTGACGGCGTTCTAGGAAACTTATTTCCATCGGTCGAGAACTGGTAGGGGAAAGAAACTCACCAGCGCCACCTATGGAGAATCCTTCGAACTCCGCCCCTCTGCGATGAAGAAACCTCGAGTGATGTTCAGCAACGTTCATTCTTTTGCCGTAAGAGGGTCAACAAGACAAGTCTTGTTTTAGTTATTGGCAATTAGCCACAGTACACCTCATTTAATGTTCACTGGTTTTTGGTTTGTCTAACCAAACTGACCGGGCATTTTCAGTCCGTAAAGGTCGCTTTATGATAGATGGCATTCCCATTTCTTGACCCTCTTACGGCAAAAGAATGAACGTCGCTGAACATCACTCAAGGTTTCTTCATCGCAGAGGGTCGGAGTTCGAAGGATTTTCCATAGATGGCGCTGGTGGGGTTCTTTCCCCTACCAGTTCTTGACCGATGGAAATAAGTTTCCTAGAACGCTCTTGAATGATACTTTCCTCTTTGGGGAATACTGAGCGATGAGTCTTGTCTATGGCGATGAGGTGTCTAGCCCGGCCACGCGGAATATTTTTTGTTGATGGATAAAAATCAATAAATATTTCACCATGTGTCTTGTTTTAGTCAGTAATATGTTGAGAACAGCAATTTTATCTTGCCCAGACATAATGAGGTCAAATAGGGGATTTATCGATAAAGGAGTTTCCTTGGAACAGGAGGGGATATCAATTTGGGAGGAACTGTAAATGAAAAAACCTGTGAATTCATTATTTTTCTATATATGTATAAAAAAACAAAATCCAATGTCAGAAGAATAGAAGCAATTAATAATTGTCCCTTTAATAGAATGACCCTGTATGTGTTAAATGTTTTGCCTTTACCAAAAGCAAAGATAAAAAAGAGTTTTTAAAACATATTTATGCAAAATTATTTTTATTCTAGTTAAATAAAGAACAACCAAATATAGAATATGCAACTAGTGTTGGAGATGAACAAGATATCAATGTTATTGAGACAAAATATAATTCTGGAATATATGATTTTGTCAGGAAGTTGCCAGGTATAAATTCTAAAAATATAGATACTTTTTGTAGACGTGTGAAAAATATGAAGAGCGTCTTGCAGCTTACCGAGGTAAATGTCTTTAAAATATGTTTGAAGTAAATGTAATCTCCGCGAATTTTCTAATTGCAGGAGGAATTGAAAGATATATTGGGAAATGCTAATGATGCAAAAGCATTTTATACATGTTTACACACTGAACACACTCCAGATGAAGAAACCGATCCTAAAAAGGGGAAAGGAAAGTTTAAAAGGGTATTTAAATCGAAATAAAATTTTAATATTTCATTGTATTTTATATTTTTAATAAATTGCGAGCCACTATCGATATATTTTTTCACATAAGGCAAATACAATAAAAAATGCTTCACAATAAATTCCTTAATTTTAAAGCTGGTTGAGAACAAATTGAATATACACATATTTATATGAGCCGTTTAGTCAAGGATTGTACCTTTTGTAACTATTTAATATTATTCTTTTTCAAACTTAGAAGTAATGTTCTTACCATAATTTGAACAAAGATATTCATTTGGTCAATTTAAATGCACTCCTGAGCTTTAATGTCAGGCACATATTTTTTAACTATTTTGATAAAATACATTAAAAGCCATACATAGCTTATATTGAAGTTCTGGAGCAATGATTTGAAAGTTATTTAGGATATAACCTGAGAAAAATTGGTGTAAATACTTACTGATTTTTACGCGCATGTTCTAGGGTGCTATCATTTTTGCCAAATGTCTGTAATTTTCGAATTTTTTGCCGGAAATGGTCTCAAACGATTCATTGAGAATTCGAGGTCAAACTCAATATTGCCTGGCCGGCCGTTGCCACGATGACTATGGAACGGAAAGAGATAGCGACTTGCAATTTCCAGTATTGGTTACGCATTCAAATGCGACGGTTAAGTTCGTTAAAGGGCTCAACCGCCCACACGGTTTCGGAGTTATACCCATTGGAATTATTGTTCCCTCAATAACTCACAAAATCCATATCCGATCAAATTGAAACTTAGCAATTAGTTGTAGAATGCCCACGCTAGAAATTTCATGAGGATCGTACCACTGGCGAAAAAATTTTTTTTTCTTAAAATCTGTTACTATCTGTCAGATTCCGCTCAAACCTTCGAGCAGCCATTTTACAATCGAGTACCAAAGTTCAGCTCGATCGGCTCTGTATTTTAGCAATTATTGTGAAAAGTCATGGGAATCTCAGAACTGCAATAAGTCCTGTATAGCCGAGATAGTAGCGTCGTTGTCTACAGCGCAGGAGATCCGGGTTCGAATCCCGAAGTGAGTTCTCTATTTTATTCTCATGCAGTATTTCGTGAGGGTGTGAATAGACAATAGAACACGACCGCAAAAGCGCCTAACTTCACGTCAGTGCTTTTTAAATATTTTTTTCCGTTGAAATACATCAAGGACAGAATAGATTCATTAATTCTTTTTCGATGATTTAATGAAATATTCCTCCATTATAATGATATAAAATGAAAAACTCAGTGATCAAATGGATCATAATGCGACCCTGGTATATTATAAGATTATTCACTTAATAACTTGTGAATGTAGCCAGTCTGCAATCAAAATGTATTTTGTAAAATTTTCATTATTTTCAGGGCCTTTCAGAATTCATCCACAAAATTCCATAGTTGAGACATTTTCTCACGGTTGTATTATAACGCTTCTGTCCTGTGACAATGGTACTGATTTAATACTTCCCGTCAAGTTATCTACCAGAATTTGCTCATTGTTGCTTCCCGAAATTTGTATCATTTTAGTTCTTTTCTATTTTATCAAACTGGTCGCAAATTTTACAACACAAATTCATTAACATTCACCGCATTATTTAATAAACCGCAAGGTTCACTTTTGAGCATCTCGCAATAACTAATCTCATATTGATCTGACTGAAACAATGACCCATTTTAAGTAGGGGCTGGAAGCTTGATAACACAACAAAATGACCAACATTAGGAAGGAATATTTTGCAAACTTTCATATAGGCGATTTTTGGGGAAATGATATGTTTTGAAACCTTTGAAAACACCCTGTATTGTAAACTTGGTGATATACACAAGCTTTTGATTGAACATTTGGTGATCTCAATTATATATTATGGGCACATTTCAATATTTAAAACCTAAGACGTTTCACGAATAGAATAATTATTGTTGATTTTTTAAAAAGACTAGAAAGGAGATTCTCATATCACGCTAAGCAGAATCATGTATCTCTGTATGACGGAGGTTACACGGTCAGTCTGGTATCAGTCTACGCATATAGAACCAATTTCCGTCAATCTGACATCAAGCCATGATTGATGTGATGCGAGACTGATGCCAGATTGACCGTGTAACTTCCGTCTATCGTAAAGATGTCCACAGTTCAATTGCTATATTTTTTTTGTCTGTTTGAGCAATTCAAATTGCAATCACAGGATCCAGCCTTTTTCTTACAGCAATGCTAGTTACAAAATTTTTTCTGGATCTATTAGCAAGGTGAATTAATCTGTGTATTAATATTGTAAAATATCTTTTATGGATTTTTCAAATTCAATACTTAATAATTTATTTTCATTTCTTCAATGGAAGTTCCTTTCCAAAAAAATATACTGGAAATTCTTTCCAAACAAGTATTATAATATATTATGGTCACTTTGGGAACATGATTCATAATTGAATATCACGAACCTAATTCCTGCCCGAAAAATTTATTAAATGAACACCTTGAGTGGAAATTCTTCAAACATCTGTTAATCTATATAGTGTATCTGTATGCAATTAAGATTGCAATACGATGCACTTCAATTATAAAGGCATACAAGGAAAATGTAAATCACATGAATTATTTCGAATTGAATAATTGTATCAAAAATCGAATATAATCTTAATTACAAATTAAGAAAACAAGAATCACTTTAAAATATAGAAGTGAAGCTTAAAATACATCAAACAATTACAAAAAGGTCTCCTTTTGGTAGAAATGCAGAAAATCCCTTGATATAATGGCAAGGTTGAGCTCAATCAGGACTATTGTCCTAAATATTCTCGGCAAAATTCGCCAAAGTATAAAAGCATATCACTGCCATGTAAAGACTAAGAATAATCGAATACTGAATAGAATAGTTTTGCTTAAAATAAGAAAATTCTTACTCAAATCTTAATACATATAAAGTTGTAGAAAACTCCAACTTTTTGGAGTGCTATCAGATAAAACACAGTAGTTTCCTAATTTTTCCTTTGTTGAATATTGAATCCATAGGTGAATTTAACATATTCAGAATTTTTTTTTGAGCTTTTACATTTTAATGTAAATTTTAAACTCAATATATCTCGTATGTTTGAGAATGAGCAATACTTATGTCAAGGGAATGAAAGTAATTTAAATGCAATTACAATTACTCATTGTACAAGGGAAAATTGGTGCATCATTGCAGTGATAGGAGATTACGATCACTATAAATTTTCTGGATTCTATTATATATTTCTGAGCTTATTTCTAGTGTTTCTGGTAGTATTTCCTCTGCTTTTTTGATGTTCTCTTCCGTACGACAAACCTGAAACATTCGCCATTTCAGTGCTACGTTTGTGAATTGCATCAGCCCCAATAGGTCAATGTTGGAGCTGAGTGGAGCTAAAGTGCTTAGCCTTAGTTAAAATTACAGCCATTTCTTGAACTATTGTGTCAGTAGTAATTTTGGACGTAGATCATTTATTATTTTACAAATAACGAAATCGCAACAATTACTCATCTGATAGATAGTTGCTGTTGACAATTTATTTCATGTCAGTCTCACTCATACTCACATTAGAAAGCAGCTGATGCTTTGTAGGTAAAGTATACATAGCAATTTTAGCACCCGTCCTTATAAAGAAGGAATGGTGATGGCCTAGAGTTTCCTCATATGCTTTAATACAAGGCCCCGATGTACTTTCTTCTTCCTTCAAATTATTAACGCTTTTCAAAAATGCTTGAATAAATTCCAAGCTTCTATGAAGACGAAGCAAGGTTCGTGATCCGGAAACATAATCATCTTTCTCTAAAAGATTATGATCCTTTTCATATTCAACCATATTCAGTACAGTTGAAAAATGATGTGCCTTATCAGGTTTACTCAAGAATTCTCTAAGGATACACATTTTTCCAGCAAGCTCCGATTTTACAAAGCCAAAAATAGTCCCCAATAGACAGAAAAATCTGAAAGTTGATTCCTATTCATCTGACTTCGATACACAATAAATAATTCATTAGTCAATGAAAAAACATACTTATTCAATTCATCAAAGCTTTTAAGATAGGATTCTAAGTTGACATCTTCGTCTTCTACCTTTGCTAATCTGAAATTATCACGGACAATTTCCAAATCGAAATAAATATCATCGTTTTCCATTATCGAAATTGGTGTAGGTATTGGTTTTTTCACTGTTTCGTTGCGTTCGTTCTCGTTGAACCATAAATCGTTGGACGTGGATTTTTTTCTGTCAGTTTGTAATTGTAAGGAATGTGAGGTTAGGAAAGGATTATGACATAGATGCATCTTCTTGATTATGACAATTGAAATTAGCTGGCCATACACGGACGTTCTTTCGCGCGGTTTATCGTGTTATCTACAAAATCATGTGGAAAATCCCTTGCGTGAGTGAGCATTGCAGCACGCCATGATAGAGCTTTAAGCATAGACAAGATATACTTGGCTTTAAGGCCTTTAAGGGATTTCTCACGTCCTTTCCTCTGGAATGGCGTTTCAGCGCCATACACACAGATGATCGAGCGGTCGGGGATCAAATGTCTTTGCGTCCACCTTTCATACTATTTCAAGTAATCGGGATTATTATTATCTTTTAATTCCCGTAAAAGCGACATGTGACAATATTTTTCTTTGTCAGCCAGCCAACTCTCCTGCCATGGCGCTCTTGTTCGCTTGTTCCTCAGAACAGAGAGTGCTTATATCATATCAATTTGCCCAAGTGTATGTAATTTTCGAATTTTTGGCTGAAAATGGTCTCAAACGTTTTGGTTCGACTTACCATCATTACCACCATTATCAAGAATCCGTGGTCAATATCGATTATGTCTGACCGTCCGTTAACACGATAACTCTCGAACAGAATGAGCAAGACAGTTCAAATTTCCAGAGTAGGTTTGGAAGACAAATATCTCAGTTATGTTCGTTATTGGGCAAAATTGGCCATGATGGTTTTGATGTACTTCAATTCTTAAACCTGTGAATACCTTAAACCCCGACGTTATTTTCGGAAACTCAACCTCGAAATGTACGTTGTAAAACTGAACGAAATCATTTTCTTGAACGTTAAAAGAAAAGTTGAAAATTGCCTTGTCTTCGAAATGGGAACAAAATTGAGAAAAAGAAAGAATCTGATCTTGTTTGTCCCAGTCGCTAAAAATATTATCATAATGATTAACTAGATTTTACGCCGTATTCACAAAGCATTTTTTTGTTTGAATCTCCGTTAAGTCCTAACTGAGGTCCTCAGATAAGGATAAATTTGAGTCGCAACCTCAGTTAAAGTATTTATCAGTGGTAAAACATGCCTGTTTTAGCCTGTTTCACCACCTTTATCCCTCATTGTCCTTTATTATCCCCAATTCATCCTTAACTGTGGACCTCAGTTAGGCTTAACGGAGATTGAATGCTTTGTGAATACGGCGGTTTGCCTTCGATGCTCTGGATCAGTTCTTTTGGGATTAATTGCAGAAGACATATAACTCGGTTGATTTGGAAAAATTGAAGGAAATGCGTCATCTGTTAATTTAAGAATTTTTCTCGGGATAATTGATCCATCTGAAGTCGGTAGAGAATTTTCTTTTACATAAATCAGATATTGCCGAAATATCGAAATATTCCAACCCCACACAGCATGAAATATTGCTGTGAAATATTTCACAATATTTTCAAGAAATATTTCACAATATTTTCAAGAAATATTTCACAGAAATATTTACGAGAGGTTTAGGTAATATTCACTATAAGGAAGTTTTCGAACCATTATGGAATATTTACCCAATCTTACACAAATATTTCATGAAATATTCCTTCGAATAATTCATAAATATTTCATGAAATATTTGATGAAATGTTTATGAAAGAGTTGTGTAATATGGAAGGTTAAGAAAATATTTCACTGCCACCTTCGCCGAATTCTTGGAATATCACTAAAATCGTTAGAAAATATATTAAAACAATATTTATGGAAATATTGCATAAATCTGTATAAAACTTTTCTGAAATATTTCAATGTGAGATTTAGGCGGACATAGCCATATTTTATAAATATTTCAAATCTTGCTTTCAAATATTTCATAAATATTTAACAAATATTCAATGCTGTGTGGAACTATTGAGATGTACTGATCCACTGGTTTCAAGCTCGATCAGCGAAGTTGTCAACTCGTTGATGGAGAGAGTGAATTAGATCGGCCGCAGTCTAATTTGGCAAGTCAATACGTCAGTAATAAAATTCGTTCAATACCTGAGAATTGGCATAAATTGTCTATGATATGTAGCTTATTTTAGTTAATTCACGGCCAAGTTCTCGATTTAAACTTGATTGAATAATATGTAACATCTTTCTGAAATTAGATAACAAGGTATCAAAGATCAGTAATATAATAACATAAGTTCAAGTTACGCAATTCACATTATTTTTGTAGTGCTTCTGTGGTCCGGTGATAGGCATTCGTCTTCTTGAAAAGTAGGTACCGCATAGATAAATCTAGTTCAATTTCATTGAAAGGCAGGTATTAATTGAATGATATATAATTTACAAGTAATGTTCCATCACAGATAATTTTGAGTAGTCTATAATGCTTATAATAATTTCAAAAGAATATTTTTCATTCTCTGAACAAACTTATAATAACTGTTTAAGTTCTAATGAATATTCAAGCAAAAAGTTTTATATCAATAATCAAGTCCTTTAGTTTGAGTTTTGAAACTTCTGACGTAAATGCAGGATAATAAAATAATTTTTTCATAAAAAAATATATGTATATGTAAAATCATTCTGTTTAAAACTTAAATATATAACGGAGCTTCTTCACATCAAAGCGTTGTAGATGTAACCATACTAACTCCATGGACAAAAATTGTAGGAGGTAAATCATTTGAGATCATTTCAAGCTTTTTGAAGAAAGATTCAGCAGCATCATCTGTCGAAGGTGGTGTTGGCAGATATATAAAGGTAACGGCAGTGTCAGTACTCTTCTGAATTATCAAATTATTGATTCTGAAAAAATTAAATTCATTTTCAATTATACGTATATCTAAGCAAATTGATTGCTAGGGCCACTCATTCTAAATATGCCACTGTGAGTTTCGATGCGTGCTGCGATGTAAGGACCTACAACGTCTTGGTTGTCCAGCGTTTCGTTCCAGCTCTCACTGAAGAACTTATCAATACGGCCTGTTCAGTGAGAGTCTGCATTTGAGTTCAGCAAGAAGGTGCCGAAGTAATGCCTCCAGTGCAGTGCTTCGGTTTTAAAGCATCACGCACAGATCGACAGGTGTTCGTCAAGACAAGGCGATATCTACTGGCAGGAATGGCAAGGAGGCAAAAGGATCGGAGGGAAGAATGTAGACCCCTACAATACCCCTCTGCTAGTGGTGAAGTCACGACGCGTTGGGTGTAATGTGTACTTTCACATGGAAGTATGCTGGCCGAGCCGAGGGAGACTAAACCTCGTCAAGTGGACGTGGAGCATGGAAGCTTCGAGAAAGTAGAACAAATCAGTTCGCCTATCAGGAGGTCACATGCTCAACATCACATTGGGATCACCAATTTGAGGTGCTACGTTTACCGGAATCATTGAAACACTTGACAAAAACGAAAACATAACATTATTTTGAGGAGACCTGTTTTGGTTACAAACGGTACTTTACCAAATTGTTACTGACCACCCTTCTCGGGTTATCCTGCTTTATACCTGCCAATGGTTTCATGGGTTCTACCTGAAAGGGAATGTTATTCTGCCTGGTTTCGATACCGGGAATTTTTCTGTCACTAGAGAAAGCTGATGGTCTAGTCCATGAATCCATTTTTACAAATGTGCAGATATCTTTCCTCTGCTGAGTCATGGGATTGCAAATTCGGTTCGACCCAGGTACTATTTAGAATCTATTCGGCAGGACCTTGGGTCTGAAACCAGGGATCCGCTGGCTGCCATCAAATTGTGGTTAGCCCCATCATCACACCTCTCTATAAGGGTGGACCAAGACCAGAGGAAACACAAGCCCCCAGAAGATACAGAAGATTCAAGGACTTGCTTGTCATGGGACAGCAACCCCCACGGTACCAACTTCTGTTGAACCTGACCCTGTAGGTCACAAAAGAAGGTTTAGAGTCTATATCGATTATTGAAATCATTCGAATATGCCCAAGTGTAGTATATGTACTATGAAATTATGGATATTCCCTCATTTTTCTGAGCCCCACAGGCATTTTCATAGAGTTGTGTCAATGTTACCCAGCTTTACCTTATACAATAAGAAATTTAAATTATTGGCTTACTCTCTGAAGTAATCATCAGGATTTTGATAGTGAGCCTCAATGACATGTTTCCAAGAGCTAACGTGGCATATTTCCGCTTGAATTCTCAAATTCTTCAACATAGAAGATAATCTTTCTGTGTTACTCTGTTGGGAAGAATTAATACTGAATGTAGTTTGCCTGGCTTCATCACAAACGCAAATCCTCATCTTGAGTTGGCTCCACACATTCACCATGTTTACGATACATGCTAATTGCATCATGAACAGTGAAGTTATATCGAAGGCATCATGTTCTGCTGGATTGAGGAAATTGACGGGCCAAACATCAATGAATTGCAGCCCACTCCTGAAGCAAATATAGTACAATTCAACGAAATTATTTATTCCTATTTGAGAATACTTACTTGTTCAAGTCTTTTTTCAATTTATAGAAATTTCTACATATGCATAAATTTTTGTTCAATTTTAGCACATCACCCATAATTTGAATGTACTCAACTGGCTGCAGAGCAGATTGTTCTTCTAGAGGAAAGACATCACTACTAAATTCTAAATTTCGATATGAAGACTCATTGCTGCAATAAAATTAAGTTAGTAGTAATTAAGTACAATATATTTCACGTAGTTAACTATATTAAATATGATATATAGATATGATGCTGCAACATATTCCGCCGTATTCACAAAGCATTCAATCTCCGTTAAGTCCTAACTGAGGTCCTCAGTTAAGGATAAATAGAATCGCAACCTCAATTAACGCATTTAACGGTGGTGAATCAGGCCTCTTTCACGTTAATTGAGGTTGCGATTCTTATTTATCCTTAACTGAGGATCTCAGTTAGGACTTAACCAAGATTGAATGCTTTGTGAATACGGCGGATTGCCTAGCAAAGGAATCAAGAACGTTTAGCGAAAATTAAGTATTGCTTCGCCAAGACAATGCACCAGTCCACACATCCATTATCGGAATGACCGACGAGATTAATATAAAGTACGATTTTTTGATTGAAGTGAAACGTCTAATGCGAGTTCCAACAAGTTTGCGTTAAACGCTTAACGCTACTATGGAGGGGGTATGAAAGCACTGTTGCGTTAAACGTTTAACGCTCCTGGGGAGGGGGAATAGAAAGAGACAGAGCGAGAGTGAATGCGTGGCACTCGAAATCATGCGCGTTGTTTTCTACCCCTTCTTCCGCACGGAGGGACTCCACGCACTAATTTTTATCATCTAACGTTTTCGCCAGATTCATCCCCCATGGATAATTTTCCTTGTCCAAATTTGAACGGACCGAAGGAGCCTGGATCACGAGGGAATATTTGTTGATGGTTAAAATCGACAAATATTTCACTGTGTCTTTTATTTATAAGCTACAGTCATCTTCTATGTTCACTGGTTTGTGAACTAAGCACACTAAAGGCTGATTCATATTATACGTTCCGCTCCGCTCAGGCACATCAAAATATCTTTCAATGGGATGTAAATGTACTAATTCACATCATCCGTCTACGAATTTATCTAAAAACCCATTGAAATATGACTGAGCGTGCCTGAACTGAGCGGGACGTATAATTTGAATCGGCCTTAAACAAAGCGTTTTCAAGTCGCAATGGTGCCATATAGGTAGTCTGCATCGCAGTCCCTGACTCCCTCTTGCGACAAAAGAATGCACGTCATGAATATCGCTCAAGGTTTCCGCTGAGGGTTGGAGGCCGTAGGCAATGGCGTTTGGTGATAATTTTGTTGAGGGGGGCGCTGATTCAAGAATATAAAAAAGTATATATATTTTAAAAGGTAATTACCAAATGCCTACAGCTTGAAATGAAACCTAATCCTCCAGTTTTCGTCGCAAATGAACATATCGATCACCTTTTCGTTGAAGTCAGGAATGTCTTCATCTAAATTTTGTTCTATGGACAACATTGTGAGCGCCATCAGTCTTTCTTCCGACATTGTATTCCTAGAAACGTCTTGATCAATTTTAAAGTAGAGAAACATCTTTCAGTTTCAGCGGTTGTCATTGGCATCGATATTAAAATAACCAAAACTTATATATTTCAAAAATCAAAACACACAAAACGTTGACTCCAAACCGTACGACACTATCTTAAATTTAAAGTACGTAAGCAACCGGTCACGTTCTCGTTTTCTTTTGTTATTAATAGAGCCTTCCGACTCATTATGACCACGTAGAACAAGATTGCATATGCCACACAACCTCAGACTATCGATAATTTTTGACAGGACGTAACAGTTTTTGCGCGTATGTTCTGGGGAACATCGCGTTATAGTTTTGCCCAAATGTCTGTAACTTTCGAATTTTTTGAAAAAAATGGTCTCAAACGATTAAGTTCGACTCCCCAATGAAGAATTCGAGGTCAAATTTGATTCTGTCCGGCCGGCCGTCCGGCCGGCCGTTGCCACGATAACTTGAGAACGAAAAGAGCTAGCGACTTGAAATTTTCAGGGTAGGTGGCGCATCCCAATACGACGGACAAGTTCGTTAATGGGCATAATCGGCCCAGTGGTTTCCGAGTAATAATTTTGTTTTCAACCAATATGAATCCGATCAAATTGAAACTTGGTGGGTAGTTGTAGAATATGACCCTAAGCACGTTTGTGCGAATCGTATGGCTAGAAAATTTTAAAAAAATTATTAAAAAATATTTTTGTTGTCACGATAACTTGCGAACGGAATGAGATAGCGGCTTGAAATTTTCAGGTTAGGATGTGCACCAGAACGCGACATTTCAGTTTGTTTATGAGCATAATCGGCCAAACGGTTATAGAGTTATAGCAATCTGAAATTTTCTGAAATTTGGTGGTTTTTTGTTCCTCATTAACTCGAAAAATACTGAACCGATGGAATTCAAACATTGTTATTAGTTGTAGAATGGCAACGCAAAAATGTTTGCAAAATTTGGTGAGGATAGCATTTGTAGAAAATTTTTAATAAATCATTAAAAATAAAAAAAAAAAATTCTATATATCAGTAACTATTCGTTTGAAATTCATGAAATTTTGCAAGAGACTTCATAACCTAACTCTACTGCCAAGTTTCAAGTTTTAATATGATCGGTTAAATATTGTTGGAGATTCGAGCATTCTTGTGCGAGTTCAGTAGTACCGATTTGGTGTAGCGTAAGGCTCCGAAGAAACGATCGCTCGACCCGGACTTTTGCCGTCGAGTCGAAGAAGACGAATCGATTTGTGTTTTTCCCAAATTTCGTTCTTCTAGGTTGAGCCTAAATATACTAATTCGAAACAAGTTTCGGAGGTTTTGAGTCCGACGATTTTCCATTCAAAAAGTCAATCCGAGAAACGTCAGAATTAATTCGAGAGACGGGGTCGGAAATTTTCGAAAGCGAAACTGACGATTTAGGCCTTTTTTATATTTAAAACTGTAATAATTAGATCTTTGAAATACCAATGAATGAAGAAATTCTTGTAAGTTAACAAAATATCTTTATTTGAACAATAAAAATGCATCATTTTATTAAAATGATAGTTGGACTATCCAATTGCTTCTTTTCTTTATAATATTTTAGCTGTAAGTCAGTATAGCTTAGAACTTTTAAAGTAACGTCCTACAATATTAATTTAAATGATATTATAAATAAAAAAAAATTGGTTCAAGCACTGACGTGAAGTGAGAAGCTTTTGCGCGTATGTTCTATTGTCCATTCTCCTGTATTGGACACTCTTCTTAATCGAATTTACCATGATGAATTCTATTGTCTATTCTCCTGTATTGGACACTCTTCTCAATCGAATTCACCATGATGAATTCTATTGTCCATTCTCCTGTATTGGAGACTCTTCTTAATCGAATTTACCAAGATGAATTCTATTGTCCAGAATGGACAATAGAATAGACAATAAAAATCATCATGGTAAATTCGATTGAGAAGAGTGTCCAATACAGGAGAATAGGCAATAGAATTCATCATGGTAAATTCGATTAAGAAGAGTGTCCAATACAGGAGAATGGACAATAGAACATACGCGCAAAAGCTTCTCACTTCACGTCAGTGCTTGAACCAATTTTTTGATACCATTTCGTTGTGCTAACGAATATTTTCGACATATGCACTACTTAAACCAGAAGCGATATTAGTTGTGGCCAATAGCTGGAAGCTTACAATATTGTTCATATCTTTGTCCGATTTTTCGTGTTTTTTATCTTTTCATCCAGATGTTTCAAATCACGTACACCTCCTTTTGCCCAGTTATAGTCTCCACCAAACAGTAAGCAAACACAACAAAAAAACACATGTTTTTTTTCACTTCAGCGCAACCCTTAAGTCTTTTCGTAAACATTTGCGTCAAACCAAAGTTTAATTCTGTTAGATCACACCCTCAGTGTCTGTCTTTAAACCCTCAACGCAACTTTATAACACGAAACAATTGGCCCTAAAATACCTATCTATTTAGCGTAACCATAAACAAGGTATATAATACTGAGCGTAGCTATTTATTTCCTCTCTGGGCTTACTAATACGGCCGAATCATCACGAGAATCGCGTGGGGCTAGCTGGTCTCTGAGTAAGAACATTTGCCGTTTCCATGGTAACCGGCGATTTCCTTTGGGTAATCGAGATTCAGCCCGGCATAGTGCGGACGCTCATAGTATACCTTGTCTATGCGTGCGCTTAATGCAAATGTAATTATTTTGTAATAATTAATAGAAACCAGTTCGGAGAGCACGAATATGAAATATACAAATTAATTGTTTATGTATGTACGTCATTTTTCTAGGGAGGGCGACGCCCTGCAGCCCTCCCTCTCCAGCTGCCGCTGGTCGTAAGCCAGGTGGCACTGGAAATATTTTCTTTCCTCTACTTCGCCACCTTAAGTTTCCGACAGATCCTTCGTTTGTCATTCGGTGGCTAAAGTTATGCAAATGATTGGTAACAACAATGAAACCGGTCTGCCCGAATGGCACTTTCCTCTTTGGTGTACACTGGGCAACCACGAGGCTATCCCGGATGTTGATGGTTGAAATCGACGAATAATTTGCCGTGCCTTATGGCGAATTCTATTGGCAAAACCAGTGGTGCACTGAGTTCACTCTGTGCAATAATTGTTGCACTGGTTTCCCGATGAAGGACGCCAAAATTCTCCAATGGATAACGATTCATGCACTCAGTGCGCACGAGTTCTACCAATGGAATTCGCCATTAGTTAAAACGGCCTTGATTTGAGCTCGGAACTAAAACTTATTCAAGAATTCACCTTCAGTGCTGCTGCTGCAGATATGGATGAGCAGGAACAAGATGTGGTGGCTGAATGTTCGAGTTGGGAGAAGTTGGTAATGAAATATCTCTTACATTCGACGAGTGTATGTTGTTTTGGATGAAAAGGTGATAGTCAAAGGAGAGCTAAACGAAGACGAAATCGTGAGCAGTGTTCTTGTAATACGAATACGAAAACTCAATTTCAAAGTGAGAAAATACATTGTATTGTGATAATTGGGAATGCAAAAGGTTACATTCAAGCTGGGAGTATACATTGTATGAGCTACCACAGGAAATTTGTTCAATTCAAAAACGATAAGATATTACTTTCAGCTTTAATGGGAAATCATAGTGCTGCTGTATTCCTGGATATTACAAAAGCTTTTGATAGCATTTGGCATAGAGGTCTTCTATACAAACTTAAATTGTTGGAATGCCCAGCGCACTTAATCTGGCTCATAAGAGCCTACCTGATGAATCGCACATTTCAGGTGAGAGTGAATGGCTGCTTATCTACATTATTTCACAGCGAACAGGGTGTACCACAGGGCTCTCCACTTGCAACACTGCTTAGTAAGGTTTATCTGTTTGACATCTATAACCACAGCCCCAAGCACTTCGACAAAAACCTGTATGTGCTGCAATTCGCAGACGACCACACACTCATTAGTCATAACAAAACTCTTAAAAAAACAATAGACAATCTGCAGCTTCTACTAGATTCGATATTAACATGGTTCAACACATGGAGGCTACGTATAAACCCAGAAAAATCTCAGTTTGTCATATTTCATCATAACATTACTCCAAACTCTCCTAAACTGGTTATGGCAAACTCCAACATCGCTTGCTTTAATAGTGCCAAATACCTAGGTGTTGAGCTGGACCACAAATTATCTCTGATGAGTCACACAATAAGCAACAAGAAGAAATGTATCAGCAGGAGTAAGCATTTTAGATCCTTAACCTACAGGAACAAAGGGATAAGCACCAAAACAGCAGCTCATATCTATAAAACAATATGCCGCCCTCTATTGGAATACTGTCATCCAATATACATCACCAGTAATAAAACTGTCAGGAAGATCCTTAGTACTGCAGAGACCACATCGCTCAGGGGAATCACTAAAATGAGACACCCCAGGAACTCTTTGCATAACCCTCCCAACAGCCTATTATACCAGGTGACTAAGATAATACCAATTGAAGAACGAATAAAAAACCTCTGGAAAAAATTCGCGGTGAAGCAGAGTAATACAGATATATTGAAAACCTACTGCATTGAAAGAGATCCAAACAGAAGACCTAACAGAAAGACACCGCCGAACACCATATGGGAAGAACTCCAAAAGTTGTCCGCAACACCATAGTTCACTGTTCATATTTTTTTTTTTTTTTTTTTTTTACATTGTGTAGATTGTATACGATATTTTCTTTTCCATATTTGTTAATATACCATATTTTGATTTCAAAACTGGCTGAAGGACTTTGGTCGATGGCCTTTTGGATTGTGCCAATAAAGAACTGTTAATAATAATAATACTTTCAGCAAGAATACATCGTAGCCAACTTATGAATCCCAGACACTATTAAAATTCCTATGTGGTTCAGGGTACTCACGTGCAAAGCAAGAAGCCGCGCTGATAGACGAAGGTTGCGTTTCAACCTCCTGACGGGCCCTAAGAAAGTGCATTTTGGCATCGATAAGATAAAGAAGTGTAAATTATAAAGCCTCGGAATCAACGTGCGGTCGGGTCGAAAAGACTGAGAAACTGTTCTGGCTTGCAGAATAAGCACACTGCGTGGGTGACCGCCAAGCCGTTGGAAGTAGAGGGGTTAAAAGAATGTCTACTTAGGGAATAAGATTAAATGAGAAGGGAAGGCTCCACATTCGTTGTTGGGAGCAAGAAAAGAGTTAGTTACTTTTGAGGTATCTGGGAGGACAATTCCTCGGAATAGAGGAAGCTCGTGGTACCGAGTAGGGTACGGAATTTAGAACTTCAATTTTTGTTGTCCGGAGTTGGGGACAAGTTAGAAAAGCTTGTGGTAGATTTAATGTAAAGTTAAGTTAATTTTCGTAACTACAGTTTTGTTAGAACCTCGTTTGATTCGGTCGCATTTTTTGCAGCAGATTACGCCGAGGTGTTGTAGCGAACGTTAAGTAAAACTGGAACACGGATTAGAAAGACGGGCTCGCAAAGAACCAGTTTAGTGGCGAGCGTAAGTCAATTCAGTGAAAAGCAAAAGAATGTGCGTGGGTGAAAATCGCATTTAGGTAAATTCAGGGATTATATGCCTCCGTTAGGTAGGACAGGTTTTGATAATGAGTAACCTACTAATACTGATAGGCGATGAGTCTTTAAAATTAAAACACAAAAGTTTCGTCAAAAATTTTCATGAAATTTCCTATAACCCGATTGGAGCGCCACTCACCAGATCCAATTGTACAACAAAACCATCCCGGGACCCACTCAAACACACACACGAAATTTAATCAAAATCGGTCACGTCGTTTATGGGGAGTTCATTGGCGTACGCATGTTCGTCACAATTTTATAAATAAAGATATACAAATTCTATGTCCCATACAGTTCACGAAATATCTGTATTAGACATCTTATGAATACGAAGATCTGATCCTGACTTCCTCAGTGCTTTTCTGGAATTTCTTTATTGCACCTTTGAAGAATGAAAGAAATTTAAATTAGGTGGGAGAATGTTATATTACCTGAGCAAGAAATCTTCTGCTAAAACATCTCCTAAAAATCCTAATATCACAGTATTTGGCTTCATAGCTCCCATTCCCGATAGTCTCATCAGGTGTTTAGATCCTTCTCTGATCGTGTTTGCTACTGTCAACTCAACAAAAGCCTTGACTTTCAAATGATCTATCAGATTCAACCAATGAGAGTTAGTTTCTAGTGTTGGATCGGGGCCCACAGTATTGGGATCACCTTTAATCACATGACCCAAAACATACAATCCACCTTTTTTCAAAACATTAACAAAGTCGATAAGTGGACATGATGTTCTCGGATTGTTCACCAAAAGGAGAACTTGGGGTCTCCAAAATTTGACATGATTTTTCCTTGAATCAAGCAGCAATAAATATTTTCTGACCTAGAATAATAAATATTCATATTCATATTTATGAATTCAGGGTTTCCTACTTAAGACAGTTCCTTCCATATCAATTTACCAAATAATGTTTTATGGCCTCAAGGCTTCGATAATCATATGCTATATTACGATCTCGATAAATTCTCGATTTTTTAACGTGAAAATTAGTGCTATATTATGTTCATTCCAAAACTTTCCTTGTCTCAAGTCTATTTTCCTAATTATATAATAACAAGCTATGGAAGGATCCGTCTTTGTTGGAACATCCCGTCTATATTCTGAACAACCATACCTGGTGGAATATAAGTGCCTGTGATATACTTCCCCATTGTGCTTCCTTAGACGGAGAAAACAGATGTAATAGTATTACCAAGAGTGTGCACAAAAGGATACTTGAGGCAGCATATATAGGGCTGATAACAAACATCATAATAATGGTCCCCATTAGTCCAATGAAGGCAGTATGCCATGTAAAATAGACAAAAGAAGGTCTGAAGTTAGGCGCACTTGCTACTTCCAATCCAAGACAAGCCAAATTTGTAGCTAAGTAGCTGAGTAAAAATAACACTGAATTAAGTTGAGCAATCAAATTCAGAGATCCTATGAGAAGAACCTGCTGTACTAGGAGCCATGAAACAAGGACCGCCGCAATAGGGTTGCCCCCCCACGTACCTTTGGGGATGAATGAGAGTAAAGGACCTGTGGAAAATAATAATGTTGAAACAATACTAGAGAAATATTTTGAACAATTCAACATAATGATTAGCTCTATATGGAACTCAATGTTTTGATTTATATACCACACCTCAGTCTTCTTAAATATAGCCATGCAAGAAATTTGGCAACAATGCCAGTCCTACGTTTACGTAACGGACGGAACATCAAGAAGTTAAAAGTTACGAATTTTTGTCCGGTTTGCAAGTGGTTATGGATGATTGTGTGGAATATTATGTTAATGAATTTTTAGAGTGTGAAAGTGATGGGATTTTGAGTGTTATTTATTTATTCAGTGCAAATTCAGTGATGTCGATGTTGTGTAGCGGGGTGCGAGTCGAAATACGATTCACGAAATGGGTTTGTGTCAATTTTTATATTTCCGAAAGACTCTAACTTAAAAATGAATTGGGTCCCTTCTATACTTCGCGAAAACGACCCCGTCCCGAAATTCATCCCTTTGGTTTGAAATTGGGTCATGATAACAACTTGAGTTCAACTAGTAACTTTGTAACTAGTTGTAGAATATCGACACAAAGACTTATGTGATATTTCTTGAGGATCGCATCACATGATCAAAAAGTATTATATGTAACTCACGATAACTTGAGAACGAAAAGAGAGCGATAATATATCAAGACTAGCTGACCCACGCAACTTCTCTGCGCCAAATCGGTTATTGCGGTTGCAATTTTATTTCCAAATGAGAAAAATCTTAAAAAAAAAACCTAGAACCCGATTGCGGCGCCACCTATCGGGTTCAATTGCGAATACGAACTACCCACTCAAACGTATCTGGTTAAGAAAAGTGCGAAAAGGTGAGAAAGACAGGAGACCGGCTTCGTTCTCATCCCTACTCCGTGCTGTTTACTGGGACGTGACATCGGTATAGTCTGGCAAATGAGTGTTGATCCAGAAAGACGCGAAAATTTTAAAAAATCTGGCACTAAGTATAGCAGGAATAAACTGCCTTGATACTTAAATAAAAATAAATATTTTTTTTTGTACAAAAATTTTAGCTTTGCTATAAGCTCAGGGAAATTTTAATCGAAATAGAGTGAAAAACATTCACAAAAAATACGGCGACTTGGTTTTAATTAGCTCTTTCTCTGGGATAACTTACCAAGTGATAATTGATCAGTTATCGAGCGGGATGAAAAATGATTAATTACTAAAATGACTATTAAAAAATAGGGGTTGGTGATAGAAGGGTGAAAATTTAGGGTTGTATGTATTTTGTAATGCCACATTATAAAAAAATAAAAACAAAAAATTTCGTCCAAAAATTAAAAATTTTTTTTTAAGGGTGAACAACCCTTATCACTTAGGGGTATGAAAAATAGATAGTAGCCGATTCTCAGATCTCAGACAAACCGTTTAAACTTGAAAGAGGTAGCGACTTTTAGGTTATGTTGCGCATCCGAATGCAAAAGTTATTTCTTATTTATTTATTTATACACCCATCTGAAATTTTGTTGTTATTTCCTCAATTACTCAAAAAAATGCAAATCCGATCCTACTCAAACATGGCAATTAGTTGTAGAATGTCGACGCGCCAAATTTTTGCGAAATTTCGTGAGGATGTAATAGTTGGGTATTGAGATAATTTAGAATGCGAAAGATTAAACCCAAGCTGGGAGCTGGGAGCTCGGCGACGCGACTAAAATTCTTATGTGCTTTGTGTAAAATTAGGATGCCACCGATAACCGTAAATTAATGGGTTTGGACTTCCTGCGGGACTCTAAGACAATGATAAGAGTCAAAAAGTGCAGATCATTCCAAGAATCGACGTGCGTAGAGTCGAAAGCCTGGGAATTATTTTGGCTTGCTCAAGTAAGCACATTTGTGTGGGTGGCCGCCAATCCGGTGGAAGAAGAGGGGCTCAGAAAATGTTAACTTAGGAAAAAAGGGACTAAGGGAAAGGGTAAAGCTCCACATTCGTTGTTAGGAGCGAAGAAACGAGGCAGTTACAGTCGGGAACTCGAGGGAGTCACAGTCGGGAACTCGAGGGAGTCACAGTCGGGAACTCGAGGCAGTTATGGGTTTGGAGTTATACCCATCTGAAATTTGCTTGCTATTCCCTAAATAACTCGAAAAATACGAATCCGATCAAATTCAAACATGGTAATTAGTTGTAGAATGCCGGCGCGAAAATTCTCGCAACATTTCGTGAGGATCGTATAACAGAAAAATTGAAAAATCATTGAGAAAAATTATATATATCAGAAATTATTCGTCCGACATCGCTGAAATTTTGCGGGAGGCTTCAAAACCTAACTCTACTGCCAAGTTACAAATTTGAACACGATCGAGTCTATATTGTTGGAGATCCGAGCAGCCCTGGTCGAGTTCATCAGTAGCTGGCAAGGTGAGCGTTCCCACGATAACTTTAGAACGAAAAGAGGTAGCAACTTGGAATTTTCAGGGTAGGTTGCGCAGCCGAAAGGGACAGTTAAGTTCGTTGGTAGGCATAATCGGCCCAACGGTTTCGGAGTTATACACATACTAAATTTTGTTGTTATTTCATCAATAACTAAAAATATACAAATCCGATCCAAATGAAACTTTGTGATTACTGGTAGAATGCCAACACGATAATTTTTTTTTCTTCAAAAATTTCATATTTCTGAAACTACTTGTCAGAACTGCACATGCATTCAAGCCATCATTTTACAATCGAGTACCGATTTTCACCTCGATCAACTTCGCATGAGGCATGAATAGACCAGGGACCATGCGCAAAAGTTCCTTACTTTTGAGAATTATTTTTGTCAAGGATACACATGCTGAACTAAAAATATTGTACCTACTCAAAAAAGTTATGCTCACCATAAACATCATCTTTGCTCAAAGCTTCAAGTACTCTAGAGCCACCAATAACGTTACTCAAACTAGCAGACCATGTGGCTGTAAGGAGGCCTATAGCGACAGTACTAGGAATGACACTCACACCAGCCATGAATAGATAATTGTTCTGCATGAGGAAAGTGCTGCATGTTGCAGCTATTAAAACTGATACCAGTATATACAAAACAAATGTGAATGCTACGGCAGATAGTGTGCCGAATGGTATGGACTTGCTTGGTGACTTCAGCTCACCTGAAAATATTTAACAATATACTTAATTGATGTATCTATAAATGTTTATAATCCATTTTATTCATATTTATTCAGATGATTATCTAGGAATCGAATTATGAATGAGATGAATTGAGTGATTTAATTATGGTAAAAGTATTAATAAGTGACCCCCGAGTATCATGATAATGAATATTTTCAATGAAAAAAATTATACGCCAATGGTCTACTGAAAAAGAAAATCATTTTCTTCATTTCCTCATAAAAATGATCTTCTGAGATATTCTCCTATTTTGAACTGATAAGTAAAAAATATGGGGCTACTTGTATGTATAGCATAACATACCAAGAGGACAATATATGTAATTTTACAGATATAGGACTTTTTTTATTGAAATAAAATATATGCACTAGTTAGAAATATGAAACATTTTTCGAAATAAATTTTAACACCCAGTAATCAAAAATAAAGCAAAAAGGGACCTTTGTTCATAAGAACCTTTTGACTTTGATTAATCTCCTTAAATATTGACATTGAATTAGAAAATACCCTGTATATTGGTTCCTCTAGCTGAATCTTAAATAGGAAAAGATTTATTTACCGCTCATGTTGGCACCTGCCATAATTCCTGTAACACCTGAGAATAAAACTCCAAAGACAGTAGCAAAAGTCACTATGTCTCCATGTGCAGTATAATCTTTTCCATACTGCGGATACAGATTATCAGATAATGTGTGTATGTTTAACCCTGTATAATTAGCTTGTTCTGTTATATTACGAACCAGTTCATTTGATTCTGGAATATCGACCTAAAAAATTTCCTTGGTTAGTTTGCATCAGTTAATTTTTCAGTTGAAAGATGCCATCATCTATTATGATGTTTGCAATTTCCGTTGAGTGGAGTTACAAGTAAATTAGAGAACATTGATCAATAGTTTAATTTATTATCAAATGTCTGTAGTTTCCGAAAATGATCTCAAACGGTCAAAACGATTCTGTCCGGCCTGTCGTCTGTTGCCACGATAACTTTCGAGCGGAGAGAGACAGAACTTGAAATTTTTAGGGTAGGTTGCGCATCCGAAAGCGTCGGTTTAGTTCCTTAATAGGCATAATCAGCCAACCAGTTTCGGAGTTATACCCATCTGAAATATTGTTTCCTCAATAACTGAAAAAATACATAAGCGATCAAATTAAAATTAAAATCTTGTCTATGAATGCATGTTCTTTGTTATTTAGAAGTTCAGGGTTGACTGGATTGAAAAAGCGTGATTACATGAGCGATCCAAATGAAATTATATCTCGTCTGTAAATGCAGGTTTATTGTTATTTAGAAGTGAATTGAATAAAATTATTTCTTTCATTTCATAGTTGACTGAAATGAAAAAGCATGATTAAAAACCGAGGCCTCCGTATTTTTTAGTATTGAAAACACGTTGTTTTAACATCCCTAGAATCACTAAATAGTGTTCCAATCTATGCATAAATTAAAAACAATGATGAGTAGCCTCTGCAGAAAATGTTAATTATTTAATTGTTAAAAAGTATTCTACGTTATGAAAACTAACTATTACCATCATGGATCCTTGGAAGAAAAAACTGAAAACAGTAATGCCCAGGCAACCACAAACTATTGCCAATATAAAAACAGAAGTTTTAGCAAACATTCCAGCTCCAATAAGGCACACCAGCAAATTCAGAGTATTCAAACTAGAACAATATAAAAATTTCCACCACACTCCATCTGGAATCACACCTTTCAAGAGATATCCTAAAAAATAGAAACAATCAGCATCTGGAATGACAAAAATATTTATGATTTACCTGAAGGTCCAAAATTCTCAACTAAGCCTTCTATACAACCTGATATGCAGAGTGCACTGCTTACAATATTTGCAAAGAAAAATAGAGTTCCTATTGAACCACCAAACTCTGGTCCTAGGGTTCTACTTATCATAACTGTATTGAGTCAAGGATTTCCATGAACAATGGATTCATAGTGTATCTTTTCTGAAGTGTGGAGAATATGGTTGTGGATTCAGACTTTATATGGTAATAATACATATTATGTATGAACTTGGTATGAATATGCAAAAATAAAAAAATGCTTTAAGATTAAGATTCAAACACACTAAGCTCTTCACCCTACCTTCTTATCTTATTGCTAACTTATGTGAAGTTAGCCATGTATATCCAGCAATGCTTTATGATGTGCACAGCATTGTAGGTGGGAATTTTCAAGTTGTTTTGCCGAACCGAATGTTCTAAGTTGAAATGCAGGAAATCCATGGCTAGCATCACATAAGTATTTAGCACAAGGTGTTGAAAATACTTGCTATTTAAATAGTGAAGGTATAATAACCATTCAACTTTTTAATTGTCGAGATATTCAGAAAACTTGGAATGGTCATATTTCTAGACTGGTTAGAGTACCATCAAAGTATGGTTTTGAGACAAGGTTTCTAGCATAATATTTGGGCACTTGTTCAGTGAACAAATCCTTACGTGTTTTAGATTTCTTGTCTACAACGACATGAGAAATTGATATTACTATACGAAAAAAATTAAGGATACAGTAGGCCCCTCCTCCTTCCACAGCTCCATTTGTAGATATAGCACATACAGATGCAACTGTCGATACCAAAATAATGTAAGCTATAGCAAACTGCACTAACGTTACAATAAGTCCAGCATTCCCAACAATATATCCTGAAAACAAATGAAATTATTTCTGAATCACATATTAAAAGAATTGTACCCACCCATCCTGAGAAATATCAATGCTGAAAACATGGATAAAGTTACAGGACTAAAAACTCCTGCAAAAGTTCCAAGGGTTCTTGTTTCAGACAGTTCATTAAACGAACCAAATTCAACATATGAAGGTGCTCCATCGCTCATTTCTCTCTCAGAACTTGTACCCCCAAGCATACCAGATATTTTTCTCATGAAAGATTGCTTATTCGAGCTGGCTTCAGAAGATGCAAAATTAGTTGATTCAATCTCTGGGGCAAGCATCTTGTCTCTTTTCAAAAATCGGCTTATTTATTCAAAAATACAATAACATGAAAATAACTGAAAGGAGTTAAAATATATATAATTATTTGTTCGAGATTTCACATGGGCGATATCTCATATATCATTGTAAAATACTACTATTTCTCCAAAGGAAATGGTAAGTTTATAATTTTGAAGTGGGTGGTAGGTGTTCTGTTTTGTTTATTTATGAAAAATTGACATTGGTACATTAACCTCATACAAACACAGTATAAAAATAGTACCCCAGCATAGAATATAAAATAATTATATTTTGGGCATTCACACCACATCCATGGCCTCAGTGAAAAACTCAACTCTCAACTACTAGTGGCTAGACCATAGATAACATAGGCCACCGAGTTGTGTTCGAAAATTAACTCCACGGAGTAGAGTAGAGTTTTTGAAGGTTTGACAGATTTACTCTAGAGTTACTCTGACACTGACACTGACAGTGACAGAAGGTGCCAATATCGGAAAATAGGTTATGTTGGTTTAAGAAATATCCTATTATTATTGTTTTCTTCACATATATGTAACTCTAATCATAAATAGATATTGTGAGCAGTATAAAAACTATTAAATTACCTCACAAAACATTCATAAAACAGTTAGACAAAGATACTAGATTTTCCTTCCCATGAGGTATGTCAATTTTGACAGGAGTAAATTGAACTCCGAGTCGAATACTCCGACTTTTCGGACGACTGACACAGAGTAAAATTTACTCAACCTTTCAGTTTTCGAACGCAATGGAGTAAATATTACTCTACAGAGTTAATTTTCGAACGCAACTCAGGCCAGCTCATACCATAGCCTCCTATATCTAACAGGCCAGAAGACTCGTCGACAATGCGACGTTGCCGATTCTACAAGGGAGTGTTATGCTATGCGGAGTGTCAGCTCCTGGCCATTTGTTTATGTTTTCCACTATCGGTTTTCAAGCGTGTCGGTGTTGAAACGTTCGAGTTCGGTATAGGTATTTTCAGTTTGTTCGATTGTTTTAGTGCTTCAAGTGAATATAAAAAGTGTTTGTTTTACCAAATAAATGTTAATTGAGTTGAGTGTTCACGAGTTTCATATTTGGCATTTGGATATCTAAGGTATAATGAATAAGGTTAGTTACACATTGGGAATTCTCCGATTTGCGTTCATCATGACTCGTACTTGTGCAGTTCCTGGTTGTAATAGTAATCATAAATCCACACACGAAAATGTTTCGGTATTTAGATTACCAAAAGATCCTTCAAGACGACGAAAATGGCTCAATGCAATCCATAGGGAAAAAAGTTTCAAAATTAAGAATAATTCTGTAGTATGCATAAGACATTTTGTAGATGCATATATTGTAAAAGAAAATTCTCTACCTACTTCAGATGGATCATTTATTAGTATCTCGAGAAAAATTCCTAAATGAACAGATGACGCATTCCCTTCAATTTTTCCAAATCAACAAAGTTATATGTCTTCTACAATTACTCCCAAAAGAACTGATCAAAAATTAGCAAAATTTAGTTTTTCATCATGATAATATTTTTACCGACTGGGGACACACAAAATCAGATTCTTACTTTTTCTCGATTTTGTTCCCATTTCAAAGACAAGGCAATTTTCAACTTTTCTTTTAACGTTGAAGAAAATGATTTCGTTCAGTTTTACAAAATAAATTTCGAAGGTGAGTTTCCGAAAATAACGTCCGGGTTTAAGGTATTCGCAGATTTGAGGATTGAAGTGTTCAAAAACCAAAGCAATATAACCATTTCTAAATTTAAGTGGTTATTAGGTGAGAGATACATATGTGATAGGTGGTGGAAGTTCGAAAACTCAATTTCACAATTGAATAGGACCGATTTAGATTCAGATTCCTCTGCTAATGCGAGCGGTTCTTCAGAACAATATATTTTAGATAAAGGAAGAAATTGAGAAAATTTATAATGCCCTCATAAATTGTATCAATAATCTAGAAAACATTAATACAGACGACGTTGACACTTCTCAAATGATCAAAAAATTAACTTTTTTAAGTCAACAACTCAAATTAGCAGTTTCACCAAGGCCCATTTATTCTATCGACTTGTTTTTGTGGGCATCTTCTATTCATTTCCAATTTCCAGGTCCTTACAGGTTGATTAGAGACTCTCATTTATTAACTCTTCCTCACCCGAAATATTTAAGTAATATTACAGGGGATATAAAATGTAGTGTAGGAATTAAAGAAAGTCCGATATCATATCTGAGAAAGAAATGTCAAAATTTAGAGCCTCATGAGAGAATAATCAATGTTTTGTTCTGTTGACTTTTTGTTTTTGAGAATTTATTTTAACTTTAAGATGAACAGTCAGAGTATAATCGATATCAAGGGCTAATATCTTTTTATTATCCTCCTAATTTTGATATTTATGAATGTTTGATTAAGTTTGAATGCCTCAGAAAATCGAGTATTCTGATTGTAATCTTTTGGGACTCAATAATACAGCTACCTCCTCGTGGTGAGTTCTGGATTATTTGCGATGAAACATTATTAAACTAATCGCAAATAAACGAAATGCTGTATTGCTTTCCTCCATACAGCTCTTAGAATCTTAGATAATTAGAGCACATGAAAATGAAATAGTAAACTGTGAAATGCCTGTAGAATCGGTGCCTTGTCCGTGGTTCGCGACACTCCGACGTAACAACGGCAACGTCTAACCTTCTGGCCTGTTAGATAGAGGAGGCTATGCTCATACTCATCAAAGAACACTCAAAATTTTAATATTTACATTTACTCCAAAGATAAAATGTCTTCAATTCATTATATACTAGTACTACCCATAGATTAAAGACAAGACTATTAATCTTTGATGTACTCATTGTTGATGTTCTCGTCACAGAACACTAATTTTCATTATTTTCTATGGATCTCGTTCGTCTCGTTTGAAAATTCAGCGCCTGTAAAAAGTTAGGATTTTTGTTCATACTTGTTTTGTAATTTGTATGCCATGTCTTCTTCGATCCTTTCTTTCTTGGCATTGCTCGACACTCTCGACAGTAGTAGTAGTAGTAGTAGTAGTGATTCTGAGGATGAATCATTTCTCATAAGCAGGCCAAAAGTCTATAAAGTTCGTGTTACTATCTTTGATAAGTGGTCGGACGATGAATTTCATATGAGGTTTCGGTTAACTAAAGGATTGACTGTGAATCTTTTGTATCGCATTAGAGGCATAATCATTTCTAGGAGTAAAAGGTATGTTGTAGCCTTGGATTATAGTCTATAGTCTAAGGTTGTACCCTTCAGCAAAATGTGTCAAAATACTATACACTTATATTTCAGTGGGGATGCTATCACACCTGAAACAAAATTATTGCTAACACTCAGGTTCTTTGCAACAGGAAACATATCGATGTCCGTATCTGATTTTGTTGGAGTTTCTGTTGCTTCAGCAAGAATAATTGTGAAGGAAGTAAGCGAAGTAATTGCTTCTATTAGACCGAACTATGTCCACATGCCAAAAAGTTCAAGAGATTTGAATAAAGTAGCACATGAATTTTATAATATTGCCAGCTTTCCTAATTGTTGTGGCGCTATAGGCTACACACATATTAAAATCATATCTCCAGGTAAGTAACACTACTCTGGGCTTAAAATTGAATAATAAAACCATAGAACTACAATTTTGCAGGTAGAAAGGACGCAGAAGCATTTAGGAATAGAAAGGGCTACTTTTCGTTAAAAGTACAGACAGTATCAGATGCCAACTTGAATTTTATAAATATAGTTGCCCGATGGCCTGGAAGTGTTCACGATAAGACCATTTTTAATAATAGTCTGTTGAAAGCACAATTACAAAATGAAGTATATGGTAACTTTCGTTTAATTGGTCATATTGGCTGTACACTTCAAAAATATCTGTTCACACCAGTAAAGGATCCAGTCAACGAACGACAGCGGTTATATAACGAGTCCCTCCTTAGAACTCACAGTGTGGTAGAACGACAACATGATGTATGGAAGCGCAGATTTCCAATTCTTACAGTGGGGATGAGGGTTAATTTGAAAACTGCAATGGCCGTCATTGTAGCAACAACTGTCCTTCATAACATGGCCATAGATATAAATGACCCAATGCCTGAAGAAGACACTAATGAAGAAAATATTTATAGGCCAGGAATAGATGATGCCAAGAAAGCTAGGAACATTTTCATAAATGAGCATTTTACTTCATGATCATTTATACTTTCAATTTTTGATTTCTTCAACATGATATGTAAGGCAAAACTGGGTAACATTAATATAAATAATAACTCTCTCACTGCGGTGATTTATCTCCCGATTCATTTCATTAAGTTAATGTTACCAAGTTGTGTCAATGTCAATGTTGCCCAGTTTTTCCTTGTTTGTTTATTACAGCTTATTGCAAAAATTATCAACTCAATATAAGCTTCTCAGAGGATAAGTGCAATTGCCATTTATTCAGTGTGTGAAGCTGTTTTGCACTGATGAAGTTCCATTTACATATCTTTGAATGAATATATTTTTATGTATATTGCGTTTTTCCTTGTATTTCTCGAACCTAATCGTTTGAGACCATTTTCGGAAAAAAAAATTTAATGGTGGTTTAAATCCGCGATCGGATTTAGTAGGACGCGCCGCAATCAGATTATTACCTTATTACCGGTATAGACTCATCTCGGAGACCTGGAGATGTCACCATAGTATCTGTGATAGTATGGTGTCTATGGATGTCACTTTGACATTCGTTGTTAATTTTAATTTCAGCCAGTATAACGCCGTTTTCAAAAGTAGAGTTTAAGACATATTATACTAAAGTGTCATTAATGTGTGAAGGTTGTTGAGATGTAATTAAAAGCTATAAATTGTGATAAATTGTTCGTCAGCTGCAGTATTTCACTTATCAACTTGAAGAAGTAACTTATATTTATGTGATATGCAACCACATTATTATGCTCACCACCAATTACACGAGAAATACAGGTTCTTCTGACAAATGAGCCAACTTCAAGCACCAAATATCGTCCGAATATGATCAGCTTAAGATACCAAGAAATGGAAGAACACACATTAATATAAGTTGCAAGTATCTGAGGTCCAATAGGCAATAATCTAATAACACAGATTACAGATTAATCTGTGCTAATAACGTATTATTAGATAATAGATCATTGCTGAGCTCTGAGCAGTAGAGCCAGAGACTTCTCTAACTTCTCTATGAGTTGAGTAGCGCTTAGTGCATAATCTATGGCTTAGTGGCTTAGTGCTCTGTGATTGAGCAGTAGTCCAAGTGTCCAAGTCACAGACCAGTAATCGGATTACTGGTCTGTGGTCCAAGTACTACAAACTATATACAAAACAATTTGTTTATTATTTTGACAGGAAGATGTAATATATATATATAATTGTATATTAATATTAATAATTGTATCATGATTATTTATGGAGCGTAGCCCCCATAGTATTATGTGTGTATTCATTAATCATCTCAAAGAGTTCATGGAAATTTTATTAATTTTTGCAGATTAACACGTTAATTCAATAACAATGTCAGAAGGTACAGATACTGAAGTTGGTGTAACGGATTCTCCCTTAAGAGGTATAAATAAAAAATATAAAGATTGTAGGTTCCAGATTGTATAATCCATGAATTCCTAATTTAGGTCCAACATTATCAACTTCAACATCAAGTTTTGAGGCTTTAGATCCTCATGATCCTAATCTAAGTAGACTAGCTACTACAATGTTTAATAAAAGTGCTGAATATTTATATGGCGAGTTGACTGCTAGTCTTGATGATTACCGTTTAATAGAGGAAATGAACGAGGCAACAACGGCAAAATACAATGATATGAAACATATAGCTGCGAATGTTTCAAAGAGTTTAGTGGAACTTAATTCAAAATGTAACATTAATGTGTATTTTATTCTATCATTAGGTGTACAACTTTCCTTCTGCCGTTTTCCTTGGGCATATTTCAATATATTATACCATTAAATTAATTTCTCTGCATCATGAAATGTCATTTTGTGAGAGCAATTTTTGTCATTTGTGGGAGTTTCTGACTACAGATAATGCTGATTGAATATTTCTGATGAGGTTGCTATTAGTGAAAGAACATGTTGAGTGGTTTCAATACCTCAAGAAAGGTGATTTTATTTTAAGTCAGTCCTTCATAATCAAGCCTTGAAATTTCTCAAAAGCAAAGTTGGTCGCCTATATCATTGTTTAAAGAGTATCTCTCTGTAAACAATGCTTATATTTATGAAAACTATATACCTTCATTTGCAATATGTTATTTGTTTCAGATGAATCATTAATTCCCCTTCTTCAACAGATAGATCAATTAGAAGATAACGTTACTAAGTTGGAACAGGCTGCATATAAGCTTGATGCATATTCAAAAAGATTAGAGGCTAAATTCAAATCATTAGAAAAACGATAATACTTTAACTTAGATAATTCAAGATTGTACAATATATAAGTCATCAGTCTGAAAGGTATATTTTTCTTTTTGGTCCTGGACATTTTGGTTTCCCACTCACACGACGGTTTTTAGAAGAATCTAGATATTCTTTGCTCTGGAATTTGCTCTTCATAACTTCCAAGCGAAATGCATCTACACAATCAATGAAATTGTCAAGTTCTTTGCGGCATTTAATCATGCAGAATTCGTTATCTCGAAGACAGTTCAATAACTGAAAATGTTCAGGTATGATCTAATGATTATGTCTTAAATATGTAGAAACATACCCTTCCTTTGGCACAAGGTACCTTTCTATTTGATGTTAATTTAGCCTCTAGGGTGTTTGCCATCTTCTTGAAATTTTCGAAGCTTATTCCTGAACTTCTTGAATGAGTATCGTCCATAGCTCTCATTGTTGTAAAGTATGATTCTTCTTCCAAGGGAAAGTTTTTCTTCAACGCTGTTTTTCTTGGAGCTTTTCCTAATAATGCATAAATATGTTTCAAATTTGGTTCATAATTATCTGGAATTTATTACCAGTCTCTAGGAATTGAATGCAATCATTGGATAAATTGATTACACTGCCCTGCACAACTGGTTCACATTTTTTAGCGTACCAAATACCCATTTTTAATTTATACTGAAAATTTGAAGCTAGAATTTGGTTCTCAAACAGTATTATTTTCAGAAAAACTATCAAATAATTTGACAATATTCAAATTTCTATGTTCTGGTAAATGATATATTTATATCGAAAAAAATAATCTACTAGTTAATGACAAATTCACAAAAAATGATTATGAATGTTTCTAAGTCTGTAATTTGTAATGAAAAATTTAAAAAAATTATCCTCCCCGGCGGGGAATCGAACCCCGGTCTCCCGCGTGACAGGCGGGGATACTGACCACTATACTACCGAGGAATTATACAAACAGATATTTAGGTCCTGTATTTATATGTAATTGTAAATAAAGCCATACGAAAGTCAAAATACCCAAATACCACTATTTGTGTATTTGAAATACCTATTTCGATGCTCAAATAGAATGTAGTATTGAATTAAATATAGTAATTCTACCTAGGTGAGTGATTTTAAAAACTACTCCTAACTGCTATTGCAATATGCAGGGTATTTCCTAAGTGTCAGTGGCGGCTCGTGGGAGTCGTGTTCTGGTTCTGCATCCAAATCTTTATAATAGAGAAAGTGTTCAGAGTAACAGGGCCGTCGCTACCGGGGGGGGAGGGAGGGGAGACTCCCCCCCCGGATCATATCACAAAGGGCGCCAAATTGACGAAGGATAGTTGGAAAACTATATAAAAAGGACATAATAAAAACAAACTTTTTTGAACTGCTAGTTGAATAAGATGATTATTATTATAGACCGACAGCAATGTAGAAAGCTTTGTTGCTGCTAGAGACTAGATGGCAGGAGTGGGGAATTCCCGGCCTTCCCTTCTTCCTTGTACTTCTAAATTATTCGTGGATAGTGAATGAGTGAATCTGAATATTAATTGAAATTCAAAATCAAAAACCGAATACGGATTATGGATCCCTGTTCTTCCTTCTGGAGCGGAATTCACAAGGAGAGCGCAGATAAGAAAAATTGAAACGGAAAAAGCAGCAAATGTCATGAATACATGGCTAAAGGCGAGTTATTCAAAATATTGGTTCAAGCACTGACGTGAAGTCAGGAGCTTTTGCGCGCATGTTCTATTGTCCATTATCCTGTATTGGACACTCTTAATCGAATTTACTGAGTAAGAACCAATTTTTTTTTTCGTAATTTATTTTAACTTTTCTAGGGATACGGTTATCACTAAATTTTACACACGTCTTTATGTTGATATTCTAGAACTTCAATTCGATCGAATATATATTTTTTGAGTTATCGAGGAAATAATATTCCAGGCGGGTAATACTCTGCAACCGTTGGACCGATTATGCACATAAACGAATTTAACTCTCCCATTCGGATGCGCAACCTACCGTGAAAATTGCCAATCAGCTATCGAGGCAACGGTCAACCATCCAGCTACTGAACTCACACAAGGATCGGATCTCCAACACTATCCGATCGTGTTCAAACTTGGAACTTGGCAGTAGAGGCTTTCGCAGAATTTCATCGATGCCGAAAGAATGGTTTCTGATATATAGAATTTTTTCTATTCATACGATCCTCACGAAATTCATAAATATTATTTTTAATGATTTTTTTTAAATTTTCTAGCGATACGATGTTCACAAAATTTGACAAACGTGCTTAGGTTTATATTCTACAACTACTCACCAAGTTTCAATTTGATCGAATTTGTATTGGTTGAAAACAAAATTATTACTCAGAAACCATTGGGCCGATTATGCCCATTAACGAACTTGTCCGTAGTATTGGGACGCGCCACCTACCCAGAATATTTCACGGCGCTATCTCTTTCCCTTCTCTAGTTATAGTGGCAACGACCGGCGGCCGGACAGAATCAAATTTGACCTCGAATTCTTCATTAGAGAGTCGAAGCAAATTGTTTGAGATCATTTCCGGGAAAAAATTCGAAAATTACAGACATTTGGTAAAAATGATAACCATTCAACAGGTGCACTGACAAATTGAACTATAAAACTTAACATGTTTTTAACTGTTTTTTTCGTGAAATTTTCGATTGGGTGACATCGACGATTTAATTTTCTATATACTACAAAAATTTTCAGGGTGATGAATACAAAAATATTGCTTCAATTCAGGAATTACAAAAAACTCATTTCAATATTCCAAATAGCAGATATTTTCGAAGAATTGTTGGAACATTCCACTCTGTAGATAGCAGCAGGGTAACATGACATTATTGTTATATAATTTTTCGAAAGTTTTCGTTTTAATATTTGTGAACTCTTCAGATTATTCTTATCATCTCGAAACCTTGATGTATATAAATTTTTTCATCAAATACAATTATTTTTGGTCCTGGATCTTTTGAGAGATGCAAACAATATTTTTCACAAATTTAATTAATGGTTGTGGCTTTTACTTGATGCAAATCCATATTAACTCAATGACACAGCGACTTCATCAAGTATGATGTAGTCGCTGTGTCGACGAAACGCGTCACAATATTAAATAAATTAGTGTAAATCCTATATACCTACTTCTTCATTGAGTTAATATTTTTCACTCAAAAACAAAAATTCAAAACGTAGTCTTGTTTGTAAAATAATTTTCATTCATATTTATATTAATTTATAATTCATTCTTTATTATGAAACTATGTAGACTTTATCTATATTTTTGTGTTTTTCGATTTTTGAATATTTTTTCAAATTAGGGGCGCCAAAAGCCGCTTCTCCCCCCCCCTCGGAAAAGCTCTTAGCTACGGCCCTGCAGAGTAAGCAGATATTGAGCTACAGGGGACCATTTCACCCTTTCTAAATAATAAAAAGCAGTTTTGTCTTTTTTTTCTCATTATCTTCATCATGATTGAGATTTGAGAAGGTGAATCCTAAGGATTTGTTGTTTATACCTAAATGCGGATTAACCTTAGACTAAAGAAGTCTAAGGGATTAACCAAAGCGGGGACCATGGGCGAAATGCCCCGACACTCGTTTCGCAGGCAATTTTTCTTCAGTCAAGATCACGCGTTTCCCTTCATAATTCATAAAATAAGAATCAGTTAGTTATATTTAGATTATACCAGGTACCTAGGTACAACAATAAAAGATATATATTTATATATAGGTAGGTACACTTAATTTGATTTATGTAACAACAAAAATTATCAAAAAAATCAAGATAAAATATTACCTTAAAAGTGTTAAAATATTTGAAAACTGAAAATAAATACCTACATATATTATGTATAGCAAGGGCGTAGCCTGGAATTAATTTCGGGGGGGGTTTTGAAATATTGGCAATTGACTTTATAAGGGCAGGGTCACTTTCAGTAGCAAGTATTTATTTGTTTTTAAGAAAAAAATAACATTTCGGGGGGGGTTTGAACCCCCAACCCCCCCCCCCCCTGGCTACGCCCTTGATGTATAGGTACATAAAAACTGCTTAACCCAATGAATAAAGATTAGTAGAACGGCAAATAACTAAATGGTAATTAGGTAAGTTCTTTCTTTGGATGAAAATACTGATCACGAGTTTATGATAATAATAGTATCTAATAACTATCTTAATAGTATGCAAATATATGAATAAAAAAATTGGTTCAATTTGGTTAAAATTTTGTAAGAACCGTACCCCTAGAAAATTTGAAAAAAATGATGAGAAAAAAAATGTTAAGAACCGTACCCCTAGAAAATTTCAAAAAAATCACGAAAAAAAAAATTGGTTCAAGCACTGACGTGAAGTCAGAAGCTTTTGCGCGTATGTTCTATTGTCCATTCTTCTGTATCGGACACCCTTAATCGAATTTACCATGGTAAATTATGTTGTCCATTCTCCTGTATTGTCCAATACAGGTTTTTTTCCGTATTCCCTCAGCTTCTGATCGGTATGTTGTTCACGAACTCTTTTAATGACACAATTAATTTAGTGCCTTCACAAATATCTAAATCAGGGCGAGGTATTTTTGCGCGTATGTTCTGGGGAACATCGCGTTATCATTTTGCCCAAATGTTTGTAATTTTAGAATTTTTTGCCGATAATGGTCTCAAACTACTAGGTTCAACTAACCGATGAAGAATTCGAGATCAAATTTGATTTTGTCCGGCTGGCCGTTGCCACGATATCTTGAGAACGGAAAGACATATAGCGACTTTAAATTGTCAGGATAGGTGGTGCTTCCCAATACGACGGAAAAGTTCGTTAATGGGCTTAATCGGCCCAAGGGTTTCCGAGTAATGATTTTGTTTTGAACGATTACTAATCTGATCGCATTGAAACTTGGTGAGTGATTGAAGAATACAAACCTAGGGATGTTTGTGAAATTTTGCGAGAATTGTATCGCTAGATTTTTTTTTAAATTATTAAAAAATATTATTTAGTCACGATAACCTGAGAACGGAAAGAGATATAGCGACTTGAAATTCTCAGGTTAGGTTGAGCATCTGAATGCGACATTTGATTTTTCTTCTAGGCAAAATCGATCAAACGGTTTGTGAGTTATACCCATCTGATATTTGGTTATTATTGCCTCAATAACTCGAGAAATTCAAAACCGATTCAATTTAAATACATGGTTATTAGTTGTAGAATGCCAAGGCGAAAATTCTTGCGGAATTTCGTGAGGTTCGTATAAATAGAAATTTTTTGAAAAATCATTGAAATAAATTCTATAAATCAGAAACTATTCATCCGACATAGCTTAGCCTTCAGAACCTAACTCTACTACCAAGTTTCAAGTTTGTACACGACTGGATCTATATTGCTTGAGATCCGGGCAGCCTTGTGTGAGTTCAGTAGCTGGATGGGTGACCGTTGTCTCGATAACTCTCGAACGAAAGGAGATAGGGACATTTCAGGGTAGGTTGCGCATCTGAATGTGAGATATCGAGATATCGATTTGTCCGTACTCCTGAGAACGGACAATAGAACCCACCATGGTAAATTCGATTAAGACTGTCCAATATAGGAGAACGGATAATAGAACATATGCTCAAAATCTCCTGACTTCACGCCAGGGCTTGTTTGATTTTTATTAACTAAATTCAATCTCTGCAAAATTTCTTCCCGAAAAGTAATTAGAATTGCACTTTCTCATTTAAGTGGAAAATTTTCATATCATCATAATTATTTTTTATAGATTTGACGGCATCATAGTGACAATACTATCTGGTCTGACTTAAGCTTTTTACGCTTCTTTACGATTCTTACAAAATTACACATACATCTTTTAAGTTTGTAATCCACAATTACACACAAAGTATCAATTCGATCGGATCTGTATAGGTTGAAAACTAAATTATTACTCGGAAAGCATTGGGCCGGTTATGCCCATTAACGAACTTGTCCGTCGTACATATTTGGGCGCGCCACCTACCCTGAAAATTTCAAGTCGCTATCCCTTTCCGTTCTCAAGTTATCGTGCCAACAGTCGGCCGGCCGGACAGAATCAAATTTGATGTCGAATTCTTCATCAGGGAGTTGAACCCCTGAACATTTGAGACAATTTCCGGATAAAAAACGAAAATTAGAGACATTTGGGTAAAATGATAACATTGACGCTGTCAGCGTGTTACTTTGGCGATGAGAAGTCTCCTTAGGTAGTAATAGACCATATAGACAAGAAAACAAGCGACGGGGAATTCCCTGTTCTATTTGATAGACGCGCACACGGTTTGATTTATTTCAGATTTGCCAACCTTGTCATTGGAATTTATTTTTAATTTGAGATATTTATATTAGATAATAGAAATTGATTCCTCGCTAATCTCTTGGTGAAACATCGTTCTAACGTAAATAAAATAATAAAAAACACTCGACTATACGTTTCACAATTTATTAAAAATATTTGCGTTGACATGCATGTCATATGTTCTTTACAATTTGTATCATTTTCAATGTGGCCGGTGGGCCCCTTGTATCCACGGGGCCCTGGGCCGGAGCCCATAATGCCCATACGTAGATCCGCCCCTGTGAATACGGCATGATACGGGTCATTGCAAACATAAGTGTCTGTAAGAATAACTGTCAGTGCTGTGTCACTATGGATACGGTTCAATACAAACATAAGTGTATGTGTCATTTAATTGCTATTGTGAAATTATTTAAGAAGTCAGTCCTCGGCTCCGCCTCTGATAGCAATTTGCAGACTCGACTATAATAGACAGTTTTTCGTCCTTGATACACATAAATAACTATTTTTATAAATAGCGTTCTTATTGCACACTTGTAGCGTTCAAAAAAATTACGAACAAGTAACTAGCTGAAATTTTGGCACCACTAATTTGAAAACTATTCAAATGAAGATTTTAATGCGCAAGTAGGTACTCCAATATCTATAATTTTATTCAACCAATATTTTTTTGATCAGTTTTCACCAATACTACCTACCTACTTCTATCTATTTTCGAATTCATATATGAGTACAGGGTGAGTCTTTGACCACTGGATTAATTTTAACCAAAGATTCCTCTCATCAAATGAAAGACTTTTTTCATTTAACATTTTTCCAAATTCAGCTCAGGTAAAAAGATACAGGCTGTTGATATTTTGAAAAAAAGTCAGTTTTTATTTTGTAGCTTTGACATCCTTTTTTCGAATAAAATGAATGTTGGCGTAAAGTTTCCTATAACTATGATACATATTTTCAAAATACATATTAGTTATTTTCTACTTCTACCGGTTTTCTAGTTATGGACCCTTGGATTCATAAAACTAAACCAAATTAGCATAAAGAAAGCATATAAAGTTTTTCTTGAGTCATTTCAAGAATATTCCATCGTTTTAGAACATTATATTATTCTTCATCATTTCTCCTTAAACGCACCGTTTTCGAGATATTCTTCATTGAATGTTTTAAAATGGAAAACTCTAGAAATTTCACTACTTTTATGGATCCGTTCCTGAGCGTTGGAATCCTGAATCAAGCTGTAAACCACGTTACCATGCCTTATTCTCGTCCGCCAACAATGTCAAAGATAATTTATATGCGGGAGTGTATTAGCACATTGTGAAACCTTTAAACGCTTGTAACTTTTTACCTGAGCCGAATCTGGAAAAATGGTAAATGAAAAAAGTGTTTCATTTGATGAGAGGAATCTTTGGTTAAAATTAATGCAGTGGTCAAAGACTCACCCTGTATATACAGGGTGTTTTTTAAAGACATGCTAATATTTAAGGGAGTGATTATTTGACTCATTGTAAATCAAAAACTTCCTATGAACGTATGTCCTAAAAGTCTTAACTTTTGAGATACAGGTACTGGTACACCAGTACCAGTACTGTGATATGAAGCAATTTTAATTTAATAATTTTAGTCAAGAATAGAGCATCTGATAAGGAAACATATTTTTTTGATTCTCATTAATTTTCTAACAAATCTGATCTCTTGATTCTCTCTCAGTCGATGCACAAACATTTCCACACCGCACCAGATTTTTGAGCTATTATTGATCCTGAAGTAAAACGATTTTTATTTTTTAAGCGGAAACTGTGCGTTGGAAAAAAAAAACCAAGAAACTAAATTGGCTCAAAAATGCATGATGATCTCAAGAGTCATTTTAATTTCAAAAGAAAGCAGTGGCGTAGTATTTTTCCTCAAAAAATATTCAATGTAAAACCCATATGTATGCCACTGGTAGAGAAAATGGAAATTTTTTGTACATGAGAAAATGCACCTGGATTTATAGAAGACAGGTTATAAATCTTATGAAGATGTCTACAATATTATCTCAGTTATAATTAACATATGATAAAGATCAAGATCATGATTAAGATATGATTTTTCAAAATTCCAACAGAACGGCCACCATACTAGAGACTGCATTATACTCCCTGCGTCACTATGAATTTCCTTAGGTGCAGAACAGGACTGTTATGTGGCATCAGTTATATAACCTAGTTCTAACGGTCACTTAGTGGGAAACGTTGATACGCCTCTCCACCACCTTCAACTTACTGTAATACTTTATCAACAAGTGCATCTACAGCGAAACTCTTATACATCCAGCAAATAAACCTCTACAGCAGTCTATAGTATAGTTACGTTACCGAGAAACGTAATCTCGTTCTTTCGCCGTAATTAGTAATCCCTCGATTATCGGTTCGGCTTGTCCAAGTGCATCTCTAGTGGAAATTTTGTGATAATCCAACTACGCCTGTCTGCTACTAGGCTAGGTGCGTCTAGCCAGTCTAGCCTAATATTGCGCGCGTGTTCCGCAAGGAACAGCGTGCTATCATTTCGTCACAATGTCTGTATTTTTCGAATTTTTTTTCGAAAATGGTCTCAAACGATTGGGTTCGACTCCCTGATGAAGAATTCGAGGTCAAATTCAATTCTGTCCGTCCGGTCCGGCCGTTAGCACGATAACTCTCGAACGGAACGACTTAGAGCGTTGAAATTTGCAGGGTAGTTTTGTAGCGTAAATATCTCGGACAAGTTCGTTAACGAGCGAAATCGACCGAGCGGTTTCGGAGTTAAGGCCGTTTTTAGTAGAAACGTTTTTTATGAATATTTCCGGAACCGATCACTCGATCTTTTTGAAATTTGGCATCAGATTGTAGAATCATGACCTTTATATGCCTGTAAAGTTTTGTGTTGAACGGACGGCCCTAAAGTGGCAAAAAAAAATTTTGAAAATTTGAAAATTTTGTTTCCATCAGTGATTTAACTGCTGGTGCTTTCGTCAGAGAGGATTGGGGTTTTCGGGTGGCGGATGCTATTCCTCTATAGAATCCCCTGGTGAGGGTCTGCGCATGCGTGGATTCAAGAAGCGATATCTCCTGAACCACTAGTGTTGGAGAATCGGAGTTTTTTGTGAGGTTTGTAATTTTGGGAGGACTTGCAGCCACGAGTATATTGCGCTTGCGCAGACGAGAAGTGTATGGTTTTGGGTTGTTTGGGTTATGTTGGGAGTACTGAGCCGATATTGTGAGGTTTTAAAAGAATATTCATGTCAATTTAGTGCACGGACACAAGGCAGTTTGGGGTAAATAAATAGCGTTGTTTCCGAGTTGAAATGTCTGTATGGTGGCCCTGAGGCGAATTTATGTATAACTGTATTCGGTAGATCTATATTAAAATACGTTCGGATTCGGAGAAGAGGCAATTGCTTTCCTAACATAGGTCCCACAACCGCAATTTTTTTCGATCTACGGTAAAGCTAACAGTCAAACTGTATTGATAGCTATATTTGTTAAAGGAACTTGAAGAAATAAAAAAAGCACTGACGTGAAGTCAGTACCCTTTGGCGCGCGTGTTCACGGTGGCCAATTTGAATTGAATGATGAGTACTTCAAGCTCAGTGGATAGAGCGAGCCGAAGATCTACCCAAAGGATAGTGGACACCATTCACTGTCGTTTCAAAAATTAACAGTGCTGTATCTAAGCTGCCATCAGGATAGAGTAATAAAGTTGGAAGAGAACACAACTGACTCTCCTTAGTCGAACAAGCTGCTAGAAGATTTGAGAGGGTCAGTATAATCCTAATCATGTTTATAGCACGCGCGCAAAAGCAGATTGAATTAACAATGAAAGAAAAAGTGTAAAAAGTCAATCTGCTTTAGCGCGCGTGCTATAAACATGATTAGGATTATACTGACCCTCCCAAATCTTCTAGCAGCTTGTTCGACTAAGGAGAGTCAGTTGTGTTCTCTTCCAACTTTATTACTCTATCCTGATGGCAGCTTAGATACAGCACTATTAATTTTTGAAACGACAGTGAATGGTGTCCACTATCCTTTGGGTAGATCTTCGGCTCGCTCTATCCACTGAGCTTGAAGTACTCATCATTCAATTCAAATTGGCCACCGTGAACACGCGCGCCAAAGAGTACTGACTTCACGTCAGTGCTTTCTTTTATTTTTTGTGTTCTGTGGTAGCCAGTGTCTATTGGACGATTTCCAGAATCACATCCCGATGGACTTGTGTAAAGTTAACATTGCCGACCCCATTTTGATTTTGTAAAAGACTCATTGCTCATTAAGACATATTGTTATTGTAAAATTGCACTACGCTATTCGATGTGAGACTTTGGGGATTAGATCATTTCAACCTTCGAGTTTGTTATTAGTAAACCTCTCACACAATAATTAATTGGAATTTTATGATATCATAGACATCCCGATGATAGAATGCTCTAATTATAATTTGCTAATTTGCTGATGTATGTAAATCCAACATGTATGGATTCAGTCACTGAGGGTTATATTGAAAATTCATTGAAAAACGAAGTAGAAACTGCTGAAGACTTTTTGTGTGATAATCGTTAAAAGTAACTTCAGTTTCCACCAGCCCCACACATTACTCAACGTACATATATATCGTAGGCAACGATATCAATATGAGAATTATTCGAAATATCACATGTCTAACATTCCGTCAATGAATTTTTCCAATTATTCCATCGGCAGCGTAAATATAAATATATCGAAATGAACATAGACATTTTTCATTTTGTCAAATTTGTACATTATGGAAAATAAAGATTTTCCCAAATCCCAATTTTTTTCAATTCAAAAGGAGGTCGATAGAAACATCTTTTGATCAACTCATAGATTAATTTAGCGATTAATGATCTCGAAAATTAACGTGCTAGCGAAGCGAGTGTTAAATAAAATCTCGTTCGTTATCGCTGTCATTAATCAACAAGTTGATTAAATAACTATCAAAAGTATTATTTCTACTAGATGTTAACTTCAAGGATGATTATAATGATTTCAATTAATAGTCATCCAGAATGGCTATGCTATGTAAGTTATGTTCCAAATGAAGCTGCGATTTATAATTTCAAAAAGTTCTCAACGTAAGGGCATTACCTTCTTTCCCCCCTACGTACGGCGGATGACAGATCGACTGATGTATTTATTTTTTCGAGCATGTTCTAGGGAACAGCGAGCTATCATCTTGCCGAAATGTCTGTAATATTCGAATTTTTTGCCGAAAATGGTCTCAAACGATTATGTTCGACTCAATCATGATGAAGAATTCGAGGTCAAATTCGATTCGATTCGAGTCTGTTGCCACGATGACTATCCGAATTCGACGGTTAAGTTCGTTAATGGGCATAATCGGCCAAACGGAGTAATACTCATCTGAAATGTTGTTATTATTTTCTCAATAACTCAAAAATACGGATTCGTTTGAATTGAAACTTGATAATTAGGTGTATAGAATGTTGCCCCACAAATTTTTGCAAAACTTTGTGAGCATCGTATCTTTATAAAATTTTTTTTTTATCAAAAATTTTATAATTCCGAAACTGTTTGTCAGATTCCGTTAAATTTCGCACAAACCTACAAGCCGAATTTTATTTTCATAACATTTCCAAAGATACAGATCCGATCGAATTGAACTCGGCTTGAAGGTTCATGCGGTATTTAGTGAGGGTGAGTGAGGCGGGAATAGGCAAAAGAACATGCGTGCAAAAGCTCCTGACTTCACGTCAGGGCTTTTTAAGAATTTCTTTTATTTGGTTTTAAAATGTTACAAAAAGATATTAAAATAAATTCAACTCAGTCATCACTATTATGGGAATAAATAGTAATTTTCTTGAGTACGATGAACATTGTAATATTTAAATTGAGAAACGCAAGAACTTCCGTAGGAAATAAATTCAGTCACAAATGAGTCATTGGTAAATCTCAAAAGCATCCTCTCATGGAATTAAATGGGAATTAAAATATTTCATTGACAGGGTCATGCTATTCAAAACGATATATCACAGCTTCATCAATATCGGTTGAGGTATGTTAATATGTTCCCATTAGCATGTTTTAAGGTGAATAGAGAATATTCTAGGAAGTCAAGATATGTTAGGAAACTTGAATATACGTTTAAGAGCTATTTTGAAAACTGAAAATTCTTAAAAAACAATGACGTGAAGTCAGGAATTTTTGCGCGAATGTTCTATTGTCTATTCACGCCTCATACGAAGTCGATCGAGCGAAATTCGGTACTCGATTGTAAAATGGTGGCACGAAGGTATGGAATTAAGCGGTTTCGACAATATAAATTTTTTTTTCTAGTTTTTACTATCGTCTGACCAGAAAATTTCTTTACTGGCTACGGGATTGCCCTTCGGTTCCGAGTCAAAGTAGTCAAACTCTCTATCTACGGAGCTAGAAGTAGGTACCATCATTCATTTCAAATTGGTAAACGCGAAGAAGATTACTATCTTATATCTGAATCGTTATCGTGAAGATACAAAAATATATTCCGAAAAAATCGGATGATATTATTTCCTGCGGTGTATGTAATCATATCTAATATTACCTACATAACAATCATAAGATACAAATTTAATAATAATTTTCAGTAGCTGCCAACATTTACAAACCAACAAACCATTATATGCATCAATAAGTAACAACTGAAAATCAAGGAAAGCGCGGAATTTCAGCAGATTCTGACGAATAGTTTATGAAATATCAAATTTTTGACAAAATTTTTGGCGGTCATGTCTCGGAACACAGTGCTTATAAATTTGCCCAAATGTCTGTAATTTTCGAATTTTGGGATGAAAATGGTCTTAAACGATTTGGTTCGACTCACTGATCAAGAATCCGTGGTCAAAAATTGATTCTGTCCTGCCGGCCCTCCGTTAACACGATATCTCTGGAACGGTATGGGCTAGACAAATGAAATTTTCAGAGTAGGTTTAGGAGATAAATATCTTGGTTAAATTCGGTATTGGGCAAAATCTGGTTTCGGGGTATTTTTTTTCCTTTCAAATTAAATTTTTTTTGAGATGCAATTTCACCATAAGAATCCATTGCTATAATTTTCAACTCTAACAAGTTAATACTTTCGGAGATATCATTTTTCATAATTTCAATAATAAATCGTACTTCTGTTTTCACAGAATGCTGTACTTAATTATTCTATCTATGCATTATTATATGATCTGTGTTCTTACATGTCATTTTATTTTCCTGTGAGAGATATTTCAAACTTATTTCTGGTTCGTTATTCTTTATATGAAATACCACTCCTGTTCTAGGAAACAAAGTATGATTGAATGCAAAATATCCAATTAAATAACCTCAGCAGGGACGGAAATATTCCAACTCCATTGAAAATTTCCCAACTGCTTCGAAATTTTTTCCAACTTCGAAATTTTTGCGAGATGCTATCTCTTTTCGTTTGCAAGTTATCGGGGCAAAGGTCAACCTTCCAGATACTGCTAGGTTACCAGTATTTTTCAATAACTCCTACAATACAGATCCGATCGTGTTCAAATTTGGATCCTCGCTCAAGCAATTTTTTAAAGCTCTAGCAAATATCGGACGAAAAGCTTCTGGTAAACATAATATTTTTTTCGTCGATCTCTATGAAAAGTGACATTTTACATACTTATTTGCGGCCGTAAAATCGACTATTATTGAAGGCAAGTACTTTGCGGACGAGAAAGTACTTTCTCGTCCACAAAATTACTTTCTCGTCCGCTGTGGTCACTATGAATACGGCATGATACGGTTTAATAAAAACGTGTCTGTAAGAATAACTGTCAATGCTGTGTCACCATGGATACGGTTCAATACAAACATAAGTGTATGTGTCATTTGCTATTGTTAAATTATTTAGGAGGTCCGGAATTCATGAAAATATGTGCAGGTCGACGAAAAAATATAATATGCACTTCGGCAAAAAACTGTCTATTGCTTCGCAATTTGCAGACTCAACTATAATAGACAGTTTTTCGTCCTTGGTACATAAATAACTATTTTCTAGATAAGTAGTAGTATTTTCCAGTAATACGATCCTCACAAAATTTCGCTTAAGTCTTCGTGTCAGCATTCTACAATTAGTCACCAAGTTTCAATTCGATCGGATCTGTATTATTTGAAAACAAAATTTGTACCCGAAACCGTTTGGCCGATTATGCCCATAACGAACTTTAGCACCTGAGAATCCTGCTTGCACTAAGCTATCTTTACGGCATTATATTTAAATTGTGACCCAAGACACACAAGTCGGGAACTTCCTATTTGAAGCGTGAGCGAAAAATTGATTAAAGGTGGATAATTATTGTGATTATGTTGTTTTCTAATCTGCAACTTAACATAATTCAATCCTATCTTGTTTAACATCGTAATAGTTTCACGATCTGTTATAAACACCTTGCGTGGATTATTGGGTAACATCTGAATTAATAATTTCTGTTCATTATTTCTTATCAATGAACCTTGAACTCTGACGCAGTGATAAGTTTTACTAGGTTACGGTGCAGGAGGTAGCGGGCTCGAAACTAAAAACGGCTGAATTATTTTTCCATTATTTTGCACGATAATTCATTCTGTTGTTGCACGTATGTTCTGGGGGACATCGCGTTATCATTTTGCACAAATTTTCGAATTTTTTGCCGGGAATGGTCTCAAACGACTAGGTTCAACTGACTGATGAAGAATTCGAGGTCAAATTTGATTCTGTCCGGCCGGCTGTTGCCACGATAACTTGAGAACGGAAAGAGATAGTGACTTGAAATTTTCAGGGTATGTGGCGCGTCCCAATACGAAGGACAAGTTCGTTAATGGGCATAATCGGCCCAACGGTTCCGAGTTATAATTTTGTTTTCAACCATTACTAATCTGATCGAATTCAAACTTGGTCAGTAGTTGTAGAATAAAACCTAAGGATGTTTGTGAAATTTTGTGAGAATCGTATCGCTAGAAAATGTTGAAAAATCACTAACAAATATTATTTATGTCACGATAACCTGAGAACGGAAAAAGATAGCGACAAGAAATTTTCAGGTTAGGTTATGCATCTGAATGCGACATTTGAGTTTATTATAGGCATAATCTGCCAAACAGTTTTGGAGTTATACCCATCTGAAATTTGGTTGTTATTTCCTCAATAACTCGAAGAATTCAGAACCGATCCAATTCAAACATAATAATTATTTGTAGAATGCCAACGTCAAAATTCTTGCAAAATTTCGTGAGGACCTTATCACTAGAAAATTTTTAAAAAAATCATTGAAAAAAATTCTATATATCAGAATATACCGACATGGCTGAAATTTCGCGAGAACCTTCAGAGCCTAACTCTACTACCAAAATATCGAAAATTAAAGACATTTGGGTAAAATGATAACAATGACGCTGTCAGCGTGTTACTTTGGCGATAAGAAGTCTCCCTATAGGTAGCAATAGACCATAGACAAGAAAACAAGCAACGGGGAATTCCCTGTTCTGTTTGATAGACGCGCACACTGTTTAATATATTTCAGATTTGCCAACCTTGTGATTACAATTTATTTTTAATTTTAGATATGTTCTTTAAAATTTGATTTCTATTATTTTCAATGTGGCTGGTGGGCCCTTTGTATCCACGGGGCCCTGGGCCGGAGCCCATAATGCCCATAAGTAGATCCGCCCCTGCCAAGGCGGAATGATGTTGCTCCTTCATGTTTACAGAGTTGTTATCAGTATTAGACATACATTCCATTCCATGCAAAAAACATTGTTGTAAACTATAACAAGATATTACTCGAGACGTGCTATGTATGTTAATTTTTAATTTAGCAGAGACTAACCTTGCATATCATATTTTGCACCTGAAAACATTAGCGCCGCTGATATTGAGGTGTTCGTTTAGTTTTAAGAATTCCTTAATCTTCTTCATAGCCTACATATTCAACAGCTGTCCATGACCCCAAGTTTAAAGGTTTACTATGCTAAATCAATAAATTTTTATAATGGATTTAAATGTTTACCTTTATCGTATCAATAAATTCGTACGAGGGATTGTTAACATTTTAATCACTGTTATGAGTACCTACACTACCTACACTAATAGTCAGATTCTGAGAAAAACATTTTCTCTATTTCAGTTTTCAGTATCGTAATAAGTTCATTACAGCACTAAAAGCAGTGTTGTAATGGACTCATTCCCGCATTTTTTCTAGTTATATTTTTCGTTTTGTGGTAGGCAGTGTCAGTGCTGCCTACCACAAATCCTATCAAATTTCAACGCACGTCAATTGTCAATATAATATAACCTGGATATAGTGAAATAATTATTGAGGGGAAAAGTTTAATTGTTATTAAAAAATAAGGTACTAGAGATGTCGTAATTTTGAATCACTCATGCTATTAGGAAACTATTTTAAATCTAATCTCCATGCCCTACGTACGATTCAAATTCAAATTCCGTAATCTGTCAACTTTCGTAACAGTCACACCAACTGCCAAAATACAATACAAAAGTCACTAGGATGTATAAGCCGAATTTTTCATTAAAAGTCATCAATGTTTTACAAAACTTTACTGAAATAGAGAAAATATCGTCTAATAATCGTTGCAGAAGGCAATTCCAACACTCATGCATTCGTGTTTTAATAGGAGCCCATTCTGCAACTTGTTTTAGAATATACTATTCGGGCTATATAAAATTGTCTTCGTCGAATACACCTTGCTTCTGAATATTGGGCAGAACGCAGAACAACCAGCAACTAGAAGGGAGGGACATAGATGCATAGAATATTCTATGCATCTTGGGAGGGACAAATATACCATAGATCAAGCTCAAAATCTGGTTCAGTGCAATTGAAATGAGTATGACCTCTAATAGAATAATGAAACAAAGAGCCCCATATACAGGGTGTTCCTTAAATATGTACATGCTAATATTTGAGGGGGCGATTCTTCGACTCATTTTAAGAAAAAAACTTCCTAGGAACGTATGTGATAAAATTTTGGTACTTCGATATGAAATGATTTTAATTTAATTATTTTAATCATGAACAGAGCATCTGACAAGAAAACATATTTTTTGGATTCTCATTCATTTTGGAACAAATCTGATATCTTATCTTATCATTTCCACACCGCATCAGATTTTTGAGAAATTGATCCTGCCCTAAGAAGATTTTTATTTTTTAAGCGGAAACCGTGCGTCGGTCAAAGAAAACCCATGAAATAAAATTTGTGCAAAAATGAATGAGGATCTCGAAAATAATTTTTATTTCAAAAGAAAGCACTGGGGTAGTATTTTTTTCTCCAAAAATATTCGATGCAAAACCCGTATGGACACCCACTGGTAGAGAAAATGAAAATTTTTGTACATCTCAAAATGCACCTCGATGCATAGATGACATGTACCAACTTTTATAAAGATATCTACAATATTTTCTCAGTTATTATTAAAAAACTGATATTTTTTTCAAAATTTGATCACCTCGTATCTCAAAAGTTAAGACTAATAGGACGTACGTATTGTTTTAGTTATTGGGAAAACAAAATTTCAACTCCAATATGGTTTGGCTGATTATGCCCATTAACGAACTTAACCGTCGTGTTTGGATGCGCAACCTTTCCTGAAAATTGCAAGTCACTATATCTTTCCGTTCAAGAGTTATCGTTGCATCGGACGACCGGTCGGCCGGACAGAATCGGATTCGACCCTGAACCTAATCGTTTGAGACCATTTTTGGCAAAAAAATTGAACGTTACAGACAATTGGGCAAAACGCCCTGTTCCCTAGAACATGCACGAGAAAATTCTATCGGGTTAAAGGCTATTTCGAAACAAAAAATATGGCATGATGAATTTTAGAAGTATCGGTTTTCCTTAAAACGAATATCTAATATTATTAGATGGACAACACTGAATTCACAGGCTAAAATCTTTGAACCCTTAAAAGTGAATAGATTTTACTGTGTGAATTCAGTGTTGTCAACAATCTGAACAAATATTCTTTATCGATGGGGATTAAATTTTTGATGGCCTTGTACCATCTAATAATATTAGATATTCCTATTAACGAAAACCGCAACTTCGAAAATTCATTACGCCAGCAATAAATGGATTTCCAAGAATTGAAACGCACAGTCGAAAAGATGTATTCTGGGATATTATGATTTCCGTTCTTCATTTCTGATTAAATTAATGGAACCTTGAATGTGTGCACAGGTTATATTTGTCTTTTCCACTTACGGGCAGCTTTATTTAATAACGTTTTTCGTCGACCTCCATGAAAAATGACATTTTATTTACTAATTCGCGACTGGAAAATCGACTATTTTTGAAGGCGCGCAAAATAACTTTTTCGTCCGCAAACGCTTTTCAATCAGACATGAATCTTGCCATCAGTCCGGATCATCAGTCAGACATATGATGATGATGTCAGATTGACCGTGTAATCTCCGTCTTACACGGCCAATCTGGCATCAGTTCAGTCTGACATCAATCATGTATCGATGTCAGATTGACGGGAAACTTATTGTATACGCGTAGACTGATGGACTGATGGTCCGGATTGATGACCAGAATGATACTAGATTGACCGTGTAACCTTCGCCTAACTGTCATTCGCTGTTGTCACTATGGATACGGCATGATACGGTTCCAAACAAACATACTTGTCATTTGATGATGTGGAATTATGTAAGAAGTCCGAAATTCATAAAAGTATGTAGAGATCGACGACAAAATGTAATAAGCACTTCGGCGAAAAACTGTCTATTGAACCAGAAATTGTATTAAACGATAACTGATTGTATGAAGTTTGAAACCAGCCAAAAATACAGACATCTGGGCAAAATGAGAGCACGCTATTTCTTGCGGAAGAAGCCCGCAAAAGGACAATAAGCCCGCAAGAAAGACACACCCTCCATGAAGCGAACGTAATATATCATCCAACAAATTCAACAGAAGGGTAGTGGTGCTATGATCCTTTCTAATTCCCGATTGAACTGGCGGAACTAAACTGCTCCACAAGAGTTAGGGATACCTTGCGTTCCGAAATTGTTGGCATTACTGGCCGCAGTAAGTAATTTCGGAACGCTCTTAAGTAAGAGTAAGCATCGCCAGTGAATTTCAGTAATATCTGACGTTTCAATTTACTGCTCAGTACTGATCAGGAATATCGGAACACGGCAAGAATAGTTTCAACTAAAATAACTGACATTCTGAAACCTTTGTTTGCGCTGAAAACATAATTTAATATAGTTTAAGGTTCAAAACTATAAATGCACGTAAGTTTTTTGGTCTGCAACATATACAGGGTGATTAACAGAATAGGGTCAAATTTAACGACATTTATTTCCAGACATTTTATTGTTTTTTTTGTATTTTTATGCCTTCAATACAAGGTATGGCCACCACAGGCATCAATGACCGCCTGACACCTTCGTTGCATACTGTCAACGAGGGTGTTGAGCATATCTTGAGGAATTTCATTCCATAAACGAGGCAGTAGTGCTTTGAGGTCATTCAATGTTTCTGGTGGAGGTTGGTGAACATCTAGTCTTCTTTGTAGCATATCCCATGAATGTTCTATGCAGTTTAAGTCTGGCGAATGCGGAGGTATTGGTAAATGTGGAATACCATGCTCATCTCGCGCATTTTCTACTATTGCTGCACGATGTAGTCTTGCGTTATCGTCAAGAAATTGGAAAGCTTCACCAATGGCAGCATGAAAATTTGGTACTATGTTGCCAGTTACATGTTCCCTATAATGTAAAGCAGTCATATTGCCAGGACAAATGTGAAGGTCAGTGCGCCCGTTGTAACATATCCCAGCCCATACCATAACAGAGCCTCCTCGAAATGAATAAACCTCTTGCACATGACGGCGATTTCGGTGTATACGCGGCATAGTCCATACCCTTATTCTTCGATAATCTGAAAATCGACCGTATCTGGATTCATCTGTGAAAAGTACACGCCATTGGACGTTCAGATTAACATGCTGCCTGGCCCATTCTAATCTTTGTCGTTTATGCTCACTTGTTAACGGAACACCCCTCAATGGACGTCTAGAATCCAGGTTAATCTCCCCCAAACGACCGGATGGTTTCAATTGAAATTTCAGGACCATTATTGGCATTTAAAAGTCGATTTCTCAGCATCCTACATGAAGAAAGAGGATATCTCCTCGCCGAAATGGTGACAAAATGGTCTTGTGCGGCTGTTGTTTTTCTTGGTCCACCAACCCTATGTCTTTCCTGCACCGAACCTGTCTCATTCAACCTATTCCATAGTCGCGATATTACACTTTGCGATACTTGAAATATTTCTGCCACAGCGACTTGAGTGAGGCCACCCTGTAGCATACCGATAGACCTATTAGCCTCGGCGTATGTTAATTTACGTCTTGGCATCTAAGAAGCTCGTGAAATTTACTAAGTTCGACATCGCGAAGAGACTGACAATAAATTAACTGCATATTGAAATGCCAAATCTTACAAAAAATATGCATTCAATTCGAATTAATACGTTTTTATTGGCAGTTGATCATGTTTTTGATATTGTCTCTAAAATTTTACGCTCCTCAGAACAACATAATATGATATTCCTAGCTCTTGTGGAGCAGTTGATTTTATTTGCCATTACATATGCAATGAACAATCTAAAAATTGTTTTCTGCAGTAGCAATATCCTTCAATAATTAAAGGAATTCTACCATCAATCTCAATAATAGTCGCTTATTTTATGGTTTAATGTTCAATTTTGAATGTCATGTAATTACATTTGTTATGCCTCTTAGCAGATTCAGTTGAAAATATGTAATAGAAATGTCCGTTCATTTGCTGTATTAAGATTTAATTCTTTCGAGGAAGGAAACTAATAATTTTTCTCCCCCGAGAGCTAAGGTGGTCAATTTCACTCGTAAAATAGAGAGGAAAATTCCTATTTCCATACTAGTAGTATGAAGAGCACTTTCTCTCTTGAACTATTATTCGTGGGACTTCGCGGTGAAACGTTTTGGATTCCACATAACAACAATTTTGGAAGGTTTTTTTTTCAACCTCTATACTCAAAAAGGTTCAATATTTTGAAATTTAAAACGAAAATTACCGATTGATGCTGAAAACATTGGTAATTGTTTAATGGTAGAGTTAAATTTGCTTGATTTTTACACAAAGATTATACCGACATTCGAGAGATATCAGGTTCTTTCTAAGAATAAAAAAAACAAATTATTGTGTTATTATACCAATCACTAATAATTTTCTCGGCCTCAACCGAGTCCTCCATCAAAAGCAAAGTTACCACCGCCCACTGAAATAAAAGAAAACAATTTGCCAATGGTTGTTAACCTCACTAAATTCAATAGATTCTGAGCGTTTTATAACAAATTCAATCTACTCTAATTGGCTGCCATTTTGTAATCGCCAATATGAATCATTCGCGAATCTCAGGACTTCTACATCGTTCCATGTTTCCTTTCCTAAATGCACCAATTTTCTCTATTCTGTATCTACCAATTGTTTCACGTCTCTCTCACTCTTTTTTGCGCTCATGTACTGGGGAACATGCTCACCCTCTGCGTGCAGGGGTTTTGGCGCTCTTGTCAAACAACCAGCGAGTAATTATTCAAACTTCAATCTATCTCCGATAGTATTGGTTTCTCAGATTTGAAAATGATATTAATGGATTGTTGTGATAGAATACGTAGGTCTATGACTCACCTCATAGGTTGGATTTACATACATCAGCAAAGTATAATTAGACCACTCTATGAAATCATAAAATAACGATTAATTATTGAAATTTTGAAAAAATCATATCTCCGAAAGTATTAGTTTGTTAGGGTTGAGAGTGATATCAATGGATTCTTATGATGATACTGCATCCTAAAAACCTGGCTGATTTTGCCAGTTTCAGAGTTATTATTTGTTGCAGAAGAAATCTCTTTCACCACCCTGCACTTATAAAGTCAATTGCCATGATCGGCCCAATGGTTTCCGAGTAATAATTTTGTTTTCAACCATTATAAATCCGATCGAATTGAAACTTGGTGAATAGTTGTAGAATGTCAACCTAAGCACGTTTATGAAATTTTGTGACAATCCTATTACTAGAAAAAAAAAAAAAAAATAATTAAAAAAAATTATTTACGTTACGATAACCTGAGAACGGAAAGAGATAGCGACTTGCAATTTTTAGGGTAGGTTGAGCATCTGAATGCGACAATTGAGTTTGTTGTTGATAGGCAAAATCGGCCAAACGGTTTTGGAGTTACCCATCTGAAATATGGTTGTTATTTCCTCAATAACTCGAAAAATACGAATCCGATCCAATTCAAACATGGTAATTAGTTGTACGAAAATTATTGCAAAATTTCGTGAGGTTCGTATTACTATAAAATTTTTAAAAAAATCATTGAAAATCGTCGAAAAAAATTCTATACAGGGTGTCCGGCAAAATGTGGGAAATCTCTCGGATTCAGATAAAACATAAGAAAATAAGATGACAAGTTCCCATCGTGTTTTTCCTAGCGGCTCTCCCTACGAAGATACGGCCTCCTAAATGACGCCACTGGAAATCCATTTTACTGGAATACATTTTAAACTACTCAATATAATCTAATGAAAATTTAATATGATAAACAGTATTGACGACCTCTCAAAATACTGCCCTTAAATTTAAATTAGCTTGTTTAGTTTACCAGGGACGGACTAGGTTGTACAGTTTAATGCTTACATTTTTAACACCCTGTATGATATGGAATCATAGAAAATAAATTTGGATACCTTGAACATTAAGCTAAAGAAATGGTGCTCTTGTTCATTGTCGATAAAATGAACTTTTTTCAAGGTATCCAAATTTGTTTTTCCAGGAAATGGAAAAGAATCGAACTCATTCGGGAGATAGTAGAAACGAAATATGATTTTATCGCAATTTTCATTAGCCTACCCTAGTTGTACAAACATGACATTTATGAAACTAGGGAAGGCTAATGAAAAATTTTCATTAGCCTACCCTAGTTCCATAAATTATTTCCTCTGTAACTCAAAATATACTCGGTGATTACGTGTAGAATGCAGAACCACTAGTTTTCGCGGAATTTCGTGAATATCGTATCCTGGAGTTACATGAGGCGTACGTTTTTTCGTATTTCAATTTTAATTAATACATAAATGAAAGAATTAGAAATTATGCGATCACAGATTGTCTCTTTACTGAAGTATGTCATTAAATGTATTCATATATTATAAAAGCTGAAAAAACTGTATATATCGATGCTACATTCGATAAAGAGTGTCCAATAGAGGTGAGTAGACAATAGAACACGATCCTAAAAGCTCCTGACTTCACGTCAGTGCTTGAACCAATTTAAATATAAATCTAAATCTATAAATCAAAACATGAACTGTGAAGACTTCAGGCGAGGTAAATTGTATTTTAGATCATTTTCCAAGGTTCAATTATTGAGAAAAGAGCAAAACAAAACGCAGTTCCTAAAACGGAACGTAGGTATGATCATAATTTTTTTTATTTTGCAGACGAGGCGCTGAATATAATATTTTTAGTTGTGATCATCTTTTAAACATCTTCAACATCCGGAATATGTATGGTTACTTTATGCTGTAGAGCAAGTAGTAAAAAATGTGTCATAATTGGCCGAAGGTTATAATTTTGTACCGGCTATATTCCCATATTCGTTTCAGAGGCGGAATAGGAGATTTATATGAGAATGACATTCAAGTTGCATCGACTTCTTCGGTGATATCATCTGAAGACTGCATTTGCATCCGGATGGATTTGGAATTGCATTTTTATGGCTGTTATAAGTGTTATATAGGGTGTTTCATTAGGAAACGCAACTATAGAGAACACCGAGGTGGTACTATTTATTCCATTTTTTTGGGGGTACTTTGCAATCGATATACAGGCTGCCAATTTCTTCTTGGGGCCATAACTCGTTGGTACACATGAAATTCAGGTTCGGATTAACAAATCATTATGTAGTAATTGTAACCTCGAAACAACAGCCTGAACATTGAAATTTTTTAGAGCGTTTTTTTATTCGTTTCTTGTAATGATCAATATATTTCACTGATAAATCGTACAATACTTAAATTCTTGGTTATCAGAGACCCATTATACAGGGTCATTAAAATGATTTGGATTTTTATTTGCCGCTTCTTGTGTTCATGTTTATATCATAGAATTTCTAAACTGATAGCCAATATTGAATTATTGTAAATTCTTAATAATATTTTTAAAATTCGTGAAAATTCAGTTTTTAAATTATTCAAACCTGCAATGACTTATGATTTAGAACAAAACACATTTATTGGTGAATGGAATTAGCCTGTAGAGACCAGTGAAAATGAATATCGGGTGAAATATCCTGATGTTCAGATTCTAGAATCTCTCTGAAATCCCACATCAGTGGTGTTATAAACAGATTCACGCAGACTGGAAACGATAAGAAGAGAAATTCGACAGGAAGACCTCAAGTTTCTCAGAACTGAGAGTTTCTCAGAACTGAGAACACGAGTTGAACAAAATCCTCAAATGTCTCTGAATAAATTATCTGAGTGTCCCCTTGAGTATTTGCCACGAAGCATTGAAAAAACCTGAATTTGTATACCCTTACAAAATAAGGATGGTACAGCAACTCCTACCAATAGACATTCACCTGGAGTACTTTTGTTGGTTTTTAAATAATCTTCACGTGGATCGATTATTGGACTTAACTTTTTTAGTGATGAGGCTTGGTTTCACTTGTCGGCTTATGTGAATTCTCAAAACTACAGATTTTGGATATCTGAGAATCTCCGCAGTTTTATTCAGACTCCATTCGCAAACAGTTGGTGTGTGGTTAGCAGTTTCTCGTCGTGGAATATATGGCCCAGTTTTCGTTCATAATGGTGAAAGATACAAAAGAATGCTGGAGCAATTCATTAACCAACTAGATGAGGAAGAAATACAGTTGGGATATTTTCAACAAGATGGGGCAACTGCCCACACTACTACTGCAAATCCAAGCTATTTGCAGAAGTTTTATGACAACCGTATAATAAGTCGAGGACTGCAGCCTTCATTTCCAAGACGCTCTCTTTACTTGACTCCTCTTGACTTTAGCATCTTTGCATACCTGAAAGATGTGGCTATCAAAAGATAATACGAAAATATTGGGGACCTCCAATCATCAATAAAAATGTGCTGCCTAAATATTGGCCCACAAATGTTATAAAATATATATTTGACAACAAACGAAAAATAATTTATAAATGCCCTGAGAATAATGGAGCACAATTTGAACATTTGATGTGAATTCATTGTTAGTATTCTCAAAGATGGCCAAGCTCCCAAACTGGGAGTTATCTTACGAAGTTATCTGATCGAATTAAAGCACGATAGTTAGTTGAAATGTACCGTACGAAGACTTATGTGAAATTTTGTGAGGATCGCACTACTTGGAAATTAAAAAAATATTAAAAAAAAAATCTGTGTCTCAAAACTAGCCGTCTTATATCGTTGAAATTCTGCGATAGCCTTCACAACCTTATTTTGAATTGAAGTTCTTCATATACATATATTGGTGAAAATAATGCCGAAATATTACAACGCTCGATATGTACTGGTCCACTGGATTACACTCGACAAAATAAGTTGTCAAGAGTTTTTGATTTTTGACGTGCCTGGAGAGAATTTAATGAATCATGAGTATAGATCTGCCGAAGTAAAATTTGACAAGTCGATACGTCAGTAATAACTTTCCTTATTACTGTTCTCGATTTAAACTTGATCGAATAATATTCAACATGATGATATTTTTCTGAAATAAGAAATGTGAAAACAACGTATCAAAGGTCAGTTATAACAATAGTTCAATTTCAGGGTTTCATCATCATTATCCATCTTTTTCTTTTTTTTCCAATTCTAACGAAATATAACTTTGAGAAAAGGGTTATGGATGGCATTAAGTCAATATTTTCATAAAATTACGTGAGTATTTTTGCATATTATTAGATATTAAAAAAATTACTGCTATACAGGGTGTTTTTGATAAAATGTCAATTCTTAGTTCCTTATGGCACAACAGTACGATTTGACTAATTTGTATCATAGGAATAAACTATTGAAAATGAACTATACATGTGTTTTTTATCTCATGGCACAATTGTACCATTGAACTGATTTGTGTCCTTACGCCACCACAAACACAGCACTGTTTATTTTTGACCCAACAGTGAATGTATGTATTTGAGTCGAAACTAATCGTTTGAGACCTTTCTCGGCCAAAAAGTGAACTAGTTTTTTTGGACACTTGTTTTTACAGTCGGATTTATATTCTTGGAAATATAATTATTTATTATTTTTCTCCAGGAGCTAAGCAGCCCTGGTCGAGTTCAGTACCTGGATGGGTGACAGATCTGGCAATAAATTCAAACAGTGCGCCAAAGCTCCTGACCACAGTACTTTTGCAACTTGTTTTACTTAGTATCGGAAGGTTGCCCATAACTTTTTTTATTCCCGCTCAAAACTTGTGGTATTAAGTCACAAGAAGAGACAAAATATTATATGGGATAAAATTATGCAGTGTGGTTTTATTAAAAAGTTCGCTCTACAACTACTAATATATAAACATCGAAATAGAATATCCTGAAATCATCACCTTCCTCGTACTTCGAACTTTAAGATGATGTGACTTCTGTGACAGAAAGAAAGACAGGGAGGTTTTTTAGGTATATGAGGTCTGTAATGAGATCATTCGCTTGGAATATTCTCACTTTAGAAATCCAATTTCTCCGAAGTGAACAACGCATAGGTATATTCTTTTTTTTTAATCTTCAATGCTGAATTATGTTTAAGAGATAGTTCTTTCATTTTCAAAATTTTGAAAATTCCTATTTTTCATTTCACTTAGTTCTAGATCAGTTAATGGTTCTCATGATACTTTCGACAGGATGAAAAAATTAATAAATATCAAAATTTATACCTATCTGAAGATTAATGTCTTGTAATTTATTCAAAATTGGGTATGTCATACCTCACAACAGAGTCCTTGTTTATGTTTCTCACCACACCGTCGAAGAGTTAAAAAATTAATGAATATCGAAATTTATATATGAAGATATGCCTTTCGATTCTTTCAAATCCAAAACAGAGTCCTTGTTTCCGTTTCTCACCACACGGTCGAAGAGTTAACAGTTATTAAATTCAGATCTGATGCAGTTATACGGCGTATTTGCAAATTAACAGATACATTCAATGAAAATTACAGTTTAAAAATTCGAGAGTAGCACTTACGTGAAGTCTGGAGCTTTTGCGCGCATGTTCTATTGTCTATTCACGCTTCACACACCCTCATGAAATACTCATGAACCTTCATGATTTCCTTCTAGCGTTAGCACGTCAAAACATGCATTGGGCATAATCTGAATTCAAATATTAAAATAAATATATTAGTGGACTTGCTCATTGGAGATTCGGACCAAAATCTCCTGTGTGGCTGGCGAGCACGCTAACCTCTCGGCCATCGAGATGTTGTTACTATTCTGACATCTATATGATTTCAAATTTCAAAAGAAGTAGATACCATTTCAAAATTTTATTTTCAGAATAATTGCTAAAACAGAAAAATATGATCTAGCTGAAATCCAGTACTCGCATGTAAAATGGTGCCTTGAAGGTTGGTACGCAATTTCATCGGAATATAACATTAAAAAAAAAAGTGTTTTCTAGTGCATTCTTCATCTGATTACCAAGTTTCAATTCGATCGAATCTTTATTTCAGATGGGTATAAAAACAAAACCGTTTGGCCGATTTTGCCTATTCAAATTTGGATCTTGGCTGTAATATTAGGTTTTGAAGGCTTTTGCAAAATTTCAGCGATATCGTATTGACAGTATCTGAGATATTGAATTTTTTTCATAAATTTTTAAAAATTTTCTAGGTCTAATGATCGCCTCGAAATTTCTCAAAAATTTGAGCGTCGCCATTCTACAACTAATTTACATGTTTGAATTGGATCAAAATTCGTATTTTTTGAGTTTTTGAGGAAATAACAAAATTTCAGATGGCTATAACTCCAAAACCGTTTGGCCGGTTTTGCCCAAAAACAAACTTAATAGTCCCATTCGGATGCGCAACCTACCCTGAAAATTGCTAGTCTCTATCTCTTTCCATTCTCAATTTACCGTGAGATAAATAATATTTTTTTATATTTTCTATTTATACGATCCTCACAAAATTTTAAATACGTCTTTATATCGGTATTTTACAACTGTTATCATGTTTCAATTTTAAGGAATTTGTATTGGTTGGAAACGAAATTAGTAGATACTCGGAAACCGTTCGGCCGATTATGCCCATTCATGAACTTAACCGCTCAAATGCCCCCCTTACTTTTGATTTCATAATTAGAAGGGACACATCTCTTTACTTACGACAAGGTAAATATGAATGGAAACTTTAATATCACGCATTTTTTTTACGTATTATGAAAATTTGTTATAAATCACAATTGTAATCAAATTACCATTTAAATAAGACTCTTATACTCTTTTGAGGGTTCTGGAAACAAAATATAACTCTTTGGCAATCTTGTTCCTCGGAACAGAGTGCTTATCAATTTGCCCAAATGTCTGTAATTTTCGAATATTTGGCTGAAAATGGTCTTAAACGATTTGGTTCGACTCACTGATCAAGATTCCGTGGTCGAAATCGATTCTATCCGGCCGTCCGTTAACACGATAACTCTCGAATGGAATGAGCTAAACAGTTGACATTTTCAGAGTTGGTTTGGGGGATAAATATCTCGGTTAAGTTCATTATTGGCAAAAATCGGGCGGATGGTTTCGGAGCAACCAAAAAAAAATTTTTTTTACATTACAAATTTCGAATTAAATTTAAAGATACAGTTTCATCATAGTAATCCATTCATATCATTTTCAACTCTAATAAGCTAATACTTTCGGATATATGTTTTTTCAAAATTCCAATAATACATGGTACTTCTTGGTTTTCACAGAATGCGAATTCTATCTGTCTGTGTTTTATCTGTGTTCCTTGTTCATACATGTAATCTTCAGTATACCTATGACAGACATGTCAAATGTATTTCTTTTCTAACAAAGTATGATTGAATGCAAAATGACCAATTATAGGATATAATAATTAACCCTACCCTATATGCCCTTGGATAATTCAAATGATGATGGAAATATATAATTTGGTAAGTTTATCAAATTGGGCTCAGCATATGTTGAGTGAAAACAACATATTGGCTAAGTTTCAATTGATATAATATATTTTTCACAGTAGATTTGAGGAATGAATATCTCGGATAAGTTCGTTATTTAATTTTAATTAATTTTAAGATGCCGTTCTATTATAAGAATCCTTTGATATCATTTCCAACTCTGAGAAACCATTACTTTCGGAGATATGAATTGTCGAAGTTTGATCAAGAGTGCCAAAGCTCCTGTCCACAGGGCTTCCCCATATTTTTTTGTCTTAAATTCTATTAAAATCTCTTCGAGAACCAACTGAAACTTCAATTCAATTCATATTTTTTCCAACTAACTTCAAATGTTCCATGTTTCCATTGAACTTTTAAAAAGTCTATCACACACACTCTATTTAAATTTACTTAATATTCAAACCTACCAAAATAATAATTTCAAACCATATAAGTGCATATTCAATTCATTGTTTACATTTTATGCTTTGAACTGACCATACACATTAAATTCACATTACGGTTCTGTTTCAATGCCAAGAAGATTCAACACAAAGCCAGACCTCCCAATTCAACGTCTTGAATACGATGGAACTACGTAGTTTGATGAGTCTGAGACTAATTGCAAATAATGTAAGAACTTTGAAATTATAGGATCATTCGTTGTGCGAAAAGTATGAGCCGATATTTTTTTTTTCTCGAAAACATCAATTACGTTTGATCCATTATGAATTACTCCATAGACACTATCATTAATTGTTTATCAATCGGATCTGGCAGATTTTAACAATTCCTGAAGAAGTATCATATCCTCCTGCGAGTATCAGATGGGAGAGGGATCTTGGTATTTATAGTTATAAATAGAAGATGATTTTGCCAGTGTTAAGTTTTGTTTAGGAAATAGCTAAGAACAGTACTTCTGGTTTTATTGTCGTTTTACTCGTTTTTCTTGAATAGTGTCGTGGACATGGTGAATCGCTTTGTCAGTGTCTTAGTGAGTACGACTGATCTTCTTATTGGACGGAGGAATCACAGAATTTAATTTTTACAATATTTCAATGCGAATTTCCAAACCACTCGATCTCACGAATCTGAAAATTTTGAAAAAAATAGTGGTCTATAAAGGCACTTCACAGTGGCAAAAATTTCGCTCAAAATCTTGTGTACAAATATTCAATGGTCTTGGACATATTTTTGGGCTAAAAATTTGTCCTCAAACTATCAATATGTTTGCAAAGTTTTTGCCAGTGTGAGGTGCCTTTGAATTATACGTCCGAACTTGAACAGGTGATTCTACATAAAAAAATAATGATAGTTTGTCTTATAAACTGTGGTCCAAAAATTTATCGTGTAGAAAACACAGGGTATTGAAGTTTAAAAAAAAATAATTTCTGTTAAATTTTTTGAAACCCCTTGGAATAATCAAATTATTTTTGGTATAGGGTAGAGCCAATACAGATGGAATTTTTCCAATACAAAAACAGTTTTCATCACGAAGAGTGGAATGGGACAAGCCATGGATTACATATTAATCGAGACTAAAATAGTACGCCACTAATATTTTTGAACAAAAATAATAGTTTTGAACTTCTCGTTCAATTTGAGATATAAAGAGTTTCTTGATTCTTTCCACTGTGACTCCTTGTTTTTAAGTTAAAAAAATGTATACTAATTTCCGTTATTTTTTAATTAAAAATCGAAATCCGTTACTATTTTCAAATAGAAATGATTCAATAAAAATTAGTACATCGCTAGAACTCATAAAAGTGAATATTTTCCAACATGAACTAATTTTTCAACATCAACAGTGACGCGCTTTTTAAAATTTCAACACCCTGTATTATCTTCACGGTATAATTTGGGACCTTAGTTTATAGGATAAACTCTCAATGTTTTTGGCGTTCTTGTTCCTCGGAACAGAGTGCTTATCAATTTGCCCAAATGTATGTAATTTTCGAATTTTTGGCTGAAAATGGTCTTAACACGATAACTCTTGAACGGAATGAGCTACACAGTTTTCAGAGCAGGTTTCGGAGATAAAAATCTCGGTTAAATTCGTTATGGGGCAAAATGAAGGTTTCGGAGTAACGAAACAAAAAATTTTTTTTTACATCACAAATTTCGAATTCTTTTTTTTTTAAGATGCAATTTCATCATAAGAATCCTTTCATATAATTTTCAACTCTAATAAGCTAATACTAGGATATATGATTTTTTAAAATTTCAAAAATACGTATCGTACTTCTATGTTTTCACAGAATGCGAATTCTATCTGTCTGTGTTCACTGTTCATACATGTAATCTTATCTACCTATAACAGACATGTCAAATGTATCTCTGTTCTAACAAATAAAGAATGATTGAATGCAAAATGACCAATTATAGGATATTATAATAACCCCTACCCTATATGCCCTTAGATAAGCCATATGATGATGAAAATTTATAATTTAATCAAATTGGATTCAGAATATCTTCAATGAAAACAAAACTGGAATATTGGCTAAGTTTCAATTGATATAATATAATAGATTTGAGGAATAAATATCTCGGCTAAGTTCGTTATTTAATTTTAATTTAGTTTCTTTTATGATGCAGTTGATTCAGTTAAGAATCCATTGATATCATTCCCAACTCTGAGAAACCAAAAATAATATCGGAGATGAATTGTCAAAGTTTGAAGAAGAGCGCCAAAGCTCCTATCCACAGGGTTTTCCCACTTTATTTTAAGTAATAAGTTGAAATTTGTACATTAACGAACACACTGTAGGATCATTATGAATTAGGGTAACGGAAAATCATGGATATTGTGATTTATTTCTAGAGCAAATTATTTTGATAATAACATGGAATATCTACAGGCATCTACTTTCGAATTTTAATTTAGTTTAATGTGATTAGTTGGATGGGATATATTTTTGTTGGGAGGTTTTTTTAATTTGTAGCGAGTGGTTAAAAAAATGGTTCATTCTCCTTTCTTGGACACTCTTAATCGAATTTACCATGGTAAATTCAGAGTGGTAAATTCAGGAGAACGGACAATAGAATTCACCATGGTAAATTCGATTAAGAGTGTCCAATACAGGAATGAAGTCAGGAGCTTTTGCGCGTTTGTTCTATTGTCCATTCTCCTGTATTGGACACTCCGAATTTACCATGGTAAATTCGATTAAGAGTGTCCAATACAGGAAAACAGACAATAGAATTCACCATAGTACATTCGATTAAGAATATTTGTTTCAGAGTAACAAAAAATTTTTTTTTTACATTTTAAATTTTAAATTAAATTTTTTTAAGATGCAGTTTTATCATAAGAATCCATTTATATCATTCTCAACTCTAACAAACTAATACTTTCAGAGATATGATTTTTTTAAATTTCAAGAATTATTCTCAATAATTCTATATTATGATTGCATAGAACACTCTAATTATAATTTGCTGATGTATGTAAATCCAACATGAGATGATTCATAGACCTAGGTTTTGAATTTAATTACGAAAATTCTTGAAAACTGACGCACAGAAGCCGAATTGAAAAAGTTGGAAAGCCCTGTGGACAAGAGTTTTGGCGATCCTGTTCAAACTTTGACAGTATTGGTTTATCAGAGTCGGTAATGATGTCAATGGATTCTCATTTCATTTATTTTATTTTTATGATGCAGTTCTATCATAAGAATCCATTGATATAATTCCCAACTCTAAGAAACCACTTTTGGAGATATGATTTGTCAAAGTTTGAACAAGAGCGCCAAAGCTCCTGTCCACAGGGCTTTCCCACTTTTTTCATTATTTTAATTCTAACGTACAATGAATATTCGAGGGGAGGGCGGGGGGACGATTCTAAACGTTCAGTATGAGAGGAAATAATTAACCCAAACGTCAATTTAAGAATTTGAACTTAAAATTTTCCAAAGAAATCTTTAAAACTGTAATATTTACGAGGATTCATTGAAATCAATAAAAATTTCCATTGGTTCCAGGGTTAACTGAATTATTTAATTTTTTCTGTACAGTTATCCTCTTGTTTTGTAAATACGTTCTTCCAACTCTGTTGTTTCGTTTGAAAGTTATGATATTTTTCGTTTTGTTTAACGCTTCTTTCGTTATTAACAATAATTTTTTTATTTTTTAAATTAATTTAACTTGTTCAAAGAATTCAATACTTTCAATATCCATAAGTTTGGTCGCTCTGTATACTTGTACGGTTCCTATATCATACCTAATTCATCTGAAATATAGTTTTAATTGATTTGTAATTTAAGTAGAACATAACTGGAAGCTGCACCCCAAATGGCAATTAAGTATGTGAAATATGGTCTGACAAAGTTATTGTTCAGGGAATATTAGTTGAGTTATCAATCTTTCCTGAGCATCTCTTAATCCTGTCGTTGGTGACACCTTATTCAAAATATTATCAATATGACTATTCCATGTTAAATTATTTGCTATAGTTAAAATTGTGGGAAAGCCCTGCGGACAGCTAATACTTTCTGATATATGATTTTTCAAAATTCCAATAATACATCGTACCTACTTCTATGTTTTTAAAAAATGTGAATTACGAGTATATCTATTTGTGTTCACTGATCATGCATGACATCTTATCTATCTATAACAGACATGCCAAATTTATTTCTGTTCTTAAAACAAAGTATGATCGAATGAAAATGACTAATTATAGGATATTATAATTTTTGAGTGGTATACCCCTCCCTGTATGCCTTTGGATAATCCATATGATGATGGAAATATATACTTTGGAAAGTTTGTCAAATTGGGTTCAGAATATCTTCAGTGGAAACAAAACTGGAATATTCTCTAATTTTCATTTGATATAATATAATTTTCGGGATAGATTTGCGGAATGAGTATCTCGGATAAGTTCGTTATTCAATTTTACTTTAGTTTCTTTTATGATGATTTGTCAAAGTTTGAGCAATAGCGCCAAAGCTCCTGTCCACAGGGCTTTTCCATATTTTTTGGTATCATATGTACTTACGTATATATTTGTTTCCTATGGATTATTATTTCAAATAGCAAACTTTAGTACTCATGCCGCTAAAAATGATTTCAACCACGTCAGAAATTTCTAAACAATCTCAACCCATCTAGGGACATGAAGTGTTTTAGTTTCTTAATGCTAAATCTTATTATTGGCGCGCTTATTCTCCAGAACACTCCTTTGCCTGAATGCCTGTAATTTTCGAATATTTGGCCGAAAATGTTCACAAACATCTGAGGTCAAACTTAATTCTGTCCGTCCGGCCTATAACCCTCGAACAATGTGAGTTAGAGAGTTGAAATTTGCGGGGTGGATTTGGAATAAAAATGTACCGGCTAAGTTCGTTAATCTTACCGCACTGTTCTACGATAAGTCTTTCGAAAGCGAAGAAGTTTTCTTGAAAATTTGCGGGATTTTCTTAAATGCGATCGTCAATCGTAGTCAAAAATACGTTTTCACCACAGCTCTACGGAAATATTCATTTGGTTGATGTCTCCAATGACATAAAAGGTAATGTTAATCAATTTATAAATAGGCGAAGAAAGTCCAATGTCTTGATCATTCTTGTATAATTCCTAGACGAAGGTATTTCACTCAAAGTGAACGAAATTGAATGACACCTTTCCTTATGTTGAAAGTGCACTTCGTTCCAATCCAAATAAGGCAGAACAGCAATTGTTATCTTTCTCCGATGAAAAATGGAGTAGCCAATGCCAATGCAATTTGCAATTTATCTTTGAATTTTTGCTTTCATCTAGATTCGTATATATCCGAAAGTGACAACCGAATCGAAAGTAAAGCATTTTATTTTTGAAACGTCTTTACTTAAAAATCAATTTGAGATCATCGATTTATGTTGAATGGAAACAATCAACTTGTCTGTGAAAATTGTATGTTGTATGTTGGAACTATGAGATAAACGATAAATACTGAAAGCACTGACGTGAGCTCAGCAGCTTAAGCGTGCTCGTTCATTTAATGTATATTTAAATATACAGTCTTTCCAAATTAGACGTGAACCTAGGAGGTGTTAGTATGCCTTATTTGCTGTTGTTTGAGCCATATTTTTTATTGATAACCCAAATTTCCAAGATAGTTGAATTCTGGTGATTTTTAAAAGATTTCTCACCTTAGTTAATTTTTCGTCATTTTTTTCCACGTTGGCCAAATTTGATTATAATTTTGGGTTATTTTTATCAGAAAAGTATATGATATCTGTGAAAAATGCAGTAAATGAGTCATATAAACACCTCCTCCAAGGTTCACGTCTAATTTGGAATCACCCTGTATATATACATATACATCTATTGAACTTCGAGCATTACATTTTCAGGATCTAACAGTAAAGCATGAATGTATGATACTAGAACCTAGAATGTATGATACTAGAGCTTAGGGAAAATAAATCTGAAATTTAAGTTTTTTTCTAGTGGTACGATCTTGACAAAATTTCACATATGTCGATATTCTTCAACCAGTTACCTAGTTTCGATTCGATCGGATCTGTATTTTTTGAGTTATCAAGACAATAATATTCCAGAGGGGTATATAACCCTGAAACCGTTGGGCTGATCATACCCAAAAACGCACTTAACTGTCTCATTCGGATACGCATTCTGCCCTGAAAATTTTGCAAAAATGTTTGTTTAGCGTTCTACCACTAATTACCATGTTTGAATATTTTTCATACTTTCTGATTTATTGAGAAAGTAAGAACATAATATCAGATTTGCCAACCTCCAAAATATTTGGCCGATTAAGTCACTTAACAAACTCAAAAGTCGCATTTTGATGCGCAAACTACCATAAAAATTCCAACTCGCTATCTCTTTCCGCGTTCTTAAGTTATCGTGAGATAAATAATATTTTTTAACATATTTTTGGCGCTCTAGTTCATCGGAAGTGAGTGCTTATCAATTTGCCCAAATGTCTTAATTTTCGGCTGAAAATGGTCTCAAACGATTTGGTTCGACTCACTGATCAAGAATCCGAGGTCGAAATCGATTCTGTCCGGCCGGTCCGGCCGGCCGTAGGCACGATAACTCTCGAACGAAAGGAGTTAGAGGATTGAAATATGCAAGGTGGGTTTGGATCGTAAATATCTCGGTTAAGTTCGTTAATGGGCAAAATCCATCAAACGGTTTCGGCCATTTTAGTAAAACACATTTTTTATGAATATTTCCGAAACTGATCACTCGATCTATCTGAAATTTAGTATCAAATTGTAGAATCATGATCTTTATACGCATGTGAAGTTTTGTATTGACCAGGTGACCGCAAAGTATCAAAAAAAAAGTTTCAAAATAAAAAAAAAATTCTACAATAACTCTCGAACAGAATGAGCTAGGCAGTTGAAATTTTCAGAGTAGGTTAGGGATATGAATATCTCGGTTGAGTTCGTTATTGGGCAAAATAGGCCAGATGGTTTCGGAGTAACGAAAAAAAATTTTTTTTTAAACAACAAATTTCAAATTCAATTTTTATTTAAGATGCAGTTTCACCATTAAAATCCATCGATATCATTTTCAACTCCAACAAGCTAATGCTTTCGGAGATATGATTTTTCTAAATTTCTATAATGAATCGTACTTCTATGTTTTCACAGAATGCTATAATTATTCTATCTAAGCTTTATTATATGATATGTGTTCATACTCGTACATTTCATCCTGTTCTATAAGAGAGAGTCAAATTCAGTTCAGCTATTTTAATTTGATTTCTTCCATGGTGCAGTTCTCATTCTCATATTGCTCATTTAATCTTGATGAATAAACTATTATTTGAATTGAATTTCCTTTATGATGCAGTTCTATCATAAGAATACATTGATATAATTCCCAACTCTGAGAAACCAATACTTTCGGAGATATAATTTGTCTGTTTGAACTAGAGCGCCAGAAAGCTCCTGTCCACAGGGTCTGAACCCAATTTTTTTACATTTTCTAGTTACACGATTGTCATAAAATTTCACATACGTCTCTATATCATTATTCTACAACTAATTATACCGAGTTTCTATTCGATCGAATCTCTATTGATTGAAGACAAAATTAATAATACTCGGAACCGTTGGGTCAATTATGCATATCAACGAACTTGTCCGTCGTATTTGGACTCGTCACCTACTCTGAAAATTAAAAGTCGCTATCTGTTTCCGTTCCAGAGTTATCGTGGCAACGGCCTGTCGGACAAAATCAAATTTTACCTTGAATCCTTCATCAGTGAGTCGAACATTATCGTTTGAGAACGTTTTCGGTGAAAAATTCGTCAGTTTTCGTAGAAGGAGAAACATATTATAAAATACTATCCAGAGTTCTTCTCTGCGTCGCATATTTCGGAAACCTTAATGTGCATTATTCTAGTAAACTCGTATTTTGTATTTAATGTAAATCGAGAATACATCGATAAGGTACAAAAAAATTCAACTCTTAGACATTGTTCCCTCTTAAAAACATATAACTTACCTGCTTCATATTTTTATTTTATTTTTTTTTATTTATTATTTATTTTTTCTTACTCATTTCAATATCTGATATGAAGAATCGATTATAAGATCTATTGTCGCCCAATGTAATGAATTTCAAAAATTCCTTCTTCTATGCACAACATCTCATCCTTCTTATGACATTTTCGATTGTAATGGAACTCAAATAAATTCATGAATATTAATATCAGATATATAAATATGAAATTTCATTTGCAGCTTCTTTTGGGAGTAATATCTATATCCCGACAAGAAAGCGTCGATCTTCCTGATTTGGATCCACAAGATGCACAACAAATCATCGAACAACAAGACACCAGTCTCAAGTATGCGCCCAAAGTACAATCCAACGTTCCTGCCCTAAGATATCTAGGAAACGAACAACACAATGTCGTTGAAGATATATACTTGGCCAACCAGTATCATGGCCAGGATGGCTTAGGTGGTTATCTATATGGTTATTCGGTGCCAGATATAGCCAAAACCGAGAAAAAGAAAGCTGGGGGAGATTTGCGAGGTGCTTACAATTATATCGCAGGAAATGGACAGGAAATAAAGGTTAATGCATATTTATGATGAACAAGAGATTTCTTAATCCAGTTGAAGGGTATTCTTCCCTTTATTTCTATAATCTCAGTAGTTTCTGATGTATCTCTCCCTACAGGTTGAATACTGGGATGATGGAACTGGCTTCCATCAAATAGACAATGTTCCAAAGAATCTTCCAGAAGATCTACCTGCAGTCAAAGCCGAAAAAGAAAGATTCCTCAAGAGATGGCAAGAGGAAGCTGAGAGAAATTCGCGACCTGTAGAGTGAGTGTTTCTGTGAATACGCTGGATATTTGGATATTCATTTTCACCATTATCTTTCCAGAGATCCATACAACAGTGAAGGTCAGTACAAAGAAGGACCATTGTCAGCTCAGGGACAATTGCAACGCCAGCAACAATTCGCCGCACAGTTTGGAAAATCTGCCGCCTACAAGCAACCAGAAGGAGCAGCATCGCAAAAAAGTGCAATCTATCAATCTAACTTGGAAAAAGCTTCCCAACCTTATAACGCCAACTATCAACCATACCAAGGAAAGGATCAACAAAACCAAGGTGCTTATCAAACCAAACACTCTAGTGCATATACCAAAGGGCCCGAAGCAAACACTGGCTATGGTCAAACAAGTGGCGGGTATGGTGCCAGTGGTAGCAGCGGTTATGGAAGTCAGCCTTCTGGAGGATATGGCCAAGGTCAATCGTCTACTGGACAAGGATACAGTTCAAGTAACCAAGGCCAGGGGAGCGCAGGATACGGTGGTGGTGCAGGTTATGGAGTATCATCAGGTGGTTCACCGGCATACGGTGGGCAATCTGGATACGGGGCGCAAACACCAGGAAGTTCTGCAGGATATGGAGGACAAGGTTCTAGTGCTGCACCAGCTTATGGTGGTGCTGGAGGATATGGTGGTCAATCAACAGGTGGAGCATCAGGATATGGGGGACAAAATAATGCTGGTTCAGTAGGATATACTAGTAAACCTGCAGGTGGTACATCAGGGTACGGAGGACAGAGTTCAGGTAGTTCTGGAGGATATGGTGGTTCTGTCGGATATGTTAGTAAACCTGCAGGTGGCTCATCAGGATATGGAGGACAGAGTTCAGGTGGTTCTGTAGGATATGTTGGAATACCTGCAGGTGGATCATCCGGATATGGAGGACAGAGTTCAGGAGGATATGGTGGTTCTGTAGGATATGCTGGAAAACCCGCAGGTAGCTCTTCAGGATACGGAGGACAAAGCTCTGGTGGTTCAGGAGTATATGGTGGTTCTGTAGGATATGGTGCTAAGCCTGCAGGTGGCTCATCCGGATATGGGGGACAGGGTTCTGGTACTTCTGGAGGATATGGGAGTAAACCCGCTGGAAGTGCATCAGGCTATGGGGGACAAGGTTCGAGTGGCTCTGGGGGATATGGACAATCTACTGGATACTTAGGTCAACCTAGTCAAAATGTCAATAAATATGCAGCAGCAAGTTCCGCATATGGGCAAGGCAGCCAAACACATAGCAAATATATTTCCGATTCAGGGCAAGAAGACGACGGATCATACAAACCAGGAAAAGATGAGGAACAAGGTCCACCTAGAGGATTTTTTTATAAGTTCGACTATCCTGTTGGTATAATCGTTTCAAAACAAGGTCCTGCTCAAGGTGGGGGATACCAAGATCAGCAAAAAACGCATGGATCATATTGAAGATTAATTAAATCAATTTAAAATTTTTTTTCAAGGATTACACAATTTCAATAAGCAAAATAAATTGATCGTTTAATTTATAATTGTACATATATTTCGATCAGTGTTCCTTAGTGTAGAAATACAACAGAATCATTGATATAAGTATTAAATAATAAATAAATACAGTTAATCATAGAGTAAATTACTAATTTGAATAATAACAATGAATTATCCTCAAATAATTACGAACAAAACAAGTTTAAATGATTTCAAAAATAAATTACTACTTCTAATCAGTGATTAAATAAAGGATGTGCACAATTTGTGATGATCAGAATTTTCAAAATAGTTCTACATAATATCACCACGACATGAGTGCATGATAGTTTAAAATAACTGGAAACTCTGATGGTAGGTAAATCTGCACAATTTATTGACTCATCCACTACGATATGGAGGATTCTTATGAATCTCGAAAGTAAGTTTTGCCCAAATGAATTTTAAATTTTTATTCACATAGTTTGCAATATTATTGGTCCTTATTAAACTTGATATATAGTTTCATAAAATTCACCTACATTGCTGAAGAAGCAATCTATGAAAAGGTGGAGATTTTGGCACAAATATGTTATTTACCGCAACATAATTGATTCAAGGATATGTAAATAACTCTGATGGGTCTGGAATACTATCCACAACCACATCATCACTTTTATTCGGTGGAATGAAAACAAGGATTTCTTGAGGAGTCAGACGGTTGTTTTGTGTTCCAATGAAGGGCAACCTGTTTATAATAGGGAACCGTTGTCCAAGGCTGTTGATCAAAATTTGAGATACTGCAACAACGTTTTCCCCTGCAATATATATACCTTCGGCTACTGTTTGTCCAAAATTTTGCACACCGTTGGTAACGTTAGAGATAGCTCCGGGAACGTTGATCTCAATAGGGAAGAGTTGGGAATTCTGGATCAAGCCTGCGATTATTCCTTGTCTGGTTTCAGGTTCTTGTACTTCTCTGTAAAAAAATATTTCTGTTTTAAGCAATGCCTATTAGGTACAATATACTGGGTGACCAGTGGGACACGGTCCAGGCAAATAAAGAGGACGATCGTGTCAGAAGATGGTATTGAAAACAGTTTTAAGAAAATGGAAATATGGGTTGTTTCGTAAAGAATAGAAACACTTCAAACGGCTGTAACTTCGAAATTATTCAACATATTTTGATTCTTTTTGCGCGCATGTTCCGGGGGAAATCGCGTTATCATTTTGCCCAAATGTCCGTAATTTTCGATTTTTTTGCCGAAAATGGTCTAAAGCGTTTGGGTTCGACTCCCTGATGAAGAATTCGAGATCAAATTTGATTCTGTCCGTCCGGCCAGCCGGTTGCCACGATAACTTGAGAACGGAAAAAGATGGCGACTTGAAATTTTCAGGGTACGTGACGCGTAGCAATACGTCGGACAAGTTCGTTAATGAGTATGATCGGCCCAAAGGTTTCCAACCGATGTAAATCTGATCAAATTGAAGCTTGGTGAGTGGGTGTAAAATACAAACCTAAGTTTGTGAAATTTTGTGAGAATCGTGTCACTAGAAAATTTAAAAAAAATTATTAAAATATATTATTCATGTCACAATAACCGCGGAATGAGATAGCGACTTGAAATTTTCAGGTTTGGTTGTGCATCTGAATGCGACAATTGAGTTTGCATATAGGCATAATCAGCCAAACGGTTTTGGAGTTATACCCATCTGAAATTTCGTTGTTATTTCCTCAATAAATCAAAAAATACAAAACCGATTCAATTCAAACAAGGTTTAGTTGTAGAATGCTAACGCGAAATCTCATAAGAATCGTATCACTAGAAATTTCTTAAAAAATTAGGTTTTGAAAATCATTGAAAAAAATTCTATAAATCAGAAACTATTCGGCCGATATCACTAAAATTTTGCGTATGCCTTCAGAACTTAACTCTACTGCCAAGTTCCAAGTTTGAATACGATGGGATCTATATTGTTGGAGATCCGAGTTTAGTAGCTGGATGGTTGACCGTTGCCTCGATAACTTTCGAACGAAAGGAAATAGGGACTAGCAATTTACAGGGTAGGTTGCTCATCCGAATAGGTGAGTTAGGTTTGTTTTTGGGCATAATCGTCCCAACTGTTTCGGAGTTATACCCACCTGGAATATTATTTCCTCGATAACTCAAAAAAATGATAACGCGATGTTCCCCAGAACGTACGCGCAAAAATATAGACTCGATCGAATTGAAGCTTTTTGGTGCTCTTGTTCCTCGGAACAGAGTGCTTATCAATTTGCCCAAATGTCTGTAACTTTGGAATTTTTGGCTGAAAATGGTCTTAAACGATTTGTTTCGACTGACTGATCAAGAATCCATGGTCGAAATCGATTCTGTCCGGCCGTTAACACGATAACTCTCGAACGAAATGAGCAAGACTGTTGAAATTTTCATAGTAGGTTTAGGAGATAAATATCTCGGTTAAGTTCGTCATTGGGCAAAATCAGCCAGGTGGTTTCGGAGTAACAAAAAAAATATTTTTTTTTAAATTATAAATTTTAAATTAAATTTTTTTAAGATGCAGTTTCATCGTAGGAATCCATTGATGCCATTCTCGACTCTAACAAACTAATACTTTCGGAGATATGATTTTTCAAAATTTCAATAATTATTCTCAATTCTATGATTTAATAGAATACTCTATTTATATTTCCTGGTGTATATAAATACAACAGGAGATGATTCATAGACCTACGTCGTTTTGAATTTAATCACGAAAATTCTTGAGAATTGAGGCCCAAAAGCCAAATTGAAAAAGTGGGAAAGCCCTGTGGACAGGAGCTTTGGCGCTCTTGTTCAAACTTTGACAAATCATAACTCCGAAAGTATTGGTTTCTCCGAGTTGGGAATGATATCAATGGATTCTTATTTAATTTATTTTATTTTATAATGCAGTTCTATCATAAGATTCCATTGATATTCTTCCCAACTCTGAGAAACCAATACTTTCGGAGATATAATTTGTCAAAGTTTGAACTAGAGCTCCTGTCCACAGGGCTTGAACCAATTTTTGGCGCTCTAGTTCCTCGGAACTGAGTGGATATCAATTTGCCCAAATGTCTGTAATTTTCGAATTTTTCGATGAAAATGGTCTTAAACGATTTGGTTCGACTCACTGATCAAGAATCCGTGGTCGAAATTCATTCTGTCCGGCCATCCGGCCGTAGGCACGATAACTCTCGAACGGAATGAGCTAGACAGTTGAAATTTTCAGAGTAGGTTTGAGGGATAAATATGTCGGCGAAGTTCGTTACTGGCCAAAATCGGACAGATGGTTTCGGAGTAACAAAAAAAATTTTTTTTTTTACAAAACAAATTCCAAATTAAATTTTTTTCAATAAGCAGTTTTACCATAAGAATCCGTTCATATCATTTTTAACTCTAACAAGCTAATGCTTTCGGAGATATGATTTTTCAAAATTTCAATGTAAATCGTATTTCTACGTTATTATTCTGTGGGTGTTCTATAAATTGTTATTATGTCAACTTATTTTCCTGAGACATGACGTTGTCTCACTGTCATTCATTCCAGCAATCGTATAAATATGAGAATTATAATATAATATCATACTTTTTGTTGGTTGATATTTTCATGCCGATGGTCAATCCATATGATGATGGGAATGGTAATGGTAAGTTAATAACATTGTCATTCATTCCAGCAAACGTATAAATATGAGAATTATAATATAATATCATACTTTTTGTTGGTTGATATTTTCATGCTGATGGTCAATCCATATGATGATGGGAATAGTAATGGTAAGTTAATAATATTGAGTTCAGAATATCTCCACTAAAAACAAAACTGGAATATTGGTGTATTGGAGTAGATTTGAGGAAAGATATATATTATCGTTCATCATAGAATTGAGGAATGAATATCTCAGATGAGTTCCTTGTTGGGTAGAATTCGTCTATTGGTTTTGGATTGATAATTTTTGGCACTCTTGTTGAATTCTTCTTTGATGTTTGAATTCAATTTCTGCTAAGATGAAGTTCTAAATTTCAATAATGAATCGTACTTCTATGTTTTCACAGAATGCTATAATTATTCTATCTAAGCTTTATTATATGATCTGTGTTCATACTCGTACATTTCATCCTGTTCTATAAGAGAGAGTCAAATTCATTTCAGCTATTTTAATTTGGTTTCTTCCATGGTGCAGTTCTCATTCTCAGATTGCTCATTTAATCTTGATAAATAAACTATTATTTGAATTGAATTTCCTTTATGATGCAGTTCTATCATAAGAATACATTGATATAATTCTCAACTCTGAGAAACCAATACTTTCGGAGATATAATTTGTCTGTTTGAACTAGAGCGCCGGAAAGCTCCTGACAACAGGGCTTGAACCCATTTTTTAACTAGTTGTAGAAAATCGTCATAAAGAGGTGTGTAAAATTTAGTAGAACCGTACTCCCAGAAAATTTTAAGAAAATTACGAAAAAAAATGGTCAAGCACTGACGTGAAGTCAGGAGCTTTTGCGCGCATGTTCTATTATCCATTCTGCTGTCTTGGACACTATCGAATTTGCAATGGTAAATTCGATGAAGATACTAATTAGGAGACCATTTTTTTATTTCGATTTCTTCCCCAACTAGATCTTCCACACAGGCCCGGTGATAGGTTTGCCGTGCCCCCGGGGCTACTAGAGCACCAAGATTGCGGTAATTCATTTTAAATACATCCCACCCATTCCTCAATTCAAAAGATATTACTGCTATAGTCTGCTAGCAAATTCGCTGGGGACAAGCACAAACGTGAGGTCAGTCTACCTTGGGGTGCTTGTTCATGTTGGCCAATCTGAAAATAATTATTTCATAAGCAAGCGTGCAAAAGCAGACTGACCTCACGCCAGCGCTTTTTAATTTTTTGAGCTCAATACGACAGTCTGGTCTACGCCTCTTAGTTCTGTCGGTCGAAATAAAAAAAAAGGGGGAAAGCCCTGTGGAGTGTGGACAGGAGTTTGGGTGATCTTGTTCAAACTTTTGACAAATCATATCTCCGAAAGTATTGATTTCTCAGAGTTGGGAATGATATCAATGGATTCTTATGATATAATAGAATTGCATAATGAACTGGGTTCGAACATTCGAACATTGGCTCGCGATTGTGATGTAACACTCCCGTTATGCACTTATGGAAATTTGTACCGACGCTTTGAGTATTCAATAGATTCTTATCTTACAAATAATTGAATTTGTAATTTGTAATGTAAAAAAATTTTTTTTTTTCGTTACTCCAAAACCTTCAGGCCAATTTCGCCCAATAACGACCTTAACCGAGATATTTATCTCCCAAACCTACCCTGAAAATTTCAACTGTCTAGCTCATTCCGTTCGAGAGTTATCGTGTCAACGGCCTGCAATTGCTTTCCCCTATTCTTCAAATCAAATCTAATTTAAAATAGATCTACCGAATATAGTTTTTTCCTCGAATCTGACTTGTCCGTGCACTGAATTTCTTTGAATTTTCTTTTAAAACCTCACAATATCTGTTCAGCTTCAAATCCATGAACACTAGACGTAAACCACTCTTACCCTGAGCCATACAACCCGAAAAGAGCCGCTTTTCCTCTGCGCATGCGTAACCCACTCGTGGTTGAGATTCCCCTCAAAATCACACACCTTACACAAAACTCTGATTTTTCAACACCAGTGGTTCAGGAGATATCGCAGTTTTAATCCACGCATGCGCGGATCCCCCAAAGGGATTCTATGAGGACTAGCATCCTGAACCTCAAAACCACAATCCTCTCACACGAAAACTCCAGCGGTTAAATCATTTATCGTCTGCTTATGCGAATAACGAAAATGCCCGAAAGAGGCAGCACGAATTTCAATATTGGCCCCAAGTATTATGTTATGAACACTATACCTCAGACACTACGCTGTTTCCTTGAAACTGGCTTGCATGCTCAAAGAACTGGCATGAGGGGGTAATATGGCCTTCCAGTTACACCCCCCGTCACTCACAAACTTTGAAAACCAATTTAAAATTCCACACAATTCAACTCAAAATTTTTGTCGAATGATTTAATTCGACGGTGAAATTATCAAATATGACGTACATTAACTTTTGAAAACTTGTCAATTGCATAGATCGAAAATTGCTATTTTTTGGTTCAAGCCCAGTGGACAGGAGCTTTGGCGCTCTTGTTCGAACTTTGACAAGATTTGTTGTTATTTATCAAGATTAAATGAGCAATCTGAGAATGAGAACTGCACCATGAAAAGAAATCAAATTAAAATAGCTGAAATGAATTTGACACTCTCTTATAGAACAGGATGACATGTACGAGTATGAACACATATCATATAATAATTCATAGATAGAATAATTATAGCATTCTGTGAAAACATAGATGTACGATTCATTATTGAAATTTCGTAAAATCATATCTCCGGAAGTATTAGCTTGTAAGAGTTGAAAATGATATCAGTGGATTTTCATGGAAAAACTGCATCTTAGAAAATGAGTTTGAAATTTGTAAGTTAAAAAAAAATTTCTTTTCGTTACTCTGAAATCATCTGGCCTATTTTGCCCAATAACGAATTCAATCGAGATATTTATCTCCCAAACCTACTCTACAAAATTTCAACTGCTTAGCTCATTCTGTTCGAGAGTTATTGTAAAAAAAAACTTCAAAATTAAAAAAAAATTTTTTCGACACGGCAATCCGATCGATACAAAACTTTGCATGCGTATAAACTATTCTACAATTTGATGCTAAATTTCAGATAGAGCGAAACTGCTTGGTGGATTTCGCCCGTTAACGAACTCTTCCGAGATATTTACGCTCCAAACCTACCCTGCATATTTCAATCCTATAACTCCTTTAGTTCGAGAGTTATCGTGTTAACGATAACGATAACGATTAATTCAAATAATAAGAGATCAGACCACAATACTGTCACTGCCAGTAGTCAAAATTTATGTCATAGATATTGTTGTAGCCTTCTTGAATGAACACTAGTGGGATACTACACAAATTAATATGCTGATATATTGTTCATGTATTTTTTCTGTGACAATCAGAAATATATATATATATATATATTGTGACGACCTTTTCTACCCTACGGACTTTTCCTCGGGCGCCAGTTGCAAATTTTGTTCCAAGGTTGCAACTCCTTGTCGTACACTTCCCTTTTCCCCAGGTAGCCTTTACACAGTTGGAGAAGGGTTCACTACAATCTATGGTGTAAGCGATTGAGTGGTACCAGTTTCTTTCGGATAATGCGGTCTTGATAAATAATGTAATAAAACTCACTATAACTATGTACAAATATATTACAATATCACTACCATTCACTGTCTGAAATATGAATATATACAGTATACACGGTCAAAGGCAGATGATAAATGTGATGTAAGGTATACTACAGCAGTGAATGTCAACGGTGATTGCGGAGGTGAGAATAGCGAGCAGAGCGGGTAATATAAGCAGTAAAAGCATCAACAGGACCACAGGACAGACAATGAGAGCATACAGTACCAAGTGAAAGTGCTGAAGGTAATAAAAATTTAGGGTCCCTTTGGCTATAATAGATATATGCTTGTGTTCCCAACTTATTAACGTCACAAAATAATCGGTCCTTATGTTTCGGACGGTCAAATATCTTGTTCACGGTTCGGCAATTCAAACCCGAATACCAGACCGAGTAACCCACCTCGTGCTAGCACGATATGGACATTCACCTCAATCCAATTATTCGAGGATACCTCAGACGCAACACCGCTTCTAGTTCAACCCCTAAAATGCCAGGGCTCGGTCGCTGAAACACTAGGGTCTGAACAGGAAGTTGTCGGAGTGACGTCCTACAACGCTCACAAAGATATGAAATAAAAACTGAATCCAGGGGCAATTCAACAAAATAATAAACTAGCGGGATGTCTGAGCGTTGTTAACCTTGTTCACAGCTCGGCTTTCAAACTCGAATACCAGACAGAGTAACCCACCTCGTGCCAGCACGATATGGACATTCACCTCAATCCGATTATTCACGGATGCCTCAGACGCAACACCACTTCGAGTTCAACCCCTAAAATGCCAGGGCTCGGTCGCTGAAACACTAGGGTCTGAACAGGAAGTTTACCGGGGTTACGCCCTACAATGCTCACAAAGACAACAAATCAAAATATGATACCGGAAAATTCAATAAAATAATATACAAGTGGGGTGTCGGAGGGTTGTTACCCTTGTTCACAGCTCGGCAATCAAACTCGAATACCAGACCGAGTAACCCACCTCGTGCTAGCACGATATGGACATTCACCTCAATCCGATTATTCACGGATGCCTCAGACGCAACACCGCTTCGAGTTCAACCCCTAAAATGCCAGGGCTCGGTCGCTGAAACACTAGGGTCTGAACAGGAAGTTTACCGGAGTTACGCCCTACAATGCTCACAAAGATAACAAATCAAAATATGATACCGGAAAATTCAATAAAATAATATACAAGTGGGGTGTCGGAGGGTCGTTACCCTTTTTCACAGCTCGGCAATCGAACTCGAATCCCAGACCGAGTAACCCACCTCGTGCTAGCACGATATGGACATTCACCTCAATCCGATTATTCACGGATGCCTCAGACGCAACACCACTTCTAGTTCAACCCCTAAAATGCCAGGGCTCGGTCGCTGAAACACTAGGGTCTGAACAGGAAGTTTACCGGAGTTACGTCCTACAATGTTCGCAAAGATAACAAATCAAAATAAAACACCAGACAATTCAATTAAATAATCAACAAGCGGGGCGCTACAGGGTTGTTACCCTTGTTCACAGCTCGGCAATCAAACTCAAATACCAGACCGAGTAACCCACCTCGTGCTAGCACGATATGGACATTGACCTCAATCCAATTATTCAAGGATGCCTCAGACGCAACACCACTTCTAGTTCAACCCCTAAAATGCCAGGGCTCGGTCGCTGAAACACTAGGGTCTGAACAGGAAGTTTACCGGAGTTACGTCCTACAATGTTCGCAAAGATAACAATCAATTCAAAATAAAATACCGGACACTTCAATAAAATAATACACCAATGGGGTGTCAAAGGGTTGTCACCCTTGCTCACAATTCGGCAATTCAAACTCGAGTACCAGACCGAGTAACCCACCTCGTGCTAGCACGATATGGACGTTGACCTCAATCCAATTATTCAAGGATGCCTCAGACGCAACACCACTTCTAGTTCAACCCCTAAAATGCCAGGGCTCGGTCGCTGAAACACTAGGGTCTGAACAGGAAGTTTACCGGAGTTACGTCCTACGATGTTCGCAAAGATAACAACCAATTCAAAATAAAATATCAATAATTCACTAATGGAATCGGATCACCCTGTATACAACAAATTCGGAAATAAACTATTTAAGCTAATTAGTTAACCTGACCAATTATCAAGCATCTGACCTGACTCGGAACAAATCGAAATGAAGGAACACAAGCAATACGGAAAATAAACGGCAAGCCAAAGGGCCCACGGAATGCTTACCCAAATCAGAACTCACTTTCACTCACAAGTTACGGTTAAAATAGAGTCTCTTTCTCGTATAACGGTAATCAAAATCAAAACTACGGTTTATCGGTGTTTTCGGAAAAATAATTCGGTTATGATATTCGGTGCAATTAATCTTCAAAAATCGGAAATCTATCAAAAGTTTATACGTCTTAACTCGGAAATCTAGCGAAAAGTTTTGACTTGTACTACTCGGAAATCTCTCAAAAGTTTCTATTTTGACTCGGACAGCCCTTTTATAGAATCGGTCGGATGGCATGTCACATGATCTCAAATTCGTCTAATGTTGAAGGGAGGTGGATTTTGGACGTCTCTGATTGGTCCGACATTATGTCATTTATTCTAGAAGGAATTCGAACACTCGAGAGCATAAACAACGGACCTCCAGTTTTTGCGCCTTTTCATCGCAGAATTATCTTTCCGCATCTGGCAAAAAACGGCGATAAGCGATAAACTGGAGTTGACGGATTTTTTCTACATAGGCTGTGATTTTAAAATGCATCCGAATAATCGGAATGATTTTAAATTCCCTATATGAATATTTTCTCGATATAATTAATTCTCTCATTTAAATTACATATATGGAAACGGACTGAACGGAAGTTTCGAATTTCCTTCATGAACGTATCTTACGGTATGACTCTACGGAATAAATGCAGGAATTATCTCGAAATGAAAAATCTTGGAAACAATATCCTGAATTTATTTAGTAACGAAAAAAAACACTTCGTTACAATATATATATATATATTCTTTTGACTGAGAGCTGTATATGTGTTAGCAGAGGTTGGTGTAACGGGGTACCATACAATTCGACGTATGATACAAGAGCTTAGGATGGAGTCTTTAACTTGAAGAATTCGCATGGATGGGCTGAATAAAATCTGCATGCAGTATTGTTTACTCATTTGTTACATTACAAATTTCAATTCAATTCTTTCCAAGATGCAGTTTAACCATAAAAATCCATTGATATCATTCTCAACTCTAATAAGCTAATACTTTCGGAGATATGACTTTTCGAAATTTCAATAATGAATCATACTTCTATGTTTTCACAGAATGCTATACTTAGTTATTCTATCTATGAATTATTATATTATCAGTGTTCCTACATGTCCTCTTATTTTCCTATGAGAGATAAATGTCCAAATTATTTTGGGTTCGTTATTCTTGATTAAAAATACACCTCCTGTTCTAGAAAACAAAGTATGATTGAATGCAAAATGACCAATGAAATAACCTCAGCTATCGTAGAATTATGAGGATGATATGATATGGAAATATATCCTTTGGTAAGATACATAATCAATTTGGGTTCAGAATATCTCCAGTAAAAACAAACTGCAATATTGTCTAAGTTTTAATTGATATAATATAATTTTCAGAGTAGATTTGAGGAATGAATATCTCGGATAAGTTCATTAATGGGGAGAATCGGTCTTGATGAAGCCCTGGTTTATTTGATATTAAAATAAATTCAATCCAAGAGGCTTTTGCTATAATGATTTTATTTTATCGATGGAAAATTTTAGCTGACTGTATTTTATGCGAAATAATTATTCAATGCCGAAATAGAAACTTACTTATGATATCTGGGGCTGTTCCTTGTGGGTTTTCTTCTACTCTTACGCCCTTTCTGAGTTACAATTTAGGAAGGCTTGAAAGGAAAGGTAAGGATGAAAGATGATGAGATATATACCCACTGAAGCCAGAAATTGGAGAATAGATGTGGTCTCCTATATGACTTTTTCGATAATCCAAAAGTTTTATTTGCGTATAGTTCACCACACTAGGAAATTGTGATTTCACGAAAACTAAAAAATTATTTTTACAGCGGAAAATTCTATATGCGAAATAAATGCGATCTATAACAACGAAAAAGTGGATTCCTTCACGTACCAAATTCGACTGACTCTTAAGTAAAAGATTATATGTTATCACATGCGCGAATAACACATGTGGTCAATAAATTCTTACTTATTGAATTCTATGCCATTATATTGAATGAAAATATAGAAAATAGAATTTTAGAGGCACCAACAGGTCTGTTTGAATTTAATTTAATTCATGATGCAGTTCTATCGTATGAATCCATTTACATCATTCCCAGAGACCAATAATTTCGGATATATTTGTCAAAGTTTGAACAAGAGTGCCAAAGCTCCGGTCCACAGGGCTTGAACAAATTATTTTAAAAATAATTTGCAAGAATATCGAGAACGGCAAATTTTCAATCAGTGGAACAAACAATTTTTCGAATTAAATCATTATGTACAACATTTTTAAGAATTCAGCGGAATTTCATTAACGAATTAAATCTTTCGACAATAACTTTGATGAGTCAAATATCGTTTGGGACACTGAGATCTACTGAGTCCCATCGAAAATTTTCTGCTTTTTCATTTACCGATGAAACACCCAGTATAAACAAAAAAATTTGAATCATACCTATTAGGTTCCATAACATATCCTTTTTGCTCCACTGGCACAGCACTCGTGAATGAACAAACCAGCATTAAAGTTGAAACTTGGAAAATAATTTGCGTAGAAAACATTTTTTTTTAATTTTTTTAATTTTTAAATGAAACCTGAATTTAAATCAGTTAATGTAGCAATGAGCTTCCCCAACAGGAAAGAATCGAATGACTTTCAGGCAGTCTTGTGTCCGAAATATTTTCGGACGTATGATTGGATACCAGATCTTACTGGTCAAGCTACCTGTTTAACAAGATCTTTGCTGAAGAATTGCTGATGCTTAATAAGAGCCCATTGAGAACAGTTAAGTTTAAGGAGGTGATAAATGTCTTCGAGGCGGAATTGGGAATAAGTTGACCCATAAGTAATAGGATATTCATTACTTTTTTGCCAGTGCCGTGCATGCCTGCAGTATACAGGATGGACCACGGTTGATGGTACCCTGGACTTTTACGGAGAACGGGACGTACGATTTTATCGAAAATTTGGTTTCTTGGCTAGGAACCACTGCTCCATCAATCTAGAATATTTTCAGCACTGCGGTGTTGCCGCTTATTTCAAAAAGTAATCACAACTTTGATATTTCAAATGGAACATCTTTTATATTATTGCTCTTCTCGATCCACCGCAGCCACCTGATTAATTCAGTATCAACTTCATCATCCCTATCTCTAGAGGTTTTTGAGTAATTAATTGATTTACTTCATTTTTTGTGCAAAACGTAGCTTCAATTCAACATTCATTACTTCGTTACTTGGAATACTAGAAAGCCGAAATTTCGTGTATGCTTTAACAATATCCCGTGTAACATTCACGTATAATAACATACGTCCCTAATCATATGGGGTTGTTCAAAATCCGAGGCTTTTCTGAGACATACTTAAACGATAAAAAGTGTGTTTTTTCAAATGGAATAACCTGTACAAAATAAGATGTATTGATATTGTTGTAGAGGGTAACGTTTAACTCCGACCTTAAGGGGTACAATAGACCTTAAGGTCGCAGTGCAACGTTACCCCCTACAACAATATTGAAAGAAAATTTAATTTCCATTCAAACGCTCTAGGATTCAACTCTCTAGGAGTCCAAGTACTGAAGTAATGAATGTTTAATTGAAACTATATTTTGCACAAAAAATAAGTAAATCAATCAATTACTCGAAAACTGCTACAGATAGGGGTGAGGAAGTTGATTTAGAAATAATCAGGAGGCTACGACGAATCAAAAAAAGCAATAATACAGAGGGTGTTGCATTTGAAATATCAAAATTGTTAGTACTTTTTGATATAAGCGGCAAGACTGCAGCGCTGAAAATATTCTAGATCGATGGAGCATTGGTTCCTAACCAAGAAACCAAATTTTCAATACAATCGTACGGCCCGTTACATTAAATTAGCGTTAGCAATAAATGACAAATTTCATTTTTCTAAATTGTTCCATAGAGGAGATATTTCCTAAGAAAAAAATCACTTCAATTTAGAAACACCTCGTATAATTTCTGAAAAACTTATCAGTGGAATTAAGTATATGGGCGCTAAAATCTATATTATCTCTTATCTACGTGTGCAATTTGCACCGTTTCTTCTACGCTTGCATGTATTCAGTAGAAAATAAAATTTTCTCTATTTCAGTATCGTAATGAGTTCATCACAGCACTAAAAACAGTGCTGTAATGAACTGATTCCCGCATTGTTTCTAGTTATATTTTTCGTTTTGTGGTAGTCAGCACTGACATCCGATCCTATCAAATTTCAACTCACGTCAATTCTCAATATAATATAATCTGGATATAGTGAAATAATTGTTGAAAGGAAAAGTTTTATTTTCATTAAAAAATAAGTTACTAGAGATTTCCTACTTGCTAATTTTGAATCATTCATGCTATTAGGAAACTGTTTTAAATCTGATCTTCATGCCCTACGTACGATTCAAATTCAAATTCCGTAATCTGTCAACTTTCGTAACAGTCACACCAACTGCCAAGATAAAATACAAAAGTCACTAGGATGTATAATCCGATTTTTTCATTAAATTTCAACAGTATTTTACAAAACTTGCCTGAAATAGAGAAAATATCGTCTAATACTCGTTGCAGAAGGCAATTCCCACACTCATGCGTACGAAAACTCGCTCCTTCGTCCCGCGTTTTCGAATTTCGCATTCGTGTTTGAATAGGAGCCCATTCTGCAACTTGTTTTAGAATATACTATTACTTAACTCCGAGAATGTGCTATGGTACGCTACTGGTTTCTAATATGCAAGTTATATGCTAGAGATGAAAGCGTGTCCATTTCTCTTTATGGTATTCCCCGTCCCGTGTTTATCGGATAACGGACGCCAATTGCAGACTTTGTTTGGGTAGAAATTAATCGAACAAGAAAGGACTTAATTTTCTAAAAGTCTCCCCAGTCAACTCTTCATTGGAAAACAAACACGTTTTCTTGCTTTCAATGGACATTTTAACGAAGCATAAATCGAAATATTTGAAAAGGAAATGAAAAAATGATCTCTTCTAACAATAATTGTCAACTTTAACAAGACATGTCAGTGCACTGATCCGTCGTTAAAAAGTCAGAAAGTAGTTTTTCGTCGACCTCTCTGAAAAGTGACATTTTACGTACTAATTTGCGGCCGTAAAATCGAAAATCGACCATTATTGAAGGCAAAATTACTTTCTCGTCCGGTGTGGTCACTATGAATACGGCATGATACGGTTCATTACAAACATAAGTGTCTGTAAGAATAACTGTCAGTGCTGTGGTCACTACGGTTCAATACAAACATGACTGTGTGTGTCATTTGCTATTGTAAAATTATTTAAGAGGTCAGAAATTCATTAAAATATGTGGAGGTCGAAGAAAAAATGTAATATGCACCTCGGCGAAAAACTGTCTATTGTCTCGCCTCTAATTTGCAGACTCTACTCGACTTGATAGTAGAGTTCAAACCGGGCTCTATCGTGTCACCCCGTGGGACCTTCATTGCTAAAATGTATAGACCACTGGTTATCATTCTCCATACCCTTACAATGTAAATTCAACTGGTCGTCAAAAAATCGTCGTGTGCAGGAAGGGGTGGGGGGAATTTTTCCAAAAATTGACAAAAAAATTTTTTCTCTTCATGGTCATCTATATACGGTGAACATCACTCACACAAACTTCTGTTGAAATATACGATTCAGAAATATTTTTTATTAATTGTCAAAAAAGTCGGATACAATGCTCTTAAATGGAATTCCTTAAGATATAAACGCTTGCCCTGAACACCCATATTAACTATTATGTTCCACTCGGTTTTACTCGAGATCTGTTAGGATTATCGAAAAAATGCTTTATATGAAAGGTCTGCTCCGAAAACCAACGATTCAGATGCTTCTTTCAAAATTACAATAGGTAGAACAGTTTCCTCACAAAATAAGAAATTGTGTTATTAACTCCCATTAACCGAAACCGAACCTGGAGACGCTAGTAAGGCGCAATTTATAGCGTTAGTCCATGTTAGTGGCGACCTTATGGATTTGAGCTTTGATCTATGCATAAGGTTCGTTATATCTATCCGACCAACTTAACAGTACTATTCCTGCGTGCCTTCAGAACGCATTTTGAAGATATTGTTTAAATTCCTACTTTTTTATATATATGAGAATTTTACATATAATTCATATATATTTGATTTAATTTTGTTAATTCGTTAATAAATATGCAAATATGCGAGTTCAAACTTATATTCATTACTTCATAAATCAATTTTGTGACGTAATATTAACACATTTTTGAAATCATTGTTCATTCTCATTAGTAGTAACAAGATTTCCTTAATCCTAGACCAAAAATCTAGAAAAGAATTAAGAAGGTATATAGTTGGTATCTATGATATTTAGGGCCTAAAAATTTCTTACATGTCATGATTCATCTAATTCAACTATCACTATCACATGAAGAATCATCAAGGGAAGGAAGATTTGAAAAATTTGAAGTACTCGTATTTGTACATGTTTTTGGGCCATACATTTGCAGGAGCCAATACACGGAATTTGTTTTCTTTTACAGGAACACAATGATCCTGTGCAATCTGAAATGAGAATTTCCATTTCATAAAGAATATTTACGGATCTGATATTCGAAATAATATTTACCTTTCCTACAACTGCAGTTGCTAAGGATAGATGTTTCCTTAGGTAGGATTGGCATCGTCGTTAATTTTGACAGAAGTTTTCCATTTTCTACATACCACCCACTAAATATAGGATCCGGTAAAGATGGTCATGGTACATTACTATTGATCCAAATTTTTGTTTGGTAATGGACTCGAAGGCTGTGTTGTCTCAAACTATCCAATGTTGGAGGTAATTTACTTATGGATCTTGAAGAAGCTATAATATTCCCCTGAGCCTGTTGATACATTTCACATTTTCGTTTGTCGTATACAGATGGATTTCAAATTCAACAATATCATTGAATACTTATTCTCTCAAATTCTCAAAATCTTGAAAGTTCACTCTGCAGTATCTGCTCAGAATCTTCATCAATTTTCATTATTTTTTTACCTTCTTCGACATTTTGACCGAATGAAGATGCAAAGATGAGCGTAATGTGAATAACTTCATACAAATAATGTTGTAACTCAAGAACCATTCATCCATTCTATAGTACTATTTTCAGTTTATCCCACTGTTCCTCCTGCAGCTTTGGAATTTTTGTTGATATGCTCTAGCGCCTGATCTACAGAAAGTTGGTTAAAATTCCCAATCAAACATTTAATGACAAAATTCCTATTTTTGAATTCATCATGTACTTCCGGTGCCATGTTTGAAAGTATTCAATGATATTGTTGAATTTGTAATCTGTCTGTATACGACAAACGAAAATGTGAAATGTATCAACAGGCTCAGGGGAATATTATAGCTTCTTCAAGATCCATAAGTAAATTACCTCCAACATTGGATAGTTTGAGACAACACAGCCTTCGAGTCCATTACCAAACAAAAATTTGGATCAATAGTAATGTACCATGACCATCTTTACCGGACCCTATATTTAGTGGGTGGTATGTAGAAAATGGAAAACTTCTGCCAAAATTAACGACGATGCCCATCCTACCTAAGGAAACATCTATCCTTAGCAACTGCAGTTGTAGGAAAGGTAAATATTATTTCGAATATCAGATCCGTAAATATTCTTTATGAAATGGAAGTTCTCATTTCAGATTGCACAGGATCAATGTGTTCCTGTAAAAGAAAACAAATTCTGTGTATTGGCTCCTGCAAATGTATGGCCCAAAAAACATGTGCAAATACGAGTACTTCAAATTTTTCAAATCTTCCTTCCCTTGATGATTCTTCATGTGATAGTGATAGTTGAATTAGATGAATCATGACATGTAAGAAATTTTTAGGCCCTAAATATCATAGATACCAACTATATACCTTCTTAATTCTTTTCTAGAATTTTGGTCTAGGATTCAGGAAGTCTAGTTACTACTAATGAGAATGAACGATGATTTCAAAAATGTGTTAGTATTACTTCACAAAATTGATTTATGAAGTAATGAATATAAGTTTGAACTCGCATATTTGCATATTTATTAACGAATTAACAAAATTAAATCAAATATATATGAATTGTCTGTAAAATTCTCATATAGTACATAAAAAATTAGGAATTTAAACAATATCTTCAAAATGATGATTCTTCATCTGATAGTGATAGTTGAATTAGATGAATCATGACATGTAAGAAATTTTTAGACCCTAAATATCATAGATACCAACTATATACCTTCTTAATTCTTTTCCAGATTTTTGGTCTAGGATTCAGGAAATCTTGTTACTACTAATGAGAATGAACGATGATTTCAAAAATGTGGTAATATTACGTCACAAAATTGATTTATGAAGTAATGAATATAAGTTTGAACTCGCATATTTGCATATTTATTAACGAATTAACAAAATTAAATCAAATATATATGAATTATATGTAAGATTCTCATATATATAAAAAATTAGGAATTTAAACAATATCTTCAAAATGCGTTCTGAAGGCACGCAGGAATAGTACTGTAAAGTTGGTCGGATAGATATAACGAACCTTATGTGCATAGATCAAAGCTCAAATCCATAAGGTCGCCACTAACATGGACTAACACTACAAATTGCGCCTTACTAGCGTATCCAGGTTCGGTTTCGGTAAATGGGAGTTAATAACACAATTTCTTATTTTGTGAGGAAACTATTGTACCTATTGTAATTTTGAAAGAAGCATCTGAATCGTTGGTTTTCGGAGCAGACCTTTCATATAAAGCATTTTTTCGATAATCCTAACAGATCTCGAGTAAAACCGAGTGGAACATAATAGTTAATATGGGTGTTCAGGGCAAGCGTTTATATCTTAAGGAATTCCATTTAAGAGCATTGTATCCGACTTTTTTGACAATTAATAAAAAATATTTCTGAATCGTATATTTCAACAGAAGTTTGTGTGAGTGATGTTCACCGTATATAGATGACCATGAACAGAAAAAAAAATTTTGTCAATTTTTGGAAAAATTCCCCCCACCCCTTCCTGCACACGACGATTTTTTGACGACCAGTTGAATTTACATTGTAAGGGTATGGAGAATGATACCCAGTGGTCTATACATTTTAGCAATGAAGGTCCCACGAAAATCTGTTTTAGAGCACTTTTCATGCCTTGTGAACTCTACTATGACTATAATAGACAGTTTTTCGTCCTTGATACATAAATAACTATTCTGTGATACGTCAAAGTAGATCACATTTATCAATAATTATTAGTGGTGAATTTATTTCATTCTATGAGTTTCCATAGCAATCGGGTAGTACGATCTCAGATCGAAATATGGAAATTGAGTGAAGTGATAGTGATGACTGATGACAATAATTCATGAGGAAAGAATCAACATTTTTTCGGACCATCTAACCCAACCAAAGTACAGAGTGAGCCAAATTGGATACTTTTGAAGGGAAATCCCTTGTACATAGATGGGCTAAAACTGATCTCGAAGCCTGATGGTCAATGGTTAAGATACCAAGAGACTTGAAATTTTGGTAGGTCATATGTCGAAATCATAGACATTAATTATATTCTATGTCTATGGTCGAAATGCGTGAGTCTAGTCCGTCAATGGCCAAATCCGCAAAATGGTTTCGGAGATCTACCCATTTGAAATTATGATTTCCCAATATTTCCAAACCTAATGATCTAATCAAGTTGAAAATTGATTTTGGGGTGTGGATATCCGTTTCGAGATCCACGCAATATTTCATGGGAATTGTATCAGTATCCGCTGTTCTACGTGAAAATAAATAGAATCTTTTCGGATTCTATACCAGAGACGACAACTGAATCACTTAGGGACATCACGCGGTGGCTGAGTGGATTTTTTTTTAGATAATTTGGATGCAATGTATTGAAAGGAACAGAAACATTCGGGAAGAAAGAGATAAGATGAAATTTTCGAATGTTTTGAATTTTGTTCGTGATAAAATGAGAAGTCAATTTTTTTTAAATCATACCTTTCATGAGATATATTCATACGCCTCATACGAAGTTGATCGAGCTGAAATTCGGTACCAGATTGTAGAATGGACGAGTTAAATTCGGGTAAAATTGGTGAATAAAACATTTTAAAATTATTTTTTTAGACAAACGATATTCACAAAATTTCGCGAGAATTAGCGCGTCGGCATTCTACCAGTAATTACCAAATTTTAATTGGATCAGTTTCGTATATTTGGAGTTATAGAGGAAATAAAAACAAAATCAGATGGTTATAAATCCAAAACCCGATTATGACTATTAACGAACTTAAATGATGCATTCTGATGCGCAACCTATCCTGAATATTGCAAACCGATATCCCTTTCCGTTCCCAAGTTATCGTGATCCTAAATAATATTTTTTCATAATTTTTTTAAAATTTGCTAGTCATACGACATTTGTCAGACATCTTTGCGTTGGTATTCTACAACTAATTACCAAGATTCGATTCGATCGGATCTGTATTTTTTGACTTATCGAGAAAATAATATTCCAGATGGGTATAACTTCGAAACCGTTAGGACGATTATGCCGAACGACGAACTTAACTGTCGCATTCGAATGCGCAACCTAATCTGAAAACTGCAAGTCGCTATCTCTTTCCGTTCGAAATTTATCGTGGCAACGGTAACCCATCCAGCTACTGAACTCACCCAAGGCTGCTCGGATCTCCAATAATTTAGATCCGATCTTGTTTAAATTTGGAACTTGGCTATAAAGTTTGGTTTTGGATCCTCTCGCAAAATTTCAGCGATATCGGAAGCATAGTTTCTGAGATACTTACATAATTTTTTAAATGATTTCATTTTATTTCTAGTGATATGATCCTCACTAAATTCTGCAAAAATTTGCGTTTCGGCATTCCTCAACTAATTACCATGTTTGAATTGGATCAGATTTGTAATTTTTGAGTTATTGAGGAAATAACAACAAAATTTCAGATGGTGAAATTATGTTGAATTATTGAAAATGTGATATATCGAATGATCCGTTTCTAGAATTACTTTACCAAATACAAAAACAAAGGTAATGCGAGAATTTTTTTTGACATCGGGGTATATCCCAGGTCAGGATTGAATATGGTAGAACTTGTCAGACAATGTGAAAATACGACCTTGCAACACAAACCATCGACATTTTTTTGTCACTTATAATAATAAGAACAAGCCGTTGGAATTCACACCTTTGGTGTGCCAAAAGATATTGCCACTTTTTTAAATTTACCTCTCCCTTAAAAATATATCGGACATTGTTTTCGGCGATCGTCTGCTGCATTTTTGGCCGATTCTGGAGCTGATATGTGTACCGTCAAACGGCGGATGGAAAAGCAATACTGTTGCTGAAGGTTACATCGAAAATTCGAAAGAGCAAAAGAAAAAATATCAGAGCTATTTTTGGTGCCAACAACCAAACAGGATTACAAGTTTACCAAAAAGCATCAACTACTGATGTAAAAACTCTAGAATCCATTGGAATTAATATTGCAGATTGTAGGAATTGCTCTTTTACCATTAATAATAAATAGTTTTGTAAATAGTAATGCATTTTGAATAAACTTCTTTAATCTAACCATCACATGTTTTTCGTATAGAATTTCATTATGGTATATAGTACCATAATTAATTGATTATGGGACTAAGTACCATAATGAGGTTCCTTATGTCATCAAAATTGAGTGACATAACGTTGTCATTATGATATGCCATCAGATAAACAATTTTATGTTGTATTTTATAGGCATGCTCCTTCGCCTAAACTGGCGAAAAAATCATCGATACATTTTAAGAGCTGAAAATTTGGGAAATAAATTTGAAAAAAAATCTTGGGATCTGTTTATTCTATTTTGAGTTCGCTGTGGACTTATTATGAACACTATAAAAGTAACTACACTCGTACTACAAGCGTTACTCAACGCTTCGTCTTTGAAGATGGAAACTTTGTTTCCGAAACATATGTCAGACGACAAAAAACTGTAGCGGATAAGAGTGTAGTTACTTTTATAGTGTTCTTGGGATCTTATGGACATGTTTACATAGAATTAGTCGATTTTGTCAATTTAATACGTTGAATCAAATTTTTCAACCGAAAAATTAAACAATCAAGTTTTCACCAGTTTAATTACAGTAGCGGAGGAAATATGGGCAATTTACGATTGTTTATGGGGAACGAAGAACATTGGTGTATTTTTAAGGGAAAAAATAAACCTTCATGTGAAATTGCAGCGTTCTAAAATTGACATTTCAGTACATATATAAAAAGTCGCTTAATTAAGCGATGTTCCCATGTTCCCCATGTGGAACATCGCGTAATCATTTTGCCCAAATGTCTGTAATTATCGAATATTTCACCGAAAATGGTCTCAAACGACTGGGTTCGACTCCACGATGAAGAATTCGAGTACAAATTTGATTCTGTCCGGCCTGCCATTGCCACGATAACTTGAGAACGGAAAGATCTAGCGACTTGAAATTTTCAGGGTTGGTGGCGCATCCCAATACGACGGACAAGTTTGTTAATGGGCATAATCGGCTCAATGGTTTCCGAGTAATAATTTTGTTTTCAACAAATACAAATCCGATCGAATTAAAACTTAGTGATTAGCTGTAGAATACAAACGTATAGACGTTTATGGAATTTTGTGAGAATCGTATCACTAGAAAGTTAAACAAAAAATCATTAAACAATATTATTTATGTCACGATAACCTGAGAACGGAAAGAGATAGTGATTTGATATTTTCAGGCTGGGTTGTACATCTGAATGCGACATATGAGTTTATTTATAGGCATAATCGGCCAAATGGTTTTGGAATTATACCCATCTGAAATATGGTTGTTATTTCCTCAATAACTCGAAAAATACAAAAACTATTAAATTCAAACATGGTTATTAAATGTTGAATGCCAACGCAAAAATTCTCGCAACATTTCGTGAGGATCGTAATACTAGAAAATTTTTAAAAAATCATTGAAAATAATTTTATATATCAGAAACCGTTCGTCCGACATCGCTGAAATTTTGCGAGAGCCTCGAGAACCTAACTCTACTGCCAAGTTCCAAGTTTGAGCACGATCTATATTGTTGGCGATCCGAGTAGCCTTGTGTGAGTTTAGTAGCTGGATGGGTGAACCGTTGCCTCGATAAGTTTCGAACGTAAGGAAATAGGGACTTGCAATTTTCAGGGTAGGTTGCAAATCCCAATGGGAGAGTTATATTCGTTTTAGGGCATAATGGGTCCAACGGTTTCGGAGTTATACCCACCTGGAATATTATTACCTCGATAACTCAAAAAATATAGACTCGATCGAATTGAAGCTTGGTAACTAGGTGTAGAATATCGACCTAAAGACATGTGTAAAATGTTGTGGGAGCCGTACACTTGAAAATTTCAAAAAAATTACGAAAAAAAATACAGTGTCCAATACAGGAGAATGGACATGGACATGGAACATGTGCGCAAAAGCTCCCGACTTCATGTGCTTGAACCAATTTTCTGAGAAAAAATTTTTCGTGATCATTTTACAGCAGAATATATCGCCTTCTGTTAATACTCACCAATTTTGTAGATAACATACTGATTGTTATTTATCAAGGATGGTGGTGGACCTTCAGTAATTTTCTCGAATAATAATCCCGTCGAATTTTCTTCATCCACATATTCAAAGTTATCATATTTGCTTGTTGTTGTGACACCATCATCCTCTTGAAGCGATGCTTCTTGCACGCCCTCGGTTGTAGAGGTCGCTCCATAAAACATCTCTTCTTCTGCTGGACTCAACGTATAAACAGGTTTATCCCAAGTCTGCGGCCTACTGAGATCCTCATGCACGAAATTCGAATTCGCCGATTGTATCCTTTGGAGGAAATACTCCAGAATTGGAGGAAATTTACTCACTGTAGTTGTATCAGAATCGCCCGAGAATATCTTCACAGGCCCCCCTAATACAATCAATTTTATTGATGAGGATGATTTGAATGCGAGGACACAAAAAATTAATATTTGATATAACTTCATTTCTGCGAGGACTGGCGACAATTCTTGATAGTTGTTAATTTGGAACTATTGAGGATTTCACATCAGAGTTGATGAAGGTGCGTGTAAAAGTGGAACAAACAATCTTAAATTACCGGTTTATCAACCGGATATGCATATAGCAGTTATGGAGGATCTTCATCTTCTTCTACTTCCGAATTGGAGGTTTATTACAATTCAATCTCATCTGAGTGCTATTTATTTATTTATTCATTGGATACTTATGGATTAACTCAAGGTGGGGAAAGGTTAATTCGGAACAAAAGAACATATTATTTTCAATCATTTTTGGCGCTCTTGTTCCTCGGAAAATGTGCTTATCAATTTGCCCAAATGTCTGTAATTTTCGAATTTTTTGATGAAAATGGCCTTGAACGATTTGGTTCGTCTCACTGATCAAGAATCCGTGGTCAAAATCGATTCTGTCCGGCTGGTCCAGCCAGCCCTCCGTTAACACGATAACTCTCAAACGGAATGAGCTAGGCAGTTCAAATTTTCAGAGTAGGTTTAGGGGATAAATATCTCAGTTGAGTTCGTTATTGGGCAGAATCAGTCTGATGGTTTCGGAGCAACGAAAAAAAAATTTTTTTTCTAGATTACAAATTTCGAAATTAATTTTTCCTAAGATGCAGTTTTATCATAAGAATCCGTCGATATCATTTTCAACTCTAACAAGCAAATACTTTCGGAGATATATGATGTTTCAAAATTTCAATAATACATCGTAGTTCTATGTATTCACAGAATGTGAACCACAGATGACTAAGTATGATGTGAACACAGAATTTGTCTGTGTTCACTGTTCATAAATGTCTGTTGGAAAACAAGTATACGATTCTTGAATTTGTGAATCTATACTAGACTGTTTTGAAACCGACAATCATTATGACTGAATACATATTGAATAATTTATGTATAAATATTGGGGATGATGTTTTAGAAGATTTAGAAGTGGATCATTTTAACGATGTAGTTTATGAAGGCAATAGGAAAGAAGAACATAATGAAATCATCAAAAGAAAAAACTGATCGTTGATCACTGAGAATAATATTACCTTTTACTTCCTTAAGTTGTGAGACATGTTCCTATATACAGTATTTTCATAATGTTGCTAGCAAAAAAATGCTGAAATATGGATCGACATTTGTTTATCAAACATTTTTTCTTGAGTTTAGGTCCATAATATACAGAAAAGAATGTGTAAGTGGTATGAACTATTAAAATTTAAATTATGAAAAGAGGATAGTATCTCATTAATATATTTTGAACTATTAAAATAATTTTTTATTAATAAGGAATAAAATGGACAATCTGCTATGTTTGTCTCCAGCCTTGCTCTAGACATTTCGATGATATTTTCCTGAGGTATTTCGAGTTGTGAAAACTATGCACCAAGTGTGAGTTGCAACAACCCATTCCACGAGGTTGAATCATTGCAGATTGCTCATTTAATATTGATAAATAAATTTAATGATCATTTTTGAAGCATTGAAGCATTGCAGATTGTCCTTTTTTTAAATGATAATTTTTGAAGAATTTTTTTGTAAGCGACACTTTTTTTAAATTTCATTTTGCAGTTCTTTCATAAGAATCCATTCATATAATTCCCAACTCTGAGAAACCAATACTTTCGGAGATATATGTGTGTTTGAACAAGAGCGCCAGAAAGCCCCTGTCCAAAGGACTTGAACCAATTTTTTATGACAATACAGCTATAATATAGATATATTTAATTCCATGATAATTTAATTATATTACATTCAATAATTTTCAAATAATATTCTGTGAAATTTCCTTTGATAAATTTTAACAAATGTGTCAATGAAAGCATATCTCCAAAGAAGTCTGATAAAAAGTTTGATTGCGGTGCCGCTCATAACTCATCACTGAATCATTTGAACTCAAACCTAATTATTTAATTCAATATGTATTATTATTATTTAATATTCATTATTTATATCAACAAATCATATCTCCGAAAGTTTTGTTTTCTCAAAGTTGGGATGAATGATATCAATGGATTCTTCTGATAGAACTGCATCATAAAGGAAATTCAATACAAATGATAGTTTATTTATCAAGATTAAGTGAGCAATCTTCAATACTTTAATGCTTCAAAAATTATCATTTAAAATAATAAGGAAAGTATCATCGAAATGTCTAGAGCAAGGCTGAGTATTCCAACAAAAGATTCCTCTCATCAAATGAAATACTTTTTTCATTTAACATTTTTCCAAATTCAGCTCAGGTAAAAAGATACAGGCTGTTGAAATTTCGAAAAAAAATCAGTTTTTGTTTGTAGCTTTGACATCCTTTTTTCGAATAAAATGAATGTTGGCGTAAGGTTTCCTATAACTATGATACATATTTTCCAAATATTAGTTATTTTCTACTTCTACTGGTTTTCTAGTTATGGACTCGTGGATTCATAAAACTAAACGAGATTAGCATAAAGAAAGCATATAAAGTCTTTCTTGAGTCATTTCAAGAGTATTCCATCGTTTTAGAATATTATATTATTCTTCATCATTTCTCCTTAAACGCACCGTTTTCGAGATATTCTTCATTGAATGTTTTAAAATGGAAAACTCCAGAAATTTCACTACTTTTATGGATCCATCCCTGAGCTTTGGAATCCCGAAACAAGCTGTAAACGACGTTACCATGCCTTATTCTCGTCCGCCAACAATGTCATAGATAATTTATATGCGGGAGTGTATTAGCACATTGTGAAATCTTTAAACGCTTGTAACTTTTTACCTGAGCCGAATCTGGAAAAATGGTAAATGAAAAATGTGTTTCATTTGATGAGAGGAATCTTTGGTTAAAATTAATGCAGTGGTCAAAGACTCACCCTGTATATTCACAAATTCAAGAATCGAATACTTGTTTTCCAACAGGAAATATTTTCAAACTACGAATTGACATGTCTCGAATAGCTAGAAAAGATGACATTTCTGAACAGTGAACACAGACAGATAGAATTCGCATTTTGTGAATACATAGATCACTACCATGTATTAATGAAATTTTGAAAAATCATATATCCAAAAGTATTAGCTTGTTAGAGTTGAAAATGATATCAATGGATTCTTATGATAAAACTGCATCTTAAAAAAAGTTGAATTCAAAAGTTGTAATGTAAAAAAAATTTTGTTTCGTTACTCCGAAACCATCAGGCCGATTTTGCCCAATAACTTAACGAAGATATTTATCCCTCGAACCTCGTTCGAAGATATTTATCCCTTTAACCTACTCTGAAAATTTCAACTGTCTAGCTCATTCCGTTCGAGCGTTATCGTGTTAACGGAGGGCCGGCCGGACCGGCCGGACAGGTTCGATTCTGAGTCGAACCAAATCGTTTAATACCATTTTCATCAAAAAATTCTAAAAACACAGACATTTGGGCAAATTTATAAGCACTGTGTTCCGAGACATGACCGCCAAAAATTTTGTAAAAAATTTGATATTTCATAAACTATTCGTCAGAATCTGCTGAAATTCCGCGCTTTCCTTGATTTTCAGTTGGATAATTATAGACATTTGGACTAATTGATAAGCACTCTGTTCCGAGGAACAAGAGCGCCAAAGAGAAAATGTAGATCGTCTTTGTCGACGCCATTGCAACTACCCAAATTATCATCTTGTGTTTACCGGAAGGGGAAAAAAATACTCTGCTTATCATGCAAAGAAGTCGTTACTACTAGTGCCACCTATCATCGAAGGCAGTAATAGCAGTGTTGCCCGTTGGTACTCAGACGCAGAAATCGACAGTGACGAAAAATGGAAAATGGAAAAATACAAATCTATTTTTCGTAAGGCTATTAACATTGTAGATAGATAAAAATAATAATCTTTATACGATAATAATCATATTATCCGATGCATTCAAAAAACGGCCTCTATTGATATTTATCGTTTTGCGAATGAATAATTGGATAAAGTAACTTGGTTTTCATGATAATATAAACCCCACTCCATTCGACACCTAAGGACCAAATAAATGACGTTATTTAAAATCTATCGAAATTTTAGGGAACCTACCGAAATTATTCCATAATTCTACCTAACCTTCGTTTTATGTATGTGGCAACTGGCAAGGCAACACCCCAAATTTAATATTCGATAAATTTTTCATAAAAATTTCAAAATATTAAAATTTCTTTTTAATTTACTTGTTGAACAATGAATTTTTGTTTTTCTCAATGAATCAAAATTGAAATTTGGCTCGAAAAAAGTTATTAAATTTTTAAAACTTTTCTAATCACTATTATATTCGGTATTAAATTGTATAAATCATTTATATTAAATTAAACACACCTGATATACTTTCTCTGTTTCTAATCGTTTCAATCTATAACTTTACTGTTTCACTCCCATTATCCATCATATTCTTCTAAATGTAACTAAACTCTGGCATATCCATACTTCAATTCTTTTGTGTCATGCTTGATGTGAACCAATTAAAACTAAATCTCTAGGTTTAAATTTAATTTTTCTCTTTGGTATTTTCTTCTTAATCTTAGTAAAACCTATTGTCTATTTTGTTCATCCTTGTACTCAAAATGCCATTGGATGATAATATACTGTCTCCTATTTTCTGTCCATTCTTTCTGCATTTCTTTAGAGTGTTCTTCTATTTTATTTCCCACTCTTTCTGAGTTATCCTTGATTTCTTCGTTACAACCCTCCCCAAATTACGATGACTTTTAGCAGCACTTTCTTCCTGTGAAAGTTATGAAGAAAACTTTCCGAAAAATAATTTATCAGGCATAACATCCCACATATTTGATAAACATTATTGTACATAATATTATTTAAGCTTCGTGTTACCATTGAGCAGGGCCGGTTTGACCAGTTTAATGTAGTCTCGACCCCTTTGGTATAACCAATGTAACGCCATTGTGTGCGCGATTCTTCGGGTATGCGGCACGGTTCGCGCTCTACCACGCAATTCAGCTTTGATTGCATCATTCGTCAGCTGGATGTTAAAATAGGAGGAATAAAACTACCTCTTTTTCGTTCTATACACTCGAATGTACACTTGAAACTTGAACACTAACGTAGTGATTGTCAATCGGTATAGGTTAGAATTTTTTTTTTGGTCACCGGCTCATTGATAGTTTTAACATTGCCACGCGAGGGCCGAAGAGGTCCTACCATCAGATCCTGTCAAAGTCGATAAACATAATATTTGAGGTAAGTTTTTTCGAAATGGTTATTGAAGTTTTTCGAAATAAGTTTTCCTGGTTTTCCGGGCTGAGTAGAAAATCAGTCTTTTGTACCTATCAATCAACAGATTTGAAATTTTATCGCTGGTTATGTGGTTAAATTGCAAAGACCGGTTTTCAACGATTCCGCTCACAAATGTTTGAAATATATTCTAACACATTTTGAATTATTGTATCTGAATTGTATCTAATATAAAGGAAGACTTCGATTTCATATATGTCTCTACGAACCTAATCAACAGTATGGTGTGACCAGATCTTAGGACTAGCTTTTACCCGCTGCTTCGCCCGCCCGCTTATCATCAATATGGTCCCTGTTTTTTGATAGGGCTCGGAATTGTATTATAATATAATATAATTCGAATAATCTGATATTCAACTATTTTTAAATTCGAATTTTGTGTTAGTAAATATATTCGAATATTGTAATAGAAAATTCCGTTTATGAAATTTATCATTTCTATCAAGGAAGTTTATGAAAGGAGTGAATAAAAAAAATCGCACCTCAGGCACCCTCACCAAATACTGCAAGAACTTTCCAGCCTTCTTTTTAGCGTTAACACGTAAAAAAATGCATTGTGCATCAACTGAATTCAAATATCAAAATAAATAAGTGGAAAATCGAACCCGCACCTTCCTCGCGGCGTAAAGCGGAAGGCGAGTGAAGCAACCAACAACGCAGCTCTACCGAAGCTACGTATATACGATGAGATTTACACCATTTGAAACTTCAGAAGCAGATACTAGTTCAAAATTTTATTTTCACCATAATTGCTAAACTACAAATCCGATCGAGCTGAAATGCGGTTCACTTTAAGGGGCGACGATGTGAGGGAAATTGTTTCCAGCACTGACGCGAAGTCAGGAGCTTTCGCGCGTATGTTCTATTGTCCATTCTTCTGTATTGGACACTCTTAATCGAATTTACTATGGTAAATTCACGTCAGTGCTTGAACCAATTTTCTTTTCGTAGTTTTTCAAAAATTTTCTAGTGGTACAGCAAAATTTAACACACGCCTTTATGTCGTTATTTTACAACTAGTTACCAAGCTTCAATTCGATCGAGTCTAAATTTTTTGTTATCGATGAAAAAATATTTCAGGTGGGTATAACTCCGAAACCGTTGGGCCGATTATGCCCAAAAACGAACTTAAATCTCCCATTCGGATGCGCAACATAACCAGGAAATTGCCAGTCCTATCTCCTTTCGTTCGAAAGTTATCGAGGCAACGGTCACCCACCCAGCTACTGAACTCACACAAGGCTGCTCGGATCTCCGACAATATAGATCCGATCATGTTCAAACATGGAACTTGACAGTAGAGTTAGGTTCTGAAGGCTCTCGCAAAATTTCCACGATGTCGGACGAATAATTTCTGATATATAGAATTGTTTTCAATGATTTTCAATGATTTTTTTAAAATTTTCTAGTTATACGATCCTCACGAAATTTTGCATACATTTTTACGTCGTCATTTCACAACTAACTACCACGTTTGAATTGAATCGGTTCCGTATTTTTTGAGTTATTGAGGAAGTAACTCCAAAACCGTTTGGCCGATTATGCCTACTAACGAACTCAAATGTTGCATTCAGGTGCACAACCGAACCTAAAAATTGCAAGTCGCTATCTCTTTCCGTGCTCAGGTTATCGTGCCACAAATAATATATTTTTTCAATTTTTTTAAAATTTTCTGGTGATACGATTTTCACAAAATTTTACAAATGTCTTTAGGTCTGTATTGTACAACTACTCACCAAGTTTCAATTCGATCGGATTTGTATTGGTTGAAAATAAATTCATCACTAGGAAACCATTGGGCTGATTATGCCCATTAACGAACTTGTCCGTCGTATTGGGGCGCGCCACCTACCCTGAAAATTTCAAGTCGTTATCTTTTTCCGTTCTCAAGTTATCGTGGCAACGGACAGTATTAAAATTGTCCTCGAATTCTTCGTCGGGGAGTTGACCACAATCGTTTGAGACATTTTCGGCAAAAAATTCGAAAATTAGAGTCATTTGGGCAAAATGATAACGCGATGTTCATCAGAACATAAGCGAAAAAAAATATTCCACGTGTTGATTCGAAATACGGGATGAGTCTTTAAGTTGTACATAAATTTCACTACTTTTATGGATCCGCCCCTAACCGTTGGAATCCCGCGTTAAGATGTAAACCACGTTACCGTACCTTTTTCTCGGTCACCATAAGGTCATAGATAATTTATATTTTATATGCAGGAGTGTATTAGCACATTGTGTAATCTTCAAACGCTTATAACTTTTTACCACAGTCGAATTTGAAAAAATGGTAAATGAAAAAAGTGTTTCACTTTAAGACTGACCCTGTATGAGACAACTGAGATTGTTTGTCTTGAATTATTTTAATAATGCTGTAGATGCAATTAATTGTCAAAAAATTCAAAATGACTTCAAGTAGGAATAGGAACTTATATAAAAAAAATTGGTTCAAGCACTGACGTGAAGTCAGAAGCTTTTGCGCGTATGTTCTATTGTCCATTCTTCTGTATTGGACACCCTTAATCGAATTTACCATGGTCAATTATGTTGTCCATTCTCCTGTATTGGACACTTAATTCGAATTTACCATGGTAAATTCGAATTAAGAGTGTCCAATACAGGAGAATGGACAACATAATTGACCATGGTAAATTCGATTAAGGGTCGTATAATCTGAACATAAGTGCCACATAATTCATTAGTGTAGCTTATCTACAACTTAATTCCTTATTAAATATTGGCAATAAAATATTCCGCCATATGTTCCAGATTCAAGAATTAAAGTATTATCTACTTATCGATAGGGATATTCCTACTAATAGATATACATATTGATAGAGCCTTGCAATAGGAAACGTAAGGTCCCGAGCTCAATCCCGGGCTAGAAAATACATTTTCTAGACCGACAGTAACGGCCATCATTGGCTTTTGGGGTAAAAAAATAGCAGTACTGTGCCTAAGGTAGCGAAATGACACAGTTACAAAGCATATACAGAACACAACTGATTATCCCAATCCGCACAAGCTTCTAAAGGCTGGACGAAAGACGAGTTGCAGTGAAATCATATCAACTCAATGAAAAATAATATACGACTTACACTAATTTATTTAATATTGTGACGCGTTTCATCGACACAGTGACTACATCATAATAAATTCTTAACAAGTAATGATTTCATCCCTTTAACTCACAATCTATGACCTGAACATAAAGTTCTTCTGTTCTTCTTCTTTTAATTTGGTAACTCCTTTGCCAATATTTTTTATCTATTATTTAAATTTGATCCTCAATTTCTGGTTTTTCTAAATTTTTTCTTAAGCAATTAGTTTAGTATTCCGAGAAATTAAGGATAAAAATTAAATATTCAATGGCTTAACATATTTTCTCGTTAAGAATAATGAACCAAAGAGCAATAAAGAAGATAAATCCGGTGTTTATCAGTTAAATTGAGGTAGTTGTGAAAAATTATACATAGGCAGGACAGTTAGAAATTTTACAATATCAATTAAAATTAAGGAACATCATCTCAGCTACTAAAACAACAAAATTAATTATTCGAATCATTTATTAGCAGAAGTGCATAAGTTTAACCCGGATTTCAAATTCACAATTTGAATAAAGTTTTGCAATTAAATTATTGGGAAATGGGAAGAATACATATAGAAAAACATACGCGTAATTTAGTTAATGAACAATTAGATCTCAATTTTTCTCCGTTACTCAAACTATTTAAATACAGATTAAAATTATAAAGGCGGTATGAATAAATTGTTAGAAATATTTACAAAAAACTAGCAGTGTAAGATTATGTAACAAGTTTTAGTCGTAAGAAGAAAAAAGAAGAAGCATAATCGGCCAAATGGTTTTGGAGTTTTACTCATCTAAAATTTTGATGTAGTTTCCTCTATAACTCAAAATATACAAATCTGATCCAATTAAAACTCGGTGATTATTTGTAGAATGCCGAACCACTAATTTTGGCGCAATTTCCTGAATATCTTTTCCTGGGGTTACTTGAGGCGTAACTTTTTCCTATTTCAATTCCAATAGAATACATATGTCAGAATTAAAAATTCTGTGATCATAGACGATGCACTCTTTACTGAAGCATGTAATTAGTGGTATGAAATGTATTCATATATTATAAAAGCTGGGAAAAAGGTATCGATGGTAAATTCGATTAAGAGTGTCTAAGAGAGGTGAATGGACAATCGAACATGCTCACGCTCAAAAGCTTCTGACTTCACGTCATTGCTTGAACCATTTTCATAATAATATCAATATCAATTCAGCATTGTTTCAATTTATATTCCTATATTTTCAATTCAGCAGTGTCAGAGGTAACTGACACTATACTTGACGATTTATGTTGATAGTGTCATAGTCTTTTATTTCCCACTTAAATTCGAATGTACTGAGCTTAGTCGATAAATTCCAAAAATCATCAGATAAAAAATAAAACTTAATTGGTATATATATAAGCCTATAATTGGCTTATCTAAATTACTATTCGAAACACATATCTACAAAATTTAATTTAATGGAGGCGAATGTCAGATGTTTCCATTCACGAAGAGATGAGCATTTAATTGCTATCAATAAAAATGCAGTCGTAAGAAACTTTTATGCGGACACTAGGTAAATGAACATGGCAAGTCAAGTGATCTTTGGCTTGACACTACCATTCTCCCCATATTAGATTAATTGCCGTATTTCATTAATTTCGATTATTGACGCCGAGGTGTTTGAAGTTCGGAGTGAGAAACTCAAATTAGTTGAACAATTTTCTTTTTGGTCAACTGGAGTTTTTGCGCACTTGCTCTGGGGAACATAATTCACTGTTGGGTCGAAAATAAAAAGTGCAGTGTTTGTGGGGGCGTAAGGATCCATTAGCATACATACATTTGCTGATGGGTCGAAAATAAACAATGCTTTGTTTGTGGTGGCGTAAGGACACAAATCAGTTCAATCGTACAATTGTACCATGACGTCTATGACACGAATTAGTCAAATCGTATGGTTGTGCCATGAGGAACTGTGAACTGACATTTTAAAATAAACGCCCTATATGTAGCAGTAATTTCTTTACTAGGTATCTAATAATATAAGTATATAGTCAAGTTTCGCGTAATATAATGAATCGACTCAATTCCTTCCATAACACTTTTCTTAAAGTTATTATTTCGATAGAATTGAAAAAAAATTAAATAGATCAATTTCGAGATATTGGGAAAGCAAAATTTCAGATGGCTATAATCACGAAACTACTCGACGGATGTTGACCAATAACGGACTTTGCCGGCATATTTGTTCTCCGAACCTACTCTGCAAATGTCAACTCATTGCGCTCGAGCGTAATCGTGATGACGGCCGGACAGAATCAAGTTTGACCTCGTAGTCTTCATCAGTGGCCAGTGACAAAAAATCGAAAATTACAGACATTTGGACGAATTGATAGGCACTCTGCATGTTTACCTGAACAGCGCGCCGAAAAAGAATGATTTCGAATTTAAAGATATGAACATAATGAAATCAGAAAGTGTGTTGCCGAATCGCTATTTGCATTGAGCGTATTCTTCCCATTAATTGATAAATCTATTCTGGGAGGTATCGATATACTAATCAGAATTCTGAATGGTAAGCAATATTGGGTGTTATCAATCATATTCAATTATCTCACCTTTAAGTTCATATTAACTAATCATACTAATATCATGTTCTGTTAAACGATGGTATGACTACAAATAATGTCAGTACGAATAATGGCAATTATTTCGATATAATATGATCGTTTCAAATTATGGCATTGTTTTTGATCGGAAAACATGCGAAAGATGTGAAAGAGTGGTTTGATAAGTCTTATTCGGACTTTTCTCCAGGGAATTCCACCGTCTACGAATGGTATAATGAATTTGAACATGGTTGTAGCGACGTCAATGTCAAAAAAAAATAGGATTTTTTTTTTACTGGCCACTAAGTGAGGGAGATAGCAGAGATTTCAAAGACATCATATGTCAGTGTGATTTTACACCTCGATGAATATTAACGAATTTTACGAAAATATTGAGCTTTTCTTACTTAGTCCGGAAACTTTTTGATCTATGTGTTATGTTAATAATGACTGGCATTATAATTGTATAAAAATCCCATTTTTTTCCACAGATCACAATATGTGTGGCATTTGGGCAGTTTTCGGCTTAGAAAACCCGCAAAAATTTTGCGCATGCACATTCCCGAAAATAGGCCACAGAGGTCCTGATGCCTTCCGTATAGAATGCGACAGGAAAATCAAGGTATGTATAGAAATGAAAGAAATCATCTTCACAATTTCTAAAGAAATCTGAATAAATAAATCGAAAAATTATAATATAACAAAAGTAAATCGAGGATAGGTAATACTTAAATTGTTCAACTAGAATAATTCAAAAAATAGTAATCTAATTAAGTCTAATTAAGCATGATTTAAAAAATGTGAACAGGTGTTTGGGTGCTCTTGGTCAAACTTTGACAAATCATATCTATCATTATTATGATAGAACTGCATCATGAAAGAAATTAAATTTCCTCTGCATCTTATCTTTATATGACGGTCCAATTTTGGCTACAAGTGTTTCAAAACTATCAGGAACCATTCTGAAAAATTAAAAAGCCAGTTTTGTTTATGACTAGCTGGCCTGGCGAACCTTGTACCGTCTAAGTCAATAAAAAAAATGCTCGGTATGAATGAAGTTTTATTATGATTTTCGATTAATTGCTTACTTACAAAACAGATTTTTCCTGAAATACTGGCTATTTATAAGGTTTCTATGTGATATTGACAGACACACACAGTAATGATACAGTCTCTTAATCAATTTAAAGCTTTCTGATAAACTATATTTTTTCTTTTGTTTTGTGGTGCGTAAATAAACAAAGATGACGGTTTTCCGACGCGCGAACACGCGACGTAGAATTGTCCATGCGCCATGTCCACACATCAAAGGAAAGACAAAATTGTTACATTATGAGAATCCATCCAAGGTACCTATTTAGTTAATGCTTTGTTTGTGGCACAAATCACTTCAATTGTGTACAATTGACTTCAATTGTGTACAATTTTGCCGTGATATAAAGAACACCCTGTATAGTAATGGTTTATTTTCGGAGATGTATACCTCGAAAGTATATTTTTTCTCCTCCGGGATGAACAGTTCACTTTTAGTCCCTGTCACACGGGACAAAAGTACCCGATTCTCTCCCGGTGAGATGTCAAATGTGCGCATGCGGGTACTTTACTTTATCTCCCGGTTACCTAGCAACCGCGTGTTTATATCTCAAGTTGATGACAGCTGAGTCAAAAAAAGGTTAATTATTTCAGTGAATACCGACAAATATAATAAAAAATGGATTTGATTAACTCTGATGAAAGTGAATTAGACGGAGAAGAAAAAAATTGTATACGCACCTAGGGAGAAAAGTAGGACATCCTCGCCCGCGATTGTCACCCGAGCCGAAGGCGAGGCACGCGGGCGTGAATGTCCTACTTTTCTCCCTCGGTGCGTAATATACTATTTTTAACACAATTGAATGAAATTGTACGATTGGCGTGAAAAACAGCAAGTTGCAATTGGCGTTAAAAGAAAAACACCCTGTATGTAAATTTCGGACAAATACATTCTGAGAATCCATCCACGGTACCTATTTAGTTAATGCTTTGTTTGTGGCACAAATCACTTCAATCGCGTACAATTTTGCAGTGATATAAAGTACACCCTGTATAGTATTGGTTTATTTTCAATGATGTATGCCTCGAAAGTTTATTTTTCAACACATTTGAAAGAAATTGTACGATTAGCGTGAAAAACAGCAAGTTGCAATTGACGTTAAATAAAAACACTCTGTGTTAAAATTTCGGACAACTACGACGTTAAAAGAAAAACACACTGTAGGAAAATTTCAGACAAATACATTATGAGAATCCATCCACGGTACCTATATAGTTAATGCTTTGTTTGTGGCACAAATCACTTCAATCCCGTACAATTGTGCCGTGAGAAAAAGAACACTGTGTAAAGTAATTGTCTATTTTCAATGAGGTATGCCTGCATAGTAAATTTTTTAACACAATTGAATGAAATTGTACAACTATGGCGTAAAAAAGAGCGAGTTGCCATTGACGTTTAGAGAAAAACACCCTGTAGACATTTTTATATTTATTCGCCTTTTAAACCTTCCCTGGACTACCACAAATAATTCAAGACCAAAGTTAGCCAAATCGGTCCAGGCGTTCTCGAGTTTTAGCGAGACTAACGAATAAGGAATAACTACCTGTAGATTACTTATGTAATCAGTCTAGAGAGAACTCAAACTGGAATACTTATTCAGGAAATCTTATATAGTGTTACTAAGGAATAACTACCTGTAGATTAGTTCGAAATCCCGTTCTAAATCTTCCATTATTAGAAGAGAATGACTCTTAAATTATGCTCGACTCCTTGCACTATTCATTTTCAACTCCCTAACTAAAAAACTTTGCCTATGAACTTTGCGAATCCGAATTTCAAATTGTTTACATGCGTACACCAACCAAACTGTTCAGAAATACATTTTCAATTTCGTTTGACATTAATGACGTTTATGAGTAACGAACCAGAAATAAATTTGACATGTTGCTTATAGGAAAATGAGATGACATGTGTGAACATAGATCATATGATAATTCATAGATAGAATAATCGAAGCATGCTGTGAAAACAGTACGATTTATTATTGAATTTTTGAAAAATCATATCTCCGAAAGTATAAGCTTGTTAGAGTTGAAAATTATATCAGTGGATTCCTATGGTGAAACTGCATCTTAAAAAAAATTAATTTGAAATTTTTAATGTAAAAAGAATTTTTTTTTTTCGTTACTCCGAAACCATCTGGCCAATTTTGACCAATAAAGAACTTAACCGAGATATTTAAACCTACTCTGAAAAGTTCCAATGTCTAGCTCATTCCATTCGCCAGTTATCGTGTTAACGGCTAGACCGGCCAGACAGAATCGATTTTGACCACGGATGCTTGATCTGTGAGTCGAACCAAATCGTTTAAGACCATTTTCAGCTAAAAGTTCGAAAATGACAGACATTTGGGCAAATTGATAAGCACTCTGTTCCGAGGAACAAGAGCGCCAAAGAAACTGTCTTTGATTTACTGAATTTATTCCAAGTTAGAGACTAGCACTGATTGATCATCGATGGTGCCAGAATAAGACATCGGTTGATAAGTTCCCGGTCTAATGATGAAATCAACATTTTATTGGTCATACTCGATTTTTTTTTGTTGAGATATTTCCCCCTCTCTAGCCTCAAAAAAGGAGGTTCTTTCGGCGACCACCTCCTCAGTCGAGCCAATTTTCTTTCCGGCAAGCATTGTTTTTAGGTCTGCGAACAGGTAGAAGTCGCTTGGGGTCAAAACTGGAGAGTACAGTGAGTGCTGAGTTACGAAATGTACTTAATTCATGCAATGTTGTCATCTTAACCAAAGATTTGTGTGATGGTGCATTGTCTTGATGAATTACCACAGTCTTTCTGTGCATATTGGGGTAATTCTTCTTTCGAACCAAATGTTAGAAAAAATATTGATAGCCACCTTTTTGGCCTCTAGTTCCTCGGAACTGAGTGCTTAACAATTTGCCCAAATTGCTGAAATTTTCGAATTTTTCGATGAAAATGGTCTTAAACGATTTGGTTCGACTCACTGATTAAGAATCCAGTCATTCTGTCCGGCCGGCCGGCCCTAGGCAGGATAACTCTCGAACGGAATGAGCTAGACAGTTGAAATTTTCAGAGTAGGTTTGGGAGATAAATATCTCGGCTAAGTTCGTTATTGGGCAAAATCGGACAGATGGTTTCGGAGTAACAAAAAAAAAAAAATATTTTTTACATAACAAATTCCAAATAAAATTTTTTCAATAAACAGTTTTACCATAAGAATCCAATGATATCATTTTTAATTCCAACATGCTAATACTTTCGGAGATATGATTTTTCAAAATTTCAATAATAAATCGTATTTCTACGTTTTCACAGAATGATATAATTATTATATGTATGAATTGTCATAATGTCAACTTATTTTCCTGAGACATGACATTGTCTAATTCAGCAATCGAAGAATTATGAGAATAAAGTGTATTCCGAAATGTGAGCGAAGTGAGAAAAATCTCAGTTGTTTGTTCCGAAATTAGTTTTTCTCAGAAAGTCTTACATTTCGGAACGGAACATGAAGTAAGAGATCTGAAAGAAGTGAGACTGCTTTTCATCATACTCAGTTCTCTCACTTAAAGACGGGACTGACGGAAGGGAATATTATAACTTCAAAAATATTATGTTGGTGTTGAAACACTCGTATTTTGGCGATGCAACGGGGACCTCACCCAAAAATGTTTGAAAATATTACGTTAATATTGAAAGCATAATTGTAATAATGTAGTTCGAGAGAGGAGAACATTTGGTGAACGTAGATCAGGAAATTTTTGATCGATTACAAGGTAATTTTTCATTATTACTTCTCTTCTTTCATACATGTTTTATGGAATATTTACTATTTGTAGGTACTTTAAACCTGTTTTGGGCAATTGTCATACGAAACATGTTTTTTTGGCGCTCTAGTTCCTCGGAACAGAGTGCTTATCAATTTGCCCAAATGTCTTTAATTTTCGAATTTTTGTCTGAAAATGGTCTCAAACGAAATTGTAGAATCATGAACTTTATACGCATGTGAAGTTTTGTATTGACCAGGTTACCGCAAAGTTTCAAAAAAAAATTTGAAAATTTAAAAAAAGTTTTTCTACAATAACTCTCGAACGGAATAAGCTAGGTAGTTGAAATTTTCATAGTAGGTTAGGGAGATGAATAGCTCGGTTAAGTTCATTATTGGGCAAAATAGGCCAGATGGTTTCGGAGTAACGAAAAAAAAATTTTTTTTTGAGGATCACATTTCAAATTCAATTTCTATTTAAGATGCAGTTTCGCCATAAAAATCCATTGATATCATTTTTAACTCCAACAAGCTTATACTTTCGGAGATATGATTTTTCGAAAATTCAATAATGAATCGTACTTCTATGTTTTCACAGAATGCTATAATTATTCTATCTAAGCTTTATTATATGCTCTGTGTTCATACTCGTACATGTCATCCTGTTATATAAGAGAGAGTCAGATTCATTTCAGCTATTTTAATTTGATTTCGTCCACGGTGTCGTTCTCATTCTCAGATTGCTCATTTAATCTTGATAAAGAAACTATTATTTGAATTGAATTTCCTTTATGATGCAGTTCTATCATAAGAATACATTGATATAATTCTCAACTCTGAGAAACCAATACTTCCGGAGATATAATTTGTCTGTTTGAACTAGAGCGCCAGAAAGCTCCTGTCCACAGGGTTTGAACCCATTTTTTTTTGTAGATTAGTAGCTAAGCACTTGAATTATAAAGAAAATATTAATTATGGAATTTATTTTGGGGCGCCATCTGTGTGTCAGACCGGTAACTTAGCAGTCGATATAATAGAGGGTACTTTCAAGAACGTTTTTGTTATAATTCAATATAATTTATAATATGAAAATAGGATAACGCGGATAAGTTTATTAAAATGGAAAAGTATAACGGGTTATAACCCGTTATACTTTTCCATTTTAATAATTTATAATATTTTTCCACAGAATTCTTGCCTAGGATTTCATCGACTCGCTATAGTTGATCCAATATGGGGCATGCAACCGATGAGACTGCATCTATATCCCAATGTCATACTTATTTGTAATGGGGAAATATATAATTACAAAACGGTAAAAATATATTTTGTTATTTAAGAGGCAACAAATTATATTCAATTTTTTTTAGACGCAGAAAGAGTTTGGTTTTGAATATGAAACTAAAGTGGACGTTGAGTCGATCGTGCATCTTTATGAAAAATTTGGTATCGAAGGGGTCGTTAAAAATTTAGATGGAGTTTTTGCCTTCTGTATGGTGGATTTGGAGAAGAAGAAGGTGTTTCTGGCAAGGGATCCATATGGAGTTAGACCCATGTTCAAACTGTTCAGCAAATCTGGCGTGCTTGCAATATGTTCTGAAGCAAAAGGTACGGCATTGTATTTGTAATGATATTCGATACGATATACAGGGTGAGTCTTTAAGTTCTACATTTATTTTAACCATAGATTCCTCGCATCAAATGAAACACTATTTTCATTCACCATTTTTCTAGATTCGGCTCAGGTAAAAAGTTATAAGCGTTTAAAGATTTTACAATGTGCTGATACACCCTGGCACTTTCTTTACACGTTGTACGCAAATAACTCTTAATGTAACCCGTATTGTATATTGACCAAATCTGTATTATATGCTAGAAATACATACAATGAATCTCTTCGAGAAAACTTATTGACCCACTCAATTATTATGATTTCGCCCTTGAATGCAGCATTTGCACAATTCTTGGATATTAAAACACTAAACTTTAACTTGATACCTATTCTATTCATTCATTATCGAATTGTTTCCACTATAAAATTATATACAATTTCATCTACGTATATGAAGAAAAATCCTTAAATATCCTAACTATGTTCAAATTTATAAATTAATACAATGATATCGTTCCAACTTTAATATAAAATCTATTATCGAACTCCAGATCAACGTTGCCGGACGTAATCAATTGAAGCATAATTATTGTATTTTGTATTAAAGTTAATCTCAAATTTAATAGAAAAAGATTGGTTCAAGCCCTGTGGACAGGAGCTTTGGCGCTCTTATTCAAACTTTGACAAATCATATCTTCGAAAGTATTGGTAAGAGTTGGGAATTATATCAATGGATTCTTATGATAGAACTTCATAATAGCAGAAATTAAATGCAAACATCATAAAAGAATTCAAATTCAACAAGAGTGCCAAAAATTATTAATCTAAAATCAATTCTACCCAACAACGAACTTATTCGAGATATTCTCAATTCTATGATGAACGATATATTTTTTCCTCAAATCCACTCTGAAAATTATATTATATCAATTGAAACTTCAGCCAATATTTCAGTTTTTTTTTTACTGGAGATATTCTGAACCCAATATTATTAACTTACCATTACCATTCCCATCATCATATGCATTAACCATGGGCATTAAATATCAAAATTTGATATGTCTCAGCAGATTGAATAATTATCGCACTCTGTGAAAACACAGAAGTACGATTTATTATTGAAATTTTGAAAAATCATATCTCCGAAAGTATTAGCTTGTTAGAGTTGAAAATGACATCAACGAATTTCAATGGTAAAACTGCATCTTGAAAAAAACTTATTTTGAAATTGGTAATGTAAAAAAAAAATTTTTTTATGTTACTCCGAAACCATCTGACCGATTTTGCCCAATAAGGAACTCAGCCGAGATATGTATCTCCCAAACCTATTCTGAAAATTTCGACTGTCTAGCTCATTCCGTTCGAGAGTTATCGTGTTAACGGCCGGCCGGACGGCCGGACAGAATCGATTTCGACCACGTACTCTTGATCAGTGAGTCGAACCAAATCGTTTGAGACCATTTTCAGCCTAAAATTCGAAAATTACAGACATTTGGGCAAATTGATAAGCACTCTCTTCCGAGGAACAAGAGCGCCAAAAAGTGGAGAGCCCTGTGGACAGGAGCTTTGGCGAGCTGTCCAAATTCATTGCTGAGCTGTCACCCATCCAGGTACTAAACTTGCCTAAATCTGCTCAGCTCCAGAAGAAAAATATAATATCTTTCCATTATTTCCAGTAATATCTATAGATGCGATCGAATTTAACTTTGACAAAAAAAATGGGTTCAAGCCCTGTGGACAGGAGGTTTCTGGCGCTCTAGTTCAAACAGACAAATTATATCTCCGAAAGTATTTGTTTCTCAGAGTTGGGAATTATATCAATGTATTCATATGATAGAACTGCATCATAAAGGAAATTCAATTCAAATAAAAGATTATTTATCAATATTAAATGAGCAATCATGAAAATGAGAACTGCACCATGGAAGATATCAAATTAAATCTGGCCAATTTTGCCCAATAACGAACTTAACCGAGATATTCATCTCCCCAACTCTCTCCCTATGGATGAAAAGCAATCTCACTACTCTCAGATCTCTTACTTCATGTTCCGTTCCGAAATGTAAGACTTTTCTGAGAAAAACTAATTTCGGAGCAAACAACTTTTTTTTTTTTTTCTCACTTCGCTCACAATTCTTCGATTGATTAGATAATGTCATGTCTCAGGAAAATATGTTGACATTATGACAATTCATACATAGAATAATTATATCATTCTGTGACAACGTTGAAATACGATTTATTATTGAAATTTTGAAAAATCATATCTCCGAAAGTATTAGCTTGTTAGAGTTAAAAATGATATCATTGGATTCTTATGGTAAAACTGCTTATTGAAAAAAATTTAATTTGGAATTTGCTATGTAAAAAAAAATTTTTTTTTGTTACTCCGAAACCATCCGTCCGATTTTTCCCAATAACGAACTTTGCCGAAATATTTATCTCCCAAACATACTCTGAAAATTTCAACTGTCTAGCTCATTCCGTTCGAGAGTTATCGTGCCTACGGCTGGCCGGATCGGCCGGACCGGCCGGACAGAATGAATTTCGACCACGGATTCTTGATCAGTGAGTCGAACCAAATCGTTTAAGACCATTTTCATCGAAAAATTCGAAAATTACAGACATTTGGGCAAATTGATAATCACTCAGTTCCGAGGAACTAGAGCGCCAAAAAGACAGATTGTCGGACACATGTCATATGTTTATGTAAAGATCATAGAAGTACATGAAATTCATGAAAGACAGATATACGATCTATGGAGAGCACAAAATATAATATGAAATAATTTAGAGCCACGTCAAAAATCAATAACTGTTGACAACTTGTCTGGTCGAATGTAATTATAGTGGACCAGTACACACCCATCGTTGTATAATTTGATATTTCGGTAATATCTTCACCAATATAGATCCGATCGAGTTTAAATCTAGAACATTACTGTTGAATAAGGTTTTGAAGGCTCTCGTAGAATTTCAACGATATCAGATGGATAGTTTCTGAGATACAGAATTTTGCATATGTTCGTATTTTTCAACTAATAACCGTGCTTTGATTCGATCAGATTGGTATTTTTCGAGTTATTGGTAAAAATAAATTTCGAATTACTATAACTCTGTAACCACTCCAGATTTTGCCCATAAACGAACATAGTTGGCGCATTGGGACTCCAAACCTACCCTGAAAATTTCAACTTCCTAACTCATTGCTTTCGAATCTAATCGTGCTGACGGCCGGCCGGCTGAATCAATTCTGACCTTGAATTCTTGATCAGTGCGTCGAAACTAATCGTTGAAGACCATTATCGGCCAAATATTCTAAAATTACAGATATTTGGACAAATTTATAGGCACTCTGGTTCAAAAATAAAAATTCGGAAAATCATGGTATCATTGGGGACTAATAGAGGACAAAATAATGAAATCTTCATCGGCAGTCTGTTTTGTGGGATGAATTATCTAAGAACGATGGCAACGTATCGTGGCTTTTATTTTGAATAGAGGGTTTCTAACGCAGGTTCGGATTCATAAAAGCAGTTAAATTTCTGGATCTTTCATCAGACTTTACATCATTCAAAGGAGAATATCTCGAAAACTGTACGTTTCAGGAGAAATGACGAGGAATAATTCAATTTTTTTAAATAATTGTAGATTCTTATAATAACTTGATCTACATTTTATCAGCTTTCTTTATGCTAATTCCTCATAGTTTTTTGAACTTGCGAATCTATAACTAAGAAACCATTGGAAGTAGGAAAAACTGTTAATTGGAGAATATGTATCATAGGTAGTTATAGAATATTTCACCCCAAATTAATTTTATTCAGAATAACCATATCAAAACTACAAAGGAAAAACTATTTTTTTTTAAATTTCAACAGCCTGTATATTTTCACCTGAGCCGAATTTTGAAGAATGTTTAATGAAAAAAGTGTTTTATTTGATGAGAGGAATCTAGGGTTATAATTAATGTATAACTTAAAGACTCACACTGTATACAGGCATATTCAAATTTTAATCCTTAAAAAAACAACCAGTAATCTGAGATACACGACGATTGCTCCATTATCGACTCTCGATTGGCATGAGATTCGGAGCAGAAGCTTCCCATCCATAGATGGCGCTACCAATATCGAAACTCTGTATGCTCTGAAAAAATGAGACTGCGACAAACATAACCAATTTCTTCTATAGAGAATCCCTGTTTTAGATCTTAGATTATAATATTTTTCCTCCTATGCTGAAAAAGCCTAGCCGGGCCTGCTGCTACGTCACTCCTTAATCCTGAAGGGCACCAGGATAATTGAGGGGTAGCTATTTATATTCGTATCCTACAATATTTCATCATAATATAATGATTAATTGGTTGGGACGAAAATCAGTTTTGCGAGAGACATCCAGTAGGATTCTTTATTCCATTGAACAAATATAGAGAATATTTGAGGTCATAAATCATTCCTATTCTTGTCTTTAGGTTTGGTGGACGTGGACCATAATCTCAATGGCGAAGAAAAAACACTGGCCCCATTCAAACCTGGTACCTTTGAAGAATACGACATTTTGGATAATGGAAAAGTGAAACTGATTCGCCAGTTTCCCTTTCATAAGCCAGGGGATAGACCCACCTTCAAAACTCACATAGCATATGAAAACTTGATACCGAATGATCATCTCAGCAACATACGAATGTTGCTAACAGCAGCTGTGAAGAAGAGATTGATGGCTGACAGGAGAATTGGTTGTTTGTTATCTGGAGGTCTAGATTCTTCTCTTATTGCATCTCTTCTGGTGAGAGAAGCGAGAAAAGCAAATATTCCTTACAAAGTGCAGGTATGTATTTCTGAAATAAATCACTCAAGTGTCTCAAACCCTTACAAGCTGAGAAAAGAATTGCTGATAACACATTTATATGATTATTAGAATTCGAATATTTAAGGAATGTTCTAAATAGCGAATAGCGATGGTGAAATTGTGTATAATCTTATACATATGGATCTCAAGTGGAATTTCAGTGTACTCAAGAAATGTGGAACAATTTTTCCACAAATACTGCATTAAGATTATCAAAAACCAATTCATAAAACTTGAGTGAGTAAAGTTTTCTCAAACAATTCCATTACATTGCAAGCATCAGATGATGATGATTTTCGTTAATTAAATAAAATATTGTCACCTACAATCAACAAGTAGAGGAAATGTAGGAGTGTATTAGCACATTGTGAAATCAGAAACGCGTACCTATAACGTTTGACCTGAGCCGAATTTGGAAAATGGTAAATGAAAAGATTATTTCATTTCTATAGTTGAAATTAATGTACAACTTGAAGACTTACCAAGTATAGCGCAACGTTTTTGATGAGCTCAATCATAACTGTGTCATTAGGAATCTCAGTGCTGAGATAAAATGTTTCGAAACATTCATAGTATATGAATACTACTCCGACCGGTATAGAAATATGTTGTCATTAATTAAACATTTGGATTATTATTATTATTATCATCATTGGATGAGGAGTAAGAGTGCTATGCGACCTGCGATCTATTATGCCCGCCTTTCTGAGAACGACCAGGTGTGTCCCAGATTACAGCTTCCCGCCCACTTTCAGAATTCTGATGAACTACAGCATATGATACGCCTTCCAGGAGGATATATCATCATCCTTTGATTTCATGGTCCAGGTATACTATTCGCATTGGCTCCTAATTTAGGAGTCTTTTCCTCCTCCCCACAGAATCTGCATCCGCCATGGTCTGTTAATCCTTATCTCTTAAAGTTCTTTCTGATGTATTAGTGTCCGGCAATGAAGTCCGTGAGAAGATGTGGCATATTCTTGCCCAGATCAATAAAAGTTTATGATTTCTCAGTGCTGAAGTTCTGGAGGAACCTTTTGGGGTGTCCCAAATCTTGAAGATACCGCCAGAGTGCTTCTTTGTTGGTTTCTTCTGAACGTTCCTTCGTGAGATGTTTTTCCATAAGCCACAGGCCCTTTTCTGGACAAGAGGAGGCCAACATGCGTTGGCCTCCTCTTGACCTCTGATTCCTGAGTGTCCAGAAATATAAACTTGTTCTTACCTAGTTTGTTAAGCATTCCCATAATATCTTTGAACTGATGTCGTTATAGTTGAGCGTTTTAATTTCTACTTGACCTTCAGAGTAGATCGCTATGATTCTTTGAGTAACTTTACCCATTAACTATTTTCTAATTGCCTGAATCCAAAGCGTTGATATCCAATTTTCCACAGTCTTTTGCCATTGGCATGGGAGATAGTCCTGATTTGAAAGCAGCCAGAATAGTAGCCGACTTCATAGGAACAGAACATCATGAAATTATCTTCACAGAAGAAGATGTAGAAAGAGTTTTGGACGAAGTCATCTACACATTGGAAACTCCAGACATAACAACCATTAGAGCCTCAATTCCAATGTATCTAATCTCGAAATATATCCAGGATAATACGGATACGACAGTGTTGTTCAGCGGTGAAGGAGCTGATGAACTTGCCCAAGGGTATATTTACTTCAGAGATGCTCCTGATGCACCCAGTGCCCACGCGGAAAGTATAAGGCTATTGAGCGAGATTTACATGTTTGATGGGTTGAGAGCAGATAGAACAACATCGTCACAAAGGTAGTATAATTTTCTATTGTGTGTATTTAGCTAGAATCTGATTCATGCCAGTTTACTTAACACGTAACATGTAAGTATAGGTTTAGATAATATTCGTGAACAGTTGTTTCACTTTAGAGTAGGTACATCCTATCTACCTACAATGCTTGAGGTCATACTTAATCTGCCTCTCTTGCATTCAATAAGGAAAGTTTGTCTGCTGGATACAAAAAAAAATTCTCGTAGTGGGAAAATCCTACCCGCTAACAGGGTAGGACATAATATGAGGTAACTGGACCAACTGGACTTAAACCTCTTGGCAAAGGCCTCAGATGTATTCGATTTCGAAACACCTTTTGCAACGGTTATAAGAGACCTTCTGAGTGTGGTGGATCTCGTTAATCGATTGGAAAAAAGTCATCCATTTTGTATACGAAAGGATCAATATAATATAAGGGTGCACTGCAGGTATTGGGGTATATGGTACGAAACGGAGGATCTCTGTAGCCCTGGGACATGAGCCCTCTATCTTACAGACAGAGACACTAGCTGCCTACATTTGCGCTCAAGAGTGTCTGAAAAGGAAACCTTGAGGGGGTGAACATCTATATTATAACGGACGGTCAGGTAACTCTGAGAGACCTGTAATCACCCATCCAAGGTTCCCTATAGTCCTGGGAATGCCGGAATACCATGAAGCAACTGGCTGGAGTGCCAGGGGAACTGTGATAATGAAGGAACTCAGAAGCCCCTGAAGGGGCCTCCCGGATAGCGCCTGCTGGACCAGAAACCTTCTGTGGGCTTGAAAAATACCACTACATGGCGGTGGTCCCACAATGGGACCTAAATAACAGAATAGCTCTTTGTAGATACACTACAGGACTAGCACAGTCAAAAAGATTCGTGGATTTCTCATCATCCTATACTAGAAAGCTCCTGAAGCCGGCAGGAGCTGAACTTCTTGTAATGGTGAGACAGGGCACTGTCGGCACAAATACTAATTGTACGGTATGGGCAAGTCTGCAGATGCAACATGCAGGCTGTGTGGATAGGAAAAGAAAACACATAGTCTGTCCAGGGTTTCCTACTGTCCTGGGAAAGCCGGAATACCATAAAGCAACTGGCTAGAGGCAATAATTCTCACTATTGTTAATGAATGAGTGCACGTTATGACAGTACGCTTTCTTTACAGTTTGGAACTTCGAGTACCTTTTTTGGATTTACAATTCACAAACTACTTCTTGAGCATAGCTGAAGAATTGAGACAACCTAAAGACAAATCTATTGAGAAGTATCTACTGAGATCAGCTTTTGATAAGGATTTATTGTTACCTCATGACATATTATGGAGGCCCAAAGAAGCATTTAGGTTAGTATATATGGCATTACATATCTGGAACAAAATTAGCAATATTCATATTTTCGTGGTGACTCCTGATATATCATATCCCCACTTCATGGCATGATAATTGAAGAAAAAATAGTTTCCATGAAGAATTGATTAAATTAATCAAAATTAATAGTTTCTTTCAGACCGTAACAATACTATGAATGCCCAAGAATTTACAGGTCCATAATATGGACCTAAAGCTTTTCTTCTTTTCATTCCCAGGCTACACAGGACATTGTGACGCTTTTTGTGATATCACTGGGAGGTCGCCAAGAGCTCTATATCACCTCGAAATGTCCGACACAGCGAATGAGCCCATTACCATGTCAGTGATATCACATGGGGAAATATTTTGAGCAATACGATTTTCTTATTCTCGATGTACTTGAGGAGCTCGCAATAGGAATGTCTTATTCTGATTACATGTGTGATATCCTGAGGAACTCCGCAATAGGAATTTCCTATTCTCGATATACATATATCTTGAGGTTTTCACAATAGGAGCTCGCATTACATCCTCATTGTAACCTCTCGAAGATCTCTCTTCGAGGTTTTTGTTTCCTGGGTTTGTCTGTCATATATATTACATTATTGTAAAATGTGTTACGCTAGAGTATCATTGTCTATCAGGAAAGAGATATAGCCGCTGTGTGTACGATCAGAAAAAATGGTGGATGGGAGGCGATTCAATTTTTCAACTGTTTCATTGTTGTTATTGCAGTTAAATTGTCAGCCATCACTTGTCTTGCCGATGAAGAATTATTTTTTCTGATCTACATACGTGGGTGACGACAAAAAAATATGTCTCATCATTATCTCCATCAAGACAAATATATTTTCCATAATGGTGCTCTAATGCAGTTCTAACGTTCACAAATCTTCTAGCTTTTGGCCATTTTTTGAGGTGCGGAAAAAATTGATAGTCGCTAGGATCTAAATCTGGTTGACAAATTCGACACACACCTATCCTAATGAGCAAATGTATAATGATATAAAATACACATAGAGTTGACATTCTTGTAGTCTCAGCTATATCACTTACTTTCAATTTGTGGTTTTTCACCATAATTTTCTTGATCATTTCGACAGCTGTGGTCGAGTGACCTCTACCAATATGAAAAATCAATTGAATTCATAAAGAGTTTTACATTGTTGACTCTCTTTCTTCTGCGATTTGAAGTGACTTAAAGCCATTCAAATAGAGGTATCTGCTCACCAGTCACCATATGCTTCTAAGGACTTAAAATTATAATATGGTCTGAAACCGTTGTATGAAGATTACATAATCTTCATACAGTAGATTAAAACCGAGCGTAACAGTTCCTATCCAAGCTAGACACGATTGGATAACGTGAGTGATAAATTAGTCCTGCTGGCGACCTCTCTGGGTCGGTCCGGAGACTTCTTAACCCACTAGATTAGAGATCAATAAGTTTACTTATTGATCTGAGGTATGAGTAATGTACAGAGAGATAACCGCATAATTGATAATCGTAATGACATGAATATCTGAGAAAAAAAATCAATTCATTATTAGGTAATGGAACCCATGGTGGTTAGGCCATACCATTTATTGCATGTATACATATTCAAGCAAGATAACCTTGATTGATAAATCATTCGACCCAAAAGTAGGGTCACAGTGCAATCTAGGGAAGTTTGTAAGGTCGATAATAGTAGCTCTGGAATCAGCTGTCTGGCACAGGACCGGCATTGGGAATTTGAAGACAGGTGGATTTGGGTTCATATATGACAATATTCGTGCTGGCCATTGTGGTTTGTGTTGTTTGGAGCAATAAGGGCTAGTTGGTGGTCATCGTCCACGTGTTTAGATGATCTTAAGGTTCATACTTCTTGTTTTCTTATTAATTGAATGACTGTGGGCGGGTAAAGAATCTCCGGGAGGAGGGGGAGGGCTGAAAATAGAGTATTTATGTTTTGGATGGCGTATCATGGTGTATGGGACTTTTTGAAATTTTGTTTGTGGTCATATTTTTAATATTTTCAATATAGTTTCAAAATAAAGGACTGTCCTCTGAAGTAAAGGACGTTGGCAACCCTATTTGTTTTGTACACATATGTGGACATCACCAACATTATTATGGATATAGAAAAGTATAACGGGTGATTCCGCAAAAGAAGCAGAGAAAATAATTCTGCTGGTACCTGCGGAATCACCCGTTATACTTTTCTATATAAATATACTCATCCGCATTATCCTTTTTTCATTATTATGGATATTAGTGATTTCGACATCACTGAAAAATAATGGCTAAGGCAAAGTATATGTCCATCCCAGTAGCGGTTTGGAACTTGACGTTCCGAGTTCAATCCCGAGGCTAGGAAATAAATTTTCTAGTTAGACGGTAACGACTACCATTGCCTGTTGGGTCAAAAATCAACCGTGATCTGCCTTAGGGGGCTTGAGGATATAGTACCAAAGTCTACTCAGAACAAAACTGATTCTCCTAAGGCAGGGTCACACAGCAAATACCGCTAAAAAAACAGCATTGGTCCTACAGCAACCTCCACTATTCATTACCAGAACTCTATAGATTCGCGTTACAATGTATAGAACAATGTTGTCTAACAAGCAATACAAAACAAACAACATCAACGATGAAAACGACTAAATTTCGTCGGACACCCAGCGAAAATCTTCAGAATTATTTTTCGTTGATAGTTGTTTGAAATTCGAAAATTGACAGTCTTTGAAGATCATAGTAACATAGTTTAACTCCAACTTCAACAAATTCAACCAAATATGGTCAATTCCAATATTGCAAAATTGCATTCTCTGTTCAACAAAATGCAAGTCGACTATTCTTCTTCTATTTTATGTTCAATGTCATCATGTGATCTCTATGGATTGTACATAAATGTTCTTGATTAGTTGCTATTTGATTAGAAGCTCTTCTATCTAAATTCATGATAGATGTATTCATGAATTGCTTCGGATATCCATTATCTTCAATAAATATTTTGGCGAAACAATTTCATTATTTCGAATTTCAAGAGTAGAACAAATTAGATTAGCTCTATCGTAAAGTGTTTTAATTTTTCTGAGTTTCGGAGAGAAAACCCAGAATTGTACCATTTAGTAATAAATATACCGCCCAGAGTATCCTTTAATGATTATTTTTTTTATCTACACAATTCTATTTTCAATATTATTCGCAAACTCTTTCAAATCTCAGGACTTCCACACAAACCAAAACCTCATCCATGATCAAAACCTGCAACCTCCGGCAACGCAGCAGAGGTATCACTGCCACTGCACGACCGTTGCCGGCATTCCTTTATTTACTTATTCTGAACACAGAGCAGACAATCTTAATCTTAAGTAGCATTTGTCTGTGTCAAATTTTTGCTTCGTATCTGTACTCTACTCTACTGACACTACTCTTCTATTACAGCGATGGTGTAGCATCACAGAAAAAATCCTTGTTCGTCATCCTCCAAGAGATTATCGACAAAAGGTTTAGCGAGAATTATGATAAAACATCTGCGGCTGAAAAATATCCACATTGTACTCCAACTTCCAAGGAATCCCTGTATTATAGGGAAATATTTGAGAAAAGCTTCGAGAAATTGGCCGATAACTTCTTGCCCCATTACTGGATGCCCAGATGGGTCAAAGGTGTTACAGATCCTTCTGCTAGATTTATACAACATTATGATGCTAAGGAATAAATTATTATAAACATTTTTAACAAGTACCTACTCCTTTATAACACCTGCGTACCTACTAGATAATACAAGACGAAAAAGGAATATATTATCTTCTTCAATATTGTTAATCTAGCGCAGCCATGATAAACTTGAAGTCACTGGTAGACCAAATACATAAAGACGGTAGACTAGATGGGCCGCAAACCCTAATCATAAAGGAGACGAACTACTGAAAATCTTAAAGAAAATAATTAGTAGGTATTTTAGGTCAAGAATATTTATTAAATTTTCAATAGAAAGGATATTACATTCACATTTATAAAGTCTCCCGGTTGGCCATGAAAATTTGACACATTTCACCATGTATATTTTGAAAATGTTAGGTTATAGTCATTTTCCTGTCAGATAACTACGCAACGTTGTCCTCTATACATAGAAGTCGTAGTAATTACGTATTTTCACAATGTGAATTTACTTCGAAAAAATAATGAATTTTTTGAAGCTATTATGTGAATTCAATAATTAAATTCCACAGTCCTGGCGACTGTAGAAGAACATTTTTTACTCTGTTGTTACTGGAAATATTTCACGTATATAAACTGGTTGGAAGATTCCATTATGCTATTTTCTTATATGGAAAACAAGTGTTGGAATTTTATTGAAAAATAATGGATAGAGTACTCCGTTACTTTGTTATAGTTCATTTGAAAAAAGAATAAAAGTACCTGAATAACCAGGCAGGAAGACTTCTAAACGAACAGACCTACCTATGGAATTCCCCACTTTTCGAAATTCTCAAGAAATAAGCCTACAGAAGACATTTAAATACCTTGTTGCACAACTTGAAATACACCAGTTTCAAAATGTAGTAGGTAGTACTACGAAACCCGAGTCATTCTTATACCTTAATAAAATATAGTGATAAGAAACTAACTCATTTCATTCGAGAGTTCAACATGTCAGAATGAAGTTTTCCTATTGCAGATTTCGGTTCTGTTCTTTATTATATTCGAAGATAATGGTCTGTGATAATATCTTGTCGAAGATTAAGTTATGATTATGTTGATAGTAGAATTGGCAGCGTCTCGCCGGATTGTTTTGACCTTGACGATATTTCAGCAGTGCCAACCTGCCTTTGTTTCAGTTAGAAAAACGTGATAGACATAAATCATGGCCAACCGGGAGACTTTATAAAAGTGAATGGAGTATATACACATACGGATAAATACGTAAACACATACGAATAATACTCCACTGTAGTAAAGGACGATATTAGTGATTTCGACATCACTGAAAAATAATGGCTAAGGCAAAGTATATGTCCATCCCAGTAGCGGTTTGGAACTTGACGTTCCGAGTTCAATCCCGAGGCTAGGAAATAAATTTTCTAGTTAGACGGTAACGACTACCATTGCCTGTTGGGTCAAAAATCAACCGTGATCTGCCTTAGGGGGCTTGAGGATATAGTACCAAAGTCTACTCAGAACAAAACTGATTCTCCTAAGGCAGGGTCACACAGCAAATACCGCTAAAAAAACAGCATTGGTCCTACAGCAACCTCCACTATTCATTACCAGAACTCTATAGATTCGCGTTACAATGTATAGAACAATGTTGTCTAACAAGCAATACAAAACAAACAACATCAACGATGAAAACGACTAAATTTCGTCGGACACCCAGCGAAAATCTTCAGAATTATTTTTCGTTGATAGTTGTTTGAAATTCGAAAATTGACAGTCTTTGAAGATCATAGTAACATAGTTTAACTCCAACTTCAACAAATTCAACCAAATATGGTCAATTCCAATATTGCAAAATTGCATTCTCTGTTCAACAAAATGCAAGTCGACTATTCTTCTTCTATTTTATGTTCAATGTCATCATGTGATCTCCATGGATTGTACATAAATGTTCTTGATTAGTTGCTATTTGATTAGAAGCTCTTCTATCTAAATTCATGATAGATGTATTCATGAATTGCTTCGGATATCCATTATCTTCAATAAATATTTTGGCGAAACAATTTCATTATTTCGAATTTCAAGAGTAGAACAAATTAGATTAGCTCTATCGTAAAGTGTTTTAATTTTTCTGAGTTTCGGAGAGAAAACCCAGAATTGTACCATTTAGTAATAAATATACCGCCCAGAGTATCCTTTAATGATTATTTTTTTTATCTACACAATTCTATTTTCAATATTATTCACAAACTCTTTCAAATCTCAGGACTTCCACACAAACCAAAACCTCATCCATGATCAAAACCTGCAACCTCCGGCAACGCAGCAGAGGTATCACTGCCACTGCACGACCGTTGCCGGCATTCCTTTATTTACTTATTCTGAACACAGAGCAGACAATCTTAATCTTAAGTAGCATTTGTCTGTGTCAAATTTTTGCTTCGTATCTGTACTCTACTCTACTGACACTACTCTTCTATTACAGCGATGGTGTAGCATCACAGAAAAAATCCTTGTTCGTCATCCTCCAAGAGATTATCGACAAAAGGTTTAGCGAGAATTATGATAAAACATCTGCGGCTGAAAAATATCCACATTGTACTCCAACTTCCAAGGAATCCCTGTATTATAGGGAAATATTTGAGAAAAGCTTCGAGAAATTGGCCGATAACTTCTTGCCCCATTACTGGATGCCCAGATGGGTCAAAGGTGTTACAGATCCTTCTGCTAGATTTATACAACATTATGATGCTAAGGAATAAATTATTATAAACATTTTTAACAAGTACCTACTCCTTTATAACACCTGCGTACCTACTAGATAATACAAGACGAAAAAGGAATATATTATCTTCTTCAATATTGTTAATCTAGCGCAGCCATGATAAACTTGAAGTCACTGGTAGACCAAATACATAAAGACGGTAGACTAGATGGGCCGCAAACCCTAATCATAAAGGAGACGAACTACTGAAAATCTTAAAGAAAATAATTAGTAGGTATTTTAGGACAAGAATATTTATTAAATTTTCAATAGAAAGGATATTACATTCACATTTATAAAGTCTCCCGGTTGGCCATGAAAATTTGACACATTTCACCATGTATATTTTGAAAATGTTAGGTTATAGACATTTTCCTGTCAGATAACTACGCAACGTTGTCCTCTATACATAGAAGTCGTAGTAATTACGTATTTTCACAATGTGAATTTACTTCGAAAAAATAATGAATTTTTTGAAGCTATTATGTGAATTCAATAATTAAATTCCACAGTCCTGGCGACTGTAGAAGAACATTTTTTACTCTGTTGTTACTGGAAATATTTCACGTATATAAACTGGTTGGAAGATTCCATTATGCTATTTTCTTATATGGAAAACAAGTGTTGGAATTTTATTGAAAAATAATGGATAGAGTACTCCGTTACTTTGTTATAGTTCATTTGAAAAAAGAATAAAAGTACCTGAATAACCAGGCAGGAAGACTTCTAAACGAACAGACCTACCTATGGAATTCCCCACTTTTCGAAATTCTCAAGAAATAAGCCTACAGAAGACATTTAAATACCTTGTTGCACAACTTGAAATACACCAGTTTCAAAATGTAGTAGGTAGTACTACGAAACCCGAGTCATTCTTATACCTTAATAAAATATAGTGATAAGAAACTAACTCATTTCATTCGAGAGTTCAACATGTCAGAATGAAGTTTTCCTATTGCAGATTTCGGTTCTGTTCTTTATTATATTCGAAGATAATGGTCTGTGATAATATCTTGTCGAAGATTAAGTTATGATTATGTTGATAGTAGAATTGGCAGCGTCTCGCCGGATTGTTTTGACCTTGACGATATTTCAGCAGTGCCAACCTGCCTTTGTTTCAGTTAGAAAAACGTGATAGACATAAATCATGGACAACCGGGAGACTTTATAAAAGTGAATGGAGTATATACACATACGGATAAATACGTAAACACATACGAATAATACTCCACTGAGTGAAAATTTTGAAGATTAAAATTATTGAGGAGAGAACAATCTTTGCATTTGAGAGTTGGAATCATCATCAGTTTCATTAATTTGAATCTAACAATTATTCATGCCGAAATATGAAATATTCTGTGAGAATTGGCATGCAGAGATTTTTCTTGAATGTTGTGGGGATGTAATAGAAAAACGTTGAGTTTCTTCAGGTACCTTCAAAACCTAATTTTATAGCAAAGTTCTAGATTAAAACTTGAACGGATCTACAGTGCGCGTCAAAATTATGGAACAAATTCATTTTCTCAGAAGAAAAATATTTAGCAACAAAATCCTGAAGCAGGTCAATTTTGTTTCACTTTTACCAAATTTTTATGCATTTTTGAAGGATTTTTGTTGCACCCTGTGCCATCCCCATCAACCCTCTAAAAGTCGGTCATGTGGTACTTTTTTGGCAAGGTCTTTGTATCTTCTTTACAGGCGTGCAGAAATTTTGAAGAAAAAATTTTCTCTTTGGAAAATAGTTAGTTAAAAGAGGTTTTCAGTATGTGCACTTTGACATGGCTCATTTACTTTGAGACGATGGTACCTGATGAATTTTTTCACCGAATGAAAGTCGACCATTACAGTTTTGTTCATGCACAACTTTCAACTCCTACGAACCCTCTAATGGGGAAAAAAAATGTGAGGCGGTTGAAAGGGGTTGAAAGTTGTGCATCAACATTCAATAAAACTGTAATGGTCGACTTTCATTCGGTGACAAATTTCATCAGGTACCATCGTCTCAAAGTAAATGAGCCATGACAAAGTGCACATACCAACTGAAAACCCCCTTGAACTAACTATTTTTCAAAAAAGAAAATTTTTTTCTTGAATATTTCTGCACGCCTGTAAAGAAGATACAAAGACCTTGCCAAAAAAGTACCACATGACCCACTTTCCCTGTTCAAAAAATTTAGAGGGTTGATAGGGATGGCACAGGGTGCAACAAAAATCCTTCAAAAATGCATAAAATTTGGTAAAAGTGAAACAAAAATTGACCTGTTTCAGAATTTTGTTGCCAAATATTTTTCTTCTAAGAAATTGAATTAGTTCCATAATTTTGACGTGCACTGTATATTGTTGGAGATATTGGCAAGATATCGAAACATTACAACGATTACAGTGTACTGTTCCACTCGAACAACGAATTTGTAGACGGTTTATAATTTTTGACGCAACCCCCCCCCCGAAATGTGATTTTTTTCTTAAAAACACAAAAATACACTCTACAGAAAGCGCCTGCCCTGATAAAGTCAATTTTAAAAATTTCAAAACCCCCCCCAAAATTAATTCCTATTTCAAAAACCCCCCCGAAATTAATTCCTATTTCAAAACCCCCCCGAAATTAATTCCTATTTCGAACCCCCCCCCACCCCCCCCCCCCGAAATTAATTCCTGGCTACGCCCTCGATTCACGATATTAATGATTTCATAGAATTTCTTGATATTTTGGCTTACATCAGAGTTCCGATTCCGCTGAAATTTTGCAAGAGCCTCCAAAACCTCAATTTAAGCCAACCTCAAGACTGGATCGTATCTATAATGTTGGTAGTACATATTGTGAAAATATTAAATTTTTCCTGAAAGCCAAGCTACCTTGGGCAGGTTCAGTACCTGAATGGGTGACCACTCTGGCTATACATTTACCGCGCCAAAGCTTCTGACATCAATGCTTTCTATAGATCATTTTATTTTAGTTGGTGTTGAATTTTGATTTGTTTTCAAGTTTGATAATAGGTGTATGAATTATTATGTTCGATGATATCCAATATGTACATCCAATTTATATTACCTAATCCTTCATTGTTTTTGGGTGTATTGTGTTTACAGACAAAGGGGGGCGGGTTATAATTTTAATTGTCTTAAAAATTCCAATTGCCTCTAATCCAGCAGTCATAGATATTTGAACATACATATTTCCTCATTCCTTATATATATATTCCTTATATTCTTAATGACATACGTTACTAAATTCCAAACTTATGTAAAAAAATATGATATCGAGTAGGTATCTGAAAAAAATGGTTCAAGCGCTGACGTGAAGTCAGGAACTTTTGTGCGTATGTTCTATTGTCTACTCATCTCTATAGGACACTCTACTACGAATTTAGCATCCATATATACCGTTTTCTCAGCTTTTAACACATGTATATGAATACATTTCATACCATCTTAAGGACAGACTTCACGAGAGAATCGTCTATTGTATTCTATTGGAATTGAAATACGAAAAAACTTGCGCCTAAAGTAACTCCAGGATACGATATTCACGAAATTCGGCGAAAATTAGTGGGTCGGCTTCTACAAGTAATCACCGAGTTTCAATTGGATCAGATTTTTATATTTTGAGTTATAGAGGAAATAACAACAAAAATTCAGATGACTCCAAAACAATTTATAGCCGATTATGCTAATTGATGAACTTGAATGACGCATTTGGATGTGCACCCTGAATTGCAATTTGCTATATTTTTTCGATCGAAAGTTATCGCGGCAACGGTCACCCATCCAGCTACTGAACTCATCCAAGGCTGCTCGGGTCTCCAACAATATAGATCCGATCGTGGTCAAACTTGGAACTTAAGAGTTAGGTTTTCAAGGCTCTCGCAAAATTTCAGCGGTGTCGAACGAATAATTTCTGATATATAGAATTTTTTTCAATGATTTTTTAAAATTTTCTTGTAATACGATCCTGAAGAAATTTTGCAAGAATTTTTGCGTCGGTATTGTACAACTACTAACCATGTTTGAATTGGATCGATTTCGTATTTTTCGAGATATTGAGTAAATAACCACAAACTTTCAGATGGGTAAATCCAAAACCATTTGGACGATTAAGCCTATATTAACGAACTGAATTGTCGCATTCAGATGCACAACCTACCCTAAAATTTGCAAGTCGCTATCTGTTTACGTTCACCGGTTATCGGTAATATCGTAATATTTTTTAATAATTTTTTTAAAATTTTTTGTGACACGATTCTCACAAAATTTCACAAACATCTCTGTATCAGTATTCTACAACTAGCTACCAAGTTTCAATGCGATCGGATCTGTATTGGTTGATGACAAAATTATTACTCGGGAACCGTTGGACCGATTGTGCCCATTATCGAACTCGCCCGTCGTATTTGGATTCGCCACCTACCCTGAAAATTTCAAGTCGCTATATTTTTCCGTTGTCAAGTTATCGTGACAACGGCCGGCCGGACAGAATTAAATTTGAACCTCTTATTTAGGATACTCATAAGATTGGCTTTATTTACTAACAATAAATAAATTCATCTACCTTATTAGATTATAAATTCAACTAAATGTTAAAATCTGTAATCCTTTAACCTATGCTCATGCAACTACATATGGATCTTTGCCTGGGGAACCACAACACTGCTGAAGCCGGGCCTGCTTCCGTTCCACAGTTTTGACACATATTTTTATCTATTTAGTGGGTTCTAAGGGAAGTAACCTTTACTCTAGAATATATGATATCAATACCATTATTTTATCAGAGAAATCAATTTTAGTGTAGATACTTCAGATTGATGTGCGTTCAAAATGACGACTAGGTACCTGATATATAAATTAAATAATGATTAATTGACATTCGTATGATCACATTGTGCCAGTTAACTTGGATTATCTAACCCACAGAGATATAGACAGAGTATGCTACTTATGCTAGGTATCTTGTCATGCGCTTGCTCTACTAGAAAGTATAGGGGAATCCCCTTCATTTTAGATTCGTTATTAATGCCCAGCATTCGAACCGACTGTACCGAGATATTCTTCTGAAAATGAGTCTAAACAGGTTCGAAGACTACGTGAGTGAAAGGAAGAGTGTATTAAATAAAGAAGAAAATCTTTTCGTGGGTTCAGATCTGATACTCAATGAAAGAGAAAGTAAGTTGAATTCTCACATTGTAAATCTTAAGTGCGAGGAACTGAAATCATCATACGTAAACAGTGAGAGTTTCCTACCAAGAAAACATTTTTTTAATTGCAAGAAGGATATTGAAAAGTCGAAGATTTTCAGAATTTTGAGGAGCATTCCTAAGGGTCATTCACTTCATACCCATTTACTAGCAGGAGCATCCATAGACTTCATCATAGCCAATATATCATACTGGAAGAACGCTTACGGTAAAAATATAAATGATCAGTTCAAAATTAAATTCTTAAAGCCAGAAGATGCTGAAAAAGATGGCTGGATTTCACTGGAACAAATGAGAAGAAGTAAAGTGCATTTCGATGATTGGCTGAAAGAACAATTGAGTTTAGTTGTTGAAAGTCCTCAAGATTCCTATCCTTCACTTGAAACCGTTTGGAATAAGTTTAAACGGACGTTTTCTGTTGTGTACGACATGTTTTCTTACAAACCAGCTTTCGAAGAGTACTTTTACCAGTGCCTCAAGGAACTTCACGAAGATAATATCATGTATGGAGAATTTAGAGCAACCCCTATGCCTCTCTATGACCTCGAAGGAACCCATTACGAAACTGAGGACTTTTTCAGAACGATGCTAGAAGTCGAAGAGAAGTTCAAAAAGCACCATACAGATTTCCTAGGTGCTCGTTATATACACTCAGTTTACAGGGGTATATCTTCCGAAGATTTGAAGAAAGATTTGAAAGAAATTACTGAGATGAAAGCTAAATTTCCGAAGCTTATAGCTGGATTGGACTTTGTTGGTTTCGAAGAAGAAGGACATAGTTTGGTGGATTTCTACGACGAATTGGTTTCTGTTCGAGACAAGATGGACTTTTTTTTTCACGCTGGTGAGAGTAATTGGTTTGGTCACACTGACGATAATATGGTTGATGCCATCCTGATGAAATCGAAGAGAATCGGACATGCTTTTGCTCTTTCTAAACATCCTCACCTCATGAACCTAGTGCGCGAACAGAACATTGCTATCGAGCTCTGTCCAATATCTAATCAGGTTCTTCTTCTCAACAATGACCCAAGGAATCATCCTGTTGGTTGCCTGCTATCGAGGGGATTTCCAGTAGTTGTTTGTAGCGATGATCCTGCAGTTTGGGGTGCAACCGGACTGAGCTACGACTGGTACGTTACCTTTTTAGCCATGACTCCCAAGAATAGCGGATTGAAAGTGTTGAAACAATTCGCTTTGAACTCTATTCAGTTCAGTGCGATGGACGAAAATGAAAAGAACAAGGCTATGGAAGTGTGGTCAAGGCGTTGGGATGCATTTGTCTCCCAGATGTTGAAAGATATTTAATTTGTGAGTGTCTACGAAGTTTCAGTTCATTAAATCGGTAACAAAAATACTGAATGTATTCCTCCTATGATCGGATAGTTTTGATACGCAACAATTTTTGCAATTATATTTTGGGACTTGGCACTCATCATACGTTACGCTAGCTTTCTATTTTATTCGACTTCGACGGAATTATAATTTTCCAAATTTCCGATTTGTCAACGGTTCACAGGCATTCATACGGGTAGTTCTTTATATACAGGGTTTATAAATTGATTCAAAATAGCTTGGGGACTGTTTATTTAGCAGAAATTAATGTGGGTCTTTTATGTAAGTTTTTGTTGCCCCTTCCCCTCCTACTTACTGTCCTTGGAAATTGGGGGAAAATTTTAGTTTTCATTGAATACCTTCTCTACGGAACAATTTAGAAAAATGGAATTATGCAGATCATTGTTGCTATTTTAATGTCAATTTTTGACAGTTTTTCCGATATTTTGGGGTGAGAAAATCAACCCCTACAAAATTATGAACTTGTGGATGCTTAAATATTTTGCAAATTAAAAAATTGCTTTTAAAAGAAAGATTTACTACTCAACTTTTCTATATCTTGACTCTTTCTCCTAAAATTGCTTGTTTAATTACAACAAAAATAAGTCATTAAGTCTGTTGTAATTTGTTGAAAACAACAAGTAGGCTGTCATATTAACTAATATCAAGTAGGTAGGTATCTAATAAAGTTTTAAATGTTTTTAATGTTCAAAATTTTATAATGTCAAAGGTTGTAACTGCAAGGGAAAGGATTCTCCCAAAAAATTATGTGACGGAGCTTCAATTTTTGCTGAAAAACCACCTCTTAAAATTTTCCATCAACATGCAGAGATAATAAGGAATATTTTTAGATATTTTTCGAAAAATTGTTGTGAATTCAGTAAACGAAAAAAAAGTGCTGACGAAAGGTAATGAATATGTTTTCCGTAATCATCTTCTTTAGAATACCTACATATAAAATGCCAGAAAAAATATATACAGTATCGACCAGTAATATTAATACAACTTAATCAAACTTATTTTGCTTAATGCCCTCTAAACAATTTAAATTGCGCCATGCTAATTTTTGTTTTGTTTAATGGCAATTCCATTCGGCATGCTAGATGTTCATAATTTCTTAGCTTTTTAACTCTTACTCTATGGAGGAAGTAAAAGAAGTTATTGATTCTTTCACTTCTTGAATTTCGTAGATGGCGCATTTCCTCCAGAACTTTCCTAGATATTTTCTGAATACAGCAATTCGTGAGCTGGGTAGTCGCGAAAATAAGAATTTCTCAAAATTTTGATATCTACCTCATTTAAGGAGATCTTCAACATTTTAACCAATTGTAGCAGAAAAGTACTTTTAAAAGGAACAGGTCCAATCCGGACCCAATCTCTTAGCGTTATGGAAGTTGTTGATTCTTTATTCATTGACTTCATCGCTAAATAATAACAATTACATCAGGCTTTGACTAACTTTAACCAGTGGCGTGGCAAGTAACTAAGTAACACAAATTTCACAAAATATAATTTTTTTAACTTCATAATTATATTCTAGGGTTTCTTAACACTCTATCAACCATTAATATATTTCTTCATAAAGTAATTTCGAAATGCGGTATTTTCCTTTCAGACAAAACGTAGTCATAGGCCCAGGTACGGGTGCGTCAAGTTTGGTGCTGCTATTTAAGCATTATGTGTAAAAACCATTTTGAGAAATCATTTATTTTGCAAACCTGTATCCATTGAAGGATACAAACTGTATGAATTGAGAATTAAAAAGCTAAGAAATTATGAACCAATAGGTACATGTAGAATAATATTGTCGATGAAATACTTTCGTTTGGGAAATTTTTTACCTCAAAGTAGACCTAATAATTTGCTTGATCCGCTTCAACTGGCCAGCTTTTTTTTGATATTCCACATTCAAACTCATTTCTTTAATATTTCACTCTCATTAGTCTCATTTATAAGTTCAAAGTTAAATTTTATAGATGATTTCACCCTTTCTATATCATTTGTTGTTTCATGCATGTCTCACATTAAAATTAATTGTATAACATATTTCATTTATATGGTATTTCATATTTTTGTATTCGCATAGAACAATATGTAGAAATAAAGTATTATTTCGGCAACATTTTCGTTATTATAAAAGAATATTCCTTCGATAAAAATCATTCTGTGTTTCAAGTGTGTAGTGGCTTATTCTGGGTGCTGATTAGTGCCAGTGTAATGCGCAATTCCGACTATGAACTCGGAATTATACCTAATTCCGAGTTTAAAGTCAGAATTATAGGTAATTCTGAGTTCAAAGTCGGAATTAGGTATAATTCTGAGTTTAAAGTCGGAATTAGTTATAATTCCGAGTTTAAGGTCGAAATTATACAGAAAAATATTTCTCTTTCAAAAGTGGCCCTTCCACGCCTTCGTAATTTATTTATAATTTTTGGCAAAAAATTCGAACAAATATCTGTATTTGAGCAAAATGATAGCACGCAGTTCCCCAGAACATGGGCGCATAGATATTATTTATTGTTCGTCATTCGATCATTGGTTGGTAAAGATATCAAACGTCTGAAAATTAGCTGTGTGTTTCAACTCGCATATCGATGACCGTAAAACATGTAGTTTCAGTTTGCTATTTTCCGAGATATGGTAACTATTATAATGCATGTTCATTAAGTGTTAAGCAAATCCGTTTCCACCTGAAAACATAGTCCTAGTTCGTCATCAAACTAAATTAAAATGTGCAGAGCACAACTCTGCAAAATTAGAGTGCTTGCATAAATTATCGTCTAGGTACTTTTAAATACCGTCATAGCCATCTCGCTTTTATCTAGAATATATAAAAAACAAATTTTAACGACTACCACTAATATACTTAACTTTTTCTTGCATTCTACAGCATGGTGATATTTCCGAGGTACAAATTATTTCGCGAATTATTTATATTGCGAACTATTAAATTTTACTACACATCTCGACTTATTTTTCTCTTCTTTCTAATGATACGTTTAAATCATCGGCTCGCAATGTAATAAGAGAGTTGTCGGGAATAGCATCCATTCATTAAGCTAATCACGATATTTCCGAAGAAAATTTATTAGCTTCCTGGGACGAAAGGGAAAGTATATATACTCTATTCAGTTTTATAAAGTCTCCCGGTTGGCCATGAAAATTTGACACATTTCACCATGTATATTTTGAAAATGTTAGGTTATAGTCATTTTCCTGTCAGATAACTACGCAACGTTGTCCTCTCTATAAAGAAGTCGTATTAATTACATACGTATTTTCACAATGTGAATTTACTTCGGAAAAATCGGCATTTTCAATTTCAAAGCGAAGAGTTCTTTATTATTCGAAGATAATGATCTGTGATAATATTTCGTCTAAGATTGAAGATTATGTTATGATTATGTTGATTAAAAATTGGCAACGTCTCGGCGAATTGTTTTGACCTTGACGATATTTCAGCAGTGCCAACCTGCCTGTGTTTCAGTAACAAAAACGTGATAGACCTAAATAATGGCCAACCGAGAGACTTTATAAAAGTGAATGGACTATAGTATATTATTTTTCAATTGGGTATTATCCAAATTTGTATTCCGAAAGGAGGTGAAATATTCGAGGAATTCCATCATATTTCTTGCAACTTTAGGAGTTTAAGTAGTTTTTTACAAAATATAATTTTGTAAGGATCGTATCACTCGAAAACAAAAATATTTTTCTTAATGAATGTTATATTTCAGAAACCATCTGTCAGATTACGCTTAAATTCAGCACAAACTTTCAAGCCGCCATTATATAATCGAGTACCGGATTTGTATCTGAGCAATTATTGTGAAAATAACATTCTGAAATAGTATCAGCTTCTGAAATTTCAAATGCCACTATTTTTACAAAGATGCGGTGGTTAGTTCATCCGCCTGCCGCGCGGGATATCCGGGTTCGAATGTCAGCAGAATAGGTTCACTATTTTATTCATTTTAACATTTGTTCTAGGGAACAGCGTGCAGTTTGCCCAAATGTCCAAAATTTTCGAATAATTTTTCGAAAATGGTCTCGAACGATTAGGTTCGAATGATGAAGAATCCGTGGTCAAATTCTATTCTGTCCGGTCGGCTGACGTTTGGCACGATAACTTTCAGATGAAAAGTGATAACGATTTGCAAATTTCAGGGTAGGTTACGCATCTGAATGCGACGGCTAAGAACTTAAATGGCATAACCGGCCATATGGTTTTGGAATTATACGCACACTGAGAGAACAGTTTATTTATAAATAATAAAGTTTATTCATATTAAATAAACCCCTTATTCATATATGGCGTAATAAATATTTATTTGTCCCAAATAATGGATTTGTTTGAGTTTTAAAAATAAATATATATTTGTGAAAAATTAATATATATATTAATTATTAATATACGATTTATTAATAGATGAAAAGGTTTATTAATAGATACAAAATTATATTATCATTCAATTACGATTTATTAATAATAAATAAATGTTATTTATGAGAATTAAATATTTGTTTTGAATGAATATCATTAGTTTATAATGAATAAAGATATATTTATATTTCAGAAAAGAATATTTCTCATAAAATTAGGAAATTTATTATAAGAAATTATATATTCATGAGAAATAATGAATTTATTGAAGGAGAAAAGTAATATTTTTATTAAATAACGAATTCTTATTAATAAATATATATTATTCATGAGTTAAAACAATGCTCATTCAGTAGTTTATATATAAACTATTGACTTTCATAGAATGAACATTGTTTTATCTCATGAATAATATATATTTATTAATAAGAATTCGTTATTTAATAACAATATTTCTTTTCTCCTTCAATAAATTCATTATTTCTTATGAATATATAATTTCTTATAATAAATTTCCTATATTTATGAGAAATATTCTTTTCTGAAATATGAATATATCTTTATTTATATTTGTTTGGTATACCAAACAAATATAAATTTATATTCAGTAGATTATATTTCATGTAAATAAATAAAATTTATTATAGAATAATTTTATACTTTTGTAAATAACAAGTTTTTCACAGTAAATTAAGGTTTTTTTTTCGAAAAAAAATTATATTTTCCAATAAATATGATTAATTAAATGAAAACTGAAGTGAATGAAAACTGAGGGGAATGAATAATTAAAATCCATCACATTAGCCTTTTTATGTTTCATTGGAATGGAACTTAATTAAGTTATGTATTATTGAGTCAATCAACAATATATAGGGGTGGTGCATGAAAAATAAAATAAAGGAAATACACAAAACGTAATATTTATTCTATAATGAGAAAACATAACATAGGTTCAACATTAAACTTATAAAAAAAATCAGTCTAGTCTTAGTATACATTCAACAACAAAATGTATTATTTAGTAAATAATGAGAAAAAATACTTAGGAGGTCCAACATTAAACTCTTACAAAATATTAAATCAGTCTAGTCTTAATATGCATTCAACAACAAAACGTAATATTTATTGAATAATTAGAAAATAAACAGGCTCAACATCAAACTTTTAAAAAATATAAAATCAGTCTAGTCAGTACAGATTCAACAACAAAACGTAATATTTATTGAATAATAAGAAAAAAGTTTTTAGGAGGTTCAACATTGAACTCTTGCAAAATATAAAATCAGTCTAGTCTTTACAAGCATTCAACGCAACAAAACGTAATATTTATTAAATAATGAGAAAAAAATAACAGGTTCAACATTCAACTTTCAAAAAATCAAAAAAAGTAAAAATATAATTCGAGTCTAACTATACATTCATCAATATTTTAGTATCAGATAATGGAACATAATTTTTCTTAATTATTAAATTCTTATGAACTCAACTCATTTATGTGAAGCAAGAAATAATAAATTTGTCAGAAACATTTAAATGCAAATAAATTAACAATTTGGTCGAATTATGATTAGGTTCAAGAAATTCGCTCTCACATACACTAAATCAAAAATTACACTTATGGCATTGTCTCACCTAAACTTCAGGAACAATTGGGTACATACATGAAATATATTTATTTCCATTAGCTGATTTGTGGATATGTGTTAGAAAAGGCCAAAAGTCTTCGAGGACATTAACTTTAAAGGTATGGGAAGAAATACAATTTACCTGATAGGCCTGAAAATGTTTATAAAAACCGAAACACAAAATTTCTTTGCAATTTAAACGATAATTTTTATTGTTATATTCAATAGATTCTATAACACAAAACACTGGTTCTCCAAAATTATTTCGACCGTATTGACATACCACTCCTTTCTTATAGAGTACTCCATTGATTTTCAACCAACTCGAATATACTTCTCAAATGGCTCAAACCATTTTCAAACAAAAACTCCTGGAAATCGGACATTCTGTTCACACACTTATCACAAAACTTTTAGTTCGTAGTAACTCACAAATACACTATCCTAACCATATCATATCTGACTGAAGAAAAGGAAAAGACTGAATTAGAATTAGAAGATTTTCAGAGTCGCAATTCGCTATGATGGGGTGGGGTCGGGAACATAAAGATCCGAGCGTAAATAAACACTTATTCAGGTCTAATCAAGATTTATTATTAATAAATAAATGTTGATTAAATGATGATACAACAAATATTTGTTTGACAGAAATAAGGCAAATTTTAACTTGAAATAATATTTGTTTGGTGGAAATAAATCATTTTGTTATAGTTAATAATATTTTCGAACATGACTTTTCTGTATTAGATTTATTTCCTATTAATAAACCTTTCTAATAATTAATAAATATTGCCTAAATAAATAATATATTTCTGAGGAATAAGCTTAAGATCAAGTGGATCTAACTATTAATAACATTTATTAATAATTAATAAAATTCATTAATAATGAATAAATCTATCCCAAATAAAGAATTATTAATTATTAACCCTAACATTTCTCTCAGTGCACATGATTTTTCTCTATAACTCAAATATACAGATTCGATTGAATTGAATTTTTTTTTCTTTATTTTATATTTCAGACACAACCTTCAAGATGAATTTTATTTTCCCAATATTTTGAATTCTTATGAAAAAAGGAGGCTTGAGGGTTCATGCAGTATTTTGTGAGGGTGTGTGAAGCGTGAATAGACACAAGAACATGTGCGCAAAAGCTCCTGACTTCACGTCAGTGCTTTTGAAGAATTATTCAAGATTGATGTTCCACATTAAAATTTCACATTTATTTTCTGACTGGTATCTAACTATTTTACCCACTGTATATTATTTGCTGTTCTATTTATGTCTCACATTCAAATGAATTTTATTACAAATTTAATTTATATGGTATCTTATATTTTTGTATTCGCAAAAAATAATATGTTTCAGTTATCAATGAATATTCCTCCGATAAAAATCATTCTTTATTACAAGTGTGGGTGTAATGTGAAAAATTTCGGGATATTTTTCGAAGAAACCTAAACATATTAGTTCTGTATCCTTCAGCTTTAGGTGTATAAGAACCTTTTGGACAATAAGTAAAATAGTGAAGCAGTTTCTTGAGTTTAGGCATATAAGGCAGATCAAAAAAGCAACTGCTCATTCACTGTGTAAGGATGCGGAATTAGATGTGATGCTTGACTTTGAAGACAATATACATACATCGAGTAGAGATGACTCTACAATAATTAATGTCAACCATACATCTATTCTAAACATATTAAAACGAAATAAAATTAATCCATATAAAATGATACCTACCCAGGAGCTCTTGGAAGACGATTTTGATAGGAGAACTTATTTTTGTGAACAAATGATGGACATGTTGCATAACAATTTATACAATTAGTAGACGTTTTGTTTTCTGATAAGCGCAATGGCAACGGCCATGCTAATAATCAAAATTGCCGCTACTGGTTTAAAGAAAATCCTCACTGGATGAGAGTGGAACACACGTAATTCTCTCAAAACGATAATGTTTGGGCAGGAAATATTTGAAACCATATCAAAAAGGTCCCATTTTCATTGAGGGGAATTTGAATGACGACAAATATTTAGCACTACTTCAAAATGATGCCGTTCCAAGTTTGGCAAATTTATATCCTGATCAAGGAAATCCTCAAGTTCCACGGAATACGATATGGTTTCAACAGGATGGAGCACCACGACATTACCAACGCAATGTCCAGCAGTACCTCGACGCAATATTTCCAAATCGGTGGATAGGAAGGCGAGGAACGATGGAATGGCCAGCGCGATCCCCTGATCTTAACCCATAAGATTTCTTTTTATGGGGATATGTGGAGAGCATTATGTACAAAATTAAACCCCTTGATCTGAATGAACTAAATATCGAATAACGCTTGCGATTCGGTCGATGACTCCTGAGAAATTTTCATTTGAGATTAGGATGTTGCCAAGGCGTTCATGGTTAATAGTTTGAACTTTATTAACATTCATCATTTTTTTGCTAGATTTTGTATTACATTTTAGTTTTTGATATTGTACCAAACTTCGCTAATCACTTGATTTATTTATTTGATATTTGCAATAAACATGAAAGTGACAAAATTTCTGAATACAGAATGACGAGACCTTTCAAACTATGTATCACAAGCCCATACTTCGGAAAATTAGGGATTGTACCTGTCTTTCGAAGGAGGTTGAAGGTAGGGTTCGCACTTTTAAGAAGAAGAATGACAATTTAAAATTTAGATTTGGTGTGTTTCGGGATTTTCAATAAATTTGTACAGTAACCAAAATAATGAATTTATTCCATTTGGCTCTTCCACACTTTATATTTCGATTTGGAACCGAAAAAATTATGGTTGTTAAAGTTTTCGAAAAATAGCCCACTATTTAATAGTAGGATTAACACAAACTAATTTCGAAAACCTCCCCCATATCAATAATTATGATATTATTTTTCACGTCGTCAATAGTCTATAGTGATTTGAGTTTGGCTTAGCATTTGATACAGTAATATAATTCTCTATGAATTTATATATTCTATATTTTTTGCACCTTTTATACGTTGTTTAATTTTTTGTAAACAATCAATTGAATCAATGAAAATAATTGGTTCAAGCACTGATGTGAAGTCAAGAGCTTTTGCGCGTATGTTCTATTGTCCATTCTCCTATATTGGACACTATATCGAATTTACCATGTTAAATTCGATTAAGAGTGTCCAAGGATTTTGGATACGCGCAAAAGCTCCTGACTTCACGTCAGTGCTTGAACCAATTTTTTTTTGCGTGATTTTTTTGAAATTTTAGGGGTATGGTTCTTATAAAATTTCAAACACGTCTTTACGTCGATATTCTACAACTAGTTTCTAAGCTTCAATTCGATCGAGTCTATATTTTTTGAGTTATCAAGGAAATAATATTCCAGGTGGGTTAAACTCCGAACCGTTGTACCGATTATTCCCGTAAACGAACTCAACCCTTCCATTCGGATTCGCAACATACCCTGCAAATTGCAAGTCCCTATCTCCTTTCGTTCAAAAGATATCGAGGCAACGATCACACATCCATCTACTGAACTCACACAAGGCTGCTCGAATCTCCAACAATATATATCCGATCGTGTTCAAACTTGGAACTTGGTAGTAGAGTTAGGTTTTGAAGGATCTCGCAAAATTTCAGCGATATCGGACGAATAGTTACTGACATATAGAATCTTTTTCAATAATTTTCAATGCTTTTTTGGAAATTTTCTAGTAATACGATCCTCACGAAATTTCGTAAGAATTTTGCGTTGGCATTGTACAGTTGATGCCAAGTTTGAATTCAATCGGTTTAGTATGTTTGAGTTATTGAGGAAATAACAACCAAATTTCAAATGGGTATAACTCCAAAACCGTTTGGCTGATTATACCTATAAACAAAATCAAATGTCGCATTCAGATGCACAAACTACCCTGAAAATAAATATTTTTTAATAATTTTTTTTTCAAATTTTATAGTAATATGATTCACACAAAATATCACAAACGTGCTAAGGTTCATATTCTACAACTATTCGCCAAGTTTCAATTCGATGGGATTTGTATTGGTTGAAAAAAAAAATTATTACTCGGAAACCATTGTGCCGATTATGACCATTTACGAATTTGTCCGTCGTATTGGGATGCGCCACCTACCCTGAAAATTTCAAGTCCCTAGCTCATTCCGTTCTCAAGTTATCGTGTCAACGGCCTGCCGGACAGAATCAAATTTGACCTCGAATTCTTCATCGGCGAGTAGAACCCGTTTTCGGCAAAAAATTCCAAAATTACAGACATTTGGGCAAAATGATAACGCGATGTTGCCCAGAACATACGCGCAAAAAATCATGAAGATAAGTAACATTAGAATTTTTCAATGGAACAGTTCTCTAGAAAATTTTTCCTCGTAATTTGTAGAAAATACGTTGGACTAATAAGCTATCGTGGAAAACCCGCAGAATTCACAATGAAGCGCCAATTTCCCTCCCCTTCCTTCCGAAACGTCCGAGCTAATCTTCAGGCACCCAGGTTTTCCGACTTGTCGAAACGAATCGGAAAATTCATCGATGAAACAACTCCACGAATGTCATCCAATTTGGCACTCGGGGCCGTAGGTATTGTGCGTTTAATTTGTAACTTTTATGATGATTCCGAAAGTGAGAACATTACAATTTCTAAATTAACTATCGCAAAGATTGACGAGCGGGGCCTTCGAAATTAAATCGGGAAAATCTGGGGGGAAAGCGGGAAAGCCGAACGGGAACGAGCCCTTCTCCCGTTCGCCGCTGGCAGCACACTGTACCGGCTAAATTGGTTTGTGTGTTTTTATGACTGTGTTTTAGTACCGGCCCCGCGCGCGTTTTGGATTGCTATTGGGTTAACAGGACGAAAATGGACGGCGTCGGGCAAGAAAGAGGCACACTTCCTCATGCTGAGGGTCGATACGAGAAAAAGAACTGTAGTATTTGTGGACTAAAACATAGTATGCTCGACTTCATACATGGTTCATCCAGAAGAGATAATTTCAACTTGATTTTTAGCAGGAAATAAAAAAAAGTATATTTAATTTTTTTTCATTTCAGAAACTATCCGACAGATATCGTTGAAATTCTGCGAGAGCTTTCAAAACCTTATTTTACAGTAAAGTTCTAGATTTTAACTCGATCGGATCTATATTGATGAAGATATTGCCGAAATATCGAAATATTCCATGGATGGAGGTGTACTGGTCCACTGGATTCCACTCGTCAAACCAAGTTGTCAAAAGTTTTAGATTTTTGATGTGGCTGCAAATTATATTTTCCATAGATCGTATTGGTAGTGTCATTCATATCTGTCTTTCATAAGTTTCATGTTCCTTTCTTGATCTTCAAACATTGGACATTTCTATGGAGTTATCTGTGATATTCTGTTACTTTAATCCGGTGAAATATTTTGATGGTTATCATTTTGATTATGATTGATTATACTATATATAAATCTGGAATTATTTTTGGTACACAAATCCTCGATTGAGGCTGGCACATAATCATCCCATCCTCGTCACCATTTATGTTTTTAAGGGAATAAACCACTTAAAAAATCACTTTATTGATCTATGGAACCTTTTATGACGTTACATTATGCTTCAGGTGAAAATAAGTATTGTTTTAGAGGAATACAGGGTGTTTCATAATTGGATGCTGATCCTTAAGGGTGTGAATCCTTGGATTATTTTAGGAAGAAAAGTTCATATCAACAGATGTCCTAAACCTCTTAACTTTTGAGCTACACTGGGTTAGAGTTTTAAGAAAAAAATCATTTTTGTATTGAAACTTTGGTAACGTCTTAAATATTTTTTTGAAAATTGTCACACGCGTTCTAAGCGACAATAGCCATTTCTTGATGCAGACAGTTTTTCAATTTTTTAACCAGTGGCATTCGTACGGGAAATGGAATAGATATTTTTGAAAAAAATATGATACGCCATCTTGAAATAAAAATTATTTTTCAAATCACCATTTATTTTGGGGCAAATTGGATTTCTTGACTCTTTTTCGACCAACACTCGTTTTTTGCAAAAAAAAATGCCAAAATAAGTCAAATTATTAGTAAATAAAAATAAATAGTTATTTTTACTAAATTTATGGAGGCTGCTTCATATATTTCGTTTAAATGTGGTAGGGCACAATTAACAACAATTACCATTCGATTAAAAAAACTGCCTAACGTTAAATAACGTGAACAAAAAACTCGATAAAATCAAATAAGCTGTTGAAAGCGACCACCACCTGCGAGTATGCATGCTGCAGCTCTTCTTCTCATTGAGTATCATCCTCTTCGAAAAATTCCTGGAGTATTTCTTATAGTTTCACAACAGACTATTATGCGGTTTCTCAACAATAAGTATTGTAAACCAACGTCTTCAGATGTCAGGCTATGGCCAACCACTCATATAACACCCTGTTCATAGAAATAAATGAGGTGTCTGAGATACAGGGTATTTAAGTTTGATTCTGCGAGGGAAACGATCTTGGTATTCGTGAACAGTTTATCTTACATTTCCATTGCAAAATTCATGTATACATATCTGCATATTCTTGATCTTAAAATTAACGTGGCATTATTAGAGGAATTATTTGCTTACAAACAATGTTAATATAGTGTCAATTGTTATTATCCTTTCGAACAATTTTACTGCCTCATTATTATATTCATACGGATATATTATATCAGATTATTTAAAATTGCTATAATCTTGGATTTCTATGTATTTGAAAATGAGGAATAGTTATTTTTCAATTAAGTTTTAATTTAATGTGTTGAGTAATAATTTAATCTATTCGTTTATCAAAGTGAAAAATCCGAAAAAAAACTCTGGGTGGAATATCAGAAGGAGTATCCTGAAACGTTCAATGATTGTGCAATATTTTACCATGTATCCCTTTTATTTTGAGATATTTGAGAAAATCTTTGTCAAAAATTTAACTTCAACACCCTGTATTTCAGACACCTTGAATATTTCGATATATGTCCCTAAGACAAAATAACCTTATTTTGATTAGTTCTATCGACTCATGCCGTTTGGTCCTTAAAAGTTGTACCACCCTATATATATGCATATGGTATGATGACGTAACGCACTTGGCCCTTATTGCCCGACACCGTTCCTCCGCGAGGTGTGTAAGCGAGGATACGACAGAGAAGGAGAAGACGAAGGGTGTAAAAATAAAATAAGAAAATTCAATCTAGTAGCCCCTATGCAACGTTTAGCGCTCATGCGGGAGTTGAGGCTCCAAGGGGAGAATCACACTGGGCTCACACTTATTCAGGGAATTATAAAGATATATTTCATTATCACATAAAAAAAGTTTTCGAGTAACTTCTTTATGTCACTTTTCATAGAGGACTCGGTTGGTCTTATACTTCAAATACAGTTGGAATTGTTGATACTTAGGTTTTTTTTTGTGGGAAATAAGGAAGATGAGATTAGGAAAGTTGTTAAGTAGAAGGCGAACAGTTCCAGTTGAAAACATTTGATGACGATTATGATTTGTTTTAGATGAACTAATTGCGTGCGTGAAATGTCCTTATTTATATTTAAATGGAAACGTTTAACGGGTAATTCCGCAAATGGAGCAGAGAAAACCCATTCTACTGGTAAACCAAGGAACCAGAAACCAAGGAAAAGATAAAAAAAACTGAAAATAGGTCACAATATAGCGAGCATCGCATGGACTGATTATGCTTCCTTCGTACCGATGGGATAGTTTGCCTCCGTATTGGAGGTCCTAGAGCTGAAGGCACAAATTGGTTGCTCGCTCCTGTTGCTATGTCACTTGTTTTCAGTTTTCTTTCCATCTTTTCCTTTGTTCCTTGGTTGCTTTGCCCTGAAGAAGCCAATTACCAGAAACACGTACCAAGCAGAATGATTATTCTTCGCTCCTTTTGCGGAATTAACCGTTAAACTTTTCCATTTAAATGTACTCCTCCGCATTTTTCTTATTTCGATATCTCATATTCTCGGATTGGGGTCGCATCACACAGGCTGCTTATGCTTCCTCCGTACCGATGAGATAGTTGGCCTCCGAATTGGAGGTCCTAGAGCTGAAGGCACAAATTGATTGCTCACACCTGTTTTTAGTACTCTTTCCATCCTTTCCTTGGTTTCTTGGATGCCTTACCCTGAAGTAGCCAATTAGCAGTAAGAAGTGTCGGTGAGTACCAGCAGAATGATTCTTCTCTGCTCCTTTTGGAGAATTACCCGTTAAACTTTTCCAATTAAACATACTTCTCCGCATCCTGATTTATATAATTATAGAAGACTTGAGGCTACAACCCCAAGAAACTGCGATGGATGTACGTCATGATTGTGAGACCCATGATCACGTTGGGGGCAGTAGTCTGGTATAAAAAAAAACAGACAAATTATATCTCCGAAAGTATTGGTATTATATCAATGTATTCATATGATAGAACCGCATCATAAAGGAAGTTCAATTCAAATGATAGTTTATTTATCAAGATTAAATGAGCAATCATGAGAATGAGAACTGCACCATGGAAGAAATCAAATTAAATCTGGCCAATTTTGCCCTATAACGAACTTAACCGAGATATTCATCTCCCTAACCTACTCTGAAAATTGCTACTACCTAGCTCATTCCGTTCGAGAGTTATATCTATGTCTATGGATGAAAAGCAGTCTACTCTCAGATCTCTTACTTCATCTTCCGTTCCGAAATGTAAGACTTTTCTGAGAAAAACTAATTTCGGAGCAAACAACTGAGATTTTTCTCACATCGCTCACAATTCTTCGATTGATTAGATAATGACATGTCTCAGGAAAATAAACTGACATTATGACAATTCATACATAGAATAATTATATCATTGTGTGACAACGTTGAAATACGATTCATTATTGAAATTTTGAAATATCATATCTCCGAAAGTATTAGCTTGTTAGAGTTAAAAATGATATCATTGGATTCTTATGGTAAAACTGCTTATTGAAAAAAATTTAATTTTGATTTTGTTTTGTAAAAAAAAATTTTTTTTCGTTACTCCGAAACCATCTGTCCGATTTTGCCCAATAACGAACTTAGCCGAGATATTGTTCTCCCAAACCTACTCTGAAAATTTCAACTGTCTAGCTCATTCCGTTCGAGAGTTATCGTGCCTACGGCCGGACGGCCGGACCGGCCGGACAGAATGATTTTCGACCACGGATTCTTGATCAGTGAGTCGAACCAAATCGTTTAAGACCATTTTCATCGAAAGATTCGAAAATTACAGACATTTGGGCAAATTGATAAGCACTCAGTTCCGAGGAACTAGAGCGCCAATAAGTCAGAATAGTACGAGGAAAACTTTCGACAAATTACAAAAGCTTGCCTGTGTGTATATCACTGAAGCTATTGGAACCTTTCCTATCAGGGCACCTGAGATTCTCACAAAGCTTCACACCCATTCATCTAGCGATAGACAAAATGGCCCATGAAACTATTCTCAGAATATCTAGGAAAGGAACAGGTGATGAAAGTATTGAAAACCAGAATGCCCAGTTCTCTCTTACCAGGTATATTTCATCATTCAATCTTCCTAGTGACGAAATGATTAGGAAAGTAAGCATCGAAAAGAACTTCACTACGATGAAAGGTAGGAAGAAAGACTAGGACAGGGAATACACCACTCAAGCTCTTAAAAAAAATGCCATTAAATGGTACACAAACGCTTCAAAAACCAATATAGGAGCTGGTACTGGAGCATATGAGGTAGTCATCAAATGCTCACTATAGCTATGCTCCTATCCGAGTGACTTTCAGGCAGAAATAATTGCAATCGAAATATTCTTGGCAAGGAACCTAGAAAGAAACTATCAGAGGTGTGATATAGCAAATAATTCTGACAGTCAAGCTGCTATTAAAGCTCTGAGCTCCCATGTTTTTGAGCCTATGCTAATATGGGAGTGTCGAAGAAAACTTAACGAAGTAAGCAAGAACAAAAGGGTCTCCTTGGTTTGGGTTCCTGGTCATTCGGCACTAAAGGAAATGGGGAGGTACACACCTGCACAATAGACCTCAAGATCACATTACAATGTTACCCCCTACAATAATATATTTACAATATCGAGTTGACAGAAATCTGTCATTGTGATTTTCAGTTTAAATGAACCTGTGACTGAATATACTCTGAGGCCCCCAGGTATGAGACATGTGTATCTCTGGGGTGTCACACAACAGTATTTCGAGGAGAAATCCATGCAATTGATGTATGTTCTAGGAAAAACAGGAGAGAATATAGGGGTAAGATTGAAACAGATCCCAGTCCCGTATGGTCCCGTATGGTACTAAGAACTGCCTACTTCTCATTGATAGAATCTCACCTTCGATATGGAATTTTGCTGTGGGGTGGTTCCTCTGGTGTAGAAAGAATATTTCGTCTGCAGCGTAGAGCTATAAGAATTCTCGATAACCTTGGATACAGAGTTGACTGCACAAGTTCCTTTACTGGGCTGGGCATCCTTACTGTTCCTGGACTATTCGTTCTTGAATGTCTATTGTATGTGCGTGGTAATGTAGACAGTTGGGGCTCACATGGCAGTAGACATGACTACAATACAAGGAACAGGAGCAATCTTGTTCCATCTTATGTTAGATTGAGCAGATCACTTAGAGGGCCAAACCACTTGGCCCTTAAGTTCTTCAATAGGTTGCCTGTAGCCTGGAGGTCACTTCCATCAAATGTTTTCAAGGCCAAAATTTCGGATTTCTTAAGTAAGAATACTTTTTACAACTACAATGAATTCCACCATTTAAATTTCAGTTGAGTTTTTCTCCTGGGTCATATGAATTATATATGAATTTTTTTTTTTGCATTGTTTGTGCCATTTTATATGTGTTTATTTGTCATTGTAGATGTATCATTAACTTTACTGACGTGTGTATATACTGTATGTATCCTTGCACATATAAAGATGATTTGATTTGATTTGATTTGATCCTCTCTGTTCTGTTAGGACAACAGGGTGCCAAGAACAGGTTCAATTACATTTTCTACATCTACTTGGATACTTCCTTCGATATCCCCGAGATGCTTTTCTGGAGTTACCATTTGGATACCCATATACAAATACAATATCTGTATTCTCCTGAGTTGAGAGAGAATGCATTGTTTATTCAGAACGCACGACAAGTATCAAATGAACGATATTAAATAGGGTATGTTGGACGTATTCTAATGAATTCAACTCGATCGGATTTATATTGTAGAAGAGATATTAGGGAAATATAGAAAAATCACAAAACTGAAATTAGAAATTTGAAAACAAGGTATCAAAGGTCAGTAATGAAATTTCATAATCCACCTTTCACCGTAGATCCGTACAGACCGAGCATAGCTCTGATGGTTGAAGCGTCGTTCTCATAGAAGTCAAAGACAGAAAGTACCGGGATCGAGTCCCGAAGCCGAAATTGTTCTTTATCTTTTTTTTTCATTTCTATTGAAGTAATATAACACTCAGAAAATGGTTATTGAATGAATTTAGGTCGATTTTTTCCTAAAATTATGTGAAACGTTAGTATTTTATTGCTATTAGATATTGAAATTACTGCTATACAGAACTTTTTTTGTGAATTATCAGGTCATGGCACAACCGTACGTTGGACTGATTTGTTTCATAGAAATTAATTCCGGAATACACTATTCAAACCACTGCTATATAGGGTGTTTTTATCCCATGGCATAATTGTATGATTGAACGGATTTGTATCCTTACTCCACCACAAACAAAGCACTGTTTATTTCCTACCCAACAGTAAATGTATGTATTAAAATGGATCTTTACGCCACCACAGACATATCAGTGTTCATTTTCGACCCAACAGTGTAAGTATGTATTTGAACAGAGACCTTACGTCACAAACACAGCACTGTTCATTTTCGTACCAACTGTGAACGTATGTAAGTAATTGAATGAATCCTTATGCCACTACAGATACAGCACTGTTTATTTTTATCTAACATGGAATGAAACTAATCGTTTGAGACCATTCTCGGCCAAAAAGAGGACCAGTTTTTTTTGGGCGCTCGTTTTTGAAGTCGTATTTATATTCTTGGAAATATCGTGGCTTCACACGAGACGAGAGTAGGCGAGAGTATAGAAAATCTCGTCTCGCTTTAGCCAATTCCCAAAAAATTAAGTCTCGTTCTCGTCTCGTTATCAGTTGTCTCGTCTTGTCTCGCTTAATTCTGAATAACGATAATAAATATTTTAATATATAAACGAAATGGTATGCAATAATGAAAAATTTTGTAAAGCTATATTTATTACGCTCTTATACAAAAATATAATTACTCCATGACCAATAATTCAAACATAATCACGCTTGCATAATATCATTTTCCAATGATGTACGTGTTTTTGCCATGATCATACCTGCTGTGGAAAATAATCTTTCAACAGGTACGGATGTAGCCATTAATAAATCATCGGCCATTTTGGAAAGTAGGAAGACCTTTTTCATCACTCTCCACCACTGTAAAATATTTTGATTCCTATTTGCTCTTTCTAACAGCAAATATTCTTCAGACTCAGCTTTCCAATATTCCGGAAGTTTTGTTGATGTTTTAAATAGGGTATCGATGTCGATACGTTTTCTAATAGAATTGAACAATTTGGTATAGTTTTCAAAGAATACCTTCCCAGTGGGTACATCATTGAGGGTGTTCTTGGCGTATTCCTCATAACACTTTTCGAAACATTGAATAGCTTCATTTCTTCACCAGTTTTATTATACGTAGTTCCACAGATGTATACAATAATTGTTCACATCTTCACTACAAGGAGCACAAGAGAATACATTTCTCCAGATGTTCAGATAGAGACGAAATTTTCAAAGCATTAGGAATTAGGGGCATTAAAAGTTGTCCGTTAAGTATTGAATTCATAATGGCATCCGTTTTATGGTTGTGAATTCTATTTTTTCTTGAAAAATAATCTCAATTATCGCAAGGTCATAACGAATTAATAATCTTCTAAAATATCGTGTATTTCTAGAACGATCGATGCATAATATAGACAAAATATATTGGTAATTATAGTGGAAACTCTTCATATTCAATTGTTTTCTGTGGGTGTTGAAAAAAGTCGAGTCGTATATAAAACTTCATACAAAAAATTTTACGAGACCAAAAACGAGACTCTCGTGTTGAGCTGTATGTGGTCTCGGTATAGCCTAAAATATTTTTGAAAACGTCTCGTCTCGTCTCGTCTCGCTTTTACGAGACGAGACGAGAAAAATCTCGCTCTCGCGTGAAGCCCTAGAAATATTATTTTTCCTGGAGCTAAGCAGCCCTGGGCGAGTTCAGTACCTGGATAGCTGCTTGGGCTATAAATTTGAATAAGCGCGCCAAAACTCCTGGCAACAGTGCTTTTCCAACTTATTGTTGTTGAAATGAAGGAAGGTCTCAATTTTATAAGAAGTGCAGATTAACTAAAGGACTGTATTGATATTGAAATAATGATCTCTATTTGAATAAATTTCAAAATTCTAATTTATTTATTCGAACCCTTCAAATGAAGCGAAGGAAAATAAATATTTGCATGATAAAAATTTCGTTCAACATCAAAGGCACCTTATATCGTGCAAAAATTGCCGCCTGGATGGCCTCTGTCCACTCTTAGATGTGAATTCGATTTGAATACATTTGTATTTTTCCATTTTTCATAGAAAATGAGGGTGAACGTTGTTGAGCTTGTTACGCATTCGTCTTTATGTTCTTGAGTTTCCGTCTGAGCATCGATTCTTCTTTGCAGGCGATGTCGAAACGGGAAGTGGATGAATCTGATCTCTTCTGACTTTTTGTTTGTTATTTTATCGACGGATAAAGACTTTTAGGGCATTTACAATATGTGTACGTCCTGTAAGGAAAAGACCTGGACGAATGAAGTGGCAAGGCTGGTGATACGAGGTGACTGAAAATGATCTTTTTCTAATTTTGACATATGAAGTGACACTTTTCAAAACTCATCGACGTTTTGAAACTTTTCAGTTTTCGCAACTGGTTACGAAAAGTAAAATTTCGCAACTGTTGATGAATAATACATTCTAATACAAGTTACAGAATGGGCTCCTTCAAACACGAATGCGAAATTTGAAAACGAGCGACGAAGGAGCGAGTTTTCGAACTAATGAGTGTTGGAATTGCCTTCTGCAACGTGTATTAGACGATATTTTCTCTATTTCAGGCAAGTTTTGTAAAATACTGTTGAAATATAATGAAAAATCCGGATTATACATGCTAGTGACTTTTGCATTGTATCTTGGCAGTTGGTGTGACTGTTACCGAAGTTGACAGATTACGGATTTTGAATTTGTAGGGCATGGAGATCAGATTTAAAACAGTTTCCTAATAGCATGAATTATTTAAAATTAGCAAGAAGGCAATCTCTAGTACCTTATTTTTCAATGAAAATAAATCTTTTCCCTCGACAATTATTTCACTATATCCAGATTATATTATATTGATAATTGACGTGTGTTGAAATTTGATAGGATCAAATGTCAGTGCTGACTACCACAAAACGAAAAATATAACTAGAAACAATGTTGGAATTAGTTCATTTCAGCACTGTTTTTAGTGCTAGAATGGACCCATTACGATACTGAAATAGAGAAAAGTAAATTTAGCCATTAGTTATGAAAAATAAAGAATCATTGTATAAGACTCAACTACTTGAACTATGTACTTCTTGACCTATATATATATATGTCATTAAATTTGATATATGTACTACATATTATGAAGATCAATAAATTGATTAATTAGATAACTTTAACACGTGAATGGGAAAATTATTTATAAATATTAATAACACAATTTGAGCAATTAGTGATATTGACCCCAGCTGACAACGTAGTTTTCTGTGTAGCATTAATTTGCGTATTGCCCATGTGATTTTCTCCTAGGATGTTTGTCGCAATCTTCTATTTATCAATTATGGAATTCTGCACGTAACCTTCAGCAACTGTATTAGACTTCCATCCTCCAAGCTATTTGATTATCAGCAAATCAGCACCAGAATCCGCAAGGAGAGTAGTCGATACCGCCGAAAACAGTGACCATTATACAAACAAGGATTTGGCAACTTTAAAAACTGGGCGATCATTTTCGGAAAATTTCCAAATGTGTTAATACCTACAGGTTGCACCACATCTCCCATTCAAATATTTGACAAAAAATCTGTCATGCTTAACATTTGATGGCCTTAGCATAACGTATTTCGTTACCATTTCGATGAAATTTATACTGTCAAAATCTCCAGCGGTTAAAGCAAATTCTCGACATACTCTCGTCTTTGTGTTGGGAATGGTTATTTTAGCAAATTCCTCCAGACATACTACATTTTCTACGCGAAGAAAAGTTAATTTATCTTATCGGCAAGCTCCAGCAACTCCAATCTCAATGCTATCTTATTCATTTATTAGATTAAATGTTGCTCATCGGAATCTCATTTAAAAACTTTTGACTTTTTAGGCTGGTAACCTTCAGAACGTCGTTTCAAAAACGCAATTAAATTTGTATACTTCTTGATGTCATTTTTTTTTTCAAGCAAAATTCGGTTCTTAACATCGAAGATATAAGCTCCAAAAGGTTGAATTCTTCATTCCCTTTTTTTCTTGAAGATACGCTAGCAATACATTCTCGTTCAAATGCGTAATCCTTTTGTGTTCACACCATAAACTAAATTTGCCATAGAACAAATCATACTTACTCCTCGACTTATACTCAAGGAATTATTTGCGAAATGAAAAACTATTATTATTTTCTTCTTAATAATAAATATATCCGAATTCACTAGACGAGGGACGCTTGTAGGGACGTTCGGATACTTCTAATTTGAATTCAAATAGTCACATCCTATTCAAAATTAGAAAAAATATTGTGTCAAACACGTTGGGAAATACTATTTCGCTTCGCTCGTTGCGAAGAAATATGCTCATTACGAAAAATGATGCTTTTCCCAACTGATGGTTGCACAAATAACTATTAAATTCAATATTACATAGATTGTTGATATACAGTGATTGATTGTAGTATGACGCATTTTATTGCTACTGTAACTTCTTCGGACAACATTATACTGAATATTCTGGTTTCATCGAAAAAGAATAACGCTTTAGGAAAGCTAACCACTAGTAGGTACTAAAGTTCAGAGCAATCCACATAGTTCATCAAAGTTGAATAGCTACATACCGGTTTCATCCTCATTAGGAATCATCAGTGAAGCATAATTCAACGATGATGAAAAAACACTACGAATAAATTTGTTTTATCAAAAAATAGCAATCACTCATGAGTATAGAGTAGACAGAAGTGTCACATAGCGTTCAAACAACCAAGCTCCATGATTTGGATACTCAAAATTATAAATCCCTGCGTATATTCTCTCTCCCTTTGTGGTGATTGGCAAGTACTCTATTCTGGAGTCATCATCCTTGAATTATGCTTCACTGATGATTCCTAATAAGGATGAAACCGGTATGTAGCTATTCAACTTCGATCAAAGCACACGGAGTAAATTGCTCTAACCTTTAGTCTCTGCCTTTCATCGTTGAAAATGGTTTGAGTTTTCGGTGGACTGGATCTAAATGTTAACAATATATCGCCTTCATTCCACTCCATAGAATATAAGCGAAGTTTAGCCGAATGACATTCTTACACTGAATCTAAAACAATTAATATCATAGAATTTGAGACAGCACTGACGAGAGGTCAGTCTGCTCTATCGCGCTTGTGCTAAACTCGCCCAAGACAACTTGGCACACAGCAAAAAAAATATATCTTCACAATACTTCCAACAATATAGATCCGATGTAGTTTAAATCTAGAAGTAAACTGTGAAATAAGGTTTTGAAGGCTCTTGTAAAAATTCAGCGGTATCTCAACTGTGATATAAGTCGAAAAATAGTAGAAGATTATATGAAATCAGTCAAATCGTGGATCGTCTATGAATGGTGGAGGGTATTAATATTTAATTCAATCATCATTTCGTTGGGGAAGACCTAGGAGGGTCAGTATAACCATAACCATGTCATTAGGAAGCGCGTTAACGCTGTTTGAGCCCACGTCAATGCATTTTAGCGATTTTACTTCTTTCGTAGTGAAATTGATCTGAATTGGCGCGCTCGCTAATGACATGAATATGATTATACTGACCTTCCTAGGTCTTCACCAAGGAGATCCCTCAGGAGCTCCTATGAGCTTGTGCGACTAAGGAGAGTCAGTTGTGTTCTTTGCCGACATTGTTAATGTATCCTTACGCCAGCTTAGGCACAGCACTGTTAATTTTCAACCCGATAGTGAATGGTGTCCACTACCGTCTGACTAGATCTCTGGCTCACTCTACCCACTAAGCTTGAAACACTCATAATTCAATTCAAATGTGTCAGCGTGAACAAGCGCGTCAAAGAGTACTAACTTCATGCCTGTACTTCTTTTTCAAGTTTCTTCGACAATTCTGTCTATTACTACAGTCTGGACGTAGGTCAAAATCAAAAAAAAGATTGTGGTTAGGAAACCCCCGTTAGGAACGCAATTGCCTGCGCATATTCTTGAAATCCGAAAGTCATTCAATATAGATCTTCCAAATATAGTTATTCATAAATTCGTCCCAAAAAAAAGAGGACACAAAAGACTCATATGTTGGCACAGCACCAGACCCTCATGATCACTTTGCGGAATTCACTTGCATTCTAGCAAAAACAACACCATAAACAGCCAGCTTACTTATGCGCACGCGCAGTTCATTCGTCACCGATAGTGTACATTGAATTTCAAAGTTAGCCCCAGGGCCACGGTTCAGACACTATAACTCGAAAAAACGCAATTTCCCACAAACTAACTTGTCCGTGCACATAATATCCATGAATTTTCTTTCAAAACCTCACAATATCGGCTCAGACCCATGACCGATAGTCGTAAACCACAACCAACATAACCCATACAACCCAAAATAGACACTTCTCCTCTGCGCATGTGCAATCTACTTAAAGTCATCTCAAAATCACACACCTCACACAAAACTCCGATTCTCCGACAACAGTGGTTCGGGAGATATCGCATTTTCAATCCACGCATTCGCGAACCCTCATGAGGAGTTTCTATGGAGGAATGTCATCCTCCACTTCGAAACCTCAATCATCCCCAAAACTCCAGCTGTTAAATCACATCTCATCTGATCATGCGCATAACGAAAATTGTTCGAGAGAGGCAGCATGAATTTCGAAATTAGCCCAAGGACCACGTTATGAACACTATACCTCGGACACTACGCTATTTCCTCGAAAATGGCTTGCACACTCACATAATTGACATGAGGTGGTAATATGGTCCTATACCATATGGAACTATAGTTCCTCCCCCATCGCTCAACTTAGAGACAAATTTTGAAAAACAATTTAAAATTTCACACATCGCTCACCCATTTATTCAATTGGCACCGTACATACATACACGTCCATATTTGAATTAGTTGTCCTTGTACATATGCTAGCAATCGCAAAAATCAGATGAAACACGTATAGGAACCGAAGTCGATAGCAAACCGATACCTATGACTCACTTGGAAGTTCTAAATTCTTAAAAAATTTCTAGAGCGCTTCAAGAGGTCATTATTGGTCACCGAAATGCGAAAATTAGTCTCAATCCGATGTTTGATTTCGGTATGTCATGCAAAATATTTCTCAAAATAGTACTTAGTACTTTTCAAATTTCTTTCTAGTCATGCGAATTTTGCACAAGTGTTTGCGTCGGTCTTTTGCATCTAAATACTCAGTTTCAATTCAATCAGATTTTCCGAGTTATTGTGAAAACAGAATTTTCAAATTTTCCAAATTTTTCTTTCCCGTTTGTAGCTATTCGATCTATACAAAACTTCGCGTGCATATAAAGGGTCATAATTCTGTAATTTGATTCTAAATTTCACATAGATCAAGTGATTAGGTTCGGAATATTAATCAAAAATGCTTCAACTAAAAATGGCCATAACTCCGATTTCGCCCATTAACAAATTTTTGCGCGTATGTTTTGCGCGTTATCATTTTGCTCAAATGTCTGTAATTTTCGAATGTTTTGCCGGCCGGCCGTCCGTTGCCACGATAACTTGAGAACGCAAAGAGATAGTGACTTAAAATTCTCGGGGTAGGTGGCCCATCCCAATCCGACGGACAAATTCGTTAATGAGCATAATCGCCCAATGGTTTCCAAGTAATAATTTTGTTTCCAACCAATACAAATCCGACCAGTTTGAAACCAGTTTGAAACTTGGTGAGTAGTTGTAAAATACAAACCTAAGGACGTTTGTGCAATTTTGTGACAATCGTATCTCTAGAAAATTGCAAAAAAATCATTAAACAATATTATCTGCCACGATAACCTGAGAACGGAAAGAGATAGCGACTTGAAACTTTCGGGTTAGGTTGTGCATCTAAGTGGGACATTTGAGTTTGTTTATAGGCATAATCGTCCAAACGGTTTTGGAATTATACCCATCTAAAATTTGGTTGTCATTTCCTCGATAACTCGAAAAATACAAAACCCATCCAATTCAAACATAGTTGTCAGTGGCAGAATGCCAATGCTTGCGAAATTTCGTGAGGATCGAATCACTAGAAAATTTTTAAAAAATCATTTAAAAAAAATTCTATATATCAGAAACTATTCTTCCGACATAATTGAAATTTTGCGAGAGCCTTCAGAACCTAACTCTACTGCCAAGCTCCAAGTTTGAACACGATCGGATCTATATTCTTGGAGGTCCGAGAGCCTTGTGTGAATTCAGTAGCTGGATGGGTGACCGTTGCCTCGAACTTCCGAACGAAAGGATATAGGGAGTTGCAATTTTCAGGGTAGGTTGCACATCCCAATGGGAGAGTTTTTGGGCGTAATCGATCCATTGGTTTCGGAGTTATACCCACCTGGAATATTATTTCCTCGATAACTCAAAAAACATAGAATCGATCGAATTGAAGCTTGGTAACTAGTTGTTGAACATCGATATAAAGACGTGTGTAAAATTTTTTGAGAACCGTACATCAAGAAAATTTTTGAAAAATTATGAGAAAAAAAATTACTATTCTATTTACATTGTATTTCACGATATCTCTTGCACTGTCTCTGATTTCCAAAAACTTCTCAGCTAGAGCGCATCCCCTATTATTTTAAATTGCTTCATCGGCTTCACACGCCGCTTATAATTCCCGATATACGTTCCGAATTTCGTATTGTCCATAGACGTCATCTAACTCAGGGCTGAACCGGTATAACATAAGGCCGTAAGCCGTATAAATATGCGTAACGCACCTCTCAGCAGACATCGGGCTCAAGCTTTAGCACGCTATCTTCGCACAAATGTGACCAGGTCCCCATAACCTATTAAGACGATATACTGCAAAGTGAAAATGTTAAGGTATGGAAGGGCGTACGCTGGAGTGCAGGCATTGGTCTCAGACGATATAACGTGTAATCCTCAGGGACGCGCCGTTTAGAAGCGCCACTAGCCCCGATATTGAGGGCTCCACTTTCCCGATCTGATCTACGGCCCTACGTGGCCCTATTCACTCACTTCACCCAATTAAACTATTATGGCAACTGCGTGCCGTCTTCTGATACCCAGACGAGTCAGCCGTCCAATAACTTCTTCCGTAAGGTGTCCCTCCGCAAAACATGTTTATGGATTATAGATATGCCTCTCTGAGGTCCGTTTCGTTATACCCTTCTCGGACCCATAATGTTGTGGATTGTTTCAGGATATTATGGTGGAAAGAAAGTTTTTTCTGCGAACCTGGAAGAAGCAGCCCAGGACCATTGAACTATATACAAACTGGAAGGGATCCGTCCATACAATACGTTTGAAAAGTGAGGCAGGGGCAACGAAGACAAAGATAGCACTATTTAAGGTAACCTGTCTTTGTTGCACTCATACAAGCGAGTTATGTTTACCTACATTAATTGTCTTTTACTTTGAAATTCAGGTAAATTGGGGATTGCCTTCATTCGTAAAGTGTAATATTATTGATGACGAACATTTATTTCGTTTTGGTATGCCATTAGTTCAGCTGTCTTTATCGTGTGAAGTTTAAAAAGTACAGAACTATGTTGGTGCGAGTTGTGATTGGCGATAGTTTCAAACTTTTAATATAAATAAATCAAAAGTTTTAATCAACAATGATTAAAAATTGTTATATATTGTGTATCGTTTGGATGCAAGAACGAGCAAGATCATCGGTTTGAATAGGTTTTCATGGGTGAGTTGATAATATTTAGATTTGAATATAGAATAAAAAATATGAATAGCAAGAACATTGATAGATTCAAAGTGGATTTATTTGTTATAGTTTTCCATTCAAACGACCTGATATACTGAAGTTATGGATTAAGGCAGTTCACAGGGAACGAAACCAGCAAACTTTGTGGGGACCATTTTCTTATGAACTGATTACATAGTGCGAGACCTGGATGTACTTCTAAATTATTGAAACCAGATGCTGTTTCTAGTGTATTTTCATATCCCAAGCATTCGAGACCGCAAATTGTTGAACCTTGAAGGAAAATAAGAAAAGTGGTAGATAGGTATCTTATGATGTAAATGAGAAAATAATATATTTGAACCCCTCTTGGAAGAAAATGAACGATGTTTTTTTCAGGAATTGTCTGGATGTTCCTAATAAGAATGTTAGTGGGCATTCCATATTATCACCCACAGATGTTAATTTACCGTCAACTTCAGAAGCTCAAAAGTTAGAACGTTGATTGATCGTGAATCTCGAACTTTTTATTTTAATGAAGATATATTATTACGAAGAAAAGTAAAAACACTTAAAAAGAAGCTGAAGAGGAGATAAGTGAACATTTCTAAGATGAAAGAAGTAATTCATTCAATTTCAAAAAAGTGGCTATAGTAATTTAATGAAAAACTAGAAGTCTTAAAAAAATCATGTTCAAGATAAAAACAAAAAAATTACATTTTTAAACTCAAGAGCTACAGCGTATATTCTTTTCAGGTTTGCCTCCGTAGAAAAGCAAATTAGTCTTCTGTTATAAAGTGGAACCTTTTTGACAAGCATCATAAACTTAATGCAGATAATCATAAATTTAGTAAGATAGGTTTATTGCAAATTTAGGTCTTTTTAAACCTAAGTATCCTGTTGTTCAAGAATTTTCAGTTGAAGAATGTCAGGAAATTCAGATTTTCGGAAAATAACGTTATATTTAATGTGCCGAATGTATCACAAAAGTAGACAATACTTGTTTTATGTAGCAACTGTTAAATTATTGTTGAATAAGTAGTAGTAGCAGCTATATGTAGGTACAGTGTGTCTTAATATTTAAATAAAATTTGCATTTGCGATTTTCTTTTCAGTTTATTTACCAACCACATAGGAGAAAAGTTAAAATTTGACTTGAACCATGTACTATTTGCATTATTACTTTAATCCTGATAAATTGTTCAGAAAAAAAAATCACGTTTACTTCTAAATAAGCATACAAAATTTAAAATAAACAAAGAAAATCGCGAGCGTCCCATTAACTGAAATGAAATAGAAAGAGATAGATATCCGTAAGCAATGCGGGTTGCATAAGAAATCGTTTTGCCTCACGTATATATAGAGTTCACTGCCCAGGACGGGGAAAACGGTAGGTACGAGATGTGTAGTTATTTTATGAAAATGTAGACAATAAAATTGTGTCTGATTTAATCTTCAGATATACGGTTTTGGCAGTTAGCCCAATTTGCGTAGTTAAACACGTTACCAACCTGGTATTCAATCGTTCAGTTCCAATTAATAAATTTCACTTGTATATGGACAAATATTGTTTATTTTCAAACGTACAATAAAGGTGATCCCACATACGCAACGTATGCGATGCAACGCATGTGTGCACACTTGCAACGTATGCAACGCATCTTGACATCAGATGTTGTCATTTGTCAGTGTAGGTACTATGTTTTCTGATTCTGAGAGTGAATTTGAGGACGATATATTACGTTTGTTATTTTTACATGAATATGTCCCTGCCTCAAGAAAAAAAAAGAATTGAGAAGAGAAGATGTTGGATACACGTTATGAATAAAGAAAGAGATCAGTTCAAGGAATACAATACAATGATGCGGAGACTGGAATCTGATAAAGACCGATTTTTTATGTACTTCCGCATGTCTCAAGTACAGTTGCTTGGCTATTTCTTCCCATGCTGCGTTTCGAAATGTTACGTCAAGATATTCAGCGGATTTAATATTATAAATGACTTCATAACTCCTAATCAAATCAATGAATTTTTCATCTGCCATTTTTCAAAATTCAAACTGACGCGTTGCAAATGTAAGATTTATAGAAACACAGTCTTACGCGTGGAATGGCGTATACAATCCCCTCCACCTTCCCACGTTGATCTGGATCGGCAGGTTCTACGTTGCGTGGGACGCGTGGGACAGCGAAAAAGTACTTTCTGTATTTCTGTATCGTAAGCATGGGGTGGAAACTTCCTTACTAAAGTCTGGTCCGTGAAATAGTTCGAATAATCCCACACAAATTTGAGGATGTCTCTGCCTTCGCGATTTGTGGATCACGTGATGATACCACGTGATGCTTTATCAGCTGTTCGCAACCGGCATGCTTGTTTTTACTTTTACATAGTTTTGGTGAAATCTGTGTGTTGTAAAATAAACTTTTTCGAATATCACTGTTTGATGTTCGGTAAAAAACTCTAATAATACAAGTAAAGTGATTAATAATTCATTAGCTCCTTCATATTCGAAGGTATTGTATGTATGATTTTCATGTGGAATATATTTCCACATTATGTTGTACTCGCATAATGATATCCATTTTTGGACTATATTTCACATTGGATTTTGTATTGTAAATGATTGTAAATGAAAATTGGAATAAAGGCAGCCATTCATTCAACCGCTCTTTCATATTCAAAGGTATATGGGTATGGATTAGGGATGATTTTCATGTAGAAAATGTTTTCCACATTACGTTGTATATACCTACTGCTATATGTTTTGGCACTGGTGTTCCTGGGAATAGAGTGCTTATCAATTTGCCAAATGTCTGTTATTTTCCAATTTTTTCTTATTATATTTTACATTTATTTTTTTCCCAAATGAATATTGTGAATATTGACAACATTGAATTGCTCCTTCAAATTGGAAGGTACATAAGGATAATTTTATTGAAAAATATTTTTCTCGCATATGCTATATAATTATTTTATAAATTTTATTTTCATGCCTTAAAAGTATTTTTTAATTTTGATATTCTTTCTTTTTCTAATATACATGTACATTAGTTCACTGGAAATGTTGAACTTGAATTCATGAATCTGAATACAATTTTATTAAAGACAGTTTTGGGATTTCATTTGTTTTCTTTCGATTACAGCGAAAAACATTGTTCCAAAAACATTGTCAAATGCCAGGTTTTTGACGAATTATCGTCAACTTGGTGTTTGGCAGTGTTTCGGAAAACAATATAATAGAATATAAGATATATGGGAGATATATTTGAATTTCCCGCTCGTTCGAGCTTAATCCCAGTGCCGAACCGCTAGTGTTGCAAGGAACAGAAATAAGGTTAGAGTGGCTCATCTATAGTATATCTTGTCTATGATCGTAATGAGTCCACTAAGCATCACTAAAAACAGTGCTGGAATGAACTCATTCCCGCATTGTTTCTAGTTATATTTTTCGTTTTGTGGTAGTCAGCACTGACATTCGATCCTATAAAAAGTTTTATTTTCATTAAAAAATAAGGTACTAGAGATTTCCTTCTTGTTAAATTTGATTCATTCTTGCTTTCAGAAAACTGTTTCAAATCTGATCTCCATGCCCTACGTACGATTAAAATTCGAATTCCGTAATTTGTCAACTTTCGTAATAGTAACACCAACTACCAAGATACAATACAAAAGTCACTAGGATGTATAATCCGAATTTTTCATTGAATTTCAACAGTATTTTATAAAACTTGCCTGAAATAGAGAAAATATCGTCTAATACACGTTGCAGAAGGCAATTCCAACACTCGTGCTTTCGAAAACTCGCTCCTTCGTCGCTCGTTTTCGAATTTCGCATTCGTGTTTGAATAGGAGCCCATTCTGCAACTTGTTTTAGAATATACTATTCTCGTGCGCAAAATTACTTTCTCGTGCGCTGTGGTCACTATGAAGAGGACAAGATTCGGTTCAATACAAACATAAGTGTCTGTAAGAATAACTGTCAGTGCTGTGGTCACTATGGATACGGATCAATACAAACATGAGTGTGTGTCATTTGCTATTGTGAAATTATTTAAGAGGTCAGAAATTCATTACAATATGTGGAGGTCGACGAAAAAATGTAATATGCACCTCAGCGAAAAACTGTCTATTGTCTCGCCTGCTTGCTATCCTCGGCTCTGCCTCGGATAGCAATTTGCAGACTCGACTATAATAGACAGTTTTTGGTCCTTGATGCATAAATAATTATTATTTTCAAAAGTACAATAATAACGTCATTTTTCGATTGAGAGGATCATCGAAAAGTTTCATTTCTCTGCTAAGGAGGAGAGCGACAGGAAAAGTGTTACTATGCATAAGATGAATTGGTTACCATGAACAAAAAATTCTCTAATTCAAACGTCATTTTTATTCGTTAAAGTTACATTGAATGTACTATTGGTCAATGTTGCATTTTGAAAATTAAAACCATGTAATAATGAACTGGGTATAGGATTCTGTCTCGGATTCTGTTCAAAAGCTGATGCCTCAGAGTAATCTGGGTTGCTGGCTCCAGGCAATTCGTTGACGCTCAATATCCTAGCAATCAGCACCAACAATATCATTCTTATTTCGCACGAATCCTCGATGTAGCCTTCTGCTACACTACTTTACTTCCAACCTCCGTGTCGTTAAAAAGACTCAATGTTGGCTCCTCCATCTATAAGTAGTGACCTGTGTATTGGTTTGGATTATTCAATTGCAAAAAAGTGGCAACCTTTCTTGGTACACTTCGTATACTATGTATTCTCATCACAGTTCCGTAGCATTTTACAGATTGATATTTAAAACAAAATCTATTTATATTATAATAATCTATTTAGATTATTATGCCTAATTGAAAGGTTTTTTTTTTGGGTTTCTCTCCCAAACTCTGAAAAATATCTATAAAATAAAAATTAATTATTTTGTGATTGCTTCTGCGTAAGAAACACAGGATATTTGTCAGAAGCAATCAATTGAACAATGTTGCCTAACAACTATATCGTAACGTTTCGGAGTCTATATCAGACTCCTTCGTCAGACGCTTAATGAAAATATTCAAGAATTGTCACATGTGACAATTCTTGAATTTCACAAAATAACTATCAACAAAATAATTCTAACGATTTTCATTAAGCGTCTGACGAAGGAGTGTGATATAGACTCCGAAACGTTACGATATAGTTGATTCTTCGTTTATGTTGTTTCGTTGTTGTTTGTTAGGCAACATTGTTCAATTGATTGCTTCTGACAAATATCCTGTGTTTCTTACGCAGAAGCAAATCACAAAATACTTAATTTTTATTTTATAGATATTTTTCAGAGTTTGGGAGAGAAAACCCAGAAAAAAACCTTTCAATAATGAGTATACCTACCACAGTATCCTTTAATGATTACTTATTATGCCTAATAACTGTGAATGTTCGAACATTTCTCGTTTTACTATCAGGAATATTGACTATTATGATATATCCCTTGTCCTCGATATCTGTAGTTTTCTATTATTATTATTTTTACCATTTCGTCACATCTGCAGGCACCAGCTACTCCGAATAATAAAACAATCGGAAACAACCAAGTGATCAAAACACAAAATTAAAATTACTTGAAATATGATAGTTACCTTTAGTCCTAAATATGAATCATCCGGTGCTTCGAAGAGAAAAAGTTCGAACTCTTCCTTAGAAAACCCTTGATTTTTTTGCAAGTTACCCTTCATTGGATTTTTTCAAAATGCATATATTTCATGTTTGATCGGTACTTGCGACTTTATCATTGAATATCGGGCCCAGCAACTAAACTCGAAATTCCTTTAGAAAATGTAGGTATTCATAAAATATGTTCGGAAAGACCTCCACTATTTCTTATACAAGCACGTGCCTTCTTTCTAATTTCTTCAGTCGTTACTTTCCACCTGGAATTTAATCTCGCTGCGTTTTGATTACACATTCACTATTTTTCATTCCTTTAAAAAATCTGCTGAAACGAAACTAGAGAATGCATTCCAAAAAATTTTTTTTTGGCAATAAAGAAGGAATTCGGTAAGTTTTTACAATAATTTGGGCAAAAATTGTGGAATTCGTAAGTTGTAGGCAAATTGATACTAGAAATTGATTTTTCTTTTATTCATATAGCACATTTCAAATCATACTAATTCTTTTTCAACATCTTATACAGCATAGTTTTGATTTTTTCATATCCTTTTCTGATCAAAATAACCCAAAATTATAGTCAAATTTGGTCATCGTTGTAAAAATTGACGAACAATGAACTAAGGTGAGAAACCTTTTAAAAATCACCAGAACTCAAATATCTCGGAAACTGTTGGTTTTCGGTTATCAATAAATATGGCTCAAACAACAGCAAATGAGTCATACTAACACCTCCCTCAAGGTTTGCGTCCAATTTGAAATATTTGAGTTCGTTCTGCATTCTATGAATTAAGTATCATTAGCGATAATTTCTCTATTTTGTTGTAGCTGTCAAATTAAGATTTTCATAATGATAGTGGGCGCCTTATAGATAGTCTCAGCTCAATAGCTGGTCAGGGGTACAAAGATTATGTTGACTCTTGAATCGGACCAAACTTAGGATTATCAAGCGCACAGAAGTTCCGGACGATGCGTCAGTGTGTTACTAATTTGATTTGCCAGTATCTTAAGAGCAACAAAAAGGAAGCTGTACCATGGCACGAAGCTTCCGAAAGAGAGCTCCTGATATCCTAAGAATACCACATATCTTCACTAAATTGACACCCCTTGCTCCTAGATTGCCTCCTCAGCAACGCCCCCTCCTGAATAGTAATAGGCTGAGAAAAATAAATCAATAAATTATGTAAACAGCCCTTAAAAAAGATATTAATACCGGGCCTATTGCCGATAACCCCCCGTCATCCTTCTATTATCCTTGTAACGAGTTCGCGTAACTTTGACCCAGATATTCATTCGGGAAAAGAACGAGATAAAAATCGTCTGGCCCTTAACTTTTCCTTCTGGAGGAAATATCATCATCTCCCCCCCTTCCTTACGTGTTTCTGGTGCGAAAACTCTGAGTAAAGTTTCGGAGTATTCAATATGTTTCTGGAATGCTCACCTCTACCTAAAACTATTCCATTATAATATTATGTTGTTGAAATATATGTTCCGGTTTTCTTCCCATTTTTAGAACTGAATAGAATACTCCTGAACAGTTTATTCATATTGAATGGGTCCCTGAGTTCACGTAGTGTTTGAACTAATTTTCTGATTCAGAGATAATCAACTTGAATAATTATCAGATCTATACAGATCTGACAAAGATTTGAAGCGGACAAATAAGGTAAGAGGTGGTGATGTGATGATAGTCATTAATACAGGGTTAAGGATGCTGCAAGTTGAACGTGAGATAATTGTTAGTCGTTAAAAAAATATATGAATCAGAATCAGTGCCAATTTGCTTTTGGAGAGATTTTAATAGAATTCAAGAGAAAATTTTGAATTTATTTCCAGAACCCTCATACGAGTTGAGAGTCTCACTTAAATAATAATTAGATACCATGATAGTGATTTTATACTAGTAGAACTTTGATGAGAGAGAGATGAAGAAGATGAGACACAAGGAATTCGTAAGGAACAGGAAGAGAGTGTAAATTAGCCAACTATCAAAGATTTATTGCAAGCATAGAAAGCTATTTCAGAAACATTGAAAGAAGAAATGAAGGGGAATTTAGGGACACTGAAAGATGAAATGAAGGAAAATTCAGAAAGAATGGAAAATAAAATAGAAGAAAACTCAAAAGAAATGAAAGAGAATTCCGAAAGAATGGAAAATAAAATGGATGGTTACTAACAAGAGATCGAAAGAAGAATAGAAGAAAATATAAAAGCTCTTGATGGAAATTTGAATACAAGGATGACTAGAATAGCTGAAATAAAGAAAAACACAATAGGATTGAAAGAAATATCGCTGAAATTCAAAATCAATTAAAGAAACAGAAGGAGCTAATAGATATTGTGAATATAGAAGAAGAGATAATAATTATGAATATTAAACAATATGAGAAATTATTATTATAGAAACAAATGTAAGGAATAATATGGAAGAAATAATTGTCATGAGGCAATTAATAAATCAAGAAGAGATGGCGATTGGGAAATTGGTATATAAAAAGGGATGAGAAAATTTTTAAGAAACCAGGAAGATATTGGAAAAAGAGGCAATATTATGATATTGTACAAAAAGTTTGTAAAAATTGATATTTAACAAAATTAAGGAAGAAAACAGAATGAGAAAAATCAAGTTCAAATAATGTTTTTGAGTTGATTATAATTTGTTATAGTTTAAGTAATAATTTCAAATTAATTTATTTTTAAAATTTGCAATATGTGTTTATTTCTGAAATTTTCATTTTGGAGAATTTGTTATGGTATGAAATTTTTATTTTGATATATTGGAATAATATGATGTAATTTTTGTACAGTGTGTGTATTTATATATTCAAAAATCCATGGAAGCAATGAGATAATTGGTAGTAGTTAAAAAAATATATGAATCCGATAGAAGTGTCAATTTGCTTCCGAAGAGATTTTAATAGAATTCAAGAGAAAAAGATTCTGAATTTATTTCCGGAATCCTCAAACTAGTTAAGAGTCTCAGTTGAATAATGATTAGATATCATATTAGTCATTTTGTCAAAATATCCATTACAGAAGATATTCATCATTTCCGGAATGGCATAGGAATACCTATTATTTACTTTCTTGAGTATATGATCAGTACAATTTCTGAAGCATGGGTTGGAGTCTACCCTCACAGCACAGACTCATTTCTGAAATATTGCAGGAATATGTTTCGAAAATATTTGAGATATTTCGGTTATATTGCGAAAGATATATGAAATATTTCGGGAATATTGCAGAAACATTCGAATGTCCGCCCCATAACCTAACAGCAATATTGCAGAAATATTTTTCGATATATTTCTGCAATATTGTAGAATTATTCTGTAATGTTTATGCAATTTTTTATTATATTGGAAAATATATTTGAAATATTTCAGGATTGTTGCAGAAATATTCAAATATATGCTCTTTATCCTATAACGTCACAATATTGCAGACTTATTTTTTGAAATATTCCTGCAATATTGTAGAATTATTTTGTAATATCTATGGAATATTTTTGTTATATTGCAAAATATATATGCAATATTTCAGGATTCTTGCAGAAATATTTCTGTTATTTCATGAGATGTGGTATAGGCTTAACTCACATAAAAAAATAGTAGGCACAATTAATATCTTTATTCGCTCTCTACTGGACATTCAACATTTCTTTTTTTTTAATTTTCCACTTCCCTGGAGGCTCGAAATTTGGCTTGAGCTAACCATTTCGATATGGGTTCAATAATCAAACATAGATAATCAAATCATTAGATCTGTTCAACTCTACCTTTGTACGTATATAAAAAGCACGTCAATATAACGTCTCAATAATCAGACGGATGAGATCACAACCTACTCTTTATAGGGCTGTGATAAGATGTTTGTATAACCTAAAAATATAAAATTTTGTATCAATAATATCTATAAACTTGTAGCTATTATACCTTAGATAATCAAATCAGCACAACACTGCATTTATATTATTTAGAGCCAATTAGTCTTTAATAAACATTAAACTCTCAACTAAATGAACTAACAAAGTAAAGTAACAACAGACTGCTTCACGACACGATACAACAACACTGGTAAACACTGTAAACAGAAAAAATGGCGGCCTGACTAAAAGAAAAGAGAGGATGCGTAAAGCCTCGAACTAGAGAAAGAAAGCACACAAACATATTATATATTGCATGTAATGTTGAATTATTTCTGTCGCGATTTGTAAGAAATATGTAGACATATTTCTTACAAAGTTACAGTACCTATGAATATATGCATAGGTCTATGCATATATTCATAGGAATATACGCAAAACTATAAATTTTAACTTTGTAGAAAACTGTTATAGTTTGTAATATTTCTGAATATTGCAACTGTAATATTGAAATACAATATTCCAGCAATATTTCTCAATATTGCAACTGTAATATTGAAACACAATATTCCAGCAATATTTCTGGAATATTGCAACTGCAATTGCAATATTGCAATATTGTGGCAATATTTCCTGAATATTGTGTGCTGTGTGGGTATGAATGTGCCTAACTTCTGATGTAAGGATATAATCAATTTAAATGTATTTTGAGGAATTGGGATAATAACTCCATTTTGAATTTTGGAGTTTTAAAAACCACGAATTTCAATAGCGTAAGGTGATACAAATCAGTGAAATATATTGATCGAATGAAAATAATGTAGGTTATTTAAAAATGTCTTATTTTCCAATTGTACAATACTCCTGGTACCAAATGATATCAAATGAATGAAGAAACTATATCTACATTAACAAACGTAACGGAATCATATTGCTACAACAATCACTATACGGACTACTAATATTTCGTACCCCTTATTTCAACCCTCCTAAGGCCTGACGAAAAGCCTCACTCTGCCCTAATTTCTGCCATCCCATATTAGTCGAAGCCGACGTATTGTGGGCAAATGAGAAAGCAGTAAACATACGATTTATGTTACAATCACAATTAACAGAAGTTGCCAAACTGCGGAAATATTTAGGGGGCCGTTCCCAGCCGTAGCTGAAGAGGGGGTGAAGCCACCTGATAAGTGAGAAGAGATAGCTTATAATGGGGGTGTTAATTTTTTAGCACTGGTTTGTGGAACTTTCAAAGTTGATGCGTAGGTTCTGACTTGATATTTCAAGCTGCCAGTTGAGGACCATGGGGAAGGGACAAACGTCAATCACCTCAGCACGCAATTAAGCGTATGAATTTTTCAGTTGTAGTGAATTATTCAGAGGGAGCAATTATTTCTGCGATTCGCACCGATTCGTTCGACGATTCAAAGCGAGATGCGTCTTTATCTGGAATTGGTGACGAAGATTGGTTCGGATTTCCTTTCGATTCAAGGCTTGACGTTTAGGACCTCAGAATTTGTTGGGTGAATTGCTAAAATACTTTCTTGAAAGTTTTGTTCGTGGGGAACGAAGGAGATAATTTGGGGTTGAATTGCGAGACCCACTTAATTTAATGGAAGTAATTTGCGGAATTTCATATTATCAAATATATTTATCAAGTGAACTGTTGTAAAGAAAATGTCATTGGGTTAATATTCACAATATACCTAATATTATACAGGATGATTTACGAAGACCGTTCGTTAGAATATTTCTAAGAAAGACTCGAGATAAACACTAGAAATTTTATAGTTAAGCTTTGTTAGGAGAGACGAATTCTTGGAAAAAAATTCAGATTCGTCCGACGTCCAGTTTCTCCGGAAATGATACCATTTTTCGTTTTCAAAATGCAATACCCAGTTTTTTAAATTATAATCAGATTACCCATTGAGTTCTTCATTGTTTCAATATGTCACCTACATATTATTCTCAGAAAATTCGTTTGAGGTTTGAGGTTTTTGTCATGACGGAATCTGTCGCTAAATTTCAGCAATATCTGATGATTATTTTCTTATATACCTACATAATACTTTTTAATCATTTTTTTTTAAATTTTCTAGAAATACGATCTTAACGAAATTTAACATAAATATTTTTGTTGGCATTCTACAACTAATAAACAAGTTGCAACCTGATCGGATCTCTATTGTTTGAAAACAAAATTTGTATTCGGAAGCCGTTTGGCCGATTATGCCCATTAACGAACTTGTCTGTCGCATTTGGATAAGCAATCTACCCTGACAATTTCAAGTCAATATCCCTTTCGGTTCAAAAGTTATCGTAGCAACGGCTGGTTGGACAGAATCGATTTCTGACTGTGTCTACCCGTAGAGACCCTTTGAGTACTTGTCGAATCATGCAGCAGTGCCTTCTTAACGCTACTGGTGTTTTGGTTCCGATTGAAGCAGTTCCTCGAAGACTTCGAGACGTTAATCTACATTCTCGATAACATTTGAGAAGGATTCCACTATCTCAAATCATATGCCTCTTGGATTGAAATGGACCAATGAGCACGTGAATTGGAACGATTACTGGACGTCTGTATTGTTCACAGATTAGTCGAGATATGGAAGGTTTTCTGATAGTCGGCGTGCTCGGGTGTGGAGCCATCTTCTGGTTCCCCAGAAATCGCAGATCGGTTCAGGAAGTTCATCCATTTAAAGGGGATACAGTTACTGTTTGGGGAGGCATTTGTTTCAATGGACGTACATAATTGTTGGTGCTTGATGCTACCATGAATGAGCAGATACATAGAGCAAGTTATTGACCGTATTATTCCTTTATTTCATGCTGCTATTGGGCCAAACTGCTTATTTTTGGACGATTATGCGCCACCACATCCTTCGAAAAGTGTATATGAAGCTCTGGAAATCCATGGTATTCCACATTTGGCCCTGCCCCCTCGGTCGCCAGACCTCAGTCCCATTGAACACGCTTGGGATCAGCTACAAAGAGCTTTGGATTCTCATCAACTACCTCCACATACACTTCAAGAACTCAGAGGTCTTTTACCGATCAAGGCTACTTCACCAATCTGATCGAAAGTATGCAAAGGTGTTGCCAGCCTATGGTTAATGTTCGAGAGGCATAGCTTTATTTTTTTCAATTTATTGAGGTGTATGATTATGTATCTTACCAAAGAATATAATATATCCATCATCATATGGATTATCCACGGGCATTATATTATCACCTTAAAAGTATAATATATCATCCTTATAAGAGAGTATAGATCATTTGATAATTCATAGATATAATAATTAAGTACAGTATTCTATGAAAACATATAGAAGTATGATTCATTATTGAAATTTAGTAAAATCATATCTCCGAAAGTATCAGCTCGTTAGAGTTGAAATTGATATCAATGGATTTTTATGGTGAAACTGCATCTTAAAAAAAATTGAATTTGAAATTTGTAATTAAAAAAAAAAATTTTTTTTTGTTACTCCTAAGCCATCAGGCTGATTTTGCCCACTACCAAACTAAACTGAGATATTTATTTTCCAAACCTACTCTGAAAATTTCAACTGCATGGCTCATTCTGTTCGAGAGTTGCTGTAGAAACAAAATATAAAAATTTTTGATTGCTTTTTATACTTTACGGCAACCTTAGCAATTCAAAACTTCGCATACATATAAAGGTCATTATTCTACAATTTGATGCCAAATTTCAGATAGATCGAGTCATCGGTTTCGGAAATATTCATAATTCATACCAAAAACGCCCATTACTCCGAAACCGCTTGGTGGATTTCGCCCATTAATGAACTGGTTCGAGATACTTAAGCTCCAAACGTAACCTGCAAATTTCAATCCTCTAATTCCTATCGTTCGAAAGTTATCGTGTTAATGGACGGACGGCCGGACAGAATCGATTTCGACCACGGATTATTGATCAGAAAGTCGAACCAAATCGTTTAAGACCATTTTCAGACAAAAATTTGAAAATTACAGACATTTGGGAAAATTGATAAGCACTCTGTTCCGAGGAACAAGGGCGCTAAAAATAGGTGAAATAAAATGGAAACTTTCGTAACAGTTTCAAAATGTCTGAATTTCCTCAACTGTTGTGGAGGAGTATAAGTTCTCTTGCGGTGATTTCATTGGTTTGTGAATATTTCCAGCACCAATACACAAAACTATAGGTTTTATCAATTCGTTCTGTAAACCTTTATTCGTCATTTATGAAACAAGAATTGTTCATTTGGGATAGTTTTAGACACTGCCGGACAAAATGAGATATAAACAGTCCAGTATTTCAAATCATCGACATCATCCAATACATTTTCATTCATACTTAACCCAACCCTCTATAAATTCCTGCAATATTCAACGGATACGCGGAACGCGTGAAACTTTCAAAATACGTTCCATAACGCATACGTCAAGCGAGTTATGTCGAATCTTCGAACATATACATCACCCACCCGAAACGATTTTAAATATTAAACGTAATGTATTTCGAAGGGAACGTCCAGAGAGTGAACACGCGTGGGCTGAAGAAAGAGGAGGACGCAAGACGGTATGCAGAGAGTCCTCGGTCCAGCGTACCAGCTTAGAATTCAATTTCAATACTCGCCCTCAATCATGCATGGAGTTTGGCAGGTGGGGTCCCGTTGGAAACGTAGGGAGAGTTGGGGGAGAGAGAGTGAACATCAAAGTCCTGCAGTATTGGCGTCCAAGACGTGTCCCCCTCCCGTTCCGTCGCCCCCGCAGGCAGGATTGACGCGCCTGGCACGCATATACTCAGCTCACGCATAATTTAGGCGCGCGGTCGGAGAATGGACATCGCCCGAGCTCAATCAATACCTCAGATCCAGGACTACATTACGGCCGGAGGCTCATGCCGCTCTTGCTTTGTGGAGACCACTACGGCGAGTACGTCGGACGTAATGCCGGCCGCCGGTCTCGTGTGAGGACGGCCTAATGGAAACGTGTTACGAACTTTGTCCGTCGTTAAAGGCGCGAAAAAAGGGAAATGTCGTTATTATCCACTCGGTCCCGTCGCGGGAATTATTGGGATTAATGGGGGGTGGTGGGAGGCGTAACGGTTTTCTGTCTCGCGGGATTGCATTTCCGGATCATTCTGATCTGAGGTTGACAATTTGATCGAATGCAGGGTATTTTGGCGATACCAACAATATGATATTTCGCGCACTGTTCAGGTGAACAAAGTGCCTATTAATTAGTCCAAATGCTTGAAATTTTCGAAGTTTTGACCGAGAAAAGACTCAATTTAGACTCACTTGATTCATCAACAAGTCCAGAGCGTTCCTGCCAATAGGGTCTTCATAATGGCTCCGTATAATTAATATACTTATGCATATATTTCACAAGTCAAATAAACCCCAGGGAATTTGATTGATTTGCTGAGAAGCAAGAGTAGACGCGTTTCTGGCTCCTTGGCCATCATCAGTACTCTGTAGCTTCCCAACAAATTCAACTAAACTGAACTGTGTAAAGCCTCTCACAGCTGGCTTGAGCAGTTATACATATACGCCCACGCCACCTATGAGACAAAACAAGGAATTCAGCCTTTCCCCACCAGTGAAAATTTGAAGCGTGAAATCATATGCCACCATTCGCTCGATTTTAATCGAGAAACGAGTGCCGCAGAGCTCAGACAGTATCTTCCTATGGCCATAAACGCTGTTTAGCGCTTTCAAAAATAATAATGAAAAATGGCGATACCCTTGTTAATAGATCAATAATTCCAGAGCCTTCTTGCCAATAGGATTGAAATAGAACGAATGTGGTGGCATATGATTTCCCGCTTCAAATTTTCACTGGTGGGAAAGGCTGAATTCCTTGTTTTGTCTCATAGGTGGCGTGGGCGTTTATGTATAACCGCTCAAGCCGGCTGTGAGAGGCTTAACACGGTTCAGTTTAGTTGAATTTGTTGGGAAGGTACAGAGTACTGAGGAAGGCAAAGAAGCCAGAAACGCGTCTGCTCTTGCTTCTCGGCAAATCAATGAAATCCCCTGGGGTTTATTTGACTTGTGAGATATATGCATAAGTATATTAATTATACGAAGCCATTATGGAGACCCTATTGGCCGGAACGCTCTGGACTTGTTGATTAATTTTTGGCGCTCTTGTTCCTCGGAACAGAGTGCTTATCAATTTGCACAAATGTCTGTAATTTTCGAATTTTTGGCTGAAAATGGTCTTAAACGATTTGGTTCGACTCACTGATCAATAATACGTGGTCGAAATCTATTCTGTCCGGCCGATAACTCTCGAATGGAATGAGCTAGAAAGTTGAAATTTTCAGAATAGGTTTGGGAGATAAATATCTCGGCTAAGTTCGTTATTGGGGAAAATTGGACAGATGGTTTCGGAGTAACAAAGAAAAATTTTTTTTTACATTGCAAATTTCAAAATAAGTTTTTCTCAAGATGCAGTTTCACCATAGGAATCCATTGATGGCATTTTCAACTCTAACAATAAGCTAATACTTTCGGAGATATGATTTTTCAAAATTTCAATAATAAATCGTACTTCTGTGCTTTCAGAGAATGCGATAATTATTCTATCTATGAATTATTATAATATGATCTGTGTTGTCAACGTCAACTTATTTCCCTGAGACATGATATGTCAAATTTTGATATTTAATGCCCATGGTTAATCCATATGATGATGGGAATGGTAAGTTAATTATATTGAGTTCAGAATATCTCCAGTGAAAACAAAACGGAAATATTGGCTAAAGTTTCAATTGATATAATATAATTTTCAGAGTGGATTTGAGGAAAAAATATATCGTTCATCATAGAATTGAGGAACGAATATCTCGGATGAGTTCGTTGTTTGGTAGAATTGGTCTATTGGTTTTGGATCAATAATTATTGGCACTCTTGTTGAATTTGAATTCTTTCATGATGTTTGAATTTTATTTCTGCTATCATGAAGTTCTATCATAAGAATCCATTGATATAATTCCCAACTCTTACCAATACTTTCGAAGATATGATTTGTCAAAGTTTGAACAAGAGCGCCAAAGCTCCTGTCCACAGGGCTTGAACCAATTTTTTTTTAATGCAATTCCATGCGAGTATTTATTATCGAACTTGATTCTGTCCGGACGTCCGGCCGTCAGCACGATTACTCTCGAACGCAATGAGTTAGAGAATTGAAATTTTCCAAGTAGTTTTGGGGTCCAAATACGATGGCTAAGTTCATTAATAGATGAAATCCATTGAGTTGTTTCGGAATTATAGCCATCTAAAATTTAGTTTTCCAATAACTCGAAAAATACTGACCTGAGCGAATTGAAGCACAGAAGTTAGTTGAAAAATGGGTTCAAGCCCTGTGGACAGGAGCTTTCTGGCGCTCTAGTTCAAACAGACAAATTATATCTCCGAAAGTATTGGCTTCTCAGAGTTAGGAACTATATCAATGTATTCTTATGATAGAACTGCATCATAAAGGAAATTCAATTCAAATAATAGTTTATTTATCAAGATTAAATAAGCAATCTGAGAATGAGAACTGCACCATGGAAGAAATCAAATTAAAATAGCTGAAATGAATTTGACTCTCTCTTATAGAACAGGATGACATGTACCTACGAGTATGCACACAGATCATATAATAAAGCTTAGATAGAATAATTATAGCATTCTGTGAAAACATAGAAGTACGATTCATTATTGAAATTTAGAAAAATCATATCTCCGAAAGTATTATGTTGGGTTTCACGAAGCTTCGATTAGCTTAATCGTGGATTTAATTCGATGGTTGTATGAAAAATGAACTGAAAATCGACATAGAATCGCACTAATTCGGCAATTAAGAGCTGTCAAAGCTTTGTGAAACCTAATGTTAGCTTGTTGGAGTTGAAAATAATATCAATGGATTTTTATGGTGAAACTGCATCTTAAATTAAAATTGAATTTGAAATTTGTTACTTAAAAAAAACTTTTTTTTCGTTACTCCGAAACCATTTGGCCTATAATGCCCAATAACGAAATTAACCGAGATATTCATCTCCCTAACTTACTCTGAAAATTTCAACTGCCTAGCTCATTCCGTTCGAAAGTTATTGTAGAAATTTTTTTTTTTATTTAAAAAAAAAATTTTTGACACTTTGCGGTAACCTGGTCAATACAAAACTTCACATGCGTATAAAGGTCATGATTCTACAATTTGATGCTAAATTTCAAACAGATCGAGTGATCGGTTTCGGATATATTCATAAAAAAATGTTCTTAATAAAATCGGCCATAACCCCGAAACCGCTCGATGGATTTTGCCCATTAACGAACTTAACTGAGATATTTACGCTCCAAACCCACCTTGCAAATTCCAATCCTCTAACTCCTTTAGTTCGAGAGTTATCGTGTCTACGGCTGGCCGGACAGAATCGATTTCGACCTCGGATTCTTGATCAGTGAGTCGAACCAAATCGTTTGAGACCATTTTCAGCCAAAAATTCGAAAATTACAGACATTTGGACAAATTGATAAGCACTCTGTTCCGAGGAACAAGAGAGCCAAAAATAACGACACGAAGAATCATTCAAAATCTTGTGGGGATCGCATGACTAGAAAATTTAAAAAATATTGGTTGAAGCACTGACGTGAAGTCAAGAGCTTTTGCGCGCATGTTCCATTGGCTATTCACTCCTCATACGAAGTTGATCGAGTATAGCTTCTGAAATATAACATTTTTCAAGATAACTGACTAACTAAATTCAACCATAAACCGACAAAATTACTGTTAATAATGTTTTATTCACCTCTATTAGTCATTCTTAGTCGAATTTTCCATCGATATCGACCGTTTTCTCAGCTTTTATTGGATATTAATACATTTCGTACCATTTTAATGACAGACTTGAGTAATGAGAGATTCGCCTATGATTACAAAATTTTTAATGTATTCTATCTGAATTGAAATTCTTCAAAAATCTAATGATACTTACTCCAAAGTAATTTCAGGATATGATATTCACGAAATTATTTGAGCGTCGGCATTCTACAAGTAATTACCGAGTTTTAATTGGATCGAATTCTAATTCCTCTATAACCCTAAATATACTAATATCCGATCAGATTTTGTAGTACTAGATAGGTATACAGGGTCCAAGGCCGCCACACCGACATGGCCAAGGTGGTGATAGGGTACCATTAGGGTGTCGCAATTGTTGTTAAACTGTCCTCCGGCTCTTCTGATGGAAGTTAGAGATGGTTTAAGCCATTATGGGTGAGTTTCCTTATTTGGAACATATTTTAGAGACCATTTGAGATAGAGCAATGAAATTTGAAGGTTTGAGTAAGCACCTCAAGAACTTCGAAACCCTGTTGAAATGAGTTTCTGTAACACCCACTAAAACAAATGGTAGGGGGGGGGGTTAATGATTTTTTTTTCCACGGTAACCTACTAATAATAAATTATGTTCCACAACTGCAATCTTCAACCTTTCATTTGGTGTATCATTGACACTTGGGACTCAAGCGGTTACAAAGATGTTATCAAAAGAATGTGATGAACACACAACATTTTCTTCAACGGAGTAGAGCACTATATACATATCAGCGTTTTCCAGCTTCCCATTACCATGTTGAAAAGTTTTCTCTTGCGAATGTCGTTAGGGACCATAGTCTCCATATTTTCAAGATATTAAGAAGTATATATTGTGTTCTAAAAAAGACTATCATATCACAACATCCAAATTTTCGATGTGATACCCTATATACTTCGTCATTTTCGAATTCTATATATATGACAAATTTTAACGCAAGTTTGTGAGGAGAACTTTTTTTTCATTTAAGCAGCCGTTTTTGATTTATTCTTTAGGCAAATAGGAGCATTTTCAAGGCTTGAAAACATAACAAAATATCATGGACACAGAATATTTCTTATTTGCGGATTGCATACATTTCATAATAAATGAAATATTAGAAACAATTAAAAAATGACAAAGTATACAGGGTATCACATTGAAAATTTGGAAGTTGTGAAATGACTAGCCTTTTTTGGAACACAATGTATACTTCTTAATATCTTGAAAATTGAAAAAATTTCAATATGGTAATGGGAAGCTGGAAAACGTCGATTTGTAGTGATTTACTACCCCATTATCGAAAATGTTGTGTTTTCGGGACATTGTTTTGATAACATCTTTGTAACCACTTGAGCCCCAAGTGTCAAGACTACACCAAATGAGAGGTGAAAGATCGTAGTTTTGGAATCTAGTTTATTATTCGTACGTTACCGTGGAAAAAAAATCATTTATTTTAAAAAGTAACTCCACCCCTTTACATTTGTTTTAGTGGGGGTTACAAAAACTTATTTCAATAGGGTTTCAAAGTACTCGAGCTGCTTACTCAAACCGTCGAATTTCATTGCTCTATCCCAACTGGTCTCTAAAATATTTGCAAAATATGGAAACTCACCCCTCACTGTAAAAATTATTTACAGTAAGAATCATTGGTTATTTAAGGCCAGCAAGAATCATGGTAAAATTACACTCAGTTTGTAATATTACATTTTAGTTTGTAAATTCACAAATCAGCCTGTAATTTGTTTACCAGAAACTGTTTGTGATTATGCTACTTCATGTTATGTAATATTACATCAATTTCCATATATTCACAGAGATTTGATGTAATTTTTTGGAATTTCACAGTATGTTTTTCGCAAATTTCTTCATTCCTATTTTGTGAAATTGCTAGTAATAATTGTGGAATATTTCATATTTTTTGGTAATCCTTTGTGAATTCACATTCCTCTTTTGAATTTTTCACTAGATTCATACCGTAATAATATGCATTATTACAAAAAATTACATTTCTAAACGAAATATTGCACTGTTTTTGATATGAATTTTACAAATTTTTTTGGATAATACTGCGCCACGTTAAGTTATATTACATATAATTCCATTAATTCACAAAGAATCATAGTAATTTCTTGTAATTTTACTGTATAATGTATGAATTTATTACCACTATTAAATTGATAGTATCCCAAACATGGTATTAATCCTGTGTAAATTCACAATCACTTTTGTGAATTACCTTTCGTGATTGTAGTCAAAACTGTTCGTACTATAAAAACGAATTAAATATAACTCTTTCATGCCTAGGAATCTTAGGCATAATTTTCTGGACCTGAAAGAATTTTTTAGAATGCTAGATCTGAATATTCCGAAATTTAATTTCAAGATTATGCATAATTTGAAAGCATGAAAAGTAATAAAAATCACATTAGTTTCCATAATTGTTTTGGCCAAGGAGTTGCCAGGAACAGATCTGTAAATTATGATTGTACTTGAACAGAGGGTCACTCAAAATATGCATCGAATTTATTCTGCATTTTATATTATTAGGTTAAATGCTATCAAGAGGAAACCATAAGTGTCCAAATGATATTTGTATGCTGTTAGTTGGACAGAAATTAAATCAATGCTTATTCGGTCTTGGGTGGACAAAAATTGAAAGAAAAAACGCTATTTTTCTAAAATTTTATTGAAATTGATATACACCTATGACAAGAAATATTTAAAATAATCGAAATATTCATCCTTAATTAATGAATTTATCGAAAATTACTCAATTTATTAATAAATGCAATTACTTTTTTTTTGGCACTTTGAGCCACTTCCGTCGGGGTGAAGTTGTAGATGTAGAGAGTGCCTTTGGGTATCTCAGGTTCAAATTAAAATAAATGCAAAAGCATATTATAAATGCCTCGATGAAGGTGTCAAACGTTAATCCAGGTATTAGAGTTCCTTCCATGCATATCCTATACCTATTTTCTGAAATAAAATCATACTTTCATTATATAAAACATTCGAAACTTAATTTGCAATTAGCTCTGAAACAAAGATATCCTGTCTTCTGAAGTACCCTAGAAGAACAGAAAATCGAAATTTGACTCATTTTTCACAATATCTCCCATATTGCACTGGGATTTTGTTCACTGCTGTGAAATATAGCTTTAGTACAGTCAATCTGGCGAAAAAAAGGTAAAGATCGAACAAAAATTACCGTTCAGATGAAACTTGGTAGGTCACTTTGGGATGCTCAAAGGAAAGTAAATCCCAAGCACTAAATCACAATCTTCAAAAAACACACTTTCAATCTTCAAGCAGGTCTAGACTCGATCTGCGTGGAACTACGAAAACGTAATTTGCGTTGACATGCGAACTAACAAATAGACGCGCTCAACTCTGGAGAGAGAATGGTATATCTCTTGTCTATGATGGTAGGGTAGTCGTCGTAGTCGAAATGGGGACATCGGAAACGAAAGCGCCAGTCACATGCACAGCGGAAATACCCGATTCAAGACTCGGTCTATCGCATTCGCATAGTGCACGATGTGAATTCACAATATTGATGTAAATTGTTGGAAAAATTTGTGATTTCTTGTAAAGATCTGTGAATATTTGTAAATATATGTAATATTTTGGAAAAGTCTGTGAATTTTTGTAAAGGCTTGTATATTATTGTATTAATTTGTAAAATTACAAGAAAATTTTTTTTACATATTGTGGTGTGTGAAATTACGCTAATAACGGCTGTGAATTATGCGTAAATAATTGTAAATTTACCCCTATTTTTTACAGTGCTGGCTTAAACCCAGCCTGACTTCCATCTGAAGACCCGGAGGACAGTTTAACAACAGGAAGTGTGACACCCTAATGGTATCTTATCACCTCCTTGCTCATGTCGGTGTAGCGGCTTCGGACTCTATATATAAAATTCCTCTGATCTATTGATATTTTATGCAAAATGGCGAATGCGCCGGCCAAAGGGATGAACTGCTTACGACAAATTTATATCATTAAACGCGATGGAAAACTTTGCTGTAATAATTCTTCTCAATTGAAGTGTTTCCAGGTTCACATCTTAATTAGTCATTATTCATAATCAGCAAGAATGGAGGCCATCCCAACGGATTTCCCATAATTTCCGCTATACGTAGGTAATATATTTTGTATCTATCCATCCAATTGTTAAATCCTACACTTACATAGTTTTCATTCCTTGTTTATGGAGCACGACATACATACTCGAAAATTGGTCAACAAAATCTGAATACTTTCATCGAAGGTTCAATACTTATCCAGGTTCATATAACTCAAAAAATTATTCATCAAAATTTAATGACGAAATTACATACTCCTGCAGTTTTGCATTTTCGTTCATCTTCAGATGGGATTGATGGGCTTCCTGGAGGAGATTAATCCTTTGAAATGAGTCCTCGGATATTCAGTTACTGACATCCATGCCTCCACGATCATATTTGAAATGCAGTTGAAGATTGTGGCCAAAAGTCAACACGATTTATGGAAACTTTTATCACAGCCAATGTTGTCGACAGTTGGATGTGATGGTGATGCAGTTTATTTATTCATTTATTTATTGAAGAAAAAGGACACAAACAAATTGCAACCAAAAAGCACCCACATAAAAATAGAATTATTTGAAGTATAACGTATCTACAAAGATGATAAGTTATTCGAGAAATCACCTACATATATAATAATAAAAATAAATATCTAATGGACAAAAAATTGTCTTACACTTCTTCTTGAAGGAAGATAAGGACATAATAAAAACATTTAAATTATTGGTATATTTGTTGAAAAATTCATACATTCTGGTCACATGAGATGATACTATCTCCGGTGAGTCATAGTAGATCATCACGACTTTGAAAACAAAAACAACAATAATTGAGCTTACTGTAAACAAAGGAGTAGTATAAAGATTTCATAGCTGCCTCGTTCTGAAAGTCCTTGCATAATCTACATAAAAAACCTAAAGTTTTGGTAGAACTTGAAATCACAAAATCAAAATGAGCATTAAAAGTAAGTCTTGAGTCAAAGAGGGTGCCCATCAGTTCTCTCATTTGGTTAACCCTGACAATGACATTCTCACCCAAATGGTATAGAAACTTGATCCCATTATTTTTTCTAGTAAAAGAAATGTATGCACACTTGTTAAAGTTAAGCTTGAGTTTATTTTTTCGGCAATAGGCCACAAATCTTTCGAGATCCTCCTGTATCTTGAGGCAATCCTCAACTGAAATTATCCTCCTTAAGATCTTGAGGTCATCAGCGTACAAGAGGAAAACACAATATCTGAACTAATCTTTGATGCAATTGATAAAAATAAAAAATATCAGGGGGCCAAGATGTGAACCCTGGGCGATACCCAAGGTAACTACAAATGCCGAAGACAAATAGCCTTTCTAACTCACAAGCTGACTACGACAGCGAATATACGAAGACAGCCATTTCAATAGATCACCCTGAACACCAATCGCCACCAACTTCAACATTACAATATTATGGTCAACCTTATCGAATGCTTTGCTGAAATCCGAACTTAGTGAGTCTACCTGAACTCCATTATCCAAAACACTACAAATGTATTCGGTCTAAATCAGGAAATTCGTTTCGATGGATCGCTTCGAGAAAAAGCCATGTTGACATTCTATAATGGATGAACCCAAGCTATTGAATATATGATCATAAACAATGCTCTCAAAGACTTTACTCACAATCGATAATTTATTAATTCCGCGATGATTATCGACGTCGCCTCTATTGCCTGAAATCTCATAAATTGGAACTAGTAGAGCCCTTTTACACACAGTTGGGAATATTCCGGATTGCATTGTTTTATCGAATAAAAAATTGAGCATAGTGAACGCATTTCCAAGTAGTATCGAAGAACCCCACTCAAAAACATATGGGAAATTGGCTCTCGGTTGAATTGACTGAAATTGTGTGAGTCTGACTGTTTTAGTATACTTAGTTTCTGTGATATAAGCTGCCACAGTTCATAAAAAGGTCGTATTGGGGTAGGATTGACACAGAACATAACTGTTTTGTTAATCGAAATAAGGCAACATGAACGTATTTTGTTTATCGATGACTCTTTTTGATGGAAATGTGAATTTTCAAAATTTTGAATTATACCCCTGTATTGAAAACAACTGACATATTGTATTTAAACACAAATAAAGCCATGAATCGATAACGTTGATTGAAGAAAAGCTAAATTTTTCCGCAAAAGAGTAGTAAATTTTTCTAGTCATGTGATCCTCACGAAATTTTGCATAAGTATTTGCTTTGGTCTTTTGCATCTATAAGCTACTCAGTTTGAATTCAATCAGATCAGTATTTTTCGAGTTATTCTGAACACAAAATTTTAAAATTCTTGAGATTTTTTTTTCACAATGAACAAATACTCACAACTTTTCCAAAAAACAAGTCATAAAATACCAATTTCATTTAATAATCGATCTCAAAGATACACCAGAATGCCTCTTTATACAATTGTTTACTTTCCCCCGTACCCCTGAAATTGCTCTATTCTGGTGAGGAGATATGAAATAAGTATAGAAATACATTTCCCTTTATTTTCTCTCGCAATAGGCATGCAATCAAGATTTTTCCTCGGAATAATCATGAAGTTCCAAGAAATTCTTTACAGGACCATCCTCCGATAAAGCCTATCCCCCTATGCAGATAGGAAATTTCCACCCTTCCCTTAATCCCGGAAAACACGTTCTGCTGCGTCGTGAAAATTCGGCTCCCTTCCTTTACATATGAATTCATAAGCAAGTGGCCGAGTGTCCATCGCAGAGTGTTAAGACTACATGAGGAACCAGTGCAAGATCGATAAAGCGCCCCCTGCCGCCCTCCGCCGAGGACTTCCCCGCTTTACACTTCCCGCAGGACTTTCACTTTCCGCCCGGACCTATCTGGCCGCTCTGGACTTTCGACATTATACACTATGCAGGGGCGTAGGTAAGAATGGAGAGTGTGGTGGATTTGTAACGGTATAAAACCCTGTCACTCTTTTTAACATTACATTTTTTGTTTATATAAATATCTTAAGGTGAAGCTATTGTTGGATTGAGGTGAAAATTAACTCTTTGAGTATTTTGATGTTAGATGTTGAACTGGGACTGATCCCTACATTTCCTACCCCATGTCTGTAGAGATCGTAATATCCGGTTGGAAGAACCCGTATACCTCACCTGGAAGGATCCTGATCATTCATCAGTAAGAATGACCTGAGTGCTCATTAGGAAGAGTTCCTCAAATTTTCCCTGGATGAATTCCTCGATTATCTGAGCTAAGTGTTTTCTTTATGAACAAAGGAATTTATTTCATTAAACCTTTAAAAACCAGTTTTATCAATTATCACCCTATATCCCCTATACCCCTACTACGATGCTTGGTAGGAAAAAAAACTGGGACAGTGAATGCACCGCTCAAGTTCTTAAAAGAAATGCCATTAGATTCATTCATTTCTGACAATTTTAAGTACATATCTAAACTATTCTCGGATGCGTTAAATATATAAGATTTATAAACGAAATCCCAGTAGTGATAGGATCTGAAGGAGGAGTGGGGCCCGGGGACAATCATTGGGGGGGGGGGGGGACTGGATAAGGAACGTTACGCCACTGGATAGGAGCCTACCGATAGAGAGCATTTGGTGCCTGGCCCATATACTCCAGCGCCAGCTCCTGTATAGTGGTTTTTGAACCGTCTGTGTATACACAGGCACCAAATGCTCTCTATCGGTAGGCTCCTATCCAGTGGCGTAACGTTCCTTATCCAGTCCCCCCCCCCCCCCCAATGATTGACCCCGGGCCCCACTCCTCCTTCAGATCCTATCACTACTGGGATTTCGTTTATAAATCTTATATATTTAACGCATCCGAGAATAGTTTAGATATGTACTTAAAATTGTCAGAAATGAATGAAAGGAAGTAAATCAGAGAATTATTTAGGTACTATGAGCATATTGTGTTTTATTATAATGAATATTTCAATGAATTAATTGAAAATTATATAATCTTTACTGTACACTAATACGTGAATACTCGATCTTTCATGTATCGATAGTTTCGAAGCGATACGATTGTATCGATACTACTTATTTCGATATATTACGATCCAGAGTATTTTCACTCGCCTATACTAAACATTTTAACCAGGAAATACATATATTACATTAGCAGAAAACTAGTTTTTACTATCAATTGGTTCTCAACAAGATAAAGTAAAAATGAAATAAAAGGTTCAACTCCCGGGCCCCCAGACCCCGCCCCCCCCCCCCCCCAACGGGGGGTCTGGGGGGGTGTATGTTACGCCACTGCTCCTATCCGAGCATCCTTCAGGCAGAAGTACTTGCAATAGAAAGATGCGTGGAAAAGAACCTAGAAAAAAAATATAAGAGATGCGATATAGCAATCCACTCTGACAGTCATGCTGCTATTAAAACTCTGAGCTCCCATGTTATCGAATCCAAGCTAATATGGGAGTTCCGAAAAAAACTCAATGAAGTAGGCAAGAACAACAGGGTCTCCTTGGTCTGGGTTCCTGGTCACGCGGGAATCATAGGAAATGAGGAGACCAACACACTTGCCAAGAAAGGAGCACAAAAATCATTTATCGGCCCAGAACCTTATTGTGGGGTTGGTAGACACACATACAAAAGTGAATTCCGGACGAAAGAAGAAACTGAGAGAGGTACTTTCTGGGGATCTACCCCAGAATGTAACACTCCAAGAAATTCCTTCGGAACTTTGATTCTGTCAAATCCAAAAAATACTTGGACCTCAGTATAAGAACAAGCTGCACCTCCTCACTGGTTTCTTCACAGGGCACTGTGGCCTCAGGAAGCATATGATGAGATTAGGGCTAGCAGAAACTGACGAGTGCAGATTCTGTTGGGAGGAGGATGAAACTCCTGATCACCTGACAACGTAATGCCTCACCATCTCAAACCAACGCAAGGAATGCTTTGGGCAAGAAATCTGCAGGAGCGAAGACCTAGCCTCCTTGAAGCCCTCCCAGTTACTGGAGTTCATCAGAACACTGGAACTGGAAGGCGAGCTGTAGATGGTAATGACATCGACAGCTCTGAAGGGGGGGCACAATAGACCTCAAGGTCGCAGTGCAACATTACCCCCTAAAACAATATACAATATACCGTATATCCCAGGAAGTATAAGAGTGTTGTGGAACTCCCGGCTAGTCAGGCATACATTTAAAGGGATGTTTAACGTTAAATATTCATCTATAGCTTTTGCAATAGGTCATTTACCTAACATTAAAAAATTATTATTGACATCTGCATAGATTATGAGTTTTGTTAACATTATGCAATATTATACAGTATTACACCCCCGAAAATTCTATTTCTTCTAAGATGGAGAGTGGCGCAACACAATTATTGGGAAATGGAGGGAATAAATAGAGAAAAACATACGGGTAATTCAGTTAATGAACAATTAGATCTAAATTTTTGTCCCTTACTCAATCTCTTCAAATAGAAAATTAATTTAGGTATGAACAGGTAGTAGGAACGAAATATTGTAAATATTTACAAAGATCTTGCAGTTTAAGATTATGTAATAAGTATTAAATAAGTCGTAAGAAGAAGAAGAAGCTAGAATTCAGTGTATGTAATAGCTAAATGGCGAATGCGCTGGTTCTCAGGTTTATTTACCACTAACTCAGTTCACTATCTGTAACGGGTATCTTTATACGTGTTTTGCACGTCATTCGGCCCAAATAGCTGTAATTTTTGAATTTTGAGCGGAAGCAGATCGAAGCTTGAGATATATTTGAAATTTGCTTTTTCCAATTTTTCCGATACTGACAATTCGTCGAGTTGAAATTTTGTTTTTGGGTGAAAAGTAACGGCTTTATGGTTCATGCAAAATTTCATGGAGATCGTATTTCTATAGAAGAATAAGAATCAAAATCGATATCCCGGAACCCCGCGACCTCCACGAAATTTTGCATGAACCATAAAGCATTAATCTCCTCAATAAGTCAATAAACTTAATCCTAGAATGCCAACGCACAAATTTCTGCGAAAAAAAAATTCTTCGAAAATGTTATAAGTCACAAACTATCGGTCAGAATACGCTGCAATTTCTCAAAAATATTAACATATGATAAAAAAATCTTAAAAGCACTGACGTGAAGTCATCATATCGTATACGAAAAGAAATACTACGTAAATCCTCTTGCTGTATTTTTTCAACTGAGTATTAGATATAAATTCCTTTAAAATATCGGAACTCACCCAAGTCAGCTCGGATCTCTAACAATAGAGATCCGATCATACTCAAACTTGCAACTTGGTTGTAGAGAGTTGTAGAGGTTTTGAATTTTCTCGCAAAATGTAAGCAATGTCGTACGAATGATTTCTGATTTATAGAATTTTTTTCAATTATTTTCAATAATTTTTCTACAATTTTCTAGTATTCTAGTAGTATTCTAGAACTAAATACCATGTTTGAATTGAATCGCCATCGCATTTCACTAGTTATTGAGGAAATAACAACCAAACTTCAGATTGATTTAACTCCAAAACCGTTTGGCCGATTATGCCTTTTAACGAACTCAAATGTCGAATTGACATGGGTAACCTGTCCTCAAAATTGCAAGTCGGTCAGTCAGTCTCTCCGTTCTCAAGTAATCGTGGGATAAATAATATTTTTTAATAAATTTTGTACTGATACGATCCTCACAAAATTCTTTGTGTTGCTATTATACAGCTACTCACCCAGTTTTGATTCGATCCGATCTACATATATTATTTTAGTTATCAACAAAACAATATTCCAGATGGGTATAACTCTGAAACCGTTTGGGCGATTATAACCAACAATGGACATAACTGTCCCATTCGGATGCACAACCTACGCTGAAAATTGCAAGTCGCTATATCCAGTTACTGAACTCACTGAATGCTGGTCAGATCTCCAACAATATAGATCCGATCATATTCAAATTTTAAGCTTGCCTGTAAAGTTAGGTTTGAAGCCTTCCGCTAACTTCAGTTGAATCAGACGGATAGTTTCTGAGATATAGGATTTTTTCAAAGATTTTCAACGATTTTTTCAAGATTTTCTATTGGTACGAGCTCAAATCAATTTCGTAAAACTTTGCGCGTTAGCATTCTTAAACTAATTGCCAAGTGGATTAGATTGGTTTCATATTTGTTGAGGGAAGGAGGAAATAAATACAAAATTTCAGATAGGTATAACTCCAGAACTGTTTGGCCGATAATGCCTATTAAAGATCTCAAACGTTGCATGCGGATGCTCAACGTAACCTGAAAATTGCAAGTAGCTTTCTTTTTCCTTTCTTAAGTTATCGTGCCGTGAGATGAATAATATTTTTTTATAATTTTTGAGCGTATGTTCTGGGGAACATTGCGTTATCATTTTGCCCAAATGTCTGTAACATTCGATTTTTTTTACGAAAATGGTCTCAAACGATTCGGTTCAACTCCTCAATGAAGAATTCGAGGTCAAATTTGATTCTGTCCGGCCGGCCGTCCGGCCGGCCGTCCGGCCGTTGCCACGATAACTTGAGAACGGAAAGAGCTAGCGACTTGAAATTTTCAGGGTAGGTGGCGCATCTCAATACAACGAACAAGTTCGTTAATGGGCATAATCGGCCCAATGGTTTCCGAGTAATAATTTTGTTTTCATCCAATATAGATCTGATCGAATTGAAACTTGGTGAGTAGTTGTAGAATATAAACCTAAGCACGTTTGTGAAATTTTGTGAGAATCGTATCGCTAGAATATTATAAAAAATTATTAAAAAATATTTTTGTTGTCACGATAACACGAGAACGAACAGAGATAGCGGCTTGAAGATTTCAGGTTACGTTGTGCATCTGAATGCGACATTTGAGTTTGTTTATAAGCGTAATCGGCCAAACGGTTTTAGAGTTATAGCCATCTGAAATTTGGTTGTTTTTTGTTCCTCATTAACTCGAAAAATACAAAACCGATTTAATTCAAACATGGTTATTAGTTATAGAATGCCAACGCAAACATTCTTGCAAAATTTCGTGAGGATAGTATTTGTTGAAAATTTTTAAAACATCATTGAAAATTGAAAAAAAGAATCTATATATCAGTAACTGTACGTCTGAAATTGCTGAAATTTTGCGAGAGCCTTAAGAACCTAACTCTACTGCCAAGTTCCAACTTTTAACACGATCGGTTAAATATTGTTGGAGATTCGAGCAGCCTTGTGTGAGTTCAGTTGATGGGTGAACGTTGCCTCGATAACTTTCGGTGGAAAGGAGATAGGGACTTGCAATTTTCAGGGTAGGTTGCGTTTCCGAATGGGAGAGTTAATTTTTGGGCATAATCGGTCAAACGGTTTCCGAGTTATACGACCTGGAATATTATTTCCTTGATAACTCAAAAGATAAAGATTCGATCGAATTGGAGCTTGGTAACTAGTAGTAGAAAATCAATATAAGGAAGTGTTAAAAATTTTGTAGGAACCGTACCCCTAGAAAATTCGAAAAAAATCACGAAAAAAAAAATTGGTTCAAGCACTGTCATGAAGTCAGGAGCTTTTGCGCGTATGTTCTATTGTCCAATACAGAAGAATGGACAATAGAACATACGCGCCAAAGCTCCTGACTTCACGTCAGTGCTTGGACCAATTAAATTTTTTTTTACATTTGGTAGTATTACGATTCTCACAAAATCGCACATACGTCTCTACGTTTGTATTCTACAAGTATTCACAATGTTTCAATTCGATCGGATATGTATTGGTTGAAAACAAAATTATTCTCGGAAACCGTTGGGCCGTTATCTCTTTCCGTTCTCAAGTTATCGTGGCAACAGCCGGAACGTCGGACATAATCAAATTTGACCTCGAATTCTTCATCGGGGAGTCGAACCCAATCGTTTGAGATCATTTTCGGCAAAAGTTCGAAAATTAGAGACATTTGGGCAAAATGATAACGCGATGTTCTCCAGAACATGAGCGCAAACATTTCCTGATTTCCATATTTCTTTCAATTCGGAAGGCTGAGCATCTGAGCGAAATATTTTCTATATCAGGAAAATATGGACCACTTCCTGCGTATCCTGCTATCCGGATAGATGAATATGCAATACAACACGCCGCTACCGCAGTCCTGCAGACCACCACTGTCTTTTAATCAGATAGACCCAGTGGCTGGCAGCGAAAGATAAATCCACTTATTAATAGCGTTTTATTTATGTTACAGATTCTTCAGTCGGAACTGCAGTCTTGGCGCACTATTTTTATATTATTTTCAAATTAATGTCGCAATCCATCTATCTATTTAAATTTCTACAGTCTCAAACTAGGTTCTATACTCCATTCACTTTTATAAAGTCTCCCGGTTGGCCATGATTTAGGTCTCTCACGTTTTTGTATCTAAAACAATGGCAGGTTGGCACTTCTGAAATATCGTCAATGTCAAAACAATTCTCTGAGACGTTGCCGATTTCTACTCTAAACAATCAACATAATGATCGTTCTCAGACAAAATTATCACAGATCATTATCATTATCATAATAAAGAACTCTTCACTTTGAAAGTGAAAATGCTAAAAGCAGTTTTGAAGAAACAAAGTATGAGGAAGTAATACACAGAACTGAAATCTGCAATAGGAAATCTTCATTCTGTCTTAGGACATGTTGAACTCACCAATGAAATTACTTAGTTTCCTATATCGTATCACTATATTTTATTAAGGTTTAACAGTGACTCGGGTTTCGTAGAACTACTACATTTTGATACTGGTGTATTTCAAGTTCTGCAACAAGGTATTTATTTGTCTTCTGAAGGCTTATATCTTGACAATTTCGAAAACTGGGGAATTCCATAGGTACGTCCGTTTGTTTAGAAGTTTTCCTGCCGGGTTATTCCGGTTCTTTCATTCATTTTTCAAATGAACTATCACGAAGTAACGGACTACTGTATCCATAATTTCACATTAAAACTTCAACACTTGATTCTTGATTTCCGTATAAGAAAATAGCATAACGGAATATTCCAATCAGTTTATATACGTGAAATATTTCCATAGTACCAACAGATGAAAAATTTTCTTCAACAGTCGCCTGGTCTTTGGAATTGTTGAATTCACTAATATCTTCTCAAATTCATAATTTTCCCAAGAAAATTCACATTTTGAAAAATACGTAATTACTACGACTTCTATGTAGAGAGGAAAACGTTGCATAGTTAACCGACAGGAAAATGAGCCCTAACATTTTAAAAATATACACTGTGAAATGTGTCAAAATTTCATGGCCAACCGGGAGACTTTATAAATGTGAATGGAGTATACTCACTGATGAATAATTCGAGGTAAAAGTTGATTCAGTCCAGCTGTTAATCGGCCAAATGGTTTTGGAGTTATACCCATCTGAAATTTTGTTGTTATTTCCGAGGGGGAAACTATTGAAAAAAACTTGTACACCAGAATTCCCATTCAACCGGAATTCTTTTGGAATTCTTCGGAATTCCATCGAAATTCTTCAAAATTCCATTGGAGATACTGGAATTATTTTGGAATTCTATTGGAAAACACGGAATTCTGGAAGGAATACCTGGAAGTCTATAGGAATTCTAATGGAATTCCATTGGAATTCTAAGGAAAACAAATGGAATTGCACATAAACCTAAAACTGTATACTGACTGATGAATATTTGACACATTTGATGAATCTGCTGTTGCAAAGTACGTTTTTACAACTTGCCTCTCAATTTTTGGCGCTCTTGTTCCTCGGAAGAGAGTGCTTATCAATTTGCCCAAATGTCTGTATTTTCGAATTTTTGGCTGATAATGGTCTAAAACGATTTAGTTCGACTCACGTATCAAGAATCCGCGGTCGAAATCGATTCTGTTCGGCCGGCCGTCCATCCGTTAACACGATAACTCTCGAACGAAAGGAGTTAGAGGATTGAAATTTGCAGGGAAGGTTTGAAGCGTAAATATTTCGGACGAGTTCTTTATAAGGCAAAATCCACCAAGCGGTTTAAGAGTTATGGCCGTTTTTAGTAGAAACATTTCCGGAACCGATCACTCGATCTATCTGAAATTTAGCATCAAATTGTAGAATAATGACTTTCATAAACATGCAAAGTTTTGTATTGATCGGTTAGCCGTAGAGTGTCAAAAAAAAATTCAAAATGTTAAAATTTTGTTTCTAACTCTCGGACAGAATGAGGATAGGCAGTTGAAATTTTCAGAGTAGGTTTGAGAGATAAATATCTTGGTTGAGTTCGTTATTGGATAAAATTTGCCACATGGTTTAGGAGTAACGAAAAAGAATTTTTTTTTTACTTCACAAATTACAAATTCAATTTTTTTTGAGATGCAGTTTCACCATAAAAATCTATTGGTATCATTTTCAACTCTAACAAGCTAACACTTTCGGAGATATGATTTATCGAAATTTCAATATTGAATCGTACTTCTATGTTTTCACAGAATGTAGTTATACTTGATTATTCTATCTATGAATTATTATATGATGTGTGTTCTTACTTGTCACCTCATTTTCCTATGAGAGATAAATATCAACATTATTTCAGGTTCGTTATTCTTGATATAAAATGCACCCTCTGTTCTAGAAAACAAATTATGATTGAATGCAAAATGACCAACTAAATAACCTCAGCTATCGTAGAATTATGCGAATGATATGATTTTGTACTTTTAAGGTGATAATATAATGCCCGTGAATAATCCATATGATGATGGAAATATATTCCTCAGTAAGATACATAATCAAATTGGGTTCAGAATATCTCCAGTAAAAACAAAACGGCAATATTGTCTAAGTTTTAATTGATATAATATAATTTTCAGAGTAGATTTGAGGAATGAACATCTCGGATAAGTTCGTTATTGGGGAGAATCGGTCTCTTTAATTTCTTTCATGATGCAGTTCTATCGTAAGAATCCATTTATATTTCCATTCCCAGAGACCAATAATTTCGGAGATATGAATTGTCAAAATTTGAACAAGAGCGCCAAAGCTCCTGTCCACAGGGCTTGAACCAATTTTTATTTTATAGATGTTTTTCAGAGTTTGGGGGTGAAAACCTAAAAGAGTACCATAGTGATTGATATACCTCCTAAAGTATCCATTAATGATTCCTTGATTATTATTTTTAATATTATTCAACTATTCGAAACACTCCTACATCGACTCTAACATTTCAATCAGGTCCAACGAGACCTCAATACACATTCATTACTGGCAATTGAAATCTCAAACACATGCAGATTTCTATTCACCCAGCCCTCCAATCGCTCTCCAGGCCGCCCCGATCAGTTATATCCAGGACACCCCCGAGAAAATCATCTATCAAGCCACCCTCCTCGCTGCGCCACCCTTAATCATATGCAAAAGACAAGAGTTGCCCGGACGAAATGACCAGCGGCCGTAGGCCTCTAAACTTCACAGTTGAGGGGGGTAGGCGGGGGTGAGTGGGGCAGGACGCGGAGAGAACGAAGGGGCTGTAAACTTTCCCTTCTCAAAGATCAATACCTCTACTTTAGTCCGGCGTCCAGTGGATGCTGGCTTATACTTGGACCCGATATCCTCAAGCGAATTCGCGTGTATATATATAGAGCCTATCATACGAGGGATGTTTTCCAATGTACTTCTGATATTATCTGTATCCCCATGCGGAATGAACGTCCTACCCTGTTTTTAGTTATAATTCAGATGGAAATCTTAAAAAAAATATTTTCTTCACAACTACTAATGTATACATTTTAAATGAGCTTTCTGCTGCAAAATGATATTCATTAACCCTGCCTGTTGATGATGATCATAATTCACAGGAGGCATAGATCGCCAGTACTTCCGATTTGTTAGTTCTTTCGTTCAATTTGACTGGCAGAAATAGCGATTTTCCCATCTAGAACGGAAAGTTGTACTTTCCTGCACGAGATTGACTTTGCAAGCAATCGAGTGCGGGAAAGATACTTTACGCTCAAGATAGGAATAATATTTTTTCTAAAACCGTATTATAAAATAAAGAGAAACTGTAAGAAGCATGTATTCAAACACAATTCACTGTACTGTTGGCAATATTAATATTGAAGGTATAATTCGTTAATTTTGGAGATTTATTGTCGTTGACAATAATTGCTGTTTCAGATCTCAAGGTGTTGGATCAGTAATCAATATAACTGGCTGATTGTATCACTATAATTGGCTGTGTGTATTTGATGAACATGATTCGTATTCTTCATACGAAGTTGAAGTTTTGACCCACTCTGAAAATTTCATCTGCCTACCTCATTACGTTCGAGTGATAAGCCTAATCAGCTAAATGGTTTTGTAGTTAAGCATATCTGAATTTTTGTTGTTATTTCCTCTATGACTCAAAATATACAAATCCCGTCCAATTAAAACTCGGTAATTATCTGTGGAATGCCGCGCAAATTTTCTCGGTTTTGTGGTTATTTCCGAAGTTATTTGGAAATTCGAAAGGAACCATTTAGTAATGAATTCACCTCCCAATGTATCCTTTTATTATCATAAGAGTCTTCAATCATTTGACGAAGTTAAATTATTCTTCATCAAACAAGATTCAGATTATCCATGCTACTCGATTGAATAATATACCACTAACTGGTGCACAATCTGACAATGCCGCATGCGAACGGCGAACGGAGACATTTTATGATCCCATGAGTTCCTGGAAATGTTACCTACTAATTATTATGATTATTATGTCAGTTGGAATCACATCTCAACTATTCGATATGAGATTTTCTCGGAGATGAATGGATTCATGGATATTTATGGAATTCTCAATAATAAATTAATAATATTTCAGGAATGTGCCATGTAAAATTAACCTTATAAAGGAAACAATTAATGGATATTGAACTTAAGTTAAGTTGAAGTTCATTGTTTCAATAGTGGTATATTATTTAATGCTGCATTATAAGAATTGAGCGAGTAAATATAAATATAAATCAAACAATTTCAACGAATTTCAAGTATCAAATGAACAAGTTTTCTGTAGTTTTAAAATAGATATCAGCAAGACATTTCTATGCGGAACAGTGCAGTGCATGATTGTATTAGCAAATTGTGAAATCTTTTAAGGCTTGTAAATTTTTACCAAGGCCGAGTCTGGAAAAATAGTAAATGAAAAAGGTGTTTTGCTTGATGAAAGGAATCTATGGTTAAAATTAATGCCTAACTCACCCTGTATAGTTGATGATCAGATTTGGACGACTTTGACAATTCTGAGCGATATTAGTAGAATATATATTAACTGTGGAGAAAAGAATTATAAAATATACATTTCATAACCCATTGAAAAGTTTTCTGGAAATCGTAAAATCAACACTGAATACAGAGTATAGCCACCTCGATGATTACCCCAGGAAGATACATACAAGACGAATTAATATTAACAAAGATAGCAAATCTCCAACATTTTCCTATTCCGGTCCTGATTTTTATCGCTCTTGTAACTCGGAACAGAGTCCTTATCAATTTGCCCAAATGTCTGTAATTTTCGAATTTTTGGATGAAAAGGGTCCTAAACGATTTGGTTCGACTAACCGATCAAGAATCCGCGGTCGAAATAAATTCTGTCCGCCCGGCCTTAGGCACGATAACTCTCCAACGGAATGAGCTAGATAGTTGAAATTTTCAAAGTAGGTTTGGGATATAAATATATCGGCTAAGTGCGTTATTGGGCAAAATCGGCCGAATGGTTTCGGAGTAACAAAAAAAAATTACTTTACAAATTTCAAACAAAATTTTTTCAAGATGCAATTTTACCATAAGAATCCATTGATATCATTTTTAACTCTAACAAGCTAATACTTACGGAGATATGATTTTACAAAATTTCAATAATAAATCTTACTTCTATGTTTTCACAGACTGCGATAATTATTCTATCTATGAATTATTATAATATGATCTCTGTTGATACATGTCAAATTGATTTCAGCAATCGTAGAATTCTGAGAATTATACTATGATATCATACTTTTTGGGTGATGTTTTAATTCCCATGGTTAATCCATATGATGGGAATAGTAATGGTAAGTTAATAATATTGAGTTCAGAATATCTCAAGTAAAAACAAAACTGGAATATTGAATAAAGTTTCAATGGATATAATATAATTTTCAGAGTGGATTTGTGGAAGGAATATATCAATCATCCTAGAATTGAGGAATTAATATCTTGGATGAGTTCGTTGTTGGGTAGAATTGGTCTATTGGTTTTGGATTAACAATTTTTGGCATTCTTGTTGAACTTAAGTTCTTTTATTATGTTTGAATTTAATTTATGTTATGATGAAGTTCAATCATATGAATCCATTCATATAATTCCTAACTTTTGCAAAGTTTGAATAAGAGCGCCAAATCTCCTGCCCGCAGGGCATTCCTACTTTTTATTATGAGCAATGGCAAAGTAAAGTGGTTGAAAGGGTGATAACTGCAAACTTTGAAATCTATCAGTTGCTTGGTTTACGATTTATTGTACTCGGAAATTTCACTCAATATACGAAAATAATCCTGTATATCCAAAACCAAGAACCTCAGACGATAGAAATCTCTCGATATGAGTCCACCTAGATGACCACAGTTTATGGTTTCCGTTTGTCGCATTCCCCCCGAGACATCCTATATAGTGAATAGATGGAAAACCATGACTGCATCTCTGGAAAACTAATAAGTTTTCAATATACCGAAATTTCATACTCACTTATCAAGTCACCCTAGCATTCGAGGACAAACAACCTCATATTATTGGCACCTCTACAACTTTATTATCCGCTTTTATTGAGGTTTTAAATTTCATTCTTTTCATTTTCCATTGGTTTATACTGACCCTAAAGGAATTTTATGCCTCCAGGAGAAAATAAAAATTATTCGATAAACTCAGAATGATATAGTTGAAAATATAATAAGAGGGTCTATCCTGGGGTTATATAAGATCATTTAGCATTAGTAGTGTATTGGATGTTGACGTTAAACGATTTTTCTTGAGTCGTCAATATGAAGCTGAAGGGATTTTTGGCGCTCTTGTTCCTCGGAACAGAGTGCTTATCAATTTACCAAAATGTCTGTAATTTTCGAATTTTTGTCTGATAATGGTCTTAAACGATTAGGTTCGACTCACGGATCGACAATCCGTGGTCGAAATCGATTCTGTCCGGCCGGCCGTAGGCACGATAACTCTCGAACCAAATGAGTTATAGAGGATTGAAATTTGCCGGGTAGTTTTGGAGCGTAAATATCTCGGACGAGTTCGTTAACGGGTGAAATCCCCCAAGCGGTTTCGAAGTTATGGCCGTTTTTAGTAAACAATTTTTTTATGAATATAATATTTCCGGAACCGATCACTTGATCCATCCGAAATGTAACATCAAATTGTAGAATCATTACCTTTATATGCATGCGAAGTTTTGTATTGATCGGATTGCCGTTAACTGTCAAAAAAAATTTTTAAAAATTTAAAATTTTGTTTCTACAATAACTCTCGAACACAATGAGCTAGACAGTTGAAAATTCCAGAGTAGGTTTGAGAGATAAATATCTGGGTTAAGTTCGTTATTGGGTAAAATCAGCCTGATGAAGTCGGAGTAACGAAAAGAAAAATTTTTTTTTACATGATAACTTTTGAATTAAATTTTTTTTAAGATGCAGTTTCATCATAAGAATCTATTGATAACATTTTCAAAATTTCAGTATTAAATCGTAACTCTATGATTTCACAGAATGCTATATCGAAAATTAAAGTCTGAGTTCATACATTTCATCATTGTCATCTCATCTATAGATAAGAGATATTAGGTCAAACAAAGTATGATTGAATGCAAAAGGACCAACGGAATTACCTCAGCTATCGTAGATAGCTCTTGTACAATCCATATGATGATGATAATATATGGAAATATATACTTTGGTGGGTTAAACAAATTCGGTTTAGATTATCTCCAGTCAAAAGAAAACTAGAATATTGGCTAAGTTTCAATTGATATAATATAAATTTCATAGTAGCATTGAGGAATGAATATCGCGGATAAGTTCCTTATTCGGTAGAATTGGTCTGTTGGTTTTGGATTAATAATTTTTGGCGCTCTTGTTGAATTTAAATTCTTTTATGCTGTTTGAGTTCAATTTCTTTTATGGTGAAGTTCTATCATTAGAATCCATTGATAGCATTCCCAACTATGAGAAACCAATACTTTCAGAGATATGATTTTTTTTAAAGATATTTACTTGGTTCCATAGTTCAACTCAAGCCTTTATAATTATATCCAATTCGGTAGTTAACACCAAGAAACACTTCACTTTAGCCCTGAAAGCCTGATAATTTTCAATCAACTTCAAATTAGATTTGCAGGTGCTTTGCAATCAGTTAATAGTTTGCAAATAAATGACTCACAGGCTACTATTGCCACACAAAATCTAGCAATCGCTTTTTCAAAGCTCATAAAAATATGTTAATGATTGGTGGTGTCAAGTAACCAAGCCACGAATTTGGCTGGCCGTCCGTTACCACAATAACTCTCGAACGGAATGAGCTAGACAGTTGACATTTTCAGAGTAGGTTTGGGAGATAAATATCTCAGTTGAGTTCGTTATTGGGCAAAATCGGCCGGATGGTTTCGGAGTAACGGAAACAAAACAAATTTTCAAGATGCAGTTTCATTGATATCATTTTCAACTGTAACAAGCTAATACTTTCGGAGATATGATTCTTCAAAATTTTAATAATACATCGTACTTCTATGTTTTCACAGAATGCGAATTCTATCTGTCTGTGTTCTATCTGTGTTCACTAATCATACATACAGGGTGTTTCATCATAAAGTGGACAAACGAATATAGCGTGTAGATGACATCGGGAGAATCATTTTTGCCTTATGACATATACCCCGTTTTCGAAGCATAAGTGAGATACAGGGTGTTCAAGGTAATTTTTGAGCAATATTCTATCGAGTGTGGTCAGTTATGTGTAACATTTGAAATAATGGTTTTTGGTCACATCTCAGTATTTTTTTATGCTCAATTCTGAAATGATATAAGATTCTGAAAATAGTATTTGAAAATGGCGGAAAACCTGCAAAGTTCGAAATTTTTTTACGCGGTTGCCAATTTGAGTTTCACTCTATGAATTGTCCCAAGTTTTTAAGAAATTCTGTGAAAAAATTTCTTCAAAATTCGAACACAACTTTTTTTTTACATGTCTACAGCAAAAATAAAATTTCATCCGAAATTGATGAACTTTTCCACGCTTATACTATTCTTCAACCTTAATGAAAATATGAAAACAGAACCGAAAAATATCGATGGGTTTGTTTTTTATAGCCATTGAAAGTTTCCACTCGGATATCTAACTTATTCGTTTTTTGAAAACTGGTTTGGCTATGAGGCAAAAAGTTTGAAATTGAACTGCCGAAGCATTCCAGATGGAAATTAAAATTTCTCAAAAAAAAATGTTTTTGCTCATATTTCAACAAAACTCTGGCCGGGATCGAACTAGTGACCTTGCGATAGGAATTACTCTTAGCTCTTGATAGAAATTGAAATTATTCGGAACATATTAATTATCGTTACCTAGCAACGGTAATTCAAAGCATTTGATAGATTATTCGAATTCACTGAATATTATTTCGCAAGTTTCTTGAAAACCATTTTAATTTGAGCAGAAATGAAATATTCAATCTTGGAGAAAAATAATATGGTTCATGCTTATTATGAAGCGAATTCCTCAGGGAGGAAAGCGAGAGAAATATACGCCCGCAGATTTCCAAGCCGATCAGTACCAAACTTTAAAACATTTATGGCAACAGTACGTAAATTACGTGAAGATGGCACTCTTAACCGAAAGAAAAAAGAAACAATACGAAGTCACGATGAACGTGTCCTGGATTTGGTTGAGAGTAATCCTAAAATATCAACTAAAATGATATCTAATCACCCCAGTGTGAACCAAAGTAAATCGACTGTATGGAGAGTTTTAAAGAGGAATCACTACCACCCATATCATTTTCAAAGATGTCAAAAATTAGAAGAAGGTGATTGCAGTAAAAGGAAAGAATTCTGTGAATTCATTTTAAGAAGAACGCGTGCGAATAGAGATTTTCCACGTCTCATTTTATTCAGCGATGAAGCGACCTTTCATAGAGATGGATTTTTTATCAGAAAAAATAATGTGGTATGGCAAATCAATAATCCACATTCTTCGGTTTCGATGAATAGTCAAAAAAGGTTTTCAGTCAATGTTTGGGCGGGAATGAAGGACAGATTCATCATCGGACCTTTCATTCTCCCTGAAACATTGACTGGAAATGGTTACTATCAATTTTTACGAGAGACTCTACCAGATCTCATGGAAAATATTCCTTTGAATCAATTTAGAGGTATTTGGTACCAACACGATGGTTGTCCTGCGCACACAGTCAGGAGTGTACGCGAGTTTCTAGACTCCCAATACCCACGGCGATGGCACGGCGATGGATTGGTCGGTTTGGACCTGTTGCATGGCCTCCACGTTCTCCAGATCTAACTCCACTGGTTTTTTATTTCTGGGGTCATATGAAAAGTCTGGTCTACGACAAGCGAGCTCCAGTAGAATCGAAAGAAGAATTGATTCAACGAATTGAATCAGCTGCCCAGGAAATTCGTCATAATCAAGGAATGATAGGTTCAGCGGTGAACAGTGTGGTGAAAAGAGCGAGACTGTGTGTTCAAATGAATGGGAATATTTTTGAAACTGAATTATAATCTATAATTTCGTCAGAGTTGTTCAATTAATTGTTAAATTTGTCTACTATTGTGTTATATTCTTGCGTTAGTGAAATATAAAATTAAATATTCAAGAAAATTTTGCTATAAGACAATATTCTCTCACTTTCTTGATTTTCTTGATTTGCTGAACCAAATAATTATTTCCAACATTGATTATTTAATTTCTGCTCGAATTGAAATGTTTTATAAGAAACTAAAAAAATATTATTCAGTTGAATTCGAACATACTGTCAAATTCTGTGAATTACTGTTGCTAGGTAACGATAATTAATATGTTCCGAATAATTTCAATTTCTATCTAGAGCTAAGAGTAATAATTCCTATCGCAAGGTCACTAGTTCGATTCCAGCCAGAGTTTTATTGAAATATGAACAAAAAAATTTTTTTTTCAGAAATTTTAATTTCCGTCTGGAATGCTTCGGCAGTTCAATTTCAAACTTTTTGCCCTCATAGCCAAACCAGTTTTCAAAAAACGAATAAGTTAGATATCCGAGTGGAAACTTTGAATGGCTATAAAAAACAAACCCATCGATATTTTTCGGTTCTGTTTTCATATTTTCGTTAAGGTTGAAGAATAGTATAAGCGTGGAAAAGTTCATCAATTTCGGATGAAATTTAATTTTTGCTGTAGACATGTAAAAAAAAGTTGTTTTCGAATCTTGAAAAAATTTTTTCACAGAATTTCTTAAAAACTTGAGATAATTCATAGAGTGAAACTCAAATTGGCAACCGCGTAAAAAAATTTCGAACTTTGCAGGTTTTCCGCCATTTTTTAATACTATTTTCAGAATCTTATATCATTTCAGAATTGAGCATAAAAAAATACTGAGATGTGACCAAAAACCATTATTTCAAATGTTACACATAACTGACCACACTCGATAGAATATTGCTCAAAAATTACCTTGAACACCCTGTATCTCGCTTATGCTTCGAAAACGGGGTATATGTCATAAGGCAAAAATGATACTCCAGATGTCATCTACACGCTGTATTCGTTTGTCCAGTTTATGATGAAACACCCTGTATAATCAAAGTATGATTGAATGCAATCGGGTTCAGAAAACCTTCACTGAAAACAAAACTTGAATATTGGCTAAGTTTCAATTGATATAATATAATTTCATAGGAGATTTGACGAATGAATATCTCGGATAAATTCGTTTTTTAATTTCAATTCAGTTCCTTTGATGAAGCAGTTCTATTATATGGATCCATTGTTATCATTCCCAACTCTGAGAAACCAATAATTTCGGAGATGAATTGTCAAAGTTTGAACAATAGCGCCAAAGCCCTTGTCCACAGGGCTTTCCCACTTTTTGTGGAGAAATGTTTTAATGTGAATGAATTCAGCTGGGAACCTAAACATAAATTTAATAATTTGTTGGATTCGGATTTTTCAATATTAAAAAAAATGAAATAGAAATTTTATGAGCTTTAGCTAATGAGTGACTCCATTATGTGTGTGTCCTGATAGTCCTTCAACCTAACAGATTATTTAAAATGCATGCAAAGAGACGTTATAAGTCCTATTATTGAAAAATCCGAATCCAACAAATTATTAAATTTATGTTTAGGTTCCCAGCTGAATTCATTCACATTAAAACATTTCTCCATAAAAAGTGGGAAAGCCCTGTGGACAGGTGCTTTGGCGCTCCCATTCAAACTTTGACAGACTTTGCAGAGTGGCGAAAAAATGACAAAAAATGATTTCATGATATCGTCAGTTTGTACAAAAAAAGTAAGTCAGCGATAATTGTGTTTTGCGGCTACAATTAGCATGTGATCATCATACAAAACATTGTGAAGAGCTGCTTCAATCTGTGCATTATGCCTGAGTGAGAAGACAGGAATATTTTTCAACAGCTAGGCGAGTTTGATAGGGGGCAAATAGTGGGCTTGCGTGAGGCTGGTTTGTCCTTTAGATAAACATAACCACGAGGATATGAAACATAGAAATATGGAAATATGGTGTCGACAGGTTCCAGCAGAATTATTTTGAATCTGCTCCTTTTGCGGAATTACCCGTTAAACCTCTCCATATATAACCACGAGGGTACACATAAGTGCAAATACAGTGGTAGTTTGTTGTCGGGCATGAAATTAGGAAGGCCGTACACGAAGAGCTAAAAGTACAGGGAGTATCAAAAGAATGGCCCCATACCGGATTTTGGCTCTATGGCATCGTATCAGATCCACAGTCAATTGCATACCAATGGAGTGGCGGAAGTGGGGTGCTATCACATCTGCTATGAAGCCTGATCATGGATGGACTTCTAGAAAGGCTTTCGGCAGGCGGTTTCAATGCCCAGGCATACGCTGATGATATAGTGATAACTGTTAGAGACAAGCCAAGAGGCATACTGAATAGCCGAATGCAAGCTGCCCTCAGCATCAATGAAAAGTGGTGTGAGGAAGAAGGGATTAATGTCACTCCCTCTAAAACCACCTTCGCTCCCTTCACTTGAAGGAGTAATTTGATTCTGAGAGCCACGGTCCTGAATGGTCAGACTCTGGACTTCTTCAGTGAGTGCAAATATCTAGGAGTAATACTAGGTAGTAAAATTAACTGGAGAAAATACATAGACAAAATTCTTTCCAAAGCAATAGCGGCTATGTGGGAAGATATGGGAGCTGAAATTGGAAATGGTTATGGACAGCAGAAGTACGCCCCATTGCCACCTACGCATTCTAAGCATGGTGGACTGATGAGGCCAACACATTCAGTCGGCTGCAGAAACTGCAACGTCTTGCCTGTATTGGTGCCGTACTACCCCCACAATAGTGCTTGAGTTCATACTTAATCTGTCTCCCTTCCACTTACATGTAAGAAAATGTAGCCTAATGGATACAATAAGAATTTCTAGTAGTGAGAAACTGCTACCTGGTAACTGGGTAGGACATATGAGGTTAAAGTACTAACTGGATTCAAACCTCTTGTTAAAGCTCTCAGATGTAATGCCAATTATATTCGATTTGCAATGCTTATAAGAGACCATAAATCAACAAGTCCAGAGCGTTCCTGCCAATAGGGTCCTTCATAATGGCTTCGTATAATTAATATACTTATGCATATATTTCACAAGTCAAATAAAACACATGAGGATCATTGATTTGCCGAGAAAGCAAGAGCAGACGCGTTTCTGGCTTCTTGGCCTTCATCATCCTTAGCAACAATGAGGGCTAAATAACATTACAGATACATTGGAACATAAATTGGAGAAATATTCCTGGACAGGCAAAAAGATTCGTGGATTTCTCAACATTCTATATGTGGGACATTCTGACAGAGCAGTGCTGGTACAAATACCACTTGTACCGCATGGGCAAGACAGCAGACTCTACTTTGACATTTGGCCATGATGGCGTAGTGACAGGCCTTCTTTGTTATCCACAACACCAAGCATGCCCTGGTTGGAAAAAGCCTTACCGCCACAGTATACTGCCGTAATAAGGTAAAAGGCAGTAACTGACATTTTCATCATAAATGAGATATTAGCGCAACCGGCCTAAGCAGTAACTTTCCCAACTAATACACTGGATTTGGTGATCCTATCTTATCAACTAACGCCAAAACAAACTCTGGCAAACAGCAGTAACTACAAGGTCAGCTGTTAATGGTATGGTAAATAGCAGTAACTAACATAATTCCTATTTACTGCTCTTCGTCGGCAAGGATAATTCGAAATCATACCTTGAAATGAAAAGGCAAACAGCAGTAACTGAGATACTGCCCTTTGCCTAGACATATAAGCGCTTCAAATTTGTGAGGTTTTGTCATATGGCCGTAACTGTGTCAGTTACTGCCAATTTCCCAAACATTATGGTTATGGCAGTAAATGTGTTAGTTAATGCCAGTTTCCAAAACATCAAGTTTCGGACTTTTTGCACATCGTGTGAAAAATAGCTACTGCACTCTGAAAAGGCTAAAAAAAGGAAGAAACGAATATAGAAAAGATGTAGCATGAGATGGAGTGAAACAAAAAGTAGTAAGAAGTGTAGATTTGCATAAAGCTATCATGCTGCCAAGGATTCCTGCAAGTCAGAAGACGTTTTTCACAAGAAGAATTGTAGCTTTTCATCTAACATTCGCTTTAATGGAAAATTTAAAGAGCAGGAACTTCAGAGGAAACATACTCTTACTGTGACATGAAGGAGTAGCTGGAAGGAAAGCAGATGAAATATCGTCTGCATATTGTAAAGCTCTGCTTGACGAAAGAGACTGCTAAAATTTTGAATTGGGCAGACAACCGCACTGCTCAAAATAAAAAATTGGTGAACAAGCACACCATGTTTGTAACGATGGTGGACTTATTGCTGCCTCTGACATCACCCTGAATTATTTTGAATCAGACCACACCTTCATGAGGGCGGATTCAGTTCATCATGGTGCGGCAGAGCATGAAAACCACAAATGGGGGAAATATCTTCGAAGATTTTGTAGAAGCCGTAACCATGCCAAATGGACGAAAAAAGAATGTCATTTGTTTGAAAAATGAATTGTGCCTGAATTGGCAGTAAGGAGAGGCTAAGTAAAGAAAAAAAACATTACTGTGTGACATTTCGATTGTACAGTTTAGATGAGGTAGTCAATTGCTTTATTTTAAAAGAGCAGTCGGGCGAGCGGAGGAATTGAAGATGAAAATTTTCAAGAACATAACTTTCCGGAAACTAGCCGTAAACTCGAAATTCCCTCCCAACTAAGAGGAACGCCCAGACATATCCCCACGCAATCATAGAGCAGTTGTTTCCTCTTTTCGAGAACAGACGACAGTTTTGGAAATCATTAAAAGATACAGATGTGGAAGATTTAATAAAATTTCATTGAATTTTTATGTAATGTTTATGTTTATCTTTTATTTAAATTCTGTATTTTTTTTATTAGCCAAGTTTATTGTTGTAGGTACTCATGGTGAATCTGTTTGTTGATATATAAAGCTCGATAAGTATTATTTTATTTATAAATTTGCGTAGTTTAAAATTATTGTGTTCATGATAACTCTGTGAATTCAGCAATTTTTGTAGCCTAATTTCATCAAAGATAAAGTGCAGAGTAAGTTTGTGTTTGATATATTTTCTTCTGTACAGATTGAGCAGAGTATTTTAAATATTTTCAAGAATATATATTCATGCAGGTCCACAGTAGAGCTAGTTGCTGCCATTTACCGCGAAACATATCAACTCAATTTTGTTGTACTGTCAAGGTAAAAGGCAGTAACTGCTGGATTTTTAACGAGAAAGGTTTTCAGCAAAAATTGTATTCAATTATGAAATAACAGATATTTTGTAGTAATTCTTAATCCTTGTCCCAATAAAATTGAACTAAAGATAAGAAAAAAAACACCCAAAAACTTAAACTGCGATTATCTCAGAATCATAGTATTTGCAGTTACTGCCTTTTACCTTATTACGGCAGTATACAACAAGTGTATAATGTGCGGTTTGAAGCCCCATCAATTGCCAAGTATATTACGAGTTTACTGGAGCCAAATTATATACATGCTGGAATTTGCCGACATCTGCAGTGGAGAAAAATTTGAATTGCTGCCTTTACCTGTGACGAGTTTGACTAACTATCCTTTCACTGCAATTCAGAATTTCTCAGCGGGAGCACTAACATCCCAAATTGTCTCCACTGCATTACGCACCTATTAGGGCTTCACACGAGACGAGAGTATAAAAAATCTCGTCTCGCTCTCGCCAATTCCCAAAAAATTGAGTATCGTTTAAGAGCGTTCTCGTCTCGTTATCAGTTGTCTCGTCTCTAATCGCTTAATTCTGAATAACGATAATAAATATTATAATATATAAACGAAATGGTATACAATAATGAATAATTTTGTACATCCGCTATATTTATTACGCTCTCATACAAAAATATTTGTACATGTACATTATTTTTAATTTTAAACACTGATAATTTCAACTTTTAAATTACTCGTTGACCAAGAATTCAAACATAATCACGCCTGCATCACATCATTTGTCAATGATGTACGTGTTTTTGGCATGATTATACCTGCTGTGGAAAATAATCTTAAAACATCAGGTACGGATGTAGCCATTAATAAATCATCGGTCATCTTGGAAACTGTAGGAAGAACTTTTTCATCACTCTCCACCACTGTAAAATATTTTGATTCCTATTTGCTCTTTCTAACAGCATATATTCCTCAAACTCAGCTTTCCGATATTTTGAAAGTTTTGCTATCGATGTCGATGCATTTTTTAATTGAATTTAACAATTTGTTATAGTTTTCAAAGAATACCTTCCCAGTGGGTAGATTATTGAGGGTGTTCTTGGCGTATTCCTCATAACACTTTTCGAAACATTGAATAGCTTCATTTCTTTACCAGTTTTATTATACGTAGTTCCACAGATGTATACAATAATTGTTCACATCTTCGCTACAAGGAGCACAAGAGAATGAATTTCTCCAGATGTTCAGATAGAGACAAAATTTTCAAAGCATTGGGATTTATGGGCAATAAAAGTTGTCCGTTAAGTATTGAATTCATATTGGCATCCGTTTTTATGGTTGTGAATTCTATTTTTTCTTGAAAAATAATCTCAATTATCGCAAGGTCATAACGAATTAATAATCTTCTAAAAAATCGTGTATTTCTAGAACAATCGATGCATAAAATAGACAAAATATATTGGTAATTATAGTGAAAACTCTTCATATTCAATTGTTTTCTGTGGGTGTTTAAAAAAGTCGAGTCGTGTATAAAACTCCATACAGAAAATTTGTGGTCTCGGTATTGCCTATAATATATTTGAAAACTTCTCTTCTCGTCTCGTCTCGCTTTCACGAGACGAGAACGAGACGAGACGAGAAAAATCTCGCGCTCGCGTGAAGCCCTATGCACCCTGTTTCTAGGGCAGAGAGAAAACCGATTTAAAAAAGATATGTTAAACATCCCAGTTTCGGACCTCAAACGGAAGCCAAGATTACACCTAACATAATAACACCAATAATTGTAAATAGTTGTAAAGTTGAAATAAATAAATGAGGAGTAAAGTTTTGCATTTTCACTACCTGATTAATGATTTGAGATTCGGAAACGTTCTTTTATTAGATATCCTTTTCTACCGTGGCGCACAGAGTGCTTATCATATTTACCCAAAAGTCTGTAATTTTCGAATTTTTGGCTGAAAATGGTCTTAAACGATTTGATTCTACTCACTGATCAAGAATCCGTGGTCGAAATCGATTCTGTCCGGCCGTCCGTTATGACGATGACTCACGAACTGCTTTTTTGAAAAAATCGGTGGGCTTTTTGTTCGTTGAAATCTCTACTTTTTGATGGGGCTGAAATTTTACGTTGGTCGCTCAGGTATATAAGTTATCTTGAAATAGCAATGAATAGGCATCTACGCATATAATTTATAGAGAAGAGTCTACAAATTCTCAAAATATTGTAGATGTCTTATTAAATATTAACTTTATTATACTTAATTTTTGTAATAGATGAAAATAAACAACCAAAAATTTGGTTATTTGAATTTTTCACATAAATTTTGAGGTTATGTGAAAAAAGTGCAAATACAAAAGTTGTATATCTTTTTATTATCTTTTTCCATAGGACTTGTAAATTTTTCCGGAATTCGAGATAAACCGTTTTTAACCCTTAAAAACTCCCACTTCCCGACCTGTGATTGTCCGTAAATTATTTTTCCTTTAATTTTTTTATATTCTCTTCCTTTTCCATTGGCTTTCATCCTACTAAAATTTTTTTCAGTGCTAAAAATTATCGACTCTGATCTAATATGATATAGTTCTGCAAACTTAGCGACAAAGAGAATTTCCACAAAACTTAAATGAGAGATTTTTGAATGATTAATTTCCGGTACTTTCTTGACAGTATGACTGTATATATAATCAACACAATTAATTCAATTTCAATATCTGGCCAATTTAGTACTGACTAAATTCGATATTTGTGCATTTGTTCTGAAGGAATTATCTCATTTAAATTCATGAAACTTCGGAAAAAGGGACAAATTTATATATGAATGCTCATCACGAGCACTCATCAATAATTAATACGCTCTAAACTGAAGCAATTCTGAAAAAATATATCGGCCTCGGGAGAAGGTGAGGAATACTGAAATTTTATCGACAATAAACTTGAACCTGTAAATAAGAGGATCAATGTTTCCACCTTAACTTCTTCACTTATTCACTAAGTTACCGTAGAATTGACTTGATGTTGCCAAGGACTACCGTGAAGGGAACCGGCATCTCGGCTGAACGGTTTACGGAAGTCCTGAGGGACAGCCGGCAGGATCGCCGTAACAGGATATCAGGATGAGTGGGAAGATTAGCAGGATAATCCCGAGGACTTCACTGAAAATGGAAAATTAGAAGAGCGAAAGGAATTGAAAGAATATCTAGAATGGTGTTTAAATGACCGATGAAGATGGATACGTTAGAATTTATACAGGGTGAGTTTTTAAGTTCCAAATTAATTTTAGCTATAGATTCCTCTTACCAAGTACAACATTGTTACAACTTGACATTCTTAGAAATTAGGCTCAGGTAAAAAGTTAAGAGCGTTTAAAGATTTCACAATGAGCTAATACACACCAGTACTTTGTTTCCATATTCAAAACAAATTTGCGCGTATGTTCTGGGGAACATCGTGTTATCATTTTGACAAATGTCTGTTATCTTCCAATTTTTTGCCGAAAATGGTCTCAAACCATTAGGTGCAACCCACTGATGAAGAATTTGAGGTCAAATTTGATTCTGTCTGGCTGGTCGGCCGTCCGTTGCCAGGATAACTTGGGAATGGAAAAAAATAGCGACTTTTAATTTTCAGGGTAGGTGGCGGATCTGAATAAGACGAACAAGTTCGTTAATGGACATAATCGGCCCAAAGGCTTCCGAGTAATAATTTTGTCATCATACAATACAGATCCGATCGAATTGAAACTTGGTAGATAGTTGTAGAATACTAATACAAATAAGTTTTGTGAGTATCGAGTCACTAGGAAATTTAAAAAAAATTATTGAAAAATATTATTTATGTCACGATAACCTGTGAACGAATAAAGATAGCGACTTTTTTTATAGGGTAAGTTGTGCATATGAATGCGACAATTGAGTTTGTTAAAAGGCATAATCAGCCAAATGGTTTTGGATTTACATCCATCTGAAGTTTGGCTGTTAATTCCTCAATAACTCAAATAATACAAAACCGATCCAATTCAAACATAGTAATCAGTTGTAAAATGCCGAGCCGAAAATTCCTGCGAAATTTCGTGAGGATCGTATCACTAAAAAATTTTTAAAAAATTATTGAAAATCATTGAAACATGTTCTATACATCAGAAACTATTCGTTCAACAGCGCTGAAATTTTGCGAGAGCCTTCAAAACCAAACTCTACTGCCAAGTTCCAACTTTGGACACGATCGGATTTATATTGTTGGAGGTCCAAGCAGTCTTGGATGAGTTCAGTAGCTGGATGGGTGACTGTTGTCTCAATCACTTTCGAACGAAACGAGATAGAGACTTGCAATTTGCAGGGTAGGTTGCGCATCCGAATGTGAGAGTTAAGTTCGTTGTTGGGAACAATCGGCCAAACGGTTTCGGAGTTATACCAATCTGGAATATTATTTTATTGATAACTCAAATGATACAGACCCGATCGAATTGAAACTGGGTATTTAGTTGTAGGATAAGGACATTAAGACGTATTCTCACGATAACTTGAGAAGGGAAATAGATAGTGACTTGTAATTTTCAGGGTAGGCTGCACATCCGAATGCGACATTTGAGTTCATTAATTGGCTTAATCGGCCCAATGGTTTTGGAGTTATACTCATCTGAAATGTTGTTTTTTCCTCTATAACTTGAAATATACAAATCTGATCCAATAAAAACTCGGTGATTCCTTGTAGAATGCCAACTCACTAATTTTCGCGGAATTTTGTGAATATCGTATTCTGACATATGTCAGAATTAAAAATTCTGTGTTCACAGACGATTCACTCGTTACTGAAGTATGTCATTAAAGTGGTATTATTTTATTATACATAATTGCGCATTCCACATCTTCATGTCTATAACTTCGAACGACGTGTACCAGCGGCATTGTCGAACTGTGCACCAGGTTTTGGCATAAATCATTCAGAGAGAAGGAATCTATGACATTTATTGCGAAAAGAAACAAGTGTAGCAACGTGGCAGTAGCTTGATTAAAAGCTTTTTCTAGCTCAGGGGCAGATCCACAATAATAGTGCGTTTTAGGAGAATGATAATTTAATATCTTAAAACGATGAAAGATTCATATAATTAATTCGGATAAACATTAGATGCTGTCTTTATGCTAATTTCATACAGTTTCATGAATCGGCGATTTTATATCTAGGAAACCAGTGGAAGATGGACGAAGGACGAAATCATAATTGGAGAATATGTGCCATAGTTATAGAAAACTTCACACCAGCATTAATTTTATTCATAATAACCATTTTAAACCTACAAATCAAATACATATATTTTTTTTTTAATTTCAACAGCCAGTATCTTTTTACCTGAGCCGTATCTGGAAAATCGGTTAATGAAAAAGTGTTTTATTTGATGAGTGGAATATACGGTTAAAATTAATGTGCAACTTAAGACTCACCCTGTATATTCAATAAAATAACTAAAATTCAGAATGTTAGATGTTACTAGATGAAGAATAAAAATCAAATAGTAATCTTGGATGAAATATGTAAGAACAGGACATATAATAGAGGCCCTCTTGAGTTGAGTAGTAGAGACCCCAAGAGAACCATAGCTGAGTGGACAGTGACACAGAATCTGTAAGGATGACAAGAACAATGGAGGCCCTAAGGCTGTGGTCGTCACAATTTCCTGGTCAACGGCCACACGGACCGCAAATTCGTGGCTTGGTTACTTGACACCACCAATCATTAACATATTTTTATGAGCTTTGAAAAAGCGATTGCCAGCTAGATTTTGTGTGGCAATAGTAGCCTGTGAGTAATTTATTTGCAAACTATTAACTGATCGTGCTTTCGACTGCATTTCTTTCGAGTTTATATTGGATAAACTATATCATCTCGGATTCCGTGGAGTCTTCTTGGACTGGTTCTCCAGTTTCATAACTGATCGCGTTATGTCAGTGAAAGTGGGAGATTGTTGGTCCTCGAAACGTACAAATGAGCTAGGGGTTCCTCAGGGCTCAATCTTGGGTCCTCTGCTTTTTATCATCTTCATTAATGATCTGCCCAACCATCTGGTCTTAACTCTAGCCCATTTAATAATATATGTAGATGATCCGTCAATTGCTGTCTCAGCACAGACGCTTGATGGACTTAAGAGTATATGTGAAGGTCTTATAGGTCAGTTTGAAAATTGGTGTAGGATGAATGCCTTGATAATAAATATCGATAAGACTGAATGCGTCCACTTTGCAATAAAAAATTCCAGTATATGTTCATTCAACTTGCACCATGGAAGCGAGTCCTTGAGACCTAAGGAAGGTGTTAAGTTCCTGGGAGTCTTTCTGGATGATAAGTTGAGATGGTGTAATCACGTAAACCATGTTTGTAAGAAGATAAGCTCAGCTTTCTATGCGATCAGCCGTATAAAGGATACTCTTCCTGAACAAACAGTAATTAATGTATACTATAGCTTAGCTACAGTCATATGTCCTACTGTATACTTCTTTGGGGTAACTCAATCGATTTTGATAGAATTTTAATATCTCAAAAACTCATAATAAGATTAATTTTTGGCCTTCATCCTCGTACCTCTTGTCGGCCTGTGTTTATTGCTCATAATATACTTACTGCACCTTATGTATATATCTATATTGCCTTAATGTACATGAAGAATAACCATAAGAGATTTGATACACTTTCTAGTTTTCATAATTATTTCACCAGAAATACTGATACCTTGTCTATTCTATTACATAGAAGCTCAAAATTCCAATCATCCATCTCATATAGCGGAATCAAGCTATACACTCATTTGCCATCCAAGGTGAGGGCTATGAATGGACGAGTTTTCAGAACGACGGTGAAAAATTTCTTAATGAAAAAGGCTTATTATAGTACCAATGAGTACCTAAATGATACCAATATTACTATGTAATTTTTCTTTTTCTCTTTTCATTTTTGATGTAACGCTGACCTGTCCTATACATTTTCATGTCAAACTGGATCAATAAATTATTATTATTATTGCAAAGCACCTGCAAATCTAATTTGAAGTTGATTGAAAATTATCAGGCTTTCAGGGCTAAAGTGAAGTGTTTTTTGGTGTTAACTACCGAATTCGATATAATTATAAGGGCTTGGGTGGAACTATGGAACTAAATATCTTTAAAAAAAATTATATCTCTGAAAGTATTGGTTTCTCAGAGTTGGGAATGCTATCAATGGATTCTAATGATAGAACTTCACCATAAAAGAAATTAAATTCAAACATCATAAAAGAATTGAAATTCAACAAGATTGCCAAAAATTATTAATCTAAAACCAACAGACCTGCAATTCTACCGAATAACGAACTTATCCAGGATATTCATTCCTCAATTCTACTATGAAAATTATATTATATCAATTGAAACTTAGCCAATATTCTAGTTTTCTTTTTACTGGAGATAATCTAGACCCAATTTGTTTAACTCCCCAAAGTATATATTTCCATCATCATCATATGAATTGTACAAGAGCTATCTACGATAGCTGAGGTAATTCCGTTGGTCATTTTGCATTCAATCATACTTTGTTTGACATAATATCTCTTATCTATAGATGAGATGACAATGATGAAATGTATATACACAGACTTTAATTTTCGATATAGCATTCTGCGAAATCATAGAGTTACGATTTAATATTGAAATTTTGAAAAATCACATCTCCGAAAGTATTAATTTGTTGGAGTTCAAAATGATATCAATAGATTATTATGAAGAAACTGCATCTTAAAAAAAATTTAATTCAAAAGTTATAATGTAGAAACAAATTTTTCTTTTCGTTACTCCGAAACCATCAGACCGATTTTACCCAATAATGAACTTAACCCAGATATTTATCTCCCAAACCTACTTTGAAAATTCCAACTGTCTAGCAGAGCTCTTTCTGTTCGACAGTTATTGTAGAAACAAAATTAGAAATTTTTTTGACAGTTCACGGCAATCTGATCAATACTAAACTTCGCATGCATATAAAGGTCATAATTCTACAATTTGTTGTTAAATTTAAGATAGATCTAGTGATCGGTTTCGGAAATATTCATAAAAAATGTTTTTACTAAAAACGGCCATAACTCCGAAACCGCTTTATGGATTTCACCCGTTAACGAACTCGTCCGATATATTTACGCTCGAAACCTACCCTGCAAATTTCAAGTCTCTAACTCCTTTCGTTCGAGAGTTATCGTGTTAACGGACGGCCGAGGGATTTCGCCCGTTAACGAACTCGTCCGAGATATTTACGCCCCTTAGCTACCCTGCAAATTTAAATCCTCTAACTCCTTTCGTTCGAGAGTTATCGTGCCTACGGCCGGCCGGACAGAATCGATTTCGGCCACGGATTGTCGATCAGTGAGTCGAACCTAATCGTTTAAGACCATTTTCATCCAAATTTTCGAAAATTACAGACATTTGGGCAAATTGATAAGCGCTCTGTTCCGAGGAACAAGAGCGTCAAAAATGTCGACGACGTCTCTACTTGGTAATGGGGAAGGAAAAATATTTTTCCATATATTTGACGCTCATTGTATTTATGACTCCCAGATACCCTTACAATGTATGTTATAAAGTACAATAAATTGGATTTGATACTATGCCTCAACTTATTCTTTACATTAATTGGGACAGTGCCAATTATTTTTCAATCCTTTTCTATGAATGAATGCTCGTTGGAGTTTAATTCAATAGAAAATCTCCTAGGAAGCACCAGCGCTTTCTAGTGTGATTAACGAGGTCTGCAAAGGTATCTAAAATTCGATACTGTACACTTGTGCTTTCGCAGGGATTTAACCATAAATCGAGTTCTGAATAAGTGACTAACACGAACGGTTACCTGAACACACAACGAGATATTGAGGACGATTTAATTAAAAAATTGGATAATTGGAACAAGCATAATTTAACCAGTTATTGTCTTTCTATCTGATTAAATGAATTTTTAAATATACAGGGTGATTTCTGACCAATGACCCATTGGGTAGGGAGTTATAGGGTACCATATGAGTGGTCAGAAATGAATACTCAAACATCTCTTATGCCTACTTCCTACTGAGATACAGGGTATTTCCTGAAAATCATAGATTTTTCAAACCCCTATAAGTTTGTAACTATTGAATATATTTTGACTTTATTTTGCAAGCGTATTGTCTTCGGGACATTCAAAGGAATCCGAAAGCAAAAATGAAAAAACAGGATCGTACTAGAACATTAATTTTGTACCGTTTGTTTCGTGTACCGAAACATCACTCTACACTTGAAAAAAATAAAATTTCTTGTCAGTTTCTTTGAAGAGACAAAAAATGCTATGAAAATCTTTAATCAATTCGAATGGCACAATTTTTTTCTGTGGAGTAAAAAAGCCACCTGAAAAACGAAATATCTCGATTTTTTCGTCAAAAATCAAAATAATCGCTATAATTCTCAAAATAATCAACTGATTTCAATGAAAACTATGATTGTGCTAACAAAATAAATTCAATGTAAAAAACAGGACCGTATCTGAGCCTCTGTTTTGATCAACAGATATTAAATACATCACACTGAATATGATTCACATAATAATAATAATAATAAAGTTTATTTCGGTAAATAAACAAATTCATCACAGAGATATAAAATAATATTATAATCTGTACGTGATATTTAAAACAATATATAATTCTAAAATATGATCTATAATGACAAAAAAAAAACTAACATATGGACAACCATAAATCCACACAAATATTTGAAGAAAATGATGAACGAATCAAATCGGGCAAGTTTATGACACAATCGGGCTGTACAATGTCAAAAATCTAGTAAGTAGAACTCATAGGTAGGTACTTATTTATTTCCATTCCACGATAAATCCAGTGCAAAAATCCTGGTAATGGGGAAGCTATATGAAATTACAAATTTTATTTCCTTTTTTTTTAACTTATCAAGTAATTGATCGTTTCTCTCCTCTCGTGATTCAACCAAGTCTTTATTCTCTTTTTGAACGTTTTTATATTTTTTATATTTTTCAGATGTCCGGGAATCAAGTTAAAAAGTTTTGGTGCGAAATAAATATGACTTCTTTGCCCGATACTCTTGTGGCATCTTGGTGGTTGGTAGGTATTTTCTCCTCTGGTTGCATAATTATGTTGCAAAGTACTAACTGATATTTTACGTGAAGCGATATTTAAAAGAATTTTTGTGGCGTATATTTGTCTCACGTCCTGCACATTTGCCAACTCAAATAATTGTTGGCTTGGGAAATTACGCTTCTTCTGATGAATTATCTTCAACACCCATTTTTGTATAACCTCCAAAGGTTTCACGTGAATTTGGTAAGCACCACCCCATCCAACTATACCATAACTTATTTGCGACTCAACCAAGGCCTTGTAGAATATTGTCAAGTATTTTGTAGTATTCATATGACTTCGGACATATTTGAATTTGAAAAGCAAACCTCTTATCTTGTTCACAAGATTCTTTATGTGTGCGTCCCACTTCAATGGCTGATCAATTGTGATTCCCAAATATTTAATATTTTTTGTTTCCGTTATTGATGTCTCATTATCAATTGAAAGATCTCCTAAAGTTGGCAAATTGGAAGTGTACGAACTGAAGGTCATGTATTTCGTCTTATCAAGATTTAGGGTGAGTTTAGTGTTTTTGAACCATTTTTTTATTCCTGAAAAACTTCTTTCAGCTTTCTCCTTCAATTCTCCCCATGAATCTCCTTTATATTGAATAACCACGTCATCGGCAAAACAAATTGCGTCTTCAGTTTCTTTTATCTTGAGCAGACTGTTTATATAAATAAGGAACAAAACAGGTCCCAGCACTGTACCCTGCGGCACTCCATGTGTAATAATACGTTCTGAACTTCTGGATCCTCCAATTTCTACGACTTGTTTTCTTTTAGATAAATAACTTTTCAGTAAGTTATAAATGGGTCCCCTGAATCCGAATTTTTTCAACTTTTTCAGCAAACGCATATGGCAAACCGTATCAAACGCCTTACACAAATCCACAAATATGCAGAGTGAAGGAATTTTTTTATCTAAGCATTCGTACAATCGTCCTGATAACTCTCGTATTGCATCCTCTGTTGATCTACCTTCAGTAAATCCATATTGTTTTTCATCGATAATGTGATATTTTTTCATATATTTTACTATACGTGTTTTCAAAGCCTTCTCAACAATTTTTGCCAAGTTCGAAATGAGAGAGATAGGTCTATAGTTCGTCACTTGAGAGCGATCTCCGCTCTTGTGAAGTGGTCTAATAATACCTCGTTTTAATTCATCTGGAAAGCATCCTTTTTCGAAACATTGGTTAATCAAATAAGCAAGTGGTGTCGATATTTGTAATTTAACTTCTTTTAAAATTTCAGATTTTATTGAGTCGTGACCTGCAGCCTTACCGGACTTGAGATGCCCTATAATTTCCTGTACTTCTGAAGAGTCTACTGGGGCCAAGAAGAATGAATTAGATTGGCTCGCATCAACATCCTTATATTCTTGCGAACATTCGATTTTATCGGCATATATTCGACCTATACTACTGTAGTAATCATTAAATACATTTGCTATTTCTTGTTTATTTTCAAACTGATTTCCCTCATATTCTATCCGCTTTATTTCCGTCTCTGTTCGGTGTGCATTTCCGCATAAACTGTCCATGCATTTCCATACTTCCTTCGACTCACATTGACCAGTGTCTAATATTTTTTGAAGATAATTCTTTTTTGAGTTGTTCACTAATATTTGAACTTCCTGCCTACAATTAGTGTATTCAGATTTCAAAATTTCATTCTGGGGATCTTTCTTCAACTTTAGATACAGGTTGTTTTTTCTATTAATTGCTTTGAGCAGAGAAGGAGTAATCCATTTTTTACGGATAATATCCTTTTTTTTAGTTCTAACAGAATGCGTATCATTTTTTATATGTTTTGTAAGAGTTTCGATAAATGAGCTAGTTATGCTGTTGACGTTATTTTGTTCATACATTCCTGACCACATTTCATCCTCTAAATCTTCTCTAAGTTTTTTATAGTTGATATAGTTTTTCATATTTCCTCCTTTATCCTTACGTTTTGATATTTTATTAGCTAATTCTAAATTAAGGATGACCGGAAAATGATCAGTTATAAGATATTGTAGTACATAACCCTTTATGCTATCTAAGTGGTTTTCCAAGTTAGCTTTCTTGAGAAAAATATGGTCTATGCAACTGTTTCCTGCGGGTCTTGTGCATTCATTTACTATGGACATGAATCCGAAAGTAGATAAAACATTTCTATATTCATCAACAAAGTCGTCATCCGTCAGCAAATTAATGTTTACGTCTCCTATTAACACATGTGTCTTAACGTGATTCATATTCTCCAAGTAAGCGAACAAATCTTCATTAAAGGTCTTCACACATGTGTGGGGAGATCTATAAACCGTTGTTAATGTAAGTGCATTCGCACCAGAAATATCTATTTCAATCGATTCAATTTCACCCAAAGTTATTATTCTATAAGTGAATTCTATATCTTCTCTCAGATAAACTAGCAAACCATCGTTCCTATTTAGGTTGCCTTCATTATATATAGTTTTGTATCCGCTTATGTTGAATATTTCTGGATTATGCAATTGAAACGTTTCTGATAGAACTATAATGTCGAATGTAACTGGCAAGTAGTTGAGAACGATGATCAATTCATCGAAATTTTTAGCGATGCTTCTAATATTATTATGGAATATTTTAAGTTCCCCAGCCTTCATGTCTTGCGGAAAATTATCGAGTGTTTCTATTATCTTTGTCCTATATTTACCCTCTTGATAATCCCTGATATATTGATTCATGGCTTCCTCAATGAAAATTTTAAGTAACAAATCGAAAAAGAAAAGTGAAGCTCAACTACATACAAAATTCAAAAACAAAACAAAAGAAATCCAACTACATACATTCAATATTTCGTTGAAGCAGTTCTAAGCTTCATGCCCAGTTTCGATTCTTTCTTACAAGGTGATCTTTTCTTCGGAAGTTTCTGGGCTTTGTCCAGCTTCGTGGATTGTTGGGAACCTGATGGCTTCGCTGCTGAACCAGAGGATCTCACGAGAACTTCAGTGGTCTCCCAGTCTACTTCTCCATCATCTTCGTCCACGTCATTTTCAGGTCTTGTAGCATTTGCAGATTTATCAAAGGTGAATGGTGTCGAAGGAGCACTATTGGGTTTATTTTTTTGAGGAATGTCGTCTAGATCTTCAATTGTATATTCTGTAGTACCGATTACGAGGCGGTTACCTCGTATGAATGATTTTCGGGATGTGTTGATCCTCGCCCGGAGAAGATTTGACCTCAGTACTTTGAGTTCGTTTCGTTGTTTTTCAGTTAAATCATGTGCTATACTAAGACTGGTTCCCTTCAATTTTTTGACGCTTGAAAAGATGGATTTTTTCTTCAGGTTTGATATGAACTCCACCTTGATAGGGGAATTTTCGGCTCTCCCTAGTTTGTAGCAATCATTTATGTCACTTTCATTGAGTTCGACCTCCAGTAGGCGATGCAGTTCCTCACAAATAAATCTCGGAGTAGGTCGATTCGCAAGTTTATCCAATCCGAAAATAATTATGTTATTTCTCCTACTGGTTCGATCTGCGTACTCAATCTTTTCTTTCAGAGCGGAATTTTCCTTCTCCAATTGATCTATTCTATTCTTTAAGGATTGAATTTCCAACACCAACCTGGTTTCAGTAGCCGCAATCGAATTTTTCACCTCCGTCATTCCTTTAATGATTTCCTCATATAAACGTTTCAGGGTGAATTCCTCGGTAGTCTTCGAAGAAGCATCGTTTAGCGTCATCACAATTAAGTAAGATCGTGTGTGCTACTCTTTAGAACAATCTCACCTCTGCAGCTGGTATTCAGGTTTTTTTGGTTAAATGTAATATTCGAACTAATTCAGACAATTTATAGATATTGAATTTTGTACACTTTAGGAGAAAAATGAAAATTTTCTGGCCAACTAGCAGCTTATCACCTCACACACTCGATATGGCAACTTTTTTCAATTAATTTTCCCTATTTTATTGGTTAAATATAGAAATATAACAGAGCACACTTTAATGATGTTTATCTCAACAGATCAGAACTCGATAGTGAAATGGATGAACCTATTGCACATGACGGCGTTTTCGGGGTATACGCGGCATAGTCCATACCCTTATTTTTCGAGAATCTGAAAACCGACCGTATCTGGATTCATCTGTTTCTCATTAACATACATATTTGTGAAGAGGTCAAAAAATGCCGTCGAAAACAATGTATTCAATTAGCATAAATTTTTTCCGTGATGACAAAAAAGTTTTGAAAATTCAAGTGACTGAGACAACTTGCAATTTTCAAGATAGGTTGCACATCGGAATGCGAAATTTGAGTTCGTGAATGGGTATAATCGGTCAAACTTATAAGAGCTGTGAAAACAGTCTATATCGATGGTAAATTCGATCTTGAAAAATTTTATATTTGATTAACAGCAGAAATTCCGCACATAACTTCAAGCCACCATTTTACAATCGAGTACTGAATTGCAGCACAATCGACATCGTATTAGGCGTGAATAGACACGACAAAAAACTCCTGACTTCACGTCAGTGCTTTTGTCAATTTTTTATTGAAAAGATCGAGATATTTGGTATATCAACCTGCCCGATGGATAATTGGTCAGAAATCAACCTGTAGGCTTAAATCCTGATTTTGATTTCGTGTAACTGGGTTGGAACAAACTCAAAACGTTTAAAATTAATTATAATTTCCATTATTTCCATTAGTAAAAAATTATCAACATCGCAAATTTATCATCAGAACTTATATGGAAAATAATTTGGTGAGTTCCCTATACAAATATTGATTATATGTCAATTTCCGAATCGGTATCATGAATATACTGGAAAATGACATGTTTCAAAAGAAACCTTGAGGAAGTAATTACCGTTTTCTCCTTGAAAGAATATTTTCATTAGTTTCGAGTGAAACAGGATGTGTCTCCTAAATGAAAATTGTAGTTCATTCCTACATGTTAGCCTATTTTCAATTTGGTATATTGCTCTATAATATGAGTTTCTGAGATCAAGGATATAATATTTAATTTGTTCGGCATTAATACAATATCAATAATAGAAACTCAATTATAATTGTGTTATAATATTTCCTCAAATAATTGACTCTTGGAATTGTGCACAAAAATAATTTTTTTCACGAGCATTCAAAAAATTGCTAGATCTTTGTTGGATTTGACTCCATAACAAATAGTTCAACTATTAAAACATGGGAATAATATACATCTTAAATTTTTTGATAGAAGACCGAAACAAAACATGGTCAAAAATCAACATGGCAGTATTCTGCTTCTTTCCGGATAAACAATGGGCTCAACCAGAGGCTTCGTACACATAAACAAGGCGTTGTATGCTGGTACAGTTTGATGAAGGGTACGTTATGAATGGTTATGTCCTTGATTATCTAGACGGATTCTTACGTTAATCCGTGGATTTCTATGTTCGATCGTGATTCTCGATGGGCCAGTTGCCTTCGAAGATCTCTTTGTAATGCAAATTTGTGCTTGTGTGCGCATCAATAATTGCTTCATTAAGTAATATTGAGTTGTGTGATTAATTTTGTAGTGTTATTTACAATGCTGCGAGCTGGAAGATCTAACCTTTCACAACGAAGCCCTAATGCGATTAGACAATTCACCGGATTAGGTACGTGAAGATTAATTCTTTTTCAAAAAAACCATAATTGCTCAGTATGTTTATTGTGAATTTTAATTTGATAATAATTATCATTACTAAGTATCAACCATTTCCTATTTCATTCTATCGTTCGAATGAAATATAAGAAGAACCAAGAACTAATAGGCAACTTAATGGCAGAGTGAGATGAAATCTACTTATATAAAGATCAATGTATCTATGTATGTTCCTTATGGACCCCATGACGGCTGAACCAATTTTAAAGAAATTTTCAGGCAATCTGCAGATTAGCGGGTGATCCTGTGAAGTTTGGTAGATCAAGAGAATTTTTTTTTCAGTTCTTCAGTGGTACCCTTGTGAAATGGCGGGTGCGCTGACCTGGTAATGACCTGTTCGATGGAATACCATCGTCTAATGGCAGAAAAACGTCTGAAGGGTTCAGCAAAAATAATTGAATTAATAGAGAGATTAAATAACGTTTGATATTTTTTTTAATGCAATTCCATGTGAGTAGTACTTTAGTATTCAGTACTACATAAAATGGCGGAATAATATATCACTGAATACAATTATTGAATAATCATTTTTTAAACGCTCACCGTAGTTACATGCCGACTTCATTCCTCTAGCGTTTTATGGGGATATATTATTTCTGCTCGAAATGTTGTTTTTCCGATGTTTCAAGAGCTATATCGATTTGAAATTTCGCATTTAGGTTAAGTAGAACGACTTTATAGAGCATGAAGAATTTCGTGAGTATCGTATCACCAAAACAATACAAAAAGAAGAGAAAGCACTGAAGTGAGGTAAGTCTGCTTTGACGTGCCTGTTCAAATTAATAGCAAGAGTGGTCTCCCATCCAGGTACTGAACATGCCTGAGGCTGGAATTGAAAGCAATACCTACTCACTGTTCTGGAGAATATTTTTTAGGTATATCTCATTTTATTAAACTACCAGGGCAGTGGGATTCAATTGCAGAATTGACCTTTTTCTATTCAATTATTTTGTAGATAGAAATGTGTTTATTGTGAACGAATTGCATATTTATACGTTTAATAATATTTATTTTGTCATCTATACTTGTTAAATTTGATTTCAGCGAGCTATAGGATAGTATATTCTAAAACAAGTTACAGAATGGGCTCCTATTCAAACACGAATGCGAAATTCGAAAACGAGCGACGAAAGAGCGAGTTTTTGAACGCATGAGTGTTGGATTTGCGTTTTGCAACGAGTATTAGATGATATTTTCTCTATTTCAGGCAAATCATGTAAAATACTGTTGAAATTTAATCAAAAATTCGGATTATACATCCTAGTGACTTTTGTATTGTATCTTGGCAGTTGGTGACGAAGTTGACAGATAACGGAATTTGAATTTGAATCGTACGTAGGGCATGGGAATCAGATTCAAAACAGTTTCTTAATAGCATGAATGCTCTAGTACCTTATTTTTCAATGAAATAAAACTTTTCCTCTCAACAATGATTTCACTATATCCAGATTATGTTATATTGGACAACTGACTTGTGTTGAAATTTGATTGGATCGAATGTCAGTGCTGGCTACCACAAAACGAAACATATGAATATGAATAGAAACAATGCGGGACTGAGTTCATTCACTGTTTTTAGTGCTGTAATGAAGTAATTACATACTGAAATAGAGAGATATAATATCATAGTCGCTGGATACTTCACCGAAATTCTGTGAATTTTATGGACACTATGGAAAATTTCACGTGGCAAAGAACTCACACTTTTTCCTGTGTTTTCAAAAAATTCATAACTCTCATACTTCTGCTTCCTACAACTATTGGTTTTCAATCATTGCAATGTTGAAGTTGAAGCGTTGAAGTACATTCTTCTCATTCGACATCTGTGAACACTCAAGAGTGCCAACGTACCGACTGCTAAACACGGGGCTGTGGAAAGAAATCTAATGGAAACTTTGTGCGCGTTCTTTAAATATTTTGCTCATCAACTGGAAAAACTGGTCCACTGTATTGGTTATAATTGTTCTATATTGACCCAAAATCTCCAACAATATAGATCCAATCAAGCTTAAATCTAGAATTTACCTGTAAAATAAGATTTCGAAGGATCTCGCAAAATTTCAGTTATACCTGACCCTGAAATTCTATTAAGATGATCCTCATGAAATTTTGCTTCGTGTCAGCATTTTTCAACTTACTTTCGAGCTTTAATTCGACAATATCAGTAGTTTTCGAGTTATTGGAAAAACAACATTTTAGATGGCTATAACTCCGAAACCATCAGGTGGATTTTGCTTATAAATGAACTTAACCGGCGTATTTGGAATCCAAACCTACCCTGTAAATTTCAACTGTATAATTCATTTCGTTCGATAGTAATTGTGCTGACCACCGACCGAATGCCCGGATAGGTTTGACCTTAGATTCTTCATTAGTGTGTCGAAATCAAAACATTACAGACAATTTTCGGCCAAAATTTCGAAAAATACAGACAAATTGATAGGCACTTTGTTCAGGGGAACAAGCACGCTAAAATGTAGTCAATATCGCAGAAACATGTCATCGTGGTACACCTTGCAGTTAACGAGATTCGATGAAAACTTGAAAAAGTTGGGTTATGTAAACTATTTTTGGCTCTTGTTCCTTGTTCCTCGGAACAGAGTGCTTATCGATTTGCCCAATGGACTGTAATTTTCGAATTTTTGGATGAAAATGATCTTGAACGATTTGGTTCGACTCACTGATCAAGAATCCGTGGTCAAAATCGATTCTGCCCGGCCGTAGACACGCTAACACGCTAACTCTCGAACGGAATGAGCTAGACAGTTTCAGAGTAGGTTTGGGAGATAAATATCTCGGTTAAGTCGTTATTGGGCAAAATCCGCAGGATGGTTTCAGAGTAACGAAAACTATTATTTTTGTATATCACAAATTTCGAATTAAATTTTTTTCAAGATGTAGTTTCATCATAGGAATACAATACAAATTACTACTTTCGGAGAAATGATTTTTCAAAATTTCAATATTAAATCGTAACTCTAACGATTTCACATAATGGTGTATTGTAAATTAACGTCAGTATCTATGAATTTCATCTGTGTTCAAACATTTCATCATTGTCATCTCATCTACAGATAAGAGATATGTCAAACAAAGTATGATTGAATGCAAAATGACCAATGCATTTATGGAATAACCTCCTCTGGCAAGTTAATCAAATTGGGTTCGGAATATCTGCAGTAAAAAAAAAACTGGAACATTCGCTAAGTTATAATTTTCATGGTAGATTTGAGGAATGAATATCTCGGATAACTTCGTTATTGGGTAGAATTGGTCTGTTGGTTTTGGATTAATAATTTTTGGCACTCTTGTTGAATTTAAATTCTTTTATGATGATTGAATTTAATTTCTTTTATGATGGTGAAAGTTCTTCCATAAGAATCCATCTATATCATTCCCAACTCATAGAAACCATTGCTTTCGGAGATATGATATGTCAAAGTTTGAACAAGAGCGCCATAGCTCCTGTCCACTTTTTTAAATGGAAATTTTTCTATTTACTCGAGGTTTTCACATGGAATGATTTTCAAACGGTTTCTATGATACATTGAAAGTTTCAGGGGGCTTCCAAAACTTGTTTGGCTGTATGATTATTTTTATAAAAAATGGGTTCAAGCCCTGTGGACAGGAGCTTTCTGGCGCTCTAGTTCAAACAGACAAATTATATCTGGTATTGGTTTCTCAGAGTTGGGAATTATATCAATGTATTACTATGATAGAACTGCATCAAAAAGGAAATTCAATTCAAATAATAGTTTATTTATGAAGATTAAATGAGCAATCATGAGAATGAGAACTGCACCACATTTTCAAATTTTTTTTTTACACTTTGCGGTAATCTGGTCAATACAAAACTTCACATGCGTATAAAGGTCATGATTCTACTGTCTTCTACAGTCTGGTGCTAAATTTCAGATAGATCGAGTGATCGGTTTCGGAAATATTCATAAAAAATATTTTTACTAAAATCGGCCATAACTCCGAAACCCCTTGATGGTTAACGCCCATTAACGAACTTGTCCGAGATATTTACGCTCCAAAACCACCTTGCAATTTTCAATCCGCTAACTCCTTTCGTTCAAGAGTTATCGTGCCTACGGCCGGTCGGCCGGCCGGAAAGAATCGATTTCGCACTCGGATTCTTGATCAGTGAGTCGAACCAAATCATTTGAGACCATTTTCAGCCAAAAATTCCAAAATTACACTTGGGCAAATTGATAAGCAATCTGCTCCGAGCATAGACATAGAATAACATGGACTGGCCCTCATGTAATTTTATCACACAGTTCGTTGCGGAGTACATTAGAGAGAGAGATGTTATGAAGGATAGAATAATTAAAGGCAAATAATGGTATAAAAATAATAATGCACAGTAAATTGTGTTATAAGTATCAGAAAATTCAGAAACGAGTCTTGGATTTAAATGAAAATGTTTTGCCTTTAACTATTCTGTCTACAAATCACCAAAACACATACACAATACATGAAACCAAACAATACATTATTCAAGAAAGGTCAGAGAATAAAGGAAACCAATGTTTTGTATTCTGTGGTTTTGCCAAACGCCAAATTGAATGAAAATATTCATATACCGTGGTTTGCCTTTAACTATTCTGTCTTTTAACAATGCTGATTTCAATGGTCTCTTTCTTTCAACCAGTCCATGCTATTTTATGTCTATGGTTCCGAGGAACTAGAGCGCCAAAAAAACAAGTTTCGTATGACAATTGCCCAAAACAGGTTTAAAGTACCTACAAATAGTAGGTATTCCATAAAACATGTATAAAAAAATAAATTACCTTGTAATCGATCAAAAATTTCCTGATCTACGTTCACAAAATTTTCTCCTCTCTCGAACTTTGGAATTATGCTTTCAAATTTACGTAATATTTTCAAACATTTTCGGGTGAGGTCCCCGTTGCATCGCTAAAATACGAGTATTTCAACACCAATATTCTTGAAGTTACAATATTCCCTTCTGTCAAGTTGACTTTATGGCAATTCATACATAGAATATACATAGAATAATTATATCAACCTGTGAAATACGATTTACATTGAAATTTTGAAAAATCATATCTCCGAAAGTATTAGCTTGTTAGAGTTAAAAATGATATGAATGGATTCTTATGATAAATCTGCTTATTGAAAAAAATTTAATTTGGAATTTGTTTTGTAAAAAAGAAATTTTTTTTTTATTACTCCGAAAACTTCTGTCCGATTTTGCCCAGTAACGAACTTAGCCGAGATATTCATCCCCCAAACCTAGTCTGAAAATTTCAACTCTCTAGCTCATTCCGTTCGAGAGTTATCGTGCCTACGGACCGGCCGGCCGGACAGAATGAATTTCGACCACGGATTCTTGATCAGTGAGTCGAACCAAATCGTTTAAGACCATTTTCATCGAAATATTCGAAAATTACAGACATTTGGGCAAATTGATAAGCACTCAGTTCCGAGGAACTAGAGCGCCAAAAATGGGTTCAAGCCCTGTGGACAGGAGCATTTTGGCGCTCTAGTTCAAACAGACAAATTATATCTCCGAAAGTATTGGTTTCTCAGAGTTGGGAATTATATCAATGTATTCTTATGATAGAACTGCATCATAAGGGAAATTCAATTCAAATAATAGTTTATTTATCAAGATTAAATGAGCAATCTGAGAATGAGAACTGCACCATGGAAGAAACCAAATTAAAATAGCTGAAATGAATTTGACTCTCTCTTATAGAACAGGATGAAATGTACGAGTATGAACACAGATCATATAATAAAGCTTAGATAGAATAATTATAGCATTCTGTGAAAACATAGAAGTACGATTCATTATTGAAATTTAGAACTTCATCTTAGCAGAAATTGAATTCAAACATCATATAAGAATTTAAATTCAACAAGAGTGCCAAAAATTATCAATCCAAAACCAATAGACGAATTCTACCTAACAACGAACTCATCCGAGATATTCATTCCTCAATTCTATGATGAACGATAATATATATCTTTCCTCAAATCTACTCCAATACACCAATATTCCAGTTTTGTTTTTAGTGGAGATATTCTGAACTCAATATTATTAACTTACCATTACCATTCCCATCATCATATGGATTGACCATCGGCATGAAAATATCAACCAACAAAAAGTATGATATTATATTATAATTCTCATATTTATACGATTGCTGGAAAGAATGACAATGTTATTAACTTACCATTACCATTCCCATCATCATATGGATTGACCATCGGCATGAGAATATCAACCAGCAAAAAGTATGATATTAAATTATAATTCTCATATTTATACCATTACTGGAATGAATGACAATGAGACAACGTCATGTCTCAGGAACAATTATAACAATTCATAGAATAGCCACAGAATAATTCTATCATGGAAATTTTTAAAAATCATATCTCCGAAAGTATTAGCTTGTTAGAGTTAAAAATGATATGAATGGATTCTTATGGTAAAACTGCTTATTGAAAAAAAATTTATTTGGAATTTGTTCTGTAAAAAAAAATTTTTCTTTGTTACTCCGAAACCATCTGTCCGATTTTGCCCAATAACGAACTTAGCCGAGATATTTATCCCCCTAACCTACTCTGAAAATTTCAACTGTCTAGCTCATTCCGTTCGAGAGTTATCGTGCCTACGGCCGGACGGCCGAACCGGCCGGACTGAATGAATTTCGACTACGGATTCTTGATCAGTGAGTCAAACCAAATCGTTTAAGACCATTTTCATTGAAAAATTCGAAAATTACAGACATTTGGGCAAATTGATAAGCACTCAGTTCCGAGGAACTAGAGCGCCAAAAATAAATTGATTTATTTTTAGAACAGATAACCCATCACGTCTGCAGAATAGGAATTGGGCTGAACGATCAGTCATGCTATATAAGCAAATATTCGCCTGACATCGCAGAGATGCCAGTCACTTTCACCCCCAGGAAAAACTTCCCCCTCAAACTAAAGAATATTCAACAAATCCCATAGTAATACGGAAGGTTGAATAAATAACGATATTATGAACAAATTCTGCCGACAGATATGATTTATTTAATAGTCACCCCGTTCAGAATTAAAAGCCTTCCACGGCTTGGTACCTAAATCTAGGAACATCACAATTAGAGAGCTTTAGACGTCCAATTTGCTGGTAATTTCGAAGATTTCTAACAAATTATATCGGACAACTGGCTGCAATTTCCACCTGACTCTATATTTGTTCTTTCATGAATGAGTAAATGAAGCGCACGGAACCGGAAACTGAAATATGAAATGGATTTGGGAAATAGTCAACATGGAAGATGATGAAACGTTTTACCGAGTCAAATTTCCGGTATGTTCTTCTTTGATTACTGGCGGGATTTGCTTCGATTTTAATATTTTCCCAAATAATTAAACTTTTGGAATGGTGCAGCAAAAACATTATTGTACCTCCCTCTGGAATTTTCATAGCTGTCCTAATAACATATTAAGTTATAACGTAAATTTTTCAGCTCCTTTTTGCGCTCATGCTCTTGGGAACAGAGTGCTATAATTTTGCCAAACTGAATTTGAGGTCAAATTCAATTCAGTCCAGCCGGACGGCCATACGTTGCCACTATAACTTCCAAACGGAAAGATATAGCGACTTGCAATTTTCACGGCAGGTTTCGCATCCGATTGCGACGGTTAAGTTCGTTAATGGGTATAACGATGAATTTTACTACTTGACGGTGGATTACAAGGACTTTATTTTGAATTAACCATAGTTCAGGAACATTTCACGTTGAATAGCCTATCTTTCTTCTGTTCTCTTGTGTGTGATGTCATATTGTTGATTTTATTTATAATCCCTAAATTCTACTATTTATTGTATAATGACTTGTGTGAACAATACTGTAATAAATCTCTATCTCTGTCTCTCATAATCCGTCAAAAGGTTTCGGAGTAATTTCCATCTGAAATATGGTTTCCTGAATAATTCAACAATTATAGATCCGATCGAATTGAAACTTGACAGTTAGTTGTGCAATGCCAACGCACCGAATTTTTTGCAAAATTTAGTTTGGATCGTATAACCCAACAAAAAAATTTTTTTCAAACATTTTATATTTTAGAAACTATATCTTAGATTCCGCACAAGCACCAACTCCTCCATTTTACAATCGAGTACCGAATTTCAGCTCGATCGGCTTCGTACCTATATTAACAATTATTGTGGAAATATGCGTTACTTCAAAGACTGCGTTACTATGTAGGCTTCGTCTTTGAAGATGGAAACATTGTTTTCGAAACATATGTCAGATGACAAAACCTGTAGTAGACAAGAGTGAAGTTACTTTTGTAGTGTTCATAATCCATCCACAGTGAACTCAAACTAGAATAAGTTTTTTAAGTTAACTAACTACTTAAAAAGTGGGAAAGCCCTGTGGACAGGAGCTTTGGCGTTCTTGTTGAAACTTTGACAAATCATATCTCCGAAATTATTGGTATCTGGGAATGATATAAATGAATTCTTACGATATATATATATATTCTTTTGACTGAGAGCTGTATATGTGTTAGCAGAGGTTGGTGTAACGGGGTACCATACAATTCGACGTATGATACAAGAGCTTAGGGAAAAACCTCAGCAAAAAAACCCTGTCTCCCCGTGAGTGTCGTGATTTGTAACTATTGTTCACAAAATTTACTGCAATTTAAAAATATTGATATTTATTTCTTCAATATGGACTCCTTCGACAAAAAACGGAGAGGTTTCTCCAAGGTACCCGAAACTCCTGAAAAATGAAAAGACAAGAGGAGAAGAACGAACAAATTATAAATATACTACATAACCTTTCAAAAGTCTCCTCTCACAAATATAATTCTCTGTAGGCGCATGGGTTCTCTTGGAGAAGAATCACCTCCGCTAGTTTTCAAAAATATTCCTTCTTGTTCTTAGAAATCCCTTCAATATTTGAATTCGAAAAGGAAAATGTTGCTCGTAAGGCCAGGAGGGTCTCTTTCAAAACCAGGTCTGACAGTCCAAGCGATGATTATTCAGAACTTCAGATGTTCGAAGACTGCTATAGGGCCCTTATTTAGGGCTATCATCTCCCATAGATAGAGCTGCATCATGAAAGAAATTAAATTCCAACAAACCGATTCTCCCCAATAAAGAACTTATCCAAGATATTCATTCCTCAAATCTGTTCTGAAAATTATATTATATCAAATAATACTTAGACAATATTGCAGTTTTGTTTTTACTGGAGATATTCTGAACCCAATTTGATTAGGTATCTTACCAAAGAATAAGATTTACATCATCATATGGATTATCCACGGGCATTATATTATCACCTTAAAAGTATAATATCATATCATCCTCATAATTCTGCGATAGCTGAGGTTGTTTCATTTGTCATTTTGCATTCAATCATACTTTGTTTTCTAGAACAGGAGGTGTATTTTATTTCAAGAATAACGAACCAGAAATAATTTTGGCATTTATCTTTGTTAGGAAAATGAGATGACATATTAGAACACAGATCATATAATAATTCATAGACAGAATAATTAAGTACAGCATTCTGTGAAAACATAGAAGTACGATTCATTATTGAAATTTCGAAAAATCATATCTCCGAAAGTATTAGCTTGTTAGAGTTGAAAATGATATCAACGGATTTTTATGGTGGAACTGCATCTTAAAAATATTGAATTTGAAATTTTTTAGTGTAAATAAAAAATTTGTTTTTCGTTACTCCGAAACCATCCGGTAGATTTCGCCCAATAACGAACTTCACTGAGATATTTATCTCCCAAATCTAGTCGGAAAATTTAAACTGATGCCTAACTTATTCTGTTCGAGAGTTATTGTAGAAAAAAATTTTTTGACGCTTTACGGCAACCCGATCAATAAAATATTTCGCATACGTATAGAGGTCATTATTCTACAATTTGATGCTAATTTTCAGATATATCGAGTGATCGGTTTCGGAAATATTCATAAGAAATATTTTTACTAAAAACGGCCATAGCTCGGAAAACGCTTGGTGTATTTCGCCCGTTAACCAACTCTTCAGAGATATTTACGCTACAAACCTACCCTGCAAACTTCAATCCTCTAACTCTGACAGAATTGATTCCGACCACGGATTCTTGATCGGTGAGTCGAACCAAATCGTTTCAGACAACTTTCAGCTAAAAATTCGAAAATTACAGACAGTTGGGCAAATTGATAAGCCCTCTGTTCCGAGGAATAAGAGTGCCAATAACGGGATGTTTTTGAATCTGTACAGAACATACGCAGATTTACAACCCCGTCAACCAACCATCGTCGCTTCTTTGAAAATTATCGAGAGGAAAAATGCTCAACTTTATACAGGCCATAGTTTTAGGCGTTCTCTTAGCAGACACACCAGGCGAAGGAAGGACTTTTTCGGCGTTCTGGCAGCTAGCGAAACCGCTAGCAACCAAAACGCCCAAAAGTCGCTCGAAAAACGCCTGTGTATGTGTATCCGCTGCCACGCTGGCGATTTGCCGAGCAGCTCGCAACGCCGGACGCCAAGATCAGACGTGTTTGATTTTTGCGTCAGGATAGTCAGCAAAACGTTTGAAAATCGCTTGTGTGTGTGTGCGAACGTCAACAATGGCTGAAAATCGACGCTTTGCAGAGTCAGAAGAGTTTATTTCATCTTTCATCGAACTATTTAAAAAGATAGAGTGTTTAGAGAGAGAGAAATAAACTTTATTGATCATAATTATAATCAAACGGCTATCGACCTAAGTCTTCCTGCCAATTAAAAAATTTCATTAACATAAATATCCATTATTTTCTCAAGGTGTTACAAGGTTTTTAGTATTCGAAGATTGGGAGTGGTGGTAATTTTGCTTTCAGTGGTGTTGTTCCTTGATAGCTGTGAATTAGAGAGTCCATAATATTTATGTTATTCTGGTTGGTGATGAATTATCTGCTAATATTTTCAAGTCTTCCTATAATGGGTTCCACTTTTGTAGGTAAGAGTGTTTATGGATGATTAAAGCCAAATAATATTCCAACAGAATTTTAAAGAATAAAACTCACGAGGATTTATTAGCTTTATGTAAAGAACACAATAATGAATGTGATATTGATTTCGTGAAGAAACAAGCCCTGTGGACAGGAGCTTTCTGGCGCTCTAGTTCAAACAGACAAATTATATCTGGTATTGGTTTCTCAGAGTTGGGAATTATATCAATGTATTCATATGATATAACTGCATCATAAAGGAAATTCAATTCAAATAATAGTTTATTTATCAAGATCAAATGAGCAATCATGAGAATGAGAACTGCACCACATTTTCAAATTTTTTTTTTGATACTTTGCGGTAATCTGGTCAATACAAAACTCCACATGCGTATAAAGGTCATGATTCTACAATTTGATGCTAAATTTCAGATAGATCCAGATATAATTTGTCTGTTTGAACTAGAGCGCCAGAAAGCTCCTGTCCACAGGGCTTGAACCCATTTTTTAGCAGTGCAGTGACTTTATGCAATAATAATTTAAAAGTCTCCTCATCCATTCGTAGATAGTTTATATAATAGTCCGGATGTAATTTAAATTCATTTAACAGATTTATATGGGATAAGATATCTTTGTTTAGCATTCAATCTTTAACCCATATTCGACGTTTCTTGGATTCCCCCTTTTCACTTATTAAGATTATGGCAGTGGCTATTTTTTTTTGCTTGAGCGACATTTTCAAAAGTCTCTCGTCAGCGAATGGCGAGCTGCTGAGACGCTTGTGTGTGGTTATAATTCTAAGAGCGTCTAGGACGCTCGTAAAACGCCAGCTACCAGAACGCCGAAAAAGTAGTATGTGTATGGGCCGCTTAACTCCGCTTCGCGTCGTTCGGACATGGCAATATCGTGCGGGAAAGTACTTTCCACTCTAGATAGGAAAATAACTATTTCAGATTATTTTGATCCTGAAATGAATAAATGCGCTGATGCGCCGAACGACGCTTCGCGTCGTTCGGACATGGCAATATCGTGCGGGAAAGTACAACTTTCCACTCTAGATAGGAAAATAACTATTTCAGAATATTTTGATCCTGAAATGAATAAATGCGCTGATGTTCCTCACCCTCCCCTCAAGTCAATGTTCTTTATAATTTCTGAAGGAGCTTCCTAAATTTCGTTCCAGTGACAGAGTTGAAGACAAACCATAGTGACGTATTTTTGTCTGCATGTTTCTAAATGTAGGTAGATACAAGGTTCATTATTTTAGATAAAAATAAACCAGACCGAATCTGTTAAATTAATACCATCCGTCTTCGCTGATATATCGCTTTCTGTTGAATCTTCGGAAATGACGTGCATGAAATTTTTAAGGTAGTTGATTGCACGCAAGCAACAGACAACATATCAAATTATAACAGGCAACTGCCAGTAGGGCGTGTTGTTTTGGTTGCGTGCCTTGTAATAAGCAGGCGCTTGCACTTTTCGAAACGATACGCTGCTGTTCAAGTCGTAGCGCGATGAGTCCGCTGCAGAATGTGCGAAAAATCGGACTCTACGGATGGAAATTCGGAAACTAAGGTAGGAAAATGTAAGGATAAGTTTTCACGATCACTGGCTTGATGCACATTTCGAATTTTGATAGAGAACTATTGCACCGTATCACTACAAGAATAACTGATAGTAAATTCAATTTGGGTATATTATTTTCTCAAATATAAATTATTTTATAAACCCTCCTGAAATTTTCAAAGATTACATTTCGAAGTACGTGGAATCGAAAAAATCTATGATTATTGTTTTTTCCATCAAATGGTAAATAAACGATATTAATATTATTTACTGACCTTCGTAGCTCCGGGATTTTTCGTCTCAAATTTCGGAACGAAATTGATGAAACTATGTGAAAAATAATTCATTATCCATAAATATTCTGCGAAGTTTTCGGATCAATTGAACCACTCCAAGATTTGGGAGATTGTCAAAATTAAGAAATATATATTTACAAAACTTCAGGAATTATCTACAAGAAACTCGGAATATATGTATGTCAGTATTTTTCGTTTATTTCACCAATTCATGTTCTACGGTCAGTAGTTAAAGCTTATATGTTTTGAAGCTGACAATTCAATCCCATTCTTGAACTACGGCTTATAATTTTTCACATTGGCAACAAATTTGTGTATAACATGCATTAAAATCTTTTGGAATCAGTATAATTAAATTGACGTATAACATGAATTTTGAATTGACACTTTCATACATTTTCGAAAAACATTTCTTTTCCAACACATAGTTTCAACCCATCGGAGTCTCTCAGCTGAGGCATCTGTAAAAATTATAAATCGCTGGTTATTTTTAGTACAATTGGACATTTTTTCTCTCCAATTTCTGGTGCGCCTGTTCCCCTGAACAATGTCTGTAATTTTAGAATTTTCAACCGAAAATGGTCTCAAACGTTTAGTTTCGACACACTGATGAACAGGGACGGGCCTAAGATGGAGGGCGATACCCTCCCCCAATGTTGAACACAGGTGACAAATTTTCAAAGCAGTTGGAAAAATTTTAAAACAGTTGGAAAACTTTCAAAGTTGTTGGAAACATTTCAAAGCTGTTGGAAAAATTTCGAAGCAGTTGGAAAACTTTCAAAACAAATATTATACCTTATATTATAAGAGCGCCAAAGCCCATGTCCACAGAGCTTTCTCACATTTTTTTCAATATCGACCGAAATAATAACTTTGGAACGTTACTCCGTAAGGCAGACTATCGTAGTATCACGAAATACGTCGAGATGTTCATAGAAATTCATATAATTCACAGAATATCCGTGAACGACGCCGTATTCACAAAGCATTCAATCTCCGTTAAGTCCAAACTGAGGTCCTCAGTTAAGAATAAATAAGAATCGCAACCTCAGTTTGAGTGAAAATTAACGTGAAACAGGCCTGTTTCAGCACCGTTACATACGTTAACTGAGGATGCGATTCTTATTTATCCTTAACTGAGGACCTCAGTTAGGACTTAACGGAGATTGAATGCTTTGTGAATACGGCGGTATATTTCTGTAGCTAGCCGAAGTCAGATTTGACAAGTCTAGATGGAAACTATCATGCTGTTTTCAAATTTGCACGTTAACAATAATGACATGTACATATATCTACAAAAGAAATCAATAGAATATAATAAGGTTAATTCTGCAATTGACAAAAAGTACCTACCCCGGTAGTTTAATGAAATGAGGTATACAAGGATATTGTCTAGAACGTCCAATGAGTATGTATTGCTTTTAACTTAACAAAAATTTGCAGCCTTGGCTGAGTTCAGTACCTGAATGGGTGACCACTTTTGCAATGAAATTGAACAAGCGTGTCGACGCACTAACCTCACGTCAGTGCGTACTATCATTATGCCCAAATGTCTGTTATTTCCGATTTTTTTCCTGAAAATAGTCTCAAACGATTAAGTTCGACTGATGAAGAATTCGATTCTGTTCGGCCGGCCGTTGCGGCGGTAACTTTCTAACGGAAAGATATAGCAGCTTGAAATTTTCAGGGCAGGTGGTGCATTGGAAAGCGTCGGTTAAGTTCGTTAATGGGCATAATCAACCAATGGGTTTCCAAGTAGGGAATCCAATCCCGCACCAAAATCTCAATACCACAAAAGCGCGGGATGAAAGTTATCAATCCCGCGGATCCGCAAAAATGCAGGATTGTTAACAATATTATATACTCTTTGTCCTCGAACTATTAAACATGCTAAAAAAAATGGTTCAAGCACTGACGTGAAGCCAGGAGCTTTTGCGCGTATGTTCTATTGTTCATTCTCCTGTATTATATAATAACTGTATAATACATGTATTCTACAACTAGTTACCAAGCATCAATTCGATCGTGTCTATATTTTTTGAGTTATCGAGGAAATAGTATTCCAGGTGGATATAACTCCGAAACAGTTGGACCGATTATGCCCGTAAACGAACTTAACTCTCCCATTCAGATACGCAACATACCCTGAAAATTTAAAGTCTCTATCCCGTTTCGTTCGAAAGTTATCGAGGCAACGGTCATCCATCCATCTACTGAACTCACACAAGGCTGCTGGAATCTCCAACAATATGTATCCGATCGTGTTCAAACTTGGAACTTGGCAGTAGAGTTAGGTTCTGAAGGCTCTCGCAAAATTCCAGCGATGTCGGACGAAGAGTTACTGATATTTAAAATTGTTTTCAATAATTTTCAATGATTTCTTAAAAATTTTCTACAGATACGATCCTCACGAAATCTTGCAAAAATGTTTGCGTTGGCATCGTACAACTAATAACTATGTTTGAATTTAATCGGTTTGGTATTTTTCGAGTTATTGAGGAAATAATAACCAAATTTCAGATGGTTGTAACTCCAAAACCGTTTGGCCGATCTCTCTCCATTCTCAGTTTATCGTGACATAAAAAATACTTTAAATTTCCTAGTAATACGATTCTCACGAGATTTCACATACGTGCTTAGGTTTATATTCTACAACTATTTCACCAAGTTTCAATTTGATCGGATTTGTATTGATTGAAAACAAAATTTTTGATGGGAAACCATACTTTCTGATTATGCCCATTAACGAACGTCAGTCTCATTGGGATGTGCCACCTACCCTGATAATTACAATTCGCTAGCTCTTTCCGTTCTCAAGTTATCGTGGCCAAGGCCGACCGGACAGAATCAAATTTGACCAAAAATGTCTTATGCAATTTAAAACATATTTTAGTAGTAGCATATGAGGTTTTTTATGTACCTACTAATGGCCAAATACTGCCAATTATTGTAGGGCCTGCAAATTGCTATCCAACGAGGAGCAGAGGTAGCAAGCAGGCGAGGCAATAGACAGTTTTTCGCCAAGGTGCATATTTCATTTCTTCGTCGACCTCTACATACTTTTATGAATTTCGGACCTCTTAAATAATTTCAAAATAGCAAATGACAGTTATTCTCAAATACACTCATGTCAGTATTGAACAGTATCATGCCATATTCATAGTGACCACAGCGACTGACAGTTATTCTTACAGGCACTTACGTTTGTATTGACCCGTATCATGCCGTATTCATAGTGACCACAACAGACGACAAAGTACTTTTTATTTGTCTGGGACGTTTGAGCTTTCATTGCCGAATACGGAATTTTAATATTGAGTCCCGCAAATCCCGCACGGAAAATTCCGGAATGTTGATCCCGCAGAATTTCAGCGGGATCCCGCATTTGCGAGATCCAGCATTTGCGGGATTAGATTCCCTATTTCCAAGTACTTATTTTGTTTTCAAACAATACAGATCCGAACGAATTGAAACTAAACTTGGTAACTAGTTTTAGAAACTTGGAAACTATTTGTGAGAAATTATGAAAAAGTATTATGCATCTCATGATAACTTGAGAACGGAAAGAGATAGCGACTATCAATTTTCAGGAGAGGGTGCGCATCCCAATGCGATGGTTGAAGATGTAGAATGCCAGCGCGCAAATTTCTGCGAAATTCACTATCATATCACTAGAAAACAAAATTTGTTGTCATAACAAAATGTGATATTTCAGAAACTATCTGTCAAATTCCGATGAAATTCCGCACAAGCCTTCAAGACACCATTCTACAATGTAGTACCGGATTTGAGCTCGATCGTCCTTTCGCAATTAATAATTTCGGTGAGAATAAAATTTTGAACTGTTAACTGCTTTGAAATTTCAAATTATGTGAATACATTTTCAGCTTGATGATTATACATAGGTATAGATAGTGCCAAAATTATATTTTTCATCGACCTCTATGGAAACTGACATTTTACGTACTAATTTGCGACCATATGATCGACTATCATTGAAGGCAAGTACTTTGCGGACGAGAAAGTACTTTCTCGTCCGCTGTGGTCGCTATGAATACGGAATGATACGGTACACTACAAACCTAAGTGTCTGTAAGAATAACTGTGGCCATTATAGATACGGTTCAATACAAACATAAGTGTTATAACCACTACGACTGTTCCCAAGTCGCAGCAGTTAAACTCGGAGCTACTAGAACTCGGGGATCCGCGGTCTAGCTTCAGTGGAGATGGGAGTGGATTCCAAAAGGGAACTTAGTAAATGGGCCCCAGGCAAATTTAATTCTCTCAGATACCCCAGCGTAATGTAATAATTCCTAAATTTACCAAAAGAATATTCACGCTAAAAACAAACAATTTATTCCATTAGCTTACAACCCAGATCTTTAGATTCAACAAAAAAAACTACTGTGAAACCCTAAATAGGGTGCGGCGGAAATTGTACGTAAATATTTTTCCTTGATTCGAATACGCGTCGCTTGAGCTCAGGCGCATCCACGTTTCTTATCTATGATCATATATGATTAACAAAAATCTTTCTCCAATTTCCGCTTCACAACAATAATGATTTATATAATTGATGATAATATGTTCAGGTCGTATATAGCATGTATAAGATATATTTCGAGATTTATTTCCAATAACTTGCGTGATGGCTGTGGCTATGGTCTCGCAATATTGTCCTCTTTCCCTCGGTGCTAGTAATCTGCAACCCTGGATTGGATGTCCCACAGCGTTGTTTACTGACTACCTGGTATATACTCGGGATCTGCAACCATGCGTTGGCTGTCTCACAGCGTTACTTATGGACCACCTTGTATATAATCCAAAGCCTCAGTTCTACTCTTCCTAACATAAAAACCCTGATGACAGAAAATAAACCATCAGTGACTGCTCTCAGATAAGAAATAAATGAATTTCCCCAATGCATAATAATTTCGGTTATCAGAATATCAAACAGACAAGTTATTCGTTGGTATCTAATATTTATATACTTCGTACATACCCTGATAGTCGGGGTTGTCCTGTATAAGTTTGCTTCAAAACTAAATCTGGCCGTGCATCCACCAAATAATTCTTCAAATACACAGCAATGTTCTGGATACAGAAAAATAATTACAACCTGAATTGTTTCTACTAGAAATGACGAGAATAGAACATTTAACACATACCTGTCAAAGTCGCCAAGATCATTCACGTGGTCAACTTGGATTTGCAAAAGGTCTTTAAATCCTCTTTCGAGATAAGTGAAGGTTTCCAAAATCAAATCAATATAACCCCCACTAAAATAATTCGATTTTCGAAACTATATCCAACTAAAAAGATTCCAATAATTCTTACAAAGTTTCAAAAATGCGCCTAACCAATTGCTTCCTTCGTTGAATCTCCACAAAATAGACGATCTTATCTCACCGACGCCGATTCTGATAAAATTTCAGGACGTCAAAACGAAACAATATTGCCAATTTATCCGGTCCCTTGAACACAATTCCCTATACGTCGATTAGCAATACCGAGACTCAACCTCAAATTCACTGACAATACAATTGACAAATTTATCGCAAAACATAAACAAACCTCTGGATCAAAAAGGAACGTTACAGTGTATGTGTCATTTGCTATTGTCTATTATTTAAGAGGTCCGAAATTCTTAAAAATATTGTCTAGCTTGCTTGCTATCCTCGGCTCCGCTTCGGATATCAATTTGCAGACTCGACAGTTTTTCGTCCTTGCTACAGAAATAACTGTTGCCGCTACGTTGGTATACAACTGTTTTCATTACTCACGTGGAGTTTGACTGTCATCTGTCTGTAGTTAGTTTACTGTCCTTCATTTTGTTAGTGCATCTCAAGAGTGTTTTGCAATTCTCTTGCAATGGATAAAAATATCGAACAGGAAATATGTCCTAAAATTTGCAGCTCATTGTATTTCGTGTACAGAGGAGCTGAAGATGTTAAATAAATAATATTATCTGAGCGTTATGCGGCATCTGAGACAGCAACGACGTATAGCGAACGACTCTGATATTATGTTGTTATAGCTCGTCAAATGATGACAAATATCATCAAACGTTTAAATTTAGAATTCGTTCACAATAATCACATATATATTATGTAGGTACTAAAGAATCGAATAGAATAAGGTTATTAAATGGTTCATTTCTGGGTTTTCTCTCCCAAACTCTGAAAAATATATATAAAATAAGGAAATTATTATTTTGTTAATTGCTTCAGCGTTAGAAACACAAGATATTTGTTAGAAGCAATCTATTGAACAATGTTGCCCAACAAACAATAACGAAACGACATCAACGATAAAACAAACTACATATTTTCTAACGTTTCGGAGTCTATATCAGACTCCTTCGTCAGACACATAGCTATTCTGAAATTCGAAAATTATTTTTATCGTTGATGTTGTTTCGTTATTGTTTGTTGGGCAACATTGTTCGATAGATTGCTTCTAACAAATATCTTGTGTTTCTTGCCACAAAATAAGAACATTTTTATTTTATAGATATTTTTCAGAGTTTGGGAGAGTAAACCCAGAAAGGAACAATTTAATAATGAATGTACCTCCCAAAGTCCTTTAATGATTACTTAGAATAAGGTTAATTCAGCAATTGGTATTTAGTACTCTCATAGTTTAATAAAATAAGATTATTATTATTAGAACGGAGTCATGTAGCTTGGTTCGTCCCTTCAGAACTGCGACCGATAAGATCTATTGTTCTATTACCCTACTTATTCAATCCTATGGACTTCAAATTCAGTGAGTCGAACCTAATCGTTTCAGACCATTTTCGGCAAAAAAATTCGACAATTACAGACATTTGCGCGCTGTTCCCCAGAACATGCACGCAAAAAATTTAAGATTGACATGACATTGGATTTCAATGAAAATTTCGGAACTAATGACTTATCAAATATTATTCGTAAATGTCACAAATTCAAGGAAATGATTCCAGAAAATTATCAGGAGTAGAAGATTTAGAATCCTCAAATTTTTCAGGAATATGTGATACAACACTTACCTGAAGAATGAAAACTTCTCGGGCCATTTTGAATGACAGAACGAAGAAGAAAAAATCTTCCTTCCATAAAATTTGCACATACGAAAATCCCACGTCACATTTTGAAAGCGAGGAAATTCATGGGTAAGGCTGATTCCAATAATTTGAAATAAACCTTAAAATAAATTATCAGGTTACATTGTCTTCATTATAGATCCAATGATGTACTGTGTCCCCTTTCAGTTTCAGAGTTCTACTTAACTCAAGTAGCTGATAGGACTTCAAGGAGGATATTATTATTAATATCCGAATCAACTTTTTGGGAAGCTCCAAACCTGGAAGATTCTGCAGTAGCTTTCTGTGTCAGTGTCCTGTTTATTCCAGATATATTCGTCATAGGTATATTTTCTTCAGCCCCATTAGTCGTACGTTAGGTGTAAGAGCCAATTTTCTGGATAGAGTAATAGTTTTCCTGTTTTTATTGATACCCAACAGTCCAAATATCCAGATCAAGGGGACCCTTTATTTCTTGCCTACTTTATTGAGTAAATACCAAAGCACCATACCGTGTTTGAACATAGCGACTTGGCTGTCAATGTAGTCATGAATGTTGATATGGTAAGAGCACATCCGTTCTGAGTATTTTGTTCCAGATCCGAATGCTCCAGCTCCTACCCCACTCGTAGATTTCGAGGCATCTCAATGTGAATTTATGGTATGTTCTTTGAAAGTATGGGTGGAGTACTCTACTAGGATGGTTCGCAGATGGGTTGGTTAATCTGTATATCTGCAGGTAAAGATCGGTGAAGTCTGTGGTGTTTGCTCGTTCCCTAATTTATCATCACCCTGGTGTTGTATATACATGCAAATATTTGTACCTTCATCAGGGGTTCTTCGTGTTGCACTGTGTTTTGTCTTAGTATGCCAAGTTACCCACCCATTATTGATCTCATTACGTCTACCCATCGAAGTATTTTTGGATTGCAATACTTTAACTTACCAGCGAGATTTCTGCGTACCATCAGAGCTTTCAATTTTTTTCTGACAGATAACTCAACTTGCTTATTCCAATGATGCCTACTATCTTGTCTAATTCCCATAAATTAACGCATCTTTTTACCTCTAGATGTATCCGGTAAAGTGAACAGATTTTGAGTCAGTAGTTTCATCTTCCATGTGAATCTTATCTATATGGTTTTTGTTGGGTTCATACTCAACGCTTCTGATGGAAATTTTTGTCCGATATTTCGGTGGCCTTTCTCATAAAGACTATTATAACCATGTGTTGCACGTATAGCCTACGTGTCTGTCCTTTAGACTGTATAGTAGCTCATCTACAACTATGTTTCTTAAGAGATCTGATGGACACATGGGATGTGTAGGTATTTAAGAAGACCTATATGGCCATTTATATCTTATAGAGGTGGTTGATCTGTTGATCTGCCTACCCTGTATGTATGTTGATACCTATGAAGTGAGGCATTCTCCTGGTCTCAATTCTGATATAGTTATCTTTCTTACTTTCTCTACCCCTTTTTTGTTCCATTTTTGATTTGCAGGATTCACAATATTCAGATCTTGAGTTCTGGTAAATCCCTATGAGATATTTTGAAGAACTATCAAAGTAAAGAATAACAACTTGGCTTATGTTTCAAAAGATATAATAAGATGTTGTTAATATATGTTTCGGGTTTTACGTTGTTTCCAAACTGAGTAGAATACATTTTATAATACAATTTATACTCTATACTCCATTCACTTCTACAAAGTCTCCCGGTTGGCTATGACTTAGGTCTATCACGTTTTTGTAACTAAAACTAAGGCAGGTTGGCACTCCTGAAATATCGTCAATGTCAAAACAATTCTATGAGACGTTGCCAATTTCTTATCTCAACGATCAACATAATGACAAGATTTTATCACAGATCATTATTTTCGAATAATAAAGAACTTCTTACCAATTTATATATGTGAAATAATTTCATAGTAACAACAGATGAAAAAATTTCTTCAACAGTCGCCAGGTCTTTGGAATTGTTGCATTCACATAATATCTTCTCAAATAATTCATTATTTTTCCCAAGAAAATTCACATTGTGACTTCTATGTAGAGAGGACAACGTTGTGTAGTTATCTGACAGGAAAATGAGCATAACCTAACATTTTCAAAATATACACGGTGAAATGTGTCAAAATTTCATGGCCAACCGGGAGACTCTATAAAAGTGAATGGAGTAGGTATACATATAAATGTCTACTCAGTTTCGAAATTGGAATAAAACCCAACAGATTATTTTATCTTGTAATAATTGAGCCTGTACTGTAGTAATAATTTGACAGTCAATATTCAAATTGTTCATACTTGGAAGTTCTGTAAAGGTCATTCTCCCACATACTTATCTCAAATATCTTTCCAGATACGAATATAGCCATACAAGGACCCCAGCGCAACAGTTGGTATTCCATAAAGAAGAAATAAGACCAACACCTATCTCTCTACCCACACCTCCTGCATCTCCAGAATTCTGGGGAACCTCCCTGCAGAAATGGTACCAGAAAAAACCGCTATTCACTTTAACCGCGAAAGGCCAAGTGAAAAGGCTAGAAAAGTACCTTCAAATACAGAAAACCCTGGAAATTTGCAAGAAAGAACATGAATTTCAAGTTCAAACAGAGAACATGAAGAAAGCTTACGTCGATTTCGAATTCAGAGAACATCAACCGCTTCTTTTCGAAGACGATGATGTTTGTTGCGTGTGTCCCTGTAACTCCTCTAGAAAATACGACGTAGATTTCATTCCTGTTGATACTGTATCCTGTTCACCAGCAAAGTTCAAATATTGTATGTGTCCGAATGAAGATACAGAAGAAATGTTTGAGAATGTTCCTTTTGGAATTAACAAGGAAGGAATGGAAAAAGATGAAAGTTTTCAGTATCCTCTTATGAATATAAATCCTGCAACAGGTTTTGTCGAAGAAGAAATAAAACTACCAAAAAAAATAATAAAACAAGGACAAAACGACCGAGAGGATCGTGGTATATATAAGATCATAGTGAGAAGTAAGGAAAGGACCAAAATGCCTGAAACTAAATATATGAAGAAAATATACGATAATAACGATTTCGGAAAGGATGGGGGAGATAACTACATGAACGAAAAGTGTAATGCTTTTCAAGAGATGCCAAATTTTGAGGAGAATGATTGGAAGTCTGGTTTGTCTAGGATAACAGTAGGTAATATTGCTACTCTTCCCTTTGACTATAAGAAGAATGAAAGTAGATCCCCGAGTGGATATAGTTACAGGAAATCCTGTTCGAGTTGTCATCATTGTCACTCTAGTCAGACAAGAGAATCTTCATGTTTTTACGAAGGAACGTATGATATAAATAAAAATGTAATTTTATAAAATATAACTATTCTTTTCTCTGTTTCATGTGATGAATAAAATTTATTCTATTTTTGACAATGAAGGTCCATAAGCCCTTCGTACATTTGTGCTTTCGAAATGTTTTTGAAGAATTCTTGAATATTTCATACTCGCTTGCCGTTATAGGGGGGAAGGCCAATGATAATACACATTACAATTTCGAATAAATTTATCAATTTCAATAATGAAAACTATAATAATGGAAAATAATGAGATCAGGTAGGTACCCATTTCAGGAAATTTCTTTTGGCTTTCTTCAACTCTGAATGTAGGTCCAAATAAAATCTGTATTTTTTTAAATTTTATATCAAATTTACAGTGCATATTATGTGAGGTAACAAATCAAAAAGTTTCATTTAATATTTTGGGCAAAATATTAATTCTTTGAAAATTATTTAATTAAAAATTAATGAATTATAAAGTTAACGTTGAAGTTTCCAACTAAATGTGGAAGTTTATAAAAATGTTGTTTAAGTAATTAAGATATATACATACAGAGGATATATGAATAGCTACAATAACTATTTCATTATCTTTTCCTATTTTACAAACAACTGAATAAATAAAAAATGGTTCAAGCTTTTGAGCGCATGTTCTATTCACCTGTATTGGACACTCTTGTGTGAATTTACCATCGATATAGACCGTATATCAGCTTTTATAAGATATGAACTCATTTCGTACCATTTTAATGACAGACTTGAGTAATGAGACAATCGTCCAAGATCACAGAATTTTGTGATTAAGTTCTGGGGAACAGCGTGCTATCATTTTGCCCAAATGTCTGTAAATTTCTAATTTTTTGCCAAAAATGGTCTCAATCGATTAGGTTCGACTCACTGATGAAGAATTCGAGGTGAATTTGATTCTGTTCAGCCGGCCGTTCCCACGATAACTTACCAATAGAAAGAGGTAGCGATTTGCAATTTTCAGGGTAGGTGGCGCATTCAACTACGACAGTCAAGCTCATTAATCGGTATAATCGATCCATAGGTTTCTGTGTACTGACTTTGTACAGATAGGATCAAATTAAAACTTGGTAAGTAGTGTTTCAATAGGGACACAGAGACGTATGTGAAATTTCTTGAGGATCGTATAACTAAAAAAATGTTTTTTTCAATATTATGTATCTCACAATAACTTGAGAACGGGAAGAGATAGCGACTTCTCATTTTCAGGTTAGGTTGCACTTGCGAATGCGACATTTAAGTTAATTAATCAGCATAATCGGCCGAACGGTTTTGAAGGTATACTCATCTGCAATTTTGTTGTTTTCCCCAATAACTCAAAAAATACTAATTCGATCCAATTCAAAGATGACGCTTAGTTGTAGGAAATCCGACACACAAATTATTGCAAAATTTTGTGAGGATCGAATCATTAGAAAATCTTAAATAAATCATTAAAAAAAATGTCTTCTGTCAGAATCTCAGAAAGTATCCGTCCGATATCACTGAGCAGCTTTGTGGGGGTTTCCGTTGCTACGATAACTTTCCAACGGAAAGAGATAGCAATTGCAATTTTCAGGGTAGGTTGCGCGTCGAAAGGGATCTGTCATTGAGGAAACTATATTTCAAATGGTTATTACTCCTAAACCGTTTGGAATTTGATTCTGTCCGGCCGGCCTTTGGCACGATAACTTAAGAACGGAAAGAGCTAGCGAAATGTAATTTTCAGGGTAGGTGGCGCATGCAAGTTCAGGAAGAGGAAAAGGAGAGGTTAAGCAGAAAACAGAGTACTTTTAATTTGTGTTGTTGTATTGAATAAACGGAATTCTACCATTTAATTTAAATTTGGAATGTTATGAGTAATAATCACTATAAAAGTAACTACACTCTTGTCCACTACCGTTTTTTGTCGTCTGACATATGTTTCGGAAACAAAGTTTCCATCTTCAAAGACGAAGCGTTACTAAAGCATGCAATCAATTTCTACATTCCAGTACGGGTTGACATTATACCCTTAGTCGTAAACCAACTAGTGAGAATAATGGGTTGTTAATGGGGGTTAGGTCATTATTGAGTAAAAAATCCTTTCTCTTATACATTTCGACACATTCAATTGTTCCTAGGTATGCTTTTGCAACCGCAGATTTATCGACGTTGTTGTTCCGAATGTGTCCCGTATGCTCTTCATACCGTGTGAGAATGTTTCTGGTTGTTTGCCCGACATAACACTTGTTGCAATCTAATCATTTAATTCCATATACCCGATTTTAACATGTCCGGAGTTTTATCGAATGTATTTCCTAGAAGTTGTTTAATTTTCGTGGAAGTTTCGAAAGCCAGTCTTATATTAACCTTTTTGAAAATATTCTGGAGTTTGTTGTATGTTTTCGGATGGAACGTGAACGCGTGGAAACCTTTTACCGTTTTTATTTCTTTCGTTAGGGTTATGTTACTGAAGAGATTTTTATGTTCATGTTTGTTGATAATTTTCCGAACTAATTGATGACAATACCCGTTTCTTCAATTTGGAAAATCATTTTTCTTTCTTTCTTGGAATTTGCATTGCTTAGCGGAATATTTAATAAGCGGTTAACGTGGAAATGTAAGCTGGCTGTTTTATTTGACCAGGGAGCTACCGAATCAGACGAAATGTAAATATCAGAATTAGTAGGTTTTCTAAAAATGTCAGAACTAATTAAATTTGAGTTATCTCTGGATACTTTTAAATCTAAGAATGGTAAGTAGCCGTCCTTTTCCATTTCGAAGGTGAACTTAATAGATGGGTATTTACTGTTTAAGACCATAGTAAAGTCGTTAATATCGAAATTTTCATCAACAATTGCAAATATGTCATCTACGTATCTAGCCCAAAATTTACAAATATTTGTGTTATTCTTTTATTTCAAGTTCTAATTTACTGAGGAACAAATTAGCTAAAAAGGAGGAAAGGGGGTCACCCATAATAATTTTAAATGCTCCATGTATATCATAACTTATATCGATATTCTTTAGAAATCTGAATTTTTAACATCCGCAGTTTTGTTAATACTCTCATCTTCCTCGAATTCTTCGAGTCACTTTATGGGCACTGCAAAATTCCGTTGAAATATTCATAAATGAGCCTTCAGGGTATACACCTAATCTTACAAACTGGTTTATGGCCTGTAAATTTTTACAGTTATTCCGTAATTTCCTATATATTCTAATAAGGCGGGAATTATCACTAAATAAGGATTAATTTTATAGTTATGACTGATTGATTTATTATGCTCTTAAGTTACCAAGTCTACAAGTGGAACAATCTAAAGGGTATTGCGATGGACAGCTGCATATAAAATAAATAATTGGGATTTCACATCCAATGGAAATACTTGCAAAAAGCGGGAACAATCCTCCAAAATTTGTATATACAATTTCATGATAGTTGACTCAACATAGAAATCTATATCACATTTGTAATGTGATGTAGATCTCTATGTTGAGTCAATTATCATGAAATTGTGTATACAAATTTTGAAAGCACACACGTTACTCCAAGAGCTTTAGTCTGCTCGTTCATTTAATGCTCAATATATTCAACTGATTTGTAGCACCGAAATGTATGGTTAATTGAGATGCATTATATCAAGAACATAAAATTTCAATAAGCAATCATCAAAGTATACTTTAGGAGGTGAATTCAACACCAAATGATTCTCTTTTGGTTTTCTCTGTCAAGCTCTGAAAACTATCTATGAAATAAAAAAAAATATTATTCTAATTGCTTTCGCGTTAGAAACCCTTAATATTATTTGTCAGAAGCATAATATAAATTTTATCGGAATACATACTTGATTTGATGTTATTGCTTGCTACCTCTACACATACAGGTGTCCCGAAAATTAACGTCAAGAAGGTGAGTCTACCAGATTATTCTTTTATACAATGTGGAAAAGCCAAATGGAATTAATTAATTATCCTGGTGACTGTACATATTTATGGACAATCCCGAAACACGTTAAATTCAAATTTGAAATTGTCATTCTTCTTATCTTCTTTTACAATTTTTATTTGAGGCTAGGATGTTGCCAAGGCGTTCGCGTTGAACATATACTATTATCATATTTCATAATTGTATTATACCAAATTTCGCTAATCACCTGATTTAATTTTTTTCTCATTTGATTTATGCAATAACCATGAAAGTGATAACATTTCTGAATAGAATGACGGGGCCTTTGGAACGATGTATCACAAGCCCATACTTCCTATTTGAAAAATTGGGGGTTGTACCTACCTGTCTTTCGAAGGGGGTCGAAGGTAGGTTTCGCATTCTTACGAAGAAGAATGACAATTTAAAATTTCAATTTGACGTGTTTCGAGATTTCCACAAATATGTAGAGTTCTAGTTGAAATATGAAGTTTTTCCAAGCACAACTTTTTTCTACATCGAATCCCTTCGGAGATACGGTCTGTGTAACTTACATTTTTTTTCATTTATGTACATTGTAACGGTACGTCCCAGCGACATTTGAGAAGGGTGCCTATTTTGTGAAGAGAAGTCGGAAAATTCAGAAAATAGCTTTAAATAGCCCCTATTGGCGTAGAAGTCAGGGACAACTGGAGGCACGATACCACCGAAAACTACGTCACTGGGGAATTGTAGGAACCCAACCAAAAACTTGGAAAACCTCTGAGTACAATATCCTCCAAAATTCAAACGCCTATTATCTCAACTCGTTCGGAATTTATAAAAATAAATGAAAAAAATCTAAATTCAACAGCCTGTATATCCGTAGGGATTCGAGATAGAACAAAATTTCTCGAAAAACTTCTCATTTTAACTTGAACTATCACTTCCTACAGTTATGACCTGAACTTTCGAATCACCCTGTTGGATTATATCATACGATATTCATACTGATATTCTCATAAGTTTCAGTAAACTTGTTTTGACTAATTTAGTGACCGACCGAAAGTTCGGTTTCGGTTTCGGCCAGTTTCGGCCAAGAAATCTAGTTTCGGCCTTAGTTTCGGTTTCGGCCCAAAATGGGCCGAAACTTGACTGTTCGTGAATTATCCTGGTCGTTTGGCCAGGAGTTAAAAGTAGGTATACATAATTGTCGTACAAGTTATTGTAATCTATCTTTGTTAAGACTGATAATTCATGATTATTAATTAGATTACATAGGGTGATTCCATATAAGACGTGAAACTTGGAGGAGGAGTTAGTATGTCTCATTAGCTGTTGTTTAATCCATATTTATTAATAACCGAAAATCAACAGTTTTTGTAGGTCGGGTGAATTTTAAAAGATTTCTGAACTTAGTTCATATTTCGTCAATTTTTTCTACGTTCACCAAATTTGATGATTATTTTGGTTTATTTTCATCAGAAAAGGATATGATATGTACGAAAATATCGAAACTATGCTGTATAAGAGGTTGAAAAAGAATTAGTATGATTTGAAATGTGGTATATGAATAAATGAAAAATCAATTTCTAATATCAATTTGTCTGCAACTTTCGAATTTCACAATTTTGTATGCCAAAATTATTTTAAACACTTGCCAAATTCTTTCTTCATTCTATAAAAAGATTTCGTTAGATTGCATAACTAGTTTCGTTTCAGCAGATTTTTTATAAGCAACCTTTTGAATGTCCGGCATATAAAATAGTGAATGTGTATCAAAGGACAGCGTGAGTAAATTTCGGAAAATAACAACTGAAGATATCAACAAGCCCTGTGGACAGGAGCTTTCTGGCGCTCTAGTTCAAACAGACAAATTATATCTCCGAAAGTATTGGTTTCTCAGAGTTGGGAATTATATCAATGTATTCATATAATAGAACTGCATCCTAAAGGAAATTCAATTCAAATAATAGTTTATTTATCAAGATTAAATGAGCAATCATGAGAATGAGAAAAGCACCATGGAAGAAATCAAATTAAATCTGGCCAATTTTGCCCAATAACGAACTTAACCGAGATATTCATCTCCCTAAACTACTCTGAAAATTTCAACTACCTACCTCATTCCGTTCGAGAGTTATATCTATGTCTATGGATGAAAAGCAGTCTCACTACTCTCAGATCTCTTACTTCATGTTCAGTTCCGAAATGTAAGAATTTTCTGAGAAAAACTAATTTGGGAGCAAACAACTGAGATTTTTGTCACTTCAAACACAATTCTTCGACTGATTAGATAATGTCTCAGGAACATCATTTGACATTATGACAATTCATATTCATACATAGAATAATATCATCCTGTGACAACGTTGAAATACGATTTATTATTGAAATTTTGAAAAATCATATCTCCGAAAGTATTAGCTTGTTAGAGTTGAAAATGATATGAATGGATTCTTATGATAAAACTGCTTATTAAAAAAAATTTGATTTGGAATTTGTTTCGTAAAAAAAATTTTTTTTTTGTTACTCCGAAACCATCCGTCCGATTTTGCCCAATAACGAACTTAGCCGAGATATTCATCCCCCAAACCTACTCTGAAAATTTCAACTCTCTAGCTCATTCCGTTCGAGAGTTATCGTGCTTACGGCCGGCCAGCCGGCCGGACCGGCCGGACAGAATGAATTCCGACCACGGATTCTTGATCAGTGAGTCGAACCAAATCGTTTAAGACCATTTTCATCGAAATATTCCAAAATTACAGACATTTGGGCAAATTGATAAGCACTCAGTTCCGAGGAACTAGAGCGCCAAAAAGACGGCATGTGCTTGCTTATATGGAATAGTGGAACAAAATTTATGAATGCATTTTCTAATGAAATTTCGAGCTCATTTGCAACAAAAAAATATTGAATTCGTTATTTTTCTCTATTGGCTTCTTACATCCCCTTTCAAATCATACTAATTCTTTCTCATCAGAACCAGAACTCAAATATCTGGGAAACTGTTGATTTTTGGTCATCAATAAAAATGGCTCAAACCACAGCAAATTATCCATACTAACACCTCCTCCAAGGTTGACGTCTGATTTGGTATTACCCTGTATACTTCGACTGATTATTTTTATAACTTGGTAATACCAAAATAATAAATAAAGATATCAAAAAAGTTGTCTTTTTGTTTTATTTGACACTGCTTAGCTGTTTTTATGTATATGCAAATAAAATTGTCAAAAATACAGTAGATTTCAGTATGAAATATAAACTTTCGGTTTCGGCCGAAACTGAGACTCTGGCCGAAAGTTCGGTTTCGGTTTCGGTTTCGGTTGAAAAACCAGTTTCGGTCGGACACTAACTAATATGATATCGATTTCATTGAAATCAAGATCCTCCAAATTACCATCACATTGGTAGAAAAGTTTACCCTTACGGGTAAAAATAATAGATGGAAGTTTATCTTTTAATTTTCTGCTACTTCTATTCTACAACAGTTGAAATATATGAATCAATTCAACACCCAGCTTGTATTATTATTACGCCGATAAGGTTGTAGAAATTCTTTTTAGTTTTATTGAGTTCCAGAATTGTAAGTATTTATTGATGCTATTTGCAATACATCCGCACATGGTGGCGTTATAAACAAAATATTTGTTTCCATTTAAAACATCATAACTGTTGGATGGAGAAAATACAGTCGATTATAAAACCTATTGCAGCTTAGCCGGCCGGCACTTTTGAACACAAATACCGACCACTATGGTGTCGGACCTATTGACTATATTATTGCAGGCAATATAGTCGCTCATTCAAAATTTGAAAGCAATAAAAATAGGTCCTGTCATCCTTTGGATCATACCGCGTATTTCTTTTAGAAATTTGTCGTTGTCGGACTTCCGACCATATTGTTGATATTTTTGAGGAAATGATATACCGCCCGAATGACGGGCACTTTTACCATAAGGCTATAAAAATAATATCAGCTCTGTAGCAGGAGCTTCAGCGAAAATTAAATTTATGGTTTTCAAAATTCGTTTACAATAAACCAAATTTTAGCTTGTTCGGAAAATTTTTCCTAGTATAAATACGGGTAAATACGCAAATACCTCGATTGAACCATAAATTCTCCCGTAAACATCACAAATGAATATTTTTATAAAACTCTAGAACCTACCTAGCTAAGTACCTTATATGAATCGCTGAATTTTTATAGCTTTTATGAATGAAACTTTAATTCATTTGTTTTTGGCTATGGACCTGTGTAATATCTATGAGGGGTAAGAAATTAAAAAAATAATTTGACCACTTTCAACCTCGAACGTGAGACACTCCGATTATCACGGCAACTCTATTCTCCTCTACATTATCCTCATTTCTATATTTCATATCCTCGCGTTAAGGTCGCATCATACAGGCTGCTTATGCTTCCTCCTTGCCGACGCAATAGTTTTCTTACGAAGTGGATATCCTAGAGCTGAGGGCACAAATTGGTTGCTCGCTCCTGTTGTGGTACATCAAGTGTCTTCAATTCCTTCCACTTTTTTGCGCGCATGTTCTAGGGAATAGCGTGCTATCATTTTGCCGAAATTTCGTCTGCAATTTTCGAATTTTTCTCCGAAAAAGGTCTCAAACGAATGGGTAATTAGTTGTAGAACGCTAACACAAATACTCATGCGAAATTTTGTGAGAATCGTATCACAAGGATATAAAAATTATTTATTCAAGCACGGACGTGAAGTCAGGAGCTTTTGCGCGCATGTTCTATTGTATATTCACCTCTATTGGACACTCTACTATATGAATTTAGCATCGATACATACCGTTTTCTCAGCTTTTATAATATATGAATACATTTCATACCATTTAAATGACATACTTCAGTAGAAAATCGTCTATGACCACAGAATTTTTGAATTCTTTATATTCTATTGTTAATGAAATACCAAAAAACTTACGCCTCAAGTAACTCCAGAATACGATATTCACTAAATTCCGCGAAAATTAGTGGGTTGGCATTCTACAAGTAATCACTGAATATTAATTGGATGAGATTTGTATATTTTGAGTTATAGAGGAAATAACAACAATATTTCAGATGAGTATAACTCCACAACAATTTGGCTGATTATGCCAATTAAAGAACGTAAATGTCGCATTCAGATGTGCAACCTAGCCTGAAAATTGCTATCTGTTTCCGTTCTCAAGTTATCGTGAGATACATAATATTTTTGGCGCTCTAGTTCCTCGGAACTGAGTGCTTATCAATTTGCCCAAATGTGTGTAATTTTCGAATTTTTCGATGAAAATGGTCTTATTCGATTTGGTTCGACTCACTGATCAAGAATCCGTGGTGGAAATTCATTCTGTCCGGCCGTCCGGCTGGCCGGTCCGGCCGTAGGCACGATAACTCTCGAACGAAAGGAGTTAGAGGATTGATATTTGCAAGGTGGGTTTGGAGCATAAATATCTCGGCTAAGTTCGTTAATGGGCAAAATCCATCAAGCGGTTTCGGAGTTATGGCCGATTTTAGTAAAACACATTTTTTATGAATATTTCCTAAACCGATCACTCGATCTATCTGAAATTTAGCATCAAATTGTAGAATCATGACCTTCATACGTATGTGAAGTTTTGTACTGACCAGGTTACCGCAAAGTGTCAAAAAAAAATTTGGAAAATTCAAAAAATTTTTTTTTACGATAACTCTTGAACGGAATGAGCTAGGCTGTTGAAATTTACAGATTAGGTTAGGGAGATTAATATCTCGGTTGAGTTCGTTATTGGGCAAAATAGGCCAGATGGTTTCGGAGTAACGAAAAATAATTTTTTTTTCAAGTAACAAATTTCAAATTAAATTTTTATTTAAGATGCAGTTTCACCATAAAAATCCACTGATATCATTCTCAACTCCAACAAGTTAATACTTTCGGATATATGATTTTTCGAAATTTCAATAATGAATCGTGCTTCTATGTTTTCACAGAATGTTATAATTGTTCTATCTAAGCTTTATTATATGATCTGTGTTCATACTCGTACATGTCATCCTGTTCTAAAAGAGAGAGTCAAATTCATTTCAGCTATTTTAATTTGATTTCTTCCATGGTGCAGTTCTCATTTTCAGATTGCTCATTTAATCTTGATAAATAAACTATTATTTGAATTGAATTTCCTTTATGATGCAGTTCTATCATAAGAATACATTGATATAATTCCCAACTCTGAGAAACCAATACTTTCGGAGATATAATTTGTCTGTTTGAACTAGAGCGCCAGAAAGCTCCTGTCCACAGGGCTTGAACCCATTTTTTCATAATTTTTTTCAAAATTTTCTAGTGGCACGGTTCTCATAAAATTTCACTTACGTCATTTTGTTGATTGCTTATAACTTCCTATCTTTTTTCGTTCGAAACTTATCGAGGCAACGGTCACCCATCCAGCTACTGAACTCATCTTAGGCTGCTCAGATCTCCAACACTATAGATCCGATTGTGTTCAAACTTGGAACTTGGCGGTAGAATTAGGCTTTGAAGCCTTCTGAACATTTCAGCGATATCAAACTGATAGTTTCTGATATATCGAATTTTTCTCAACGATTTTTAATGATTTTTTTTTAATTTCGTGGTATAGATAATAATTTTCATTAATTTTTTCACAAATTTGTAGTGATCCGATTCTCACAAAATTTCAGAAACGCAACTTTACCTCTTAGGTTAGCATTCTACAATTGCTCACCAAGCCGGCCGGCCTGCCGGACAGAATCAAATTTGACCTTAAATTCTTCATCAAGGAGTCGAACCCAATCGTTTGAGACTATTTTCGGCAAAAAAATCTAAAATTACAGACATTTGGGCAATGAAAATGTTCCCCAGAACATGCGCCCAAAAGTAAAATTATGTACCAATATCACCATATCAAAAACTATCCCTCCCATATTGCTGAAATTCTCGGAGAGCTGTCAAATCCTGATTTGAGATTTGAACACGATTAGATCTATACTGTAGGAGTTATTCAAGAAATACTGGAAACCGAGCAGCGTTGGGCGAGTTTTTTTTTCTAGATGGGTGACCGTTTCCACGATAACTTGCGAACAGATAGAGATAGCGAGTTGAAAATTTCAGGTTAGTTTGCGCATCTGAATGAGACATTCAAGTCTCATATAGTCTAACCTAAGCTGCTAAACAGTTGTGGAGTTATTCCCATATGAATATTGTTCTTATTTCCTCAATATCTCAAAAATACAAACCTGATCCAATTCTAATATATGGTCATAAGTTGTAGAATAGCGACGCGCAAATTGTTGCAAAATTTCGTGAGCATATCAACAAAAATTAAAAAAAAAAAAATTTTTAATAAAAAATCTATATATCAGGAGCTATCCGTCCGATATCGCTGAAATTGCGGTGGCCTTCAGAACCTAACTTTACGGCCAAGTCCAAATTTGAACATGATCGATCGGATCTATATTGTTGGGACTCCGTGGGTTGTTATCGTTGCCTCGATATCTTTCGAACGATAAGAGATAGCGACTTGCAATTTAAAGGGGAAGTCGCGCATCAAAATGGAACAGTTGAGTTCGTTAGTGGGCACAATCGGTTAGGCTGGTTTTCCTGTCACGCTGACGGTCGGCGCTGACGGTCAGCGCTGATCGGTCCGCTCGGATCGTTTTAGTATCGCGCTGATCACATAGAGAAATAGAAGGATGCTATTGTCTCTGGCTCACTGAATGTGTGCCAGCCTAACCGATTGTGCCCACTAACGAACTCAACTGTTCAACGGTTACGAAGTTATACTCATCATAATTTTTGTTGTTATTTCCTCTATAATTCAAAATATACAAATCCGACCCAATTACAACTTGTAAAATGCCGATGCGCTATTTTTTGCGAAATTTCGTAAATATCACTAGAAACAAAATACATTTTTTTTCATCAAAAATGTTATACTTCATAAACTATCCGTCATAATCCGCTCGTATTATGTGTGCCAGCCTAACCGATTGTGCCCACTAACGAACTCAACTGTTCAACGGTTACGAAGTTATACTCATCATAATTTTTGTTGTTATTTCCTCTATAATTCAAAATATAAAAATCCGACCCAATTACAACTTGTAAAATGCCGATGCGCTATTTTTTGCGGAATTTCGTAAATATCACTAGAAACAAAATACATTTTTTTTTCATATAAAATGTTATACTTCATAAACTATCCGTCATAATCCGCTCGTATTCCGTACATACATATCTTCGAGCAGCATTTCACTATGGAGTGCTGAATTTCACCTCGATTGACTTCGTGTGAGGCTTGAATAGACAATGAGCCTAAGAGTTTCTAGAAAGTGCTTTCCAAGAATATTTCTTGGTTGCCTTGCCCTGAAGAAGCCAATAAACATAATCATTATGTTACCAGAAAATCAAATCAAAAAATGCATTATTCCTTCTGGGTGTAAACCTCTTAAAGTCATCGAGTATATTTTAGAAGGAACAAATCATTAACTGACATAATATGCGCAACTTATCCATGACTTTCCACCGCAAAACCAAATCATGTGCATAAGCCGGCATATTCCTTTGAATTCTTCTAGGAATATTTCGTTTTAGATCTAGGAAATTAATGTGGAGTTATCAATGTTTGTTTTACTAAAAAGTTCAAAGTGTTCTGGTTTTAGAGTACCTACACTATCAACTATATTAGGATTTATATTGAGGTTTCAAAATACAAATAATGTTATAAATTTCATTTAACATGCCAACTTTCAATAGTAACTATAAACACGGAATTACACCGGTTCTCAGAATCTTTGGATTCCTCATATCTGTATTGGGAAGGATCGAAATGATTTCATCAGAAACGGTGGTTCTCGTATATCGATTGCTTCGTTTTACCCAACAGATCCAATCGTCCTATTTTCTGCAGCCATAACTTGAGGTAAAATGATGATGTACAAATTTCTTGAACGAAACTAAGTGAAAATATCAATAAAGTATTGAAATACCTTGACAAACTTCTAAAGTCATTGAGTATATTTTAGAAGGTACAAATCAAAAACTGACATATGCGCAACTTATCCACCGCAAAATTACATCATGTGCGTAAGCCGGCTATTCCTTTGATTTTTTCGGCAAAATCAAACACATGTTGAGCTTGACCTTAAAAAAAATTCCAGAATTATTTCTACATCGGTACACGTATCCCATTGTCCGTATCACTGTTAATCAATAAATAATGAACATCCTCCATCAAGGCTCTCGTCCACGTCCAGACCACAACGTAACCTCGAACTCCTACAATTTTTCGGTGCCTCGGTTCTTAGGAAACGCATGCGATGCTGTACATCACTCCGGCGGAAATGAGGCGAATTCCTCACGCACCCGGCGGATTAAATAATTGGAACAACCCATTAATTTCATTGTTAGTGCAGGTGGAATCCAATGATACGGCCTGGAGATTAGGGCATGCCGCTAGACGCGCTGCGCTGATTTATTTTCGGAATTGCATGTGCATTATGCATCTCTCATAGTCATCACGGTGATTGGTGTTTGGTCAGTCTAGACGCCGAGCTGTTATATGGGTGGGTAATTTGCAAATTTTGATTTTGGGATCGACGAACTTGAGAAATCCAGAATTTGGGGGTTTTCTGAGAAAGAGAACTGATCGTTTGAAGATCGGTATTCCGTGGAAATGGGTGCTCGTATATCACGCGAACAGGTTCAAGGAAACATGAGATTTTTTAGTGGGATTTTCTTCTTGGTTTAGATCATGTCTGCCCGAAGCTGACTTATCTTATTTTATGATCACTGAGGGGATCCACGTTGAGAAATTACAAATAAGTACTGATAGGACTTCAATTAATAGGGTGCCAATTATTTGTTTTAATTTTTGCGCGTATGTTCTGGGGAACATCACGTCATCATTTTACCCAAATGTCTGTAATTTTCGAATTTTTCACCGAAAATGGACTCAAACGATTAAGTTTGACTCCCTGATCAAGAATTCGAGGTCTAATTTAATTCTGTCCGGCCGGCCGGCCGTCCGTCCGTTGCCACGATAACTTTAGAACGAAAAGAGATAGCGACTTGAAATTTTCGAGGTAGGTGGCGCATCCCAATACGACAGACAAGTTCGTTAATGGGCATAATCGGCCCAACGGTTTCCGAGTAATAATTTTGTTTTTAACTAATATCCGATCGAATTGAAACTTGGTGAGTAATTTTAGAATGCCAAACGAAGCACGCATTTAAAATTTTTGTGAATCGGATCCCTAGAAAATTTTAAAAAAATTAACAAAACATATTATTTATGTCACCATAACCTGAGAACGGAAAGAGATAGTGACTTGAAATTTTCGGGTAAGGTTGTGCATCTGAATGGGATATTTGAGTTTGTTTATAGGTATAATCGGCCAAATGGTGTTGGAGTTATACCCATCTGAAATTTGGTTGTTTTTTCCTCAATAACTCGAAAAATATAAAACCGATCCAATTCAAACTTGGTTGTCAGTTGTAGAATTCCGGCAAAATGTCATGAGGATCGTATAACTCCAAAATTTTTTAAAAATCATTGAAAATCATTGAAAAAAATTCTATATATCAGAAACTATTCCTCCGACATCGCTGAAATTTTGCCAGAGCCTTCAAAACCTTTAATTTGCAAATTTTGATTATGGGATCGACGAACTTGAGAAATCCAGAATTTGGGGGTTTTCTGAGAAAGAGAACTGATCGTTTGAAGATCGGCATTCCGTGGAAATGGGTGCTCGTATATCACCTGAACAGGTTCGAGGAAACATGAGATTTTTTCAGTGGGATTTTCTTCTTAGTTTAGATCATACCTTGTCCAAAGCTTATTTTAAAGACCACGTGATCACTGAGGGGATCCACGTCATGAAATTACACTTAGGTACTGATATGAATTGAATTACTAGGAAACCAATTATATTTGCGCGTATGTTCTGGGGAACATTGCGTTATCATATTGCCCAAATGTCTGTAACTTTCGAATTTTTTGACGAACATGTATCAAATGATTTGGTTCGACTCCCCAATGAAGAATTCGAGGTCAAATTTGATTCTGTCCGGCCGGCCGTCCGGCCGTTGTCCCGATAACTTGAGAACGGAAAGAGCTAGCGACTTGAAATTTTCAGGGTAGGTGGCGTATCCCAATACGACGGACAAGTTCGTTAATGGGCATAATCGGCCCAATGGTTTCCGAGTAATAATTTTGTTTTCAAACAATATAAATCCGATCGAGTTGAAATTTGGTGAATAGTTCTAGAATATAAACCTAAGCACGTTTGTCAAATTTTGAGAGAATCGTATCGCTAGAAAATTGTTAAAAAAGTATTAAAAAATATTTTTGTTGTCACGATAACCTGAGAACGGAAAGAGGTAGCGGCTTGAAGTTTTAAGGTTAGGTTGTGCATCTGAATTCGACATTTGATTTTGTTTATAAGCATAATCGGCCAAACGGGTTTAGAGCTATAGCCATCTGAAATTTGGTTGTTTTTTTCTCCTCATTAACTCGAAAAATACAAAACCGATTGAATTCAAACATGGTTATTAGTAAAAGGCGAAAGATTTATTCGCACCTGAGGAGAGATCAGGTATGATCATAGAATGCCAACTATTTGATGCTCATAGAAAACTAGACAACTTCAGCACCAAAATGGAAGAAGCCCTCAACATCAGTTCGTCAGCATGCCTCAACACAATATCTTTCATTAAAGCCACCAAATTCATAATATAATAACTTTAAATGTAAAATACAGTAACATGTATATAATACTGAACATACTGTGCACCAAATCGAACTGTAACTGCTAATGACCTAGTTGTTGAAGCGGCAATAAATAAATAAATAAAACATGGTTATTAGTTGTAGAATGCCAACGCGAAAACTCTTGCAAAATGTCGTGAGACTACAGATAGTATTTGTAGAATATTTTTAAGAAATCATTGAAAATTAAAAAAAAATTCTATATATCAGTAACTATTCGTCTGAAATGACAAGAGCCTTTAGAACCTTCTCCTGTATTGGACACTTTTAAACGAATTTACCATGGTGAATTCTATTGTCTGTTCTCCTGTAGTGGACACTCTTAATCGAATTTACCATGGTAAATTCGATTAAGATTAAGATTCGATTAAGAGTGTCCAATACAGGAGAACAAACAATAGAATTCACCATGGTAAATTCGATTAAGAGTGTCAAATACAGGAGAAGGGACAAGATACGCGCAAAAGCTTCTGACTTCACGTCAGTGCTTGAACCAATTCTATATTTTTTTTTCATAATTGTGTAATATTTTTCAATGATGAATTATATCTTATATTGGAAAAATTGGTTCAAGCACTGACGTTTAAAATAATCATAGAACTTCAGTCCTATTCAATTCAGATAAGTGAATCAAAGAACATTTGAACATCCAGTTCAAGTATTCTAGGAATATTTCCTTGTAGATCTAGGAAATTAATATTGTTCAAAGAGTTCGTGCTTTAGAGTGGCTGCACTTTCAATTCAAGTATTAGGATTTATATTGAGGTTTCAAAACATAAACAATGTTATAATTTTCATTTATCTTGCCAACATTTGTTGGTAAGAACACGGAATTACACCGGTTGTCAGAACCTTTGGATTCCTCACATCTGTTATACGTATTGCGATGGATCGAAATAACTTGTTCAGATACGGTGGTTCTCGTATATCAATTTCTTCGTTTTACCCAACAGATCCAATCATCCTATTTTCTGCAGCCATAACTTGAGGAGGTAAAGTGGTGATATTCAAATTTCTGGAACGAAACTAAGTGAAAATATGAATAAAGTATTGTAATACCTTGAAAACAGACTTACCCTGTCATCCCTAGGAACCATATGAATCCTCTTCACATTATTGATATTTTTACAAGCTTTTACTAAACATTTAAAAACCATATTTGAGAGTTTAACTATCGTTAATAACTATAATCAAAAATCAATTTAAAAAAAATGAAAAATTACCTATATTTGCTACCTTTGATCTCGAATACATTATTCAGCATACGGGGGATCGGTGGATCCCCCGGATCATAAGGGGAGATTCCACTTATGATAGTGTACAAAAATTTGGCTCTATGCGGATTATTAAATTGAAATGTCTATTTTGACTGGACTAATTTGAAAATCGGCATATTTCGAGAAAGAAATCCTTATCCTTTGTATAGAATTTGCATCCACTTCACTCGAGTGATTTGTATCAGAAAAGCTGGAGTTATTGCTTCATTCTTAGAATATTTGCCATCCCTCCTCACCGCCGCCTGATCAATAGATAACTATCGGAAGCCGGCTTATTCCATCTTCATTCCAGGGCAATCTTCCCGAATCGGCAGATCGACTATGATAAATGATAATTTCGGCAGAAATGCTGGCACGGGCGAAACGAGGTATTTCCGGAGCAATAGCCAGCAAGTCCGGCAACTGAAAGTAAAATGATTTCCGCTGGAGATTCTTGAAATGCTGCTCAATGAGTCAAGGCCATTCTCACGCAACCTCCTTCGAAATGTCTTCGGATGGAGCAGGGAGTAACGATAATGAGTCATGGTTGAATTTTATTATTCAAATGCGTGTGAAATGTGTTTGTTGAATCGTGGTTACGTGTCCAGTTGATGGACCAAATCCTGGTCTCGTTTATTGGGCAAGGTTTTAATTATTGGCTGGGTCCACCTAATCGGTTGGTAAAAAATTGTACTTCCTTTGGGAATATTTCTTTGCTAGTTTTTTCCTGTTTCAGGTAACTATCATTTCCTTCGTTAATATTCATTCCTATTATTATAAGAAATAATATATCAATTAATACATTGTAAATTCTTAAAACACACTGACGTGAAGTGAGCTTTTGCGCCCATTGTTTATTTACACCTCATACGAAGTCGATCAAGCTGAAATTCGGTAATGGTGGCTTGAAGGTTTGTGCGGAATTTCAGCTGATTCCGTATCATTTTAATGACCGACTTCAGTGACGTTTATTATCACAGAATTTTTAGTTCTATTGGAATTGAAATACGAAAAATCCCTCAAGTAACTCCGGGATACAATATTCATTAAATTCCACGAAAATTATTGGGGTGGCATTCTACAAGTAATCACAATCATAGACGAAATAACAACAAAATTTTGAATGAGTATAACTCCAAAACAGTTTGGCCGATTATGCCAATTAATAAACTTGAAGGTCGCATTGGGAGTGCGCAACCTACCCTGAAAATTGCAATTCGTTATCTCTTTCCATTCTCAAGGTACCGTAACAAACATAATATTTTTTTGTAAGTTTTTTAAAATTTTCTAGAGGTACGGTCCTCACAAAATTCCACACACGACTTTATGACAATATTCTACAACTAGTTACCAAGCTTCAATTCGATCGAGTGTATATTTTTTGAGTTATCGAGGAAATAATAATCCAGATGGGTATAACTCCGAAACTGTTCGGCCGATTATGCTCAACAACGAACTTAACTCTCCCATTCGGATGCGCAACCTACTCTGAAATTTGGAAGTCCCCATCTCCTTTCCTTCGAAAGTTATCGAGGCAACGGTCACCCATCGAGCTACGGAACTCACAGAAGGCTGCTCGGATCTCCAACAATATAGATCCGATCGTGTTCAAACTTGGAATTTGGCAGTAGAGTTAGATTTTGGAACCTATCGCAAAATTTCAGCGATGGTTTCTGATATAGGTATAGAATTTTTTTCAATGATTTTCAGTGATTTTTTAAAAATTTTCTAGTGATTCGATCCTTATGAATTTTCGTAAGAATTTTCGCATTGGCATTCTACAACTAATGACCATGTTTAAATTGGATCGGTCACTCATTTTTCGTGTTATTAAGGAAATAACTACCAAATCTCAGATGGGTATAACTCCAAAACCGTTTGGCCGATTATGCCAATAAACAAACTTCATTGTCGCATTCGAATGCACATCCTTACTTGAAAATTTCAAGTCACTATATCTTTCCGTTTTCAGGTTATCGTGTCATATATATATTATATTATTTTTTTCTTAATTTTCTAGTTTTAAGATTCTCACGAAATTTCTCAAACGACTTTATTTCTGTATTCTACAACTACTCACCAAGTTTCACAAGTTTCAATTCGATCGGATAAGTATTGGTTGAAAACAAAATTATTACTCGGAAACCATTGCGCCAATTATGCCCATTAACGAATCTGTCCGTCGTATTGGGACGCGTCACCTACCCTGAAAATGTCAAGTCGCTATCTCTTTCCTTTCTCAAGTTATCGTGGCAACCGCCGGCCGGCCGGACAGAATCAAATTTGACCTCGAATTCTTCATCAGGGAGTTGAACCCAATCGTTTGAGACCATTTTCAGCAATAAATTCGAAGATAACTGACATTTGGGCAAAATGATAACTCGATGTTCCCCAGAACATGGGCGCAATAAAAATTATTTCTTTCTAGTGATACGATATTCACGAAATTTCGCAAAAATTAGCGCATTTGCATTCTTCAAGTAATAACAAGTTTTTTAAAAATCGGATTTGTTCATTTTGATTTTATATCATGCCCATTAACTGCCTTATTTGGATGGTTGTGCATACGAAAATTGCAAGTCGCTATCTCTTTCCGTTCGAAACTTATCGTAGTAAGGCCATCGTTGGGGGTCATTTAAAAAAAAAATGTAATTAAGGTTTTCGTCATATTTTTAATTGCTCTATATGCTCCAACATTTTGATCACCTATTCCACAATCACCTTGTTTATGTGTACCGAACTTTTCACATATCCCCACAAGAAAGATCTAACATACTAATAATAACAATATAAGATCTGATGAGGATAAGTTTGTCAAAGTTGGTATGATATGAGTGCAGAGCTAGATCATTGTCTCCATCTAAATTTTCATCACAAGTGGACCAATGACAAGGTCCCTAATTATCCCTGCCCGAGCATTAATCTTTACAGGGTTTTGCGAATGTGTTTCCCTCATGCAGTGGCGATGTTGACTGCCCACATAACGACAGTTTTGATGATTGAGAAGGAAGTGATGGATAAAAGTAGACTGACTAGAAAACGAAAGATTTTCTAATTGAATAATATTGTTGTCTTGTCTCTGCTTCATTTTTTGACCTTATTAGGTTCTTGTATAAAAGGAATCTTCACTAAGTAGCTGAGTTGCCACCATTCTAAAATGATTTTGATTTCTTCCAATTCATGCTGACTAACGGCCAATGTTCAATTGCACAGTACACACAGTACATTTTGTGTACTTTTTTCAGCAACCGTACATCACAATTCTCGTGAAATTTCTTTGCGTTCTTATTTTTTACTTACCTTACTAGGTAGTAGCTCAAAAAAAAATAAGATTTTTGGGTAACCGTCATCAATCAACTGTACTATTAAAACGCAGATATTGCTAATAAATATTCACAGAAACTTTGTGTTTGAAAATGCAATAATAAATGGTTACTGATGTAGATAATTTAAGAAAAAATCCTCCCATGTTCATGATATAAATTTTGAATATCTACTAGAATGAACTGAATCTTTTTTTATTATTTTCAATTGAATAAACAAAAGTTTTATGTTTATTCAGGAATATATCATAAAGAGAAATGGATTTTGTTCCTGATAATACTTGCATTTCTGAATCAGAAAAATACCTTTTCAATTTAAAATTTTAGTGTACACGATAAGATGTCATTTAAGACTCTCAAGCAGGCCCGTTTCGATATTTCTCTTAAATATGGACTACAATTGAAACACGGAATTGATTTCCGTTGCCTCCGCCACACTGTATACATTTGATTGCCTTCGAAAACTAAATAGGTAGATACGAGGCGTATTTCTATCTACCAAATTAATATTTAAGAATATTTGTTTGTGGATCATTGAATTGAGATGTGTTAATAAAATGATTTTGGATATTTTGATCATTAGTTATATTAATTCAGCGATATTATCCAGAAAGTAAGACACAGGGAGCAGGAATTAGATTAGCGCATCCACCACTTCATTTACTCATTCAGTCGAATTCATAGAAGCTCTACTTTATTTATTGATTTGTTGTCTGTCCAGGTAGCAAATAGAATAGCATAGAAGCATAGAAATATCTAGCTATATCAATAAATGGCTATACTTTCTTATTAAGCAAGTACAAAGCATACCTTTTTTTTATTAGACCCATTATCGCAGTTCAATGAACGAAATAATATCAATTACACATCTTTCAAGAATATTTTTTCTTTGTCAACAAATATTAAACATGGAAATGATCATTACTGGAAAGTATCAAGGAAAGAATCGAACAAACAAATATCATGAGAGATCAGAAATAAGTCACGAAATGACATTTAGAAGAAAATATATTATGTTTCCAATTTTTTACAAATTTTTGGAATTTCAATAATATGAAACGTAGACGTAAATTATCTACTACGCTCGTCAACAAGATGCACAGAACACTACATTGATATTTCCATGGGAATAGTGTCATTGTACAAAATACTAAGAGTGAACACCAGCTAGAATTTCTCGTTCAAAATATGGTTGAGTATCGGCTCTATCCATTTCTTGCCGATAGATGCAGACACATTGATATTTATCGACAATATAATTCGAAGCTTTATTAATGATATTTCCGCTTACACCTTTTTTCAAGAATTCCGGAATGAATTGATAATGAAAATAATAAGATAAAGTTTATTATAAATAATGCTATACAAATTTCTTTTAATATTTGTTTAGAATATTGGAAATATGTCACAATAACTACTTCTAGATGATGTCTCGCGTTGAGTAAATCATGCCTTAAAAATAGTTCAGCTATGCTAATAAAAATATGTTGAAATAAATTCACCAAGACTTAACAAGTATATGTACTGCCGTCATGAACATCTCGAAGTGAATCAACATATTCTTTATTCCATGATTTCCTTGTATCGATTATAGATTATAATGGAATATAATAGATTATAATAGAATAGAATAGAATAGATTAGAACACTACAGAACAGAACAGAATAGAAAAGAATATAATTTATTGATCCCTTCAGACATGCAAGTATGTATAGGACATGTCAGTCAAAAAGGAATAGAAGAAAAAACATTTACATTTCACAAAAGTCATCATCACAAAATAATTCTCTCACTGTGTAATAACATTTTTTAATTGGATCATCTTTTATGACTTTCTTTAACATCTCTTTGTTAAACAACTCAATACTAGTTAGAACATGATTATGTAATGAAATTGTTTGGTACAAAGGACATGATTCATACTTAGATGTATTGTGGCAAGGAATGCTGAGTGCAGTAACATTCCTTGTGGAGTATTCATAAAAACTAGAAAGATTCACCATCAAATTTTCGTTTTCCTTTATATATCGTACTCCTCAGAAAAAACAGGGAAGGCAAAGTAAGTATTTCCTTATCCTCAAATATAGGTCTAAAGGTATATCTAGGTTTCAATTTAAATGTAAGGGTTTCCATTTGAAATACCCAGGTATTTCTAGGTTTCAATTTAAATATCAAGCGTTGAATTCTTTTTGGCATGATGAATACCTATATGGGCATCAATAGAATTTTCCCATAACAACATATTATAATAAACTATAAAAAAAACTATAGTAAACATTTCAAACTGACTGAATTTTAAGTGTTTCCCTTCTTATCATACTGATGATTACAACAAATATAAAAAAGAAAAATTTCAGGATCTATTTAATTTGGTAGATCATTCATGAAAAGGAGTCAAAGGTCAAAGGAGCACTCCTTCTTTGGATCATGCAAAATTATCGGTAATCAGAATCACATTACACTGATAACATCCCTTGGGTAATAATCATGCAAGTTCTATGGTTATTATACCTTTTTGAATGTTTTTCGAATCCAACTTAATAATTTTAAATTGTCTCGATGTGGTTGTGATACATTCGATACAATAAAAGCAATTCTAGAAAAACAATTATGTAGTTCAGTATTTCCAGAAATTAAGGATAAAAAAAAAATCAACAGCTTGACAAAACCAACAGGTAAATATTTCGTTCAAATATAGCTTGTAAAAAATACAAAATATGGAAAAGCCATGTTGACAGGAGCTTTGGCGCTCTTGTTCAAACTTTGACAAATCATATCTCCGAAAGTATTGGTTTCTCAGAGTTGGGAATGATATCAATGGATTCTTATGATAGAAATGCATCATAAATGAAATTAAATTCAAAAAAGTGTAATTTAAAAAGAAAACAAGAGTGCCAACTGACGGACTTATCCGAGATTTTCATTCCTCAAATCTACTCTGAAAATTATATTATATCAATTAAAAGCCAATAGCTAACAAACTTAACCGAAAATTTATATCCCAAATTTACTTTCGTTCGAGAGTTACCGTGTTAACGGCCGGACAGACTCTTGATCAGTAAGTCAAACCAGATTTTTTAGGACAAAAATTCGAAAATTACAGTCATTTGGGCAAATTGATAAGAATATAAAACCTAGTGTTTGATGCAGTTCTATCATAAGAATCCATTGATATCATTCCCAACTCTGAGGAATCAATACTTTCGGAGATATGGTCTGTGAACTATTGAATAATTTCTCGCTAGTAGTTTGAGCGCCAAAGCTCCTGTCCACAGGACTTTCCCATTTTTTGGCCTTCTTGTTCTTCGGAACATAGTGCTTATCAATTTGCCCGAATGTCTGTAATTTTTGTCTGGAAATGGTTTTAAACGATTTGGTTCGACTCTCTGGTCAAGAATCCGTGGCCGAAAATGATTCTGTCCGGCCGTCAGGCTGTCCGTTAACACGATAACTCTCGAACGGAATGAGCTAGACAGTTGAAATTTTCAGAGTAGGTTTGGGAGCTAAATATCTCAGTCAAGTTTGTTATTGGGCATAATTGGCCAGATAGTTTCGGAATTCAATTCAATTTTCTTTGAGATGCAGTTTCATCACAATAATCCATTGATATTATTCTCAACTTCAACAGGCTTATACTTTCGAAGATATAATTTTTCAAAATTTCAATAATACATCGTACGTCTATGTTTTCACATAATGCGAATTCTATCTGTCTGTGTTCTGTATGTTTTCGGTAGGTCCACTTTGAAAGATAAACGTCATTAATGTCAAACGAAACTGAAAGTGTATTTCTGGAGAGTTTGGTTGATGTAAGCATGTAAACAGTTTGAAATTTTGGTTAGTGGCTCGAAAATGAATGATGCAAGGATGTCAAGCAAAATTTACGAGTCATTCTCTAATTATGAAATATTTAGAACGGAATTTTCAACTAGTGTACAGATAGTATTCCTTAGTAACACTATTTAAAATTTCCTACATAAGTATTCTGGTTTGAGCTCTCTCTGGACTGATTACATTGGATTTGTTTCAAAAATAAAACTGGCTATTTCATTTACTCAATGTTTCAGAATGACTCCTGATTGTTTTGAAACACTTGTAGCCAAAATTGGACCGTCATATAACGAAAAGATGCAAAGAGATTTTAATTTCTTTCATGATCTAGTTCTATCATAATAATCCATTGATATCATTCCCAACTCTGAGAAACCAACACTTTCGGAGATATGATTTGTCAAAGATTGGACAAGAGCGCCAAAGTTCCTGTCCACAGTGCTTTCACACTTTTTGGCGCTCTTGTTCCTCGGAACAGAGTGCTTATCAATGTGCCCAAATGAATTTTTGGCTGAAAATGGTCTTAAACGATTTGGTTTGACTCACTGATCAAGAATCCATTAGCAAAATCGATTCTGTCAGGCCGGCCGTCCGTCCGGCCGTAAAGCTAGATAAATGAAATTATCAGAGTAGGTTAAGGAGATAAATATCTCGGCTGAGTTCGTTATTGGGCAAAATCATCAAGGTGGTTTCGGAGTAACAAAACAAATACATTTTTCTTACGATACACATTTTTTATTTAATTTTTTTTAAGATGCACTTTCATCAGAAGAATCCATTGATCTCATTCTCAACTCTAACAAACTAATACATTCGGAGATATGATTTTTTCGAAATTTCAATAATTATTCTCATTTCTATATGATTTATTGAAAGGTTTTTTTCTGGGTTTTCTCTCCCAAACTCGTTACGATATAGTTGTTTCTTCGTTGATGTTGTTTCGTTGTTGTTTGTTAGGCAACATTGTTCAATTGATTGCTTCTGACAAATATCTTGTGTTTCTTACGCAGAAGCAAATCACAAAATAATTCATTTTTATTTTATAGATATTTTTCAGAGTTTGGGAGAGAAAACCCAGAAAAAAACCATTCAATAATGAGTATACCTCCCACAGTATCCTTTAATGATTTCTATATGATTTCACAGATTACTCTAATTATAATTTCCTGATGTATATAAATCCAACATGAGATGAGTCATAGACCTACGTTTTGAATTTAATTACGAAAATTCTTGAGAATTGACGCACAGAACCCAAATTGAAAAAGTGGGAAAGCCCTGTGGACAGGAGCTTTGGCGCTCTTGTTCAAACTTTGACGAATCATAAATCCGAAAGTATTGGTTTCTCCGAGTTGGGAATGATATCATAGGATTCTCATTTAATTTATTTTATTTAATGATGCAGTTCTATCCTAAGATTCCATTTAAATCATTCCCAACTGTGAGAAACCAATACTTCCGGCGATATAATTCGTCAACGTTTGAACAAGAGCGCCAAAGCTCCTGTCCACAGGGCTTGAAATAATTTTTATGGATTAGTTAGACCTAAGACTCATTAACACGTAGCCCCGCCATTTTGAATTCCCCCTACGAAAATGCGTTGTGACGCCCATGGTCAAGGATTTTACAAATCTAGAATCAATATAATATAAGTTGGTGAATTCAGAATAGAATACTGAAAGTTTCATGGAATTTATTCAGACAATACGATGAATATAGTACTCTGCTTACGTTTCACTTATACGCTCGATCAAAATCACGAGGAAATAAGAATGGTAGCGTAAAAAAGTGCCTCAATCCAAACTGAATTTTAGTTGAGAAAGGTCAAGAATTCTTGACAACTAGGATAAATAAATACACTGAGAGCAGATAAAGTAGATGGGACCTAAATCTCAGATTCGCCTGTGTTGTGAACGGATCCGGAGTTCCTCATCATTGGCGTAGGAGTGGAAGAGCAAAAGGCCAATCGAAAACCTGAAGCATCTACAAAACGACCTGAATACGCGGAATGATATGTTAGATTTCACTTAAACTAAATGTTGAACGGACCCCTGATATTTGGACGAGTAGCAGGGATAGCCTAACGTGCATTTCAATATTAAAACTTGGTCAATCTTCTACTGTTCTACTGTAGACGTAGATGTAGATGACGATTATATGCCATTTTATATTATATTAACTGGCATTTTTTCCCTTCAAGGTTCTGTGATTAAGAACAGGAAATCTATTCCAACAAAATATATAGTTAAGTAGGACATCTAATCTGAACTGAAGTGAATCAGGAGATGAAAACTGTCGTTTATTGAATGATAAATCATTCATGAGTCATGAGTCGTTATACCTAACACTAGTTGAAGAGGAATCCATTAAGAATCACAGCAAATCATTGAAAGTTGCGCACTAAGAACCATTTAATAACATAATTCTCCGTCTTTTGTGGAAATATGTGGATTTTTAAATCAATTTTATACCCAAGCAAAGTAACTTAATCTATAATAGAGGTCAAGATGCATATAATGTACCTTAATACTTGGTTTGTGTAAATATACACATTCATTATGTTGTATGTTGTTGATACAAAATCCGTACACATAATTCACGCACATCGTATGAAATGTTTACAGAGATATGAGATTTTTAAAATACCTATTTATAATGCAAAATAAATAAGTATTTTTATTTTATATTCAAATACTTAATTTAGAAAAGCATTTTGAATTTATTTGAAAAAACTTTCAGGACATATCTTGAATTTGCAAAATGCAAAATACTTTTTGATAAACACGGTGTCACATAAGCCATTCGCTTAAGGTCACGTTAGCACTATTAACGTGCAGCATCAATATATAGAATCTTTTACTACAAATGCTCATACAAAAAATGGGTTCAAGCCCTGTGGACAGGAGCTTTCTGGCGCTCTAGTTCAAACAGACAAATTATATCTCCAAAAGTATTGGTTTCACAGAGTTGGGAATTATATCAATGTATTCATATGATAGAACTACCTACCTCATTCCGTTCGAGAGTTATATCTATGTCTATGGATGAAAAGCAGTCTCACTACTCTCAGATCTCTTACTTCATGTTCCGTTCCGAAATGTAAGAATTTTATGAGAAAACCTTATTTCGGAGCAAACAACTCAGATTTTTCTCACTTCGCACACAATTCTTCGATTGATTAGATAATGTCATGTCTCAGGAACATCATTTGACATTATGACAATTCATACATAGAATAATATCATTCTGTGACAACGGTGAAATACGATTTATTATTGAAATTTTGAAAAATCATATCTCCGAAAGTAATAGCTTGTCAGAGTTAAAAATGATATCATTGGATTCTTATGGTAAAACAGCTTATTGAAAAAAATTTAATTTGGAATTTACCTTGTAAAAAAAAATTTTTTTTTTGGTACTCCGAAACCATCTGTCCGATTTTGCCCAATAACGAACTTAGCTGAGATATTTATCTCCCAAACCTACTCTGAAAATTTCAACTGTCTAGCTCATTCCGGTCGAGAGTTATCGTGCCTACGGCCGGCCGGACAGAATGAATTTCGACCACGGATTCTTGATCAGTGAGTCGAACCAAATCGTTTAAGACCATTTTCATCGAAAAATTACAGACATTTGGGCAAATTGATAAGCACTCAGTTCCGAGGAACTAGAGCGCCAAAAAAAGTTTTAATTTACTACGAGAGCATTTTTTTATCATAATTTATTTACTTGTTACTCTTTATATATCGTCCAATATAAAACACCAAAAAATCAACTGCTAAAGTGCTAATGTCTAAAACACTGTATATTGTATGAAAATGTAAATTTTTGCAAAAAAATTTTGACACCAGTTTACTGATTATTTTCGTGAAGAGTAAAGGGTAATATATTTAGTTTTAAATTTTTGTAGCATTGAATTGAAATCTTGTATTTTACGAAAATAATTGAAAATAGTTCAAACAGACAAATAATATCTCCGAAAGTATTGGTTTCTCAGAGTTGGGAATTATATCAAAGGAGTCATATGATATAACCGCATCATAAAGGAATTCAATTAGGACAATTCATACATAGAATTATATCATTCTGTGACAACGTTGAAATTCGATTTATTATTGAAATTTTGAAAAATCATATCTCCGAAAGTATTAGCTTGTCAGAGTTAAAAATGTCATGAATGGATTCTTATGATAAAACTGCTTATTAAAAAAAATTTTATTTGGAATTTGCCTTGTAAAAAAAAAATTTTTTTTTTTTACTCCGAAACCATCTGTCCGATTTTGCCCAATAACGAACTGAGCCGAGATATTAATCCCCCAAACCTACTCTGAAAATTTCAACTCTCTAGCTCATTCCGTTCGAGAGTTATCGTGCCTACGGCCGGCCGGCCGGACAGAATGAATTTCGACCACGGATTCTTGATCAGTGAGTCGAACCAAATCGTTTAAGACCATTTTCATCGAAAAATTCGAAAATTACAGACTTTTGGGCAAATTGATAAGCACTCAGTTCCGAGGAACTAGAGCGCCAAAAAAGAAAACTGTATGATATGGTATAAAAGTTCCAATTGACAAGTATTAAGCTGACCCTACAGACTTCGTACTGCTTCAATCGATAAATAAAAGACCTAAACTTTTGTACAAATTAAACTTAAAACAAACAAAAGAAATCCGTACTTATTGAAAAAAAATGCTCGGTATGAATGAAGTTTTATTATCATTTTCCACTAATTATACATGATGTTGCTTACTTACAAAACAGAGTTTTCCTAAAATACTGGCTATTTATAAGGTTTCAATTGGATATTGACAGACACACACAGTTATGATACAGTCTGTTTACCAATTTGAAGCTTTCTGATAAACTATATATAAAATTGTTACATTATAGAATCCATCCAAGGTATATATTTAGTAAATGTTTGTTTGTGGCACAAATCACTTCAATCGCGTACAATTGTGCCATTTGAAAAAGAACACCCTGTATAGTCCTGATTTATTTTCAATGATGTATGCCTCGAATGTATATTTTTTAACACAATTTAATGAAACAGCACTCTTCATACAAAGTCAATCTAGCCGAAATTCGGTATTCGATTGTAAAATGGCAGCTCTGAGGTATGTGACAAATGTCAGCAGATTATGACGGATAGTTTATGAAATATGAAATTTTTTATAAGAATCATTTTTTTTAGGTAATAAGTACGATCCACACGAAATTTGGCGAAACTTAGTGCGTCAGCATCCTACAAGCAATTACCAAGTTTTAATTGGATCAGATCTGTACTTTTTGAGTTATCGGTGAAATAACAACAAAATTTCAGATGGTTATAACTCCGAGAACGTTTGGCTGATTATACCCATTGCTCAACTATCGCATTCGGATGCATAATCTATCCTGAAAATTGCAAGTCGCTATCTCTTTCCGTTCGAAAGTTATCGTGACAACGGTCACCCATACAGCTATACCAAACTCACACAAGGATGCTCGGATCTCCAACAAATTAGATCCGATCGTGTTCAAATTTAGAACTTGGCTGTTAAATTAGGTTATGAAGGCTCTCCCATGATTCCAGCGATATCGGACGGATAGTTGCTGAGAAACAGATGTTTTTTTATTTTCAAGTGATACGATATGCTCACGAAATTTGTCAAAATTTGTGCGACGGCATTAAATGGGATTAAATTTTGAGTTATATGGGAAATAACAACAGCATTTCAGAAGTAAATAACTCCTAAACTGTTTAGCGGATTATGTCTTCTAACGATCCTAACTGTCGCATTTGGATGCGCAACCCACCCTGAATATTGCAAGTCGCTATCTCTTTCCGTTCGGAAGTTATCGTGGTAACGATCAGCTATCCACATAAGGAACTCACTCAACGCTGATCGGTTTCCAATACTTTTGCAATATCACCTACAATATAGATCCGATCGTGTTCAAATTTGGACCTTTGCTGTAGGCTGTAGAATTAGGATTTGAAGGCTCTCGAAATAGGATTTTGGCGATATCGGATAGTTTATGGGACACAGAATATTTTTGAATAATTTTTTTTCAATTTTCTGGGGATATTATCTTCACGAAATTCCGCATGAGTCTTTGTGTCGACATTCTACAACTAATAGTTTGTAATAGCTACCGACAGTAACATATAGGTACAGGGTTCAACTTTCATGTTACCTTCTGTTCAGAAGTTTTTGGAAAATACCTTCTTTCAATTTCAACCTGCTATCTAAGTTCCTACAGACACCCATTGAAATGAATCAATGAGACCGAAAATACCCGATTTTTGGGCTAAATTTCATATGTTTTTCTGTAATACGGACGATTAGATTCTTCTTATGCGATATTTGAATATTAATTAACGTGAGGATTTCAAGGTGCTCTCAAAATTAGTTTCACTACACGATTCCGAACGATTTTCAAAATAAGAGCTGAATGCTGTCGTGTCATGTGCTCCCAATCCTCACGACGATCAACAAGCCTCTTTAGCTCAGTGGCAGAGCACTGGTCTTGTAAACCAGGGGTCGTGAGTTCAATCCTCACAGGAGGCAAGTGCTGGTAAAACATTTTTGTTAGTAGAGAGAATTTTCCTCTTGGATCGAATATTATTTGTTAAAAGTTTGTTATCATATTTCAACAAGGTTGTAATTATTATGACCCAGTCAAACGATACTTGATACTGATAATATGTAGATTTGTTATTCCAGAGCGCCCTGAGCTCTTCCACAAGTACGGCGGATGTAAGTACTAGGAGATCAGGGTAAATAAATCGTTTACATATTACTCCAAATTATTATGAATCGAAGTTTTTATTGTAATTGGATTGTTCTATGAGGTTTTAATAACAGAAATTAATCGAGGACCAATCAACGTATTAGCATTGAATTGGGAATAATTACAATTATTCGCAATCCCAAAATGATAATTATATAACGATTAGGTTCGACTCACTGACGAAGAATTCAATGTCAAATTCAATTCTGTCCGGCCGGCCGTCTGTTACCACGATAACTTTCGAAGCGAAATAGATAGCGATTTCAAATTTTCAAGGTAGGTTTCGCATCCGACAGCGACGTTTATGTAAGTTCGTTAATAGGCATAATCGTTCAAACGGTTTCGGAGTTATACCCATCTGGAATATTGTTTCGTCAATAATTGAAAAATATTACATATCCGATCGGATTGAAATATGACCATTAGTTAGTAGAATGCCGATGAGCTAATGTTTGCAGCATTTCGTGAGGATCGCATAAGTAGAAAAAAAAATCTCAAAACTTTCATATTTCAGAAACTGTCTATCAGATTCTGCCTTCACCCTCTCGTCAATATCGTATTACTCGTATATTAGTAGGTATAGCAAATTCTTTTGCTGTAGAATTAATGCTGAAACAATAACTATTGCATATACAGGGTGAGTATTCAAGTTGTACATTAATTTTAACCATAGATTCTCAAATAAAACACTTTTTTGATATACCATTTCTCCAAATTTGGCTCAGGTAAGAAGATACAGGCTGTTGAAATTTCGAAAAAAAAATCAGTTTTTATTTTCTAGCTTTGACATCCGTTTTCAGGATAAAATGAATGTTGGTGTGAAGTTTCCTATAACTGTGATACATATTTTTCAAATATTGGTTTTTTCCTACTTGTACTGCTTTTCACGTTATAGACTCGTGGATTCATAAAAATGAACGAAATAAGCATGAAGAAAGCAGATAAAGCTTTTCTTGAGTCATTTCAAGAATATTCCATCGTTTTAGAACATTAAAGTATTCTTCATCATTTGTCGTTAAACGCATCGTTTTCGAGATATTCTTCATTGAATGTTATAAAATGGAAAACTCCAGAAATTTCACTACTTTGATAGATCCGCCCCTGAGCCTTATAATCCCGAATCAAGCTGTAAACCACGTTACCATCTTTTTTTCGTCCACCAATAATGTCACAGATAATTTATATGCAGAAGTGTATTAGCACATTGTGAAATCTTTAAGTGCTTATAACTTTTTACCTAAGCCGAATCTGGAAAAATGGTAAATGAAAAAACTGTTTCATTCGATGAGAGGAATCTATGGTTAAAATTAATCTATACAACTTTAAGACTCACTCTGTGTACAGGGTCTTTATTAATGATTGTAACATCGCAGTTGGCTTTGAATCATTCTACTATTTTACAGGCCTTTGAAATTGACAGCCTTGATAAATGTTTTCTCAGAAAATAAATTATGTGGATGCAATCGCGAATGTGAACGATGAGCGCGTTCCACTAAGGTCCCACAACGATCACGCGCACGACCGCAGAACTGCGCAGACGACTCTACGAACGTTGTATCGCCTACTGGAACACGCCCGATGTATATAATATGAAGCGGCAAAATAAGAATATTTCAAAGCCAACTGCCAACAATCATTTTTAAAGACCCTGTATTTCGACCAAAGACTGACTTCATATCTATTTTGGGGTGGGTTGACTATTGTTGGTCAACCAGCTGACATAATGCAGATCGGTGTTCATCGCGGGATCATTACCGTGTATCTACATTCTCTAATGTTTACTACATGTAAAAAAAAACAGAAATAAAGAAAAAAAGCAGTATCATGTTGAATACCTTAATATTATTCTGGAACACAAATTTTCCATTACAATAATCTTCATCTAGCTTCTATTTAGTATCAATTCCTGTAGAACGTGATCATAATAAGTGTTTTCCATATAATAAAATGTGTTTGAACTTGGTATGTAGGAAATCTGACATCAATTATTGGAATTAATTGATTTGACAAACAGCCGTCAAATGAGGTACTTTTCAAGTCGATCAACATCGTCCTTGTTTCGACGTCTAAACTATGACTTGATTCTTTATGTTTATGTCTTTGAATTTGTTTTCGGTGGAATTCAAAGAGTTCATAGAATAATCGATGAAAATACTGAGAGAGACCCAGGAAATTTGACACATTTTGTCTTATATCTCCAGAAATTGAAATCGTATAGAGCCAAAATTTTGCACAATGTTGCAAAATACTACAATTGACGTTAGTACAAGTTTTTGTTGCAATCTGATGAATAGTTCACGAAAAAAAAATTTTTTTTTCGAAAAAATTAAAAGAAATATTTTTTTAAAAATTACCAACATTTCGATCATAACAGAATTTTGCCAAAAGTTGCGCGTTTATATCCTCGAACTGACTACCAAGTTTCGATTCAACATCTTCTTTAGTTCCTGAAATATCAGGGAAATAACCTCAAAATTTTAAATGTCTATAACTCCTAAACCATACGGCCGATTTTGCCCGTTAACGAACTTAACCGTCGCATTTTGATCAGAAACCTACCCTGAAAGTTTGAAGTCGATAGGACCTTCGGTGCTCCTGTTATCGTGCTTACGGCCGGGAAACCGGCCGGCCTGCCGGCCGGCCGGACGGCACCCTAAGATCTGACACCGGATTCGTGATCAGGGAGTCCGAATTAGTCTATTAGCCAATTTTCAGCTCGAAATTCGAAAATTACAGACATTTGGACGAAATGATAGGACGATGTTCTCCTAGAACATGCGCCCAAAAATGGGCAACATCGGCATTCTACAACTAATTATCAAGTTTCAATTCCATCGGATATGTATTTTTGAGTTATTGGAGATACCAGTCTTATTTTCATAAGTAATATCACAAGTGATTGTCTTTTATTTCTTAACTCAACTGAGTTGCTTGAAAAGTTGTTTTCTCCAAGCAACTCAGTTGAGTTAAGAAATAAAAGACAGACATATATGAGATAAATTCAGAGATGAGTGATATTTCATTAGACTATTTCACGAACAAAATGAGTCATGTTGACGTCTGTAACTTATATTTATCATTTGTCAATCCGTCCGTATCCTTAGTTGAGTCATTGAAAACGTTGAAAAAGTTGTAAGACTAATCATATTTCAGAGACAGTTGATGATTTCGCGATAACACGAGCTGTCTTTGGCCTGTGGTTGGATATTTTGATAGGGGTGAAATAGTCACAATAATTACTGAAATACAAAGCTGATCGAGCTGAAATTCGGCACTCTATTGTAAAATGGCAGCTTGAAGGTATGAGCGGAATCATATAAATTTTTCTTGAAATATAAAATTTTGAAAAAATTATTCATCCAAATTGTAAACTAATGCCCACTTGCACCGTCGATTTTAAGCATGGCTTATGTTCGTCTTAAATTTTAAGAAGGGCTTAGGAGGAAAATCATCTTGCACTGCTACTACGCGCAGTTCAAGTGCAGCGTAAGTTGTTCTTACTTTAAGCCGTCAAGTTTGATGGCTTAAAGAAGACTCAACGCTGTCTTATGTATAAGATCTGTATTTATGTGACTCTGATGCATCCAAACCAAAACAAAATCTCAAAAACTTACGTCATCGTGTTGAGTTTTTGGTTATATTATTTTTATTGTGAGTGAATACTGCATATTACGAGAGATGATAAGTGATGGCCAAATACTTAAAGTTCCGTCTAGTGGAAATGAAAGGATAAATTTCAGACAAGACTTTATTAATCATTATTTTGCAAATTTATAACATATATATTGCAATTTAATACGTCATTAATTAAATCATAGTTATACCCATTATTGATCTGAATTCCCTGTGTCAAATAGAGTACGAAAAAGGTATCTTGTTGAACATAAGAAAAGTGACATTTTATCCATAATTGAAATTGCTTATTTATTTTGTATCAGGGTTTGCACTAATTATACGACTGGAATGTTAGGTTCATAAAGCTTTGTTCGGCTTGATTATAGATGAATTAGTTGGTTGATTTGAAATTTATTCCCAACTTTGGTTATGCTGGTTAGTGATAATTATTTGGTTAATGAGTCACATCATATTGTCTGATCGTTGTTACAAACGATAAACAAGTCTGTCCTTATACTTTTTGAAATTCAAAAATGTCAATTATAGCAGACTTTCTTTAAAACGTAGAGTAGAATGTACAAGGATTAATGAGCCCATAAAAACTGTCGGATCAGAAAAATCAGTTTGAAGTAATTTAATCATGTTTAAAGAATATATTAAAAAAAAATGCTATCGTCTAATAATATACAATATATTTATATAATATAATTTATATAGGTTATAATGCGAAATGATTACCACATAGGGGGAAAGAATATACGTAGAGATCTATAGTTTTGGGTTGCCACAGCGAGGAGCTTGGTTGATTGAATTCCAGGTGTCACTTGTCACTTGTGTCTAAATTCTACTCACAAGTGATTGCTGTTTTTCTTGAATCCAGTTACTTCGTAGTGTTGATTTCATCAGCGTTGAATTGTGCTCCACTGATGATTCCTAATAAGGATGAAACCGCGGTATGTAGCTATTCAACTTAGATGAAATCATACACTCTGTGGATTGCTCCAGAACTCCGGTCTCTACTAATCTACTAGTCCTTTCATCTACAATAACTAGTGGTTAGCTTTCCTAAAGCGTTAATCTACTAGAGCTAAATGAGTCGGAAAATTCTTAAGGAATAGAGACATACAAATTTCAAAAATATCAGAATATGTATGTACAATCAATGGAGAGCACATGATAGATAACAGTAAACAAAGACAGATTCTCATGGAAACCCAAGGAGTCGACTTGTATTTTGTTGAACAGAGAAAACAATTTTGCTAATTGCTCAATTGGAATTAACCATATTAGGTTGAATTTGTTAAAGAAAGAGTTAGAACTTGGTTCTATGTTTACCAAAGACTCGCTTAATTTCTGATGAAGGAGTCTGGCTCTGAAACATTACGTTATTTTATCGTTGGGGTTATTTACTTACTGTTCATTAGACAACATCATTCTTAATATTGCTTCTGACAAATATCTAATTTTTCTAAAGTACAGGCAATTTCAAAATAATTGAAATTTTTTATTGTAATGATATTTTCTGATTTTGGGAGGGAAAACCCAAAAAGAAACCATTGAATAACTATAGTTGTAAGTAGCCCATTACGCACGAAGCCGCTCAGCGTCGAGTGCGTAAATTTCACGAATGCGTAATGGGCTTACAACTCATGTATCGTACTATAGTTTTTCTACGCCCACCCATTTTCTTTTATTGAATAAAGGAACTCCTGATTCGTTTGAGAAAATGTTTGGATGCTTGTGGAAAAAAATGACTTAAATGACACGTATATTTCCATAGTATACTAAGAAAACGCGACTTAATTTATGAGAATTGTATAATGTGTTGCCGACATTTGGGGCCATCACTCTTTTGATCCAAAATGTGTCTCGCTAAAATGCTAAAAGTTATATGTTATTCAATCGACTAAATGTATGTAAATAGACCATATAAGGTCGAATTTAGAATAAAATTGCATGTTAATTAAAACAAGAAATTTAAGTTTGTTATGACTCATTACGTGCATGCACTCAAAAAAATATCGTTCGTAAAAACAATGAATGGCAAACATTGACAGCCTTTTCGTCGAGATTACGGAATTTTCGTTTAGGCAGCGATTGTTTTCCTACAAGATATTCGTTGATCTATGGCTGATTTCGTTTATACAATTAAATATAGTGCGTTATATTCATGGTGCTCGTTTCGTGAGCATGATGAAAAAGTCGTTCTGAGAATTAAGAAAATCTTTGTCTCGAAGAATTTCATCGTTGTTATAATGTTCAAACTCAAAGTAATAGATTCACTTCGGTAATGAACAAATTCGTTGATTAATGTTCTTAACGTTATCACGACGTTTGAGTCTTTCATAGTCGAATGAAACTATTTCATATCACATCAAGCAGTTTCGTAGGTATAATGTATATTATTGATAAATCAATGAAGCGTTTTTCCTCGGGCAATGGAGATTCCTTCATAAATTCATATGAAATATATGCTAACCCATCTGCCTTGTTGGGAAAATTGTTATTTTCCAACTCATGATTCATAAATTGAAATGGGTTTTTGTTATAATATCTTTTCTTTTTTTATTTTCTATGTTTAATTAAATTTTTTTTTAAACTTCCAGTTTGCTCTGTCTAATCCCATTCAAATTCATTTAAACATTTACAATGTCAATCTATCGAACGCCATTTTTGGCGCTCTAGTTCCTCGGAACTGAGTGCTTATCAATTTGCCCAAATGTCTGTAATTTTCGAATATTTCGATGAAAATGGTCTTAAACGATTTGGTTCGACTCACTGATCAAGAATACGTGGTCGAAATTCATTCTGTCCGGCCGGTCCGGCCGGCCGTAGGCACGATAACTCTCGAACGGAATGAGCTAGAGAGTTGAAATTTTCAGAGTAGGTTTGGGGGATAAATATCTCGGCTAAGTTCGTTATTGGGCAAAATCGGACAAACGGTTTCGGAGTAACAAAAAAAAAATTTTTTTTTTACGAAACAAATTCCAAATTAAATTTTTTTTAATAAGAAGTTTTATCATGAGAATCCAATCATATCATTTTTAACTCTAACAAGCTAATACTTTCGGAGATATGATTTTTCAAAATTTCAATAATAAATCGTATTTCAACGTTGTCACAGAATAATATTATTCTATGTATGAATATGAATTGTCATAATGTCAAATGATGTTCCTGAGACTAATCAATCGAAGAATTGTGAGCGAAGTGAGAAAAATCTCAGATATGATTTTTCAAAATTTCAATAATAAATCGTATTTCAACGTTGTCACCATAGATTAAAGACCTTTAATCTATGGTTGTCACAGAATGATATTATTCTATGTATGAATATGAATTGTCATAATGTCAAATGATGTTCCTGAAGTAATCAATCGAAGAATTGTGAGCGAAGTGAGTTAAATCTCAGTTGTTTGCTCCGATATTAGTTTTTCTCAGAAAATTCTTACATTTCGGAACTGAACATGAAGTAAGAGATCTGAGAGTAGTGAGACTGCTTTTCATCCATAGACATAGATATAACTCTCGAACGGAATGAGGTAGGTACTTGAAATTTTCAGAGTAGTTTAGGGAGATGAATATCTCGGTTATGTTCGTTATTGGGCAAAATTGGCCAGATTTAATTTGATTTCTTCCATGGTGCTTTTCTCATTCTCATGATTGCTCATTTAATCTTGATAAATAAACTATTATCTGAATTGAATTTCCTTTAGGATGCAGTTCTATTATATGAATACATTGATATAATTCCCAACTCTGAGAAACCAATACTTTCGGAGATATAATTTGTCTGTTTGAACTAGAGCGCCAGAAAGCTCCTGTCCACAGGGCTTGAACCCATTTTTGTTAGTACTTTTAATATACCCCAATATAATGACTAAATCCAATAGGTTTATTAAAAAGAATCCCTCTAAGTATTTGGAATTTCAATTAGAATTGTTACTGAACATTATGGAGTAGCAAATTCCACGATACATAGGCCATGTACTACTACTATTAATACTTTAATGCTCATATAGGAAGCCATGGGAGGTACATGATATTATTTAGATTTATAAGAACTAATATCTCTGATTTATATTTTCAATATAAGCATATTATTATATCAAGTATTCATGATATATTATGTAAATGCTATAATATTTTCCTACTCCACGAGACCGACACAATTCATTGATGAGGTTTGTTGGGGATATTTGAAGTAATTTCATGTACCTGGTGATATACTGATAATATCTGTTCTGTAATTATTGTTTTCTCCAAGAGTGGAAACACGGAAAGATTATTGTATGGGCCGATAGAATCGTATTAGTCACATAAAACTTTATTCTGAAATTTGACCATGATTTCTCAACCTACTTTAAAACTAAAACAAAAACATCAATTTGAAGAGAAAAAATCAAGTTAAAAAAGTGTGAAATCTAATGTCCCTTAAACTCAAAACTTCTGTTGTTTACTTCACAGAATATTATTTCTATTTTTCTGGCCAAAATCATACGAATATAATGATGTAATATCGCACTATCTATGTATAATATCGTTGTAACAATGAAGTAATACTTTCAGACTGTAAATTTCATCGTTGTTCAAACGAAAAGTCTATGTAATCAATTCATTGCTGTGATGACCAAATTGATCAGTTAGTGAAATGAGCTCGGTATAATAACGAAGTTTTTTTCGTTACTTAATGTTAACATTCGTTTATAATATGAATCTACAAATTTTTTCGCAAGTCCAACGTACATATTCTTCGAATAATCAAGCTTCCTTTGGGATAAGCTTTTCCACTCGCCATTTAAACAGTGACATGTGGATGGTTAAGTGTGCAGAGATTTATTCAAATGAATGATGTATATGAAAATAAAAGGTAATACTTCAATATTTATTCATTTATTGTTATCAATGATGCTTGAATTAAAGTCGCTTTAAGTTCCGGATTATAGACCGGGCGATAATGATCTTCATTTCTCCGATTTCATACAGCATGCCTTTTTCAGAATGTATAGTGCAGCCTGAGACAAGAAGGATAACATTTTTCTCTACCTGTCCATGCATTTACATCATATAAATAACCGGATTTTCATTTGTGATCTTTTTTTTTTATGACACAGAAGAATTATTTTTTGCGCGCGTGTTCCGCAAGGAACAGCGTGCTATCATTTCGTCACAATGTCTGTATTTTTCGAATTTTTTTTCGAAAATGGTCTCAAACGATTGGGTTCGACTCCCTGATGAAGAATTCGAGGTCAAATTCAATTCTGTCCGTCCGGTCCGGCCGGCCGGTCCGGCCGGCCGGTCCGGCCGGTCCGGCCGTTAGCACGATAACTCTCGAACGGAACGACTTAGAGCGTTGAAATTTGCAGGGTAGTTTCGTAGCGTAAATATCTCGGACAAGTTCGTTAACAGGCGAAATCGACCGAGCGGTTTCGGAGTTAAGGCCGTTTTTAATAAAAACGTTTTTTATGAATATTTCCGGAACCGATCACTCAATCTTTTTGAAATTTTGCATCAGATTGTAGAATCATGACCTTTATATGCCTGCGAAGTTTTGTGTTGAACGGACGGCCCTAAAGTGGCAAAAAAAAATTTTGAAAATTTGAAAATTTTGTTTTCACGATAACTCGAAAAATACTGATCTGATTAAATTGAAACTCAGTAGTTAGATGCAAAAGACCAAAGCAAACACTTTTGCAAAATTTCGTGATGATCACGTGACATGAAAAAAATAAAAAAATTACTACTATTTTGCGGAATACTTTGCTTTTAATGCCGAAACATATGTTTTTGAGGTTCATGCTGCCCTTTCCGGGCATTTTCCGTATTGCGCATGCGCAGATGAGAAGTCCTTTAACTGCTGTAGTTTTCGTCAGAGAGGATTGGGGTTTTGGGGTGGCGGATGCTATTCCTCCATAGAATTCAGATCCCTGATGAGGGTCTGCGCATGCGTAGATTAAAGATGCGATATCTTCCGAACCACTAGTTTTGGAGAATCGGAGTTTTTTGTAAGGTGTGTTATTTTGAGAGGACTTTTAGCCGCCAGTAGATTGCGCATGCGCAGAAGAGAAGTGACTGTTTTTGGGTTGGATGGGTTATGTTGGGAGTGCTGAGTCGATATTATGAGGTTTTAATAGAATATTCATAGCAATTCAGTGCAAGGACAAGTCAGTTTGGGGGATGTAGCGTTGTTTCCGAGTTAAAGTGTCCGTACCGTGGCCCTGGGGCTAATTTTGAAATTGATGTTACCCCTTACAGGCATTTTTCGTTATGCGCATGAGCAGACCATCAGTAATTTAACTGGTGGTGTTTTCGTCAGAGAGGATTAGGGTTTTGGGGTGGCGGATGCTATTCCTCTATAGAATCCCCTGTTGAGGGTCTGCGCATGCGTGGAATAAAGATGTGATATCTCCTGAACCACTAGTGTTGGAGAATCGGAGTTTTTTGTAAGGTGTGTTATTTTGAAAAGGACTTTTAGCCGCGAGTAGATTGCGCATGCGCAGAAGAGAAGTGACTGTTTTTGGGTTGGATGGGTTATGTTGGGAGTGCTGAGACGATATTATGAGGTTTTAAAAGAATATTCATAGCAATTCAGTGCAAGGACAAGTCAGTTTGTGGGCTGTAGGGTTGCTTCAGAGTTAAAGTGTCCTTACCTTGGCCCTGGGGCTAATTTCGAAATGGATGCAACCCCTTACGGGCATTTTTCGTTATGCGCATGAGCAGTGATTTAACTGCTGGTGCTTTCGTCAGATAGGATTGGGGTTTTGGGGTGGCGGATGCTTTTCCGCTATAGAATCCCCTGGTGAGGGTCTGCGCATGCGTGGATTCAAGAAGCGATATCTCCTGAACCACTAGTGTTGGAGAATCGGAGTTTTTTGTGAGGTGTGTAATTTTGGGAGGACTTGCAACCACGAGTATACTGCGCTTGCGCAGACGAGAAGTGAATGGTTTTGGGTTGTTTGGGTTATGTTGGGAGTAATGAGCCGATATTGTGAGGTTTTAAAAGAATATTCATGTCAATTCAGTGCACGGACACAAGTCAGTTTGGGGGAAATAGCGTTGTTTCCGATTTGAAATGTCTGTATGGTGGCCCTGAGGCGAATTTATAAATAACTATATTCGGTAGATCTATATTAAAATGCGTTCGGATTTGGAGAAGATGCAATTTCGTCCCTAACGGAGGACCCACAACCGAATTTTTTTCTGATCTACGGTAAAACTAACAGCCAAACTGTATTGATAGCTATATTTGTTAAAGGAACTTGAAAAAAAAAAAAAAGCACTGACGTGAAGTCAGTACTCTTTGGCGCGCGTGTTCACGGTGGCTAATTTGAATTGAATTATTCAAAATTTAACAGTGCTGTATCTAAGCTGCCATCAGGATAGAGTAACAAAGTTGGAAAAGAACACAAGTGACTCTCCTTAGTCGCACAAGCTCCTAGAAGATTTGGGAGGGTCAGTATAATCCTAATCATGTTTATAGCACGCGCGCAAAAGCAGATTGACTTAACAATGAAAGAAAAAGTGTAAAAAGTCAATCTGCTTTGGCGCGCGTGCTATAAACATGATTAGGATTATACTGACCCTCCCAAATCTTCTAGGAGCTTGTGCGACTAAGGAGAGTCACTTGTGTTCTTTTCCAACTTTGTTACTCTATCCTGATGGCAGCTTAGATACAGCACTGTTAAATTTTGAATAATTCAATTCAAATTAGCCACCGTGAACACGCGCGCCAAAGAGTACTGACTTCACGTCAGTGCTTTTTTTTTTTTTTTTGTTTCAGATGATAAACATTGTAAATTATTTCAATGTTCTGCACAGGCAGCGTGTATGCCATTTTGAATTCCCAATTGAAGAGATGTTTATAAAATAGTTGTAGTAGTAGTTGTATTTTTATTTAAACTTTTCCAAATGGCATTCGACTGAAGTTTTCCAGGCTATAAGATATTTATACAACACCTCTTGCAGTTTGTAATCACGGAAATATTGCAATATTTTTTGGAAATTCATCTCAATTTTTTTCCATGTTTAAAACAAGCAGCTTACAAGCCATTTCCATTTCAACTTATAATTATATTTATCAAGCATTTTTTTATACAACATGGCATGCAGTATGAAATCATGAAAAATCACAACTTAGAAATTTGGTAAGATTCGCTCTCATTCGAATTGCATGATCACATACTCGTTATTGTTACGTTGTAGGACATCAACAAATGGAAGTTAAGGTGGCAGTAGCTGCAAAAGCGTATTTGAATTTAATAAAATTCGAGAGCCTACCAGTTGACATATTTGAGAACACTTGGAAAGCCTGTTGTCACTAAAGGCTTCAGGATATTTGAACTCAGATTCTACTGAGACGATACTCGAAAATTGGAGTAATACGTATTTACAGAACTCCAACTGGATTCAAACGGTAAGACCTCCGAGATCTTAATTTCTAACAAGAATGTGTATTAAAATTATTTATTTTAGATTAAAATGTATTATCGAGTACTAACTACAGCAGCACTGAACTCAGATCCACCTGCACTACTGACTTCCGTTGCGCCGACCCTGAACTGAATTTTTTCTGAGGCCAATGTTAAGAAAAAAGAAATAAGAAAAATATTGCATCGATGAAAATAATACTACCAGTAAGTATGTGTGCCTGTTCAACCGAGTTTGGGAAAATTGAATTACAACACTAATTACTTAGTTGTTATTTTTGAATTGGAATAAATTAACTAATCATTACAATTTATTGGAACTACAATTGTTTACAATTGATTGCAGTCAGAGTTTATTGAATTTAAAATTAAATTCAATTGATATTACAATTGAAACTATTTGAAATGAACATGTACCTAATTTGAATTGATTTAAACTGCAATTGACATAATATATTTGCATTCATATGACAAATATCAATTTCAATTTTGAATTTATTACTAAAATTTTGTTGCAATAATTAAAAACATTTGCAGGGATTTCAATTAATTGTAATTCAAATCAATTGTACTTCATTTCGGTGCAATTTGAATTGATGGCAACCAAAATACGTTGCAATTTAAATAAATTGTGTCAAAAATTAGGAATAAACGGCCGGTTTACTCTTGGATTACTTACACTTAAATTCATTTCCAATCAAAAGTTGCAACTTTCTTTTCTATTGTATTAGTTTTTGGGATTAATGCCCAACTTTGCTGTCCAACTGCCTTTTTGCCATTTATTTTTCATTAAACGCTTATCACGTTATATGTTAGTAACTGCTGATATTTTATTTCAGGTGTGCAAGATGCAATTTTGTTATGGAGTCTGCACGATTATCATTCAAAAACAAACCATGTGAAAAACCACTAAGGACTCACAGGACACTTTTAATCTATAGTAAGATCATTCGATGAAATTTTCCATTTTATTTTGTTGAATTCAAGCTTTTATGGACCCGATCTTAATTTGTTTTCTAGTTCAAGCATTTATGCACTGCTTTTTATTTTGATTTCCTGTTTAAACTTGTTCCTGAACATCATCAGTGTTTAGTTTGGGCCATTGGGAGAATTTACTTATTTTTGTTCCTAAATTTATTCAGTGTTAAGATTCAAGAATGTTGACTTAGTTTGATTTTATTTCATGAGCATCTAATATATTTGTTGTTATTTTGTATTCCAGTATTAATTTGTTCCTTAACCTTTATTAATAAAATATTTTTTTTAAAGAATAACTAATTTTTTATTTCCCAACATGTCCCTTGACAAATATTCATTTATACCTGTAAGTCAATTCTGATTATTTTTTTCCATCAAATGAAGTAAACCTGGAACAATCCTTGTCCACAACTTTGTGAGAACCGACTTTATGAGGACGGAAGGAAACACAAATTTATTATATCTGCCTCTGCAGTATTTCAATTGAAATGAACCAACATTGTTAAAACTGGAAAATGAATACATTTCTTCAATTAAAAATTAATGAATAATTCAAGAATATTTATCAATAGATGAATATCTAATTACAGAGTAATAATTTCAGTGAATCTTTCTGAAAGTTTTATTTTCAAAGGAAGAATTTTGCGCTTTGAGAATGGAATCTCTATTATAAACAGATACACTGCTAATCAAATATATCTATCACCTAATTTAATTGTTTTAAAATGAAATTTCAACATTTATCTGTAAATAAATTTATAACTTTTATAAATTTATTTATTTTTAATTACTTATTGAAATCTCATTTTCACATAATTAAACTAGATAATAGATTTTTCTTGACTAGAAATTCATCTGTTTATAATTATTGAGATTCCATTGTCAAACAACGAAATCTTCTTTTGAAACCTTAAACTTTTTGGGCGAGCAGTGTATTTATTTCGTTGAGCAAAGAATCAAGCACGCTGGAGCAACGAAAGGTATTCGTTGAAAAAACGAATTTGATTCTTCATAGCAATGATTTTCTTTCTCTAATCCAATGAAATTATTTCGGTGACAACGACATTCTGTTATTGTAATAATGAATATTTTTCGCTGAATCAACGATTTTCTTTCGTGAGTGCAATATAAGTTATTCGTTGGGGCCATACATTCATTTCGTTGAAGCACCGTAAGTACTTCGCTGAAACGATTAATTCTTTTCGTGAGAGCATCATTTTTTTTCCGTTAAATCAATGATCCATTCTCGTTAAAACAACGAAAGATTACTTTTCGTTAATGGATTAATGTCATAATGATAAAGTATGTTTTTCATAGTATTCATTCGTTTGCCCGACGAATTTTACATGATTTAACGAAATCATTGATAGTCTCATGAAACCATGTTCATTCAACCAATGAACCCCATCTTTGGCGCAGAATTAACGGAAAAATTCATTAGTACAATGAACACTTTGATCAAATACACGCTAATATTTTTTTGAGTGTGCAACACCTCCTAAAAGGGGTGTTGTTGGATGTTATTGTAAATCGTCACTTACAAGGAATGTCGACAGTGCGATTTTTGACATTTACTGATATTAGCGTAGAAAAACTATTTTAAACAACATCAATAGACTTTTCCGATGTGTGTAATTTCATATTTATGTACTAATTGTCCACCATTTCTCTCAAACAAAAACCTCTGCAATATATTACAAACACATTGAAGTAACAAAAACAACATTATCAAAAATCGTTTAAAAAATAGTCTGCTACGCCCATGCCCCGCTTCACTTGGTTCTTTTCGAGTTTCATTCAGCGCCAGCAAAGTTTTCATTGATGCTGGAGTACGAGTCGCGGGATTCGTTCCCCTACCCCATATACTTTCGCTTTTATCCGCCATACGCGATCCGAGCCAGCTGTGCGCTGTTATCATTAATAAATTTTCGCGGAATATTTCCCGCGAATTTTTCCAGCTGACGAAGTTACCTGCGTTTTAGACCTCTTTAAGAGTATTTCATTATTGTTTGCTATTGCGGGTTTGATAGAGCAGTTTCGATATTGGTTGTGCTCGTAAACGATTCTTTAGTTTGTTCTATTTACAGGGTTCCGTAGGGTACTGCTGAATTCTAAGTATTATCTACTTTTTGCGCGCATTTTCCAGCGAACAGCGTGCTATCATTTTGCCCGAATGTCTTCAATTTCCGAATTGTTCAAATTAAAATCCAGATCTGACACCCATCCAGGTATAGAACTCGAACAAGTCTGCTTTTCTTCCGGGAAGGTTCGTTAATAGGCATAATCAGCTCCAGGGTTTCAGAGTTTTACCCATCTGAAATGTTGTTTTCATTTCCTCCGATACTCACAAAATACAGATGTAATCGAGTTGAAACTTGATATTTAATTGTAGAATGCCGAAGAGTTTGCAAATTTTCGTGAGGATCGTATCACTAAAAAAAAAGTGGGAGGTATACTCTTTATTGAAAGGTTTCTTTCTGGATTTTCTCTCCCAAAGTCTGGAAAATACCTATAAAATAAAAATCAATTATTCTGCGATTTGCTCCTGCGTAAGAAACACAAGATATTTGTCAGAAGCAATCAATTGAACAATGTTGGCTAACAAACAAAAACGTTACAACATCAACGAAGAAACAACTAGCGTAATGTTTCGGAGTCTGTATCAGACTCCTTCGTCAGACGCTTAACGAAAATCTTTAGAATTATTTTGTTGATAATTATTCTGAAATTCGAGAATTGTCACAAAATAATTCTAAAGATTTTCGTTAAGCGTCTGACGAAGGAGTCTAAAATAGACTCCGAAACGTTACGATATAGTTGTTCCGTTGTTGTTTGTTAGGCAGCATTGTTCAATTGGTTGCTTCTGGCAAATATCTTGTGTTTCTTACGTAGAAACAAATCGCAGACTAATACATTTTTATTTTATAGCTATTTTTCAGAGTTTGGGAGAGAAATCCCACAAAGAAACCTATTAATAAATATTTCGATTACTATTTTTTCTTCTTATTCGTCGTACGCTGAATATGGCCGCAAAATTTCGCTAACTTCGTGCCAGATAAAAGCCAGTATTTGAATAAAGGAAAGAAATCATTTATTACCCAAAACCTCGGAAAATAAATTTTCCTATCTGCATACATCTAGACAAAATAAATACAAATCCTCCTTAAATATAATCCGGATTTGTATATGAAGATATCGGAAATCGGACGTGTTGAAAAAATATCACATGGACAAACTACCTGGGTCTATACCCCATTGTCCGTTCCTTATTAATTCGATAAATATCATTATATGTATTTCGATTAAAACTGTATATTAACACCTACACGTTTAGATCACCGGGTTTCAGAGTAAGTTGTTCATTGTATCCACCTAGCTATTAGAACCTCTCAGAATATTAAATTATAGTGTTTTAAACGATATCTGATTATCAGGAATGAACACTCTCCCTCGTTACTCTTGTGCTGAGTAATAATTATGTTTTTCGTTTGATTCACAACAGGATATTTTTTCATGCAATTTGAAAAATTGGATATGAAATTAATTTGCATAACATTCCTTTCATATTTGTACATGAACGTAACGTGAGTGATTCTAAAGAATTCAGTTGAACACAGTTAAACAGAAATGTAGAAAGATTGTTGATTAACTAATATCATTAAATGGTTTATTCCTGGGCTTTCTCTCCCGAACTCTGAAAAATATCTATAAAATAAAAAAATTATTATTTTGTGAGTTGCTTCCGCGTAAGAAACGCAAGGTATTTGTCAGAAGCAATCTACCGAACAATTTTGCCAAACAAACAATAACGAAACAACATCAACGATGTAACAACTATTTCGTAACGTTTCGGAGTCTATATCAGACTCCTTCGTCAGAGATTTAACGAAAATCTCTTAATTTCTGAAGATTCTCGTTAAGTGTCTGACGAAGGAGTCTGATTTCTGATATATACACTCCGAAACGTTACGAAATAGTTGTACACTCCAGAGTCAAAGCGGTTGTCAGCTGAGTTGGAAGCATTCCAAAGCTACCAAAGACACTGCAGTTGTCTGGCAAGGTTATGGCGTCCGTATTCTGGGATGCCCATGGTATGTTGTTCATTTACTATTTTGAGTAAGGAAAAAGGATCAACTCTGAATATTACACAGAGTCATTGCACAGATTGAGCAAAGAAATAAAAATTTGTCCAAGCACTGACTTTTGCGCGTATGTTCTCTTGTCCATTCTCCTGTATTGGACACTCTTCATATTATTTACCATGGTGAATTGTATTGTCTGTTCTCCTGATAATAGAATTCACCATGGTAAATTATATTATGACTTCTGACTTCACGTCAGTGCTTGAACCAATTTCTTTTTCAATGAATTTTTTAAAATTTTCTGGTGCTACGATTCTCACGCAATTTTGCAAGAATTTTCCCGTTGGCATTCTACAACTATTTATTAACCATGAATGAATTGGATCGGTTTTGTATTTTTTGAGTAATTGGGGAAATAACAACCGATATTCGGATGGGTATAACTCCAAAACCGTTTGGCCGATTATGCTAATTAACGAACTTAAATGTCACATTCAGATGCGCAATCTAAACTAAAAACAGCGAGTCGCTATTTCTTTCCATTCTCAAGGAATCATGAGATACATAATATTTTTTCGTAATTTCTTAAAAATTTTCTAGTGATATGGTCACAAAATTTTACACACGTATTTATTTCCATATTCTACAACTAGTTACCAAGCGTCAATTAGATAGAGTCTATATTTTTTGAGTTATCGAGGAAATAATATTCCAGATGGTTATAACTCCGAAACCGTTGGAACGATTATGGCCAACAGCGAACTTAATTCTCCCATTCAGATGTGCAACTTATCCTGAAAATTACAAGGCCCTATCTCCTTCCATTCAAGAGTTATCGAGGCAACGGTCACCCATGAAATATAGAATTTTTTTCAATAATATTCTATGATTTTTTAAAAATTTTCTAGTGATTTGATCCTCACGAAATTTTGCAAAATTATCGCGTTGCCATTCTACAACTAATGACCATGTTTCCATTAGATCGGTTTCATATTTCTCGAGTTATTGAGGAAATAAAAAACAAATTTCAGATGGTTATAACTCCAAAACGGTTCAGCCGATTATGCCTATAAACAAACTCAAATGGCGCATTCAGATTCTCAACCTAACCTGAAATTTTCAATTCGCTATCTTTTTCCGTTCATAGGTTATCATGACATAAATAATATTTTTTAAATATTTCTTAAAACTTTTCTATCGATACGATTTTCACAAACGTCCTTAGTTTAGCATTCTACAACTTCTCACCAAGTTTCAATTCGATCGGACTTGTATTGGTTGAAAACAAAATTATTACTCGGAAACTATTGGGCCGATTATACCCATCAATCTGAAAATTTCAAGTCGCTATCTTTTTCCGTTCTCAAGTTATCGTGGCAACACGGCCGGCCGGCCGGCCGAACAGAATGAAATTTGAACTCGAATTCTTGATCAGGGAGTCGAACCCAATCGTTTGCGACCATTTTCGGCAGAAAAATAGAAAATTACAGACATTTGGTCAAAATGATAACGCGATGTTCCACAGAACATACGCGCAAAAAAACGCGGCCCCACATGGCAAAGAAAAAACCACTGTTATCAGTATTTGAAAAATATCGACAGAAAGACTTGGCAAAACCTCGTAATGAAGCTAACAATCGTATGACTAGAAAATTTTACAGTAGTTCTGAAAAATTCTGCCTCTCAATTAATACAATATCCTAAACTTTGGACGTGCAGTTTATTATATGTATGTATTGATAGTAAGTTCAAATAATCCACATCGCAGATGTGATTAATGACTAAATATTAATTTTTTCCAGAGAAAACGTTAGGTTAGGTTGCAACATCAACACTATTTATGTGTGCTGTTATAGTTAGTCTCCTTTTCGTTTGAATAAGTACAGTATTTATGAACATTTTAGTTCTGATTTATTTCATGAACTGGTGGAAAAATGTTGTTCCTAACTTTTGCGAAAAGTGTCTATCCTTAAATCCTTGTATTTTTCCTTCTTCTGTTCTTCTTTCATCATCACATTATTTTCGACAGGGGAGGTTTAAAATTTGAATATATATAAAAACGTCTACAGGGTGTTTTTCTCCTAACGTCAATGGCAACTTGCTGTTTTTCATGCCATTATCTTACAATTTCATTCAATTGTGTTAAAAAATATACTTTCGAGGCATACATCATTGAAAATAAATCAGGACTATACAGGATGTTCTTTTTCTAATGGCACAATTGTACACGGTTGAAGTGATTTGTGCCTCAAACAAACATTTACTAAATAAATACCTTGGATGGATTATCAGAAAGCTTCAAATTGATTAACAGACTGTATCATGACTGTGTGTGTCTGTCAATATCAAATTGAAACCTTATAAATAGTCAGTATTTTAGGATAACTCTGTTTTGTAAGTAAGCAACATTTTATTTTTTTTATACCATATCATACAGTTTTCTTTCTTTAACTTACTTGCTGACCCGGCGTCCAGAATAGCAGAATAAGTATAAAAAAATAAAAAATTAAGGAATCGACTGTTAGGCGGTCCGAAGTTCGCCGGGCCAGCTAGTACTAAATAAAAAAAAAAAAAGCACTGACGTGAAGTCAGTACTCTTTGGCGCGCGTGTTCACGGTGGCTAATTTGAATTGAATTATTCAAAATTTAACAGTGCTGTATCTAAGCTGCCATCAGGATAGAGTAACAAAGTTGGAAAAGAACACAAGTGACTCTCCTTAGTCGCACAAGCTCCTAGAAGATTTGGGAGGGTCAGTATAATCCTAATCATGTTTATAGCACGCGCGCCAAAGCAGATTGACTTTTTACACTTTTTCTTTCATTGTTAAGTCAATCTGCTTTTGCGCGCGTGCTATAAACATGATTAGGATTATACTGACCCTCCCAAATCTTCTAGGAGCTTGTGCGACTAAGGAGAGTCACTTGTGTTCTTTTCCAACTTTGTTACTCTATCCTGATGGCAGCTTAGATACAGCACTGTTAAATTTTGAATAATTCAATTCAAATTAGCCACCGTGAACACGCGCGCCAAAGAGTACTGACTTCACGTCAGTGCTTTTTTTTTTTTTTTTCAAGTTCCTTTAACAAATATAGCTATCAATACAGTTTGGCTGTTAGTTTTACCGTAGATCAGAAAAAAATTCGGTTGTGGGTCCTCCGTTAGGGACGAAATTGCATCTTCTCCAAATCCGAACGCATTTTAATATAGATCTACCGAATATAGTTATTTATAAATTCGCCTCAGGGCCACCATACAGACATTTCAAATCGGAAACAACGCTATTTCCCCCAAACTGACTTGTGTCCGTGCACTGAATTGACATGAATATTCTTTTAAAACCTCACAATATCGGCTCATTACTCCCAACATAACCCAAACAACCCAAAACCATTCACTTCTCGTCTGCGCAAGCGCAGTATACTCGTGGTTGCAAGTCCTCCCAAAATTACACACCTCACAAAAAACTCCGATTCTCCAACACTAGTGGTTCAGGAGATATCGCTTCTTGAATCCACGCATGCGCAGACCCTCACCAGGGGATTCTATAGCGGAAAAGCATCCGCCACCCCAAAACCCCAATCCTATCTGACGAAAGCACCAGCAGTTAAATCACTGCTCATGCGCATAACGAAAAATGCCCGTAAGGGGTTGCATCCATTTCGAAATTAGCCCCAGGGCCAAGGTAAGGACACTTTAACTCTGAAGCAACCCTACAGCCCACAAACTGACTTGTCCTTGCACTGAATTGCTATGAATATTCTTTTAAAACCTCATAATATCGTCTCAGCACTCCCAACATAACCCATCCAACCCAAAAACAGTCACTTCTCTTCTGCGCATGCGCAATCTACTCGCGGCTAAAAGTCCTTTTCAAAATAACACACCTTACAAAAAACTCCGATTCTCCAACACTAGTGGTTCAGGAGATATCACATCTTTATTCCACGCATGCGCAGACCCTCAACAGGGGATTCTATAGAGGAATAGCATCCGCCACCCCAAAACCCTAATCCTCTCTGACGAAAACACCACCAGTTAAATTACTGATGGTCTGCTCATGCGCATAACGAAAAATGCCTGTAAGGGGTAACATCAATTTCAAAATTAGCCCCAGGGCCACGGTACGGACACTTTAACTCGGAAACAACGCTACATCCCCCAAACTGACTTGTCCTTGCACTGAATTGCTATGAATATTCTATTAAAACCTCATAATATCGACTCAGCACTCCCAACATAACCCATCCAACCCAAAAACAGTCACTTCTCTTCTGCGCATGCGCAATCTACTGGCGGCTAAAAGTCCTCTCAAAATAACACACCTTACAAAAAACTCCGATTCTCCAAAACTAGTGGTTCGGAAGATATCGCATCTTTAATCTACGCATGCGCAGACCCTCATCAGGGATCTGAATTCTATGGAGGAATAGCATCCGCCACCCCAAAACCCCAATCCTCTCTGACGAAAACTACAGCAGTTAAAGGACTTCTCATCTGCGCATGCGCAATACGGAAAATGCCCGGAAAGGGCAGCATGAACCTCAAAAACATATGTTTCGGCATTAAAAGCAAAGTATTCCGCAAAATAGTAGTAATTTTTTTATTTTTTTCATGTCACGTGATCATCACGAAATTTTGCAAAAGTGTTTGCTTTGGTCTTTTGCATCTAACTACTGAGTTTCAATTTAATCAGATCAGTATTTTTCGAGTTATCGTGAAAACAAAATTTTCAAATTTTCAAAATTTTTTTTTGCCACTTTAGGGCCGTCCGTTCAACACAAAACTTCGCAGGCATATAAAGGTCATGATTCTACAATCTGATGCAAAATTTCAAAAAGATTGAGTGATCGGTTCCGGAAATATTCATAAAAAACGTTTTTATTAAAAACGGCCTTAACTCCGAAACCGCTCGGTCGATTTCGCCTGTTAACGAACTTGTCCGAGATATTTACGCTACGAAACTACCCTGCAAATTTCAACGCTCTAAGTCGTTCCGTTCGAGAGTTATCGTGCTAACGGCCGGACCGGCCGGACCGGCCGGCCGGACCGGCCGGCCGGACCGGACGGACAGAATTGAATTTGACCTCGAATTCTTCATCAGGGAGTCGAACCCAATCGTTTGAGACCATTTTCGAAAAAAAATTCGAAAAATACAGACATTGTGACGAAATGATAGCACGCTGTTCCTTGCGGAACACGCGCGCAAAAAAGAATGAAGAATGTTGAACATAATAATTGAATAGAAAGAGGTTAAATCTGCAACTGATATTCAGTGTATCGTAGTGGTAGTAAAGCAGAATGAGATACTCAAAGATATTGTCCGGAACAATAAGTAGGTGCTACTTTTAATTTTACAAACGTTTGCAGCCTTGGAAGAATTCAATACCTGGATAGGTGATCGGTCTGGCTTTGAAGTCGAACAAGTGCCCCAAGGCAGACTGACCTACCATCACTGTCACCACCCAACTGTCTTCTTCATGATCCTGTAGTTTATCGCAAGTCAATTGAATTGCTTTAAGATAAATGCATTAATTTCGAGCGGTTTATCACGAAAATTCGAAACAGCGTTGTATTCGTGACAATTATTCGAAATCGGAAACAATCGCGGCAGACATAACGCGAAAGAATGTATGTTGTCACCTTCCGACCTTCGCCTTCCAGCATTTATCCCAATAACTCATCACAAAAACCCGTCTAGGACCCATGGGAGTTGTTTTTGTCGGCAAACAGGAAAGTTGAAAGAAACTTACCGCCGCAAAAATGAGCCAGAAACATTTCATCCTCAACCTTGTTGGGAAAGGTCGGGACAAGGGTTGCTCGATGACGGAAGTGAGACAGACCCATCTGATGTAGGACGAGATGCGGACACGTGCCGAGTCTCCGGGTTTTGGATTTAAGCGTAGTCGATAAGAAGGAAAGACGTTGCAAATTTTGCACAAAGGTTTATAATTTTTGCATCAAAATACACACATTTGTTTCATTAATGGTAGACATTTGTAAATTTTTTCATATTTCCGACACAACTGTTCGTAACTCGCGAACAATCGTTCGCAAAAAATGTCGGTAAAAGGAAATTAAGAACGTAAGAATTTAGTGTTGAGTTGAGAGTTGATCGGCTAAATAGTTATGGTTGGACATATAGAAATATTACAAAAATTTCTTCAACAAATTTTCACCCCTAAAAATTGATCGGACAAATAGTGGATGTGATGGTTGGATATATCGAAATATTGCAAACAATTTCTTTCACCAATTTTCACCCCAAAAATTTGATTCAAGCTTTTGCGCTCCTTTTCTATTGTGGATACTCCTCTATTATACCCTTTTAATCTAATTTACCATTTATATAGACCGTTGTGTCAGCTTTTATAAATTATGAATACATTTCGTACCATTTTAATGGAATACTGGAGTAATGAGAGAATCATCCATGATCGCAGAATTTATAATTCTGAGATGTTCACGAAATTCAGCGAAAATTAGCGAGTTGGCATTCTACAAGTAATTACCGAGTTTTAATTGGATCGGACTTGTATATTTTGAGTCATATAGGAAATAAAAACAATTTTTCAGATGTGTGTAACTGTGTGTGATTATGCCTTTCAATAAAATATAATGTCGCATTCGGATGCGCAACTTACCCTAAAAATTGCAAGTCGCTATCTCTTTCCGTTCTCAAGTTATCGTGAGATGAATAATATTTTTGTGTATACTTTTTTTTATATAATATATTTTCTGTTGATACGGTTCTCACAAAATTTCACATACGTTTTTATCTAGTATTCTACATCTAGTTACCAAGATTCAATTTGATCGGATGTGTAATAATATAAAAGAAAATTTGTACTCGGAAACCGTGGGGCTGATTATGCCCATTAACGAACTAGTCCGTCGCATTTGGACGCGACACCTACCCTGAAAATTTCGAGTCACTATCTCTTTTCGTTCTCAAGTTATCGTGGCAACAGTTGGACGGCCTGCCGAACAGATTTAAATTTGACCTCGAATTCTTCATCAGTGAGTCGAACTTAATCGTTTGTGACCAATTTCGGCTAAAAATTCTTACAGACATTTGGGCAAAATGATTGTACGCGGTTCCCCAGAATCAATCGGATTGAAATACTCGAAGAACCAGCTGATTGTAATACTCGATTATTAAAGTACCTCTATCAATTTGCCCATATGTATGTAATTTTCGAAATTTTGGCCGAAAATGGTCTCAATTGATTCGACTCACAGTTGGAGAATTCAAGATCGAACTTTTTGTCAGAACGTAGGCACGATTACTCTCGAAAGGAATGAGTTGTGGGGTAGGTTTGTAGTCTAAATGAGCTGGTTAAGTTCGTTAATGGGCGAAATCCTCCTAGTCGTTTCGGAGTTATAGCAATCTGAAATTTTGTTTTCCCAATAACTCTAAAAATACTGATCTAAAACAAGGTAGTCAGTTTAAAAATACCGAATAATTTAAAATTTCGTGATTTTATTATTAACAAATGGTTACAACATTATTATATGACAAATTATACGAAAATAATTATCTGAGTAAGATCTATACTCGAGAATAGTGAGTAGATATTGCATTTAAAAAAAATTGCTGCTTTGAATGAGTTTAGCACCTGGATGGAAGACCGGGTTGATTAAAGGTAAGGGCTAGTATTGTCTGAAAGACATAATAGCCAATTTTGCTTTGGGCACTGCTTTTCTAGAAAGATAATTCATTTCTACTGGAAAGTACGTTCTTTAACATTTCCAAATGTTCCTGCAAATTTTAAGTTACAATGATAGTAGAAACAAAACCGTATCAAATTTCTTCGAAACTTTTCAATCACAATGAAGAAGAAATCGTTAAATTGGATTACAAAAAGCAGATATTGTTGAAGTAATGGATTTCTCACGAAGGAACGAACGTAAACAAAAAAGCTACAAAAGAGTAATTAGGACATATGCAGGAAATCCTTAAAAAATAATGTATTATGGTTAATATGAGATAATTTTTCTTGTTCATTTAATTTTCTGGAATGGTGAAAATTGAAAACATAAATTTATGTAGAATTTCACTTCGGTGAAATAATTGGAAATTACATAAAAAGAGGAACTAAAGGTCCTGACGCCACGTCACTGCTCATATATTTTTCAACTTAATTTAAACACTCGATCTAAATTAGCTAGATATACATTTACTAAACGTGAGATAACTCAGGTGATTGTCACTTACGCATCCTTAGCATGGTGGATATAAACTGAAAAGACCATCACACGCAGTCGGAAGCAGAAGCGGCTTGCCTGTGTTGGTGTCACTGGAGCTAGCTATACCTACTACTCTCACAGCAGCGCTTGAGGTCATACTTATATGTCTCCCTGATACTGCTGACATGTAAGGAAATATAGCCTTCTGCAATGCAGTGAGAATTTCTCGTATTGGAAAACTGCTGACTGGGTAGGACCTATGAGGTTACCGGACCAACTAGACTCAAACATGTGGTAACTCAGGTTATTATCATTTATGCATCCTTAGCATGGTGGATATCAACTGAAGAGACCATCACACGCAGTCAGAAGCAGAAACGGCTTGCCTGTGTTGGTGTCACTGGAGCTAGCTATACCTACTACTCCCACAGCAGCGCTTGAGGTCATACTTATATGTCTACCTGACACTGACATGTAAGGAAATATAGCCAACTGCAATGCAGTGAGAATTTCTCGTCTTGGAAAACTGCTAACTGGGTAGGACCTATGAGGTTACTGGACCAACTAGACTCAAACATGTAGTAACTCAGGTTATTGTCACTTACGCATCCTTAGCATGGTGGATATAAACTGAAGAGGCCATCACACGCAGTCGGAAGCTGAAACGGCTTGCCTGTGTTGGTGTCACTGGAGATAGCTATACCTACTACTCCCACAGCAGCGCTTGAGGTCATACTTATATGTCTCCCTGACACTGACATGTAAGGAAATATAGCCTTCTGCAATGCAGTGAGAATTTCTCGTATTGGTAAACTGCTAACTGGGTAGGACCTATGAGGTTACTGGACCAACTAGACTCAAACATCTTGATAAAGCCCTCAGATATAATGCCAATCATATTCGCCTTAGGAACACTCTCTGCAAATGTGATAAGGAACCGTCTGAGTGCGGGGGACGTCGTTAATCAATTGGACAAAAAGTCATTCATTTGGTATACGGATGGATCAAAATCAGATAAGGGTACAGGTATTGGGGTATATATATGGTCCGAAACTGTCCAGTTAGCCAGAATGACGAAGATGACGTCCATAGGACCGCTATAAAAGGTAATTTTTGGTCTCATTCGACAGTTGACCAAATAATTAAGTCCAGAGGACGTCATTTGTCTTCACGCCTTATATCTTTCAAGATTTTATTATCGTTATTCAGTCATTCAGTGGGTGAATGATTATTTCTACTGTTGATGCTAAAGTGTTTAGATAATATGCAATTACCAAAATGCTAAAAGAAAATTTTACCGCTAATGTGCTGAATCAATAATTATGAGAGAGTATATGATTATTATATGGCACCCTCCCATCAAAAGTCTATCTGACTTCCAAAGGACGGCATTTTGGACGTCTATAAGACGCGGTTTGGACGTCTGATAGATGTTTTATTGGACGTCTGATCGATGGTCCATTCGACGTCTTGTGGCTGTCATTTACTTACGTCATTTGGATGTCATTTATTTAGTCATATGGACGACTTTTGGCACAATAAAATGACGTCCAATAAACGTAAAATAAACGTCATGTGGTACCTGGGTGAGGATCTCTGTGTCCCTGGGACATGAACCCTCTATCTTAGAGGCAGAGACACTAGCTGTCTACATTTGTGCTCATCAAGAGTGTATGAAAAGGCACACATCTATATTATAACGGACAGCCGGACCACCCTGAGAGCACGGGCTAGCACCATAAAGCAAGGGCTAGAGGCAATAAGGTGAATCTTCTAAGGGTGCCAGGGCACTGTGGTATTGAAGGAAAGGAGAAAGCCGATGAACTTGTTAAAAGGGCTTCCAGGGTAACACCTGCTGGGCCAGAACACTTCTTTAGGTTTGGAAAAGACCACTACAGGGCAGTGGTCCAACAATGGGAGATAAATAACAGAATAGCTCTTTGGAGAAATACTCCAAGACTTGCACAGTCAAACAGATTCATTGATTTCTCAACATCCTGTACCAGGAAGCTCTTGCAGATGCCACGAGCTGAGCATCAGGTAATGGTGGGATTGCTGACAGGACACTGTCGGTACAAATACCAATTGTACCGCATGGGCAAGTCAGCAGATGAAACATGCAGGCTCTGTGGATCGGAAAAGGAAACTGCCGAACACATAGTTTGCAAATGCCAAGAACTAGCCAGCCTAAGAATTTTACGTATGGATGCGCCAGTTCTAAAACCTCACGAGGTGATAGACAAGGACGCCATCAGAAATGTTAACACCCTTGACAATGTCCTTAGGATTGAATAAGTAGGGTAATAGAACAAAAAATTGTATCGGTTGTGGTCCTGAAGGGCTAAGCGACGACGAACTGATAATAATAATAGTAATTCAGGTGATATTTTACCTGATCATTATACTGTTAAAAAAAGAAATATTCGTGTAGACATTTGGTTATTTTCATTCATTCCTCTGCAAGGATATTTCATTCGTTCAAATCTTCATCTCGATGTTGTCGCCACCCAAACAAAGGTCGACCCCAAATTCGGGAATCCCTCTCCTGACCTTTCCCAAAACAGGGACCGCAGGCACTTGCAGTTTTTCGAGTTATACATACATATCAATGGTGGCGGCGAATTTGCAGGGTCGATCCACCCGGGACCAGACTTAAGAAAAGGGATTCAAAGGATTCGGGCAAGGGTAAGGATCAACCGGCAACCTGTTACTCGTCCGGGGCTGTTTCTCCAACTTTCATTTCTGGAGCGTCCCGCGGAATTAACGGGATGCATCAGGAGGTTTTCCGTATACCGACTTATCCGAGGTTGTGGTTGAAATAAATACCTTTTCTGTGACGGGAAACACGTATGAGATATCACTTTTTACGCGCATGTTCTACGGAACAGCCTGCTTTTATTTTGCCCAAATTTCTGTTATTTTCGAATTTTTGGCCAAAAATGGTCTCAAATGATTATGTTCAAATCAATGATGATGATTATTGAAGGGTTTTTTCTGGGTTTTCTCTCCCAAACTCTGAAAAATATCTATATAATAAAAATTAATCATTTTGTGATTTGCTTCTGCGTAAGAAACACAGGATATTTGTCAGAAGCAATCAATTGAACAATGTTGCCTAACAAACAACAACGAAACAACATCAACGAAGAAACAACTATATCGTAACGTTTCGGAGTCTATATCAGACTCCTTCGTCAGACGCTCAATGGAAATCGTTAGAATTATTTTGTTGATAGTTATTTTGTGAAATTCAAGAATTGTCACATTGACAGTATTTAAAAATCATAGCTAACATAGTTTTACTTCGCATAGAAATTTCCAAGTTCCAACTCCTTTTTTAATAAATTTAGCCAAATATGGTCAATACCAATTGAGCAATTTGCAAAATTGCATTCTCTGTTCAATAAAATACAAGTTGACTCCTTAAGTTTCCTTTTTATAAAATCATGTTCTGTCATTAGAATCTTTGTATTACTCCAATCCACCATGTGATCTCCTTGGATTGTACATACATGTTCTGCTATTTTTGATTTCTGTATGTCTCTATTTCTCAAGTTATTCTTATGCTCTGACTTTCTTACTTCTAGTGTGGTCTTGATGTTTCTCCTGTGTATGATTTACCACAAATACAAGGAATATTATATACACAGTTTTTTGATTTCTGTTTTTCATTTATGGGTTTTGTTTTCGTTAATAAAGACCTAAGATCATTCTGTGTTTTGAAGACGGTTCTTATATTGAACTTAGAACCGATTCTTCTAATTCTTCCAGAAAGGCCACGAACATAAGGGATCACATTCAACAGATTGGGTTGCTGTTCTTGTTGATTATTCTGTTGTACTTGTTGATTATTTTGTTGTTCTTGATTATTTGTTTTTCTATCTAAATTCCTGATACATGTATTTATGAATTGCCTAGGATATCCATTTTCTTCAAGAAATTTTTTGATGAAATCAATTTCATTATTTCGAATTTCAAGAGTAGAACAAATTAGGTTCGCTCTATCATAAAGTGTTTTAATAACACCTCTTTTTACACTAAGCTGATGGTTTGAATAGAAATTTAAATATCTATTTGTGACACTCGTTTCGAAATGGTTCGGATACTTAATTATCGAAACATCCAGAAAAGAAAGCTGATTATTTTTCTCTATTTCCAAAGTGAATTTTATTGTAGGTTCCTTTGAATTTATGAAATCGAAAAATTTGCCTAACTCTTCTCTACCATAAATTTTTTTTTTTTTTTTAGGTTTTCATTGAGTCTTCTCTACCATGTTGCCAAATTACAAATATATCGTCAACATATCGCCACCAAGCTTTTGGTTTCAACAAATATGTATCCACAAATTTTTCTTCAAAATTTTCCATGAATATATTACTCATGACAGGTGATAAAGGCGAACCCATTGCCAATCCAAAATTTTGTCGATAAAAAACATCTCCTAGTTGGAAATAGGTAGTATTCAAACAAACTTCAAGCATTTCCATAATATCATTGGTATTAAATTTTGAATCTTTAATTATCGAGTCATCATTTTCTAATTTTGTTCGAACTATTTGAAGCGACTTATCGACAGGAACATTGGGGAACAAACTGACAACATCAAAGCTCACTAGAATGTCATTTTGGTTTAAATTTGAATTTTGCAGTTTTTCAAGAAAGTGTTTGCTGTTCTTCAAAAAACTTTCTTTCTTTCCTGTTAATGGGTTTAAAAATTGAAGTAGATATTTCGCTAAATTTTGACATGGAGATCCAATAGAACTTACTATTGGTCTCAGTGGAATTAGAGGTTTGTGTATTTTTGGAAGACCATATAAATGTGGTGGTTTACTGTAAGATGGCATGAGTTCTTTCTTCTGTCTATACGTAAGGGTTTTTGAATGCATTGATAAAATGGTTTTGACTTTTCTTTCTGTTATACAAGTGGGATCTTTATTGATTTTGGTATATTTGTTCTTATCGTTAACAATATCCAAAAGTTTTTTATGATATTCATTTGAATCCAAAATGACTGTAGCATTTCCCTTGTCAGCCGGTAAGATTTTGATATTGTTATCTTTTTTAAGTGAGATTATAGCTTGTTTTTCTATATAACTTAGGTTTGAAGTTGTTTTGATAGGCTTAACTAGTAACATTTTATTCAATGATGATGAATTCAAGGTCAGCCAGCCGCTACTACGATAACTTTCGAACGGAAAGAGATAGCGACTTACAATTTTCAGGGAGGCTCGAGCATCCGAATACGACGGTTAAGTCCGTTAATGCGCATAATCGACCAAACGGAGTTGAAATTTTGTTTTCCAAACAACTTACACAATATAGATTCGTTAGGCTCGTATCACCAGAAAATGTAAAAAACATGGCTATTTATATTTGTTCTGTATCACAGAAACTGTCCGATATCGCTGAAATGGTGACGGTCTTCAAAACTAATTCTACAGCCTTGACGGTCAGAATTTTGAGTCTCCTTTAGATCAATTTCCCTATTTATTCCATGGATCTAATTCACCGTCATTGGATCATTTTTTGTGATTTCCACGAAGAATGACCACAACTGTGATTTTGAAATGATTAAATGCGTTACCTACCTTAGAAACGTATAGAAAAGACCTTTATTTGTTTTTATGAATAAAATCATAATTCAATCAAAAATAATATGGGTTCCCATTTGAAATGAGGATGTTTTTGTTGAAAACTCGTATACAAATTTTGGATCCTTCTGTCAATATCTTGTAACATTTTTTCGTCAAAATCATAGAGAAAAATTTGAGGAAGTCAGGAGCTTTTGGTCATGTTCCATTGTCTATTCACTCCTCATACGAAGTCGATCGACCTGAAATGCGGTACTCGATTGTAAAATAGTGGCTCGAAGTTAAGTGCAAAATTTCAGTTGATTCAGACGCATAGTTCATTAAATATAATTTTTTTTAAAGAAAAAACTCTTTTATTTTTTTCTAGTGATATGATATTCGCGAAAAGTAATTCCCGAGTTTTAAATGTATCGGATTCGTTTATTTTGAGTTATTTTGGAAATTATAACGAAATTTCACATGGGTTTAACACCAAAACCATTTGGTTGATTATACCTATCAACGAACTCAAATTTCGTATTCGAATGCGCAACCTACCCAGAAAATTGCAAGTCGCTGTCTCTTTCCGTTCTTAATTTATGAGATACATGATATTTCTTCATAATTTTTCAGAAATTTTCTAGCGATACGATCCTCAGATAATTTCACATATATCTTTTCGTCGGTATTCTTCAACTAATAACCAAGTTTTAATTCGATTAAACCTATATTTTTTGAGTTATCGAGAAAAAAAATTCCAGATGGGTATAACTCCAAAACCATTTGACCGATTATGTCCCACAACATACTCAACTGTCCCATTCGGAAGCGCATATCTATCCTGAAAATTGCGAGTCGCTATCTCTTTCCGTTATCAAGTTATCGTGAGATGAATTATAATATTATTTAATAATTTTTTTGAAATTTTCTAGTGATACGATCCTCACGAGATTTCACTTACGTCGGTATTCTAAAATAAGTTACCAAGGTTCAATTCGATCGGATCTGTATTGGTTGAAAACAAAATTAGTAATCAGAAACCATTATGCCGATTATGGCCTATAACGAACTGGTCCGTGGTATTCGGATGCTCGACCTTCCCTGAAAATTTCAAGTCGCTATCTCTTTCCGTTCGAAAGTTATCGTAGTAACGTAACCTAATCGTTTGAGATCATTTTCGGCAAAAATTTGAACATTAGAGACATTTGGGCAAAATGGTAGCATGCTGTTCCCCAGAAAGTGCGCGATTAGTTTCTACTCACTTATGAAGAATTCGAGGTCAAATTCGATTCTATCCGGCCGGCCGGGTAACTTCCGAATACGAATACCTATGTGTTCACTGTTCATACGTGTCATCTTATCTATCTATGAGAGATATGTCAAATTTATTTCTGTTCTAGAAAACAAAGTATGATTGTATGCAAAATGACCAATTATGGGATATTATAATTTTTGGGTGATATACCCCTACCCTATATGCCCTTGGATAATCCATATGATGATGGAAATATATACTTTGGTAAGTTAATCAAATTGGGTTCAGAATATCTGCAGTTAAAACAAAACTGGGATATTGGCTAAGTTTCAATTGATATAATATAAATTTCAGAGTAGATTTGTGGAGCGAATATCGTTCGTTATTAAATTTAAATTTAGTTTATTTAATTCTTTTATGATGCATTTATATTATAAGAAACTCTTGATATCATTCCCAATTCTGAGAAACCAATACTTAAGGAGATATGATTTGTCAAATTTTGAACAAGAGCGCCTAAGCTGCTGTCCACAGGGCTTTCCCATTCTTTTATTTAGATTTTCGAATGGTATGTACTTCGTGAAGTAAATGATAATAATTTCAGGAGGGCCAAGAAAATTCGTAGGAATACTGAAGGTTCAAAATTTGAGAAGATAATGAACCAAACATATTTCAACGACCTTAACGATACCATAAACATTCAAAGGAATAGTAAATCCTAAAACAAGTTGCGGAATGGGCTCCTATTAAAACACGAATGCGAAATTCGAAAACGAGCGACGAAGGAGCGAGTTTTCGAACGCATGAGTGTTGGAATTGCCTTCTGCAACGAGTATTAGACGATATTTTCTCTATTTCAGGCAAGTTTTGCAAAATACTGTTGAAATTTAATGAAAAATTCAGATTATACATCCTAGTGACTTTTGTATTGTATCTTTGGTAGTTGGTGTGACTGTTACGAAAGTTGACAGATTGCGGAATTAGAATTTGAAACTTACGTAGGGCATGGAGATCAGATTTAAAACAGTTTCGTAATAGCATGAATGATGCAAAATTAGCAAGAAGGAAATCTGTAGTACCATATTCTTTAATGAAAATAAAACTTTTCCTCAACAATTATTTCACTATATCCTAATTATATTGTATTGTCAATTGACGTGTGTTGAAATTTGATAGGATCGAATGGCAGTGCTGACTACCACAAAACGAAAAATATAACTAGAAACAATGTGGTAATGAGTTCATTACAGCACTGTTTTTAGTGCTGGAATGGACTCATTACGATACTGAAATAGAGAAACATCTATTACAGTTCATATTCCAAATAAGAAATATTGGGGTCGCCACATTCTACCACTCCCCTTAGAAACCTACAATTGACCGAGAAATATCACACAACCACCGTTTTATTCACAAAAAACATCATTTCGAATTCGATCAAATTCTTTGATGTCCCCCGGTTTCCACGAGAACAGCATTTAGATTCAAATTACCACAACCAGTCATTCTCTCCGACAGTATCGACTATCCGAGCTTTCACCTTCCGATATGTCCAAATAACAAAAGGGGATGTTTTCCATTCCTCCCGTAAAAAAACACACGTGTTTGAATTTCTCACGGTTATAGAAATCGTTAACATCTCTCTTTTAATGGAATTTCGTAAGTGTGTTCCAATTTTTCGTGGAGATCGAGCGAGATGCTTTTTTTCAAATTTTTTTAGCGGTCATCCAACTACCACAATTGACTTTACGGTGTCAGTTACCCCACGGCGGAACCGGATAATGGCACTATTTACCTTTTCCCCCCTAATTTTTGCGAATATCGCATGCAAAATGTGAGGATTTATAAGTTAAATATAAGGTTCGCTAAACCGCATCAGTAACTTCTTCGTGATCCTTTTGAAGCTGCACGTTCCCATTCAACGTTGCCCTATATTAATTTACATAATGCACGGAATGGGATGCAGAGAAGACATTTCGCTTCTTTATGTTGGCCTTTTTAGCTCGCTGAATACCTTATAAACATTTTTATCATGCGAGAAGTAGAACAGCTGCCCTTATGTTGATCATGTAAGATTTATTCGTTCTAAAAGTCCGTATTACGACCTATAAAAATTGATTTCTTGTAGTGGCCGTAACGTATTTTATGGTCTTTGTGGACGCGAAAAATTGAAATTTATATGGGTGATGTATGTTTACTTGTTTCGTAACGCTTCTTGACCCGCAAAGACGTCATGCGATATTTAAACTACAAGTGTGATTTCGCAGATGGAAGATTATCATTTTATCACTTATTATTTTCGTTTATTTTTGCATATGATGAATTTCTGGTGTTTCAATAGAACGAGTTGAAAATTTGGGAATTTATATGCTTGTGATCCAGTGGCTGATATCCAATTGCAGATTACACGGGAAAAACGAATTAAGTCCAAAACAAGTTGGAAAAGCACTGTAACCAAGAGCTTTGGCACGCTTGTTCGAATTTATAGACCCCATCCAGGTCACCCATCCAAGTACTGAACTCGTACAATGCTGCTTAGCTCCAGGAAAAAATAAATTGGTTCAAGCCCTGTGGACAGGAGCTTTCTGGCGCTTGTTTCGATCAGACAAATTATATCTCCGAAAGTATTGGTTTCTCAGAGTTGGGAATTATATCAATGGATTCTTATGAAAGAACTCAACAAGAGTGCCAAAAATTATCAATCCAAAATCAATAGACAAATTCTACCCAACAACGAAATCATCCGAGATATTCATTCCTCAATTCTATGATGAACGATAATATATGTTCTTTCCTCAAATCCACTCCAATACTCAATACACCAATATTCCAGTTTTGTTTTTACTGGAGATATTCTGAACACAATATTATCAACTTACCATTATCATTCTCATCATCATATGGATTGACCATCGGCATGAAAATATCAACCAACAAAAAGAATGATATCATATTATAATTCTTATAATTCTACGATTGCCGAAAAGAATTAGACAATGTCATGTCTCAGAAAAATAAGTTGACATTATAACAATTCTTACAAAGAATAATAATTATATCATCTGTGAAAACGTAGAAATACGGTTTATTATTGAATTTTTGAAAAATCATATCTCCGAAAGAATTAGCTTGTTAGAGTTAAAAATGATATCAATGGATTCTTATGGTAAAACTGCTTAGAAAAAAATTTAATTTGGAATTTGTTATGTCAAAAAATTTTTTTTTCGTTACTCCGAAACCATCTGTCCGATTTTGCCCAATGACGAACTTAGCTGAGATATTTATCCCCCAAACCTACTCTGAAAATTTCAACTGTCTAGTTCATTCCGTTCGAGAGTTATCGTGCCTACGGCCGACCGGCCGGATAGAATGAATTTCGACCACGGATTCTTGATCAGTGAGTCGAACCAAATCGTTTAACACCATTTTCATCGAAAAATTCGAAAATTACAGACATTTAGGCATATTCATAAGCACTCTGTTCCGAGGAACAAGAGCAAAAATATATAAAAAAAATTGATTCAAGCCCTGTGGACAGGAGCTTTGGCGCTCATGTTCAAACTTTGACAAATCATATCTCCGAAATTATTGGTCTCTGGGAATGATATACATGGATACTTACGATAGAACTGCATCAAGAAAGAAATTAGATTCAAACAGACCGATTCTCCCCAATAACGAACTTATCCGAGATATTCATTCCTCGGATCTACTCTGAAAATTATATTATATCAATTAAAACTTAGACAATATTGCAGTTTTGTTTTTACTGGAGATATTCTGAACCCAATTTGATTATGTATATTACCAAAGAATGTATTTCCATCATCATATGGATAATCCACGGGCATTATATTAACACCTCAAAAGTACGATAGCTGAGTTTATTTCATTGGTCATTTTGCATTCAATCATACTTTGTTTTATAGAAGAGGAAGGGTATTTTATATCATGAATAACGAACCAAAAATAATTTTGACACTTATCTCTCATAGGAAAATAAGATGACATGCAAGAACACATTTCCTATAATAATTCATAGATAGAAAAATTAAGTACAGTATTCCGTGAAAACATAGCAGTACAATTCATTATTGAAATTTCGAAAAATTATATCTCCAGAAGTATTAGCTTGTTAAAGTTGAAAATGATATCAATGGATTTTTATGGTGAAACTGCATATTAAAAAAAATTGAATTTGAAATTTTTAATGTTAAAAAATTTTTTTTTCATTTCTCTGAAACTGTCAGGCCCATTTTGCCCACTAACGAAACTAACTAAGATATTTATCTCCCAACATACTCTGAAAATGTCAACTGCCTAGCTCATTCTGTTCGAGAGTTATTGTAGAAACAAAATTCAAAAATTATTATAAATTATTTTTGACACTTTACGGCAACCCGATCAATACAAAACTTCGCATGCATATGAAGGTCATCATTCTACAATTTGATGCTAAACTTCAGATAGATCGAGTGATCGGTTTCGGAAATATTCATAAAAAATATTTTTACTAAAAACGGACATAACTCCGAAACAGCTTGGTGGATTTCACCCGTTAACGAACTTGTCCGAGGTATTTACGCTGCAAGCCTACCCTGCAAATTGCAATCCTGTAACCCCTTTCGTTCGAGAGTTATCGTGTTAACGGACGGACGGCCGGCCGGACGGACGTCCGGACAGAATCGATTTCGACCACGGATTCTTGATCAGTGAGTCGAACCAACTCGATTAAGACCATTTTCAGCCAAAAATTCGAAAATTACAGACATTGGGCCAAATTGATAAGAACTCTGTTCCGATGAACAAGAGCGCCAAAAAAAATAACTGTCCAAAGAAAAACTGGTCCACTTTTTGGCCGAAAAAGTCTCAAATGGTTAGTTTCGTCTCAAATACATACATTCACTGTTGGGTCTAAAATAAACGATTCTGTATCTGCGGTGGCGTAAGGACCCCTTCAAATACTTACATTCACTGTTAGTTCGAAAATGAACAGTGTTGTGTTTGTGGTGGCATAAGGTCTCTGTTCAAAAACATACATTCATTGTTGGGTCGAAAATAAAAAGTGCAGTGTTTGTGGTGGCGTAAGGAACAATTCGAATACAATCATTTACGGTTGGGTCGAAAATAAACAATGCTTTGTTTGTGGCGGCGTAACGAAACAATTGTACCATGAGATAAAAAGCACCTGTATAGCAGTGGTTTATTTTCAACAGTTTATTCCGAGATTTATTCCTATGACACAAATCAGTCAAATCCTACGGTTGAACCATGAGGTACTATGAATTGACATTTTATAAAACGGCCTGTATAGCAGTAATTTTTTTAATATCTAATAATATTCGAAAATACTCACGTTTCTCGTAATAAATAACAGGTGTTATTTAACAAAAATTAGTTAGCAATATTTTTTTATGTTAAAAAGTTATTGTCTACACATTTAATTTTTTTTACGACTGGCAATATTTCATTATTTCTGTTGCAGTCTTCAAGTTTTCAAGTAATCACTTTGGAAGGTATATTCATCACTTAATGGTTCATTTCTGGGTTTTCTCTCCCGAACTCAGTTAGAAACAATAGAAGCAATATATAGCGCAATGTTGCCGAATTAACAGCAATGAAACAATTTCAACAATAAAACAACTACATATTCTGTAACGTGTAATGTGTAAGATTTTCGCTTGGTGTCTGTCTGTCTAATGAAAGAGTCTGATTTAGTCTACGAAACGTTACTAAATCAGATTAAATAATTCGTAGGATTTTTGCTTGGTGTCTGATGAAGGAGTATGATTTAGTCTCCGAAATGTTACAGAATAGTTGTTTTATCGTTGATGTGGTTTCGTTACTGTTCATTAGGAAAAATTGTTCCATATATTCTGACATTCTGACAATAACGAACTATTCAGTGCTTTTGGCGCTCTTCTTCCTCGGAACAGAGTGCTTATCAATTTGGTTAAAATGGTCTTGAACGATTTGGTTCGGCTCACTGATCAAGAGTCCTTGGTCAAAATTAATTCTGTCCGGCCGTAAACACGATAACTCTCGAACGGAATGAGCTCGACAGTTGAAATTTTCAGATTAGGTTTGGGCGATAAATATCTCGGCTAAGTTCGTTATCGGGCAAAATGTGCCTGATTTTTTACATTACAAATTTTGAATTAAATTTTTTTAAGATGCAGTTTTATCCTTAGAATCCATTGACATAATTTTCATCTCTAACAAGCTGATACTTTCGGAGATATGATTTTTAAAAATTTCAATAATAAATCGTAATTCTATGATTTCACAGATTATTATAATAGAAAATTAACGTCCGTATGTGTATCAATGAATTTCATGATCTGTGTTCATACATATCATCTTATCAACCGATCTACATATCATATTTATTTCTGGTTGTATTCAAAATTATTTACTCATGATATGAAATACCTCCTGTTCTAGAAATCAAAGTATGATTGAATGCAAAATAACCGATGAAATAACCTCAGCCATCGTAAAATTTTGAGGTTTATAGGATATTATAATTTTTGGGTGATTATATAATGTTCTTGGATAATCCATATGATGATGGAAATATATAATTTGATGAGTTAATCAAATCGGGTTCGGAAAATCTCCAGTAAAAACAAAAATATTGCTAAATTGTTATATAATAATTATATAAGTTTCAATTGATATAATATAATTTTCAGAGTATATTTGAGGAATGAATATCTCGGATAAGTTCGTTATTGGGTAGAATCGGTTGGTGGGTTGAGATTAATCATATTTGGCACTCTTGTTTTTTTTAAAGGACAATTTTTCAATTTAATTTCTTTTATGATGCAGTTCTATCATAAGAATCCATTTATATCATTTCCAACTCTGAGAAACCAATGCTTTCGATTTGTCAAATTTGAACAAGAGCGCCAAAGCTTCTGATGTCTACAGGGCTGACGAAATTAATAAATGTGACTAAGCTCGTTTTTCCTGTGTAGTCTTCAATTGTTTTCAATAATCATTCCATATAACTTTCCAGAATTTGTTCTATTATGTCAGCTGCAAGTGTGTACAGGTCGATTGATTATTATCAATGACCCGCCTGTAACTTTTTTGTGCCAGTGAAACTGACATTTGATAATTTTCAAAATGATTTTTTCAATAAAAATTGTATTAATGATTGAATATTTTAAGTTGTTTATATATTATCAATTTCGACAAATCCTCTTATATTGGTTTCCCTAAATTATATCTGCAGGAAACATCGTTTATTTCAATCAACCCTAAATATATGGAATCCAATTCTTTAAAATAACAAGTTATATCTGTGAATTCGGAAGCAGGAGCTGCCTTGGAGAGTGGAGAACTCAAAAAATATATCTCGAAAACTCCGAAAAAACTTCAATACCCTGAGTTATTAATAATTGTTAAATAGCTCGCAAATGAGTTGGTAATAAGTAAATAATGCTAATCGTATAATATGCGGAAGAAATGCTGCCAAATGATATAAATAGATATATTTCCAAGAAAATTTATATGCTTAATATCAGCTAATAGCCAATATTTCGATTTGCTTCCGAAAATTTGATTTATCTTAAAAAAGAAGTATATAGTAGTGGTATCATAATAGTTCTACCCAGAAACTTATTATAGAACCCATTACTTTTCCTCACAGCAACTTAATGACAGAATTATTATCCACAAGAGGTAATAATTTGCGCCATCTTCTCGTAACAATTACGTGTAATAACCACTAAATTCGGCCTACGGCATAATATACTGTGGCCTTTCCTGAAAACTGTCGAAATCTAGGTGAAATTTAGAAGGCCCTAACGACTCATATTATTTCGTATTTAATGGAAACGACCTATGTAAAATTTGTAATTCATACGAATTTTCGTTTCAGGAACATTTGCTTTTGGCCCATCTCGATTTATGGCTTCATCTACTCATTTGCCCCAAAGGGTTGTGGGTGGAGTTAATATGGTCCCCAAGAGTTCTACAAATAAATTAATATGCGAATATGTAGGTAAGAAAATTATTAAAGGATGCTTTGGGAGGTGCGTTTATCATTCAACTGTTTTTTTTCAAACTCTGAGGTGAGAAAGTCGCAACATAAGGACAACTTAAGGAATAGTGATTAATCATTAATAACAGAGCATATTATCTCATATCAGATCATATCATAAACTAATCATTAAAGGATACTGTGGGAGGTATACTCATTATTGAAAGGTTTTTTTTTTACTGGGTTTTCTCTATCAAACTCTTTAAAATATCTATAAAATACAAATTAATTATTTTGTGATTTGCTTCTGCGTAAGAAACACAGGATATTTGTCAGAAGCAATCAATTGAACAATGTTGCCTAACAAACAACAACGAAACAACTATATCGTAACGTTTCGGAGTCTATATCAACAAAATAATTCTAACGATTTTCATTGAGCGTCTGATATAGACTCCGAAACGTTACGATATAGTTGTCTCTTCGTTGATGTTGTTTTGTTGTTGTTTGTTAGGCAACATTGTTCAATTGATTGCTTCTGACAAATATCCTGTGTTTCTTACGCAGAAGCAAATCACAAAATAATTAATTTTTATTTTATAGATATTTTTCAGAGTTTGGGAGAGAAAACCCAGAAAAAAAAACCTTTCAATATCATAAACTCATTACTATATTTAATATCCTCGGGTTGAGGTCGCATCGCACAACCTCCCAGTGCTTCCCCTGTGCCGATGCCATAGTTCTCATCCGAATTGGAGGTTCCTAGAGCTGAAGACACAAATTGGTTGCTCGTCCCTGGTGTGCTATCACCTACTTTCAGTTTTTTCTTCCATCTTTTCCTTGGTTTCTTGCTTATCCTGTCCCGAAGAAACCAATTAGTAGAAACACGTGTCGGCAGGTACCAGCAGAATGATTTTTTTCTACTCCTTTTGCTGAATTATTATTATTATTAACAAATAAAAAGAGTGGTGCTTACCCATAAACTCAAATTTAAAAATAAAATGGAATTCATAAACTACTAGAAGAAATAATAAAGAAAAACGTACATATTCACAGTCACTTAATAAGTTAGAGTCAATTCTGGTCTCGAATGAACTGGTCGAGTCGGTTTTTGAAAGAATTTAAATTTACCGTATTTGTACCAATAACACCATCTGACAGCCTATTTCATCTGTCGAAAACTCTGTTGGAAAGAAACGTTTAACGAGTGGTCTTGATATTTTCTTACGCCAGTTTGAAGGCATGGCTACGGAGTTGTGTGTTGCTTCTCACGTAGAGGTGATCGAGATTCAAACCAAAGAACCTATGCTGAGCCCGATAGGTCATAATAAGATCACCTGTATCTCGTCGATCCCCAAAGGTTTGCAGATGCATCAGTCTCAAACGATCGTGATAATCTGGTCTTATCCCCCAAAGACAATCCTTTCATTCCAACGCTGTACGGACTCGAGGAGAAATTGATCACTCCTTAGATAAGGACACCACACAGGTCCATATTCCATCAAATGACTCACATAGCTGCAATAAACTACCCGACACGTTGCCAAGCTGCAAACCCTAAACGAGCGCTGAATCATGTAGGTCACCCGTTTGGCCCTAGCTGCGACAGCCGCCACGTAGTGAGACCAGCTCAAATTATGGGACAATGTGATTCCCAGATCAAGTATCAAGATGGTCAAGCGGTGACCATCGAGTACATATTGGCACTTAGGATTGTTTCTGCCTAGGTGTAAAACGTGGCATTTACTGGTGTTGAGTGGCAACAACCATTTTCGACACCAATCCTCAACAGCCCACAAATCTCCCTGCAGGATCCCCGCATTCGATACTAGGTTATATATTTTCGTGTCATCTGCAAAAAGTGCGCATGGAAATTTCATTAGTCGAGGCAGATCAGATGTATACAATGAGAAGAGAACGGGGCCCAGGACTGATACCTGCGGGACACCACTGGACACGAAATTATCCGCAGATGAATGAACGTCTGCTACTCTCACTCGGAAAGTTCTATTAGAGAGGAAAGCTCTGATCTACGAGAGCAACTATCCCCTTATGCCCAGGTAGCCTAGATAAAAGACGACGATGTAGAACCCGGTCAAACGCCTTGGAGATGTCCAAATACAGGACATCCACAGGAATACCCGATAAACTTCCCCAATTTTCGGCGCTCTTGTTCCTCGGAACAGAGTGCTTATCAATTGGACCAAATGTCCATAATTTTCGAATTTTTGGATGAAAATAGTCTCAAACGATTTTGTTTGACTCACTGATCAAGAATCTGTGGTCGAAATCGATTCTGTCCGGCTGTCCGGCCGTCCGGCCATTAACACGATAACTCTCAAACGAAATGAGCTAGACGATTAAAATTTCAGAGTCGGTTTAGGACATAAATATCTCGGTTAAGTTGGTTATTGGACAAAATCGGCCAGATGGTTTAGGAGTAACAAAAACAAATTTTTTCTTACGTTATAAATTTCGAATTCAATTTTTTTCAGATGCAGTTTCATCATAAGAATCCATTGATATTATACTCAACAAGCTAATACTTTCGGAGATATGATCTTTCAAAAATTCAATAATATACATCGTACTTCTATGTTTTCACAGAATGCGAATTCTATCTGTCTGTGTTCTATCTGTTTGTGATAGCCGGGCTTTTGGTTCAGTCTGTAAGATAAACTTCATCAATATCAAATGAAACTGAAAATGTATATCTGGAGAGTTTGGTTGATGTAAGCATATAAAAAATTTGAAATTTGGATTCGCTAAGTTCATAGGCAGAGTTTTTTGGTGGAGTAAGAGTCATTCTCTAATTATGGAATATTTAGAATGGGATTTCCAACTAATGTACAGGTAGATATTCATTAGTAAGACTATTTAAGATTACCCACACAAGTATTCTGGTTTGAGTTCTAGATTTGTTTCATAAATAAAACTGGCTATTTCAAAACTCAGTTTTTCAGAATGAATACTGATAGTTTTGGAACACTTGTAGCCAAAATTGGACCGTCTTATGAAGATAAGATGCAAAGGGATTTCAATTTCTTTCATGATGTAGTTGATAATGATCCATCGATATCATTCCCAACTCTGAGAAACCAATACATTCAGAGATATGATTTGTCAAAGATTGGACAAGAGCGACAATGCTCCTGCCACAGGGCTTTCCCCCTTTTTGGCGCTCTAGTTCCTCGGAACAGACTGCTTATCAATTTGCCCAAATGTCTGTAATTTTCAAATTTTTGGCTGAAAAAGGTCTCAAACGATTTGGTACGACTCACTGATCAAGAATCCCAGGTCGAAATCAACTCTGTCCGGCCGGTCCGGCCAGCCATAGGCACGATAACTCTCGAACGAAAGGAGTTAGAGGATTGAAATTTGCAAGGTGGGTTTGGAGCATAAATATCTCGGACAAGTTCGTTAATGGGCAAAATCCACCAAGCGGTTTCGAAGTTATGGCCAATTTTAGTGAAAACATTTTTTATGAATATTTCCGAAACCGATCACTCGATCTATCTGAAATTTAGCATCCAATTGTAGAATCATGACCTTTATACGTATGTGAAGTTTTGTATTGACCAGGTTACCGCAAAGTGTTAAGTTTGTTATTTGGCAAAATAAGCCAGATGGTTTCGGAGTAACAAAAAAAAAATTTTTTTTTAAGTAACAAATTTCAAATTCAATTTTCATTTAAGATGCAGTTTCACCATAAAAATCCATTGATGTGATTTTAACTCCAACAAGCTAATACTTATATATGATTTTTCGAAATTTCAATAATGAATCGTACTTCTATGTTTTCACAGAATGCTATAATTATTCTATCTAAGCTTTATTATATGCTCTGTGTTCATACTCGTACATGTCATCCTGTTCTATAAGAGAGAGTCAAATTCATTTCAGCTATTTTAATTTGATTTCTTCCATGGTGCAGTTCTCATTCTCAGATTGCTCATTTAATCTTGATAAATAAACTATTATTTGAATTGAATTTCCTTTATGATGCAGTTCTATCATAAGAATATATTGATATAATTCTCAACTCTGAGAAACCAATACTTTAGGAGATATAATTTGTCTGTTTGAACTAAAGCGCCAGGAAGCTCCTGTCCACAGGGCTTGTACCAATTTTTTTATATAAGTTTTGTTTAAAATTTTGTGAAGAAATGTACTTTGATTCGTTATGATTTTTAGACTGATCCTGTAAAACTATTTTTTCTTTATTGTAATAGACTTTGAATAACCCTGTCATTTTTGTGCTTGGCACTTTTCGCTAGCTTAGTTACTTTAGGAGTTATTCGAACGCTTCCATACAAATCAGGACCCCGTATAATTTTTTTAATGTTTCTTTGTAGGTTTCCTTTTCACACCGCATTTTCAAAGAATATATTAAATAGAAACAGATCGCCGGTATGCTTGATTCTCATTATAAAGCTCTGTTTGTTTATTCCACCCCCACGTCAAGATCTCAATAGCTTCCAAATCGTTACAAGGATGTTCATTCCACCTAATAATTCACACAGCGGTACATATTGAATTCGAGCCGTATCTTGCCCGAATAAATGATGCAATTACGCGAGCAAATGGGAATATCACAAATAAGTCCAGGCCGCATACTGCAATTCGTTACAAATTAGTAACATTGTATAAGGTCAGTTTGTTAAAGTAATTCGATATTCCAGATTGTATCATTTATCCAGATAATCTGCACTAGTCAAAACAAGTGCGAATAAACTCGTTATTGAAAGTAACGATTGGCAAATTCCATGGGAAATAATTTTGCGCTGTATGCGAAGACGCCCGCATTCAAGGATATTTGGATATATGAAATAATTAGCGAAATAGGATCTCATCTTTCATGGATTTTCGTGAAGTTCATACTTCATGGACAATGTTTCTCGCCAAGTGTAATGTGTATTTCTCTCGGTAATTCTACTGAGATCTTCTCGGCGCGCTTGTCCCGCCGAACTATCATTTAGCCCGAATGTCTGTATTTTTGGCGCTCTAGTTCCTCGGAACTGAGTGCTTATCAATTTGCCCAAATGTCTGTAATTTTCGAATTTTTCGATGAAAATGGTGTTAAATGATTTCGTTCGACTCACTGATCAAGAATCCGTGGTCGAAATTCATTCTGTCCGGCCGGCCGGCCGTAGGCACGATAACTCTCGAACGGAATGAGCTAGACAGTTGAAATTTTCAGAGTAGGTTTGGGAGATAAATTTCTCGGCTTAGTTCGTTATTGGGCAAAATCGGACAGATGGTTTCGGAGTAACAAAAAAAAAATTTTTTTTACGAAGCAAATTCCAAATTAAATTTTGTACAATAAGCAGTGTTACCATAAGAATCCAATGATATAATTTTTAACTCTAACAAGCTAATACTTGCGGAGATATGATTTTTCAAAATTTCAATAATAAATCGTATTTCAACGTTGTCACAGAATGATATAAGTATTCTATGTATGAATTGTCATAATGTCAACTTATTTTCCTGAGACATGACATTATCTAATCAATCGAAGAATTGTGAGCGAAGTGAGAAAAACCTCAGTTGTTTGCTCCGAAATTAGTTTTTCTCAGAAAGTCTTACATTTCGGAACGGAACATGAAGTAAGAGATCTGAGAGTAGTGAGACTGCTTTTCATCCATAGACATAGATATAACTCTCGAACGGAATGAGGTAGGTAGTTGAAATTTTCAGAGTAGGTTAGGGAGATGAATATCTCGGTTAAGTTCGTTATAGGGCAAAATTGGCCAGATTTAATTTGATTTCTTCCATGGTGCAGTTCTCATTCTCATGATTGCTCATTTAATCTTGATAAATAAACTATCATTTGAATTGCACTTCCTCTATGATGCAGTTCTATCATAAGAATACATTGATATAATTCCCAACTCTGAGAAACCAATACTTTCGGAGATATAATTTGTCTGTTTGAACTACAGCGCCAGAAAGCTTCTGTCCACAGGGCTTGAACCCATTTTTTAGAATTATTGTCCGAAATTGTTCTCAAACGATCGGGTTCGACTCACTGATGAATAATCCGGGGTCAAGACCTATTCAACTTCAATCTCGAACAAAATGAGTTAGAACTTTGCAGGGTAGTTTTGGGGCATAAATATCTCAATTAAGTTTAGGCAGGGTAGTTTCGGAATTATAGCTATCTGTGAATAATAACTCAATAAATATTGATATGATCAAATTGAACCTCGGTAGTTAGTCGAAAAACAGGAAGACGCATGCAAAATTGTTTGAGGATCGTATGACTAGAAAATTTAAAAAGAATAATTATTTTTATTATATTTGATACAGAGTTGAGTAATAGAACTATAATAGTTAAAAAAAAATGGTTCAAGCACTGACGTGAAGCTTTTGCGCGCATATTCTATTGTTTATTTACCTCTATTGAAAAAAAAATTGCTCTGGCATTCTAGAACTAATTACCATGATTGAATCCAATCGGCATCGTATGTTTTGAGTTATTGAGGAAAACCAAATTTCAGATTGATATAACTCTGAAACTGTTCGCCAGATTATGCCTTTCAACGAACTGAAATATCGCATTAGGCAGCACAACCTACCCTAGAAATTATAAATTCCTATGTCTTTCCGTTCTCAAATAATCGTGAGATTAATAATATTTTTTAATATTTTTTTAAAAATTTACTAGTATTACGATCCTCACTAAATTTCACAAACTATTCCAGATGGGTATAATTCTGAAACCGTTCGGTCGATTATACCCAATAATGAACATAACTGTCCTATTCGGATGCGCAACCTACTCTGAAAATCTCAAGTCCCTATCTCTTTCCGTTCAAAATATATCGTGGCAACGGTGACCAATCCAGCTACTGAACTCACTCAATGCTGCTCAGATCTCCAACAATATAGAACCAATCGTGTTTAAATTTGGAACTTGGCTGTACAGTTAAGTTTTGAAGCTTTCCGCAATTTCAGGGATATCAGTCTGATAGTTTCTGAAATATAGATTTTTTTTCAATGATTTTTTAAAAAATTTGCTAGTGATACGATCCTCACGAAATTTCGTAGAAATTTGCGCATCGACATTCTACAACTAATTACCATGTTTGTATTGGATTGGTTTCATATTTTTTGAGTTACGGAGATAATAAAAACAAAATTTCAGATAGGTATAACTCCAGAACGGTTAGCTCGATTATACCTATTAACGAATTCAAATGTTACATTCTTATGCTCAACCTACCCTGAAAATTGGAAGTCGCTATCTCTCTCCTTTCTGAAGTTATCATGAGATGAATAATATTTTTTAATAATTTTTTTTGATTTTCTAGTTATACGATTCTTACAAAATTGTACATACGTCTTTAAATCTGTATTCTCCAACTACTCACCAAGTTTCAATTCGATCGGATCTGCATTGGTTGAAAACAAAATTAATCAGAAACCATTGGGCCGATTATACTCATTAACAAACCAATGCCAAGTACCCTGAAATTTTCAAGTCGCTATTTCTTTCCGTTCACAAGTTATCGTGGCAATGGCCGGCCGGCCGGACAGAAACAATTTTGCCCTCGAATTCTTCACCAGGGAGTCGAACCCAATCGTTTCGAAAATTACAGACATTCGGGCGAATGATAGCCCGATGTTCCCCAGAACATGCGCGAAAAAAAGAGACATTAATTATCCAACAGTTACAGAAATTAAATTGAGAATTTTAGTACATTAAAATTTGTATGAAAAATTTGTCAAATATTAAATTTGGGAAGTTGTTATGATATGAATAATTTTGAAAACTTATAAAGCAGAGTGCGTGTTTCTTGGTTACGAGAAAATAATTGGCAGTGACTAAAAATTTTATATAGAAAAAAGTCAGATAATTTCAATCGATTTTCAATAGAATTCAAATTTTGGAATAAGATTCCTCTAAAGAGTTTGAGAGTCTCAATAATTAAAAATTAGTAACATTCAAGAATTCTAGCTAGTAGCTAATTTACCGTACTCGTAGATATATTGTCATTTATTTATTTTGGTCTCGTACATGTGTAGCTTCAAATTATAGTATGGAGATAAAAGCTAAAGCAGTATAAATCACTCCTTATCACTTTGCATCTGGCTTAATCTTTATGAAATTTTAATATTAAATTAAATTGCTTTCTGTGGATATTCAAGTAAATCATTTACAGTGAGAAAAAGCGATCAAAAGAAATTGACCCAAGACTCCATGAAGCCCATCATCATTACAACCATCATGATTATTAGCACACCAAGCTACAGATCTACCGACAATCCGACAACATCTACGAAATCGACTCCAGTCAACCCTAACATCATCAACGCCATTCTTCCTCTATTTCCGCTCAGGTGCTTCAATGTGCGGCCATCTTCCACTATTTTAGAATAACAGCAATCACAATATTAAAAGTTCCTCATTTCTACATTTCAGCGTCTGAAAAAAGGCATTATCCCCTCTCCGCGGCTGTTCCAATTTACAAGACTCAACAATATGATCTAGAACATAGAAAATTCCGTGGGGGCTCATAGTTATTAATCAGAACGATATTAAGGGACGTGATTATTTTTGAATTCTCGTATAATTTTATGGAGCAACAGGTTTTCTATCTATCTCGTGGCGCTTGTGACGTCACGTGGTGAGGGGGTGGTTCGGTTGGAGGGGGTGCGCAAACCAGGGTCGGGGAGGAAGGGGGTCGAACAGCGAAATTTGGGAATGTGCCGTGTGGTTTAGAACTGGTTTGTCATGAGCGTAGCTTGAGGGGTTTGAAGAGGTACTGTTCGGATTGAGTGGATGTAGCGATGTCAAAACGATGGAAAAGAAATTTTAAAGAACTAAGGTGACGTCAGCTTTAGCGCACTAGCATAATGGTAGTTTATTGAATTTTACAGATTAAAGTCAAAGTTGTTAATCTTGAATTTGAGCGAATTATACAGTAAACTATTATAATAATAATAATACCATTTATTTGTAGAATGTTCGTTATACATTATAATGAATCGAAATATGCGGAATGTATGTGAGAAATAATGAAATTAAAGAGTTTGTTTGACCAAAATCTATGAGTTTATTAAATGAATATGGTAGTAATTTCTTATCAATCAGAATATTGCTTTACGATATAAGTTACACCCTGATATATTTCTGAAGATCTTTGGAAATATATTGTAAAGTTTAATATCCATATACAATAAGATCCGTTCAATATTCGAGTATCTATGAATCGGAAAAAATTCTATAACTCTTTTATAGGCCAGTAGCGCAAAACAAAAAGAAATCTACAATAGAGGGAAGAAATCAATTTTCTCTATTTCAGTATCGTAATGTGTTCATTCCAGCACTAAAAACAGTGCTGTAATGAACTCATTCCCGCATTGTTTCTAGTTATATTTTTCGTTTTGTGGTAGTCAGCACTAACATTCGATCTTATCAAATTTAAGCACACGTCAATTGACAATATAATATAATCTGGGTATAGTGAAATAATTGTTGACAGGAAAAGTTATATTTTAATTAAAAAATAAGGTACAAGAGATCTCTTTCTTGCTAATTTTGAATCATTCATGCTATTAGGAAACTATTTCAGATCTGATCTCCATGCCCTACGTACGATTCAAATTCAAATCCCGTAATCTGTCAACTTTTGTAACAGACACACCAACTGACGAGATACAATACAAAATTCACTAGGTTGTAAAATCCGAATTCTTCATTAAATTTCAACAGTATACCACAAAACTTGCCTAAAATAGAGAAAATATCGTCTAATACTCGTTGCAGAAGGCAATTCCAACACTCATGCTTTCGAAAACTCGCTCCTTCGTCGCTCGTTTTCGAATTTTGCATTCGTGTTTGAATAGGAGCCCATTCTACAACTTGTTCTAGAATATACTATTCCAGTCCAGTACCAAGTCTTCCAGCCGAATATATTCTGTAAATAAAATATAAAACAAGGAAAAAGCGTAAGTAACTTTTTACGCACATGTTCTGGGGAACATCGTGTTATCATTATGACCAAATGTCTAATATTAGAATGTTTTGCCAAAAATGGCCCTAAACGATTAGTTTCGACTCACTGATGAAGAATTTCTGGTTAAATTTGATTCTGTCCGGCCAGCCGTTGCCACGATGACTTGAGAACGGAGAAAGATACCCACTTGAATTTTTCAGGGTAAATGGCGCGTCTAAATACGACGGACAATTTCGTTAATGGGCATAATCGGCCCAGTGGTTTCCGAGTGATAATTTTGTCATGAACCAATACAGATCCGATCTAATTGAAACTTGGTGCCTAGTTGTAGAATACTGACACAAAGATTATTGTGAAATTTTGTAAGTATTGTAACACATGGAAATTTAAGAAAATATTATATGCACCTGAATGCGATATTTGAGTTTGTTTGAAGGCTTAATCGGCCAAACAGTTTTGTAGTTATACCCATCTGAAATTTGGTAGTTATTTCCTCAATAACTCAAAAAATACGAATGCGATCCAATTCACACATGGTTATTAGTTGTAAAATGCCGGCGCAAAAATTCTTGTAGAATTTTGAGAAGATCGCATTACTAGAAAATTTTTAAAAGATCATTGAAAACCGTTGATCAAAATTTTAAATATCAGAAACTATTCGTCCGACATTGCTGAAATTTTGTGAAAGGCTTCAAAACCTAACTCTATTGCCAAATTCCAAGATTGAACACGGTCGGATCAATATTTATTGGAGATCCGAGCAGCCGAGTAGCTGGATGAGTGACCGTTGTCTTGATAACTTTAGAACGAAAAGAGATGGAGACTTGAAATTTTCAGGTAGATTGCGCATTTGAATGGGAGAGTTAAGTTCGTTCATTGTCATAAAAGGCCAAATGGCAGTTATACTCATCTGAAATTTTGTTGTTATTTTCGCTATAACTCAAAATATACCAATATGACCCAATTAAAACTCGGTGATTACTTGTGAAATGCAGAACCGCTAATTTTCGCGGAATTTCGTGAATATCGTATCGTGGAGTTACTTGAGGCGTAAGTTTTTTCATATTTCAATTTCAATAGAACATATGAAAGTATCGAAAATTATGTGATCAAACTAGAATATATGGAATATGTTAACTGATAAGTTGAATTCCTTGAACAGTTCTATGATTTGAGGTTGAATCAAATAATAACCTGTACCATTCATAGAAGATTCAGGATTATCATGATTTCATAGAAATTTGTTGATATTTTTGACTTAAGTACCTATATCACAGTTTGGATATAGCTGAATTTTTCCAAGAGCCTTCAAAACCATTTTTTACAGCATAGTTCTAAATTTAATCTTGATCGCATCTAGTATTGTGATGATATTATTTTTTTTCGTGAAAGGCATGTTGTCTTGGGCGGGTTCAGTACCTGGATGGGTGCTGCTCTGGCTATACATTTGAAGGAACGTACAGAAACTCTTAACCCCAGTGCATTTCCAAGTTCAATGTTATCATGTATTACTATTTTTCCAAGGTTTAAGACTAGTATAGTGTGGTATGCTCTAGTACTATCTGTAAAATAGTGTAATAGCACTTATTGAGAAACTTCAGTTAAACAAACTGTCTTCATTGATGACAAATCAAAAAGTCCAAAAATTTAACTTTTGGTCTCATCCAACGCAGAATTTATTCCTCTTTAACTTTTGAATAGCCCATTTTATTTATTGGTGGTTAGATGATATTACCGAAAAACTGAAGGTAATTAATTTTTCATAAATATGGAAAACTGGTCCAACTTTGATATGCAGTAGTATGGGTAGTATATCGGGTGGTCCGAAAAATGTGCGTCTAGTCTCACTCAATGAAAAATTTAATGTTCTAAATATTTTATTATGACCATGTTTTCGATATTGTGAATTCTTTAGGAGATATAACCGTAAAACCACAAAAATACCTCTTTTGGGGGTACATAATCACCCTCTCCATTTCAGCACTTCATCATATTTTCAGATATTAAACCGATTAAAATCTGCATGAACTGGACCCAAAAACCCAAAAAAAAAGATATGCATCGAAAAGTGTCGATCTATCAATGTTTAATGGCCAATTTGAATTATTCTTTTCTTAATATAACGGATCTATAGAAACCATAAATTTCAGTGGTGTAAAGGCTGGTTTACGCTGGCTAGTAACTTTAACTTAATCATATACGATACACTGGGTGAGTCTTTGACCACTGCATTAATTTTGACCAAAGATTCCTCTCATCAAATGAAACACTTTTTTCATATACCATTTTTCCAGATTCGGCTCAGGTAAAAAGTTACAAGCGTTTAAAGATTTCACAATGTGCTAATACACTCCCGCATATAAATTACCTATGACATTGTTGGCGGACGAGAATAAGGCATGGTAACGTGGTTTACAGCTTGACTCGGGATTCCAACGCTCAGGGACGGATCCATAAAAGTAGTGAAATTTCTGGAGTTTTCCATTTTAAAACATTCAATGAAGAATATCTCGAAAACGGTGCGTTTAAGGAGAAATGATGAAGAATAATGTAATGTTCTAAAACGATGGAATATTCTTGAAATGACTCAAGAAAAACTTTATATGATTTCTTTATGCGAATTTCGTTTAGTTTTATGAATCCACGAGTCACTAACTAGAAAACCAGTAGAAGTGGAAAATAACTAATATTTGGAAAATATGTATCTTAGTTATAGGAAACTTTACGCCAACATTCATTTTATCCGAAAAAAGGATGTCAAAGCTACAAAATAAAAACTGATTTTTTTTTCAAAATTTCAACAGCCTGTATCTTTTCACCTGAGCTGAATTTGGAAAAATGTTAAATGAAAAAAGTGTTTCATTTGATGAGAGGAATCTTTGATTAAAATTAATGCAGTGGTCAAAGACTCACCCTGTATAATATATATGTATAGACATTTATTTTTAGTGTTATGGTTTATAATCAGACTAAATAATCCGTTAACTTATTAATTATTATTATTATTAATAAGTAATCGGATTGTTTAGCCTCAGTATAAACAATATTCCTAGAAATCTATGTTTCAATTTTTAAGTTAGGGGATAAGTTAAAGTTACCAGCCAGCATAAACCAACCTTAAGGCATTTAAAATCAGTGGAATATTTGTATCGTAATCATGAGGGCTTTTGAATATATTCTTGAGTCGGGAGAAATATCAGGCCATAATATAGCCACGATATGGAGAATGGGTATATTCTGAATAAGAAATAATATTTCCTGGTGTAAAATTTGCGATTAGGTTCGACTCAATGATTTGTTGTAGAATGCCAACGCGCAAAGTTATTGCAAAGGTTCGTGAAGATATTATCACTAGAAAACAAATAATAATTCTTCTTAAACAATTTTATACTTCAGACATTATGTGTCAGATTCCTCTGAGATTCCGCAGAAACCTCCAAACCGCATTTCTCGAAACTGGACCACGCAGAATTGACATGAGGTGGTAATATGGCCTTTCAGTCCCTCCTCCCCACTCGCTCTACTTCTAGACAAATTTCAAGAAAAATTTTAAAATTCTACTTATCGTTCATCGACTTATTCAACCGCCACTGTTCTACCAGTACTCAATCAGTCCGAGTAAGAAAAGAGGAAAATGTGAAATTTCTTCAAAACTATCAATAATATAAAACTTAAGATTTCACAATTCAACCATATTCAAATTAGTTGCCCTTGTACATATAGTAGCGAGCACAATAATAAGATAAAACACTTGTAGGAACCGAATTCGATAAGTAAACATTTCTATTATGATTCACGTCGAAAACAACTCAAATGTATCCGGGGAACTAAATTGTTAAATTTTGTTTAAGGCTCCTAGGGTCCTGTTCTCAATGAAATTTTGCAAGCACCAAGAGATCATTAGTGGCCACCTAAATTCCAAAATCGGACTCAATACGATGTGTGGTTTCCGGATTCCAAGTAAAATAGTTTAGTACTTTTTCTAGTCATGCAATCATCATAAAAGTATGCAAAAGTCTTCGAGTCATCGAGTTTGGATTCGATCAGATCAGTATTTTACGAGTTTTTGCTTTTTTGCTGTACATAGTCATCCGATTAATACAAAACTCTGCATGCTTATAAAAGTCGTAATTCTATAATCCAGTGCGCGATTTCAGATAAATTGAATGAGTAGTTTTGGAAATATTAGGAAGCACCAACTCAAGATGTCCATAACTTCCGAAACCACCTAGTGGATTTTGCCCGTTAATGAACTTTACCGAGATTTTTACGCCCCAAACCTGCCCTGCTAATTTCAACCGTCTAACTCATTTCGATTGAATGTTATCGTGCTTACGGGTGGACGGACCGGCCGACCGGACTGACAGAATTATAATTGGCCTGGCGGAACAAGCGCGCAAGAGAGTCCTTGAAGGTTCATGCAGTATTTCATGAAGGGTGTGTGGGGAATGACAAGAAAACATGTGCGCAAAAGCTCCCGACTTCACGTCAGAACTTTTTAAGAATTTTTTCTACCTCAATATCATACAGAAAATGGAAAAGCTCTGTGGACAGAAGCTTTGGCGCTCTTGTTAAAACCTTGATAATTGTGACCTGTCGAAAGCCTTTGATAGTGTCGAAAGAAAAATACTACTTCAAAAATAGGAAAAGTATGGAATTAGAGGGAAAGCGTTTGGCATTTTTGAATCATACCTAAAAAATAGAACACAAGTTGTCTCGTGGAACAACAAGGTTCAGGGTTGAGGGTTCTTGAGTCCGGAGTGCCCCAAGGATCAATTTTGGGTCCCTTATTGTTTTTAATATACCTGAACGATTTACCCCTGAATGTGCCATGCTCCCTGACCGCAATGTACGCAGATGATGTGAGCTTCGTAAACAACTCATCGAAGAAAGCAGACGTGGAAACCAGAGGTGCCGAGACCTTGGCTTGTGCTGAAAAATGGTTCAGTATCAATGGATTGAGGCTCAACATGGACAAGTCTCACCGTATGATGATAGCAGGTAATGAAGATTTTCAGTCAGTCAAATTGCTGGGTATGACTATAGATAACCGACTCACCTGGAACACTTATACAACATCACTTATGAGAAAGTTTTCAACGGCAATATTCACTATACGTAGAATGAGGGAGGTGGCAGGGTGAGACATATCCGTATTGACTTATTATGCCAATTTTCACCAGGTTGCCACATACGGTATAATACTAAGGGGGCATAGTTCCGGAGCGATAAATGTCCTCCTTAAACAAAAAGAAGCAGTTAGAGCCGTGTATGGAGTCCCAAGAACGACTTCGTGCAGAAGGTTATTCAGATCATTAGGTATACTCACGGTTACATCAGTATATATACTTACCTGCATACTATATGTTTAAGATAATAGAGATGAGTTCAGACAACACAATGATCATCATCACTATAAGTAATACACGACACAGAAATGAACTTAGCATTGAGCTTCATCGATTCAAGAAACTCAAACTGATACGAACAATTTTGGAATAAAAATTTTTAGTAGACACAAACACAAACGAAAACGGGGAAGACCTAAAACTTCATGGAACCAAGGAATACAGAAGGCGATGAGTATCAGGGGTTTGCGTGAAGGCCAATGGGAAGACCGAAGACAGTGGAGTATAGATATCGGACAACGTCGAAGAACGATTTAAACCGAAAATATATATATATATATATATAATAGACTTCCCACAAAAATACAGATGCTACGACGCCATAACTTGCTAAAAAAAATTAAGGACTCCTTAATCAGGAATACTATTTACAAGATGGACGAGTTCTGGGATATCGATTTTGATGAATAAGACCTGTACGTAAGTCAATATGTTTAGGTAAATTTGTCTCTTATTTATTTATTTTACTGATGTTTATGTCTACTTGTGAACATGTTTTGATTCTATTGTATTTGTTAACTGATTATTTTGGACCTGCCATATAAATTATTTTTTATGGTAAATGAAGATGAGATGAGAGGAGGGATGAAATCATATCTCCGGAAGTATTTGTTTCTCAGGGAAAGATATCAAAGGATTCTTATGATAGAACTACATCATAAATGAAATTAATATAAAAAAGTGTCATTTAGAAAAAAACGAGACTGCCAAAAATTATTAATCCGAAACCACCAGACCGATTCTACACAATAACGGACTCATCCAAGATATTAATTACTCAAATCTAACAGTTTTGATTTTACTGGAAATATTCTGCATCCAATTTGATTAAAATTATAAAGTATACATTTTCATCATCATATGGATTAGCCAAGGGCATTATATTATCACCCAAAAATAATAACATCCTATAATCCTCATAATTATACGATAGCTAAGGTTGATTCATTGGTCATTTTGCATTCAATCTCACTTTGTTTTCTAGAACAGGAGGTATATTAAATCATGAGTACCGAATTTTGATTAGAACCATAAATAAATATCTAATCGGTAGATTAGATGACAAGTATGAACACAGATCATGAAATTCATAGATACAAATACGGACGTTAATTTTCGATTACAGCACTCTGCAGTGGTGGATTTACCAGCAGGCTGAGTAGGCTGGAGCCTAGGGTGGCAATTTTCAAGGGGCGGCATATTGGCAAATTTAGTTCAGAATTTTTTTTATTTCGACTTACATATTGAAAAAAAATATTACAAACACACAAAATACGAATTTTGAAAATAAGAAAGAAATTGAAATATTTGTGTTGTGTTGAATAGCCTACAGGCGGCAAATCTGTAAATCCACCACTGGCACTGTGAAATCATAGCATTACGATTTAAAATTGAAATTTATAAAAATCCTATCTCCGAAAGTATATGCTCGTTAAAGTTGAAAATGATATCATTGGGTTCGTATGATGAAACTGCATCTTAAAAAAAATCAATGTGAAATTTGTAATGTAAAAAATTTTTTTTTCCGTTGTTCCGAAACCATTTTGCCTAATAACGAACTTAACCGAGATATTTATCTCCCAAACCTACTCTGAAAATTTCAACTGTCTAGCTCATTCCGTTCGACAGTTATCGTGTTAACGGCCGGATGGACAGAATCAATTTTCACCAAGGATTCTTGATCAGTGAGTCAAACCACATCGTTTAAGACCATTTTCATCCAACAAACCGAAAATTAAAGATATTTGTGCATATTGATAAGCACTCTGTTCCCAGGAACAAGAGCGCAAAAAGGTGGAAATGTAAAAAAGCCATTAGATGCCGATAAAGAATAGAGCGGGTGGTTAACTCTAATGAGCAAATAAAAAATATTTCTGTGACAGTTGAATCGTATATTGTCGAGTATTCTACCGATCGACGGAGCTTACGAGAGTTGAGCCCGTGTAAAAAATTGCGACAAAACAAGAAAAAACTGTTTCATATCGGGACAAGTGTAGGTGTTCGGAGCTGGGACCGGTACCATCTGCTTTTTAGGAACCACCTCCGCCCATGGCTGGTGCATCTACTGCACAAAACAGGCTTTTAGAAATAGAGATTTACAAACTATACTACCGGTCCTGACAACATTGGGCTCTGTACGAAAAAATGCACTTCGTTTTCGGCACACAAGAAGCACCATCATCTCCCTCACCGTCAAATATGTTGTACCAGAGAATGTCAGGTGTTTCATGGATCCCAATCGGATGAGATACGGATGTGGAACACCGGCAATGGATCTCAATTTCCGCCGATCTGGAAGGCGTATATGGCCGATTGTTTCGATCATTTTTTGGTTTGCACATCTTAAGTTATTTGTTTTTTGAAAACATCGATATTATCGTAGAATGAATGGTATAGGTGCTGCTCTGAATCTGTCGATCGAAAATATTGAATGCAGACAGAGAGATATAATATACGGATCCTGGATCTACTTCCTCTTAATCGGTTTTCTGTTAGATATTTTTTCGAAAAATAAATGAACTAATATAACACTTCCCCCATTTTTATTATTATGCCCAACCGTTTGTAAATTTCGAATCCGAAAATGGCCTACCTGTTTAGAATTTTGTAGTTGAATTATATTTTGTCTATCCACCTGTAAACATGATAACTTTCTACAGAAGAAACTTAGAGTCCTGAGTAGGTTTGAGGGCTGAATGAGGCAGTTGATTTGAATGGGGAGAATATACCTAATGGTTCTGGAGATATTGAATATTATTTACCAGATATTGGAAAAACTACAGGTTCGATCGAGTTGAATTTTGGTATTTAGATGCTGGATATATATTTCAAAACTCACGTGAAATTTCATGAGAATTGTATAACTAGAAGCGAAAATACAGAATTTAATATCTCGGAAACATTAGAAGTTTTGTAATGTTCATAAAGGGCAAAGATAAAATGGGTTATCTGAAAAAAATGATCAGAAGAGGTATTGTTTGAAAATTCACGGAGAAGTAAGGGAAATCGATTGCATTAGGTTGCTAAAGTGAAGTCTACGTCGGCAAATACTCGAGCTCTTAGTACTCCGTGCATTTTCGAAAAATACCTCAGCTTATGATCATTTTCTTCAGATAACCCATTTTATCGTTGCCTTCATGAACTGAAACAAAATTTTAACTTCTAATGTTTCCGAGATCTTAAATTTTCTAAATTTTTAATCTAGTTAAGAAGAAATGTCGTCTTTTATAAAAGACGACATTTCATCCACAGATTCAATAACTGTATTAAAAGTCCGTATATTTTCGTCCGAAATGTGAAGAATATTGAAAGTTGAATGGAATAGGTCCATGAAAAAAATTTTTTTGCCCTCATGATCTGGGGAACTGGCTGTTATCATTTTGCCCAAATATCTGTAATTTTATAATTTCTTGTCGAAAATGATCTCAAATGATTAGGTTCGACCCAGTGATGAAGAATTCGAGGTCAAATTTGATTCTGTCTGGCCGGCGCTGCGTTGAACATGATCGGATCTATATTGGTGGAGATCCAAGCAGCCTTGTGTGGGTTCAGTAGCTGGAGGGGTGACCGTTGCCACAATAACTTTGGAACGGAAAGATATAGCGACATGCAATTTTCAGGGTATGTTGCGCATCCGAATGGGACAGTTAAGTTTGTTGTTGGGCATAATCGGAAAAATAGTTTCAGAGTTATACCCATCTTAAATTTTGTTTTTTTTTTCCTCAACAACTCAAAATATACATATCCGATCCAATTAAAACTTGGTAATTGCTTGTAGATTGCCGACTCGCTATTTTTCGCGGAAGTTCGTGAATATCGTATCACTAGAAAAAAAATACATTTCTTTTTTCTTCACAAATTCCATATTTTAGAAAGTGTACGTCAGAATCGGCTGAAATTCCGCACATACCTTCGAGTCACCATTTTAGAATCGACCATAGAAGTACTTTTAAAATATTTCAGAATAGAAGCATCCCCTAGAATCAGTGAAGAAAACGTTGCAAATATTACAGAACGGTTTACTATTTTCCTATCAAATTATACCGATTTTCCCTATTAAATTGTGTCTGTATGTCCTGATTTATTCAAATTTCTTATATTATTAGTTATATCTCTCCTTATCCTAGATATTATGTTGAAAAATTTTAGATTCAGCCTTAAATTAAATTCGTTTTATATTTTTATTTCAATCCAACCAACCCCCAATTTTGATCCCTTATATCGTCATATCGTTTCGGATGAAATCCACAAAAGAACATCTAAAGAGAGGGTTAAATAATTTAGTGGCTTTACGATTCCGAAGATTAATTGCAGAATTAATAAACAAAAATCGAATATAAAGATATGAAACAGAAAAACCTAAGACTTTTCAATATTTGTGTATTTTCCTCAGCTGATAATATCTGATTTTATTCACCCAGGAAAGTTGGGGGCTCTATTGAATAAATAAACCATTTCTCATAATTTTGGAGAAAGGGGTGAGATGCATTCATAATTTTAAAACAATTGATTTTTGTTTTTTGGTATTTTCTTGAAGTATGATGTTTCAAAAATATTCTCTGAAAATTTCATTTAATCTGATGAACATTGAAATGAATAATGAAATCCCTTGGGATTATTCTCTCCGATACACAGAAAATACTTTCATCGTATGTAGATGCTTAAGAAGCGCGCAAACGATACCTGGGAAGGATAATGCTTCGACAACAGTTAATTGACATTGATCTCGAAACGAATTGAATTGAATACTCGATGTAAGTGATTATTCAATTAGTTTTTCTATATACATATCAATTGTAAAATTGGAAGACCAAATTTTCAAAAATTTATAGCTCAAACACTATGAGCTTTAGCAGGAGTTTAAAGATTATTTTGGAATTCCCCAAAATATAAGAAAAAAATTAATTCATCCATTTTTGAACAATTGGCTTAAATAATATAATGCTCTGCTTTTCGCTTTTTGCCAAAATGTCTGTAAATTTTCGAATGTTTTGCCGAAAATTGTATCAAACGATTGAGTTCGACTTGCTGATTCAAAGAATTCGATGTCAAATTTTGTTTTCAAACAATACAGATTCGATCGAATTGAAACTTGCTAGCTAGTTGCAGAATACCGACACCATGACGTATGTCAAATTTCGTGACGATCGTATTAGGTACTAGAAAATTGAAAAAAAATTATTAAAAGATTTTATACATCTCACGGTATATTGAGAATGAAAAGGGATAGCGATAAGAAATTTTCAAGGTAGATTGCGCATCCGAATGCGTTTGTCAATAGGCATAATCAGCCAAACGATATTGGAGTCAATAATTCAGAAAATAAGAATCCAATCCAATTCAAACAATTACGAAATTTCGTGAGGATAATCTCACTAGAAAATTTAAAAAAAAATTATGTATGTCAGAAACTATCAGTCCGATATCGCTGTAACCTTGCGAGATCCTTCAAAACCTAAATTTACAGCTAATATCCAAATTTGAACGCCATCGGATCTATATTGTTGCAGATCCGAGCAGCCTTGGGGTAGGTCAGTAGCTGGATGGGTGACCTTTGGCACGCTAACTCACGAACGGAAAGAGATAGTAATTTGCAATTGTCAGGGTAGGTTGCGCATCCGAATGGGAAAGTTAAGTTCATTGTTGGGTACAATCGGCCAAACGGTTTCGAGTTATACCATCTTAAATTTTGTTGTTATTTCCTCAATAACTCAAAATATACAAATCCGATCCAATTGAAACTGGGTAATTACTTGTAGAATGCCAACGCGCTAATTTTCGCGAAATTTCGTGAATATCACAGGAAGAAAAAATTTTTTTTTTCTTCAAAAGTTTATATTAAAGAAAATGTACTTTGAATCCCCTGAAATTTTACACTTACCTTCGAGCCATAATTTTGAAATGGAGTACCGAATTTCAGCTAGATCGACTTCGTATGAAGTGTGAATAGACTTCACGTCAGTGCTTTATAAGAATTTTGTATTTAACCGAATAATGTTATAAAGTACAAATAATGTATAAAGTGAAATAATAAAAAAATTAATTGGAATTTATTCAAACAAAAAATATTTTATTAATTGCTAGCTATTTTAAAACTTAATCCAAAACATTTGGATAAACAATATTTTTCCTTTTTGAGCATGAATGAACAAACTGCTGGGTGTTTTTCATTTTCGACCGTTAATTTCCTGCTTAATGTTTGAATATTTTGAGTAATTTGAATGCAAAAATCCGTCCGTTCGAACGGATATTCATTATAGATTTTACTAAACTTAACGAAAAGATCCAAATCCCAAAAAAGGTTTATTGGAGTAACGCTCTTCTAAGTTTTTCATAGGGTAAAAATGAGAAAATTTTAATAGAAAGCTATTTCGGACGCTCCGAGATTCGATCCCGCCGCCCCGCGAGGCTCGGAAGCTATAAATTCCCAATCCAACGCCTCAGCTCACTCGGCCACATTGCCTACGTGAATCAACTCCAATTATGTACCAAATAAAGATTTTTAGTACTCGGATGATTTCCGTCTTTCCTTTTTCAGAATATCGTCAATCCTGTCTTGCTACTCGTTCATATTTCTGGCAGTTTTTCTAGACGATTCCAAGATTTTCGAGTAATTCGGTTCGAAATTCAAATTCGTTTTGACATTTCTTGTCGCTCGTTCAGACCGAAAACGTCGACCTTGGAGGAGCCGGGTTAAAATTCGCCACAGAAATACGTGAAACGTCAGAATTTTGTCGATTTTTGCGAAAAGTCACATTTTCCTATCGTTCTTCCGGGAAAACGAAAGAGAGGATAAAAGAAAAGGCTCCGTTACGGACTAATTTCGAATCTTGTCTTTGTGTTCCCGCAAATACCGTCGTTCCGAACGCCACCGTTTCCTCCGAATTCCTTTCCACAATTTTGCTCCTTCGGCCAAAATCGGCGTTTTTCGCCTTTTCGCGATTTTGTTTAAATACACCCTCATCTTTTGGCTCCGAAAACGTGAAACTCTCCGAAACTTCCGTATTTTTCCTCGATAGACCCCTTCGAAATTTTCCCCAAACCCCTCCTAATATCCAAAAAAACATCACGTTTATAGTAACATTTTCAAAGAGTTTCCTTCGATAAATGAAGGACCGCTCGACCGATTTTGTTCAAACTTCACATAAACCATCTACTAAATAGGCCGAACAAAGCCTAAAAATGGTTTGGATAGGTGAGCCCGTTCTTGAGTTATCAAAGTACAACGAAAAGTGGCATTGATTTTTATATATTAAGATAATGCTGTTCTGATTATTCAACGATTGATACTGGTACACCAAATTGCAATTCGTTGTATATTTCCCTGCACATTTATTCTATGTGTTTCCCTTATAACGGCGTTTACCTCGTTTCGCTGATTCGCTCCACTGAAACAATTCCTAGCGATTCATTTCGTAAGTTTCAGCGTCATTTATCTTCTTACACAATGTGAAAGTAAATCTTTTCTTCCATTTCTCATAATTCAAAATTCGACAATAGTTCTCGTATTCCTCCTCCCGATGTTACGAGAAGAGAAGAATAGCAAATACCATTGTGAAGCTTTCTAAAGACCGAAAATAGTAAAGTTATCAAATGGGTAGTATATTCTACCCTCAATAAGCGACCTTCAGGCAAGATGTTATTTCAGGGTTTTAAACGATGCTCGAAGATGGAAAAAGGAGATGGTCGGTGACTTCAATAATAGGATTGAGAGAGATGGAGATGTTTCGGAATTTTTCACGTGGTTTCTCTAGTTCAGCTAGTGCATCTTTGTGAAATCCGAAATTCACCCAGATTCTATTTTTCGAATTTTGTTTTTAGATTTGCTCGCAACCACGATGAGAGGATATTCCTATCAAAGAGTTTATGAATAAATTCAAACAAAGGTTACGTGTTGATAGTTATGTTATTAAGGGATGCTTCAGAATGTGTGTCATCTATTCCACGAATAAGCTCCAGTGGCGTAACCTTCAATATTTTTTTTGGAACATATCGTATTTATAGACAGAGTGCTACGAAAGGCTGCTTCTTAATAACTTCATTATTTTGCGATCTGGCATAAAATGTTCCGAAAGTAGTAATTTAATATGCAAGACATTTTCATCTTTAATTTTACATTTGACCCTTCATGTCATATCATTACAATAACTCTTCCTTATTTCAATTGAAACAGGGTTGGGTCACCAGTGGACCCGTTCAGCGAACAAAGAGGACGATTGTTCGAGTCAGAAGATAGTATTGAATAAAGTTTCAGGGCTTTTTTTCCGAGATACAGAGTGTTTGGTGAAGAATGGAAAAAATTTCTAATGGTTGCAACTTCGGAACTATTCCACCGATTATGACTATTATCCGTTAAAGTATTTATCTAATGGATCTATAAATATTCGTCGTACAAAAACTTCCAAGACTGTAATCAGAAATCTTGATATGTTCAAAACGAGAAAGAACTACACTCTGTGTATTGTTTACAAAAGAAAAGAATTCAGATATCGAAAAAGCAGGGGAAAACCCTCTAGATGCAATCATCTGATCGTATGGCACACAATGTGGCAAACAATATACAATGGGTTGTTTTTTCACGTTTTCTGAGAATCAAGCTTTCTAGGAACGCCCTAAATTTTAACGTAAACAGAAAAACAAAAATAAAATTATAACCTACTGAAATAAACATAATATTACTATATTTATTAAAAACTGTTGGTAATGTTATGATTTCAAAATGGTTTTATATTTGAACTATCAAATAATTCAGTGATTTTTATTCGATAGTACTATCAAACATATCATCTGTAATGAGTATAGGAAGAATTGTTTTCCATGATTTTAAGTAGTTCATTTGCCGAAATATATAATAACTTCACAACAACCGTCAAAATTGATGCAAAAGTTATATGAGGTGAAACTTCGACCAAAATTAAGGGGGGGGGTCTTTCATATAATTTTTTAAACTGAGTCCCTTCCCCCCCCCCCTTTGAAATAGGGGAAACCCCCTGGACATGATAGAAAATTGAACAATTAAAATTTTTATTACGAATTTTTTGACAAAAGTCTTCTTGATATGAATACATTTGACTGCACCCTACTTTATTTTTTGTGAATAGACTTTTAGTAATATTTAATTTTTTTGAAGTCAAACTAAGTAACTTGAAAAATGTTGAAGCAGCAAAAAGTGGGAATTGAGAAAAATGTCAAAACCTCCACCCCAAAACTTTAATACTCATATTATTCACATGTGAGTTTATGTAAGCATGATAAATAGTTAAATAAAAAAGTGGGAAAGCCCTGTGTATAGGAGCTTTGGTGCTCTTGTTCAAACTTTGACAAATCCCATTTTCGAAAGTATTGGTTTCTCAGAGTTGGGAATGATATCAAGAGATTCTTATGATAGAACTGCACCATAAAGGAAACTAAATTCACATCTGCAATGCCTCAATGCTTTAATGCTTCAAAAAGTGTCAATTAAAAAAAAATAGTGCAAAAAATTATTAATCCGAAACCACCAAACCGTTTCTACCCAATAACGAACTTATCCGAGATATTTATTCCTCAAATCTACTCGGAAAATTATATTATATCAATTGAAACTTAGCCAATATTCCAGTTTTGTTTTTACTGGAGATATTCTGAATCCAATTTTATTAACATACCACAGTATATATTTCCACCATCATATGGAATATCCAAGGGTAATCTACGAGAGCTGAGGTTGTTTCATTGGTCATTTTGCATTCAATCATACTTTGTTTTTTAAAATAGGAGGTAATTTATATCACGAATTTTGAATAGAACTATAAATAAATATAACATAATACTTAGTTTGACGTGTCTCTTATCTGTAGACAGAGACAATACTTTCTATTTCTCTATGAGATGACAATCACAGAACACTAATATGTGACAATGATGACACACCAAATATACTTTAACTAGGGTATATTCTGTGTGATGACTTATGTGAACACACATCAAATTCATGGATACGCACGTTAATTTTCGATGACAGCATTCTGTGAAATCATAGACTTACGACTTTATGTTGAAATTTTGAAAATTATATCAATGGATTCTTATGATCAAACTGCATCTTAAAATAAATTAATTTGAAATTTGTAATGTAAGTAAAATTTTTTTTTTGTTACTCTGAAACCATCAAGCCGATATTGCTCAACAAAGAACTCAGCCGAGATAGTTATGTCCCAATCATACCCTGACAATTTCAACTTCTAGCTCATTCCGTTCGAGAGTTATCAAGTTAACGACCGGTTTTATGGTATATTTTCAATAGTTTTGTCCGAGAAATATTCCTATGACACAAATCAGTCGGATGGTACGGTTCTGCCATGAGGAACTATGAATAAACATTTTATAAAAGCGGCCTGTGTAGCAGGAACAAGAGCGCCAAAATCATGAAAATTTGGAAACGAAAATCATTTTTGACATTTCAACCCCGTTCTCGCCCCCTTCCCCTCTTTCCTTAACTTCTAATTTTATTAATACTAAAATAATAAAAAATTGAAGACATTATTTCCTTTTCTTTTCAGCACGAGTAACCACAAACGGAATTTTTTTGATGGGCTTGGATCACTGAAACAAGGAGAATGAATAGAAGTGTTATTTCATTTAACAAAAATTAGATACCATACAACCTGCCAACTTTATGCCCAGATGCACGTCATTTTTTGCGAATAGTTTCCTTATTGGCCCTTTTTTATGTTTTTTTTTCGTCTAATAGCGTCTCGCGATTACCAGAGTACCTTCTGGCTGTGTCCTCAACTCAAAGGTCTCGTAAATCATTCAAAAAAATATAAATACGTGGTGGGTAAAGTTGTCAGCCAATCTTACAACATTCCAAGGAACAGGAGCGCCAAAAGTAGTGGCCTCTCTTTAGTCTAGGTGGTTTTAATAACATTTCAATGTCCACAAAAATTCACTTCAGAAATATCATCCCAGTCGGAACAGATAAAGTAAATTTTGTCATTTCCAGTGCCTTTTATGAAGAATTTCACCGTATAATTGTCATATCTTTCGGAGGCCGATTGAATTTGTCCAATATAATGTGTTAGAGATATCTTAGTTGTGAAACGAAGGACATAAACTATTAAAAAAATCAAATTTTTAACAAAATATTTTTCGAAGTTTCGGGTGATAACTTTGCCCAATTCGTTTTTTTTTCACACGACAGCACCAGTAAAATTTGGCTGTGATTTGAAATAGCCATGTTGTTCACAAGGGATCAGGGCATAACCAATCAAATTTTCATTTGAATTCATACACGAATGAAGTCTGTCTGGACCTTAGCTTTTAGTATTCAAAACTAGCGAAAAAGGACGTAATTTTCCTTACTTCATATTCGAGCGTGACTCATTTCAGCAGCAGTTGGGGAGGAATTAACCATTCCCGCCAACCTTAAGGAATGCGTAGAAACATGACACAACGTTCTAACAGGCTTGCCGTCTTTGGAAAAAAAAATCAAGTACGCCCTTGCAAGTGGACAAAGTTGTAATCGCTGTAAATGATACGCCCAACTTGTAATAAAATCTTCTGACGACTTGCTATATTGTATTATTGTTGCTGCTTTAGTCTTCAATTTTGAATGAATTTTCTGATATATATATATATATATATTCTTTTGAACTTGAGCATTACAATTGGTTTTTCATCTAACAATAAAGCATGTGTATGAAAAGAGTGTTAGCAGAGGTTAGTGTAACGGGGTAGCATATAATTTGATATATGATACTAGAGCTTAGGGAAAAAACCTCAGCAAAAAAACCCTATCTCCCCGTTAGTGTTGTGATTTATGAAAATTGAAATTGTTAACAAAATATGCTGAAATATTAAATATTGAAGGGCATCTTTTTCTTCATTATCGCTTCTTCCTTCAACAAGCGGAGAAGTTTCTCCAAGGTACCCGAAACCCAATCTGGAAAAGGAAAAGACAAAGGGAGAAAACGAACAAATTAAAAATGGAATATTCTATATTTTATTAAATAGATTTGAAACTCGCTACCCATTCTAAAAAAGATTCAGAAACATTATGAATAGCCCTAAAACCATCTGATGAATGAGATAAATGTAACTAGGATCATTTTTCCGTGTAGTCTCCATTTGGTTCAGAATCTATTAAATCAATATATCTCTAAAGCTTTTAATTTTCCTGGCTCAATTTGTTTGTAGCAAAAAATGCATCAGTAGCCACTTAATTCTGAAGCCTGCAGTGCGAAACAAGCTACACGACGTTGAATCCGTTTCGTTGGACGCCGCCATAATCGAGACAGAATTTCGTCCATTTTTCCTTTGATTTTGAACGTTAAAAATTCGCGTCATTAATTTTACCTTGTCTTCATCGGAGAATTCTGAGTACTGAAAGGATCATTTATTCAGTCCTATTGACACTTGGATCGTTACAGTCGGTTGTGGCCCCTCTGCTCGACTGGTACAGGGAATGAATTGAAGAACTTTGCAGTTAACTTGGATTTCATCAGCAATTACTTCATCTCGGAACACTTGCTCAACACTGATGGGTTTATATACAGAGTGATTCTAAATTGATGTAAAGGGTTTTAAGAGGTGGTTCTTTAGCGAATATTTGAAGCGGTTTCTCATATGATTTTTTGTTCTAAGGTTTTGGGGGAAAATATAATGTTTAGTGGATATCTCCTTCATGTATCAATATAGAAGATTGAAATTCTGCAGATCGCTAACGATAATTCAATGTTAAGTTTCGATAGTTTTTCTAATACCATAACGTTCTCACAAAGAGGTGAGAAAATCACCCCCTTGCATATATTGCATCAGAATTTTTTGATGCTTCAATATTTTTTAAATTAAGAAAAATTAATTTTAAATAAAAATTCAATAGATACGGCACTTTGTTATATCCAGATTTTTTCTCCTAAAATCGTTAATTTAATTTCAATAAACAAAATATTACTCGAACTCTTTTCCCTTATGTAAATTCACAGAGTCGTTATAATTCGTTCAAAGAATTTAGTAGACTTGTGTCAAATGTAACTAATATCAAGTAGGTTGATGTCAAACAAGGTCTGAATGCCGAATTTTTTTTTGTTCAAATTTTTATGATATCAAAGAACAAATAATTCGAGAAAACCACTGGCGTGAAGTCGGGAGCTTTTGCGTGTATGATCTATTGTCTATCCACGCCTGAAACAGCCTCACGAAATACTGCAGAACCTTCAAGCCGTCTATTTAGCGATAACACGTAAAAAAATGCAGTTGGCATCAACTGAATTCAAATTTCGAAATTAAAAAAAAATAGTGAACTTATCTACTGCGAGGCATGTTAAGATGCTAACCTCTGGGTTATCACAGTGTTTTTTCTATTCTGAGATTTTCATGATTTGAAATTTCAGAAGAAGTATATACAAGTTGAAAATTTTATTTACTCAATTATTGCTAAAGTATAAAGCCGATCAAGCTGAAATCCGGTAATCGATAGTAAAATGCCGACTTGAAGGTTTGTAGGTACGGAATTTCAGCGGAATCTAACGGATACTTTCCGAAATACGAAATTTTTTAAGACAATTTTTTCTTAGTTGCCCACAAAATTCTTAGAAAATTAGTACGTTGGCATTCTACAACTATTTACCAAGTTTAAATTTCCTAGGATCTGTATTTTTTGAATTATCGAGGAAAAAATAATTCAGATGGGTATAACTCTGAAACCATTCGGCCGATTATGCACATTAATGAACTTAACCGTCATATTCGGCTGCGCAACCTACCCTGAAAATTTCAAGTCGATATCTCTTTCTATCCGAAAGTTACAGTGGCAAATTTCTTGGAATTAAAAAAAGAGATGCCTAACAGGCAGCTTCAAAATGACGCTCCGAGATATATGGAAACTACAGTTGTCCGGTAATAACAAAGCGTCTGCTACGAACAGCTTGGCAGCCCAACTGCTCGATACCAAGAATATACCTTCCACGAACTCAGGGAGGCAGAGTTTTGCAAAGTTTGGAATACCAACACCATAAACAAACGTTGGAAATGGCAATAAGGATATTGAGAAGTGAAAACCATCTTCTGAAAATGGTAGCTCATCATGAAATTAGGAACCAAGGAGCTTTCCTACTAAGGGCTAGTCAGAGAGCTTTGGAGAAGCTCAGTATAACTGGGAATATCCATCGATCATGAGCTAGCAGGAACACCTATCGCACCACGATTACAAGAGTAGGCCGAGAGATCGGACCGGCACCATTAAAGATACTTCTCGAAGACCACATGGGTTAAAATCTGCACTTCTTATATTTCAGGAGTTTGAAAGATCCGGGCCTGACGGAAGAATTATCCTTCGACTTTTTGATGTCCGTTGGACTCAAGTCAGAAAGGGGGGGATATATTATGGTTTATCAAGATGGGGGTGATAAATACAAGATAGTATAAAAAGCACATCATAAGAATGGACACCCCAACAGCGCGCAGAGCATGCCACAGCCAGCAGAAAACTGTTATGCACATCCTGTCAGGTTGCATAGTCCATACTTCATCAGGATATGTAGAAAGACGCAATGTGGCATTCCGAATTCTCTACTTTGATCTGAGAGCAGTTTATGGTATATAAAACGAACCAGTACTGCCATATGTACCTCTGGAGATTGAAGCGGTTGTTGAAAATGACCGAGCTCGCATCTACTGGAACTATGATATTTCAACAACTTAGCAGATCCACGCCATATAGCCGCATATAGTCTAGCTGGATAAAGAGCTCAAGGAATTGTTGGTTGTCAAATATTCCTCCCCTGTCGAAAATAATGTGGTGATGAAAGAAGACCAGAAGAGGGAAAAATACAAGGATTTAATGTTTAAAGTTGGATGGTCGTACTAATAATAGGATGTCTACGTGACATAATTGAAGATTATTCCGGCCTGCAAATCCCTTGCGGAGGTATTAGCGCACAGAATGCAGAAATCAGTGCTCGGATCACTTCGAGTCATCAGGTCCCATCAACTATGAAGGCCAATAGCAGCTCATCTCTTTTGTTAATGGACGCTGAAACGGCTGGACGAAGAACTACTCCAAGTAATGTGTAAGAGGTTTTTTAGTGAGTAATCAATAAGAGCTGGAGTCTCATGCACACTGTGAACCCTCTCCTTTAAAAGGTATTCCTTCTCGGGTGGACGCATAAAAAAATACCCAATTTTCAGTTGGGTTTCTCGATAGGACAGATCTGTGATTACCGTAGATTTCAGTAATGTATGGCGTCTCTGCGAAACTTGAGATCAATGAATGAACGAGCGCACATAAGCTTCTCATGCCAAGTCAGTTATTCTAAATTATTTTGTTCTTGTTAACAAATTACACACCTCCCCTGTTAACTTTAATTCACAATTTGTGACAGTTTCATCATGTTCATAATATTGGTTGTAGCTCACTTCTCGCATATTATCATTCTTCCTTTAGTTTGGGATGGCCTCAGCATCGAAATTAATTACTTTCTCACGTGTCTGGACGAAGACGCGACGAGGAGTTGATGCACGATAGGTTCGGGATTCTTTTTCGTTTTCATTTAACACGAACAAGATTCCATTGATTCTGGTTTCGTTGGTGAATCACTCATCGGGACTCTACGTCATCCAGTCAACCGGACGCAGTCTCTGAACTGACCTTCGCATTCGTTGGGCAGATTTTGGAGGTTCACAGTTCATGGTCTTCGACGGTTGGTAGGTCAGTAATAAAAATGGATTACATTTTCTAGATGATGTCTAGATGGCCAGGATTGGTTGCGTTGCTTACTATTTATACACTTTGCAAGATTTTAGAAAATGGGATTATACCAAATACGTAAAGTACCTTGAGAAACGGACCGAATTCTCCTGCGTACAATATGGTCTATTAAATGGGAACTAAATTAAATGTGGAAATAAACAAAGAAAACGAAAATTAACCAAATTATCATTTATATATTCATTAACACTTCAGGGTGGCCACGGTCGATGGTAACCTAGACTTTTACGGAGAACGGGACGTATGATTTTATTGAAAATTTGGTTCCTTGGGTAGGAACCACAGCTCCATCGATCTAGAATATTTTAAGCGCTGCGGCGTTGCCGCTAATATCAAGAAGTATTAACCATTTTGATATTTCAAATCGAACACCGGAACACCCTGTATATTATTGCCTTTTTCAATTCGCCGCGCAGCCTCCTGATTATTTCTGTACAACTTCCTTATCCCTATTTCTAGCAGTTTTCGAGTAATTGATTCATTTACTTCTTTTTTGTGCAAAATATAGTTCCAATTAAACATTCTTTACTTTGGTACTTGGAATCCTAGAGAGCTGAAATTTCGGGTATGTACTACCAATATCCCATGTATCATTAACGTTTAATGAAATACGTCTCTAATCACAGAGGGTTGTTCAAAATCCGAGAAATACTGAGACATTTTAAATGGATTAACTTATTTAAACGCAAAACCTCATGCTTTCACCAGAAGTGCAGAATAAGATTTAGACCTAACCAGAATATTCTGCATGATCTTGCTGCAATTTGATCGCATTGACCGTGAAGATTAAACAATTTCATCAAAACTTCATTTGTATAATTGCCTTCCATTTAAATGATTACTCAATAAAATCTCCGTTTAAATTCAACAATACTTCACTTTAATGTAGCTCAATATATTCATTTTCATTGGCATGAAAACTTGCTTTTAATTCGAAAACCTCACAATTTAGATGTAGGAACATGTTATATAGTTCGAAAGGAAATGTAATTCTCTTTCAATACATCTTATGATATACCTCAGCTATCCTAGAATTATGAGGATTATTTTTCGACGTTTCTTTAAACCAATGAAATGCTTCTTTATTTGTCACAAGGGTAAGTTTCACCCAATTATGTCATCATTATAGTGGGAATAAATCTCTTGTGATTATTCTCAGGAATAATAACTGTGGCTTTTATTTGCCTAGCAAATGTCAGATAGTTGACAAAATAATTACCTAATTGTGTCAACGCGATATAAAAACTGGGTTAAAATGATCGGTTTAGTACCTTTTCTGACGCAGAAATAACAAAAAAGATTTTAGAAACTACTTCGAAAAATACTCTAATAAGTAATCAGTCTATATGGAGACAATTTGAGACCTTCGCCAAAGAAAGAAATTATATTCTGGATCAATCTACTACAACAGCTACTCTGGCATTGATTTTGAAAGATTGGGCTTATAACATGAAAAGAAAAGACGGAAATGATTATAAAGAAGCAGTAATACTGACAATGTGGAATAAAACGGCAAAATTAGTTAAAGAACTTTACTTTAATAAGTATAGCAGCCTTACTCTGAGAATCCAATTTCCGGAGATATGATTTGTCAAATTTGAACAAGAGCGCCAAAGCTCCTGTCCACAGGGCTTTCCCACATTTTAAAAATATTTTTCATTCAAAAGGCAATGTTTCATCAACACACAAAATTTATTTTTTTTCCATAGTTTTTAAAATATACAACCACTGTAATTTTCCAACCTAGCGTTAGATAATGTTTCGACTACTTGGAAGCTGGTACTCATTGAAGAAAACATGAAATCTGTATTTGCGGCTCCATCTATGTGTGGGACCAGAAACTCATCAGACCATGAAATATAGCTTGTTCGCAACATCAAGTTGAAGCACTCATTGGGACAATTGATGTCTCGAATAACCTTATTGCAATTTCACGCATGAATAAGATAATGGGAATTAGAATCATCAGTCATTGATGATGATGATGACTAACTTTTATTCGTTTCCTTTGGGAAGACTACAACTATTCAAACTATTTAAATCATGAGCAACACTCTTGAAATTCCAAAATTTAAATTAGGCACACAAGAAAAATCCGGCGGTTGAATCGACGCATCACCGTGTTTTTCAGTTCTTATCGATGCTATGGCAGGGAATGATGATTCATATGCGAATACTAAGAATGAAGATGAATGACCTGGGTACGAGCTTATGGTAAAATCATCATGGTTGGCCCAGTAGGCTGGGTGTTCAATGGGTACTCCTGACATGGTTTGTTTCTTCAATGTAATCTGTTGATAAAATTAAATGAAATGATTCCTTCCCAACGGAAACATGACCAGAACTAGTGATTATAAAGCTTGTTTGATTCAGAGAGTATAGGTTCTTGATACAGTTTGTGAACCAATGGTGACCATTTCGATCTATTCTTTCCAAATACATTGAAATATACTATTGAAATGTATTACGCCAGATTTTTCTCGTCTCGTCTCGGAAAAGCGGGACGAGACGTTTTGAAAAATATTATATCGTTTTTGGTCTCGTTAAATTTTTTTCATGAAGCCCTTATTGTAAAAATGGGTTCAAGCCCTGTGGACAGGAGCTTTCTGGCGCTCTAGTTCAAACAGACAAATTATATCTCCGAAAGTATTGGTTTCTCAGAGTTGGGAATTATATCAATGTATTCTTATGATAGAACTGTATCATAAAGGTAATTCATTTCAAATAATAGTTTATTTATCAAGATTAAATGAGTAATCTGAGAATGATAACTGCACCATGGAAGAAATCGAATTAAATCTGGCCAATTTTGCCCAATAACGAACTTAACTGAGATATTTATCTCTCTAACCTACCAAAATTTCAACTACCTAGCTCACTCCGTTCGAGAGTTATTGTAGAAAAACTTTTTTTAACTTTTCAAATTTTTTTTTTTACACTCTGCGGTAATCTGTTCAATACAAAACTTCACATGCGTATAAAGGTCATGATTCTACAATTTGATGCTAAATTTCAGATAGATCGAGTGATCGGTTTCGAAAATATTCATAAAAAATATTTTTACTAAAATCGGCCATAACTCCGAAACCGCTTGATGGATTTTGCCCATTAACGAGCTCGTCCGAGATATTTACGCTCCAAACCCACCTTGCAACTTTCAATCCGCCGTCTCCTTCCGTTCGAGAGTTATCGTGCCTACGGCCGGCCGGCCGGTCAGAATCGATTTCAACCTCGGATTCTTGATCAGTGAGTCGAACCAAATCGTTTAACAGCATTTTCATCGAAAAATTCGAAAATTACAGACATTTGGGCTAATTGATAAGCACTCAGTTCCGAGGAACTAGAGCGCCAACAAGTTTCGTATGACAATTGCCCAAAATAGGTTTAAAGTACCTACAAATAGTAGATATTCCATAAAACATGTATGAAAGAAGAGTAATAATGAAAAATTCCCTTGTAATCGATCAAAAATTTCCTGATCTACGTTCACCAAATTTTCTCCTCTCTCGAACTACAGAATTATGCTTTCAATATTTACGTAATATTTTCAAACATTTTTAGGTGAGGTCCCCGTTGCATCGCTAAAATATGAGTATTTCAACCCCAATATTTTTGAAGTTATAATATTCCCTTCATAAATTGGGAGAACTTCCGAAATGTAAGAATTTTCTGAGAAAAACTAATTTCGGAGCAAACGACAGATTTTTCTCACTTCGCTCACATTTCGGAATAAACTTTATTCTCATAATTCTTCGATTGATTAGATAATGTCATATCTCAGGAAAATAAGTTGACATTATGACAATTCATACATAGAATAATTATATCATTCTGTGAAATACGATTTATTTTTGAAATTTTGAAAAATCATATCTCCGAAAGTATTAGCTTGTTAGAGTTAAAAATGATATCATTGGATTCGTGGGTAATTCCCACCAAATGTTCCCCTTTCGCATTTTAGTTTAAGAAAAAATAAATTAACAATAATCGAATTTATTTTTAGATATCCTAAACCAGAAATTAATTCTTATTAATCTTATGCCTAAGGTTACACACTTTCGTTGGTATTTTGTGAAATAATGAGATTTTCATGAAACCGGCATTCACGGATGTGAGACAAAATTCACGGAAATGAAATAATGTTAAATTTTAAATGAAAAAAAAAATTCATATATCCTTAATATAAAAAAATTGGTTCAAGCACTGACGTGAAGTCAGGAGCTTTTGCGCGTATGTTCTATTGTCCATTCTCCTGTATTGGACAATATTTTAACTCATTAAATAACTTTCGTAATTAAGTATATTCAGATAACAAATAATTGAATAAAATAATCTCCTACCTTACAATTCATCTTCACGGAGGTGAGAATCCCAAATTTCCCATACACGTCTTTATCACTTGGGTAAGAATTTAACCAATAAGTTACGCTTTGAAGTTCAAATCTCAAGTGGTCAGTATTACCTGCGCATCAACCGATATTCCAGGCGGTCCACGATGACGATACCGTCATCTTGCGATTAAAGAGTCAAATTACAATGTCGCTTCACGGAGGTGATAGATAATGCAGGAACATCGACTAATATAAGTATAATTCGAACACCGATAATTTTTTTATTGAGATTTTATCATGTCAACATTACTTAGTTAATTGTGGATAATGAACTAGAAATACGCTGTGCCAGAATTCCATTAATGCTATAATTTTAAGTTTAGGACAATGCGATAACTAAGAGGAACAGTCACGGAGGTGAGGTTTTCAATTCTTCTGGGAAGAAAACTAGCGTTGAAAATTAAAATTTTTGAAATTTTGCAATTTTTTATTCTTTATAGTGATTGTTACATTTCAAAAGGATATAATATAGAGAATTAAACGATTAAACCAGTTTTATGTAGCAGAAAACTGTCATGAACACCAAAGTGGAACATTTCGTGAGAACTACCCTCTTATGGTAAAACTGCTTATTGAAAAAAATTAAATTTGGAATTTATTCTGTAAAAAAAAAAATTTTTTTTGTTAGTCCGAAACCATCTGTCCGATTTTGCCCAGTAACGAACTTAGCCGAGATATTCATCTGCCAAACCTCTAGAAATTTCAACTGTCTAGCTCATTCCGTTCGAGAGTTATCGTGCCTACGGCCGGCCGGACGGACAGAATGAATTTCGACCACGGATTCCTGATCAGTGAGTCGAACCAAATCGTTTAAGACCATTTTCATCGAAAAATTCGAAAATTACAGACATTTGGGCAAATTGATAAGCACTCAGTTCCGAGGAACTAGAGCGCCAAAAATTAGAAAAGGTCTACATAGAGATCAATATATTTTACAAAATATCAACTGTTGTGACTATCTGTGAAATATTTTATTGTAACTTAAAATAAAATTCGTTATAGAAATACACGATTTTTAAAGACTTTGCGATAATTGAGATTATTTTTCAAGAAAAAAGAGAATTCACAACCATAAAAACTGATCCCATTACGAATTCAATACTTAAAGGACAACTTGTATTGCCCCTAAATCCCAATGTTTTTAAAATTTCGTCTCTATTTGAACATCTGGAGAAATTTTGTGTTTTTGGCGCTCTAGTTCCTCGGAACTGAGTGCTTATCAATTTGCCCAAATGTCTGTAATTTTCGAATTTTTCGATGAAAATGGTCTTAAACGATTTGGTTCGACTCACTGATCAAGAATCCGTGGTAGAAATTCATTCTGTCCGGACGTCCGGCCGGCCGTAGGCACGATAACTCTCGAACGGAATGAGCTAGGCATTTGAAATTTTCAGAGTAGGTTTGGGGGATAAATATCTCGGCTAAGTTCGTTATTGGGCAAAATCGGACAGAAGGTGTCGGAGTAACAAAAAAACATTTTTTTTTTACAAAATGAATTCCAAATTAATTTTTTTTCAAGAAGCAATTTTACCATAAGAATCCATTCATATTATTTTTAACTCTAGCAAGCTAATACTTTCGGATATATGATTTTTCAAAATTTCAATGTAAATCGTATTTCTACGTTTTCACACAATGATAGAATTATTCTGTGGGTATTCTATGAATTGTTATAATGTCAAATTAGTTTCGTAAGACATGACGTTGTCTCATTGTCATTCATTCCAGCAATCCTATAAATATGAGAATTCTAATTTAATATCATACGTCAATCCATATGATGATGGGAATGGTAATGGTAAGTTAATAAGAATACATTGATATAATTCTCAACTCTGAGAAACCAATACTTTTGGATATATAATTTGTCTGTTTGAACTAGAGCGCCAGAAAGCTCCTGTCCACAGGGCTTGAACCCATTCTTTTATTTATTGTGCTTCTTGTAGTGAAGATGCGAACAATTATTGTATACATCTGTGGAACTAAATATAATAAAACTGGTAAAGAAATGAAAAATGAAGCTATTCAATGTTTCAAAAAGTGTTAGGAGGAATACGCCAAGATAACCCTCAATGATCTACCCACTGGGAAGGTATTCATTGAAAACGATACCAATTTGTCCAATTCTATCAAAAAATGTGTCGACATCGATAGCCTCTTTAAAACATCAACAATACCGTCGAAAAATTGGAAACCCGAGTTAGAAGAATATATGCTGCTAGAAAGAGCGAATAGGAATCAAAATTGTATTTTAGGGTGGTGGAAAGTGCATGAAAGAGTTCCTACACTTTCCAAGATGGCCGATGATTTATTTATGGCTACATCCGTACCATTTGAAAGATTATTTTCCACATCAGGTATGATCATGTCAAAAACACGTACATCATTGAAAGATGATGTGATGCAAGCGAGACTTAATTTTTTGGGAATTAGCGAGACCGAGACGGGATTTTTTATATTCTAGCCTACTCTCGTCTCGTATGAAGCCCTAATTTCAATACTTCAAATATTCATTGTATGTACCGCGATTCCAAGCAATCGAAGTTGACGCCAGCCATTTATAACAGCAAAGTACCGACTGTCCAGACTGGCGTAGGTAAAGTAGGTCTCTGAGTAAAAATCTATTTCACGATTTTTGGGTTCATTTTAATAACAAACTCGAAGACATGGATGTATATCTTGAATTTTGAGACACATCACGATGGTAAAGTTTGAATGAAAGAGCGCGATAAAGCTCTTGCCGCCATAGTGAGTGCAATATTCTTATGTACAGGCGTCTGCGCTCCCTATGGTTTTTGCGCGTATGTTCTGGGGAACATCACGTTATCATTTTACTCAAATGTCTGTAATTTTGTAATTTTTTGCCGAAAATGGTCTCAAATGTTCAACTCACTGATGAAGAATTCGAGGTCAAATTTGATTATGTCCGGCCAGCTGGCCGTCCGTAATGATTTTGTCATTCTCCAATACAGATCCGATCGAATTGGAACTTGTAGTTGTAGAATACAAATCTAAGGACGTTTGTAAAATTTTGTGAGAATCGATACCTAACTAGAAAATAAAAAAAAAATTGGTTCAAGCACTGTGGACAGGTTTAAACTGAGAATAATTATTGAAATTTTGAAAAATCATATTTCGGAAAGTATTAGTTTTTAAGAGTTGAGAATGACATCAATGGATTTTATTGATGAAACTGCATCTTAAAAAATTTAATTCAAAATTTGTAATATAAAAATTTTTTTTTTGTTACTCCTAAATAGAGAATACAATCTCGGGTTCTTTTTTCGATCCCGGGATTACGGGATTCTTTATGCACAATCCCGGGATCCCGGGATTAAGTTATGTGGTTTCTAAATGAGCTCAAATGGAAAAAAAAAACTTGTGTAATTTCTTTAAAAATGTTTATAATGTAAAAGAACAAATCACAAACAATAATAAGAAAGACGAAAATAATACAAAAAACTATAATTTGAAAAAAATAATAATGGAAAAATTACTTTGAATTTTTTAAATTTGAAGGCAGTGATACAAAGAAAACATCTTTTATCATGGGTAGACACATACGAATTGAAGCTAGAATTAAAATAAAAACGCCTGTGTTTTTTCTCGAGCTTTCGCTCAAGTGATCGATATTTCTTTCAATTTGCCTGATTTTTACAAGTTTAGGTACAAGAAACTGTGAGAGAAACTTTACCTGATCACCCCCATGGTTTCTACTGCTCTGCAAGCGTTTGGTTTATTTACTGAAAAGTTTTTTTCTATTCATTGGAATTTTGACTACTTAATTAATAATTCGAATCATATTATCATGAATTAATATCCCCCGAATGTTTCGCGTTTATTAATGTTTGAGACAATCCCGAAAATCCCGGGATTATCCAAGTACAATCTCGGGATTTTCGGGATCAGAAAACGGCCGGGATCCCTGGATCCCGAGATTTGGGATCCCGGGATTGTATTCTCTACTCCTAAACCACCTAGCTGATTTTGCCCAATAACGAACTTAACCGAGATATTTACCTCCTAAACCTACTCAAAAATTTCAACTGTCTAGCTCATTCCGTTCGAGAGTTATCGTGTTAACGGACGGACGGCCGGACAGAATCAATTTTGACCATGGATTCTTGATCAGTGAGTCGAACCAAATCGTTTAAGACCATTTTCAGCCAAAACTTCCAAAATAACAGACATTTGGCCTGTTCCGAGGAACAAGAGCGCCAAAAATTATTAAAAAATATTATTTATGTCACCATCACCTGAGAACGGAAAGAGATAGCGACTTGAAATTTTCAGGTTAAGTTTTGCATCTGAATGCGATATTTGAGTTTGTTTATAGGCATAATCGGCCAAAAGGTTTTGGAGTTAGGTAAATTCGATCAAGAGTGTCCAATACAGGAGAATGGACAATAGAACATGCGCGCAAAAGCTCCTAACACCACGTCAGAGCTTGAACCAATTTTTCAAAAATTTTCTAGGGGTACGGTTCTCACAAAATTTTACACACATCTTCAGGTCGATATTTTTGTACTAAAAGGAATTTGGAAATAAATATTATTATTTAATTATGCTTAATGAAAGCTACGATATTACAGGGTGTTTCTACATTGATGCAAATGATTTTAGGAGTTGATACTCCGACAAAAATTAAGGATGGTATTTCATATATTTATTTATTATAAGACCCCCTCCAAAATACTTCCTTTCGGAAGTTTGTGCGCATGTTCTGAGGAACATGTCGTTATCATTTTGCTTAAATGTCTGTAATATTCGAATTTTTGGCCGAAAATGGTCTCAAACAATTGGGTTGGATTCCCCGATAAAGAATTTGAGGTCAAATTTGATTATGTCCAGCCGGCCGGCTGTTGCCACGATAACTTGAGAACGGAAAGAGATAGCGACTTGAAAATTTCAGAGTAGGTGGCGCGTCCCAATACGAGGGACAAGTTCGTTAATGGGCATAAGCGGCCAAATAGTTTCTGAGTAATAATTTTGTTTTCAACTAATTCAGATCCGATCGAAGTTGGTCAGTAGTTGTAGAATACCGACTTAAAGAAGTATGTACAATTTTGTAGGATTCGTATAAATTCAGGGTAGGTTGAGCATCCGAATGCAATATTTGAGTTCGTTAATAGGCATAATCGGCCAAAAAGTTCTGGAATTCTGAAATTTTGTTTTTATATCCTTCTTAACTCAGAAAATATGGAACCAATCCAATTGAAACATGGTAATTCGTTGTAGAATGCCGACGCGCTAATTTTTACGAAATATCGTATGGAGCGTTTAAGTAGAAAATTTAAAAAAAAATACTATTGATCTCACGATTACTTGAGAACGGGAAAATATAGCAACTTACAATTTTTGAGGTAGATTATGTATCCTAGTGCGACATTTGAGTTTATTAAAAGGCATTATCGGCCAAACGGATATGGATTTACACACTATGCTATTTCTTCTATATCCGCTCCAATTAAAACTCGGTAATTACTTATAGAATATCGACGCGCTAGTTTTCGCGGAGTTCGTGAATATCTTATCCTGAAATTAGAAAACTGTGAAAATACATCGAATATAAGTAATGACATTCTATTAAGGCCCTGCTTTCACCAGCGTTTATAGCTCCATAGTATAATCATATGAATAGATAGTACGAGGAGTTCATGAGCGGAAAGTACCGGGATTGATTCCCGTAGCCGACATTGTTCTTTTTCACTTTTTTCTCAATTCTATCGAAATAATAATTTGGATGAATAATTACCTATTGAATTTAAGTCGATCTTCCAATAAAATAACTTGAAACGTGATACTTTCGTATATTATTAGATATTTAACGAATTTCAATTCCCATAGAATACATAATATACAAGAGTGCCAAAGCTCCTGTCCACAGGGCTTTCCCACTGTTTGGCGCTCTTGTTCCTCGGAATAGGGGCTTATCAATTTGCCCAAATATCTGTAATTTTCGAATTTTTTGATGAAAATGGTCTCGAACGATTTGGTTTGACTCACTGATCAAGAATCCGTGGTCAAAATCGATTCTGTCCTGCCGGTCCTCCGTTAACACGATAACTCTCGAACGGATTGAGCTGAGCAGTTGAAATTTTCAGAGTAGGTTCAGGGGATAAATATCTCAGTTAAGTTCGTTATTCGGTAGAATCAGCAAAATAATTTATTTTTTAAGGAAAATTTTTTCGTAATTCTTATTCTTATACCATTTCCCGTTAGCAAGCAGGGAAGTCATCGATATTTTTTTAAATTGAAATCCCCTATTTTTTTCTTGACATGGATAGATCATAATATTCTGAATTCTGTAATGTACATGTAACACAATTTGGGTCTCGAGATATACTTTTTTTAAATTTGAAAAACATGTGAAATTTTTTAAATGAAGTCTCTTTGGCGCTCTTGTTCCTCGGAGTGCTTATCAATTTGCCCAAATGTAATTTTCGAATTTTTGGCTGAAAATGGTCTTCAACGATTTGTTTCGACTCACTGATTAAGAATCCATGGTCAAAATCGATTCTGTCCGGCCGTCCAGCTGTCTGTCCGGCCGTTAACACGATAACTCTCGAACGGAATGAGCTAGACAATTGAAATTTTCAGAGATAAATATCTCGGTTAAGTTCGTTATTGGGCAAAAACGATGGTTTCGGAGTAACGAAAAAAAAGTTTTTTTTTACACTACAAATTTCAAATTCAATTTTTTTAAGATGCAGTTTTATCATAAGAATCTAATACTTTCGGAGATATAATTTGTCTGTTTGAACAAGAGTGCCAAAAAGCTCCTGCCCACAGGGCTTGAACCAATTTTTTACTTCTTTCGTTAGGGTTGTGTTATTGAAGAGTTTTTATCTTCATCTTTTTTGATAATTATCTGAACTAGTTGATGAGTATACCCGTTTCTTTAGGCAATTTGTAGTGCTTATTTTCGTGTTGCATTCGATATTTGTTTCTAGTGTTTCTACATGAAAAGCTCAACAACCGAGTCAACAACATACAAACTGTTGGTTACCCCGTTGTCGAAGAACAGTGCCCATATTAAGAATATTGAAATGTAATTTAGCCACATTATGCGCCAAGAAACAATCATCTTCGCCACTAAAACCTTCAAACTCGACTAATGATTTTTATATTGCATAAAGAAAACAACACTCCAGACTGGAACATAAAATCCGTGGAGCAAGGCGCGAGAGGCCGCTTTAATATCTTTTAAATCGCGATGGAAATAAATAAAATAATAAAAGAGGGCCGAAAAATAAATCTAGACACCGGACATAGCGGACGTGGAAGGTTAAGCGGTCAGTGATACAAAGATTCGCAGAAACGCCGCAAAATCTAATTATATGGCGCTCGACTTCATTCATAATCAACATCAAACATTTCGGGCCGCTCTTCAGACCGCCCGGACTCTGATTATCGCCGGAGTGGGCGCTAGTGCAAGAAAAGTAAAGAGTTGGGTGGGCGCGTTTAGAGTCACTACAGCGCGTTCTGTGAAAGTCGGGTTATCGGTGTTTTACTTGGGCGAAGGGAATTCCGTTTCGGATTCATCGTTCAATCGATTGGAAGTAGTAATGTGAAATACTCGAGTTTTTAAGTAAAGGACAAATTTCCTGGAAAAATGTCCGAAACTTTCCCCCAAGGTCGAGCATTTTGAGTATTTAAGTATTTACGGACATTGCGGAAAAATAAGACAATCGTCACATGTTAAGTTAAAATCTTTGAGGCATTCTAAGATATTTTTCATGGTCAATTGGAAATAACAAATAACTTATCATTGAATGAGTTATTATCATGTTATTTTATTGAGTATCAGAGATAAAGGACAGGAGCCAGGTTCTCAATTAAGAATTAATATGTAATAGAAAAATCGTTTAAATTAAACTGTTAAATAATAAAAATAACCTTGTTTAGAAAAAACTTTGTATAATTTCCCAATTGGTTCACAGATCTTTAAGAATCTTCGATCCAAGTAGAAAAGAATAAACTGTTCAAAAAAATCTCTGTATAATGGCATCTCAAATCGTTAAGCATCTTCGATCCAAGTAGAAAGAAATAAACTTCTTGAAAAATTTTTGTATAATTGGCATCTCAGATCGTCAAGCATCTTCGGTCCAAGTAGCAAAGAAGAATAAATATCGGACAAAAATGAAAATTGTCAAACAATTTTTAAGTAGAAAAGAAATTTATGATATTTATCCAGACATTTTCGATAATGTCGATAAATACTAAAAAACTATAAATGTTTTTAGAAGTAATGATAATTTTCGGACATTTTTCAGTATTTATCAGTGGAGTTTTTAAGACATTTTCCACACTCACAACACTAATTGGAAGTTTGGCTCGTATCGTTAATCAAATATCGGGTTTTTGCGCGTATGGGGAAACGATTGAGTTCGACGACCTGATGAAGAATTCGAGGATAATTTGATTCTGTCCAGCCGGCCGGCCGTCCGTTGCCACGATAACTTAAACACTCAGCATTAACGGACAAGTTCATTAATGGGCATAATCGGCCAATGGTTTCCGCGTAATAATTTGTTTTCAACCAATAAAAATCCGATCCAATTAAAACTCGGTGAATAGCTGTAAAATATAAACCTAAGCACCTTCGTAAACTTTTGTGAGAATCGTATCAAAAAAAATCATTAAAAAATAATTTTTGTGTCACGAGAACCCGAGAACGGAAAGAGATAGCGACTTGAAATTTTCAAGTCAGGTTGTCCATCTGAATGCGAAATTTGAGTTCGTTTATAGGCATAATCGGCCAAACGGTTTTGGAGTTATAGTCATCTGAAATTTGGTTGTTATTTCCTCAGTAACTCCAAAAATACAGCCCTGAAATTTTGCAACAGCCTTCAGAACCTAACTTTACTGCGAAGTTCCAAGTTTGAAAACGTTCGGATGTATATTGTTGGAGATTCGAGCAGCCTTGTGTGAGTTCAGTAGATGGATGGGTGATCGTTGCCTCGATAACTTTCGAACGAAAGGAGATGTTGCGTATCCGAATGGGAGAGTTAAGTTCGTTTACGGGCATAATCGGACAAACGGTTTCAGAGTTATGCCCACCTGGAATATTATTTCCTCGATAACTCAAAAAATATAGACTCGATCGAATTGAAGCTTGGTAACAAGTTGTAGAATATCGACATAAATTCGTGTTTGAAATTTTATAAGAAAAAAACAGTTTCAAAAAAATTACTAAAAAACAAATTTGTTCAAGCACTGACGTGAAGTCAGGAGCTTTTGCGCGTATGTTCTATTGTCCATTCTCCTGTATTGGACATTCTTAATCGAATTTACCATGGTGAATTCTATTGTCCGTTCTCCTGTATTAGACACTGTTAATCGAATTTACCATGGACAATAGAATATACGCGCAAAAGCTCCTGACTTCACGTCAGTGCTTGTTCAACAATTGTTTGTACAAAATATAGTTCCAATTAAACATTCATTACTTTGATACTTGGAAAACTAGAGAGCTGAAATTTCGGGTATGGATCACCCTGTGTATCATTTACGTTTAATGAAAGACGTCTCTAATCACAGAGGTTTGCTCAAAATCCGAGGCTTTTCCGAGAAATACTAAAACAATTTAAATGGATTAACTTATTTTAACGATTTGCGTTAAAATAAGTTAAAACATTTTATATAGTTTGAAAGGAAATTTAATTTTCTTTCAATTCATCTTATGATATACCTACTGATTTTTATTAAAAACAATTTTTAGCTTTAGGCTTTTGAACTTGAAAAAAAATCAAAAAAGTGTCATTTAAACTAGCGAGTAATTATTATAACTTTGAGAAATCATATAACCTAAAGTATTAATTTCTCAGAGTTTGGAATGGTATCAATGGATTCTTATGATAGAACTGCATCATAAATATAATTGCAGAGTTAGAGGAAGAAATATTGTTTGAGGGCATACCACACTGAATATTCTAGATACCGTCCGAACACTGACCCCAAGCAGTGTCGGGCGCGGTGAGTACTTGAATAGGTGACCGCTTGGGAACACCGCGTTCAAGTAATTTTCGTAATTAAATTAAAAACTTAGTCTATTACTCACCTCATGTTGTATTAACATACATCAGCAAATTATAATTAGAGTAGAGTATTCTATGAAATCATATACAATTAAGAATAATTATTGAAATTTTGAAAAATCATATCTCCAAAAGTATTAGTTTGTTGAAGTTGATAATTATTTATATGGATTCTTATGATGAAACTGCATTTTAGAAATATTTTTTTTACTCCGAAAACACCTGGCCGATTTTGCCCAATAACGAACTTAACCAAGATATTCATTTCCCAAACCTACTCTGAAATTTTCCTGTCTAGCTCATTCCATTCGAGAGTTGTCGTGTTAACAGCTGAACTTTCAATAACAATAATTTTTTTTATTTTAATATAATACATGTTTCTTTTTGTTTTTTAAATAGAAAAAATACAAACAGATAATTCATTTGTCTATAACAAATTGTTTATTGAATGAAACAATGAAAATTTCAATAATAATCGATTTTTTTAACATCAAAGACCAAGAATAATAATGATTTTTAAAAGAAAATGGTATAGTTATTTAACAAATACGTTTTATATAAAAAAATATTTTTAAGAAATGGTTTTTATTAAATCCTAATTATCAAAGATTTGGTTAGAAAAAAAATTAAATTATCTCATAAACAACGCATTTGTTTGTAACTACTTTTGAAAAAATGCCAGATAAAAATTATTTTCAAGTAGCTTCTTTTTTTTTTTTTTTTATTTAATTTGTGTGTCTCGACTGCAGAGGTCATTGACACGGTTACAGTGTAATCAAGATCAATATGTGACAATATGATAAGGAAATTCAAATTTGAGTGTACAGTTGAGTAGCCTTAAGATATTTTAACAGGTATTCAAAGTTTGGGGAGTTGTGTAGGGTTTCTCTCAGATTCAGCTCAATTTTGTGGATTCTTCTTTGGTTTTCGTATTGCGGACACTCTACTAGGAAGTGAGGAATAGTCAGTGGGGTGTCGCAGTGGGAGCACATTGGGGGGTCTTGGTTGCTCATAAGGTAGCCGTGGCTGAGTCTACAGTGTCCAATAAGAAGTCGTCTGATTACAGCTTGTTCCTTCCTTGTCATTGCTGGTAACTGGATGGAGTTCCATACGGAGTCTTGTATACTACGTAGTTTTCCGCTGGATCTGCTCCATTGTTCCTGCCATTGTACGTTGACTGTTCTTCTGAAGTATGAGCTGAGGTCTTGTGGGAGTTGGATGTGTTTTGTGCGAAGGATGGAGTTGGATGCTTCTTTACAGGCTCGGTCGGCCGTTTCGTTGCCCTCAATTCCCACATGAGATGGAACCCAGATTAAAACAATTGTTGATCCAAGTTGTATAAGTTCGTGAGATTGGGCTTGAATCTTGTCAACAATGGGATTTTGGGAGTAGGGGTCCGATATTGAATGTATAGAGGCCAGTGAGTCTGTGCATATTGCGACCTTTTTAGAGGTGAGGTGGATAATTTTCAAGGCTTGTAGGATGCCAAAGAGTTCGCCTGTTTGAACACATGATATTGCTGAGATCCGCGATTGTTTTAGAATATTGTTTCGATCAGTAACTGTTCATAAGAATACGGATCAATAGTAATATTATAACAAAAAAGTTTTTTTCAATGTTTCATGAAGCTTTATAATTTTTCACTTACATAAATTGCCAATAACAAAACAAAATTAACAATGTTTTAATTTTTCCAACGGAAATCTATTCTGAGACCTTCGAAAAATAGCTCCATTAAAGGAAAAAAATTCTCAGATTAATAGTAATAATAATTATCGCACTTGCAAAGTTAATGTTCGTGCTATAAAAAAATGTTAATGAACTTATGGATAACTAATTGAAAAATCACGATAAAGATTTTTGGACCACGGATTATTTTTCATTGATCTATCCTGCAGTCCCCTGAATTTCTTCAATTTTTTATTTTCATATTTAATAATTTAAATAATATTTATTCGTTAACGGTCCGAAGGGGACGAGGCTTGCACAAGCCGGAATACCCGTTTTCGGGCGTAATCTCAACCCTCTGGGAAAATTATAATTATTGGTCGTACAGTACCGGTAGTCGAAACTTTTTTTCAGGAGCTTTCCTCCTCTTTTTGAATCTTTTTTCAAATTTTAAATATCTCAAATAGTTTTTGAGATAATGGCGAAAAACCAAACCCCCTTTTTTCACTTGATTGTTTATTTCTATTACAATTTTCGCGAGTGGCCTTAGCATTTTCTCAAAAACTATCTGCATGCAATTCCAAATCGAATGACACCTCAATCATAATTTTCGGAGAATTCGCAAAAATTTTGACCTAAAAAGAACTTGTTGACTCGAATAAAAAGCTGTTGTTATGAATGAGATTTTTTTATGTTAGCGTGAGCCCAAGTACGATTAAGAGAATATTGAAAAACCATATGTTTGAAACTCAAAATTGATGTATATACAGTCTAGTCATATCCTTTTCATCCTCTTCTCTCCCTCGTTTTGTTCCTTTCTTCTTTGTTATTGGTCTATTTTTACTTTAAATAATTTAACAAAATCTTAGCTAGGTCACTCAGTTTTCTCTGGTGAATTTTTGGTATTGGTGGTAGAGCAGACCGTTGGCCTGATCTGTCTGAACCAAATGCGAATAAATTGTTCATCTGTTATTTTTGTTAAAAGTTTTGTTTGTACACGAACATTTTTAATTAAAATAAAATGATTTATTTATTATTATTATTTTTATTACACTCATGGACTATTCCTCGTGTAGTGTGTTTGGCTGTCTATATACAGCTGTCAACTTTATATAAAATATAGATTCGCTACTTTGGTTTAAGGAGACTAATTTTTTTAGGAGCTTAAAACATCCGGAAGAAATTATGGCCTACATGAAGTGTCTGGCAATGATGAATATTAATTTATCACAATATTCTGTGGCATATCTATAAAATTAGGTATCAATCTTTAATATAGGTGAGTAAGGTTTTTATGACTGTGACTGTGACTTTATAACTGATTCTACTTAACTCGCACAAGCTCCTAGGATCTTCTGAGGGGTCCCGTCACTCCTCTCGTACCTAGGAGTACCAGTGCGTCATATATATCATATCGACACGTGATCTCGTCGATTGGTACTTGAAGCTGATTTTCTGACCAAAAATCACCTTACCTAATGTAAGGAAAATCGATATTTCTACGTGGATGACATCCAAAGACTTTCACTGAAAACTCTCGTTCGATTTGTTCATTGAAGTTGCAAATCACTGTATAAAGTCTCAAGTCGACTATATGAATAACATAAGTTTTGCCAAACTCTAAGAAAAATCCTGATTAATTGTTGTACATAGAACAGGCCATAACCGCGGCTGACCCTGTGTAAGCGTTGAATCCTGCGTGATATCAAAACAAATCGAAAATCCCAGAAGATTCAACAGTTCAAACAGTTTCTCCTACAATATGTAATCATCCAATTATTCCTTGTACGTTCCTTACAACCACTCCTTTCCATTTCATGCATTTTTTGTCAAGGACATCATATTCAAACAAGCTTAAATTTATGAGGCATGAATCCATCAGTGGAAGAGAATAATTGGCCATCTTATTGAAAAAACTCTACATCTCTAGCAGCAATGAACTTATTGAATCATAATTCCAGACATTCAAATGAGTATTCTATAATTTAGTTTTATTTATAAACTAACGCTTACAATGAAGATGACGAGTTAGGTAGACCTAGATGAAGAAATTAGTTTCTGGACAGGGCGGTTGACGGCATATCTGAATTTCTAGACAAAATTGGTCTCTAATTCACAAATGATCCCATAGGAGAATTTTTGGTCAAAATTGATTCTGTCCCCATCATTCCAAACTCTGAGAAATCAAGAAGTTTGAACAACAGCGCCAAAACCGACATTTGTATTCTAAATTGGTAAATTGGATATTGATTTTGTATCTGAATCATCACAAAATTGGGAATAGATTTTTCTAACACCAATGTGAATGAATTGTAGGTTGTTGTTTTAGTTTCGATTACACTTTTTTGGTTTTTCTCGAGAGGGTATATGTGTCGAATTGAAATAAATAAATAGTTAATTTGGAGGAATCCTGATATATGCTACCTAATATTCGAATGAGCGTTTAAAAACATGGAAAAACTTGTTGGATAACTTTCCACAGCACTTTCCGTTCACAAAATTCTTCGATTCAATGTGAAATCACATCTACGCACAAGGACTTTTTAAAGCTACTGCGTGTCTTCTAACAAATGATACGGGAAAAAATAATTTCTACGTTGGTATAATTCTTTAATCAGTGATGAATGCCGCGCCTCAAAAAGCAGTTAAATAAGATTAATTATATAGATAGATATCTTCGCAACTATATAATTTAGTGTAATTTGATGTTCCAAGATCCCCATTCAGAATTCTAGAAAGAATTGTTAGCGAAAACGAGGACACATTAGGCAACTTCAAGATTTGGTCTTGATTTACCATTGATTATGACTTCTGTGATTGGGATTTTCCATTAGATGTCTTACAGTGAAATAGTTATCGTTCTTGGAATTTAATTTTCGCTTGCATATATGATGAATTAATGGAATTTCTTGATGGATTTTCACCCAAATATCAATGAAATATTGTGTAGTATTCGAAATTCAATTCTGCTAATAATTGTCATGCATCGTTGAGGCCTTGCAGTACTGATAACTCGTGAACCACTTGTCGTAGACGTAGGTTCAACCATTCACGCTTGGGACAAAAATGAACAGTGATGTGTCTGAGGTAGTTACAGGACACAGTAACAATGGATTTTTCCAAATGATTCCAATATTTGGCCTACATAAGGTTCCTTAGTAATCATTACAGAATATTGATGTGGTTATACTGATCCCTACACCTTACTGTCACTACTGTGTTACGTGACACTATTAAATCATAAGCAGTAGCAAAACGAGTGTTATGATGATTCAGGCTAGAAACCTTTGGAGTGCTGTGCCTCCTGGAAGGAATTTCTGTCAAATTTTGTGGTAGGTAAAATTTGATCTCTTGAATAGTAGTTGCTAATGTTCATTATATTATACTCCAGTCAGTATTTCTATAGCTCGTTTTTGCATTTTTTAATATTCTTACGGAATTAAGTGAACTCATAAGAGGACCATATGACATAGTGAACTGGGAATCGACATTCAAAGACACAATATTTACAAGATTGTATTAATTGTTTCGCATTTATATTATATCATCTTGCTGACAGTGGTTAGTCTCTATACAGCGTGCCAAAATACTAACGTAACTCGTCAATAATTCTTGTACGAAGAATTAGTAAGTAAAATCCCCGTACCCGTCGATTTTTACTTTCAAAAGCAATTTTTCGTATGTTTTTTTGAATTTGATATTTCTCACCCCCTACGACCCGCACCCCTCTACTTAATATTTTTAAATGGCAAAATATGGATTGTGATCATCAAATCATCAAATGAAAGGTAATTTGATTACCTACTCAACGGTGTGAATGAAAGGAAAATTAGTGGTGCCGCTTTATTTATTAAAACATTAGAAAATAATTAATTGGGTATGGTTACTCGCTTCTTGAAATCGATGAGTTTCCTATTCAAGGAAGGAAAATAATTTCAATGTATTAAATGTTCGAATTGAGCACCGTTGACTACTTGAAAATGTGCAAGACGTTCTTCGAAAGTCCTCAATGAATTATTCAACACAGCAACATGTATTCTTCCGACTTCTCCCTGAATTTAAAGTCCCAGGTCTTCCAAATTATCAGGCCAATTTTGGTAAACAGTACTTATCAAATGGACCAACAGAAAGTAGTCGAAAGGGTTCAAATCTGCAGATCGGGGTGGCCATTCAACTGATCCTCTCCTACCAATCTATTTCTCAGCAAATGTGCCATCAAGATACCTCCTCAGTTCAATTCCATAATGCGGAGGCGCACCATCATGTTGGAACCAAATATTGTCAGCTACTTGTCGACCATTCACACCGGGTTAGAGATCAATGACTGCAGGTAATATTTGATTCCTCAGTAACTTTAGATAAGAGTCACTAGTCAAATTTTCTTCTATAAAAAAGGTCCAATAATATGATGGCCAATTGTGTCCAACCACACATTTAATTTTTCAGGATGTTGGGTGTGAACCGTCTGCACTCAATGAAGATTTGCTGTGGACCAGAAGCGACAATTATGTCGATGGACAGACCCATTCAAATAAAACGTATCTTCATCCGTAAAAAGAATTCGCGATGAAAAGGTATCATCCTCATTGCATCTCTACTGCATTACTTCACAAAACTGCGCTCGTCAGTCGAAATCGTCATCAGATAATTCTTGATGTGTGCTTTGAATCCTGTATAGGTTAAACTTAGTTTTTCAGAAGATTTTAGAAGATTACCAACTGACTGCTTACTCATATCGAATTCATCGGCCAGTTTTCGTGTAGATTGTTTCGGATTCTCTTCTATGGAAAAGTAATATATCGAGGGCCTTATCGCCACATATCGTAGTTGAAGGTCCACCAGATTTTGGACAGTTTCTAACATTTCCAGTTTGATCAAAATGTTTAACCGACAAACAGTAGGTTTACTTATAGGATTTCTGTCTTGATAACGCTCATTAAAAATTTCGCACACTTGTTCAAAGGTCCGCTTGGGATCCCCATGTCCCTGAAATATCAAGATTTCTATTCGCTGCTTTTCACTCGATTGATTCATATCGAATGCAAAATTCTCGGGAAATATTATATTATTCGTCTTAGAGAAATCAGTTAGCAACTAAAACTATACCCTATATTTTGTCATCTTCAGTTGATCTGTTAGATTGACGAAAGAATATTTTTTCAACAAAAACTAAAGTTTTTCTTGACGTCCTCACTTTGTTTCGAGAACTCCTGCATGTGTGAGGAAGCGACACCACCATCCTTATCTGTTTATTGTTTTATTTGCGATCTAATTCTTTAATTCACAGCTGTTTTCAACTTATGTATATTTTTTTCTTTTAATAGTACAGTTTCATTGAAAGAATTTTAAGGTAAAATTTTATTTTCCTTCACATAACTGAATTGGTCATCGAATGACCACTGATGCGATATACCACAAGCAATATTTTTCCAATAAAAAAAAAAATTGTTGACGGTTAAGGGTATAAACCCCCAACTTCAAAACTGCATGCATTTCTCAAACTTCGGACATAGAAATCGGCGGGTAGGTGGATATTTTTCAATATTTATTATTTCAAGAATAAGAACCTGACACCAATCGCAAATTGTTAATTTTGTAATAAAAAAATGGGTTCAAGCCCTGTGGATAGGAGCTTTCTGGCGCTCTAGTTCAAACAGACAAATTATATCTCCGAAAGTATTGGTTTCTCTGAGTTGGGAATTATATCAATGTATACATATGATAGAGCTGCATCATAAAGGAAATTCAATTCAAATAATAGTTTATTTATCAAGATTAAATGAGCAATCATGAGAATGAGAACTGCACCATGGAAGAAATCGAATTAAATCTGGCCAATTTTGCCCAATAACGAACTTAACCGAGATATTCATCTCCCTAACCTACTCTGAAAATTTCAACTACCTAGCTCATTCCGTTCGAGAGTTATTGTGGAAAAACTTTTTTTAAATTTTTTAAATTTTCAAATTTTTTTTTTACACTTTGCGGTAATCTGGTCAATACAAAACTTCACATGCGTATAAAGGTCATGATTCTACAATTTGATGCTAAATTTCAGATAGATCGAACGAACTTGTCCGAGATATTTACGCTCCAAAACCACCTTGCAATTTTCAATCCGCTAACTCCTTTCGTTCGAGAGTTATCGTGCCTACGGCCGGTCGGCCGGCCGGACAGAATCAATTTCGCACTCGGATTCTTGATCAGTGAGTCGAACCAAATCGTTTGAGACCATTTTCAGCCAAAAATTTCAAAATTACAGACACTTGGGCAAATTGATAAGCACACTGTTCCGAAGAACTAGAGCGCCAAAAAAAAAAGTTTCGTATGACAATTGCCCAAAACAGGTTTAAAGTACCTACAAATAGTAGGTATTCCATAAAACAAATATGAAAGAAGATAAGTAATAACTAGAGCGCCAAAAATTACCTTGTAAACGATCAAAAATTTCCTGATATACGTTCACCAAACTACAGAATTATGCTTTCAATATTTACGTAATATTTTCAAACATTTTCGGGTGAGGTCCCCGTTGCATCGCTAAAATACGAGTATTTCAACCCCAATATTTTTGAAGTTACAATATTCCCTTCTGTCAAGTTGACATTATGAGAATTCATACATAGAATAATAATTATATCAATCTGTGAAATACGATTTACATTGAAATTTAAAAAAATCATATCTCCGAAAGTATTAGCTTGTTAGAGTTGAAAATGATATGAATGGATTCTTATGATAAAACTGCTTATTAAAAAAAATTTGATTTGGAATTTGTTTCGTAAAAAAAAATTTTTTTTTTGTTACTCCGAAACCATCTGTCCGATTTTGCCCAATAACGAACTTAGCCGAGATATTCATCCCCCAAACCTACTCTTAAAATTTCAACTCTCTAGCTCATTCCGTTCGAGAGTTATCGTGCTTACGGCCAGCCGGATCGGCCGGATCGGCCGGCCGGACAGAATGAATTTCGACCACGGATTCTTGATCAGTGAGTCGAACCAAATCGTTTAAGACCATTTTCATCGAAATATTCCAAAATTACAGACATTTGGAACTAGAGCGCCAAAAATAGTTTAACAAATTCTTTGTTCAGTCACACCGCTCAATGTACAATCGAATGTCCTTTCATTTGTTATATCACAATACATATATTATTATTTGAAAAAAATTGGTTCAAGCACTGACCAATTTTTTTTTCAATGATTTTTTAAAAATCTTCTAGTGCTACGATCCTCACGAGGTTTTGCAAGAATTTTCGCGTTGGCATTCTACAACTAATAACCATGATTGAATTGGATTGGATTTGTATTTGAGTTATTGAGGAAATATCAACCAAATTTCAGACTGATATAACTCCAAAACGATTTGGCCGATTATGCTAGTTAACGAAGTTAATTGTCGCATTCAGATGCGCAATCTACACTGAAAACTGCAAGTCGCTATTTCTTTCCGTTCTCAAGGAATCATGGATACATAATATTCTTTCGTAATTTTTTAAAAACTTTCTAGTGATACGGTCCTCACAAAATTTTACACACGTCTTCATGTCGATATTCTACAACTAGTTACCAAGCTTCAATTCGATAGAGTCTATATTTTTTGAGTTATCGAGGAAATAATATTCCAGATGGGTATAACTCCGAAACCGTTGGGACGATTATGGCCAACAGAGAACTTAACTCTCCCATTCATATGTGCAACCTATCCTGAAAATTGCAGGTCCCTATCTCCTTTCGTTCGAGATCTCCAACAATATAGATCCGATCATGTTCAAACTTGGAACTTGGTAGAAGAGCAATCTCACGAATCTCACGAAATTTTGCATGAAATTTCGCGTTACCATTCTACAACTAATAACCATGTTTGAATTGGATCGGTTTTGTATTTTTCAAGTTATTGAGGAAACAACGACCAAATTTCCGATGGGTATAACTCCAGAACCGTTTTGCCGATTATGCCTATAAACAATCTCAAATGGCGCATTCGTATTCTCAACCTAAACTGAAAATTTGAAGTCGCTATCTCTTTCCGTTCTTAGGTTATCGTGACGTACATTATATTTTTTTAAAATTTTCTAGCTGTACGATTCTCACAAAATTTCACAAACGTCTTTAGGTTTATATTCTACAACTACTCACCGAGTTTCAATTAGATCGGATTAGTATTGGTTGTAGACCAAATTTATACTCGGAAACCATTGATTATGCCCATTAACGAACTTGTCCGTCGCATTGGGATGCGCCACCTACCCTGAAAATTTTAAGTCGCTATCTCTTTCCGTTCTCAAGTTATCGTGGCAACGGCCGGCCGGACAGAATCAAAATTGATGTCGAATTCTTGATCAGAGAGTCGAACCCAATCGTTTGAGACCATTTTCACCGAAAAATTCGAAAATTACAGACATTTGGACAAAATGATAACGCGATGTTCCCCAGAACATACGCGCAAAAACAGTAGAGGGGTGTGGAGCGTAGAGTGAACTGCTTTCGAAATTAAAATTGGTTCAAGCCCTGTGGACAGGAGCTTTCTGGCGCTCTAGTTCAAACAGACAAATTATATCTCCGAAAGTATTGGTTTCTCAGAGTTGGGAATTATATCAATGTATTCATATGATAGAACTGCATCATAAAGGAGATTCAATTCAAATAATAGTTTATTTATCAAGATTAAATGAGAAATCATGAGAATGAGAACTGCACCATGGAAGAAATCAAATTAAATCTCGCCAATTTTGCCCAATAACGAACTTAACCGAGATATTCATCTCCCTAACCTACTCTGAAAATGTCAACTACCTAGCTCATTCCGTTCGAGAGTTATATCTATGTATATAAATGAAAAGCATTCTCACTACTCTCAGATCTCTTACTTCATGTTCCGTTCCGAAATGTAAGACTTTTCTGAGAAAAACTAATTTCTGAGCAAACAACTGAGATTTTTCTCACTTCGCTCACAATTCTTCCATTGATTAGATAATGTCATGTCTCAGGAAAATAAGTTGACATTATGACAATTCATACATAGAATAATTATATCATTCTGTGACAAAGTTGAAATACGATTTATTATTGAAATTTTGAAAAATCATAGCTCCGAAAGTATTTGCTTGTTAGAGTTAAAAATGATATCATTGGATTCTTATGGTAAAACTGCTTATTGAACAAAGTTTAATTTGGAATTTGTTTTGTAAAAAAGAATTTTTTTTTGTTACTCGAAACCATCTTTCCGATTTTGCTCAATAACGAACTTAGCCGAGATATTTATCTCCCAAACCTACTCTGAAAATTTCAACTGTCTAGCTCATTCCGTTCGAGAGTTATCGTGCCTACGGCCGGACAGAATGAATTTCGACCACGGATTCTTGATCAGTGAGTCGAACCAAATCGTTTAAGACCATTTTCATCGAAAAATTCGAAAATTACAGACATTTGGGCAAATTGATAAGCACTCAGTTCCGAGGAACTAGAGCGCCAAAAATCCATGGATTTATGGGTTTCCCTTAATAACAATTAGTAAAAGAATAATGGTCTGATTGCAGTACTCTCCAAACACTCTGTTCAAGTTAACAAGCTCGCCAAGGTTCAAAATACTGAAATGGGGTTTATCAGGTAATTCCGCAATTGTCAGAAAATGCTTACCTATTCGAAATTGTTTGTTCTCTAATAACCATTCGTTTCATATTAGTGTAAGGTTCAACAAGAAAGGGAAATATTTTGATCATCAAATGAACGAGCACACTAAAGTTCCTGACATCTCGTGAGTCCTTTTAAAATTCAACAAAGCTATGTTATGTGACGCTTACTTGACCAGTCCCTCAAAGTATCCCGTTTTTTCAGATCCATACGTGCTAATGGGGTGAATAAAGATCTATTAAAAAATCAGTCCGGACTCAGCACAGCCTCTCCACGTCGAGGGGAGGGTTGCGGTTGGGCGCCCCCAGGGCCAAACCGCACTCAGTGGGTGGTGATTTGGGACACGCAGGGTCGCTAAAAAAGAATATTATGCTCAGTTTTTTTCAGTAACGCAACAGGTTATCAAAAGCCGGCATGCGAATGGTTTATGGTTTGACAATGAATCTTTCCGGTGTTTATGCTTTGGGGATATGTGGATTTCTGTGAACGGAGGAAATATACGACGGCCCACATTTTATTAATGATATAATTTCATTATATTATGGTTATTTTTGTTCCATGCAGCGCGAAATTATTGAAGTGATTTACGATCTTTTTTTCTAAATAATTGAATGTTTTCATGACTCTAATCCAAATGACTATTCCTAAATATATCCTCATTATTCAATTTCCTTCATAATATGATGAAGTAATTATGTCATTCCACTATTATTGACCTCAAAACCATAGAAACAAACAAACTCATGATAGCAAGTGCCCAATAAAAATAAATTTAAACTGTGGGAAAGCCCTGTGGACAGGAGCTTTGTCACTCTTGTTCAAACAATTGTTGAACACAGATCATATAATAATTCATAGATAGATTAATTATAACATTCTGTGAAAACATAGAAGTACGATTTATTATTATTATTATTGTAAATTTAAAAATCAAATCTCCGAAAGTATTAGCTTGTCAGAGTTGTAAATTATATCAATGGATTTTTATGGTGAAGCTGCGTCTTAAAAAAATTGAATTTGAAATCTGTAATGTAAAAAATTTTTGTTTTTGTTACTCTGAAACCATCAGGCCGATTTTGCCCAATAATGAAATTAACCCAGAAATTTATCTCCCAAACCTACTCCGCAAATTTCAACTGCCTAACTGATTCTGTTCGAGAGTTATTGAAGAAACAAAATTCAAAAAATTTTTAAATTATTTCTAGCCACTATACGACAATCCGATCAATACAAAACTTCGCATGCATATAGAGTTCATAATTCTACAATTTGATGCTAAATTTCAGATAGATCGAGAGATCGGTTCCGGAAATATCCATAAAAAATGTTTTTACTAAAAACGGTCATAACTACATAACAAGACCGCCAAAAAAATTGGTTCAAGCTCTGCCGTAAAGTCAGGAGCTCTTGAGTGCATGTTCTATTGTATACCCACCTCTATTGGACACGAATTTAGCATCGATATATACTCGTACATATATACACATTTCAAATCATTTAAATGACATATATCAGTAACGAGAGAATCGTCTATAATCACTGAATTTTTAATTTTGACATATGTATTCTATTAGTTATAGAGGAAACAACAACAAAATTTCAGATGAGTATAACTCCAAAACCATTTGGCTGATTATGCCAATTAACGAACTAATCGCATTCAGATGAGCAATATACCCTGAAAATTGCAAGTCGCTATCTCTTCCCGTTCTCAAGTTATCGTGAGATAAATAATATTTTTCTGTATTTCAGTATCGTAATGAGTTCATTCCAGCACTAAAAACAGTGCTGGAATGAACTCATTCCCGCATTATTTCTAGTTATATTTTTCGTTTTGTGGTAGTCAGAACTGACATTCGATCCTATCAAATTTCAACACACGTCAATTGACAATACAATATAATCTGGATATAGAGAAATAATTGTTGAGGAAAAGCTTTATTTTCATTAAGAAATATGGTACTAGAGATTTCCTTCTTGCTAATTTTGAATCATTCATGCTATTAGGAAACTGTTTTAAATCTGATCTCCATGCCCTACATACCTTCCAAATTCAAATTCCGTAATCTGTCAACATTCGTAACAGTCACACCAACTACCATAGATACAATACAAAAGTCACTAGGATGTATAATCCGAATTTTTCATTAAATTTCAACAGTATTTTACAAAACTTGCCTGAAATAGAGAAAATATCGTCTAATACTCGTGGCAGAAGGCAATTCCAACACTCATGCGTTCGAAAATTCGCTCCTTAGTCGCTCGTTTTCGAATTTCGCATTCGTGTTTTAATAGGAGCCCATTCTGCAACTTGTTTTAGAATATACTATTTCGTAATTTATTTGAAATGTTCTAGTGGTACCATCTACACAAAATGATACACACATCTTTATGTCGATATTCTTTAACTAGTTATGAAGTGTCAGTTCGATCAGGTCTGTACTTTTTGAGTTACCAAGAAAATAATATTCCAGATGGATATTATAACTCCGAAAACGTTGGGCCGATTATGCCCAACAAAAAACTCAACTCTCCGATCCGGATCCGCAACCTACCCTGGAAATTACAAGTCCCTATCTCTTTTCGTTCGAAAGTTGTCGAGGCAACGGTTACTTATCCAGCTAACGAACTCAACCAAGGCTGCACGGATCTCCAACAATATAGATCCGATCGTGTTCAAACTTGAAACTTGGCGGTATGGTTAGGTATTGAAGGCTCTCGCAAAATTTCAGCGATGTCGGTCGAATAGTTACTGATATTTACAATTTTTTTATGATTTACAATAATTTTTTTAAATTTTCTAGTAACACGATCAATTTTTCTAGTAACACGATGATTTCGCAAGAATTTTCATCATTTGGGAAAGAGGATAACGCAATCTTCCCCAGAACATGCACGCAAAAATAATATTGATATTAGCAGTTTATTAGCATAAATTTATGATGTCCATCAAGCGACAGATAGTGGGATATCATATATGCCAAAAAAAATCGAAAGCGTTCAATAAAGAAGTCATAAAAGATTTTATAACGAATGCTCCTGGTAATATATTCCTGATGACGGAGGTAAATATGGATTGAAATCAACCATTCTGCTATCAATACTATATAAAATATAAATACTAACTACCATTATTCGATTTGTAGGTCTCATTGAATTTTGAGTTGTTGGTGCATTGAAGAAAGATACATTTTATAGGTTGCAAAAAATTATGTCCAAGATATGGGATTGAAAATTTTTGGTATCAGTGAATTAATCCAAAAAACACATTCAAATGGGATATTTAGGTTGTTGGATAATGATGAACATACAATATTGGATTTAATCAAGATATATATAGGCTTAGGACCAGCTCTCACTCCACATGAAAAGTTTTTCCTTTATTATAAAACCTATAAAAAATATTCAGTACAACCAGTAGTAATTCCTCAAATTAGAGGAACGACATCTTTATACCGGTCACTGTTTTCAGCGGTCTTCTGTGTCTGTTCTTTCTGACATTGTAGCAGATTCTTCAGCCATCAAACGACTCGGTCGTTGGAAATCCACTTCAATCGCTTGCATTGAAAAATAAATAAGAAACTGCTGGAAAAACATTGTGTGATAATCGTTCTAAATTAAATGGTTTATTTCTGGGTTTTCTTTCCCAATCTCCAAAAAATATCTATAAAATAAAACAATTATTATTATGTGAATTGCTTCTGCGTAAGAAACAGAAGATATTTGTCAGAAGCAATCTATTGAACAATGTTGCCTAACAAACAATAACGAAACAACATCAACGATGAAACAACTATTTCGTAACATTAACCATTCAATAATGAATATACTACCTCCCACAATATCCTTTAATGATTAAGTAATCATTCTAAAGTAACTGACGCTTCAACTTCAGTTTCCACCAGCTCCACATATGCCATAACAGATATCGTAAGCAACGATATCATGTCACATGTCTGACATGTCTAACATTCCGTCTATGAATTTTTCCAATTGTTCCATCGGCAGCATAAATATAAATATATCGAAATCAACATAGAGATTTCTCATTTCAAATTTTAAATTTGTCTATTATGGAAAATAATCAATATTTTCAATCCAGAATTCATTCAATTTTAAGAGAGGTCGACAAAAAATTCTTGTAATAAACTGGTTGTTAATTTATGCGAATTTGACAATGCACATTAGAAATGTTGGTTTCTTGACTGGTCTTGACAGATCTCTGATAACCATCAATTTCGGTAGTGTATGGTGTTACAAATCAGTGAAATACTCGTAGATTGATCATTTACTGAACACCCTCGCTGAGGCTCCCAACGCTGCGTCAATACTTGTTTGAGAATAATTTTTAATTCTTTTTAGATAAAATCAATCTATACTACCAAAACTGATTTTCCTTTCCAACCCTCCAACAAATAACATATTTTTTTCTGGAACAATGCCACAATAAAACATCAGTCCGAAAATTTAATCCGAAAACCGTCACGCCGTTCGCACCCCGCCCCAAATCGTCGAAAATACACCGGACTAATGGCAGAAACGCCAAAATTCCGAACGTACAAAATGCATATATTTCTCAATATTTCAGAGAGAATTGACAAGGACAATGGATTCCCAAAGATGCAGCTTTCGGCCGTCATGCTGTGTTAGAGCAGCGGCGCAGCTAGACCTTGCTGGCGATACGGATGGAACACAAAAGATTTGCGTACAATCTTCCTCAGGCCGGCTGGAATGTCCAGGGTGAGTTCAAGCATCTCATATGACGTTTGTGTGGCGTTACAGAACACCCGCCGGGGTATAACGACTTGGGGCTAATCAGATGGACAATCGCTCGTCACTCGCGAAATCTCCCGTTTCTTTAGAGTTTCAGGAAATTCCGAACGGCGTCACTAATTCCCGACAAAAAAATAGCTTTTGTTAGATACAAGAATCACTTCCTTCAACTATAATACATAGTACAGGATCCGAAGACGTCGTCCTGCACTCATCTGTTTACCAGATGAATTTTTCTTTAATGCAGTCTCATAGATAGACGAGTGTATTGCTTATTAAAATATCTTGACTATTTAAAAAAATCATTAAAGGATACTGTGGGAGGTATACTCATTATTGAAAGTTTTTTTTTGGGTTTTCTCTCCCACACTCTGAAAAATATCTATAAAATAAAAATTAATTATTTTGTGATTTGCTTCTGCGTAAGAAACACAGAATCAAGAATTGTGACAATTCTTGAATTTCAACAAAATAATTCTAACGATTTTCATTAAGCGTCTGACGAAGGAGTCTGATATAGACTCCGAAACATTACGATATAGTTGTTTCTTCGTTGATGTTGTTTCGATGTTGTTTGTTAGGCAACATTGTTCAATTGATTGCTTCTGACAAATATCCTGTGTTTCTTACGCAGAAGCAAATCACAAAATAATTAATATTTATTTTATAGATATTTTTCAGAGTTTGGGAGAGAAAACCCAAAACAAACCTTCCAATATTTAAAAAAAATCTTAAAAAGCACTGACGTGAAGTCAGGAGCTTTTGCGCGCACGTTTCATCGTCTATTTACGCCTCATACGAAGTCTAGCTGAAATTCGGTACTAGATTGTAAAATGGTGGATTGAAGGTATGTGCGGAATTTCAACGGATTCTGTAATATAACATTTTTCGAGTTTTTGAGTAATTGAGGAAATAACAACAAAATTTGAGATTGGTATAATTCCTAAACCGTTTGGCCGACAATGCCCAACAACTAGGTTACTTACTTGGGTGCCGAGCCTACCTGAAAATTGCTATCTCTTTTCGTTCAAAGTTATCGTGGCAACAGTAAAACATCCAGCTCTGAACTCATTCAAGGCTGCTCGGATTTCCAATAATATACGAGTTTATCTGATCGTGTTTAAATTTGGACCCTGGCCGTAAAGTTAGGTTTTGTAGGCTCTCGTAAAATTTCAGCAATATCGGACTGATAGTTTCTGAGATATAGATTTCTTTCAATAATTCTTTTAAAATTTTCTAGTGATACGATCATCACAAAATTATGTACCTACAGGATGTTCATTTTATTATTAAAAGTCACTTACAACCACTTTTTGGTATTGAAGTTCTGAAAAACTTCACTTTCAAGTTAAAAATTTGTACCGTTAAACTGCCTGCGCATAAAAATGCTCTTTGCAAATATGCAAACCGATTCTCAAGTTTTCCATATTCACGGTGTTGTTTCAAGGATACAATAGTTTCATAATTTTTTGTGATCCCGTTCCTTGATTTTCCTTGTGGTTTTGTAAGTGATTCATTTGAGCTTTGAATAAGAAACATGTATGCCAAATATAAAAAATATGCAGGTGGTTTACTTGTTATCACGCGAGGAAGAAATGAGGAAAATTCATAAAACACCCTGGGTTAGAAAGTCATTCAGGTTCAATAAAGGTGCCTTCTATTTGCTTTTTGAGTATTTACTTTTCCAATGAAACACCCTGTATACAAGGTATTATAAAAAAAATATTTAATACTGATGCATTATTTTAATTATTTTATATGCAATATGTATGAAATCGAGATACAAAAATATCTGACAGAATAATGCATTAGTTAATCTTGCCTGTTATACAATAAGTTTAAAGTTAAATTTTCATTTTTTTGAGCAATATTCAAAAATCTTATTTCAGAAACTATGCGTCAGAATCAGCTGAAAATCCTTATATAACGTGGAGGCAACATTGTACAATCGAATACCGAATTTCAGCTAGATCGACTCCGTAGGAAGCTTCTTCCAAATATTTTATAATAAAAGCTTTATAAAAGACTATGAATAAATAGTTGATTATCAAATAGATATTTTATTTCATGTCTAGTTATCATGGTTTAGGATTACTAAATGCTCATTATGCCCCATAACCTTATTCAACTTACCACACGTTGAGCATCTCAGACTTTCTTCACTCAAACGGATTTAGCTCTTAAAAGCAATTTGTTGAAAATAAATTACCATGGACACTTTCGGAAAGGAATTAATTAGTTACCCATCATTATGCATAACAAATTATTTATACTTTTCTTTTGAAAGCAATGACTGATCAAGTGAAACATTGCTCAATTAGCCCCGCCTACCATACTTAAATACTAAAAATCTGTAATATATGTTTGATGTCAAATTGTGCCGGTTTTGTTCATAAATGGAATAATTCAAGGGCGTAGCCAGGGGTGGGGGGGTTTGGGGGTTCAAACCCATCCTTGAAGGACCGTTAACAGGTCGAAAATATATGGAATTATTACGGGAGGACCTGATTCCGGCGTTGGCGGTTCTTTTCCGTACGAATAAGATCCATATCTCCCAAATGAAACGATATGGTTTCAACAGGATGGCTCCACCCCATTAGTTTCAATGTCAATTACCTGAACTAAGTGTTCCAAACAGGTTGTTCGGTCAGCGAGGTTTCATTGAATAGCTGGATCGGTCTCCAGAGCATACTCCGTTAGACTTTTTCTTATAGGGATATATCAAAAGAAAAGTTTACCGCAATCGGCCAAACAGCTCTGAGCAGTTAAAATCGAGGATTCGGAACGAAATAAGAACAATTCAGCATGAAACTTTCCAAAATGTTTGTTTCGAGTTTTAAGCTCGATTGGCCATCAATTTCTTTGATAATTTTTTGGCAATTGCTTTTGCTATTAAAATGTGTTCATTAACCATTCATTTAAAGATTTTTACACGTTTTTCAAATTAAAAAACTTAATATCTCGAGAATTATTGACCCAACTGACGCTACATTTGCATTACTGCATTCAGAATTTTATGATCTATCTATGCCAAGACAAAAAATGCTTGCAATCAAAAAATAATATCCATGGCGTCACTGCTTGGCAACGGGAAATGGTAGAACAATAAGAATTATGGGAACATGTTCCTTAAGAAATGAATTAATTTGACCTATCAAAACATTCCTGAAAGGGGATAAAATAAATCCATGATTCCATACTTTTGACGCCCGCTGTATAATAGATCTCTAGACCTCTTATAGATAATAAGCTATACCTTGCATCAAAAACAGTGAGAATTATTTGAATGAAAATATGAGGCTACAACATGACTATTTTATGACTATTTTTCCTTTGCAAAACATGAAAGCTGAAAGAATTATTTACGCAATTACGTTCATAATTGGCAAGGTCTATAACCTAAATGTATTTTCTTAAAAAATAAGCTACTAAAGATTTCCTTCTTGCAAATTTTGAATCATTCACACTATTAGGAAAAGTTTTAAGTCTGATCTCCATGCCCTACGTACGATGCAAATTAAAATTCCGTAATCTGTCAACTTTCGTAACAGTCACACCGACTGCCAAGATACAACACAAAAGTCACTAGGATGTATAATCCGAATTTTTCATTAAATTTCAACAGCATTCTACAAAACTTGCCTGAAATAGAAAAATTATCGTCTAATACTCGTTGCAGAAGACAATTCCAACACTCATGCGTTCGAAAACGCGCTCCATCGTCGCTCGTTTTCGAATTTCGCATTCGTGTTTGAATAGGAAGCCCATTCTGCAACTTGTTTTAGAATATACTATTGTAAATTTGTTTTACTTTAGGTGATTCATAACACATCTACAAAAATACCCTGTTGTACCCTGTTGGTATGTAAGAAAACTAATTAGTTGTTGAAATTAATTTCAATCAATATTAATATTATTTTAGGTCACAAAAAAATATCAATAGACGACCCCACATTAACAGATTACCTAAACTGGATCAAATTCTATAGATTTGCTCGGAAAAAAGACATCCCCTGAATGTTCAATGGATTTGTGTATTTATTCTAATACCCATTTTGTTTCAAGATGCATATTATATTCAGCCCGCTAAGCACCTGACGTCAAGCGAGTGCTTTTAAAATATTTATCATATTTTTGGAAGCATCTGTCACTATACTATAGTGAATGGTCAGGCGGCACGTTGTTCCATCTAATACCGATAATGAAAAATTTAAGGTAGAATATCTGCCTTTAACATGCTTATTTCAGTACAATAAACCATCGGCGCCAATATATCTTGCGACAATGTTGAAATACGATACGCCCTAGGTCCCTTTGATGTTTCCAACAAAACCGACAGTGTTCAGGTGGGTTTATCATCTATTAGTTCCTCTACACAAAATTTAATTCACACAAAACAGATATCGCTGTTTCATGGTGAATAGATAATGTTGATAAAATAGATTAATATCCCTAACTACTTACAATAAAGAAAAAAAAATTAAGTTTTTCTGTTTTGGTTAGATTCAAGGAATCCAGATTTTACATAATAAAGGATGGGATATGGGGTAGTAAAGACTGAAAAGTTAGGCGTTTTATTAGTTGGAGAGTGTAAGTTTAAAGCATAATTTTTTCAGCTTTGGATTATGGTGGATGTTTTTTTGGCGGGTATTGCAAGAATTATAATCTCAAACATTGTTTTGAAGAGAAACACCCTATATTTATTCATCATGACTTTTTCGAAGCAAAATATTTTATTTGTATAGTTAACTTCATAAATGAGTGGTTTTATTGACAGGGAAATAAATTTGTATGCGAGAATGATCACCTTTTATGCCATTTTTGGCGCTCTTATTCAAATAAATTATGTCCGGCCGGCCGTAGGCACGATAACTCCCGAACGAAAGGAGTTAGAGGATTTAAATTTGGAGGCAGGTTTGGAGCTTAAATATCTCAGAAGAGTTTGTTAACGGGTGAAATCCACCAAGAGATTTCTGAGTTATGGCCGTTTTTAGTAAAAATATTTTTTATGATTATTTCCGGAACAGATAACCCGATCTATCTGAAATTTAGCATTAAATTGTAGAATCAAGACCTTTATATACATGCGAAGTTTTGTAATGATCAGATTGCCGTAAAGTGGCAAACAAATTTCAAAAATTTTCTACATTACAAATTTCAAATTCAATTTTTTTTTAAGATGCAGTTCCATTATAAGAATTTATTGATGCCATTTTCAACTCTAATAAGTCTATACTTTCGGAGATATGATTTTTCAATAATACATCGTGCTTCTATGTTTTCAGAGAATGCAAATTCTGTCTATCTGTATTCTATCTGTGTTCACTATTCATTGATGTCATCTTATCTACCTATAAGAGACGTCATATTTATTTCTATTCTAGTTTATTTATATAATTCGTTCTTTGAAAATATATTGAGTTAGAAATCAAGATACCGCATTTTTAATTTGTGAATATATACAAGACCGTTTTGATACCTAAAATAATATTGACTTGTTGCATATTGCATAATTGATGTGCAAATATTGGGGATGATGTTTCAGAATATTTAGAATAGGATCATTTTAATGATGCAGTTTATGAAGGTAATAGGAAAGAACAACATAATGGTATCATCAAAAGAAATTACGGTTCTTTGACCACCGAGGTTAATATTACCTTTTACTTCCTTGAGTGGTGAAAAATGTTACTATATACAGTATTTTCATAATGTTGCTAGCAAAAAAATGCTGAAATATTGATCTAAATTTGTGTATCAAATATTATTTCTTGAGTTAAGGTTCATAATACAGATTGAATGTGTTAGAAATTAATTAAAGTAATTTATTCGTCAACCTATACCTATTCAAATATCAGGACTCCTGTCACAGGGCTTTCCCCCCTTTTTGGCGCTCCTGTTCCTCGGAACAGAGTGCTTATCAATTTGCCCAAATGTCTGTAATTTTGGAATTTTTGGACGAAAATGGTCTTAAACGATTTGGTTCGACTCACTGATCAAGAATCCATTGTCAAAATCGATTCTGTCTGGCCAGCCGTCCGTCCGTTAACACGATAACTCTCGAACGGAATGAGCTAGACAGTTTTGGGAGATAAATATCTCGGCTAAGTTTGTTATTGAGCAAAATAGGCCAAGGGGTTTCGGAGTAACAAAAAAAATAAATTTTTTACACAAAGAATTTTAAATTCAATTTTGTTTAAGATGCAGTTTCATCATAAGAATCCATTGATATCATTCTCAACTCTAGCAAACTAATACTTTCGGAGATAGGATTTTTCAAAATTTCATTAATTATTCGCAATTCTATTAATATATGATTTCATAGAATACTGTATTTATAATTTCCTGATGTATGTAAATCCAACATCAGATGGGTCATAGTCCTACGTTTTGAATTTAATTACGAAAATTCTTGGAAATTGACGCATAGAAGCCAAATGGAAAAAGTGGGAAAGCCCTGTGGATAGGAGCCTTGGCGCTCTTGTTCAAATTTTGTCAAATCATAACTCCGAAAGTATTGGTTTCTCCAAGTCGGGAATTATATCAATGGATTACTATTGAATTTAATTCATTTTACGATGCAGTTCTATCGTAAGTATCCATTGATATAATTCCCAACTCTGAGAAACCAATACTTTCGGATATTTGATTTGTCGAAGGTTGAATAAGAGCGCCAAAGCTCCTATCCAGAGGGCTTGAACCAATTTTTTTCAACCAACGACCGAGTTTCAATTCTATATTATCAGTTTTTTCCGAGTTATTTGAAAATTAACCTCGGATTCTGGATTCTTCATGAATCACTCGAATTTGAACGCTTAAACCATTTTCTGTCAAATATTTGAACATTTCCAACATTTGGGTTGGTAGGCACTTTGTTCGCGGGACAAGCACGCCAAAAGGGAGAATTTCCCCTCATATTAGTACATTCTTCTTAACGGCCCGAGTGAGTCCTATACGAGTAAAGAAACACAATAATAAAAAGATATTTACATATGCACAAAACCACAATGCCACACGATCAAACGCAGCAAAATCTTCAGCGGGGTGTCTTGGACACGAAACACAACGGCTGTCGTAAAAATCAACCCTCTCCACTAAATCGTAACACCTTCCGTTGCACAGGAGGAAGTTGGAGTTCTTTTCTTCTCCGATTACCAAAATAACACAGATGTGGGGCGTACCTCCGCAAGGTTATTTACAATTACATGCTCTTTCAATGGCGTCATGAGAAATCGAAATTAATTTCGGGTTGTGAAAAGAAACTGTTGCACTGTTTTGTTGCGATGAAAAAAGGGTGAGCTGCGAGGCTTTGAATATTGGTTTTCGATTTGCCACATACAAACCAAAATTATAGCTCTTCAACGGGGTGCGTTGGTTTTTAACGGAAACTCTAAATTCGAAATTGGGTCGTTGGGGTGTATAATTCTGATACTGAAATGATTGAATTCTCATGGTGAAATGGATGGTTCATCAGGTTGAATAGGGGGTTTATGGTGGTGCTATTATGCCCTCGCAAGAGGTTAATTCAATAGATTATGATTAGTCGAATGGGATTTCCATCGATATTAGGGGTTGTTGTGGTTAGTGTAATATAAATTTAAATTTTCAACCTAAATATATATCTGTAAGTTTATGTTTATTTTTGTTGGAAATCTATTTTTAACTATATAATTTCATATAATGAAGGAAATTTTATTGTTAGACGAATTTAATTAACTTCACATCTGATTTACAGATAACTATCAGATATTACTTTTGAAAGGCTATGTATTAATTTTAATTTGTTCCTTTTTGTGAGCATGTTCTAGGGAACCGCGTGATATCATTTTGATCAACTGTCTGTAATTTTTGAATTTTTTGTCGAAAATGGTATCAAAAGATTAAGTTCGACTCACTGATGAAGAATTTGACTTCAAATTCGATTCTATCCGGCCAACCAGCCATTGCCACGATAACTTTCGGACGGAAACAGTTAGCGACTTGAAAATTTCGGGGTAGGTTGCACATCCAAATATGACGGACAAGTTCGTTAAAAAATCGGTCAAACTGTTTCTGAGTACAAACTTTGTTTTCAAACAATTCAGATCCGATCGAATTAAAACTTGGTAGTAAGTTGAAAAATGCCGACTCCTATATTTATGCGAAATTTCAACACGATCACCAAAAAATAAAAAAAACTATTAAAAAATATTATGGAGGTATTATATTATTAAATATTATGTATTATAATAATTTATGTGTTATACCCATCTGAAATGTTGTTGTTATTTCCTCAATAAATCAAAAAATACGGATCCAATCCAATTGAAATATGGTAATTAGTTGAAGAATACCAACGCGCAAATGTTTGCGAAATTTCCTGAGGATCGCAGTACTAGAAATTTGAGAAAAAATCATATAAAATTGTTGTCTCTTAGATACTGTCCGTCAGATATCGCTGAAATTTTGCGAGAGAGCAAAACCTTTACAAAATTTTTACAGCCAAGTTCCAAATTTGAACATGATCGAATCTATATTGTTGGAGATCCTTGCAGCTTTGTATAAGTTAAGTAGCTGGATGGGTAACCGTTACCCCGAAAACTTTTGAATGGAAAGAGATAGTGAAATACAATTTTCAAGGTAGGTTGGGACAGCTAAGTTCTTCAATGGGCATAATCAGCCAAACTGTTGTGTGAGTTACACCCATCTTGAATTTTGTTGTTATTTCTCCAATAACAAAGTAGCAGAAGAATTAGAATATACAAATTCGATGCAAATAAAACTTGGCAATCACTTGTAGAAGGTCAACGCGCTACTTTTTGCGTAATTTCGTGAATATCGAATAACTAGAAAAATTATATATCTGAAAATATGCATGAAAATTCGCTCAAATTCCACACAGAACTTCTAGCCCCCATTTTACAATCGAGTACTGAATTTCAGCTCGATCGACTTTGTATGAGGCGTGAATAGACAATGGAACATGCGCGCAAAAGCTCCTGAATTCCCTACAGTGCTTTTTAAGAATTTTCTCTCCTTTAATTTTTTTCATTTCTGGTTGACCTTGGAGAAATTTATAGTTTTTTTTTGACAAAAGAATACATATCGAAGAAACAAATGCCCATCAATATTTAATATTTCAGTTTATTTTGCATACAATTTCCATTTTGACCAATCGCAACACTCAAGGGGAGACAGGATTTTTTGCTGGGGGTTTGCCCTAAGGTCATGCGTCTAATTTTATGTTACCCTGTTACACTAACCTCTGCTAACACTTTTTGATTTTCATACACATTTTATATTGTTTGATAATCTAAAATCTAAATATCTTAATGCGAAGGAATAATATACCTATCTATGCAATCTGTATGATCAGTCCTTTACAAATAAAATATATGGTTCCTTTCAGGGTTTTCTCTCCCGACCTCTGAAACATATTAATAAAATAAAAAAATTATTATTTTGAAATTAGCTTCTTCGTTAGAAACACAAGATATAATATAGGTATGTCAACAGCAATATATACAACAATGTTGCCTAACAGAAGGTAACGAAAACATCAAGATAAAACAACTATTTTGTAACGTTTCGGAGACTAAATTAGTCTCCCCTTCAAACAAGAATCCAAAACCTTCAGCTTTTTGTAGCTGTGTTTTTTCAAAGATTGCCACTGAAAAAAATTTAATTTCAGAATTGCTGTCAAGAAAAAACTAATTCTGACGAACTTCGATTGGTGTCTGAAGAAGGAGAGTGATTTAGTCCCCAAAACGTTACAAAATAGTTGCTTTATCGTTAATGTTTGTTAGGCAACATTGTTCTATATATTGCTTCTGACGCTTATCTTGTATTTCTAACGCAGAAGTAATTTTCAAAATATAAATAATTTTTTCATTTTTTTTTAGAAATCTCTCAGTGTTTGGGAGAGAAAAGACGACCTCACGTTTCGTTCAAAAGAAACAGCGGATTTAGGGAAGGGGTTCCCAACCAGTCCACAACAGCTAAAATATGATCCGCGAAAGGTTTTAAAATTTTTGTTCGTTTTAAATTAATATTCCTTTATTGCGTGGGCAGAAAGGTTGGTTATCGGTAATGTATAATGAAGATATTATTTGTTAATATTAGAGTGGCGGAAGTACTCCATAAAATGTCATTTAGTTAAAACACTTTCAAAACTGAATTTCTTGTTTCATATTAAGCAAATTTCAATGGTAATTTAAACAATAGGATTCAATCAAGCGTAAAATGGTTGGTGGTTTATGACCACCCTTAAGGAAGCAGTATTCCGTCTGAAATAATCTGAAACTCATTAGAAAAATATAGGTTTCAGAAGAATAAAGTTGTTTAAATGAAAAACTTGTATGATCCAAAGGCAGTTGTTATTTGTTTAGGGCCTTTTGTCATTTTGGCGCTCTTGTTCCTCGGAACAGAGTGCTTACCAATTTGCCCAAATGTCTGTAATTTTCGAATTTTTCGATGAAAATGGACTTAAACGATTTGGTTCGACTCACTGATCAAGAATCCGTGGTCGAAATTCATTCTGTCCGGCCGGCCGGCCGTAGGCACGATAACTCTCGAACGGAATGAGCTAGACAGTTGAAATTTTCAGAGAAGGTTTGGGAGATAAATATCTCGAATAAGTTCGTTATTGGGCAAACTCGGACTGATGGTTTCGGAGTAACGAAAAAAAATTTTTTTTACATGACAAATCCAAATTATTTTTTTTTTCAGTAAGCAGTTTTACCATAAGAATCCATTGATATCATTTTGAACTCTAACACGCTAATACTTTCGGAGTTATGATTTTTCAAAATTTCAATAATAAATCGTATTTCTACGTTTTCACAGAATTATATAATTATTCTATGTATGAATTATTATAATGTGAACTTATTTTCCTGAGACATGACATTGTCTAATTCATTTCAGCAATCGTAGAATTATAATATGATATCATACTTTTTGTTGGTTGATATTTTCATGCCGATGGTCAATCCATATGATGATGGGAATGGTAATGGTAAGTTAATAATATTGTGTTCAGAATATCTCCAGTAAAAACAAAACTGGAATATTGGTGTATTGGAGTATTGGAGTGGATTTGAGGAAAGAATAATATATATTATTGTTCATCATAGAATTGAGGAATGAATATCTCGGATGAGTTCGTTGTTAGGTAGAATTTGTCTATTGGTTTTGGATTGATAATTTTTGGCACTCTTGTTGAATTTAAATTCTTCCATGATGTTTGCATTCAATTTCTGCTAAGATGATGTTCTTTCATAAGAATCCATTGATATAATTCCCAACTCTGGGAAACCAATACTTTAGGAGATATAATTTGTCTGTTTGAACAAGAGCGCCAGAAAGCTCCGGACCACAGGGCTTGAACCAATTTTCTTGCACGTGTCTGTAATTGCACTTGTCTGCAATTTTCGAATTTCTAGCCGTGAGTGGTCTCAAACGATTCAATTTGACAGGATAATTTTGAATCCTTAGTGAAACTCGAATCTATTCGTGCGTCTGGCCGTCTGTTCCGAACGTAAAGGCGATAACTTCCGAAAGGAAAAATATTGGCAAAAAGAGAAAAATTGGAGAAAAATTGGTTTCGGAGATATAGAAAATAAAATGATATAATATCATTTAAAATTTCTATTTCCCAATAGCTAGTTATTGCCCGCGAGTGTAGTTAACTATTTGGAAATAAAACGAAGATAAACCATATTTCAGAAAAACAACTTCCATTCGGACAATTGATTTTGAGTTGAAAATAAACTCACAATAATCTGATCTTCCCAGACACGACTGCATATGTTATTTGTGAGGAAGAACCAATACACCTTTCCCTATTATTCCCATAGATTCATGTGAAACCAAGCTTCACATATCTGAAAGCATTCAGAGATCAAAGTGCGGGAACTATGTGTACGCACCTGGTAGCCAAGTTCACAAAATGTGTTGACAATGCTTCTTATTTAGACTCTCTTTCTTATATGTAAGACCATCCTGCATCCTCTCTTTCTATCCTATGCCTCTAATGGGATAATACCTTTTGATTTGTGTCCTCAGATGACATGCTATTGTGTGTATTTGTTTATGTCAATCTTTGTTCTCTTCTACGTTCCTTTATCTTCTTTAATTGCTTCTTTGATTCGTTTTTCAGTTTGTTCTTCAGGGTGGAAATACTGAAGATGATGTTGATGATATGATAGAATGCACGGATCGCTTGGTTGTGAAACTGAAAATAATGTTTTTTTATTGGTTCCTAGTTTGATTTTTCAGCTCATTTAATAATTATTACATACACGTGCATTACTGACATTTCGGAACAATCGAATGTGGTCTCCTTTCATAGTCAAATATCCTTTATAAAATTAGAGTTTGTATTGTCTTTCATCAATATGTATTGATTGAAGTAGTTCTCGAAAGACCATTGAAGGTAATAGGAGATTCAAATTTAAATTGGATTGTGAACCACTTAGAAAGCTGACCTATATTTGTGCCTCAGACTATATAAGTATATACATGTGATATTATATATATATAAGTATAACGGTGGGTTTCACTAAGCTTTGACAGCTCTTAATTGCCAAATTAGTGCGATTCTATGTCGATTCCTAGTTCATTATTGATGCAACCATCGAATTAAATCCACAATTAACCTAATCGAAGCTTCGTGAAACCCACCATTTGTGTAAGTAATATTATGTCTATGATAAGTGATATAATGTCTATGATTCGTGCGCTAGTAGCAGGGCGCTATCATTTGGACCAAAAGACAGTAATTTCTGAATTTTGAGCAGGAAATGGTCTCAAGCGAAGCATCCAAATACGAATTAAATTTTGAGCCCTTTATTTTAAATCTTGATCTGAAATAAAGGTTCCACAAGAAAGAAGTCTTTTGAAGACCTTTTTGGCGCTCTAGTTCCTCGGAACTGAGTGCTTATCAATTTGCCCAAATGTCTGTAATTTTCGAATTTTTCGATGAAAATGGTCTTAAACGATTTGGTTCGACTCACTGATCAAGAATCCGTGGTCGAAATTCATTCTGTCCGGCCGTCCGGCCGGCCGGTCCGGCCGTAGGCACGATAACTCTCGAACGGAATGAGCTGGACAGTTGAAATTTTCAGAGTATGTTTGAGGGATAAATATCTCGGCTAAGTTCGTTATTGGGCAAAATCGGACAGATGGTTTCGGAGAAACAAAAAAAAATTTTTTTTTTTACAGAACAAATTCCAAATTAAATTTTTTTCAATAAGCAGTTTTATCATAAGAATCCATTTATATCATTTTTAACTCTAACAAACTAATACTTTCGGAGATATGATTTTTCAAAATTTCAATGATAGATTTATTCTGTGGCTATTCTATGAATTGTTATAATGTCAACTTTGACGTTGTCTCATTGTAATTCATTCCAGTAATGGTATCAATGAGATCAATGAGAATTAGAATATTATCATACTTTTGTTGGTTGATATTTTCATGCCGATGGTCAATCCATATGATGATGGGAATGGTAATGGTAAGTTAATAATATTGAGTTCAGAATATCTCCACTAAAAACAAAACTGGAATTGAGGAATGAATATCTCGGATGAGTTCGTTGTTGGGTAGAATTCGTCTATTGGTTTTGGATTGATAATTTTTGGCACTCTTGTTGAATTTAAATTCTTCTATGATGTTTGAATTCAATTTCTGCTAAGATGAAGTTCTATAAATTTCAATAATGAATCGTACTTCTGTTTTCACAGAATGCTATAATTATTCTATCTAAGCTTTATTATATGATCTGCGTTCATACTCGTACATTTCATCCTGTTCTATAAGAGAGAGTCAAATTCATTTCAGCTATTTTAATTTGGTTTCTTCCATGGTGCAGTTCTCAGATTGCTCATTTAATCTTGATAAATAAACTATTATTTGAATTGAATTTCCTTTATGATGCAGTTCTATCATAAGAATACATTGATTTAATTCTCAACTCTGAGAAACCAATACTTTCGGAGATATAATTTGTCTGTTTGAACTAGAGCGCCAGAAAGCTCCTGTCCACAGGGCTTGAACCAATTTTTCTTCCTCATCTATAACACTTCAGAAGTAGTTTTTACGAGATTAAATTCAATTATGACCGTCTCTCCGTAAAACGAATAACTTTCGAAAGAAGGAACTTAATTTGCTGGGTAGGTTTTAGGTCTGAATACCACGGTCAAGTTTTTCAATAGACATGAGGTATCCATTTTTGCGCGCATGTTCTGGGAACAGCGTGCTCATTTTGCTCAAATGTCTATATTGTTCGAATTTTTTGCCGAAAATGGTCTCAAATGATTAGGTTCAACTCACTGATGAAGAGTTCGAGATCAAATTTGATTGTCTAGCCGTTGCTAGACTTGCATTCGTAGGTAAAGAGATAGCGACACATTTTCAGGTTAGGTGGCGCATCCAAATGACACGAACAAGTTCGTTAATGGGCACAATCGGCTGAACGGTTTCCGAGTACTAATTTTGTGTTCAACCAATACCGATCCGATCGAATTGAAACTTGGTAACTAGTTGTAGAATACCGACACAAAGACGTGCGTCGAATTTTGTGGGGATCGTATCGCTAGAAAATTAAAAAAAAATTCAAAAACAATATTATTTATATCACGGTAACTTGAAATCGGAGAGAGATAACGACTACCAATTTTCAGAGTGTGTTGCGCATCCGAATGCGACATTTGAGTTTGCCATTTGGCATAATCAGCCAGACGGTTTTCGAATTATTATACCCATCTGAAATTTGCTTGTCAAACTGCTTTTTTGCGATAAGTCAAAAAATACTGGTAGCTAGTTGTACAATACCACCTCAAAGACACACCTATGTGAAATTTTGTGAGCATAGTATACATAGAAAATTTCAAGGAAATTATGAAAAAATATTATGTATCTCATGGTCACTTGAAAACGGAAACAGATAGCGACTCGCAATTTTTAGGGTAGATTGCGCGTCGGAGTGCGACATTTAAATTCGTTAATAGGTATAATCGTATAATCGTCCTATTGGTTTTGGAGTTATTTTATTTTATGTTTTTACATCCAACAGGCAAATGCCCAATTACAGGTGTAAACAGGTAACCAATACATACACATATAATGCTTCTGATTTTTTTTTATTCCCCTTCAACTCAAAACAGCAAATTATATCCAATTAAAACTCGGTAGTTACTTGTAGAATGCCGATGCGCTTATATTCGTGAATATTCACTAGAAAAAAAATCAAAAATGTACATGTTCAAATCTGTTATTTTATTTTAATTTTATTCATATTTTATTTTATTGCTTTATAAACCCGCCCTAAGATGGCTGTTATTCCGGATCGGGAGGATCAATCATATAGATACTTCATCAACTATGAAATTACCCTGTGTATGTCGACTTTTTATAAAATATTAACATCTTTGAAGGATATTTAATTGAATTATCATTAAAGGGTACTTTGGGAGGTGAATTCAATATTAAATTATTGATGTTGTTTCATTGCTATGTGTTAGGCAACATTTTTCTATATATTGCTTCTGACAAATAACTTTTCTGACGCTGAAGCAATTTCAAAATAATACATTTTTTATGTTATCGATACTTTTCAGAGTTTGGGGGAGAGCACCCACAAAGGAACCATTTAGTGATTCATTTGAATGCCACAGTGGCAATAAAAAGAATATTTGTTAATAAACCATTTTCAGTATTCGAAGAAATTTTTATACGACGTTGCAACATGAAGTTTCATTTTATGGTAATGAGTTAAGGTCTTAGGTAATAACCACTATAAATCATCCTAATCCTTTACCCTTTTCAGAAACACATTGTAAGTCAGAAAACGTCTGGCAATACACATTCACCAGGTCAAGCCAAAAAGTTATTTCTTAGAATAACCGATAGTTATTCTAGAAAAAGCAACGTTCTGAAAGACTCCTAGAAGCTTGGATAATATGTACTTTACGCACGAACAATAAGCAGTAGCTATTAGTCGATAATCACTCATCACTTACTAAATAATTACGAAAGCGTTATTTTTATAAATATTTTGACATGCATCAAATTCAGTTTCTGGTAATGACCTCTTTAAGGTTAATAACAGCATAAGGGTTAACATTCAACAAAAACTGTTAACCTATTAGGTACATCATTGTCACTAAAATAATATCAGATAACAATAAACAACAAATTGAAATATTGAATAATCTGAAGAGTTTGATGTTGATTATTTAGAGAAATATTAGGCTTAGTCAGGTATAATATTAATTCATAATAATGAAGGCCTTGCTGATTCTAACCTTCTAGACTATTTCACTGAAGGGACAGAAGGAATTGAAATAATTCGCTTAAGGAAATTTGTAGATACCTACTACATTATTGATGATAGCGATACATTTGATTTTATTAAAAAGTTTATTTTCCAGTTCATCACATATGAAAATCATTGACATATTTTTGACAACATCCTGCATGACTACTGATCTCTATACAGCTGTACCACCCAGATCTCCACAAGCTATACCGGTCAATTTTTGGCGCTCTAGTTCCTCGGAACTGAGTGCTTATCAATTTGCCCAAATGTCTGTAATTTTCGAATTTTTCGATGAAAATGATCTTAAACGATCCGTGGTCGAAAATCATTCTGTCCGGCCGGTCCAGCCGGCCGTAGGCACGATAACTCTCGAACGGAATGGGCTAGACAGTTGAAATTTTCAGAGTAGGTTTGGGAGATGAATATCTCGGCTAAGTTCGTTATTGGGCAAAATCGGACAGATGGTTTCGGAGTAACAAAAAAAAATTTTTTTTTTACAGAACAAATTCCGAATTAAATTTTTTCAATAAGCAGTTTTACCATAGGAATCCAATTATATCATTTTTAACTCTAACAAGCTAATACTTTCGGAGATAAGATTTTTCAAAATTTCAATAATAAATCGTATTTCTACGTTGTCACAGAATGATACAATTATTCTATGTATGAATTGTCATAATGTCAACTTATTTTCCTGAGACATGACATTATCTAATCAATCGAAGAATTGTGAGCGAAGTGAGAAAAATCTCAGTTGTTCGCTCCGAAATTAGTTTTTCTCAGAAAAGTCTTACATTTCGGAACGGAACATGAAGTAAGATATCTGAGAGTAGTGAGACTGCTTTTCATCCATAGACATAGAATGCTCAGTTCTCTCAATTTATGACGGGACTGACGGAAGGGAATATTATAACTTCAAAAATATTGGGGTTGAAATACTCGTATTTTAGCGATGCAACGGGGACCTCACCCAAAAATGTTTGAAAGTATTACGTAAATATTGAAAGCATAATTCTGTAGTTCGAGAGAGGAGAAAATTTGGTGAACGTAGATCAGGAAAATTTTGATCGATTACAAGGTAATTTTTCATTATTACTTTTTTCTTTCATACATGTTTTATGGAATATATACTATTTGTAGGTACTTTAAACCTGTTTTGGGCAATTGTCATACGAAACTTGTTTTTTTGGCGCTCTAGTTCCTCGGAACAGAGTGCTCATCAATTTGCCCAAGTGTCTAAAATTTTGGAATTTTTGGCTGAAAATGGTCTCAAACGATTTGGTTCGTCTCACTGATCAAGAATCTGAGGTCGAAAACGATTCTGTCCGGCCGGCCGGCCGGCCGTAGGCACGATAACTCTTGAAAGAAAGGAGTTAGTGGATTGAAATTTGCAAGGTGTGTTTGGAGCGTAAATATCTCGGTCGAGCTCGTTAATGGGCAAAATCCATCAAGCGGTTTCGGAGTTATGGCCAATTTTAGTAAAAATATTTTTTATGAATATTTCCGAAACCGATCACTCGATCTATCTGAAATTTAGCACCAAATTGTAGAATCGTGACCTTTATACGCATGTGAAGTTTTGTATTGACCAGATTACCGCAAAGTGTAAAAAAAAAGTTTTGAAAATTTAAAAAAAGATTTTCTACAATAACTCTCGAACGGAATGAGCTACTTTCGGAGATATAATTTGTCTGTTTGAACTAGAGCGCCACAAAACTCCTGTCCACAGGGCTTGAACCCATTTTTTTTATGTCGTTCCAGTATTGGCATGTCGAAATAATACGAAGTTAGTTATATCAGAGAAAAGTTGCCCATTTTAGTCAACGATGAAATAATGTTTCCAAGTTGGAAATACCACGAATAGTTTCGAAATATACGGGGAAAACCCGAAATTGCCCATTTTATTTCTTTTGGACTGGAACCTCTATTTTCAGGAAATATGAAACGTGTTCAAGAAACTTTCTTCCTTGTTGTTGGAAGGCCACCCTCAACCCTATTTTTGGCGCTTTGTCCCTCGGAACAGAGTGCTTATCAATGTGCCCAACTGTATATAATTTTTGGATGATAATGGTCTTACTCGATTTGGTTTGGCTCAGTGATCAAGAATCCGTGGTCAAAATCAATTATGTCCAGCCGGTCCGCCCGTCCGGCTAAGTTCGTTATTGGACAAAATCAGCCGGATGGTTTCAGAGTATTACCGAAAAACGTAACGAAAAAATAAATTTTCCATAACATATTTCGAATTAAATTTTTTTAAGATGCACTTTCATCATAAGAATCAATTGATATCATTCCCAACTGTGAGAAACCAATACTTCCGGAGATATGATTTGTCAAAGTTTGAGCAAGTGCACCAAAGCTCCTGTCCACAGGGCTCTCCCACATTTTTTATTAAAAAGGACCTGTATAATTTTTTATGAATTTAAGTTGTCCATATCTTACCGAATTGAAATATTTATCTTACCTGGTATTTCTCCCTACATTTCTGCCCATAAAACGTATCATCACATTGTTCGTAATAAAAATCCTTCCATCTCGAATACGGTTATAATTTTATATTTGTTCGTATTTGAAAGAATATTTGACTCAAGTTACGTGGAAGAAATTTAAATTAATCTACCTTGAATAAAAACCCAAACTTAAAATCGAATCGAGATTAAATCCAATATGATGCAAATGAAGAAGCAGATGAATTACAAGGAACAACGTTTGATGTATTTTCTGTATAAAATCCAAGAAACAATTTTGTTCTGTGTCCATTCTGAGCTAATCAGCAATTTTTTGTCTTTTTGTGATACTATTCCCAAACGAAGCTATTTCATATGAAAACAGAAAGTTGCTAACTTCATGAATTATGTATACCTAGTGAGCCATAGAATACAAGAAAGTTAATGTCAAATTGCAAATTCAAGAATCCAAATCTCAAGGGTGGATTATCTGCATGTGAACGAAAAACTATTGAGTTTTCTAATGATGAGAGAGTGGATATGGTATTTGTTTATTCGAGATATTTGAAAAATATCACTAGATCTCTGTAGCATGAAGAAATGTATCCCGAACGTCGTCAAATTTTTCAACGTATTGAAAGAAGTTCACGAAAACATGGTTTATTTGTAAAATCAAAATATAAAAGATTCCCTATTACTGGAACTAGTGATAATAAATTCGATGTTTGAGATAAGTTTTTTTAAAGTTTCTGTAGTAAAATGATAATCGAGATCTAGATTCGTGGAATGCAAGAAAAAATGAAATGAGGTAGTTTCTCCTAGAGAAATACGTCAACTAGAAAAATGTAGAAGGAATATAAATTCAAACCCTACAGAGTGAGAAAAGGACAACATTTCTATTTAACAGGCTACAATAATAGGGCAGTGCTTTGCAGATGGCTCCTGAGCAATTTTCGGCAAGATGACAAATTTTGTAGTAAAATGTTATGGTGTGACCAAAGTCGATTGGTAAATAATGAATGGTTCAACCGAAATATTCATTATCACTGCCGCCAGGAGAATTCTTATTTACATAAAGCCACAAATTTTTAAGAGAGGTTCGGTGTTAATGTCTGGGTTGGTGTTTTGATACCAAAATCCCTTTTGGCACGCTGTTCAGGGACAATAAATACCCTGAAAATGAAATTAGTTGATTTTAATTTTCCCCATATTTTGGCGGTAAAATGGAATATTTCCCTTCAACCCCTTGGCTGCAACCCTACCCAACTTTTGTTGTTCAAATGCAAATATATGTCATGTATTCGTTGGAAATCTTAATGTTACCGTACCCTAAGATTTTTTTTTTATTTTTTTAATTATTAGGAAAATTAATAAAGAAAACCTATCGATATGCTGTGTTCAACTCCGAATAAGTTTTTGTTTTACATCGATAAAATAGAAAGAAAATTGGTTCAAACACTGACGTGTCAGGAGCTTTTGCAGGTATGATCTATTGTTCCATGGTAAATTCGATTAAGAGTGTCCAATACAGGAGAATGGACTATAGAACATATCCTGACTTCACCGTTTTACTTTTCGTAATTTTCTTGAAATTTTCTTTTTTAAACTTGTCTTAAGGTCGATATTCTAGAACTAGTTACCAAGCTTCAATTCAATCGAGTCTAAATTTTTCGACTTATTCAGGAAAAATATAAAATTCCAGGTGGGTATAACTCTGAAACCGTGTGACTGATTATGCCCGTAAATGAACTTAACTCTTCCATTTACGCAACATACCCTGAAAATTACAAGTCCCTATCTCCTTTCGTTCGAAAGTTATCGAGGCAACGGTCACCCATCCATCTACCCAACTCAAACAAGGCTGCTCGAATCTCCAACGATATATATCCGATCGTGTTCAAACTTGGAACTTGGCAGTACAGTTAGGTTCTGAAGGCTCCCGAAAAATTTCAGCGATGTCGGACAAATAGTTACTGATATATAGAATTTTTTTTCAATAATTTTCAATGATTTTTCATAAATTTTCTAATAATACGATCCACAAAATTTCGCAAGAATCTTTGCGTATAGGCATTATACAACTATTACCAAGTTTGAATTTAATTGGTTCTGTATTTTTCGAGTTATAAAGGAAATAACAACCAAATTTCAGATGTGTATAACTCCAAAACCTTTTGGCCGATTATGCCTACAAACAAAGTCGAATGTTGCATTTAGATGCACAACCTAACCTGAAAATTTCAAGTTGCTATCTCTTTCCGTTCTCAGGTTAACATGTCATAAGAAATTTGTATTAATAATTTTTTTTTAATTTTGTAGGATCCTCACAAAATTTCACAGAGTGCTCAAGTTTATATTCTACAACTATTCACCAAGTTTCAATTCGATCGGATTTATTATGGTTGAAAATAAAACTATTATTCGGAACCTTAACTCAAGAAAAAAATGTTTGATACACTAATGTAGATCCATATTTCAGTATATTTTTGCTAGCAACATTATGAAAATACTGTATATAGGAATATGTCTCACTACGTAAGGAAGTACAAGGTAATATTAACCTCAGTGGTCAACGAACAGTAATTTCTTTTGATGATTCCATTATGTTCTTCTTTCCTATTGCCATCTTAAACTACATCATTCAAATGATCCAATTCTAAATCTTCTGAAATATCATCCCCAATATGTATACATAAATTATTCAATATGTAATCAATCAGTCAATATTATTTTCGGTTTTAAAATAGTCTAGTATATATTCACAAACTCAAGAATCGGATACTTGTTTTCCAAGAGAAAATATTTTCAAACTACGAATTGACAATCTCTAATAGCTAGAGAAGATGACATTTATGAACAGTGAACACAGACAGATTATGTGTTCACATTCTGTGAATACATAGAACTTACGTTGTATTATTGAAATTTTGAAACATCATATCTACGAAAGTATTAGCTTGTTGGAGTTTGAAAATGATAACAATGGATTCTTATGATGAAACTGCATCTCAAAAAAATTTGAATTCAAAAGTTATAATGTAAAAAAAAATATTTTGTTTCGTTACTCCGAAACTTTAAGACCGATTTTGCCTAATAAAGAAATTGACTGAGATATTTATCCGTCAAACCTACTCTGAAAATTTCAACTGTCTAGCTCATTCCCTTCGTGAGTTATCGTGTTAATGGCCGGACGGCCGGACAGAATCGATTTCGACCACGGATTCTTGATCAGTGAGTCAAACCAAATCGTTCAAGACCATTTTCAGCCAAAAATTCGAAAATTACAGACAGATAAGCACTCTGTTCCGAGGAACAAGAGCGCCAAAAATACAGGTCCGTAGTTGAAAAAATAGAGGGTAGCCAACGAAGAACGAAATGTCTTATGGAAAGTCAGAGCACATTTCCATATTCCTAAAAATAGAGACGCTACCGCAAAGAAACAAACGGGTCATCTCGGTCAAATATTTTGAAAACGGTTCGTAATATTTCCGATTCGGAAACTTCGTTTCATTGTTCGCTAGAATAGGCAAGTTTTGTCTAATTTAACCAACTTCGTATGAGTTACCGTTTTCGAGATGCCAATAGTGGTACGGATACGAATGATTCAGTATTCAATCCTTCTCCATTAAAAAAAAAATAAAATTCGCTCCAAAAATAATTGTCCTTGTTTTTGTCTTTCAATAATACCGAAACGGGAAATAAAAACGTGATATTTCTAAAAACCTGGTGCTGAAAATATTTCACCCCTTTTGTCCAACATCTTGTGGGGTAGCGACCAATCTCTCCTGAGAGCATATCTTCACTGAATTATTGCAAGTCACGCCTGGGGCAGATGTTCGCTTGTTTACAGAGTAGAAACAACTGCATCCCTGAGACTTCGTGATTCTTCTTCATCAATTATCTAACCCTTCATTGATAGAATATAATTTCAGTTTTAATGCTCGTAAAGCTTCGGTATTATATACCTTGTTTTCCTCACGTCTTTTACTTGGTGTTGTGGGAAATGTCCTTTGACAGATGGGCTTGAAGATATACGTTTCGAAATGTATCTTTGATTGCTCAATTTAATTTTACGATTTTTCTTAAGTACATAATAACTTATTCAACTGAGTTATGAAATAATACTGAGATATTTCACGAACGTGAGATATCATTTAATGCTGTTTTTTTAATATAGGTATATTTTGATAACTAATTCCCAAACAAAACAAATTTTGGTAAAATCTATTAAAAGTAAAAATTTCAATATTTTTCATCAGTGTATGAAATCTCATTCAATAGAAGAAGGAAGGAAGCCAAATATTCTGCAGAGTTAACTGAATGAAGTAACCAACACTCTATTAATTCTTTATGTATCATAGTTCTTCATCTGCAGTACTTACAACTCCAAATATTCTAGCCACGACACATTGAGAAAATAAAATGTGGATTAAATATATCAACATAAAAATGTATTTTTCCAACTACATGTGTACAAATTAATAGTTTCTAGATTAAATATTTCCACCCCCAAATTTCACCCCTATATTGAACTGACTCCTCTAAATAGCTTTTTGCGCGCATGCTTTAGGGAACAGCGTGCGATCATTTTGCCCAAATGTTTGTATATTTTTAATTTTTTGCCGAAAATGGTCTCGAATAGTGACTTGTAATTTTCAGAGTATGTCCGCTTCCGCAATGAGACAGTTAAGTTCGTTAATAGGCATAATCGGCCAAGCGGTTTTGGAGTTATACCTATGTGAGATTTTGTTGTTACTTACTTGTAGAATGCCGGCGAGCAAATTTTTCCGTAAGTTCTTGAGGATCCTATCACTAGAAAATTTTTAATTTTTTTGAGAAATTCATTGAAAAGAATTCTATAGCTGAGAAACTACTCTTCCGACACCACTGAAATTTTTAAATTTTGTGAGAGTCACAAACTACCTTTACAGCCAAGCAAATTTGAACATGATCGCATCTGAATTGTTGGAGATCCGGGCTGCCTTTGGAGAGTTCAGTAGCTGGATGGATGACCGTTGTCACGATAACTTTCGAATGGAAGTGATAGCGACTTGCAATTTTCAGGGTATAGGTTGCCCCTTCGAATGGGACAGTCAAGTTAATTTTTGGGCATATTCGGCCAAACGGTTCCGAAGTTATACCCATCTGAAGTGTTGTTGTTATTTCCTCAATAACTTAAAAAATAGGAATCTGCTCTGATTTAAACTTTGTAATTGCTTGTAGAATGTTGACACGCAAATTTTTGCGAAATTTCGTGAGGATCGTCACTAATAAAATTTTCTATTTCAGAAACAATTCGTCAGAATCCGAGGGAGTCGAGATCGTTTGAGACTATTTTCGGCAAAATAATCGAAAATTACAGACATTTGGGCAAAAGGATAACGCGATGTTATACAGAACATGCGCGCAAAAATCAAGAGAATCGGTCCTAAGTTCGATATAAGAACCGTTCTCAAGACTCAAAATGATCTAAGGTCTTTATTAACTAAGACAGAACCGATTAATGAAAAAGAACTGATAGATCCTTCAACAGCAAATAATTCTGAAGATTTTCGCGAAACGTTACAGAAAATTTGTTTTATCGTTGGTACCGTATTGCTACTGTTTGTTAGGCAATATTGTTTCACAAATTGCTTCTGACAAGTATCTCTAGTGTACAGGGTGTCCCTAATTTGATGTCCGTTGATGAGATCTCGGAATCTACAAACGTTAGGTGAAAACGAAGTTCACTTTCTCGATCTCGATTCTGAAGACGAATTAAATGTCGAAAACCATTTTTTGATATCGCTGATTTTTTTCGAGATACAGGCTGACTTCGAATTTCCACCAAAAAACAATTTGATCTATAACTGCTTTTTTTATACGTATTTTTCGATCATTCAAAAACAAGTTTTTGTTAATTTTTCACACTGATTATTATGCGTTCAATATGATTCATGCATGAAGATTCGTCACGGAGATATTGGTGAATCATGTGATTTTTCTTATGGGACACCCTATATGTTTTCGTTTAGTTTGATCACGTTTTTAATTCTATTCACGAATATTCATATTTTCCTCAAAATAATATGAAATTTAAGTTGCGTATGAATTTATTCTTGATATGTTCGATGAATCGATTAAAAAATTAATCTAATTTACGAAAAAACAAGAGAAATACATTTAACATGTAAATTGTTGCAGTAAATTATCAAGTATAATATATATTCGTAAATAGAATTAAAAACGTGATCAAACTAAATGCAAATATGTAAGGTGTCCCATCAGAAAAATCACCAATATCTCTGTAACGAATCTTCATGCATGAATTATATGAAACGCATAATAATCAATGTAAAAAATTAACACAAACTTGCTTTAAAAGTGTCGAAAAATTCGCATAAACGAAAAAGTTATACAGTAAAATTTTGTTTTTCGAAATTAGCTTGTATCTCGAAAACGATCAGCGATATCGAAATAAAGTTTTCAGCATTTGTTCCGTCTTCAAAAGCGAGATCGAGAAAGTAAACTTCGTTTTCTCCTTACGTTTGTAGATTCCGAGATTTCATCAATGGACATCGAATTTGGGACACCCTGTACATTTAGATTTTTGACGCAGGCACAATTTTGAAGATCATTCGAAGAGGTCAAAAAATTTTTGGGAAATATATAGGTATATACATATTTTTCATTTTGGGTCGATACTGACGACTAAAGAAGTTGTCTCCACAATTACCGTGGATGAATTTCAATTGTGAAAATATGACTCTAATCTGTTTCATCTGAAATTTGAATATTCTAATAAACATATCAACATAAATTCCCATGAAAAAAAAACAAAACAATACGGTCAGAATCTGGCCAGAGACTAGAGATTTGTCATCTGCAAAAAAAGAGCGAAGCGAAGATAGTAGGCCCATTAAATCAGGTATGGTATCCTTGTTAATTATTTGTTTTCATTTTTTCTTGACTATTTATTACTCATCAATTAAATTCAACCGATTTTACTCGCAGCAGTTCGATAAATACGATAAAATATAACAATATCGGAAAAATAAATCCATGTGTAAAAGCAAAATAAGACCATTCTTCCAGATGAAGAAGGTCAAGTGGCGCATAAATTAATTTTATAACCCAAATAACGTTTCGACACCGAAAGAAAAAAGGGGGAACGAATTACCCGCACTTAACGGTATCATTTCCCGTTTTTAACAAGGGTTGACCGAACCATATTCAATTACACATTAGGAAGGTCGGCCAAGGGCCGTCTGGTCAGTTTTGGGGCAGGTCAAGGGTCAGGTAACTTACAAGTTAATCGTAGGTTGTTGGAAACCGGATACCGATGCACCTTGCACTTCCGCATCTTGATTGATTTCGGAATGGTCAACAATGAGTTGAACGGGTAAGTTGACTATCAACACCTTTAATTCCTGGGAGGTGTTAAATGGTAATAGGTTTTTTTGTATGGTTTTGATTGCGGGTTTGCGTGTCAATTGGAGGGTTTGTAAAAGTCCATGGAAAGCTTCCTGAATTAAGGTAATTTTATGAAAAAGTGGGAAAGAGTTTTGGCGCACTTGTGCAAACTTTGACAATTCATCTCCGAAATTATTGTTTTCTCAGATTTAGGAATGGTATCAATGGAGTCTTATAATAGAACTGCATCATAAAAGAAACTAAATTAAAACTAAATAACGAACTTATCCGAGATATTCATTCTACAAATCTACTCCAAAAATGATATAATATCAATTGATACTTAGCCAATATTCCAGTTTTGTTTTCACTGAAGATATTCTGAACACAATTTGATAAACTTTACAAATTATATATTTCCATTATCATATGGATTATACAAGGATATAAAGGGTAAGGGGAATAATAATATCTTATAATTGATAATTTTGCATTCAATCATATCATTTGTTAGAACATGACATGTCTGTCAAAGGTAGATAAGATTACATGTATGAACAGTGAATAGCGATAGAACACAGACAGATAAAATTCGCATTCTGTGAAACCATACAGGGTGAGTCTTTGACCACTGCATTAATTTCAACCAAAGATTCCTCTCATCAAATGAAACACTTTTTTCATTTAACATTTTTCCAAATTCAGCTCAGGTAAAAAGATATAGGCTGTTGAAATTTTGAAAAAAAATCAGTTTTATTTTGTAGCTTTGACATCCTTTTTTCGAATAAAATGAATGTTGGTGTAAAGTTTCCTATAACTATGATACATATTTTCCAAATATTATTTTCTACTTCTACTGGTTTTCTAGTTATGGACTCGTGGATTCATAAAACTAAACGAAATTAGCATAAAGAAATCATATAAAGTTTTTCTTGAGTCATTTCAAGATATTCCATCGTTTTAGAACATTATATTATTCTTCATCATTTCGCCTTAAACGCACCGTTTTCGAAATATTCTTCATTGAATGTTTTAAAATGGAAATCTCCAGAAATTTCACTACTTTTACGGATCCGTCCCTGAGCGTTGGAATCCCGAATCAAGCTGTAAACCACGTTACCATGCCTTATTCTCGTCCGCCAACAATGTCATAGATAATTTATATGCGGGAGTGTATTAGCACATTGTGAAATCTTTAAACGCTTGTAACTTTTTACCTGAGCCGAATCTGGAAAAATGGTAAATGAAAAAGTGTTTCATTTGATGAGAGGAATCTTTGGTTAAAATTAATGCAGTGGTCAAAGACTCACCCTGTATAATTTCGACCGAGTTTAAATCTAGATCTTGGTATTGAAGGCTCTTGCAAAATGTTAGCGATAACTGATGAATAGTTTCTGAGATACATATTTGTTTGTAATGATTTTTTTAAAATTTCCGAGACATACGATCGTCTAAAATTTTTCATTAGGATTGAATTTAATTGTTCGAATATAATTTCATGCAGAACATCTATCTATAGGTCATATTGATATTAGATGATGTTCCCTGCGACACCCCATACCTTTGTGCTATCACTATCTGGATAATTTTGGATATCTCACCAGAATCTCAACTTTATGTCATAAAAGCGAATTGATAGTGAAGAGTAATCTAATTGTTAATATTGTTGTACATCTCAAGAAACCTATTGGAATCTATTCACCAGGATTAAATTCACAGATTCCTTAACAACTCAACATACTGGTTCAATATTAAAAGGTATTTTTTTCTGGGTTTTCTCTCCCAAACTCTGAAAAATATCTATAAAATAAAAATTAATTATTTTATGATTTGCTTCTGCGTAAGAAACACAAGATATTTGTCAGAAGCAATCAATTGAACAATGTTGCCTAACAAACAACAACGAAACAACATCAACGAAGAAACAACTAACTATATCGTAACGTTTCGGAGTCTATATCAGGCTCCTTCGTCAGACGCTTAATGAAAATCAATTATTTTGTTGATTGTTAAATTCAAGAATTGTCACGTTGTTGTTTGTTAGGCAACATTGTTCAATTGATTGCTTCTGACAAAAATCTTGTGTTTCTTACGCAGAAGTAAATCACAAAATAATTAATTTTTATTTCATTGATATTTTCAGAGTTTGGGAGAGAAAACCCAGAAAAAAAAACCTTTTAATAATGAGTATACCTCCCACAGTATCCTTTAATGATACTGGTTCAGTGCATGATGGTTCAATTTGTTGAATTATTATCTGTAGAGGCAATCTATCTAGTCACCAGAATCATAATTTCATTCTATGAAAATCGTGGAATAATAGTCAATAATAATTTTCTTCAAGAATTCTATATATTGCTAAATATCATGCATGTGCAAGAAATTCACAATTCAACATATGATATTCGTCAAGAGTCATTACTGCTTCGATTAATTTGAAAAAGCAATAGGATACTATCACAGATTTATATAGTTACACTTATGGTGGTTTCACGAAGCTTCGAATATCCAAGAAAAAATGAACTAAGCATTATTAGTTTGATTTTAGTTACTTACCGAATTTATATTATATGAAATTGCTCTGGATAACTGGCAAAATATCTTCTAATATATTTTCAACTTATATGCAACCGATGATTTATAAATTTCACAAAGGAAAGCTACCCGTTGTTCAAATATTCGATAAATTATATTATTCCCCACCTCGAATTTTGACATGCTCTTGACGTATCGACTTGTCAAATTTAGCGGTAGGCCGATTGGAAGTACAGAAATAAAGATGAACAAAGACAGACATGATATATTTTATATGACATGAATATTCATTAAATTCACTCCAGGCCCGTCAAAAATAAAAAACTGTTCACAACTTAGTTTGTCGAGTGTACAAAAATGGACCAGTATACCTCGATCGTTGGAATATTTCAATATTTCGGTAATATTTTCACCAATATAGATCCGATCCAGTTCAAATCTAGCACTTTACTGTAAAATGAAACTTTGAAGACTCGCAGAATTTCGGCTATATCTGACGGATAGTTCCTAAGATACAGAATTTTTTCGAATATTTTTTATTGAATTTTCCGGTCATGCAATCCTCACAAAATTTCTCTTAAGTCTTTTTGCCTGACTTCGATCAGATCAATATTTTTCGAGTTATTGGGAAAACAAAGTTTCAGTTGGCTATAACTCTGAAACCACTAGGTGGATTTTGCCGAACTAAGCGGGCGTATTTGGACTACAAGCCTACTCTAAAAATTTCAACTCTCGAGTTCGAGCGTAATCGTGTTGATGGCCGGACAGAATCAAGTTTGACCAACGATTCTTGATCAGTCGAATCTAATCGATTGAGACCATTTTCGGCCAAAAATTCGAACATTACACACATTTGGACGAATTGATAGGAACTCTGTTCACCTGAACAGAGCTCCAAAAATAATTTGATAATCTGAACTAATAATGTATTTAACATTCAATAATACTTTATATTTTTACATTGTTTTTCTGTTCATTCAGGTTAGGGTTAGTTTAGTTTTTTTTAGATTACACGTTATACTTTTTAGGGACTACATTTTTGTATGTCTATTGTCTACATACGACCATTGACCATTGTGTGAGTTAACTGTAAGAATAGTCCTCGACTAAACTTCACTCCCGAGTGCTCGCCACCATCTAAATTGTTTTTTAAATCTTTCTGAGATAAAGGCGATTATTTTTATTATTATTTTTCAAGATTTATTTATTATATTACATTCACTTCGTTTTTTACGTTGCGATGTAAATGCTATATTCCCGCAGACTAAATACGTAAAATCATGCAAAGAAATTTCTATTTTCGTTAAAGACGATTTATTTTTATTGTACTATCGACTAAACCTACTACTCTACGTAAAATAACGACATAAGGAAATTTTTGAATTAAAATAGTAACAGTAGGTAGGTTTATTTAAGAACGAGTACATACTTGCATTTCTGTTCCCCCTCTTAACGTTAAAACTTACAATTACACTTAAAGACGACTTGTAGAATAATCGAATAGTTAAATAGTCAAATATTCGAATAATCAAATTGTTGAATCCTTTCACTAACACGAATTACGAATGGTCGAATATTCCAATACAATTCAGAGCTATTCGTACTTCACAGTAGAGCTCGAAATTTTCAAAAGATTATTTAATATATTTATTATAAAGTCGAATTCCGAACAGCCAAATTTTCGAAATATTCGAATACGATTCAGAGCCCTACTGTCGAATCTAGCGAGGACATATTATCTTTATACATCATTATTACAATTTGGATACGGGAAAATTTCTCTTTCAAATATGTCTGTTCTTTCGCAATTTGTTCAACATAACTCAAATTATTAATTAATTACAATTTCGCCGACAGACTGATTATTTATTAAGTTTTCTCAGTACCCCAGAAAATATTCAGCTTTTCCACCTACCAAGATACTCATGAATGAATTCAGGAATATATCCTTAAACTTGCGGAATTACTTTTCTATTTATAGATCATTCCCGTCTCTTGAACACCACGCTCAAATACCAGAGAGTCGCTCCAAGGTGGATATCGCTCTTATTATATATATTCTGTTAAATAACGCGAACTCAATTGGTACAGGAAACGTAATCTTAAACTCTCGTACAAGTGTATTGTGCATTTGTGTTTGTCTGTCAGAAAGGACTTCCTGTTCACAAAAAGTATATTCCGTCTTTGGCAGCAGGTTCATTAAATCCTTTCAGATCCGCTAGGGGAGCGAGGATGATGAAATTCGTATGGTGGAAACGGATATCAGTCATTTGCAATATGTGTTTATACATATGGAATAATATATTAATGCTCGCATTTTGCAACATTTGAACCGAAAACGGTCTCAAACGATCATATCTTTCTGATGGAGAGAGTTGGTGGTAAAATTTGATTATGACCATCAGTCGGGCCGACTGTGAGTAGTGCTCTGATTTGTATTAGAATAATTCGAATTATGGGTTATCAATTATTGGAATATTTGACTAGGTATTCAAATGATATACCATAATATTTTTTTGACATGTTATGTCAAGATCATCACGGTTGGAGGAAAGAACGGTGCGCCGTTATTATGGAGTTAGAAACATTCAACAGTAACTTGATGTACTATACAGGCTCATTCTTTTAAAGAGACAATTATAGTGGAAAGTAAAAATGATAAGCTGATAAAAATTCACACACAACGGTACTCGATCTTGAACTACTTTTTTAAAATATTGGTAGTTTTCTAACACTTCCGGTTATGCCGTAAGTAGCTATAAAAACCTTATTTTAAATGACAATCCTCATTTTTGCGCTTATGTTCTGGGGAACATCATTTTGCCCAAATGTGAAATTTAATTCTGTGGTGCCGTCCGGCCGTTGCCACGATAACTTGAGAACGGAAAGAGCTAGCGACTTGAAATTTTCAGGGTAGGTGGCGCATCCCAATACGACGGACAAGTTCGTTAATGGGCATAATCAGCCCAATGGTTTCCGAGTAATAATTTTGTTTTCAACCAAAATAAATCCGATCGAATTTAAACTTGGTGAGTAGTTGTAGAATATAAACCTAAGCACGTTTGTGATATTTGGTGAGATTCGTGTCACTAGAAAATTTAAAAAAAATTATTAAAAAATATTATTTATGACACGATAACCTGAGAACGGAAGGAGATAGCGGCTTGAAATTTTCAGGTTAGGTTGTGCATCTGAACGCGCAATTTGAGTTTGTTTATAAGCATAAACGGATTTGGAATTATAGCCATCTGAAATTTGGTTTTTATTTCCTCAATAACTCGAAAAATACGAAACCGATATAATTCAAACATGGTTATTAGTTGTAGAATGCAAACGCGAAAATTCTTGCGGAATTTAGTGAGTATGGTATAACTAGAAAATTTCAAAAAATTATTGAAAATAATTGAAAAAAATTCTATATATAATAAACTATTCGTCCGGCATGGCTGAAATTTTGGAAGAGCCTTCAGAACCTAACTCTACTGCAGAGTTCCAAGTTTGAACACGATCGGATCCATATTGTTGGAGAACCGAGCAGCCTTTTGTGAGTTCGGTAGCTGGATGCGAATCGTCGTATGATATGTTGTCTATGGTCGTATTTTTGCGAGAACCTTCAAAAACATGAATGTCATGATGACATATTTTTGCGCGTATGTTCTTGAGAAAATCGTGTTATTTCATCACAAATCTATGGGAGATGATAGCCCTACATTAGCGGTCAGACCTGGTTTTGAAAGAGATCCTCCTTAGGAGGAGGCAACTAAATATTGAAGGGATTTCTATGAACAAGACTGAATATCTTTGAGAAATAGAGAAGGCGATTCTTCTTCAAGAGATCCATGTGCCTTCAGAGGAGTATATTTGTGAGAGCGGACTTTTGATTAACCACACTTTCTGATCTTGTAAGGTGAGAGGCCCATTTGTGGATTTTAAATCTCGTGATGGCCAGTTTTTCTATCACTAATGAGAATATATCTTTATGTTTCACCTCATCACCTTTAGATCTATCAATGGACATTTATTGGTTAAGAATAAGTAATTGAATATTACTGGAATTCAATTGAATTTCATTCAATATGCCTTAATCGAATTCACCATGGTAAATTCGATTAAGAGTGTCCAATACAGGAGATCAGACAATAGAATTCACCATGGTAAATTCGAATAGGAGTGTTCAATACAGGAGAATGGATAATAGAACATACGCGCAAAAGCTCCTGACTTCACGAAAAAAATTGGTTCAAGCACTGACGTGAAGTCAGGAGCTTTTGCGCGTATGTTCTAATGTCCATTATCCTGTATTGAACACTCTTAATCGAATTTACCATGGTGAATTCTATTGCCTGTTCTCCTGTATTGGACACTCTTAATCGAATTTACCATGGTGAATTCGATTAAGGCTGTCCAATACAGGAGAATAGACAATAGAATCCACCATGGTAAATTCGATTAAAAGTGTCCAATACAGGAGAATGGACAATAGAACAAACGCACAAAAGCTCCTGACTTCACGTCAGTGATTGAACCAATTTTTTTTATTCCACATTTAGATTCGTCTTCAAAAAATAAGGTCTGTTTATTCAATCATATATATACGGTTATCTCTGATCGTTTTGGAGATATTTCCAGGAAAATTTTGACACCTGTATTTCTTTGGTACTTTGACGCCTTGTATTTCAGTGACAGTTAGACGTTAAACAATAAAACTTTGGGACTGCCTATGAAAAATGCTGTTTCTCCAAGTAATCATAATCATTTTTCACAACAATTCATAGGTTCGCAACAAATGATGAATATGTTTTTTTTTCAGTTTTTTCTGAAAAACTAAGTTTTTTAAAAATGGAATGCCCCTTTTTGGCGCTCTTGTTCCTTGGATCAAAGTGCTTATCAATTTGCCCAAATAATTGTAATTGGCTGAAAATGGTCCCAAACGATTTAGTTCGACTCACTGATCAAGAATTCATGGTCAAAATCGACTCTGTCCGTCCAGCCGTTAACACGATAACTCTCGAACGGAATGAGCTAGACAGTTGAAATTTTCAGAGTAGGTTTGGAAGATAAATATCTCAGTTAAGTTAGTTATTGAGCGAAATCGGCTGGACGGTTTCGGAGTAACGAAAAAAATAATAATTTTTTTAACATCTCTAATTTCGAATTCAATTTTTTTGAAGATGCAGTACATCATACGAATTCAATGATATCATTTTCAATTCTAACAAGCTAAGAATTTCGGAGATATGATTTGTCGAAATTTCGATAATAACTTATTATTATTCTATCTATGAATTATTATATACTCTGTGTTCATACTCTCACATATCATCCATCCTATTTTCCTATAAGACACATTGCAAATTCATTTCACCTATCGTAGAATTATGAGGATTATAATATGATATTATACTTTTTGGTGATATTTCAATGCCCGTGGATAATCCATATGATGATGAAGAAATATACTTTTCGGTAAGTTAATCAGATTGGGTTCTGATTATCTCCAGTAGAAACAAAACTGGAATATTGGCTAACTTTCAATTGATATAATATAATTTTCAGAGTGGATTTGAGGAATGAATATCTCGAATAAGTTCTTGGTTTCGGATTAATAATTTTTGGCACTCTTGCTTTTTTTTTTAAATTACACTTTTTTTAATTCAATTTATTTTGTCCAAGATTGAACAAGAGTGCCAAAGCTCCTGCCACAGGGCTTTCCCACATTTTTATTTCAGATAGTAATTCTAGACAAATGTTTCTTTCGATTGACATGACATTGACCAATACCTAAAATTGATAGTTTTCAAGATATTTACATTTTTTACATAGTTCAATGATAGGTCAATCGAAAGAAAACTTTGTCTAGAATTACTATCTCAAATGAAAAAAATGGGAACTGCATCATAAAAGATATTCAATTCAAAAAAGTGTCATTTAAAAAACAAGAGTGCCGAAAATTATTAATCCGAAAACACCAGACCGATCTTATCCGAGATAATCATTTCTCAAATCTACTCTGTAATTCATATTATATCAATTGCAACTTAGCCAATATTCCAGTTTTGTTTTTACTGGAGATATTCTGAATCCAATTTGATTAACTTACCAAAGTATAAATTTCCATCATCATATGGATTATTCAAGGGCGATATTATCACCCAAAAATTATAATATCCTATAATCCTCATAATTCTACGATAGCTGAGGTTATTTCATTGGTCATTTTGCATTCAATCATACTTCGTTCTCTAGAACAGGAAGGGTATTTTATATCATGAGCAACAAACCAGAAATAAATAGGAAATGTCTTTTACAAGTATAGATAAGATGACATATATGAATACAGATCATGTAATTCATAGATTGGATAATTGCAACTTTCTGTCAAAACGTGGAATTGCGATTTACTATTGAAATTTTGAAAAATCATGTTTCCAAAAGTATTAGCTTCCTAGAGTTGCAAATGATATCAGTGGATTCTTATGATAAAACTGCATCTTAAAAAAATTGAATTTGACTGTGCAATTTTGTCTAGAATTTTGAAAATAATTGAAATATAGAATAATAAACATCTGATAATTCATTTCAATCCATAAAAATCAAGTAACAGTTGAAATAAATGATCATTGGTATAAATAAAACAGAAGATATCAATATACAGACTGTTCCATTAAAGAACATGCAACTTGTATACTTAATCTCCTTCTTTTAATAAATGTCAAGAAACCCTAACACTTTGGTGTCTTAACATATTTTGCTAGTTATTTTACTTTAGGAGATAATAGTCGGTTTCCTGGCATATCAGCGACCCTGTATTCACCGTAGGTACCCCCATAGTATGTTTCTATCTTGCAATTGTTTAGAATTCATAACAAACCATTCAAAGGCGAAAAGAAATTTCTCGATAATGACAGACGAGTCCGAATAACGGTAATAAAAAAATTCCAACCCCCTTTTCCTCTGAGATACGAAATCTTTTAATTATGATATTTTTAATTAAGGGCTGGGGGTTCGGTGAATAGAGGATGTTTAGGTGGAGAGCATCATCATCTCAGACTGCGAGAACGAAGAAGAGAGAGGGTTGCAGCTGCCGGTGTTTGCCTCGTCTACCCTTGCAGTTCCCACGATTCAACCCTTGATGTGGATCTTCATATTCCTTTCGCTCTTCCCCCCACTTTATGGGATTCTTTTCGCCGAACTATCTGCGTCCTACATTTCCGCGTTTTACACCTTTCCCCATTTCGAACGTTTGATGCGTGTATTTCTTTAGAATTAGTGCATTGTGCGTTCAAATCGTTTTAATGTTCCGCAGTCAAAGGGGAAAAGCGAAGGATTCCTGTGAAACGAAAATAAGCCGAGCCCTGATTGTGTTTTGTCCGTTATTTGAGAATTTCCTGAATCTTGTCGATTTTGCCCAGGAAAGGAGTTCCCATGCTAGATAAAATAACGGATATTTCAATTTTAAAAAAATATCATAAAAAATTGAGTTGAAGGGCTTTTAAATTTGTCCCGAATATTTCCAGAGTATCCACAAATCTGGAAGTCTATTGTAAAATTGAGGCTTGAATGTTCTTGCTGAATTTCAGCGAAGAAAATTTTAATTTTTTTAAGAAAAATTTGTATTTTGTCAGTGATAAGATCCTCTACGAAATTGTGTAGATATTTGGAGGTTAGCATTCTGCAACAATTTGTCAAGTTGCGAATTGATTGGATCAGTATTTTTTGAGTTATTGTGGAAATAACAACAAAATTTCAGATGGGTATAACTCCAAAACATTTGGCCGATTATGCTCATCAAAAAACTTATGCGCAATCTAGCTATTTCAAGTCGCTATCTCTTTCCGTTCGAAGTTTATAGTGGCAACGTTCGGCCGGGCAGAATTGAATTTGACCTCGAATTCTTCATCAGCGAGTGGAATTGTCTCAGACCATTTTCTGTTATTCAAAAATTACAGACATTTGGGCTAAATTGTAGCACGCTAGTACATGCGAGCAAAAACATGAATTATTTCATCGCTATAGTTCCCGATTAGTCTTTAGCAAGTTATGCAGAAACACATTCGAAAAAAATTATATTATGAATATTGAACTACATAATCTTTGAAATTGTTCTATTTTATTCCAATAGTGAAAATGGTGTTCTTCCAAACGTAACTGTGAGAATTCCATAGTGATTGAAATTCATTGCTCTTGGATCATTGAAGTTTTATTTTAAACTCATCAAAAATCCGAAACATCTTGGGTTCGTTTTTCTAGCGATATTCGAACTAAAATTGTTAACAGCAAATAAATGAGATTATGAACATAGGATATTCTTTAAAAAATATCGTATTTTCGCTGCATTCGTATATAAATCACCTGATGACCATTATTATATCATAACTTGGGAACAATTGATTGTAGAAATTTGCATTAAAACAAAATTATCCAGGGAACAAAAAAAAAACATCAGAGTTATTTGATTCCAACAAAACAAACGGCAGTCTAAATTCCGTGAGAACTTGCAGTGCAGGGTATGAATTTAGACCAAACCTCTAGAAAAAACTCTTGTTTTCTTTGCAGTATTTTTGCAAAAATATTCAGGATGGTCCAACTTTTAAGGACCAAACGGCATGAGTTGATAGAACTTATCAAAATAATACCATTTTGTTTTATGTACATATGTCGAAGTATGCAAGGTGTCGGAGATGCAGGTTGTTGAAGTTAAATTTTTTTCAAAGATTTTCTCAAATATCTGAAAAACTAAAAGAGATACATCGGTAAGATTTTGCCCAATCATTGAGGCTACTTCTGATATTCCAGAGTGATCAGAAAATTTCCAGTGGCGTTCTACAAGTGGTCACTTGTTGTATTAACTCCTTTTTTTACACCACTGGCTTTTTGCACTTTGATAAATGAATGATCTTGGTATTCTCTAACAGCTTGTTTTGTATGGCCATTGCAAAATCCATACCTATATGGAATGAATGATAGCAGAATGAGTTGGCTTTGAATATTGAAAACTCTAAATGATTATTTAACTAATTATTAAAACTTGATTGAAAAATAACTATTCCTCATTTGTAAATACTTAAGAAATTAAAAATTATTAGAAATTTTAAACAATCCTTTATACTAATAAGTCAGGAGAATTGTTCGATACGATCGCCACCACCTTCAATACATTTTTATCAGCGCCTGGCAACTGCTGAAGATTGGCACAACTGTTCTCAATTCTTTGAAGTAGTTGATCCCAATGGATATTGAATATACTTCATCTTTCAATTTACCTCACACATACAAATTTAATGGGTTCAAATCTGGAGATCGAGATGGCCACGACACTGAACCATTGTAATTTAGTTGTTGATTATTATTAGACCGACTTGTACAATTTGCAGTGAACCAATTTCCGACTATCAATAATTGAAGCGCTGGTGTGCCATCCAATTGAAATCATCTCTGATTTCTCAAATTCAGGAGGACGTCTTTCATCAAGTCTATTAGCATTTTTGGCGCTCTTGTTCCTGGAACAGAGTGCTTATCCATTTGACCAAATGTCTGTAATTTTAAAATTTTTGGATGAAAATAGTCTTAAGCGATTTGGTTCTACTCACTTATCAAGAATCCGTGGTCAAAATCGATTCTGTCCGGCCGGTCGGTCCAGCCGTTAACACCATAACTCGCGAACGGAAGAAGCTAGACAGTTGATATTTTCAGGGTAGGTTTGGAAGACAAATATCTCAGTTGAGTTCGTTATTGTGCAAAATCGGCCTTATGGTTTCAAAGTAACGAAAAAAAATTTTTTTTCTTTCATTAGAAATTTCAATTTTTTCAAGATGCAGTTTCACCATAAGAATCAATGGTAATATTTTTAATTCCAACAAGCTAATACTTTCGGAGATATGATTTTTGAAAATTACAATAATAAATCGTACCTCTATGTTTTCACAGAATGGTGTTGTTATTTTATCTATGAATTATTATATGATCTGTGTTCATATTGTCATCTTATTTTCTTATACGAGACATGTCAAATTTAATTTGTGTTAGATACTTATAATATACCCCTCCTGTTCTAGAAAGCAAAGTTTGATTCAAACTAAAAATACTTATCGATGAACATCCGTCTTGATGGAACTCTTCCCTTAGGGAAACGATCTTTATTATTTAGATTTTGGACATACATTTCCAGATTTGTATACACAGATATCTAAAAATATAAAATAAAATATGAGAAATTAATAGGTATTCTGATAAAGAAAAAAATATTATGTCCTGAATCTAAAACTAGAAATTTTGAGGTTAATTAAAATGATAAAATATTAATTTCTACGATTCAGAGATACATTACTGACCGATATGTCGTGCAGTACACAAAATTAACTATTATACTATCATTATCATTTTAATTGTTTGATAATTTCTATCACAGAAATCACCTCTATATTTTACCATAATAATTGTTTCTGTACAAGAATATTGATTTTTCATGTTTTTTCACATTTTCTTTTTCTTTTTTATTTTCAGATATTTGTGTATAAAAATCAGGCAATGGATTTCCGAAATCTAAATAAACAAAATGATCTTATTCTGATCAGTTCTATAGACTTCCGAAGTTTGGCCCTTAAAAGTTGGATAACCCTGTATACAGTATATCCAAAATTATTTCCAGAGTTTGTAAAATTTTGGTTTTTGATTTAATGGATGTCTAATATAATATCCAAGAATTTCAGTAGTGTACGGTGATAGAAAGCAGTGAAATACAAATATTTTAATCATCGAATAAATGAACGTGCTGAATTTCCCTGCGTGAATGCTTTTAATTTTTTTTTCTGGACCACTAATAGCATACTAAAAATCTCATGAATCCATTTCACCCCTAATCTTCCCTTTTCGATCTTCGTGGTTCCAAGGTGTTTTTTCCGTAATTTATCCTTGTCCCAATTAAATTGAAAATTAAAATGCGCGACCAGTCAACAGAACGGATGATCGGGAACATGATTGAAGCGTGGGCAGCGGACCTGATGCACCGCATCGCATTGTTCCCATGGGGCTGCAACGCGCGCGCCACCTGTTTCATCTCATTACGCCACTTCCGCTGATAAATCAGCGAAGATCCATCTTCTATGGGATAGGCGACAATGCAACCCCGTAGACTGCTTTCTTCAGAAAATTTCATGGAAATTGGTCTGGGATCGATTTCATCATACAGGGTTCCGTTATTACACCGATATACAGGGTGTAAATAAATGTTTGCAAAAAAAAATATCCCGGATAAGTTCGTTATTGGGTAGAATCGGGGGTTTCGGATTAATAATTTTTGGCATTCTTGTTTTTTTATTGATTTAATATCTTTTATGATGCGGTTCTATCATATGAATCCATTGATATAATTCCCAACTCAGAGAAACCAATACTTTCGGAGATATGAGTTTTCTTCTAGAAAACCAAAAAACTGACAAGAATGAAATTAAGCATAGGTACATAGGTTTATGCTAGCGAGAAGGCAAAAAATTTATTGGGTTTATACTCTGAAATTTTTTTCGCAAGAAACTTGTTCCCTATTATAACATTTAAAAATGTTATATAGCTTGATGCGTTCTCAATAAATAAGATCCCTTGCAATTTCTTGCTAAAAAACATGGTTTTTGAGAAATCAACTATTTATCAAAAGGAACAGGTTAAGTATACTATTTATTATACAAATTATAACGAAAAAAGGGGAAATCCCATATATACAATCATTTTATGGAAAAATTCATTACTCGACTTTTTGATAAATTGATACGTATAATTCTAATCAAACAATTTGTATGTGATCTGGATTTCTAACAAACAAAAACAAAACGATAATTACTAATGAAATTTCATAGAAGCTGTTCGAAATTGTCTCCACAGAGGGCTATGCATTACTCAGCCCTCTTCAATTGATTCAAAACTGATTTTCGTAAGATTTGCGGGTTATTCAGAATATCAGCATCATCAATCCTCCATCAATTCTCTGAATTAATTGAGCTCTGTTCTTAGTAGTTACCTGATAGACTGGACTTCTCGAATTACCCCATAAAATATATCTTATTAATTTATTAAAAAATCTAATAATGAATTTTCCGAAACGTTTTCAACATCACGAGAAAAAAAATTTCTAATTGAATGCATTGTTTTCGACAGAATTTTTTTCTTCTTCATGAATATGCATCTTAATGAGAAAAATGTGAATCATATACAGAGTAATGTTTCATCTGATCATTAAAACGAAGTCTCAGTTCCGTTCCTATCTTTTACAATGAAATTACCTTGTTCATAATCATAGTTTTCATTGAAATCAATCGATAATTTCAAGAATTATAGGTTTAGTTTTAGTTCTTAATGGGAAAATCAAGATATTTCGTTTTTAGATGGCTCTACTCGATGGAAAAAATGTGTGCCATTCGAATTGATTATTGATTTCCATAGCCTTTTCATCTCTTCTCGAAACTGAATCTAAACATTTTTTTCATGTACAGAGAGAGTGTTGTTTTGGTACTCGGAAGTAAAAAAATAATGTTCTACTATGGTCCTGTTTTCTTTTTCTCATTTGCGCTTTCGGATTCTTTTCAATGTCTCAAAGACCATAAGCTTGCAAGATATTACCAAAATCGATTCTACAGTTTTATACTTATAGAAAATGAATATACATTTATACGAAAGTTGCCATCTTGCTAACAAGATCATAATGAAAATATCGCTAAACATTTATGATCGCAATTGTTAAATACACAGTTGGGAATGATATCAATGGATTCTTATGATAAAACTGCATCATAAAATAAATTAAATTCAAACAAGTGTCATTTAAGAAAAAACAAGAGGGCAACCAAGTATTAATCCGAAACTACCAGACTATACACAATAACGAACTTATCCGAGATATTCATTCCTCAAATCTACTCTGAAAATTATATTACATCAATTGAAACTTAGCCAATATTCCAGATTTGTTTATACTGGAGATATTCTGAACCCAATTTGATTAACTTACCAAGTTATAGATTTCCATCATCATATGGATTATCCAAGAGCATCATATTATCATCCAAAAATTATAATATCCTATAATTCTCATAATTCTACTATAGCTGAGATTATTTAATTGGTGATATTTAGTGACCGACTGAAAGTTCGGTTTCGGTTTCGGCCAGTTTCGGTCAAGAAATCTAGTTTCGGCCTTAGTTTCGGTTTCGGCCCAAAATGGCCGAATCTTTCGGCCGGGCCAAATCTCGAATGTTCGTGAATTATCCTGGTCGTTTGCCAGGAGTTATATGTAGGTATACATAATTGTCGTACGATTTATTGTGATCTATCTTTGTTATGACTGAGAATTCACTTTAATGATTATTAATTAGATTACATAGGGTGATTCCAAATAAGACGTGAAACTTGGAGTATGACTCATTAGCTGTTGTTTAATTCATATTTATTAATAACTGAAAATAAACGGTTTTTGGAGTTCGGGTGATTTTTAAAAGATTTCTGAACTTATAGTACATATTTCGTCAATTTTTTCTACGTTGACCAAATTTGGTGATAATTTCGGTTTATTTTCAACAGAAAAGAATATGATATGTACGAAAAAAGCAAAACTATGCTGTATAAGAGGTTGAAAAATAATTAGTAGGATTTGAAATGTGGTATATGAATGAATGAAAAATCAATTTATAATATCAATTTGTCTGCAACTTTCGAATTTCACAATTTTGTATGCCAAAATTATTTTAAAAACTTGCCAAATTCCTTCTTCATTCTCTAAAAGATTTCGTTAGATTGCTTAACTAGTTTCGTTTCAGCAAATCTGTTATAAGCAACCTTTTGAATGTTGGGCATTTAAAATAGTGAATGTGTATCAAAAGACAGCGTGAGTAAATTTCAGGCGGAAAATAACAACTGAAGACATCAGAAAGACGGCACGTGCTAGCCTATGGAATGGTGGAACATAATTTATGAATACATTTTCTAATGTAATTTCGAGCTCAGTTGCAACAAAAAAATATTGAATTCGTTATTTTCCTCTATTTGCTTCTTATATCCCCTTTCAAATCATACTAATTCTTTTTCAATAGAACCAGTACTCAAATATCTCGGAAACCGTTGATTTTTGGTCCTCAATAAAAATGGCTCAAACCACAGCAAATGATCCATACTAACACCTCCTCTAAGGTGCAGGTCTGATTTGGAATCACCCTGTATACTTCGACTGATTATTTTGATAACTTGGTAATACCAAAATAATGAATAAAGATCTCAAAAAAATTTCTTTTTATTTTATTTTACACTCCTTAAGTAATTTTATGTATATGCGAATAAAATTGTAAAAAATTTTGTAGATTTCAGTATGAAATATAAAGTTCCGGTTTCGGTTTCGGTTTCGGCCGAAACTGAGACCCTGGCCGAAAATTCGGTTTCGGCTGAAATACCAGTTTCGGTTGGACACTAGTGATATAGCATTAAATCATACTTTGTTTTCTAGAACAGGAGGTGAGTAACGAATTTTGAATAGAACCAGAAATAAATATGACACCTCTCTTATCGATCGGGAAGATGACATGCTTGAACTTAGATAATTCATATATATATATATATATATATATATATATATATATATATATATATATTCATAGATACAAATAGGGACGCTAATTTCCGATTACAGCATTCTGTAAATTCATAGAATTACGATTTATTATTGAAAGTTTGAAAAATCATGTCTCTCCGAAAGTATTAGCTTGTTGAAAAAAACTTTGAGTTGAAAATGATTTCAATGGATTCTTATGATGAAACTGCATCTTAAAAAGGGGTCCATTTTGGGATATTTCGGGAAATCGACAAGGGAGAACTACCCCTTAGACGGCTTGCAAATCAAACAGCTCTTGACAGGTTTTTCTCTTACCTATAGGAAGTGCCTGTGCCAAATATCAGCCTGGCTAAATATTTTTAAGGGGTCCATTTTGGGATTTTTCACGATATCGTCAAGGGACAACTACCCCTTAGACGGCTTGCAAATCAACCAGCTCTAGACAGGTTTTTCTCTTAACTGTAGGAAGTGCCTGTGCCAAATATCAGCCTGGCTAAATATTTTTAAGGAGTTCATTTTGGGATTTTTTCGGGAAATCGACAAGGGAGAACTACCTCTTAGACAGCTTCCAAATCAACCAGCTCTTGACAGGTTTTTCTCTTACCTATAGTAAGAAAAATTTAATTTGAAATTTTGTAATGTAAAAGAAAATGATAATAATAATAATGATCTTAACCCGGATATCTATCTCCAAACCTACTATGAAAATTTAAATTTCATCTGTCTAGCTCATTCTGTTCGAGAGTTATCGTGGCAACAGCTGGACCGGCTGGATAGAATCGATTTTGACCACGAATTTTTGATCAGTGAGTCGAATCAAATCGTTTAAGACAATTTTCATTCAAAAATTCGAAAATTACCGACATTTGGACAAATTGATAAGCTGTTGCGAGGAACAAGAGCGCCAAAAAATGTAGGAAACATGAATACTATGACTTATATTAAGATGGGGAAGAATTCAAACGTCTGTGTCGAAGTTTAAATGCAAATTTTCACACATTTGAATAATTATCAATATTTAAACTATAATTATACACACGCACATCTCAGTGAAGACAACGTTCGATCGTCATCAGAGTTTTTATTTTGATATAATCACGAGCATTAATTTATAATGATATTGGTACTTGCCTATATTTATCTAAATTCCGAATTTCTAATTATAGGTCCATTTCTTTGATACAAAAACCATGTGTCCTCACTATGAACTTTAGAAAACGTTCTGATTTGTAAGTATTATATCATTCACATTTGCAGATCATTCAGAACGGAATTAAAATTTTACGGTAAAATGTTTAATAGAATGTTTCACCAGTAAGTAATAGTTGATTATATGTTTACCAAATTGGAATTATTAGTTGATTCAAGGATTTTCCGATTTGAATAATTAATGATTTTTTTTAAGAGTTGAGTTGTTCTGAACTTTAAAATTAAACCTGATATAATAATGAATGGTTCTTATTTCAAATCTACTTTATTGGTCTTCCATTTTCAATGAAAGAAGAAGGAGAAATAAAAAAAAATTAAAAGCACTGATGTGAAGTCAGTAGCTTTTGCGTGCATGTTCTTCTGTCTATTCACGCCTCCCACTCCCTCACGAAATACTGCATGAAACTTCAAGCTGTTTTTCTTCAACCGAATTCTAGATTACAATTCGATCACATCTGTGTTTTTAAAATATTGGGAAAATAAAATTCGGCTTGAAGTTTTAGAATTACAGCGGAATCTGACAAATATTTTCTGAAATATAAAATTTTTGAAGAAACATTTATATTTTTTTGTGTTTCTATCGCATTTGGATGCGCTGCCTACCTCGAAAATTGGAAGTTTTAATCTCTATCTGTTCGAAATTTTCGTGGTCACCCAGCCAGCTACTGAACGCGCCAAAGGCCACTCAGCCTCCAATATTTTCACAATATCTCCAATAATATAGATCCGATCATCTTCAAATTTAGAAATTGGCTGTAAAAGTAGGTTTTAATGGCACTCGCAAAATCTCAACCATATCGGATGCAGAGTTTCTGAGATGCAGAATATTTTTCAGTTTTTTTTTTAATTTTCGTATAATACGATACTCTTTTAAACTGTTCCATAGAAAATGCACGCAAGAATGGAATGATTCACAAATTTTCTCAGTTCAGGATGAGTTTCTTCAACTTAATATACATTACCTTAACGTGAAAGTATTTATCAAGAGCACTTATTCAACTGATCTAACTAATATATATGTTGGGTATAACTAATAAAATAAATAAGAATTGGGAAAGTACTGATGTGAGGTCAGTCTGCTTTGGGGCGCTTCTTCAAATTTATAGCCAGATCGGTCACCCATTGAGGTACTGAACTCGCCCAAGGTTGCTTCATCAAATTATTTTATAATAATCATAATATACAGGGTGAGTCTTTGACCACTGCATTCATTTTAACCAAAGATTCCTCTCATCATATAAAACAGTTTTTTCATTCACCATTTTTCCAGATTCGGCTCAGGTAAAAAGTTACAAGCGTTTAAAGATTTCACAATGTGCTAATACACCCCTGCATATAAATTATCTATGACATTGTTGGCGGACGAGAAAAAGGCATGGTTACGTGGTTTACAGCTTGATTCGGGATTCCAACGCTCAGGGACGGATCCATAAAAGTAGTGAAATTTCTGGAGTTTTCCATTTTGAAACATTCAATGAAGAATATCTCGAAAACGGTGCGTTAAAGGAGAAATGATGAAGAATAATATAATGTTCTAAAACGATGGAATATTCTTGAAATGACTCAAGAAAAACTTTATATGCCTTCTTTATGCCAATTTCGTTTAGTTTTATGAATCCACGAGTCCATAACTAGAAAACCAGTAGAAGTAGAAAAGAACTAATATCTGAAAAATATGTATCATAGTTATAGGAAACTTTACGCCAACATTCATTTTATTCGAAAAAAGGATGTCAAAGCTACAAAATAAAAACTGATTTTTTTTCAAAATTTCAACAGCCTGTATCTTTTTACCTGAGCTGAATTTGGAAAAATGTTAAATGAAAAAAGTGTTTCATTTGATGAGAGGAATCTTTGGTTAAAATCAATGCAGTGGTCAAAGACTCACCCTGTATGTGTTGGGTATAACTAGTAAAATAAATAAGAATTGGGAAAGTACTGATGTGAGGTCAGTCTGCTTTGGGGCGCTTCTTCAAATTCATAGCCAGATCGGTCACCCATTGAGGTACTGAACTCGCCCAAGGTTGCTTCATCAAATTATTTTATAAAAATCATAATATATAGAGTTATATTTATATCAATTAAAAATATATAGATCCGATTGAGTTGAAATCTAGAACTCAGCGGTAAAATTAGGTTTTCAGGGATCCCAAAATTTTAAAGACATCTGACTAGTCATACGATCCTCAAGAAATGCTGCATTAATCTTGGCGTCTGTATTTTTAAACTTTTTACCGAGTTTTAATTCTTCAGATCAGTATTTTTGGAGTTATTGGAAAACGAAGGCCATAGCCACCCTTCAAATTTTGACTCGGAGAGACATAATTAAATTTGAGCTCGGATTCTTCAACTGAAATTCCACATAATTTTTTGTTCTAAGCCCTTTTCCCGTCAAAATTTGAACAATAAAAATTTTTGCCATTATCTAAGACTTTATTTGTCACCAAACTGCGTACTTGATAGAAGTTAATACCCCTGAATTTTACATCAGATTACTTACATTTTTCAGCAAATCAGATGTTTTTTTTTTGGAGTTATAGCCACCCTGCAAATTTTAACTCGGAGAGATATGATTAAATTTGACCGCGGATTCTTCATCGGTCCAAAAATTCGAAAATTACAGACATTTCGGTAGTATGATAGGTGGTTCAGGTTAGCAAGCACGCCAAAAATGTTCTTCGAATAATATTTGTATCCACGTATGATTCATGAAAATGCACGAATTAAAAAAGATTGTTTCAAATTGAAAAAAATATATATGAAAATAAATAATAAATGATTCTACACAAAAGTAGATGTAATATTTACGGGCCTTTCTATATTGAATATTCTCTAATGTGATAGCCCTCAAGCGATATCAAACTGACAATTTTAGAATTTTCAATGTGATCTATACCATTTGAATAAGTCGTAAGTTCAATCAGAACTTATAGAGTGAAACAATTTTAAAAATAAATTATTTGATGAATGAACTTCTTTCTTCTGGATCAAGGTTTGAAATGAATTTCAATATAAATGAATATTAAGAATGAATATAATCATTATATTGATATGTTGGGACAGCCAGCCGAATAAAATCGAATATTGAAAGACAATCCGCGAATTATTATTCAATGATGAAATTTCATCTGTCCTGAAAAATATACAGGGTGTTACTAAATTCATCCAAAAAATTTTACGAGGTTGTTCTTTAACTGAAATTGAAGAGGGTCTTCCACATACTTTTTTGTTCTAAGCCCTTTTCCCTCCAAAATTTTAACAATAAAAATTATTGTGATCAGATCAAGGCTTCATTTGACACAAAAGTCAAGTAGGCAGCTTGATATTAGTTGATACGGCTACATTTTACAGCAGATTAAGTATAATATCTGTGAATGTATGAGAAAAGTATAATTATTTCTTTTTTATAAGTAAACTAACCATTTTAGGAGAAAAAGTTATGAATTAAATTATTCTTTCCAATCAATTTTGGATTTGCAAAATATTGAAGAATAATAAAAAAAAACTAAGAGGTAAGATTCAGTTTTTCATAAGGTTTCCAACGAGCCCACACATTGCATATATTTACAGTTGAAAAACAAAAGTTGGGTAGGGTTGAAGGGAAATATTCCATATTATAGCCAAAAATGGGAAAAATCAAAAACTAATTGACGGGTTTCAGCTTTTTTATTTATTATTTATTGGTTGAAAAAATATCAATTTTTGATCCATACTATTGCCCAACCTTGTATAATTCAAGGAACGGGCACGATCGAAGTGATGAAACTATTGACAAATTTTGGTTTGATACTAAAAATTATCATAATTTTAGGATTTTGATATCCTAAACCTTCAGTGCGCCGATCGAAGAACTACCGTATGATAAAATGTAAACCTTATGATCGAATGATACCTGAATCAACTTGGGTATCAAATTATAAATAGGAAGCATTCAAACAAGGTGTTTAGGTCCGGCACGTGCCTTTACAGGTAAAATTAACAAATACAAGTTCAAAAACCTCACCATTGACATAAATGAGAATGGAATTACCTGCGAATCAAATGTACCTACCAACAATCAGGTGGTTCGATAACAACACAATCACATTAATGTAAAAACGAAATAATTTGTCGTCAATACACAGTGTTTTTTTATATAGTTGAAACGAGGTACACATAGAATTTAAGCATGAATTAATAAATAATCGAAAACATATAGGAAATTAGCTCTCGGGTGATTCGGCTGAAATTTTAATAATTTATAATGGGATGGGTCCTTAGTAAAATGTGTGAGTTTAAATGGTATTCTATGCGGGCATCTGAGACTAAACTAACTAAAGTTCGTATTAGGGAAAGATTCACAACAAAAAAAAATTTTTTTGTTAGTCGAAATAAGACAAATTATGGATGAAAATGTCTTGATTCTTAATCATAAACCTGTCCAATTACAATAATATTAATGGTATTAAATTAAGACACGGAGGCACAGTCAAAAAAATCGTTTCTATGTGTCGTTGTTCTAGAATAATTTTTCTCTATTTCAGTATCGTAATGAGTTCATTACAGCACTAAAAACAGTGCTGTCTTTAGTGCTGTAATGAACTCATTCCCGCATTGTATCTAGTAATATTTTTCGTTTTGTGGTAGTCAGCACTGACTGAATTTCAACACACGTCAGTTGACAATATAATATAATTTGGATATAGTGAAATAATTGTTGAGAGGAAAAGTTTTATTTTCATCAAAAAATAAGGTACTAGATATTTCCTTCTTGTTAATTTTGAATCATTCATCCTTTTAGGACACTGTTTCAAATCTGATCTCCATGCCCTACGTACGATTCAAATTCAAATTCCTTAATCTGTCAACTTTCGTAACTGTCAATACAAATGTAACTAGGATGTATAATCCGAATATTTCATTGAAATTCAACAGTATTTTAAAAAGCTTGCCTGAAATAGAGAAAATATCGTCTAATACTCGTTGCAGAAGGCAATTCCAACACTCATACGTTTTGCATTCGTGTTTCAATAGGAGCCAATTCTGCATCTTGTTTTAGAATATACTATTTTTTTTGGCGCTCTTACTCCTCGGAACAGAGTGCTTATCAATTTGCCCAAATGTCTGTAATTTTCGAATTTTTGGCTGAAAATGATCTTAAACGATTTGGTTCGACTCACCGATCAAGAATCCGTGGTCGAAATCAATTATGTCCGACCGGCCGGCCATAGACACGATAACTCTCGAACGAAAGGAGTTAGAGGATTGAAATTTGCAGAGTAGGTTTGTAGCATAAATATCTCGGACGAGTTCGTTAACGAGCAAAATCCACCAAGCTGTTTCGGAATTATGGCCCTTTTTAGTAAAAACAAATTGATAATAATGACTTCTTTATGCATGCGAAGTTTTGTTTTGATCGGGTTGCAATAAGGTATCAAAAACATTCTTTTTAAATTATTAAATGTCGTTTCTACAATAACTCTCGAACATAATGAGCTAGGCAGTTGAAATTTTCAGAGTAGCTTTGAGAGATAATTATCTCAGTTAAGTTCGATACTGGGCAGAATTGGCCTGATGGTTTCGGAGAAACGAAGAAACAATTTTTTTTTACAACACAAATTTGTTTCACCATAAAAATCCATTGATATCGTTTTCAAATCTAACAAGCTAATACTTTCGGAGATATGATTTTTCGAAATTTCAATAATGAATCGTACTTCTGTACTTCTGTTTTCATAGAATGCTGTACTTAATTATTGTATCTATGAATTATTATATGATCTGTGTTCTTACATGTCATCTTATTTTCTCTATGAGAGATAAATGTCAAAATTATTTCTGGTACCTACACCTTTTGTTCTTGTTTTTAATAAGATAATTTTTGAAGCATTTTTTTTAAACGACACATTTTTTTAATTTAATTTCTTTCATGATGCATTTCTATCATAGGAATCCATTGATATAATTCCCAACTCTGAGAAACCAATACTTTCGGAGATATAATTTGTCTGTTTGAACAAGATCGCCAAAAAGCTCCTGTCCACAGGGCTTATTTTCTTTCATTATAATAAAATTCCAGCACTATTCCAAAACCAACAGATAATATTTCGACATTATAGTTTCAGTCTATGGTAGGCAACAAAAACATATTTTGTTTCTTGATGCTCCTCTCAGTTTGGTACATGAATTTTTGATATTTATACCCCTTTATTCGAAACAATTTCAGATTGTTTCTGATCACAAAGAAAATAATTAATTGTTATACTGCTAATTCAACTATGGCTTAGTTAACTTACTGATGAATTCAGTTATTCACTAATACCTTTCATGTAGATAAAGCCTGCGTTACATTTATTTTTGTTAATAATGTATAATGTTTTTATGGAATATCTCATTCAGATAGATATCCATTATTATATCAATAGTATAATATCATCAAAAATGCATATCTTCGAAACTCAATATACAAAGTTGACATAACTTCCGTATATGATTGACAACTTTTTTTTTTTTTTTAAATCATGGTGGACCTAGTCCCTAAATATGGTCTTGACTTTCGTCATTAACCAGCAGAAATAAAGTGTAATCACATTCATACCGGACAATCACAATAAACATCCATGCCCTGAGCGGGATTCGAACCCGCGACCCCGGCACCACAGCAGGTCTTTATACCAACTGCACCACCTGAGCCGGCCAATGATTGACAACATTTTCAAATTGGTGTGAGTAAAGTAAGGTCCAAATTAACGAGACAGTTTTTGCAATATTCAATCTTCAAATATTATATAAAAAGAAATGTAACGCAAACTTTATCTGAATGAAGGGTAATATTGAACAACTGAATTTGCCAGAAAGTTTCCTTGGCTTTTTTTCAGTCTACAGTATTATTTATTTCCTTTCTTTGTGATCAGAAAATATACAGGTGTATAATCCAAAATTTAAAAAAATCTTGCCAAGATATAACTGGTTGTTCTCAGAATAGTGGTGGAAAAATAATTCCAACAAATTCGAGAAAAGCAGAGACGTGAAGTGAACCTTTGCATGCATGTTCTATTGTATGTTCAATGTTCATGCTTCACACACCCTCACGAAATACTGTATGAATTTCCAAGCCGTCTTTTAGTGTTAGCACGTGAATAATTTTGTTGGTCATAAACTGAATTCAAATTTTGAAATAAATAAAATAGTGTATCTAACATCTCGGCCATCGAGGTATTGTATCAATTCTGAGACTTACATGATTTTAAATTTCACAAGAATTAGATACCAGTTCGAAAATTTATTTTCACAATAACTGCTAAAATACAAAGGCGATCAAGCTGAAATCGGGTACTCGATTCGAAAATAGCGGCTGAAGGTTTGTTTGTTGTTGTATTTCAGCAGAATCTGACAGATAGTTTCTGATAAAATTTAAAAATATTGTTTTCCAGTGCAAAAATTTTGCGCGTCAGTATGTTTATGAGTTCCCATCAATACATTTTTGGAGCTCTAGTTCCTCGGAACAGAGTGCTTATCAATTTGACCCAAATGTCTGTAATTTTCGAATTTTTGGATGAAAATGATCTTAAACGATTTGGTTCGACTCACGGATCAAGAATCGTTTGGTTCGACCACGGATCAAGAATCCGTGGAAATTGATTCTGTCCAGCCGTAGGCACGATAACTCTTGAACGGAATGAGCTAGACAGTTGGAAATTTCAGAGTAGGTTTGGGAGATAAATATCTCCGCTAAGTTCGTTATCGGGCAAAATCGGCCATATGGTTTCGGACTAACTTATTTCGACGAATAAATCAACTTATTTCCATGTCAATCCTACCCCAATACGAACTTTGGCTGCTATTAGGTTTGTTCCTACAGCGGCCGAAACCGTACAGTGAACGGTGTAAAAGCCTTCCTTTTACACCACCGCGCAGTCCGTGGACCGTACACTGTACGGTTTCGGGCGCTGTAGGAACAAACCTTATATCTCAGAAATCAAGCATAAATCCTGACTTGCAGTCATAAGTCGAACGAATCGAAATTCGGTACTCGATTGTAAAATGGTGGCTCGAAACTTTGTACGGAGTTTCAGCGGATTCAGACGTATAATTTCTGAAATATAAAATTTTTGAAGAAATAATATTTCGCGAAAATTGGCCGTCAGTATTTTACAAGTAATTACCAAGATTTGATTCGATCGAATTTGTATGTGTTGAGTTATTGAGGAAAAAACAACAAAATTTAAGATGGGGGTGTAACTCCGAAACATGTTTTTCAAATTTAAGAAATTAATATCTCGAGAATTATTGAGCCAAATGTCGTTACACGCGCATTACTGAATTCAGATTTTAATGATCTATCCATGCCAAGAAAAAAATAGGGGCTTGCAATTAAAAACAAATGTCGATGACGTCACTGCTTGTTGACGAGAAAGGGTAGAACAATTAGAATTACTAACGGGAAAAAGTTCCATTCAAAATGAATTAATTTGACCTATTTTTGAAAATGAGAGAAAATAAATCCTTTATTAAATACTTTTGACGCTCACTTTATGTATGTCAATGTTTTTTCCGAAAATTACCCAAACAATTAAAACACCATAACAAACATTGACTTAATAACAAGGTGTGACCATACAGTGTTAATATCTTTGAAAAATGAAAATTAAATGCGGTTTTCAAATCATCAATACATGTTCTTCGATTAGAAGCTGTAATAAAATTGGTTTTCCATGAAAACTGAAAGAACCTGTTGCCACTAAATACAATACGAATAATTGTGGAAATATCCTCATTTCAACTTCAAATAATAAAAATTGGTTCAAGCCCTGTGGACAGGAGCTTCGGCGTTCTTGTTCAAACTTTAACAAATCATATCTCCGAAATTATAGGTCTATGGGAATGATATAAATGGATTCTTACGATAGAACTACATCATGAAAGAAGTTAAATTCAAACAGACCGATTCTCCCCAATAACGAACATATCCGAGATTCCTCAAATCTACTCTGAAAATTATATTATATCAATTAAAACTTAGACAATATTGCAGTTTTGTGTTTACTTGAGATATTCTGAACTCAATTTGATTATGTATCTTACCAAAGAATATATTTCCATCATCATATGGATTATCCAGGGGCATTATATCATCACCTTAAAAGTATAATATCATATCATCCTCATAAATATCCACGATAGCTGAGGTTATTTTATTGGTCATTTTGCATTCAATCATACTTTGTTTTCAAGAACAGAAGGTGTATTTTATATCAAGAATTAAGAACCAGAAATAATTTTGACATTTATCTCTCATAGAAAAATGAGATTACATGTAAGAACGCAGATCATATAATAATTCATTGATAGAATAATTAAGTACAGCCTGTGAAAACATAGAAGTACGATTCATTATTGAAATTTCGAAAAATCATATGTACGAAAGTGTAAGCTTGTTTGGGTTGAAAATGATATCAATGGATTTTTATGGTGAAACTGCATCTCAAAAAAATTGAATTTGAAATTTATAAAGTAAAAAAAAATTTTTTTTTCGTTACTCCGAAACCATCAGACCGATTTTGCCCAGTAACGAACTAAGCCAAGAAATTTATCTCCCAAACCTACTCTGAAAATTTCAACTGCCTAGCTCATTATTCTCGAGAGTTATTGTAGAAACAAAATTAAAAATTTTTTTTTTTACACTTTACGGCGACCCTATCAATACAAAACTTCGCATGCATATAAAGGTCATTATTCTACCATTTGATGCTAAATTTCAGATAGATCGAGTGATCGGTTTCGGAAATATTCATAAAAAATATTTTTACTAAAAACGGCCATAACTCCGAAACCGCTTGGTGGATTTCGCCCGTTAACGAACTCGTCCGAGATATTTACACTCCAAACCTACCCTGCTAATTTCAATACTCTAACTCCTTTCGTTCGAGAGCTATCGTGTTAACGGCCGGCAGGACGGACAGAATCGATTTCGACCACGGATTCTTGATCAGTCGAACCAAATCGTTCAAGACCATAAGCACCTTGTTCCGAGAAACAAGAGTGCCAAAACTTTGCCCTACGTTTGAAGAGGAGAGAGCCATTAACAATATCGTCGGCGACACCGCAAAAACTAAAATTTTCAGAAGGCTCTAAAAACCACATAATTTTGGATTGATGAATTAGTTTAAATTCAAAATAGTTACAAACCACTTGATATTGATTATCTCAGGGTCTGTTTACTCTTTGAAAAGAATTTGCACAACTGTCCTTACAAATACAATTAAATAATTACTGCCGAAATCTCATTTTTGAATTTTTATCAGTTACTTGGTTTTGCGGTGTCGCCGACGATATGTTAGAAAATCACTATATAAAGTAATAAATTCTATATCTTACCGTCAGAATGAATTCTTTCTTTAACTGTCATCAACATAAATGTAGGAGTGGAAAATATAAGCAATATTCCACACCGGGTAATCCACCATCATTGTTGAACGTAGCCTGTGGAGAAATTCTTTTAGAACAGCCTAAGTAACTTACCTTTCTGAGAATTTGCCATGAATATCTTTACTATATAGGTATTCAAAGTTTGTGGATTTATTGCCATTTCTTAGAACACGATTCTCGTCAATATAAAGGACCGAATGAATTATGAAACAATGGAATTTGAAAGACATGAATCTGTTGAAATGAAATTTATTTTTCCAAATGAAAAACTGTATGTATTCGACAATTATTTTCAAGGATATTTCAAGAGATAACAAGTGTTAAAACCAGTATAATATTTATTTGTTCATTGGTAATTTCAACAGAAAATGGTTTATCAACAAAGGATTTTTAAGATTATACAACTAATATATACAATTAAAATAACAAAATACAATGATACAATATAAAATTCAGTCTAGGAAAAGTTTTACAATGGCGGCAACATCTTAACTACACAGAACCGCAGGAATATGCGCCAGTCAAGTCATACTAATTAAATTAACATAGATCACAATATTCAACTATTTAAAACAGAAAAGTTTTCCTGGTAACTTTTACGGAAACTGGCGCATACCATTGTAATTGCACATTCGTTTTCCATGTCCCATGGCCGAAATTGACACAAACAATTTTCCTATACCAATAAAAATATCACATATCGAACAACATTTTCACCCTAGAATCAACATTTCTCAGTTGATTGCTGACTTTAGATTTTCATTCTGGGTTCTAACCAGAGGGTAAGAGTATTTCAAAGTTTTTTATCGGTCAATTCAAATTAACATGTAAGTGTCAAATTCGCTGGTGACATTACCCTGAGGGCGAACATAAAATAACACTCAATTGGCACCTAAATTCAAGTATTGTAGCTTCATAACTGAGGTAGATTCGTCATTTATGATAGATACAACAAAAAATATTTACACATTTGTAAATGGGCTTTGAACAAATATCAAAATATGCGTTGTAACATTATTGCGTATTATTACTTCAAATTACGGACAAACATCCTTTTCCAGTTGAAAAATTGGAAAACATTAAAGTTTATCTTTTTTGTGTTATTCCTTAAATAGTTGGAGTCTCGCAAAAAAATGTTCTTGGGCAGTTGTGTTCGATTTGATTGAGTTTCTATTACAATTATTACTATTTACAAATATGGACAATTTTTTTTTCAACACGTTGCTCGACGACGATTTTCGCGAGAGATATCCTTTACAGACATGATATTCTAACATATTAATGAATATTCATTCCAGTGATATTTCATTATATATATTATCGACGACATTATGATCATTTTCAGAAGTTCGGAGGAAAAATGATGAATTGTGAAGGAACTTTATCGCTGACGAAATTCATCATAGCCCCGGTTCAAATATGAACATTTTTCTGCGAAAAGCAAGAACTGACAGAACTCTAAAATCTATCATTTATACAATATCAATATACTTCATTCTAAAGTTGATTTGTACATCCACTGGATAATATAATCTGATATAAATATTTAATATATCTATTTCATCTGAGATTCTGAGGTATTGCTGTTCTGAGTAGGTATTGAATTGAATTATTGTGAACTATCGATTAACATTGTTGAGCAATTTTAGTTACATATACTCTGTAGTCCTTATGATCATTTAAAATATTCAGGAAATTTCACGAGGTCTGTATATATATAAAATTATATGTACAGGTAATAAAATACTCAACTAGATTTTACAACATTGAGAAAGAAAGTGCCAAAGTGCTAACATAAAATTCTATAAGATCTTAACTCATGAGATCACCGCCGTTTACCTCTTACCCCAATTCCACTAGCCTTGTTCTGTGCTCTGCGCTTGTGTGTCTCGACATGTTTAAGCATGTGATCTTTCCTTATGAAACCTTTATTGCAAGTTTCGCAATAATGTGGCTTGATTCCTGCATGACAAAACATATGTCTCCTCAAATCTGTTTTGTGGTTGAACATTTTCTTGCATTTGGAGCATTTGTGGGGCTTGTTCTCACCATGTTTGGCGACATGTATTTCGTATGCACTTTGGTCGTGATATCTCTTTCCACAACGAGTACATTTGAATGGCTTTTCCCCAGAGTGCGTATTCTTATTGTGCTGAGTAAGATAGCAGGCTTTGTTGAACTTTTTGTCACATTCCACGCATACAAATTCACCAACAGGTGTTTCCTTCACTGGGGTAGTTTCAATGGTGCTATCTGGTGATAGATCATCCCTGATCATCAGTGCTTCCTGCTCAGAACTTTTCATATAATTAGTCCATTTAGTACCATCCAGGATGTTATTGTTATTCGCCAGATCAAGGTATTGGGAATCAGGAAGTACGTATACAGTTTCTGCTGGATATACGTATAGTTCACCATCAGTCTCCCCCAACCGATTGTCATCGAATTGGTTCTCCTTGTTGAAATCTTCGGGGATGGCGACGGCGTTCTCGTAAGGATCCGGTAAGAAGACATAAGGGTTCGTTGCCGAAACCCCGCCCCCCACGTTCGCTTCGTCGTAACTCCTGATCGCAAAGCGATGAGATTGAATCTCGTCGAAGCTCGGCAATATTTGGGAGTTGCGGTTAAAGTTGCTGCTGATGAATTCTTCACCAGTAGTACTGAGGCTGCTGATAGCCATATCCTGCGTAACGTGGGGGGCCTCCTCGTTTGGGTACATCTGAAATTGGTTGGCCTCCATAGACATTAGGTGTGGAGCCATACTGAAACCAGGGGGGATAGTGTGAGAATTGGTACTGAGAGGTAGCAGACCCCTCGCCTCCAAGTTCATTGTTGAGGGGCCTGCCTCCCCGTTTGGGGAATTTCCGTTAGATGTCAGATTGTTCAAGCTTAGCATTGGGCTCACCAGGGTTGGGCTCTGGAGAAGGTTCGTGTTCAGCGGTGGCACGTTTGGCTGCGGCTGCCGGTCGTATGGTCCATTTGGCGGTTGTTGGAGATGACCTGGCATGGAGGCAGGCCTTTCGTATTGTGGCGCAAGATTGCTCCCATCGTCCAACCTGGAATCACCATTGGGGCTATTGGATGTGCTGCCATCTCTACTGTTTGCATTATCCCTGACTGGGTGATGGTGAGCGCTGATTGGAAGAGAAGCTGGATCAGGCTGACCACTAGATTTCACAGCGTTTTTGTGTAATGTGGTATTGTAGTGCCTCTTCAAATGTCCAGAACTGGTAAACCATTTGTTACAAGCTGTGCAGTTGTAGGTCTTTGGCCTGCGAGCTTCGTTGGATTTCCAACTGGCACTTTTAGTCGGAGCAGCTGGTGTTGAAGCTGGTACATTAGGAACTTGAGGTGTAGAGATCACAGCATTAGTTGACTGGGTTGGTAAATGATCGAACCCCGCATAGGTGGAGGTGGGCGATAGACGTTGAGGAGCAGTACCCCCATTATTCATGAAATCTTGACTCGGAGCCTGTACTGGTTGGAACAGTTTCTGATCTATAACGCTAGATTGATTGAACCTCTTCATCTGTTCATTGTTCATTGATATTCTTTCTTGCAACTGGATTTGGAGGTTGGACTGTTGTTGTGGCGACCAATTACCAACAAGGGAAGAGACGTTATGTGGAATCTGGGGATTCTGATTTGAATTGTTTCTTTTATCGTCTTTTGAAAGGAACTGATGCGAATCCAAATCCAGAATTTCGCTTTGTTCTTCAACTTTGATCTGAGAAGTCATTTGCTGGCCCTCGGTGCCGAATAGATAATGCTGATTCCCTTGATAAGAATTTATGTGTGGCGCAGGTGTTGGAGGATGTGCCATATTGATGTGGTCCACCAACTGCGATGCTGAGTTGCAGACGTATCCGCATTTATCACATGTTTGTGGGCTAGGAGACGGTGTCGGCTGTGGGGGGTACACTTGACCAGAAGAAATTTGAACGGAAGATATTTGACCTTGCTGAGCACGTTGATAAGGGTTATAACGATAAGAGTTACCTATGTTAGATGGCTGATGGACGGGGTATTCCTGATCATAAACTTGATTTGAATTGATTGGATCTAATTGGGGAAGCGGATAAAATTGCTCCCCGATGTGGGAGTAATTAGAATGATATTGATTCGGAGATAATTGTTCAACTTTGACTTGTTGATAGTTTTGGTAATGCGGAGAAAAGGCTGAATTTTCATGGCTTTGATATGGAGATGAGCTATGGTTAGATTGAGGGGTTGGTGGATGTCCGTAGACATGTTCAGGGGAGGTTCTATTAAAATCCGGATCCGATTTGACAACGGAATCTGAATTGTCAGATGAATTAGTATTATTCATGGAAAACTCACGCTTTATCATACTTGATTTGGCATTGTTATTTTCTTCAAGTTTGATACTGGCACCTTGGGAACTCCATTTGTTGAGCAAATTTTCTTTATGCGAATACTGAAGATGAACATCCAACGATTCAGCTGAATTCAGGAACAATCCACACTCTTTGCATTGGAATGTTGCTTGTTGTTGTTGCGACTGCTGCTGCTGTTGTTGTTGTTGTGAAAAATGCACGCCACTAGTATTCGCCATATCACTCATTGTCTCTTAAAATAACTAAAAGTTCTTAACTAAAAATTACACATGAAACACTGTTTAACTGTCATCAACTGTTAGTTCTTGGTCCGGGAGGCATAACATCAGAAATAAACTTAATATAAACAGGTGATTTTTCTTGCGACATCACTTGAAACGCAAATTTAATACGGAACGGAAAATAAAAAGTCCATTGTGATTAATTTAGCCCATCACTATTCGTTCGAAACACTGAGTAGAATCGAGTCCTTCGCGTTCTCTTTCATTTAACACTGGTTCCAACTAATTCGTAGAAATTGATGAGATAATATCGGAACAAGTTCTGATGGGAGAGTCCCACAACGATCCACAAGCGAGATGTAGCACAAACTGAGTGAAGATGTGGAATACAGATCTGTACACAAGTGAAATTATTAGAGTCCGCCCCGCCAGAAACTTCGACCAATCGTAGAGCCTTATTTGACATACTCGGGGTGGAAGGGGGTAAGATGCAGCATTTTTCAACATAGATTGGTTTTGGATTTTGGGGCTTATATTCTATGCGTGTACGTCTCTTAAAATAAATGCGTACGATGTCGAAAATTTAGAGGAGGGACAAGTTTCAATTTTTTTTAATTACAGAGTAATTCGATAATTTGGAAAGATCCGAAATACTTAAAAATTCAATTCGAATTTGAATCAATAAGATGATTTGCATTTAATTAATATTAAATATTCGGGCATTTCTTTAGCCCAGGAAAAATAATAGTATTTCAATAATTCAGTTTATTACTAGAATAATTAATATTATTAATATGAGTTTCCATAACTATATAACAGAATAATCATTTCAAATGAAAACAGATTATCAATTATTTCTCAGCAATGATTATAAATTGCGTTCATTCTAAAAACTTATGCAACTTATACTGGGGAACAAACTTCATTGTAGAATCTTTTAATATCTACACTACGTTAGGAAGTACCCCTTACATTATCAAAGATTATCAAAGACAACTCAATATCGTTCATGACAATAATATAGATAAATTGAAATACCTATACATATTAATATGGTTGTAATCGAAAATTATGATAACGGTTGTTATTCTTTGAAGTTTTTCAATCTGACGCATTGGAAACTAAAGTGATTCTGTGATGCAAATTACACAAGTACCAGCTATTCTTAGATTCGACTTTTTTTTCGGTATCTATAGATTCAGTGATATTCTTGAAAGAATCATAACGTTTATAGACTAGTGGATTCATAAAATTAGACGAAATAGGCATAAAGAAAGCAGATAAAGTTATTCTTGGGTCATTTGAAGAATACTCAATTATTTTAGAAAATAAAATTATGCTTCATAATTTCTCCTCAGGCGTTTCGTCTTTGAGATATTCTATATTGAATGTTATAATATCAGAAATTCCAGAAATTTCACTACTTTTATGGATCCACCCATCAGCGTTGGAATTCAAAATCAAGCTGTAAACCACGTTACCGTACCTTTTCCTCGTCCACCATTAATGTCATAGATAATTTATATTCAGGAGTGTATCTTTAAAAGTTTGTAACTTTTTACCTGAGCCGAATCTGGAAAAATGGTAAATGAAAATGTTTTATTTGATGGGAGAAATCTTTTGTTAAAATTAATGTACAACTCAAAAACTCACCCTGTATATATTTTCACTTATAACTTATGATTTTTGCTTGTAATTTCGCTATAGTTGGTTGCTTTTTGGCGCTCTTGTTCCTCGGACAGAGTGCTTATTAATTAGCCCAAATGTCTGTAATTTTTGGATGAAACGATTTGGTTCGACTCACTGATCAAGAATTCGTGGTCGAAATCGATTCTGTCTGGACGGTCCGACCGTTAACACGATAACTCTCGAACGGAATGAGCTAGACAGTTGAAATTTTCAGAGTAGGTTTGGGACATTAATATCTCGTCTAAGTTCTTTATTGAGCAAAATCTATACCGAAAGCAAAATCCGCAGATATCTGATTACAGGAGTAACGAAAAAAAATTATTTTTATATTACAAATTTCAAATTCTTTTTTTTAATGCAATTTCACCATAAGAATCCATGGATATCATTTTCAACTCTAACACACAAATACTTTCGGAGATATGATTTTTCAAAATTTAAAAAATACGTCGTACATAATTCTGTCTTCACAGAATGCGAATTCTTTCTGCCTGTGTTCTATCTATGTTCACTCTTCATACATGTCATCTTATCTACCTATAAGAGACATGTCAAATTTATTTCTGTGCTAGAGATCAAGGTATGATTGAATGCAAAATGACCAATTATTTAAAAATATATTGATAAGTCAGCAAACCTATAAAGAAATTATTATAACGATAGTTTACTACTATAATCATGTACCATATTATTATTGGAATTTTGAGGTTAAAAAACATAAATATATATATACAATAATTTCAAGTATTTCCTATAGAATCAAATTATGTACGTTGATGTCTCACTCCATCCCAATAGTAGTGTTGAGTAGGACATACAAGAGGCGCTTCATTTGTCCCGGACATGACGTCAAAATGTAAGAGTGCCTCGAAATTTAAAATTGTACTACTTCAATTTATTTGTCGCGGTCGAGCGAGAGCGAGGCAGAGGCAGATAAAGAAATTCCATTTTGTGTCGGAACCTTTGATGTGAGGGTAGTAGAATTGCCTAATTTCATAATAATTGTACTAAACAATCAAATGTGGTTCATCCTCCTAATATCTGTCCGTTAGATATGTTCTTGCCGAAACCCTCATTACATAAGCTAAGCAGTAGCACTCTTACAACTTTCCAAGTTCGAGTGACAAACCTCCTAGAGAGCTTACTCATCAATACCGCAGTGACAAAAGCACGTCGCGTCTAACATTTGAGGCGCCAGGAGGCGCGCATAATTCGTACTATAATAACTTCAAATGGTTCAGTACGCCTCGCCTCTTTTGAAGTGGGACATTGTACTGGCTCAGGACAAAAAAGAGGCTACTCTTACAAACTCTTTTTCAAGTCGTGTCCTACCCAACACTACCCAATAGTAGGGTTTAGATGATATAGGTGTAGCTGAAACTTACAAACTAAGGGCCAGTTTTTCAGTTGCAAGTTAACTCAAGGTTGCGAGTAACCCGAGTGTTACGCATAAAAAAAGATTGCTAGGCACTTGCGTAACTCACAACCTCGAGTTAACTTGAGAAACTGACCCTAAGCTTGTCGTATACTTTGGAATAAATCAATTCTTTCAATCTTGTTTTTTTCTATTTTAACCATTAAGCTAAACCGGTGGAATTGTCCAAAAAAATAGCACTTATATGCGCAGGTTTCATTAGTGAATTTATTCAAAGTGACCAGAGATAGAGCTATTTACAAATATTATCATAGATGGAGCAATTTCTACTAAAGGAACATTTTCTATGTCTGAAATAGGATTTAGACATCTCTCTATTGTTCTATCAGTGCTATGAAATATTTTTCTAATTAGCATGAACTGACATTTTCGTTATGGGTGTTATGTGTTGTACAATTCATGTGCATATATATACTCGCAAATTTTTGCCATAACCCACCTGAATCTGAAAACTGCAACAAATAATAAAATACAACATCTCGAACGGAATGAACAAAAGATTTGAAATTTGTAGAGCAGATTTGAAGAATGAATATCTCAGATAAGTTCGTTATTGGGTAGACTAGAATCGGTCTAGTGGTTTCGGATTAATGATTTTTGGCACTCCTGTTTTTTCTTAAATGAAAAAATTTCTGAATTTAATTTCTTTCATGATGCGGTTCATCATAAGAATCCATTGATATCATTCCCAACTCTGAGAAACAATTACTTTCGAAGATATGATTTTTTTATTAACTTTACGCGTATTGATTTATTTTAACTATACCCAAACAAGCGGGCGAAAGCTGACTTTTTACCAATTTTTTTCTTACCTATATCTGTAATGAATATTTAATGTGTATGATTCAATCATCTAATTATTATAACAGCGTTTATGGTGTCCTTATTATGTTTGTTTGCAACATCGTTGTAGGTCCGGTTGCTTTTTACTAATATAATTTTAATACCTCATAATTAATTAAATTAATTTTTGATTGATATTTTGAATGGGATATGTAATTATAGGGAGGTTTCGGTTGTGATTTCTGCGAAATTCAAGAAATCTCGAATGTTCTGGCTGCATTAGTTATCGCACTTATTGGGATGTTGCATGTCTACGTGAACCAAGACAACAATTAATATTTCTTGACTAGGAATTAATTGTGACACCCTAGGTCACGCCATAATTCCCTGAAGATAATTTGAACAGACGAGACGTGAGTTCGGACGGAAATGTCAATGCCAACTTTTCGAAATCGCTTTTAATTGCGGACTTGCAGGAATTGCATCCACTGCTCCAGTCGCATGGAAACGAAGCATTTAGACGGGAGATTTTCGGCGTTTATCAAATGATTATGCTAAGCAGTTTTTTTATGGGCCTTCGGTAATAAAAATTATGTCCGAGAACTAATTTTCAATGCGAAATATTCCGTGCGACCTTATGTCTAGCTGAAACTCGAATATTTCTCTGCGATCAGTGGCGGATACTGGAATTGGAATCTGCTAACCGTTGCATTTTTCGGGAATATGTTGAGATGTTTATGAGATGCATTCTAACTCAACGTCCTAGTTCCCAGATATGTTATATTATAATGCCGTTGATTTAATTGGTTTGGAATTTGAAATTCGCTGCTGATTTATGGTCGTTCGGGCAATTCTTAATGGTAAAAAATTTCGATGAAAAGAAATCCTTGGGAATCAACTTTCACCTGTTAATCATGTTCTGCCTGTTCCACGAAGTATTTTATAATTGAATTCCTGTGGTAGGGGGTGGTAATAATTGGATTATATCAACGATTATAAAATTGAGAGTATATTTAATATTTATCCTCTTCTATGAGCGATGTTTAACTAGCAATACTCATTTAATTAATAAATGGAATTCATATCTATACTCCATTCACTTTTATAAAGTCTTCCGGTTGGCCATCAAATGTTGACACATTTCAACGTGTATATTTTGAAAATTTAAGGTTATGCTCATTTTCCTGTCAGATAACTACGCAATGTGGCCTCTCTACATTGAAGTAGTAGCAATAACGTATCTTTCACAATTTTAATTTTCTTGGTAAAAATATTTTTTTTTAAGAAGATATTATGTGAATTCAACAAGTCCAAAGACCTGGCGACTGTTGAAGAAAATTTTTCATCTGTTATTACTATGGAAATATCTCACGTATATATTAGCTGGTTGGAAGATTCAGTTATGCTATTTTCTTGTTCGGAATTCTAGAATCAAGTATTGAAAGTTTAATGAAAAATAATGGTCCGTTACTTTGTTAAACTTCATTTGAAAAAAGAATTAAAGTACCTGAATAACCCGGCAGGAAAACTTCTAAACGAACAGACGTGCATATGGAATTCCCCACTTTTCGAAATTCTCAAGACATTTAAATACCTTGTTGCACAACTTGAAATACACCAGTTCCAAAATGTACTAGTTCTACGAAACCCGAATCACTGTTAAACCTTAATAAAATATAGTGATAGGATAGGAAATCAAGTAATTTCATTCGAGAGCTCAACATGTCCTAAGGCAGAATGAAGTTTTTCTATGGCAGATTTCAGTTCGATATAGAACTTCCTGATACTTTGTCTCTGCTTCCTCAAAACTGCTTTGGGCATTTTCTATTTCAGAGCGAAGATGAGTTCTTTATTATTCGAAGATTATGGTCTGTGATAATATATTGTCTAAGATGGACCATTATGTTATGTTGAGAGTAGAAATTGACAACGTCTCCGAAAATTTTTTTGGCATTGACGATATTTCAGAAGTGCCAACCTGCCTTAGTTTTAGTTACAAAAACGTGATAGACCTAAATCAAGGTCAACCGGGAGGCTTCATAAAAGTGAATGGAGTATACGTATAGTATCAATCCAATCATCACAATACCTAATCGTTGCTACAGTTATGTTTGCTACAAGCAATACACACTGTCATTATACAGCGTGTTTTAGAATAAGATACTGACCCTTAAGGGTGTGAATCCTTAGGTGATTTCAAGAAAAAACTTCCAATAAACCTATGCCCTAAGCCTCTTAACTTTTGAGTTACAGGGTGTTAAAGTTAGAAGAAAAAGAGAGTTTTTTGATCATAACTTCAATAACTGCATAGATATTCCTATGACATTTGGCACTCGCCCTATATGCATCCATGGCCTTTTATTTTGATATGAAAGATTATGCACTCCAATGATTTTTCTTAAAATAAAAATGATTTATAAGGTCCTGATTAATTTAAGGGTAAATTGTGTATCTGGTTCTGTTTTCGCCTGACAAACATTTCCCGATAAAAACATAAAAAGCTGTATACAGAGGCGTGAATAATATTTTTCCAATCTACTCCACATCCTGTACGGATGTCAAAGGATGAAAGATTTAAAAATCTTCCGCTTCAAAAATGGCTTTTGATGGTTTTAGGAAGTGAGCCAAACATGTCTATGAAGATATTTTTTTCTTGAAACTTTAACACCCTGCATCCCGAAAGATAAGAGGTTTAGGATATAGAACTTTTCTGCTTAATTTCACCAAAGAATTCACACCCTTAAGGATTAGCATCTCATTCTGAAACAGCCTGTGTTTTTGAATACCAAAAAATTTGAATATGTCACTTTTTGGAAAATTTACTTTTGATAGTATTGAAGTATCTACAAGAAGTAATAAGAAAAAATGGGTTCAAGCCCTGTGGACAGGAGCTATTGGGCGCATGTTCATCTTCCTTGTGGCCCGTACTGACCAGTAAAGAAAAAAAGCAGTATCATGTTGAATACCTTAATATTATTCTGGAACACAAATTTTCCATTACAATAATCTTCATCTAGCTTCTATTTAGTATCAATTCCTGTAGAACGTGATCATAATAAGTGTTTTCCATATAATAAAATGTGTTTGAACTTGGTATGTAGGAAATCTGATATCAATTATTGGAATTAATTGATTTGACAAACAGCCGTCAAATGAGGTAAATAGATTTTTGTGACGATTTTCTGTGACCATAGAACGTCAAAACACGCTGGAATGTGAATTTTAAGCAATATCTTCTGGAATTGAGATCGTATCGAACTGAAATTTTGCACACTCGTGTAGAATGCTTGATTTAACGTCGGTACAAATTTTTTTATTAAAAAATTTTCCAACTGCCCCATCCCAACAATACTTAGATAATATTATATCCATAAATTAAGCATTTCATTATTGCATTTCTTGAAATAGGTACCTTTTCAAGTCGATCAACATCGTCCTTCTTTCGACGTCTAAACTATGACTTGATTCTTTATGTTTATGTCTTTGAATTTGTTTTCGGTGGAATTCAAAGAGTTCATAGAATAATCGATGAAAATACTGAGAGAGACCCAGGAAATTTGACACTTTTTGTCTTATATCTCCAGAAATTGAAATCGTATAGAGCCAAAATTTTGCACAATGTTGCAAAATACTACAATTGACGTAAGTACAAGTTTTTGTTGCAATCTGATGAATAGTTCACGAAAAAAAAATTTTTTTTTCGAAAAAATTAAAAGAAATATTTTTTTAAAAATTACCAACATTTCGATCATAACAGAATTTTGCCAAAAGTTGCGCGTTTATATCCTCGAACTGACTACCAAGTTTCGATTCAACATCTTCTTTAGTTCCTGAAATATCAGGGAAATAACCTCAAAATTTTAAATGTCTATAACTCCTAAACCGTCCGGCCGATTTTGCCCGTTAACGAACTTAACCGTCGCATTTTGATCAGAAGCCTACTCTGAAAGTTTGAAGTCGATAGGACCTTCGGTGCTCCTGTTATCGTGCCTACGGCCGGAAGTACGGCCGGCCTGCCGGCCGGCCGGCCATACGGCACCCAAAATTCTGACACCGGATTCGTGATCAGGGAGTCCGAATTAGTCTATTAGCCAATTTTCAGCTCGAAATTCGAAAATTACAGACATTTGGACGAAATGATAGGACGATGTTCCCCTAGAACATGCGCCCAAAAATGTTTGGGAAAATATGTTTGGTATTTTAATATGGCTGTTCCTTCAAATTTCTGATCAAATAGTTCCTATTTTTTTGGGCGCATGTTCTAGGGGAACATCGTCCTATCATTTCGTCCAAATGTCTGTAATTTTCGAATTTCGAGCTGAAAATTGGCTAATAGACTAATTCGGACTCCCTGATCACGAATCCGGTGTCAGATTTTTGGGTGCCGTACGGCCGGCCGGCCGGCCGGCCGTACTTCCGGCCGTAGGCACGATAACAGGAGCACCGAAGGTCCTATCGACTTCAAACTTTCAGGGTAGGTTTCTGATCAAAATGCGACGGTTAAGTTCGTTAACGGGCAAAATCGGCCGGACGGTTTAGGAGTTATAGACATTTAAAATTTTGAGGTTATTTCCCTGATATTTCAGGAACTAAAGAAGATGTTGAATCGAAACTTGGTAGTCAGTTCGAGGATATAAACGCGCAACTTTTGGCAAAATTCTGTTATGATCGAAATGTTGGTAATTTTTAAAAAAATATTTCTTTTAATTTTTTCGAAAAAAAGATTTTTTTTTCGTGAACTATTCATCAGATTGCAACAAAAACTTGTACTAACGTCAATTGTAGTATTTTGCAACATTGTGCAAAATTTTGGCTCTATACGATTCCAATTTCTGGAGATATAAGACAAAATGTGTCAAATTTCCTGGGTCTCTCTCAGTATTTTCATCGATTATTCTATGAACTCTTTGAATTCCACCGAAAACAAATTCAAAGACATAAACATAAAGAATCAAGTCATAGTTTAGACGTCGAAAGAAGGACGATGTTGATCGACTTGAAAAGGTACCTATTTCAAGAAATGCAATAATGAAATGCTTAATTTATGGATATAATATTATCTAAGTATTGTTGGGATCGGGCAGTTGGAAAATTTTTTAATAAAAAAATTTGTACCGACGTTAAATCAAGCATTCTACACGAGTGTGCAAAATTTCAGTTCGATACGATCTCAATTCCAGAAGATATTGCTTAAAATTCACATTCCAGCGTGTTTTGACGTTCTATGGTCACAGAAAATCGTCACAAAAATCTATTTACCTCATTTGACGGCTGTTTGTCAAATCAATTAATTCCAATAATTGATGTCAGATTTCCTACATACCAAGTTCAAACACATTTTATTATATGGAAATAGTATATTATATACCGCGGGACTGAAGTAGTACATTTAATCCTGAAGGTAAAGTTTATGGCCCGACCGCAGAGAGGGCCATAATTTACCTGAAGGATTAAATGTACTTCAGTCGCAAGGTATATACGATACTTTTCGTACTTCCGGTATGATTTTATTAATTATTTCAATAATTTCAATCAGTTTTTTCTCTCTTCAACTCATTTAATAAACTGTCTTTAAAATAAGTTACCATAGTAACATTGCGTTGTGACAATTATAATTTAGAAATATTGTCATTACCAGTGTCATTGTAAAGAAACATTGTTATTGATAATTATTGGTATCATGAGTGAAGAAGGTGTATCTGATATTGATAAAAGAGCAGCCGAAGTAGGTAAAGAATTGTTACCACCGAAATCTAGAAAACTATACGAGCAGCAGTACGATGCTTTTAAAAAGTGGTGCCGCTTAAAAAATGTGAGACAACCTACTGAAAATGCGCTGTTAGTCTACTTCAATGATAAATCAAAAGCGGTTTGTGCCTCAACTCTCTGGGCACATTACTCAATGCTGAAATCGGTTATTAACATTAGAGAAGATATTGATATAAGTAAATTTCCAAAATTATTAGCTTTTTTGAAGAGAAGAAATGAGGGATTTAAGCCAAAGAAGTCAAGAATTCTCACGTCTGAGCAGGTAGATCAGTTCTTACGGGAGGCTCCGGATGATAAATATTTAATGCTTAAGGTAAATTTGGAAATGTGTTTATATTCAGAAATTTTAAGAAATCAATTTTTTGTAGGTTGCACTTATTTTGGGTGTTGCGGGAGCTTGTCGTGGAAAAGAGTTGGTTGATTTAGAAATCGACGATGTGAGAGATTTGGGCGATTCCTTCCTTATTGCGATTAGAAACACCAAAAATAAAATTGACCGAAATTTTGTGATCAAAAATTCAGAAAACAGTGCCATCAGTTTTGTGGCGATATTTCGAAAATATGTGGCATTGCGAAAGACAGGGACACCTCATTCAAAATTTTTTGTTCAATGCATCAACAAAGAATGTACTACGCGAGTAGTAGGAAAAAACATGTTTGGTACATTTCCACGGCAAATAGCAGCTTTCTTGAAATTAGAAAATGCGACGTCTTATACGGGACATTGTTTTAGACGCACATCTGCGTCTTTGTTAGCTGATTCGGGAGCAACAATAGACGTGCTGAAGAGACATGGAGGATGGAAATCCTCCAACGTGGCCGAGGGATATATTGAATCGTCTATTAAAAATAAACAAAAAATTTCAGATAAAATATTTGGTCAAGTCGCCGATTCGTCCACTATAGTTATGCCACAGTCCTCATTCTCGCTTCCTGTTTCCGCAGGATCTTCGAAACAAACACCAGTTCAATATGAAAAGGACCTATCTGTTACTCGTCAGTTACCTGCTGCATTAACCCAGGAAAGACTGGTCAATATGACGAACTGTCACAAAATTAATTTGAATATTAACGTTAATTAACATTCTAATTAATTATATTTTTCAATAAAATATCCCTTAAATTCGTTTGTTTGTGATTTAATCGTTCCGGGAGTTTCGTCAATATTTAATCCCGGAGGGATTAAATGTGACACTTTAGTATCTGTCACAAGGGAGTGAAGTTGTCACTTTAGGCCCGGAAGTACGAAAACACTTATTATGATCACGTTCTACAGGAATTGATACTAAATAGAAGCTAGATGAAGATTATTGTAATGGAAAATTTGTGTTCCAGAATAATATTAAGGTATTCAACATGATACTGCTTTTTTTCTTTACTGGTCAGTACGGGCCACAAGGAAGATGAACATGCGCCCAATAGCTCCTGTCCACAGGGCTTGAACCAATTTTTTTAATTAGATACTGTGTAATTAATGAACACAACTCTCAGAAATCGTGATCAATACGATAATAATACTCAACATGATAATCGATATTCACGATGTTGTTTTATATAGGGTCGCTTAAAGTTTGGAAACGATCTCCTAAATAGGGAAAAATGTTAGACACAAGTTGCAGGATTTTTTAAATCTGTTACAACAAAGAATGATTGAGTATACTAGATCAGTCAAAAAGTCATGAGGAAACTGAGTTGATTGATACACTCTGTGCATAATTACATATCATTATAATATTTCAATTCTTCTCAAAATTCTAAACAAAATTGGTATGGTATTTGATATCCCAAATTTAACCGCTATAGAGATTACGAATTTTGAAAATATCTTTCTTAAATTATATGAAAATATTTTAGGTCATTATATAAACTTAATGTTACGTTTGTGTTTGTAGCTCCATAACAACGTCGCATCGTTTTTGGCGCCCTTGTTCCTGGGAACAGAGTGCTTATAAGTTTGCCCAAATGTCTGTAATCTTGGAATTTTTGGCTGCAAATGGTCTCAAACGTTTTGGTTCGACTCACTGAACAAGAATGCGTGGTCAAAATCGATTCTGTCCGTCCGGCCGGCCGTCCGTTAACACTGTAACTCTTGAACGGAATGAGCTAGACAGTTGAAATTTTCAGAGTAGGTTTGGGAGATACATATCTCGGTTAAGTTCGTTATTGGGCAAAATCGCGATTTCATAGTAACCAAAAAAAGATTTTTGTTTACATTACAAATTTCAAATTAATTTTTTTTTAAGATGCAATTTCATCATAATAATACATTGATATCATTTTCAACATGTTTGGCTACGAATGTGTAGATGAAAATGCTGCAAATTACCTTGGTAAAGGTAGCAGAACCACCTACAGTTTAAAAAAAGAATCATGACCATAATGTAGTACCTTATCTTAAAATTTGATAGGTACTCTTTTGTGTACCAAGAAAACGCTGGGTTCTGCTAGCTCTAAGTAAAGCTAGCAGACCAATTAAATAGCAGTTCCTCGCATTTTCTATAGATTCTTGTTTGCCCCTTTCGACGTTTGAGCTAGCAGAACACTATCAGAAAACTTAGGGACATTAGATACCAGACCACCATCAGTGTTTCTAAAAATTTTATTGCGATATTTAGAAGATATTTTACACTAATTTAGTACTTTCGGAGATATACAGGGGTCAATAAAAAATTCATAGTGTGACAGTTTCAATCGAATATATTGAGAAATATCACCAAAGGTAATCTTAATTCATTGTCTGTGATAATTAGCAGTTCCTCGCATGTCCTTTGAATTTTTGGTTGTCCTTTTCGAAGGTTAAGCGAGCAGAACACTTATCAGTTTTATGGCTATAATTTGGAATTCATTTCACACTCATTTAATACCTTTTATTTTAATATCGCACTCTTTTGTATACCGTGAAAAAATTGGGTTCTGTCGGCTTTACGTTAAGCTAGCAGAACCCACCTCTTAATAGAATATTAATGAATGTGTCATAATTTAAAACTAATTTAGTAACTAATTCGATAACAGGCCAAATCCATCAAGCGGTTTCGGGGTTATGGCCATTTTTATTAAAAATATTTTTCCAGAATATTTCTGAAACCGATCACTCGATCTATCTGCAATTTAGCATCAAATTGTAGAATAATGACCTTTATATGCAAGGGAAGTTTGGTATTGATCGGGTTGTCGTAAAGTGTAAACAATTTTTTTTTTCAATTTTTAAATTTTGTTTCTGCAATAACTCTCGAACCAAATGAGCTAGGCAGTTGAAATTTTGAAAGTAGGTTTGGGAGATACATATCTCGGTCAAGTTCGGTATTGGGCAAAATAGGCCAGATGGTTTCGGAGTAATGAAAAAAAAAAATTTTTAACTCACAAATTCCAAATTAAGTTTTTTTAAGATGCAGTTTCACCATAAAAATCCACTGATATCATTTTCAACTCTAACAAGCTAATACTTTCGGAGATATGGTTTTTCGAAATTTCAATAATGAATCGTACTTCTATGTTTTAACAGAATGCTGTAATCATTCTATCTATGAATTATTATATGATCTGTGTTTATACTCGTACATGTCATTCTGTTCTATAAGAGAGAGTCAAATTCATTTCAGCTATTTTAATTTGATTTCTTTCCATGGTGCAGTTCTCATTCTCAGATTGCACATTTAATCTTGATAAATAAACTATTGTTTGAATTTAATTTCCTTAATGATGCAGTTCTATCATAAGAATACATTAATATCATTCCTAACTCTGAGAAACCAATACTTTCGGAGATATGATGTGTCAAAGTTAGAACAAGAGCGCCAAAGCTCTTGTCCACAGGGCTTGAACCAATTTTTTCGTAAGAATTCATCGAACAGTACTTTAAGAAATCTGAAATATTATGGGCAATGTAATAATCAGAATACACTTTTAGTGGTTGAATAACAGTTTACCTGGAATACTAGAGCAACGCGGTTGATGCTGGCGGTAATATCTGCAGCCCTTGAAGAATTCACAGTAACATCTATATTCTGCTTTGCTTTTCCTTTTTGTTGGGCGAGAGGTATCTTAATCAATTCCAGATATTTTTAATAGCACAAGGCTGCGGAAATACTCAAACTCAGTACGATTAATTATAAAATAATAATAAAAATATCCCAAATAGTTCGATTTTCGTTATATCCAGATTTTCAAGAAATTAATAATAAATGACAATTTCAACACGAACAACCTAAATTATGTGACCTGAAATATAATTAGATAGGCAGTTGCCAACCGAATTTCGATTTTCCATTTGATATCAATATATCTTAAACGGACTATTCATACATTCTGACTTTTATAGATAATCCGTTGATGAGTTTTTAGCGATTTTTTTCAATTTCAACCACTCATTTTCGGCCTTTATAATGAGTCGTCTGCATGAAAAATTCGAAGGAAGGTGTTAGGGTTATACTAGATCGTCATACCCAGTTTTATTAATTTTCTTCGAAAAGCTTAGGGGCTGAGGGCTGTACGGTTTCGAACGTATGTATAGAATTTAAATTAATCGAATGAAAGAAATCTGACCGTTCGCCGTACCACCAGGCTGATTATCCCAAACTATTAAAATGCATTCAAGAAACTTGATATACAAAAATAGTTACCCTGAAATTTTACTCCAAATTTAATTCGGGTCCAATCAATATAACAGTTGAAAATTATAGGAATTGAATAAAAATTATTTTTCTCAAAAATGGTTGTAATGCCTTGATTTTAAATTTTTTCTTCATAGGGTGGTTCCATGGTTATACAGGAAAATGTGGAAATTAACACAAATTCGGTATACCTATGGTTCCAAATAGGGCGGGGGTGTCTAGATTCTGAATGGGAGTTGAAAAACATTCTTACCACGTTCTTGAGGCACAGAAGGAATATTTATTTATTTATGCATTCATACATCTTACAAACACCCAAGGGTAGTTACATGAATTGTTATAAAAAAAATATGGCCTTCGATGTTTCCGAAGAAAAAATGGTACGCCACTGATTTTTTTTTCCACATGAATAGTTCTTCATAATTGTTCTTTATTTCTCAGTTGGATTGATCTCCTGACATTTTTCAATGGAAAAATAAATTCGCGGCCAGAAATATTTAAATTATGTTGCCGTCTGCTCCAAAAAGAAACTGTAATATTAAATTAAGTTATTATGTTATTATAATTATTGAAATTATAAATACACTGACGTGGTGTCAGCATCTTCAGATAGCTCATACATTTAGCGATCAATTTAGTTCACTGATTTGTGACGCTGTAGGTACTTCCACTACTGGAATTAATGGTTATAAGAGATCGGCTATGAATATAAATGAAATAAATTTTTTAGGAAAAAATTTTTCAGATTTTTTGGAATATTACCTCTTTTTTTTATTTCTTTCTTCTCAGCTTCATCAGACAGAATGCCTCATAATTATCAGAAAAAATTTACTGGTTTTTTCTGACCACTACAATTGCCTCAGTTTCGAATGTCAATTTATAAATTCAAAATCGATATTTCCTCTCTTTCGAATTTCTGGTTTCCTACTCAGGAAACTTAAATTTTCTTGTATTCTTTTAAGCCTGAATTCTGGAATTGAGTTTTCTATACAATGAAAATCAGTTTATCTAGAAACTAATTTTTTGACACGCTTTGTCAACATTTTATTTAACCAAATTCATGAAGTAATTGATCTCTTTGATCGAAGGAAAGTTTAATGGCCAAAAAAATTCTTCATTTGAAAAACGAATAAGAATCAAAAATTGCGGTAATGCTCATTACCGTGATTTATGTCCAAATAGATAAATTTAAAGCTTTGGGGCACTAAGAAAACAAACCCTGCGGACAGAAGCTTTGACGCTCTTGTTAAAACTTTAACAAATCATATCTTCGAAAGTATTAGAAAGAGTTGTGAATTATATCAATGGATTCTTATGATAGAACCTCGTAAAAGCAGAAATTAAATTCAAACATCATAAAAGAATTTAAATTCAACCAGAGTGCCAAAAACTATTAATCCAAAGCCAATAGACCAATTCTACCCAACAACGAACTCATCTGAGATATTCGTTCCTCAATTCTACGATGAACGATATATTTTTTCCTCAAATCCAATCTGAAAATTATATAATATCAATTGAAACTTTAACCAATATTTCAGGTTTGTTTTTACTGGAGATATTCTGAACTCAATATTATTAACTTACCATTACCATTACCATTCCCATCATCATATGGATTAACCATGGGCATTAAATATCGAAATTTGACATATCATTTCTAAGGGAAATAAGTTGACATATATCAACACAGATCATATTATAATAATTCATAGATAGAATAATTATCGCATTCTGTGAAAACACAGAAGTACGATTTATTATTGAAATTTTGAAAAATCATATCTCCGAAAGTATTAGCTTGTTAGTTTGTTATTTCGAAATTTGTGATATAAAATTTTTTTTTCTGTTACTCTGAATCTATCTGACCGATTTTGCCCAATAACGAACTCAGCTGAGATATTTATGTCCCAAACCTATTCTGAAAATTTCAACCGTCTAGCTCATTCCGTTCGAGAGTTATCGTGTTAACGGTTGGCCCGACAGAATCGATTTTGACCACGGATTATTGATCAGTGAGTCGAACCAAATGTTTTGAGACCATTTTCAGCCAAAACATTCTAAAATTGCAGACATTTTGGCTAATTGATAAGCACTCTGCTCCGAGGAACAAGAGCGCCAAAAAATGACAATGCTTTGAAATTTCCTGGTTGTTTCTGGAACACTTAGATGTTAAGAGTTACCGACGCTATCCTTAGATCGTTTCTCTTTGTTGGCGCTGTCATTCCTCACAACAGAGTGCTTATCAATTAGCCAAATGTATGTAATTTCAGAATTCTTGGCTGAAAATGGTAAATATCGTAAATATCTCAGACGAGTTCTTTAACGGGTGAAATCCACTAAGCGGTTTTGGAGTTATGGCCGTTTTTAGTATAAACATTTTTTATGAATATTTCCGAAACCGATCACTCGATCTGTCTGAAATTTAGCACCAAATTGTAGAATAACGACTTATGCATGCGAAGTTTTGTATAGATCGGCTTTAATGTTTTAATTTTTAAATTTTATTTCTACAACAACTTTCGAACAGAATGAGTTAGGCAGTTGAAATTTTCAGAGTAGGTTTGGGAGATAAATATCTCGTTTAACTTCGTTATTCGGCAAAATCGGCTTGATGGTTTTGGAGTAACGAAAACAATTTTTTTTTTATATTACAAAATCAATTTTTTTTAAGATGCAGTTTCAACATAAAAATTCATGAATCTAATATTGAACGCTAACAAGCTAATACTTGATGATTTTTCGAAATTTCAATAATGAATCGTACTGCTATGTTTTCACAGAATGCTGTAATTAATTATTCTATCTATGAATTATTATATGATCTATGTTTTTACATGTCATCTTATTTTCCTAGAGATAAATATTAAAATTATATCTGGTTCGTGTTATTGATATAAAATACACCTCCTGTTCTAGAAAACAATGTATGATTTAATGCAAAAAGACCAATGAAATATCCTCAGCTATTGTAGAATTATGAGGATGATATGGTATAAAGGCGGGTTTATACAGCAAAAAAGATAAAATAAGAAACAAATTAAAATAAAATAAGAATTAAGGGTTAAACGGATCGGTTTATACAGATAATCTAAAACAAAATAAGAAATAAGAATGAACCTATCAAATCACAGCTTTTTGACAATTTTATGCAAGTTCTATGAATTTCACTCTTTGAGCATGCGCATTGTCATTTTCCAAACAAAATAACATAAAATAAGAAATAAAGATGAGAGTTGGCCAACTTTAATTCTTATTCTTATTTCTTATTTTATCTTATTTCGTGTATAAACGTTCTCATAGAAATGTACATGTTTAACTTTCTTATTTTAATTCTTATTTTATTTTATCTTATCTTATTTGCTGTATAAACCCGCCTTTATACTTTTTAGGTGATAATATAATGCCCGTGTATAATCCATATGATGATGCAAATATATTCTTTGGTAAGATGCTAAATCAAATTGAGTTCAGAATATCTCCAGTAAAAACAAAACTGCAATATTGTCTAAGTTTTAATTCATATAATATAATTTTCAGAGTAGATTTGAGGAATGAATATCTCGGATGAGTTCGTTATTGGGGAGAATCGGTCTGTTTGAATTTAATATATTTCATGATGCAGTTCTATCGTAAGAATCCATTTACATCATTCCCAGAGACCAATAATTTCGGAGATATGATTTGTCAAAGTTTGACAAGAGCGCATTTTTTATTCCAGTCAAAATGATAGCTTCCACTTTCATCAAAAACTGTAAACAATGTCTAATAGGGAATATTTTGCAGTTTTCATAACCCTACTCCGAATTCCTGTACAGTCAATATTCCCCGACTTATTGATTATTACATTCGAAAACTCCTTTTTGCTTTGATTGACGATACCTCCGAGGCAAATTGTGCTCGCGAAAATATATTCTTTGAATTTCTTGTTTTCCACCCCTCAGAGTGAGCTGATATAAATTTCTAGAATATTCATCTTTTACCAATACTTCACATTAATGTGCTTAGTTTCATATATTTACCTTCAAGTCTTTAGGATAAAATCGTTGAACTTAGTGATATTTCAATATTAATTCTGAGTTTATTCGTTTAATTATTTATTTATCCATTCACTCCACAAATACACCCAATTGGAAATAACACGCGAAGAAATAAAATTGAAAACAAATAAGTAAAATGAAACGTAATATAGCAGCAAAAGCACGAATAAAAACATTGAATTAAAATATCAAATATCACACTTTGATCACTAGATTGTGATGCAGCAAATGATGCATCTGAGCTCATTCAAACTGATTTAAAAAAACTCAGAAACTGCACCATTCGACAGCATCTTATTAAAAGCGCATCAAAGTAAAAGCGAAAGTATCGTCAATGTTAAAAATATACGATGTTGAGATCCTTGGAGTAATTTTGGGGACCTTGAACTTGGTAATAAATCGGACTACAATCACAGTATTTTAAATTATACACAATGCTGTATATGGATACAGATGAAAAATTTCTAGCATTAATCTGAAGGAGACCAAAAAGAAATGAATGAAAGCCAAAATCTCATAATGAAATTTCGATGGTATTTTTGGCGCTCTAGTTCCTCGGAACAGAGTGCTTATCAATTTGCCCAAATGTCTGTAATTTTCGAATTTTTGGCTGAAAATGGTCTCAAACGATTTGGTTCGACTCACTGATCAAGAATCCGAGGTCGCAATCAATTCATCCGGCCGGTCCGCCCGGCCGGCCGGCCGTAGGCACGATACTCTCGAACGAAAGGAGTTAGAGGATTGAAATTTGCAAGGTGGGTTTGGAGCGTAATTATCTCGGATAAGTCGTTAATGGGCAAAATCCATCAAGCTCTTTCGGAGTTATGGCCGATTTTAGTAAAAACATTTTTTATGAATATTGTCCAAACCGATTACTCGATCTATCTATTTAGCATCAAATTGTAGAATCATGACCTTTATACGCATGTGAAGTTTTGTATTGACCAGGTTACTGCGAAGTGTCAAAAAAAATTTCTACAATAACTCTCGAACGGATTGAGCTAGGCAGTTGAAATTTTCAGAGTAGGTTAGGGAGATGAATCTCTCGGTTAATTTCGTTATTGGGCAAAATAGGCCAGATGGTTTCGGAGTAACGAAAAAAAAAAATTTTTTTTAAGTAACAAATTTCAAATTCAATTTTCATTTAAGATGCAGTTTCCCCATAAAAATCCATTTATGTCATTTTTAACTCCAACAAGCTTATACTTTCGGAGATATGATTTTTCGAAATTTCAATAAATAATCGACTTCTATGTTTTCACAGAATGCTATAATTATTCTATCTAAGCTTCATTATATGCTCTGTGTGACTCGTACATGTCATCCTGTTGTATAAGAGAGAGTCAAATTCATTTCAGCTATTTTAATTTGATTTCTTCCATGGTGCAGTTCTCATTCTCAGATTGCTCATTTAATCTTGATAAATAAACTATCATTTGAATCGAATTTCCTTTATGATGCAGTTCTATCATAAGAATACATTGATATAATTCTCTACTCTGAGAAACCAATACTTTCGGATATATAATTTGTATGTTTGAACTAGAGTGCCAGAAAGCTCCTGTCCACAGGGCTTGTAAAATTTTGTTATTTGATTTTCAACTATAGATACTGGAAACGTAAACAGAGGTCATTTCAGCATGTGTTACCAATTTTTCTTCACTGAACTGAAAGGTTTATTATTATATATTTAAACCAACATGTTGAATCTACGCATCAAAGAGATTCTAGTTGGTCATTTAATTTGCCTTAAAATTTTGTTTGTTCACCAACGATATTTCTAAGAGATCTAATGCATTGCCTTCATTACCAAGTGCGAAATTTCGGTTTTACGAAAATCTTTAGAATGATTTTCTTAGATAAAACGTGCTGCAAATGAGGTGGTGATTCATTTTAAATGACCTTTTAATGTTCATCTAACCTAATGTAACTTAAATACCTACTAAAGATGTTCTTTCTACATCAAAGCGTGTTGTATATTCAATCAAAATTTGTGAAAATCATCATATTTGAATTCATTTGCAATATCATTTGAATATGCCACTTATTAACTAATAGTAATTCGATCATAATCATTGTTTAACAGTGAACCTAGGTTTGAGTGACATACGAGACAGTGATTTCATGTAGCAATAATGAACGGTATTCTGAATCATATTCGATGAAATAAAAATTGGTTCATGCCCTGTGGACAGGAGCTTTGGCGTTCTTGTTCAAACTTTGACAAATCATATCTACGAAATTATTGGTCTCTGGGAATTATATAATGGATTCTTATGATAGAACTGCATCATGAAAGAAATTAAATTTACACAGACCGATTCTCCCCAATAACGAACATATCCCTTATATTCATTCCACTTAGAATGAAAATTATATTATATCAATTAAAACTTAGACAATATTGCAGTTTTGTTTTTACTGGAGATATTCTGAACCCAATTTGATTATGTATCTTACCAAAGAATATATTTCCATCATCATAAGGATTATCCACGGGCATTATGATATCTCCTTGAAAGTATAATATAATATCATCCTCATAATTCTACGATAGCTGAGGTTATTTCATTGGTTATTTTGCATTCAACATGAGGTGTATTTTATATCAAGAATAAAGAACCAGAATAAATTTGGCATTTATCTCTCATAGGAAAATAAGATGACAAGTAAGGACACATATCATATAATAATTCATAGATAGAATAATTAAGTACAGCATTCTGTAAATATATAGAAATACTTCATTCATTATTGAAATTTCTAAAAATCAGATCTCCGAAAGTATCAGCTTGTCAGAGTTGAAAATGATATCAATGGATTGTTAAGGTGAAACTGCATCTTAAAAAAAATTAATTTGGAATTTGTAATTTAAAAAATTTTTTTTTGTTAGTCCGAAACCATCCAATAACGAACTTAACCAAGATACTTATCTCCCAAACCTACTCTGAAAATTTCAACTGCCTAGCTCATTCTGTTCGAAAGTTACTGTAGAAACAAAATTTAAAAATTTTTGAATTCTTTTTTGACACTTTATGGCAACCCGATCAATACAAAACTTCGCAAGCATATAAAGGTCATCATACTACAATTTGGTGCTAAATTTCAGATAGATCGAGTGATCGGTTTTGGAAATATTCATGAAAAATGTTTTTACTAAAAATGGCCATAACTCGGAAACCGCTTGATGGATTTCGCCCGTTAACGAACTTGTCCGAGATATTTATGCTCCAAACCTACCCAGCAAATTTCAATTCTCTAACTCCTTTCGTTCGAAGTTCGTGTTAACGGCCAGACGGCCGAACAGAATCGATTTCGACCACGGATTCTTGATCAGAGAGTCGAACCAAATCGTTTAATAACATTTGCAGCCAAAAATTCGAAAATTACAGACATTTGAGCAAATTGATAAGCACTCTGTTCCGAGGAACAAAAGCGCCAAAAAGTAAAATAATATAGCAAGTGATCTAGAATATATTATTTCCAATACCATTACTATCGAAAATTAAATATTTGTGGACCGACTTTGAAGTTAGTTATTCCCACAAAACCATAGAAATTAACACATGTCAGTACCTACTATCATTCCATAAAGAAAAAGGTATAAATTGTTTAGAAACATAAATAGAACAGAATGCAGGTTAGAATGATTAAAGCTTTTATTTTAGTATGTCATTTATTTTTCTGCATCGAGAACAAATCTCTACTATGTTTCCAATATTCATATTTTATGTAGGTGTAGATACGATTTGAGATAGAAAATTTTATATGAATCATACAAAATTGATATGTCAGTCCATCACGCAACGTAGTAAAATTTAGTCAAATGAGTGCAATAGAAATTGGAAAAATAAAAATTAGTCAATTCGAAGAAGTGAACAATTTGAAATTTACAGCCGCCCGTTTATCGCTGAAAAAAGTTTAATGATCTGGAATAATCTATATTTTCAATTTGCATACTTACTAGAAAATATATTGAATCCTTTCCACATCAGTTGATCCGAAAGTAACGGACATCTTTAGTGGTACAATAAATCATACTAAAATTGAATTCTTCCCGGAAAATGCTAATTGTTCCAACTTATTCCAACCTATTCTTTTAGGAATTTGAACAATTGTCATCACTTCAATAGGCTTTTCATAGTAAAAGATAAATGGTTAGCAGAAAACATGTTCACTATTCCATCAAGAGTTACCTCATAAAATGTATATAGCATGCAATAAATTCAAATCGTGATAAATATGTCAATCCAGCTAGGCTCGAATAGAGTACTATAAAAGTAACTACATACACTCTTGGCCACTACAGTTTGTTGTCGTCTGACATATGTTTCGGAAACAAACAGATACATTGAAAAAATGCGTAACTACATTAAAAGAGGGACAAATATAAATTGAAAAAAAAATCCAAATTTACCGAAAATTCACAAACCCGGAAAAACAAATGAGACCGATCGTCTCAAATTTAAATGCGCTCACAATCTTGCCAAATGGTTGGTAAATAGAATTGATAGCTTTCAAACTCCTCAGACATTGGCAATAAAAAATTCGTTCGAATTAGTTGAAAAATTGAAAAATTTCAAAATCAATGATAAAGACAGCTTCATTTCGTGGGACGTAGTTTCTTTATTTCCAAACACCCTGGTTAAAATCGCAATAAAAAATTTTAAAGACTGGTTTTCTAGTTTAGATATTCCTCAAATAGAAATCAATGAGTACTTGATGTTAACCTCGCTTTGCATGGAGCAAAATATATTTTCTTTTAACAATAAATACTATAAACAAACTTTCGGTACGGCCATGGGTAACCCCCTTCCCCCCTCTTTAGCTAATTTGTTCCTCAGTAAATTAGAACATAAAATTAAAAAATTGGTTCAAGCCCTGTGGACAGGAGCTTTTGGGCGCATGTTCATCTTCCTTGTGGCCCGTACTGACCAGTAAAGAAAAAAAGCAGTATCATGTTGAATACCTTAATATTATTCTGGAACACAAATTTTCCATTACAATAATCTTCATCTAGCTTCTATTTAGTATCAATTCCTGTAGAACGTGATCATAATAAGTGTTTTCCATATAATAAAATGTGTTTGAACTTGGTATATAGGAAATCTGACATCAATTATTGGAATTAATTGATTTGACAAACAGCCGTCAAATGAGGTAAATAGATTTTTGTGACGATTTTCTGTGACCATAGAACGTCAAAACACGCTGGAATGTGAATTTTAAGCAATATCTTCTGGAATTGAGATCGTATCGAACTGAAATTTTGCACACTCGTGTAGAATGCTTGATTTAACGACGGTACAAATTTTTTTATTGAAAAATTTTCCAACTGCCCGATCCCAACAATACTTAGATAATATTATATCCATAAATTAAGCATTTCATTATTGCATTTCTTGAAATAGGTACCTTTTCAAGTCGATCAACATCGTCCTTCTTTCGACGTCTAAACTATGACTTGATTCTTTATGTTTATGTCTTTGAATTTGTTTTCGGTGGAATTCAAAGAGTTCATAGAATAATCGATAAAATACTGAGAGAGACCCAGGAAATTTGACACATTTTGTCTTATATCTCCAGAAATTGAAATCGTATAGAGCCAAAATTTTGCACAATGTTGCAAAATACTATAATTGACGTTAGTACAAGTTTTTGTTGCAATCTGATGAATAGTTCACGAAAAAAAATTTTTTTTTTCGATTCAACATCTTCTTTAGTTCCTGAAATATCAGGGAAATAACCTCAAAATTTTAAATGTCTATAACTCCTAAACCGTCCGGCCGATTTTGCCCGTTAACGAACTTAACCGTCGCATTTTGATCAGAAACCTACCCTGAAAGTTTGAAGTCGATAGGACCTTCGGTGCTCCTGTTATCGTGCCTACGGCCGGAAGTACGGCCGGCCGGCCGGCCGGCCGGACGGCACCCTAAAATCTGACACCGGATTCGTGATCAGGGAGTCCGAATTAGTCTATTAGCCAATTTTCAGCTCGAAATTCGAAAATTACAGACATTTGGACGAAATGATAGGACGATGTTCCCCTAGAACATGCGCCCAAAAAGAACACAAATATTTTCCAAAATTTTGGGCTAGATACGTAGATGACATATTTGAAATTGTTGATGAAAATTTTGATATTAACGAATTTACTATGGTCTTAAACAGTAAATACCCATCTATTAAGTTCACCTTCGAAATGAAAAATGATGGCTACTTACCATTCTTAGATTTAAAAGAATCCAGAGATAACTCAAATTTAATTAGTTTTGATATTTTTAGAAAACCTACTAACTCTGATATTTACATTTCGTCTGATTCGGTAGCTCCCTGGTCACATAAAACAGCCAGCTTACATTTCCTTGTTAACCGGTTATTTAATATTCCGCTAAGCAATTTAAATTTCGAGGAAGAAAGGAAAATGATTTTCCAAATTGCCGAAAGGAACAGGTATAGTCATCAATTAGTTTGGAAAATCATCAACAAACATAAACATAAAAATCTCTTCAGTATCAAAACCCTAACGAAAGAAATAAAAACGGTAAAAGGTTTCCACGCGTTCACGTTCCATCCGAAAACAAACAACAAACTCCAGAATATTTTCAAAAAGGTTAATATAAAACTGGCTTTCAAAACTTCCACCAAAATTAAACAACTTCTAGGAAATACATTCGATAAAACTCCGGACATGTTAAAATCGGGTATATATGAAAGTAAATGTTTAGATTGCAACAAGTGTTACGTCGGGCAAACAACCAGAAACATTCTCACACGGAATAAATAGCATACGGGACACATTCAGAACAACAACGTCAATAAATCTGCGGTTGCAAATCACGTTTTAACAACTGGCCACTCAATTTCAGAAAATTCCGTCAAATTGTTGAAAAATTCCAATAAAGCGTACCTAGGACTAGGAACAATTGAGGGTATCCAAATGTATAAAAGAAAGGATCTTTTACTCAATAATGACCTAACCCCTAGTAACAACCCATTATTCTCACTAATTGGTTTATGACTAAGGGTATAATGTTAACCCGTACTGGAATGTAGAAATTGATTGCATCCTTTAGTAACGCTTCCTCTTTGAAGATGGAAACGTTGTTTCCGAAACATATGTCAGACGACAAAAAACTGTAGTGGACAAGAGTATAGTTACTTTTATAGTGTTCATAATAAGTCCACAGTGAACTCAAAATAGACTATCGAATAGAGTATCTAGGATCTCTGTGATCAATAAAAACACTGAGCATGAAAAACTAAAAAAATGGGTTCAAGCCCTGTGGACAGGAGCTTTCTGGCGCTCTAGTTCAAACAGACAAATTATATCTCCAAAAGTATTGGTTTCTCAGAGTTGAGAATTATATCAATGTATTCTTATGATAGAACTGCATCATAAAGGAAATTCAATTCAAATAATAGTTTATTTATCAAGATTACATGAGCAATCTGAGAATGAGAACTGCACCATGGAAGAAACCAAATTAAAATAGCTGAAATAAATTTGACTCTCTCTTATAGAACAGGATGAAATGTACGAGTATGAACACAGATCATATAATAAAGCTTAGATAGAATATTTATAGCATTCTGTGAAAACATAGAAGTACGATTCATTATTGAAATTTAGAAAAATCATATCTCCAAAAGTATTAGCTTGTTGGAGTTGAAAATGATATCAATGGATTTTAATGGTGAAACTGCATCTTAAATGAAAATTGAAATTGAAATTTGTCGCTTAAAAAATTAATTTTTTTTCGTTTCTCCGAAACCATCTGGCCTATTTTGCCCAATAACCAACTTATCCGAGATATTCATCTCCCTAACCTACTCTCAAAATTTTAACCTCCTAGCTCATTCCGTTCGAGAGTTATTGTAAAAATATTGTTTTTTAATTTTGAAATTTTTTTTTACACTTTGCGGTAACCTGGTCAAAACCAAGCTTCACATGCGTATAAAGGTCATGATTCTACAATTTGATGCTAAATTTCAGATAGATCGAGTGATCAGTTTCGGAAATATTCATAAAAAATGTGTTTTACTAAAATCGGCCATAACTCCAAAACCGCTTGATGGATTTCGCCCATTAACGAACTCAAATGAGATATTTACGCTCCAAACCCACCTTGCAAATTTCAATCCTCTAACTCCTTTCGTTCGAAAGTAATCGTGCCTACGGCCGGCCGGCCGGACAGAATCGATTTCGACCTCGGATTCTTGATCAGTGAGTCGAACCAAATCGTTTGAGACCATTTTCAGCCAAAAATTCGAAAATTACAGACATTTGGGCAAATTGATAAGCACTCAGTTCCGAGGAACTAGAGCGCCAAAAAGAAAAGTCCCTTTGCGGTGCGGATTTGTTGGGAAGCACTCTATGTAGACTTTGTTACTGTGTCCTTACGCCGGGCTAATGATATGATCATTGGACACATTGACTTTCAACGCAACTCGTTAGTGCCGTCAGGACTATTATTTTCACTTGGAATCCATGTCCAACAGAGAATTAAATTCGAAGTTTTATCAAACCGGTCCTAATCTTTATGATGACAATCAAACCTGGATAGTACCTCGCAATTGGTCCGTCACTAGCCCGTATACCAGGACCACATGGATGAACGTTCTTTTTTGGCCTCGTGGCAGATCATTTAAAACGAAATAACATGACGTAAGCCAAATATAAATGCATCATGCAATTTGCCAGTTCTGCAAGGACAAAAGTACGTTTACCTCATCTCATGATAGACGTTCTATAATTACCAGACGGGTAGACGATCACTTTATAGTTTTGTATTCATTCATTTGAAATGTTAAAAATTTCGATGGTGCCATAGACATCGTTTGTTTCACGCAAAGATGTTTATTTCAAATGTTCAGCGTTTAATAAGCAATGCTTCATATCTGATGATTTCTAGATGTGATAATTATTGTGAACAAAAGGCCAAGGATGTGAATAAGTTTACTTTTAAATTGTGTAAACTATCTGAAGGTTTATTTCAATATTTTCTTTATCCTATTAATTCTACAGCAAGAAATTTTTCCAACTACCTCTGAAATGTTCAAAAATGTAATGAAAAATTCTTAAAAAGCACTGATGTGAAGTCAGAGAGTTATGCGCGCATGTTCTATTGTCAATATTCACACCTCTCACGCATGACTTTCACAAATCATATCTCTAAAAGTATTGATTTCTCATGGTTTCACGAAGCTTCGATTAGCTTAATTTTGGATTTAATTCGGCGATTGCATCAAAAATGAACTGGAAATTGACATAGAATCCCACGGATTTGACAATTAAGAGCTGTAAAAGCTTTGTGAAACCCAACGTAGGAGTTGGGAATGATATCAATAAATTCTTATGATAGTGCTGCATCTTAAATAAGAGTTAAGAAGCTGTTGTTCAGTTATCAACAATTTGTCCACCCTGTACCTACAACCGTTAGAACCCGGCGATAATAATCTAAGATTAAATCTCTCATATTGGATAGCAAATTGCATAATTACAGGACAATCTTCAGTGATGAAATTATATTTACTAAAGGTGTGTTTGTTCAAAACTCACAATTCACACATATGGGATTCTCTCTAATATCATTATTGTTATTATTATTATTTATTTGATAAGAGCTGAGGCCAAGCATATGGAGCTCAAAAACACAATATTACGATACAGGCAGTACATATGAAATACAGAAAAGCAATAAAAAAAAGTAACATAGAAATAGGCATAAAGAATGCATAAAGAAAAATGTCAGCACATATATCAACAGTTTTATCAACACAAACGATCAAGGGATGGTTGGTGGAAAACGATATCGGTCATATCCGTTCTTGAAGCCGTTTACACTGGTCGTACCAACAACATCAGGAGGCAAACTGTTCCAGACGTTGAAAATTCTGTTAGGAAGAAAACTTTGCCTCTGGGTGGTCTTGAAGTTCTCTTTCCCCTTACTTGAACAGTTTCTCTCGTAAGTTGTTAACGTTGCGGATAAATATAGAAGATAGATTGACTCCTAACACATGGTTCATGGCCCTGTTACTGAATATAAGATCGCCTCTCAGTCGGCGATCTTGAAAAGAGGTTAAACCAAAGATGCGTAATCTTTCCTCGTATCCAGGGCGGTTTGAACCATAGGGAATACGTGTAACCCACCTTTGTAGCGCTACCAACTGCTCCATGTTACCTTTTAGGTTAGGATGCCAAGCAGGACCAGCAAATTCCAAGATTGGTCTTATATAGCTTGTATATATACTGCAACAGACAGCTGGAGAACAGCCACGGAAACACTTAGACACCAAGAAAACGAGACTTCTTGCTTTAGACGTTATCTTGCTTACATGTTGGGACCAGCTCAAATCAGACGTGATGGTCAGTACTAGATCATCATGCGAATCTGCGGTAGCAAGCGGTTGCCCATCAAGAAAGTACCTGTGTTTCGGGTTTTTTTTCCGATATGAAGACAACGCATTTGTCAAGGTTGAGCTTTAGCAACCATCCTATGACCAGTGCGAAAAAGCATCCAAGTCTGATTGAAGCAGGGAGTAATCTGTTATAGGGTTGTTGTAAATTTGAGTGTCGTCATTATTATTGAAAATTCCAAGAAAGTCTCAAATCGAATAGTTTAGATGTGATTCCAAGTGTCAGAATAATCATAATAATTCTCCGTAGCTAACGTTAACAGAAAGTCCACGGGATCATTGACTTTATATCTGCCTCCGTGGCATTGTCAAACTGTGTCCCAGGCATTGGTATATTATTCAATAAGGAGTATGGATTATCTAAATCTTGTGAAAACAAATTGATAAGCCTTCTGTGCCGAGGACAAGAGCACCAAAAATCTCAAAAGCACTAAAGTGAAGTCTGGAACTTATGTGCGCATGTTCTGTTGTCTATTAACGCCTGACCCATCCTGATGAATGAAGTTGAGTATGAATTAAAGAAGCATTAACACTTAGAAAAATGCATTTGGCCATCAACTGAGTTCAAATTCTGAAATGAAATAATTCCTAATATACAAAACCGATCGAGCGGAACTCCGGTAATCTATTGTAAAATGGCATGAAATAATTCCAAAAATACAAAGCCCATCGAGTCGAAATCCGGTAATCTATTGTGAAATTAAATTCAAAAATTAGTTCAAGCCCTGCGGACAGTAGCTTTGGCGCTCTTGTTCAAACTTTGACAAATCATATTTCCAGAAGTGGTTTCTCAGAGTTGGGAATTATATCAATGGATTCTTATGATAGAACTGCATCATAAAATATAATAAATATATAAGAATCCATTGATATTCTTCTCAACTCTAACAAACTAATACTTTCGGAGATATTATTTTTCAAAATTTCGATAATTATTCTCAATAAGTCTATATGATTTCATAGAACACTCTAATTATAATTTGCTGATGTATGTAAATCCAACATGAGATGATTCATAGACCTACGTTTTGAATTTAATTATGAAAATTCTTGAGAACTGACGCATAGAAGCCAAATTGAAAAAGTGGGAAAGCCCTGTGGACAGGAGTTTTGGCGCTCTTGTTCAAACTTTGACAGATCATAACTCCGATAGTATTAGTTTTTAGAGTTGAGAATGATATCAATGGATTCTTATTCAATTTATTTGAAAAAACACTTCTGGTGATACGATTTGTCAAAGTTCGAACAAGAGCGCCAAGGCTCCTGTCCGCAGAGCTTGAACCAATTTTTGAATTTAATTTCTTGCATGATGCAGTTGTATCATAATAATCCATTGATATCATTCCCAACACTCTGAGAAACCAATATTTGCGGAGATATGATTTGTCAAAGTTTGAATAATTACTCGGTAGTAGTTTGACGAGAGCGCCAAAGCCCCTGTTCACAGAGCTCTCCCACATGTTTTTATTCGATTTTAAAATTCACCATACTCTAAAACGTAAATTTTTAAATTACCAAGTGCTCAAAAAATTTTTCTCTGGGCGATTCCTAAGTTTTATAATTCGAAAAAGTAATAAACTAAAAATGTCACACGATGCACCCAACAACATTTCTGAATGTGAAAAATACGATCTCGAAATTCCCCGCAACGCAATACACGGTAAATAGGAACTTTGTTTGCTCTCTAGAGCAATATGGATTGCAGATGTTCAGAGGGCCGCAGAAGAGACACTTTTTGCTCAAAAGCAAACTTCATGACTTTCTGATTACGAGCGAGGCACTTCGTCTAACTGACCTCACCATCTCTCGGAGAATGTCTTTTGTTAAATGCTTTTCGGGATTTAGCAGTGAATATATGGATAGCAGCTGTTCGAAGTGTCGTACATTTCCTGGATAAAGTTGAATGCAACATTTTATTTAACCACTACAATGGATGCGGCAACTTTTATGATACTGTTCATCATTTCCTCATCAAATACACCGATTCTATCTTTTTTCTCGCGTTGAAAGTTAACATCTCATTCTCAGTGGCGTAGATAGAAAGATAGATATTACAACATCCCCAACTTGGGCGTCACTGACATTTTCACAAATTTTTGAACGGAATTGAAATTCTTGATGATTATTCTTCAAAAGTGGTACTCTTGGTCGAAAGCTCTAAGCGCCACCGTTTTCGATAAAATCGGCCTCAATCGTTTGTTAGAGTTGAGAATGATATCAATGGATTCTTATGATGAAACTGCATCTTAAAGAAAATTGAAAGATGAAATTTGTAATGTAAAAAAAAAATATTTTTCGGTTGCTTCGAAACCAACAGACCGATTTTGTCCAATAACGAACTTAGCCGAGATTGTTATCTCCCAAACCTCCTCTGAAAATTTCAACTGCCTAGTTCGTTCCGTTCGAGAGCTATCATGTTTAAGAGCGGACGGCCGGACAGAATCGATTTTGACCACGGATTCTTGTTCAGTGAGTGGAACCAAAACGTTTAAGACCATTTTCAGCAAAAAAATCGAAAATTACAGACATTTGGGCAAATTGATAAGCACTCTGTTCCGAGGGACAAGAGCGCCTAAAAAGGTTGAAATATGAACAAACTAGGCATTCCGCATTTAAGTGAACAATACTCAATCAAACATTAATTTAACAGTACCTACTGCGTAATCAAGAAAAAAGAAAAAATCCAAAATAATGGTGTGCATCAGTAAACGGTAAATTGAAGAATACTATTAAAAATATAATACAAAATATACACACAAAAATAAGAACTGAAACAAAGACCAGTGCAATCCTGGTCAACTTCAAAGCACTGCATCAAATCCGAATTGAATAATATTGAAGGCCCTCGATCAGATTCCCAGCAAATAGTTCTGCACAATCTTTTTGAATAAGGTAAGAGAAGTAAGCATAATATAAGTGTTACAAAGGTGCTAATTAAAGAACCACATAATTCTCATTAGGTATAGTAAAAACTATCCGTCTGATAACCCTGACATTGGGATGGCTTTCAAATCCTAATTCTAAAGCGAAGTTGCAAATTCTAACAGGATTGTAGTTGTTATTTTAGAAATACTGGTAATCAACCAGCGTTGGTCTAGTTCAGTATCTGGATAGGTGACCGTTAACACGATAAAATGGGAACAGAAAGAGATAGCGACTTGCAATTTTCAGGATAAGACATAGGTACGCGACATTCAAGTCTGTTAACGGGCATAATCGGTCAAACGGTTTTGGAGTTATACCCACCTGAAATTTTGTTGTTTTTTCCTCTATAACTCAAAAATTACAGAACCGATACAATTCAAACATGGTCATTTGTTGAAGGATGTTGACGCGGTAGTTCTTGCGGAATTTCGTGAGGATCGTTTCACCAAATTTTTTTTAAAAATCACCGAAAAATATTATGTTTCTCAGAAGCTGTCCGATAAAGCAGAAAGCGAAGAACCTTCAAAAGCTAACTGTACAGCCAAGTTCCAAAAGAGATCGGATTATACTATTTGAGATCCGAGTAGCCTTGGGTGAGTTCAGTAGGTGGATGGGTGAACATTGCCTCGATAACTTTCGAACGGAAAGAGATAGCAGTAGGTTGAGATTTCAGGGTAGGTTGCTCATCCGAAAGGGAAAGTTGAGTTCGTGAATGGGCATATCCGGCACATCGGTTCCGCAGTTATACCCATTTTAAATTTTGTTGTTATTTCCTCAATGAGTCAAAATATACAAATTCGATTCAATTAAAACTTGGCAAATACTTGTAGAATGCCTTCGCGCTAATTTTTGCAAAATTTGAAACTTGTAATGTAAAAAAAAATTTTTTTTTCGTTACTTCGAAACCATTGAGCCGATTTAGCCCAATAACAATCTTAACCGAAATATTTATCTCCCAAACCTCCTCTGAAAATTTCAACTGTGTAACTCATTCCGTTCGAGAGATATCGGCCGGCCGTAGTTTTTTGCCACTTTACGGCAATCCCATCAATATAAATCGCATTCATATAAAGGTCATGATTCAACAATTTGATGCTAAATTTCAGATAGATCGAGCGACTTGTTCCGGAAATATTCATATGAATTATTTTTACTAAAACAATCCTCTAACTCCTTCCGTTCGAAAGTTATCGTGCCTACGGCCGGCCGGACAGAATTGATTTCGACCACGGATTCAATACAAACCGTTTAAGAACATTTTCAGCCAAAAATTCAAAAGTTGAAGACATTGGAGCAAATTGATAAGCACTCTGTTCCGAGGAACAAGAGCCGTCAAAACAGGAATACTTGGAAATAAGCCGAATATTTACTGAAACATTAAAGAAGTTTTAACAGAAACCAAATTAAAGTAGATGTTCAATATGACGACCATTGTTTTCGATAAAAGCAGTAACCCTTCGTCACAAATTTTTACATACAATGTACTTAGGATACCTTGTTTGATTTGTCCAAATTAACTGTCAAGTTGTGTTGACGTGTGACTCAGTAATAAATCCCTTTTACTTCCTGTATTATTATGATTTTGCCAACTTGATCTCTTTCACTTCAAAGAAAATTATGGAACCTTACATATTCTGATATCAGATATGCATTTTTTTATGATGGTGCAAGATTAGCATCAAGGACTTTTCTTGTGCCGATGGTTTGTGCACAGCGTGTTATCCATTTGCCCAAATGTGTGAAATTTTCGAATTTTTGCCAAAAATGGTCTTTAACGATTAGGTTCGACTTCTTAATCATAAGAATTCGCTGAAGGAAACTCCTAAAATATTGGCAAGTTGTAAGATTTTCTGGGAAGAAGTAAATTTTAGTTTGATTTATTGTACCAATAAAGATGTCCGTTACTCTGGGATCAACTGATGTGGAAAGGATTCAATATATTTTCTAGTAAGTATTCAAATTGAAGTTATAGGTTATTCAGTTCATTATCTTTTTTCAGTCATAAACTTTACGGCTTTAAATTTCAAATTGTTTCCTTCCTCGAATCCAATTTCTATTTTTCCAATTTCTATTTCACTCAGTTGAATCAAAGTCTTACAACGTTGCGTGATTGGCAAACATATCAATTTTGTAATCTTTAGGTATATGAAATTTTTGATTATTTCTCTTAAATCATACCCACATAAAATATGAATATTAAAAACTTTTGGACTAGAAATGTTTTCTATATTCTTAATCATTATGAACCTATATTCTATTTTATTTATATTTTCAAATAATTTATACCTGTTGATTAATAAGTGAATGATAATAGTTATGGGTATATATTTCTATGTTTTTGAGAAAATAACCAACCCCAATGTCGGTCCACAAATATTTAATTTCCGACAGTAATAGTATTGGAAATAATTTATTTTGAATCACTTGCGATAATTTTTTTGGGAACAGCGTGCTATCATTTTGCCCAAATGTTTGTAATTTTCGAAATTTTTGCCGAAAATGGTCTCAAACGATTAGGTTCGACTCAATGATGAAGAATTCGATGTAAAATTTAATTGTCACGATAACTTTCAAATGAAAAAGATATACTTGAAATTTTCAGAGTAGGTTGCGCGTCCGAATGCGACGATCAATTTCGTTAATGGACATAATATATCAAATTAAAACTTGTTAACCAGTCGTAGAATAATGACTCAAAGACGTTTGTGAATTTTCGGTCGGATCGTATCACTAAAAAATATACAAAAATATTTAAAAATTATTATGTATCTCACCATAACTTGAGAACGGAAATAGACAGCGACATGTAATTTTCAGGGTAGGTTGGGCTTCCAAATGGGACAGTTAAGTTCGTTGTTGGCAATGCCGGTTTCAGGTGCTTTTGGGCCCCGGGCCCAGAAGATCTACAGGCCCCCTTGGCAATGACAGATCTCTTGGATTCGCTTACAAATCATCAAAAAATGCACCTCCAGGCCTCGGGGCCCTGGGCGCTCGGCCTAAGCGCTTAGTGGTTAGACCGGCACTTGTTGTTATTTCCTCAATAACTGAAAATATACAACTCCGATGCAATTTAAACTTGCTAATTAATTATGCCGACGCGCTAATTTTAGCGAAAATTTGTGAATATCGAATTTTTGTGATCGAATTTTTGGTCCTGTACTTCTCACTAATATGTATTTTTTTAATGAAATTATTCCTATGTATGTAATATTTGTTCAATCTTCTTCATTGACAGACTAAATAGCAATGACTACCTCCAGTTTTATCGGATGATTTCGATGATCTTATTCTTCTGAAAGACATGCCGTTAGATCAACGCGGAACTTCATGGTTTTTACCCGATGGACTAGCTCATTTTCTGCTTAATTTTTGACAGTTTTTGAGTGATACTATGATGGCAGTCTTTGGATAGTACGAGGAGTTCCGGTATCTTGGTCATCACGGTCCCCGGGCCTCAGTCCTTTTTTAGTATGGAGTACCTAAAAGACATCCTGAGTTCATTTAGGATGCCAACAGATTCAAAATATTGTTGAAATATTTCTTACAGTTCGCGAAATTTTAGGCGAGGGGTAACTGCTTCTATCGAAAAAATTGGCGTTCACGTTGGAACGTTGTAATAATAATAAATGAAATAAGATTTTTTTCTACCATACTGAGAATGTTTAAAACATGCAAGAAACATTGAAAGATAACTGTCGCATCGAAATATATTAAGTAATTTTGGTATTATTCCAAAAAAACGCGATATTTTTTGGCCCTCTTGTTTTACATTAACACTGTGTGTTTCGGTAGTGAAAAGAGTTAGGACCTATTTTTCCAGAGAATTTGTTCTTATTTTCAGTAGTACCCTAACTACCCTATATTAGTTTGTTATACCAACTATGGGACACCCTGTATAAATATCTATAATACCTACTTCAACATCGGTTCCTTTTTCACGGTCAAATGAACAACGTTCAACAACTACTAATGAGTCCCTAATATTAAATTGATGGTTGTTCGAAATGATTTGTTGAGTGTTTGACCGGAAATTCGTTAACAATTATAGCTTTGTGAGATGGTGCAAAATCCACCAGATTTCTGTTCGGACACGACATTCCATTCGTAATTTAACGGATCGTTCTTCCGACAGACTCATACATAGCCATTGTGAAAATCGAAAAACACAGTTGAGATGAAATAACAAAATGGGGCACTGTAAAAAAACTAAAGGACATATGACAGTCAAACTCCTCGTGAGTATAGAGAGCAGTTATGCCAACTTTGTGACAAGAACAGTTTTGACGGTTCTTTTGGGCAGACTTTTTGGTCACTGAGTATTCACAGAGTGCCTGTCATTCGTCATTCGTATGATTCTGTCCGGCCAGCCGTCAGCACGATTACGAGTCCAAAGGCGCCGGCTAAGTTCATTAATGGACAAAATGCGTCGAGTAGTTTCAGAATTATAGCCATCTGAAATTTTGTTTGACATATGCAAAATTTTGTGAGAATCGCATGAGCGAAAATAAAAAAAAATATTAAAAAAAAATCTGTATTTCAGAAACTATGCGTCAGATATTGTTGAAATTCTGCGAGAGCCTTCAAAACCTACAGTAGAGTTCTAGACTTGAAGAAGATCGGATCTATATTGGAGAAGATATTGTAGAAATTTACTGGTCCACTGGTTTCACATTCGACCAACGAAGTTTTCAACAGTTCTTGATTTTTGGCGTGCCTGGAGAGAATTGAATGAATTAGATCGGTCGAATTCAAATTTGACTAGTCGATACGTCAGTAATAATATTCGTTCAATACTAAGTGAGAATTGGTATATCTTGTCTATGATATGTAATTTATTTTACAGCCAACATCTCGATTTAAACGCGATCGAATAATATGATGATTTTTTCTGGAACTAGATATTTAAAACATCAAAGGTCAGTAATAACATAAAATCAAGTTACGGAATTCACATTATCTAATTACTACTTCTCTGGCCTAGCGGTAGGAATTTGTTTTCTTAGCCATCAGGTACCGGGATCGATTCCCATAGCCGAAATTATTACAATACAGATAAAAAAAAAGATTTGATAAAATGGTAATTCATTGTTCCTCACGGCACAACCGTACAATTCGACAGATTTCTATCATAGAAACAATTCTCGGAATAAAAATTATTGTATAAACTACTGCTAAACAGCTAAGCAGCTTTGGGAGATATCAGTACCTGGATGAGTGACTGCTCTAGCTATAAATTTGAACAGCGCGCCAAAGCTCCTGGCCACAGTTCTTTTCCAACTTGTTTAGTATTAATTCAATTAATTCACACTAAGTTGAAAAGAGGTGTTATTAAAACACTTTACGATAGAGCTAACCTAATTTGTTCTAATTTTGAAATTCGAAATAAAGAAATTGATTTCATCAAAAAATTTCTTGAATATAATGGATATCCGGGGCAATTCATAAATACATAAATCATGAATTCAGATAGAAGAGCAAATAATCAAGTACAACAGAATAATCAACAAGAACAGCAACCCAATCTGTTGAATGTGATCCCTTATGTTCGTGGCCTTTCTGAAAAAATCAGTAGAATCGGTTCTCAAGTTCAATATAAGAACCGTCTTCAAAACACAGAATGATCTTAGGTCTTTATTAACGAAGACAAAACCCATTAATGAAAAACAAAAATAAAAAAACTGTGTATATAATATTCCTTGTATTTGTGGTAAATCATACACAGGAGAAACACCAACACCACTAGAAGTAAGAAAGTCAGAGCATAAGAATAACTTGATAAATAGAGACATACAGAAATCAAAAATAGCAGAACATGTATGTACAATCCAAGGAGATCACTTGATGGATTGGAGTAATTTATACAAAGATTCTAATGACAGAACCTGATTATATTAAAAGGAAACTTAAGTAGTCAACTTGCATTTTATAGAACAGAGAATGCAATTTTGCAAATTGCTCAATTGATATTGAACATATTTGGCTGAATTTATTGAAAAAGGAGTTGGAATTTGGAAATTTCTATGCAAAGTAAAACCATGTTAGCTATGATTTTCAAATACTGTCAATGTGACAATTCTCGAATTCCAGAATAACTATCAACAAAATAATTCTGAATATTTTCGTTAAGCGTCTGACGAAGCAGTCTGATATAGACTCCGAAACGTTACGATATAGTTGTTTCTTTGTAGATGTTGTTTCGTTGTTATTTGTTAGACAACATTGTTCGATTGATTGCTTCTGACAAATATCTTGTGATCTTTACGCAGAAGCAAATCGCAAAATAATATTTTTTTGATTTTATAGATATTTTTCAGAGTTTGGGAGAGAAAACCCAGAGAAGAAACCTTTTAATAATGAGTATACCTCCCATGGTATCCTATAATGATTATTCTACAACCAAATACCATACATACATGCAATACCATACATGTTTCTTACGCAGAAGCAAATCACAAAATAATTACTTTTTTATTTTATAGATATTTTTCAGAGTTTGTGAGAAAAAACCCAGAAAGAAACCATTTAATGTTGTTTAGTATTATTGTTACTGCAATTACTCAGATAATCTAGGGAAGTAACTAGCTGGAACCGAATTTGACGGAAAATATGCTGTGCTTTATCTGATCAGATTTCCCGCAACCTGTTGGGGTAGCCTCATCTCGCTTCCGTACAACTAAAAACATCTATAGAAATCAATCTCAACAAAATGAGATCCAATTTAAGCGAAGGACCTCTCGCAAAAACCGAAAAATCCACGCTTCTCCGCGTTAGATAACTACACCAGGACCGCGTGGTGCCAACAACACTAGTGTTGGGAATAATCGAGTACTTTGAATAATCGGGTACTCGATGTTCGAGCGATCCCAATAATCGAGCGATCACTCGAGTGGATTTTCGCTCGATCCCCACCCTACGTTATTCTCACTTCTACCCACAGAACACAACACTTCTACCACTTACCACCTCGAAGGCTCGCGCTCGAATCCAAGTTTTTCGAGATTTCATTAAGCCATCCAGGCAGCTTATCACATTTTTATGAATAAATACTTCTTAAAAATCCATTCATTTTTATTATTTTCAGACAATTATTTAGTCAAATACTTAATAACCTCACAGTCCACATCAACTTCCACCGATTCAATTGAATTGAACATCGCTGCTCGAGCGAAGTCACTCGAATTGATTTCTCCATTATCTTTCGCTACTGGAAAATATATTTGTATTCTGTGCTGGAAACATCGAATAAAGCTTCTACTTGTGTCATTATCACTACTCGATATTTTCGAGCGGTTTTTTCTTGATAATCGAGCAGTGTCGGTTATTTTGATAATCGAGTACTCGAGCGATTTTCCACTCGAGTGGTCCCAACACTAAACAACACCGTGACTCTCGGTGTGCACGGTACCATCCGATGCATCCACAGTCCAGCACGCCGATCTCCGCTAGGGACCTTGAGCGCCCGTTGCAGCCGAAATTGTCGATGCCCGAGGAAGCAATTAATGCATGCAGACGGGGCCAGCGGAGTCTCGTCGGCCAAAATAAAAATACCCACCAAATAAGTTCATCGGAGTTTATAGGAACGTCAGCGCCGAAAAGACCGACTATCTCACCTTGAATTGCCACACCGACGGCAGCTATCCGAATTTGTCGGCCGGGTCATCTCGAATTTGTTTACGTTATGATGGGAACGTGTTGGGACGGCCGTTTTCGGAGTCGGGACAGGGAATTAGTACGATTATATGTATTATTTTTCAATAAGAATGGCGAAAAAAGAACGAGGAGGAATCACTGATCTTCCGAAGGAAGATTGGTATAACTGGCCGACAGGCAAGTAGTGGTGGACATAATCGAATGATCTCAACAATCAAAGTATCACTTCTCGGGAGATTCCTACAAACGAATGATTATTCGGGTGGCTATAGTGGCTAATATCTCGATTCTCACTTCTCGGTTGACGAATTTACCGACTCGTAACTGAGTGTCGATATGCAGGGTGGACCACGGTCGATGGTACCCTGGACATTTACGGAGAACGGGATGTACTATTTTATCGAAATTTTGATTCCTTAGCTAAGAACCACTGCTCCATTGATCTAGAATATTTTCAGCGTTGCGGTGTTGCCGATTATATCAAAAAGTACTAACTTGATAATTCATAGATTGAATAATTGGGTGGGCCACGGTCGATGGTACCCTGGACTTTTACGGTGAACGGGACGTACTATTTTATTGAAATTTTGATTCCTTAGCTAAGAACCACTGCTCCATTGATCTAGAATATTTTCAGCGTTGCGGTGTGGCCGATTATATCAAAAAGCACTAACTTGATAATTCATAGATAGAATAATTGGGTGGGCCACGGTTGATGGTACCCTGGACTTTTACGGAGAACGGGACCTACTATTTTATTGAAATTTTGATTCCCTAGCAAACAGCCACTGCTCCATTGATCTAGAATATTTTCAGCGTTGCGGTGTTGTCGGTTATATCAAAAAGTACTAACTTGATAATTCATAGATAGAATAATTGGGTGGGCCACGGTCGATGGTACCCAGGACTTTTACGGAGAACGGGACGTACTATTTTATTGAAATTTTGGTTCCTTAGCTAAGAACCACTGTTCCATTGATCTAGAATATTTTCAGCGCTGCGGTGTTGCCGATTATTTCAAAAAGTAATAACTTAATAATTCATAGATAGAATAATTGGGTACGCCACGGTCGATGGTACCCTGGACTTACGGAGAACGAGACGTACTATTTTATTGAAATTTTGGTTCCTTAGCTATAAACTACAGCTCCATTGTACTAGAATATTTTCAGCGTTGAGGTGTTGCCGATTATATCAAAAAAAAATACTAAATTAATAATTCATAGATAGAATAATTAAGTACAGCATCCTGTGAAAACATGGAAGTACGAATAGTACGATTCATTATTAAAAGTTTGAAAAATCATGAATCCGAAAGTATTAGCTTGTTAGAGTTGAAAATTATATCAATGGATTTTTTATGGTGAATCTGCATCTTGAAAAAAAATTAATTTGAAATTTGTAAAGTGAAAAGAATTTTTTTTTCATTACTCCGACACCATCAGTTTTGCCCAATAACGAACTCAACCGAAATAATTTCAACTACCTAGCTCATTCTGTTCGAGATTTATTGTAGAAAGAAATTTTTTAAATTTTTAAATTTTTTTTTAACATATCATTCTACAATTTGATGCTCAAGTTCAGACAGATCGAGTGATCAGTTTCGGAAATATTCATAAAAAATTTTTTCAATAAAAATGGCCATAACTCCGAAACCGCTTGTTGGATTTCGTCCGTTAACTAACTCGTCCGAGATATTTACGCTCCAAATCTACCCTGCAAATTTCAATCCTCTAGCTCCTTTCGTTCGAGAGTTATCGTGTTAACGGACGGCTGGCCGGACGGCGGGACATAATTGATTTCGACCACGGATTCTTGATCAGTGAGTCGAACCAAATCGTTTAAGACCATTTCAAGTCCAAAAATTCGAAAATTACAGACATTTGGTCAAATTGATAAGCACTCTGTTCCGAGAAACGAGAGCGCCGAAAGCTACTTGAACAATTGCTCCAGTTGTGTAATTCTTTGTTTGGATAGTTAGAAAAATCAATCTAACTAGAAAAAATGTAGGTAAAATCCATTTATTCTACAATAATTATCAACCTTATTATTATTAATATTTTTTGTTGGGTCAATATCTAAATGCACGAGAAAGGTAGAAACATAGATAAGGGAGGTTTATTCTAATAGTTGGGCTCCTACAACCTATTTCCGCTAGATAAAGTCTATACCAAGGGTAACAAATTCATAAATATTTTTTCCAACTATAACCCAGATTGTGAAGTTGAAGTACATTAAAAACCTAAATGAGCATGTTTTCAAAATAATTTTCAATGATTCTAACAGGGTCATCTTTTGGACTGGACAACAATATGGGGGTCTTTTCACAGCATCTTTCTGCATCACTTCAATATCAGTTTTCCTATCAAAAGATTAAAGCAGAAACCAACGCCACCTAATCAAATTATATCAGATGCAGAAATAGAAGAGTGTAAAAAACAATGAGATTGAATGTGTTGTCTGTGATGAGCTCTGTGAACACGACTTTTGATCAACAGCATAAAGAAGCGAAGAAGACCTATGAGAAAACACTAGCAAATAAGAAGGCCTAATACTACCAGCATCAAATAGAAAACTCTGATAATGAATCAAAATCTGTATGATCAATCATAAATAATATAAAAAGTGGATAAGATCCCCTTAGAGATATTCAGATGCATGGAGATGGTAGAATGGTTGCAAGTTAATTTAACGACTACTTTTTGAATTGTGCAACTGCCATGACGTCTGAACTACCTACAGAAGACACATCTTATTTAGAACAGGTAGATACATGTATATTTTTAAGACTCATAACGGAGACTGAAATTATGAGCATGGTAAAGAACTCAAGGAACAAAAAATATAGTAGCGGTAATGATGAAATACAAACTTGATTGATATAACTGAAATCATTACACATTTGAAATCAGATCATCCTTCAAAGTGGGGATCTCCTCAGACACTTTAAAGCTAGCACCATCCAACGACAGAATTTGGAACTATCGACCAATAAGTTTGCCATCAAGTTTTTCTAAAATTTTTGAGAAGTGTATGTGCAACAGATTGAAGGAATACTTCCTGAAAACGATTTGTTTTATGATGGTCAACATGCATATTTGAAAGGAAAAGGCACTAATACTGCTCATTATGGATTCACGGAGGCCATACTACAGGTAATGGAGAAGAAAGATTTAACAATGGGTTTGTTCCTAGATTTGACAACAGTTTATTGCTACGTTAATCACCTTAACTTACTGAAGAAGTTAAGATTGTATGGAATAACTGTTACTGTTGCTTATTGGTTGAAGTAAGAATCCATTAATATCATTGTCAACTCTAACAAACTAATACTTTGGGAGATTTGATTTTTCAAATTTTCAATAATTAATCGTACTTTCATGATTTCTAGGAGTTCTATCATAAGAACCCACTGATATCATTCCCAACTCTGGGAATCCAATACTTTCGGAGATATGATTTGTCAAAGTTTGAACAAGAGCACCAAAGCTCCTATCCACAGGTCTTTTCCACATTTTTGGCGCTCTTGTTCCTCGGAACCGAGTGCAATTCGCCCAAATGTCTGTAATTTTCGAATTTTTGGATGAAAATTGTCTTAAACGATTTGGTTCGACTCGCCGATGAAGAATCCGTGGTCAAAATCGATTAGGTCCGGCCGTCCGTTAACACGATAATTCTCGAACGGAATGATATAAACAGTTGAAATCTTCAGAGTAGGTTTAGGAGATAGAAATCTCAGTTAAGTTCGTTATTGGGCAAAATCGGCCCACTAGTTTCGGAGTAACGAAAACAAATTTTTTTTTACAGAAATTTAAAATTCAATTTTTTTAAGATGCAATTTCACCATAAGAATCCATTGATATCAATTTCAAATCTAACAAGCTAATACTTTCGGAGATATGATTTTTCAAAATTTCAGTAATAAATTGTACTTCCATGTTTCCACATAATGCTGTACTTAATTATTCTATCTATGAATTATTATATGATCTGTGTTCTTACATATCATGCTATTTTCCTATGAGATATAAATTTCAAAATTATTTCTGGTTCGTTATTCTTGATATAAAATACACCTCCTGTCCTAGAAAACAAAGTATGATTGAATGCAAAATGACCAATGAAATAACCTCAGCTATCGTAGAATTATGAGGATGATATGATATTATACTTTCAAGATGATAATATAATGCCCGTGGATAATTCATATGATGATCGAAATATATTATTTGGTAAGATACATAATCAAGTTGGGATCAGAATATCTCCAGTAAAAACAAAACTGCAAAATTGTCTAAGTTGTAATTTATATAATATAATTTTCAGAGTAGATCTGATGAATGAATATCTCGGATAAGTTCGTTATTGGGGAGAATCGGTCTGTTTCAATTTAATTTCTTTCATGATGCAGTTCTATCGTAAGAATCCATTTATACCATTCCCAGAGACCAATAATCTCGGAGATATAATTTGTTAAAGTATACAAGAGCGCCAAAGCTCCTATCCACAGGTCTTTCCCAAATTTTTTTGTAAAGAACCTAGAGAGATCATGGGAAGAGGAACACCTGTTCCTGGACGTACAACGTTAGGTTTCTGCTCAGATAAGCATTTCTAATTTGTATGCGACCTTGGGATTATGCGTTTACAATGGTTCAAAGCATGGGGAGACAGAGCTGTTCTGGAAAATGTGGTACTTCGGGGGTGGATAGCATTCTATCAAGCATATTTTGTGCATGCGATTTTAGATGAAACGATTCATTTTGATGAGTTCAACTTTCTGTTAAAAAAAAGACTCACCTTGGAAAACACCCTGTATTAAAAGGGAAGTTCATCCACCATTTCGAAAAATACAACTGTCATGAAATATAATATTCTCCCCTAAATCTAATTTCTGCTTTCAAATTTATGAATTTTAGCGATTAAATATTCGAGGGAAAACCTTCAACATTCTCACTATCATAAGAGTTATTTTTAAGAGACCATAAAAAAAGATCAGTGGCCGAATAAAAAGTCGAAAGTTTTTCCCACAACAAATTAATGAAACACAACAATGATCAGTAATCATTACATTGAATCTTTTAGTGTCCCCTCGTAAAAATAACAAATCGTTTTTATGGATTGTTGACATCATATCCTATCATTTCTGTCCAGAATAAATGGCGATACGAGATTTTCATCTCAACTGCCAATTTATGGATGACTCGAAAACACACTGGCCTTGACAATGAACTTGCGCTCGCTTATTTATCAGACAGATAGTGTTGTTAAACTCAAATTTGCTCTTTTAATTTATGCAAAGTGTGTGAACTCGAGGAAAAATTGGTACAGTATTTTCTGGACCGGAATGGAGACCTTGGAATATAAATGTATGACATATGCTTTAGCGAATATGTTAGCCGAAATTCACATTGAAATTAATTATTTGAACGAATTTACCAAACTTCTCAACGCAAGAGAATGAATTATTCTGATATTCTCACTCTTAGATTCGAAAATTGGTCAATGTCAAAATTTTTAGAGTTCTTCGAAAACTGTCTAAAAAATTATTATAAACAAATGCATTGTTAATAAGATAATTCAAATTTTGTTTTTGGAAACATAGTTTTTAATTGAAATTATGATTAAAAAAAAACCGTTTCTTAAAAAAAAATTATTGCTTAAAAATGGATTTGTTAATTACCAATTTTTTTCTACCACTTGTAATTAATATTAAGGAATTATTTTTTTTAATCATTATTTATCTTTTATCTTGCTCTTTGACATTACAAAAAAATTGATCATTATTTAAATTTTCATTGTTTATTCAATAAACAATTTATTATAAACATATTAATTGTCTCTTTGTATTTTTTTTTATTTCTACTTAAAAAAACAAAAACAATTATGTATAAGTTTAAAAAAAAATTATATTTTTTATTGAACTTTTAATTTTCTGTTCTCCTTCATTCCAATATTCTCACCTGGTTTTTATGTTCAGAAGTTATATTAAAATTATACATACAGAATTGGGTGAGAATAATGAAATGGAAGAGAACAGAAAATTAAAGGTTCAATAAAAAATATGAATTTTTTTTTTTAGTTAATAAATGATTGTTTTTGACCTATAATGCACTTGTTGACTAGACTATTGGACTCGAAATCCTGTGACATTTTTGCGAAATGTCCTCAAATATTCAGAGAATGCGTTATCATTTTGCCCAAATGTCTGTAATTTTCGAATTTCTTGCCGAGAATGATCTCAAACGACTAAGTTCAACTCACTGATGAAGAATTCGAGGACAAATTTGATTCTGTCCAGCCGGCCGTTGCCACGATAACTTGAGCACGGAAAGAGATAGCAACTTGAAATTTTCAGGGTAGGTGGTGCATCCCAATAGGACGGACAAGTTCGTTAATGGGCATAATCAGCCCAATGGTTTCCGAGTAATAATTTTGTCTACAACCAATACTGATCCGATCGAATTGAAACTTGGTGAGTAGTTGTAGAATATGAACCTAAGGACGTTTGTGAAATTTTGTGAACATCATATCCCTATAAAAATTTTAAAAAAATATTAAAAAATATTATTTACGTCACGATAACCTAAGAACGGAAAGAGATAGCGACTTGAAATTTTTAGTTTAGGTTGAGAATCTGAATGCGCCAACTGAGTTTGTTTATAGACATAATCGGCAAAATGATTTTGGAGTTATACATATCTGAAATTTGGTTGTTATTTCCTCAATAACTCGAACAATACAAAACCGATCCAATTCAAACATGGTTGTTAGTTGTAGAATGGCAACGCGAAAATTCTTGCAAATTTTGTGAGGATCGTGTATCTGAAAAATTTCTTAAAAGCATAGAATATTCTATATATCAGAAACTATTCGTCAGATGTCTCTGAAATGTGAGAGCCTTCAGAACCTAACTCTACCACCAAGTTCCAAGTTTGAACATGATCGGATTTATATTGTTGGAGATCCGAGCAGCCTTGTGTGAGTTCAGTATCTGGATCGGTGAGCGTTGCCTCGACAACTCTCGAACGAAAGGAGATAGGGACTTGCAATTTTCAGGATAGGTTGCACATCTAAATGGGAGAGTTAAGTTCGCTGGTTGGCCATAATCGGCCCAACGGGTTCGGATTTATACCCATCTGGAATATTACTTGGACACACTTAATCGAATCTACCATGTGTAATTCTATTGTCTGTTCTCCTGTATTGGGTACTCTTAATCGAATTTACCTTGGTAAATTCGATTGAGAGTGTCCCGCCTTTCCCTGCTACCTTTGTGGACTCCTATGGAATTCTTCCTGATAAGAATGCACACAAATATTCGTAATGGTTGAAAGTGAAATTCACTTAACTTGCACAAAACACAGCAGCCATTGTCGAAAAAGCTGCGATATCATTGAGGCTTTCATATTTCATATTTTGTTTTAAGTCATCTGTATAAAGCAATGTATTTTGACCCTAATACACATTTTATTTTAATTTGTTTCTTATCATCTTTTAATTTGTTTTATTTGCCGTTTGAATTCACTTTAATGGGATGCAACTAAAGCTGTCCACACAACGTGTGCCAGATTTACACTAACATGATCCAAACTTAAACATCCTCTTTCTAATTTCTTTATTTATCCGACTAACTGTTCCTCGTTCCGAAAAAAACTTTGCCGATATATCACATTCGGAATTAGATACCGAGCGAAGAGAATGAAAATGAAAAGTAATTAAATACCGGGTAATTTTCGAAATCAGAGTCGAATCTAAATAGCTTCTCCGCCGAGATAACATCTTCACGGTGAATGCATCCACGAATTTCTTTTGTTGGGCACCACTACCCCTCTCGCAACCCCCTGCACGCCCTCGGGCTATTTGGCAACAGCAATCTAGCTTTCAAGAATTTTTACAGAGCGGCAACAATAATCTACGCGACAGCTAATGGAAGAAAGACGCACAGTTGAAGTAATTTATTTGCTTCGTCTGACGGGATAATGTATGGGTTCTATTGGAAGTTTCTTGGAATTGTTGCACAAGTGTGTTGCGCTTTCTTTTGTGATATTTTGTCCAGCAATATTTTCGAGAGTTTCCCAGATCAAGGACTAATTATTTGTATTTATAATTATTATGCATCAGTGACGTCTGAATACGCTCAATAGAGTCAACAGTAATAAGATCAATAATTAGTATTGCTGGTTTTCAGATTTCATTGGTAATCAGATAATGTTCAAAATATCAAAGTGTATAGAAAATATTTATGTGCGCATGTTCTGGGGCACATCGTGCTATAATTTTGCCCAAATGTCTGTAATGTTTCTGTAGCATTTCTTTTAAACTGCCCCAAACATGAAAATCTAAGGAAGTTAGTACCGGACTTCTCGCTGGTCACGATGTAGAGGTTCTTCCCTACCTTTCCCCCGATTAGGAAACAATTAGTTCAAAAACATAAAATGCGGGATATATTATGACAATATTTCGATGCAAAATTCAAATATTTTTGGCGCGCTGTTCAGGTGAACAGAGTGCCTATCAATTCGTATAAATGTCTGTATTTTTCGAATTTTTTGCCGAAAATGCTCTCCAACTGATGAAGAATTCGAGGTCAAATTTGAGTCTGTCCATTCAGATTGTGAAATTTTATGAGAGCAGTATCACTAGAAAATTATTAAAAATGTTATTTATCTCACGATAACTTGAGAACGGAAAGAGATAGTTACATGCAATTTTTAGAATAGGTTGCGCATCCTAATTCAACATTTGAATTTGTTAATAGGCATAATCGTCCAAACGGTTTTGCAGTTATACCCATCTGAAGTTTGGTTTTTTTTCCTCAATAACTTAAAACATACGAATCCAGTACAATTAAAACTTATTAATTAGTTGTAGAATGCTGATGCAAAAATTTTCACGCAATTTCATGAGGATCGTATCACTAGAAATTTCTTAAAAAATCATTGGAAATCATTCAAAAAGATTCTATATCAGAAACTATTCGTCATACGTACGACATCGCTCAAATTTTGCGAGAGTCTTCAAAACCTAATTCTACAGCCAAGTTCCAAGTTTAAACACGATCGTATCTATATTGTTGGAGAACTGAGAAGCCATGAGTGAGTTCAGTAGCTGGATGGGTGACGTTTGCCACTATAACTTTCGAATGGAAAGAGATAGGAACTTGCAATTCTCAGGTAGGATTGCGCATACGAATGGGAGAATTATGTTCGTTGTTGGGCATAATCGGCTCAATGGTTTCAGAGTTATTCCTATCTGGAATATTATTTTCTCGATGACTCAAAGAATACAGCTTCTATTTAATTGAAGTTTGGTAAATAGTAGAATATCAACATAAAGACGTTTTCGAGGATCATACTACTAGAACATTTTTAAAAAAATATGAAAAAATGTAATGTATCTCACTATAACTTCAGAACGGAAAGAGATAGCGACTTGCAATTTTGAGGGGAGGTTGCGCATCCGAATGCGATATCCAAGTTCGTTAATAGGCATAATCGGCCGAACGGGTTTGGAGTTATACTCATCTGAAATTTTGTTGTTATTTCCTCTATAACTTATAATAAACAAATCCGATGCAATTAAAACACGGTTATTACATGTAGAATGCTGACTCGCTAATTTTCGCGGAATTTCGTGAATATGTTATCCTAAAATTACTTGAGACTTAAGTTTGTTCGTATATTATTAGATATACAACGAATTTCAATTCCGGTAGAATACAAAATATGTCAGAATTTAAAACTCTGTGATCCTAGGCGATTCTCTCATTACTACTGTCATTATAATGGTACGAAATGTATTCGTATATTATAAAAGCTGAGAAAATGTTCTATGTCGATGGTAAATTCGATTAAGAGTGTCCAATTGAGAAGAAAATATTACCTATTAGCAGTAATTTTGTCGGTTTACGGCAAAATATTCATTGTTTTCAGATATCTTGAAAAATTGTAACTTTGAGAAACGTCAGTGCTTTCCCGAATTTTTGCATCATTTCATAATATAAAGAGAATTTGATTTAATCATTCAATATCCTAAAGAACAAAAAAAATAAAATAATAAATACATTATGAAAGACATTCAACAGTACACGCACAAAATTATGTTTAACATTAAGCTTGTTGCTCGCATGTTCTGGGAAAAAGCGTGCTATAATTTTGTCCAAATGTCATTTTCGAATTTTTTGACGAAATTGTTCTCAAACGTTCGATCTATGATGAAGAATTCGAGGTCAAATTTGATTCTGTCCGGCCGATCGTTGCCACGATTACATTCGAACGGAAAGAGATAACGACTTGGAATTTTCAGGGTAGGTTGAGCATCCGAATACGATGAACAAGGTCGTTAATGGGAATAATCGGCTCAACGAGTTCCTAGTAAAAATTTTTTTTTTAAACCAATACAGATCCGATCAAATTGAAACTTGGTAACTAGTTGTAGAATACCGATATAAAGATGCAGGTATGTGAGGATCGTAACACGAGGAAATTTAAAAAAAAATTATTAAAAAATGGGTTCAAGCATTGTGGACAGGAGCTTTCTGGCGCTCTTGTTCAAACAGACAAATTATATCTCCGGTTTCTCAGAGTTGAGAATTATATCAATGTATTCTTATGATAGAACTGCATCATAAAGGAAATTCAATTCAAATAATAGTTTATTTATCAAGATCAAATGAGCAATCTGAGAATGAGAACTGCACCATGGAAGAAACCAAATTAAAATAGCTGAAATGAATTTGACTTTCTCTTATAGAACAGGATGAAATGTACGAGTATGAACACATATCATATAATAAAGCTTAGATAGAATAATTCTAGCATTCTGTGAAAACATAGAAGTACGATTCATTATTGAAATTTAGAACTTCATCTTAGCAGAAATTTAATTCAAACATCATAGAAGAATTTAAATTCAACAAGAGTGCCAAAAATTATCAATCTAAAACCAATCGACGAATTCTACCCAACAACGAACTCATCCGAGATATTCATTCCTCAATTCTATGATGAACGATAATATATATATATTTCCTCAAATCTACTCCAATACACCAATATTCCAGTTTTGTTTTTAGTGGAGATATTCTGAACTCAATATTATTAACTTACCATTACCATTCCCATCATCATATGGATTGACCATCGGCATGAAAATATCAACCAACAAAAAGTATGATATTATATTATAATTCTCATATTTATACGATTGCTGGAATGAATGACAATGTTATTAACTTACCATTACCATTCCCATCATCATATGGATTGACCATCGGCATGAAAATATCAACCAACAAAAAGTATGATATTATAATATAATTGTCATATTTATACGATTGCTGGAATGAATGACAATGAGACAACGTCATGTCTCAGGAAAATAAGTTGACATTGTAACATTCATAGAACACCCACAGAATAATTCTATCATTCTGTGAAAACGTAGAAATACGATTTACATTGAAATTTTGAAAATTCATATCTCCGAGAGTATTAGCTTGTTAGAGTTAAAAATGATATGAATGGATTCTTAAGGTAAAACTGCTTATTGAAACTTGGCCGAGATATTTATCTCCCAAACCTACTCTGAAAATTTCAACTGTCTAGTTCATTCCGTTCGAGAGTTATCGTGCCTACGGCCGGCCGGACCGGCCGGACTGAATGAATTTCGACCACGGATTCTTGATCAGTGAGTCGAACCAAATCGTTTAAGACCATTTTCATCGAAAAATTCGAAAATTACAGACATTTGGGCAAATTGATAAGCACTCAGTTCCGAGGAACTAGAGCGCCAAAAAATACAAGCTTCTAGTGGATGTTCTAGACATTATTTTGGCCACATTTGTCCCAAATTATATAATGCATAAATGCTTCGTTAAGGTCCAAGAGCCCTCTGAGGATGACGTCCAGGCAACACTTTTTGTCACTTATCTCCAAAACGGCTTGCCTTAAAGAATTGAAATTTTACACATTGGCTGATATCAAACATACGCACCGAAAGTTTGACAAAAAGTCTTGCCTGGTCATATTGAGAGGCCTCAAGCTCATTAACGAAGCCTTTTGCATTACATGATTTGGGACGAATGTGTCTAAAATAATGTCTAGTCTCTAGAACATCCACCAGAAGCTTGTCAGTCTAATTATGGAGCACCCTGTATATCGAAAACTATTCGTCCTACATCTCTGAATTGCGAGAGCTTTCAAACCCTTACTCTAAAGCAAAGTTCCAAATTTGAACACGATCGGATCTATATTGCTGGAGATCCGAGCAGCCTTGCGTGAGGTGAGTAGCTGGATGGGTGACCGTTTCCACGATAACTTTCGAATGGAAAGAGATAGTCACTTGCAATTTTCAAGGTAAGTTGAGTTCAGTTCAGTTCAGTTAAGTTCATTGTTGGCATAATCGACCCAATGGGTTCGAAGTTATACCCACTTGAATATTATTTACTCGATGACTCAAACAATATAGATCGATTGAATGGTAACTAGTTGTGGAACACCTCTAGAAAATTATAATAAAGTTATGAAAAAATATCATCTATGTATCTCACGATAACTTTCGAACGGAAAGAGATAGCAATTTTCAGGATAGGTTGCGCATCCGAATGCGACATTTCAGCTGGTTACTATATAGGTATAATTTGCCAGATGGTATTGGAGTTCTGAGTTGTCGTTGTTATTTCCTCTATAACTCAAAATATACAAATCCGATCCAATTAAAACACGGTAATTTACCATGGTAAATTCGAATTAAGTGTCCAATACAGGAGAATGGACAACATAATTTACCATGGTAAATTCGATTAAGGGTTTCCAATACAGAAGAATGGACAATAGAACATACGCGCCAAAGCTTCTGACTTCACGTCAGTGCTTGAACCAATTTTTTTTATTTGAATCATGTGAAATCTCATAGAAATTTTGGATGGTAGCACATTATTCTTCACGTGAAAATCTGATAATTCGGAACAGTGAAAGTATAAATTATCAATTATTATTATATAATTTAATTATAAAACTACGACATATTGCAATGTTGAGTGTCAAATTGAATATTCCATATGCGTTTGAATGATTTGTTTCAACCATATTTGCAATGAGGGTTTCGATGATTGGTTGCAGTGTTGAAAATCTCGTCCCCAAGACTATTGAATTAAAAGGAACTACTTATTTTCAACACTGTTTTTGAAAATTAAATGTCAGATTGTTATCAAAAGATATTGAAAGTTTTGAGTGAATCTCTATCAAACAGTACTATAGGTTATGCAAATTTATGATCATTCTCTCAATGGCTGATACAGTTTAGTTGGTATTCGAAATGCAAATTTCTATTTAAATATAATTAGTGACCAACTGAAAGTTCGGTTTCGGGCAGTTTCGGCCAAGAAATCTAGTTTCGGCCTTAGTTTCGGTATCGGCCAAAAAATGGCCGAAACTTTCGGCCGCGCCGAAACTTGACTGTTCGTGAATTATCCTGTTCGTTTGGCCAACTGAGTTGGTATACTGAGTAGTTATACATAATTGCCGTACAAGTTATTGTAATCTATCTTTGTTAATGCTGAGAATTCATGAGAATTTACTTTAAGGATTATTATTTAGATAATATAGGGTGATTCCAAATTAGACGTGAACCTTGGAAGAGGTGTAAGTATGACTCATTAGCTGTTGTTTGAGCCATATTTATTGATAACCGAAAATCAACTGTTATTGGAGTTCGGGTGATTTTTAAAAGATTTCTCACCTTAGTTCATATATCGTCAATTTTTTCTACGTTGACCAAATTTGATGATAATTTTGGGTTATTTTTATCAGAACCAGAATGGCTCAAACCACAGCAAATGATCCATACTAACACCTACTTCAAGGTTCACGTCTGATTTGGAATTACCCTGAATACTTATTATGACTTGAGTATTTTTATAACTTGATAATACCAAAATAATAAATAAAAATCTCAAAAAAACTGTCTTTTTGTTTTATTTAACACTCCTTAACTGTTTTTATGTAATTCAAATAAAATTGTAAAAACTTCACTAGATTTCGGTATAAAATATAAAGTTTCGATTTCGGCTGAAAAATCTGTTTCAGTGGACACTAAATATAATTTTCTTTTAGCACAAATTGTTAATACTATTACATAATTGTTAATTCTGCTATTTTCTTATAGACATCTGTGTCAGTTCTCGAATGATTCTTAATTTTATCTGTTATCTCGTATCTCGATACTTTTCAATGACCCAACATGATATTAATAGAAAATCAAATTCAAGGAGACGAATAAATCATAGAGTTATAAGGGGTGTATCTGCATAACACCGAAAAGGTGTAAGGGGTGATTCTGTGATTAAAATTGAGGTGGGTGTTTGGTATAATAGTTTGAATAATCTCCCCCCGGAAAAGTTACGCACCTCCGAAAATTAACAAAAAAAATTGTTCCTCTTTTTTATTTTCCCTGTATATTAGCTAAAGATACAAAACTTGTTAATATTATTTGTCAATAAAGCTACACATTTTGGAAATTTTTCAATCCTGAGGTAGGCTTAGAAGGGGTTGAAATAGTCAACCCCTAAGATATTTTTTCTTACAACTTTTTTTTGGATAAAAATTTTCCTTTTAAAAATGAATAACGTGTATTTTTAAATCGATAGGTAGTTTTTGCCCGTTTACGAACTCGACCGGCCTCTAAACCTGAAAACCGAAATCTTTGATACAAAGTTATAAAATTATATTTTGTCTGCATGTACGACAGCTTTCGAAATAAATATCTCAGGGGCTTGAAATTTTCAGGAAACTCGAAGCTCGAATCGGAAGATCAAAGGACTAACAATCACAAATTTCAGCAACATCTTCCGTGTAAAACGAATGAAAATAATAATTGTCAGCAATAAAATGACTGCGATGAATTGCATGCAATAAAAATATTGCAGACTGTAAAGCGGCCATAATCAAAGGAGGGTGTATTTGTCGAAAGTACCGCCAAGCGGCGCCGGTTGTTGTAGACCTGCAAGCCTGCTCACTTCAGGTACTGTGTTCGTCAAGTATTGAACATGAACAATCAGAAAATATATTGATTAAACATTGCTACATGAATATGATGGCCGTACGTTTTGTTTTTCGCTACAGAGCTATTCTGGTGGAAATTTACACAAAGGTCCATATTTTTTTTAAGCGTAACGTACCAAAAATCGCTGTCTCCACTAAATTTTGATATTTTTAGCCATCACATTGTAGTAAAGGATTTCATTTTGATTTAAAGGATTATTTTCATTTCCTTCAATAGAGGAAGGCATTAATATTGAGAATTAAAATCAGCCAAATGGCCTTCACTGCTACGTTTGCAGGACCATGACTGTAATATTCAAATTTTTGGCTGAGAATGGTCTCAGACGATTAGTTTTAGATTCACTGATCAAGAATCCGAGGTCACACTTGATTCTGTCTGGCCGACCGGCCGGCAGGCCGTCAGCAGGATTACGCTCAAACGCAATAAGTTAGAGTTGAAATTTTCAGAGCAGGTTTGATGTCCAAATGCACCGGCTAAGTTTGTTAATTGTCAAAATCTACCGATTGGTTGCAGACTTATAGCCATCTGAAATTTTGTTTTTACAATAACTCGAAAAATACTGATCTGATGGAATCAAAGCGCGTTAGTTGGTTGAAAACTACCGACACGAAGAGTGCAAAATTTTGTTATAGGATCACTTGACTCAAAAAATATAAAAAAAATTCTTTTACTATTCATCAGATATCGTAGAAATTAGCCTTAAGAACCTTATTTTACAGTAAAGTTCTAGATTTGAACTATTGCCGAAATATTCCAACGATCGAGATGTACTGGTTCACTGGATTGCATTCAACAAACTGAGTTGTCAACAGTTTTTGATTTTTGAAATGCCTGCAGTGAATCATTATATCATAGACAACATATCAGTTCTGTTTATGTTCATATTTATTTCCGCGCTTCCGAACAGCGGGACGAAGTTAAATTTGACAAGTTGATGCGTCAAGAGCATGTCAAAATTCGATTACATATCAGGTGAACAACATATTAGAAGATATTTCACCAGATATCTAGAACAATTTCGTGCCAGAAGAAATTTATATAATATAAATTCTGAAGTACTGAAATCAAATATAAGTTAACAAATGTAACCTTCATTCAGTTGGAAAGAAAAAATGTACTTAAGGATCTCTTATCTGAAAATATTTGTTTCAATTCATCAGAATATGTCCAATATACTATATTTTATTCTGATAATTATCGAAGAATAAATGAATAAGCAATATTTAGATATTGCTTATTCATTTATTCTTCGATAATTTACAGAATAAAATATAGTATACTGAACATTATTCTGATGAATTGAAACAAATATTTTCAGATAAGAGATCCTTAAGTACATTTTTTCTTTCCAACTGAATGAAGGTTACATTTGTTAACTTGATTTGAAATCGATATATAAATGGCGTGAAATGCGTAAAATAAGGTACATATATTGAATGTACGGATGAATTTAAAACGGACCTTAAGTACCTATGTGGAATTGAATATATCGAATGTAACAAACGTAACTTCGAGAAAAGTAGCAGTATGTTCTTACTATTTTGCTGGTACATTACTGAATATTAATTTGTAACAATGATAAACAGAAAATCGACAATTTAAAAGGTGTCAAAAGATATTGTAAAAAAATATCCATATAATTATTCATATTCATCCATTTCCCGGTGGATTTATATGCCATTTTCTCCTAGTACGAATGTGAAAATACATTCATAACCAAATCCATCAATTTCAATATGAATACAATAACAGAGCGGTTGCGGAGAGAGATTGCCTTCGAGACCCCCGGAGCGTGGTTTGAATATTAATGTGTCAACTCATTTAGTTCTGCTGGACAGCTAAAGCTCGTTTGAAATCTATGCGAAAGAGGAAACTATCGGTTTAATCTATTTTCACTTAAACAGAATGAAATGATTTGAGGGTGGCGATATGCTTATAAAAACAAGCACTGACGTGAAGTCAGGAGCTTTTGCGCGTATGTTCTATTGTCCATTCTCCTGTATTGAACACTCTTAATCGAATTTACCATGGTGAATTCTATTGTCTGTTCTCCTGTATTGGACACTCTTAATCGAATTTACCGGGGTGAATTCGATTAAGGCTGTTCAATACAGGAGAATAGACAATAGAATTCACCATGGTAAATTCAATTAAAAGTGTCCAATACAGGAGAATGGACAATAGAACATACGCGCAAAAGCTCCTGACTTCACGTCAGTGCTTGAAGCAATTTTTTTTTCGTGATTTTTTTGAAATTTTCTAGGGGTGCGGATCTTAAAATTTTTTTTTCGTCATTTTTTTCAAATTTTCTAGGGGTACGGTTCTTACAAAATTTTAAACACGTCTTTATGATGATTTTCTACTACTAGTTACCAAGCTTCAATTCGATCGAATATTTATTTTTTGAGTTATCCAGGAAATAATATTCCAGGTGGGTATAACTCGGAAACCGTTTGACCGATTATGCCCAAAAACGAACTCAACTCTCCCTTTCGGATACGCAACCTACCCTGAAAATTGCAAGTCCCTATCTCCTTTCGTTCGAAAGTTATCGAGGCATCGGTCACCCATCTACTGAACTCACACAAGAATGCTCGAATCTCCAACAATATTCAACCGATCGACTTGAAACTTGGCAGTAGAGTTAGGCTATGAAGGCTATTGCAAAATTTCAGCAATTTCAAACGAATAGTTACTGATATATAGAATTTTTTTTTTCAATTTTCAATGATTTTTTTAAATATTTTTTACAAATACCATCCTCACGAAATTTTGCCAGAATTTTCGCGTTGGCATTCTACAACTAATTACCATGTTTGAATTCGATCGGTTTAGTAATTTTTGAGTTATTGAGGAACAAAAAACCACCAAATTTCAGATGGCTATAACTCTAAAACCGTTTGGCCGATTATGCTCATAAACAAACTGAAATGTCGCGTTTTGGTGAACATCCTAACCTGAAAACCTCAAGCCGCTATCTCATTCCGTTCTCAAGTTATCGTGACAACAAAAATATTTTTCAATAATTTTTTAAAATTTTCTTGCCATACGATTCGCACAAAATTTCACAAACGTGCTTAGGTTCATATTCTACAACTACTCACCAAGTTTCAATTCGATCGAATTTATATTGGTTGAAAACAAAATTATTACTCACGAACTTGTCCGTCGTATTTGGATGCGCCAGCCACCCTGAAAATTTCAAGTCGCTAGCTCTTTTCTTGCTCAAGTTATCGTGGCAACGGCCGGACGGCTGGCCGGACAGAATAAAATTTGACGTCGAATTCTTCATTGGGGAGTCGAACTAAATCGTTTGAGACCATTTTCATCAAAAAATTCGAAAGTTACGGACATTTGGCCAAAACTATAACGCGATGTTCCCCAGAACATACGCGCAAAAACTTACTTCACAAGTAATTTCAGGATACGATTTTCTCGAAATTCGAGAAAATTTGCGCGTCGGCATTCTACAAGGGATTACCGAGTTTTAATTGGATTGGTATTTTTTGAGATATAGAGCAAATACCAACAAAAATTCAGATGTGGATAACTTCAAAATCATTCGGCCGATTATGCCTATTAACGAATTCCAATGTCACATTCGGATGCGCAACATACCCTGAAAATTGCAAGTCGCTACCTCTTTCCGTTCTTGAGTTGTCGTGAGTCGCACAATATTATTTCATAATTTTTTTAAAAATTTCACAAGCACTCAAAATTTCACATACGTCATTAGATCGTTATTCAACAGCTAGTTACCAAGGTTCATGTCAATCGGATCTGTATTTTTTGAGGTATCGAGAAAATAATATTCCAGTGTGTTTAACTCCGAAACCATTGGATTGATTATGCCTAACAACGAACTTAGCTGTCCCACTCGGATGCGCAACCTACCCTGAAAATTGTAAGTCGCTATCTCTTTCCGTTCGAAGGTTATAGTGGAAATTGTCACCCATCCAGTTCTGTCTGCTTGCAGAGTCCATGCTCCATCAGGATATGTGGAAAGACATAATGTGGCACTCTGAATTCTCTACTTCCACCCAGTTGTTGAAAATGTCAGAGCTCCAACAACTCGGCAGATCGACGCCATAAAGCCAGATATACTCTTGCTGGACAAAGAACTCAAGGAATTGTTTGTCGTCGAATTTTCCTCCCCCGCAGAACATAAAGTGGTGATGAAAGAAGAACAGAAGAGGGAGAAATAAAATGATTTAAGGTTCGAACTGGGGATCCTGTATCCAAGCAAGGCATAAGGTTAGGATGGTCGTACTAATAATAGGATGCTTAGGCGGAATGAGAGCGAACTACGTGACAAAATTGAAAATTATTCCGGCCTGCAAATCTCTCGCTGAGGATTAAGGGCACAGCATGCAGAAGGCAGTATTGCTCGGATCTCTTCGAGTCATCAGTTCCCATCAACTGTGAAGGCCGCATGCAGCTCATCTCTTTTGTTAAGAGACGCTGTAAGGGCAGGACGAAGAACAACTCCAAGGGGCAAGCGAGAGGTTTTTTACTGATTAACCAATCAACAACTGGAGTCCACACTCCTGAGAGAAGCGGACTCTCTCAGGACGGGCCTATATAAGGTATTTCCTCTCGAGCGGAAAAAAAAATACCTGGCCATATTTCATGTCAATCATGTCATAATGTATCGAATTTTCCAGCTCCGTATAATTGTTTATCTATCCCTATTCCTCGCCCCCACCGCGCCTACGCCACTGCCCGTAATGCAGAATCATTACTCGGACTTCCTAAGCGACTCTCGTCAATACAGAAAGATCAATCCCGATTGGTGTCGGCGAAACGGCCTTAAGACACACTTCAAAAAGTAACGAGCGTTAATTGAGTGTGCCGCTCGATACGCTAACCTACATCCGAAAAGTTTCACAAACTTCAAAAGATCCTTATCGTCGGAGTGCAGAACTCCAGGTAGTTTTATTAATTCGGACTCCCACGATTCAGCCGGCCTGTGCCGCTCCCCCAGGATAACGTCCCGACCTAGAACTCGACACTCGGGCCGTCATCAAGGGATCTGTGCCTCTCTTTTCGAGGCATTAATTCCATCTTTTTTCAACTCGCGATCCACGATGGCCCGAACCAAAAACCCTGTGCGTAGGTCAGGGATAAGAATCTCTAATATTTTATCGCAAACGCAGTTAACGGTTCTTCAGACCCTGCTATGTGTTTTCGGGATCTCCAGTTGATTAGATTTATTACGGGTTCTGTGGAGAGGAGGGATAGGTCTGAGTGGGATTATGATCTTCTTGATTCGGGATGAGCAGTTTGATTTCACGAATCTAGGTGTTGTGGCTATCATAATGGGGAGAAAAAGAGCATGACATTTTCACTCCTATATTCTGAGTAATCATTCAAGGATACTCTGGGAGGTATACTCATATTAAAAGGTGTCTTTCTGGGTTTTCTCACCCAAACTCTGAAAAATATCTATAAAATAAAAATGAATTATTGTGATTTGCTTCTGCGTAAGAAACACAAGATATCTGTCAGAAGCAATCAATCGAACAATGTTGCAATCTTCAGAATTATTTTGTTGATAGTTATTCTCGAATTTCAGAATAACTATCAACAAAATAATTCTGAAGGTTTTCGTTAAGTGTCTGACGAAGGAGTCTGACATAGAATCCGAAGCGTTACGATATAGTTGTTTCTTTGTTGATGTTGTTTCATTGTTGTTTGTTAGGCAACATTGTTCGATTGATTGCTTCTCACAAATATCTTGTGTTTCTTACGCAGAAGCAAATCAAAAATTAATAATTTTTATTTGATAGATATTTTTCACAGTTTGGGAGAGAAAACACAGAAAGAAACCTTTTAATAACCTATATTCTGGTTTAATATTTGTCCATTAGAAACCTCTGTAATATTAGTAATGGTGGAGCAAACCCCCTGAGCCTCCTGATGAATTTCAACGATAATATGCTGACATAATATGCTGACTGATATAAAAAACTAGTTTATTATTTTATAAGGAGAAGAGTCACTTTTCAAGGGGAACTTGAGTTTACCCGCCTAACGGAGTAAGGCGGGTAATTGAAAGCGAGCAATGAAAAGTCACTTCTACTCCGAATGAAATATGTTATTTTATTTTAAAAATTTTTGAAATTCATAAATATCTGAATATCCACTTTTGGATTGATTTACATTTACGCACATAATTCTATCCATTTACGATCGTTATAATTGAGTGAATTATGGAACATTTTCCTAGTTACGGTTGCCACGCAAAATTTATTCTGACATATATATATAAAGTGAAATAATTCATAGTTATCATTTGCAAGCTGGTGAGAAGTGGTTGAAATTAAAAATGTCTTCAGAAATTGAGGTTTTGGCGAATGTCTCTTCCCTTGGACCATCGAAGTCTATTTAAAAATATTCTGCAGCTTATGATCATTCCGTGAATTGGTGCAATTCGAAAAATGTGACAGTTTACCAAGGAAATGTGCAAGGGAATTCTAGCATATTTCAACTTGAATTCTAGAGAAAAAAATGGAAATCCTCTACTTTATGGGGCCTATATTCAATGATAAAGTCGCAACTAGTGATCAAACGTGAAATAGATATTGGTAAATATCTGAAGTTGCGCGCGTTTTTCTAAGGAAGAGTTCGAACGTTTTCTTTTCGAAGCACCGGATGATTTATATTTAGGATCAAGGGTAACTATCATATTTCAAGAAATTTTAATTTTGTATTTTGATCATGTGGTGTTTTCAGATTGTTTTATTATTCGGAGTAGCTGGTGCCTGCAGATGTGACGAAATGGTGAAAATGAAAACTACAGATATCGTGGACAAAGGTAAATATTATAATATTCAATATTCCTGATAGTAAAACGAGAAAAGTTCGAACATTTATTAGGGAGAATAGTCTAAATATTTATCGGAGATACACTACGTTAAGACCAAACGATTTCGTTAAAAATAATTTTTTTTTGAAATATCAATATGGAAAATGCTACAGAGCTGTGATGGGAATACATAGTAGGTATAGGAAGTGTTCCAAGAAAGGTTGCCACTTTTTTGCAATTAAATCATACCAACGAATACACATCAGGTTATTCATTGAGGCACTATTGCAACACTACTTATAGATGAAGGAGCCAACATTGTGTCTTTGAAATGACACGGAGGTTGGAAGTCAAGTAGTGTAGCAGAAGGCTACATCGAGGATTCGCTTAGAAATAAGAATGAGATTGCTGGTAGGATATTGAGCGACAACGAATTCCCTGGAATCAGCAACTCAGATTACTCTATCAGCTATCCTTGGCGGAGAAATAGAACTTTTCGATGATCCTCTCAACCGAAAAATGACGTTATTATTGTACGTTTGAAAATAATAGTTATTTATGTACCAAGGACGGAAAACTATCCATTATAGTCGCGTCTGCAATTTGATATCCTCGTCTCCGCCTCGGATAGCAAGCAGGTGAGACAATAGGCAGTGTTTCGCCGAGGTGCATATTATATTTTTTTGTCAATACCACATATTTTTATGAATTTCGGACCTCTTAAATAATTTCACAAAAGCAAATGACACACACACTTGTTTAACCACACTTTTCCAGTGCTGTGACGGGATTTTTAAAGCTCTTAAAAAAAATCCTATATATATTGAGAAGGTAAAATTCAGAAATCGAACAAAATATTGGTCTGTTTCCAGTTGGATAATCATCCGTAGTCGGAGTTGTAGAAGTAAATTTGAAAAGAAAATCGATAAAAGGACTACCGCTTTTGAACTCTTGTTCGTAATATTATACAAATAACTCCCTTTGACGTAAGTCTCAGTATTGATAATATAATAATATGTATATAAATTATTTGACAATTATTTTAAACTTTATATACCTACGATATGGGTTAACAATGAAATAATGTATAGTCTGTGCAATCTTAATTGAATAATTCATTAAACATCAGTTACAGCTGCTTCGAAATTTCGCTGCTTCGACATTAGAAATCAATACATTCACGCATTAACGTAAATATTAGTTTCAACTCTAGTATAGGAACCTTCGCCCATGGAAGCGGCGAAATTACAAAGGAACAGCTGTAATCTTTTGAGAATCTGTTTTCTATAGTTCCTTTTTCTTTTCCCTTGATTTATTAATATATAATTCAACTATTCTTTTTCAATCAACAGCCTCTTAATTGGGTGGATTTCGATACAGTGAAAACACCAAAAAATTATCGAAATTAAAACTTCCAGGATAGGCCTTACGTACCAACTTTGTTGCAAATGTTACAAATGTTGATGAGAACAAATCAAAACGCCATTTTTGCGCGTATGTTCTGGGGAACATCGCGTTATAGTTTTGCCCAAATGTCTGTAACTTTCGAATTTTTTGAAAAAAATGGTCTCAAACGATTAAGTTCGACTCCCCAATGAAGAATTCGAGATCAAATTTGATTCTGTCCGGCCGGCCGTTGCCACGATAACTTGAGAACGAAAAGAGCTAGCGACTTGAAATTTTCAGGGTAGGTGGCGCATCCCAATACGACGGACAAGTTCGTTAATGGGCATAATCGGCCCAGTGGTTTCCGAGTAATAATTTTGTTTTCAACCAATATGAATCCGATCAAATTGAAACTTGGTGAGTAGTTGTAGAATATGAACCTAAGCACGTTTGTGAAACTTTGTGCGAATCGTATGGCTAGAAAATTTTAAAAAAATTTTTAAAAAATATTTTTGTTGTCACGATAACTTGAGAACGGAATGAGATAGCGGCTTGAAATTTTGAGGTTAGGATGTGCACCAGAACGCGACATTTCAGTTTGTTTATGAGCATAATCGGCCAAACGGTTTTAGAGTTATAGCCATCTGAAATTTTCTAAAATTTGGTGGTTTTTTGTTCCTCATTAACTCGAAAAATACTGAATTGATTGAATTCAAACATGGTTATTAGTTTTAGAATGCCAACGCAAAAATGTTTGCAAAATTTGGTGAGGATAGCATTTGTAGAAAATTTTTAATGAATCATTGAAAATAAAAAAAAAATTCTATATATCAGTAACTATTCGTTTGAAATTGCTGAAATTTTGCAAGAGCCTTCATAACCTAACTCTACTGCCAAGTTTCAAGTTTTAATACGATCGGTTAAATATTGTTGAAGATTCGAGCATTCTTGTGTGAGTTCAGTAGATGGGTGACCGTTGCCCCGATAACTTTCGAACGAAAGGAGATAGGGACTTGCAAATTTCAGGGTAGGTTGCGTATCCGAAAGGGAGAGTTGAGTTCGTTTTTGGGCATAATCGGTCTAACGGTTTCCGAGTTTTAACCACCTGGAGTATTATTTCCTTGATAACTCAAAAAATAAATATTCGATCGAATTGAAGCTTGGTAACTAGTAGTAGAAAATCAACATAAAGACGTGTTTAAAATTTTGTAAGAACCGTACCCCTGGAAAATTTGAAAAAAATTACGAAAAAAAAAAATTTAAGAACCGTACCCCTAGAAAATTTTAAAAAAATCACACGAAAAAAAAAATTGGTTCAAGCACTGACGTGAAGTCAGAAGCTCTTAATTCGACTTTACCATGGTAAATTCGAATTAAGTGTCCAATACAGGAGAATGGACAACATAATTTACCATGGTAAATTCGATTAAGGGTGTCCAATACAGAAGAATGGACAATAGAACATACGCGCAAAAGCTTCTGACTTCACGTCAGTGAACAGAGTGCTCAATTTGCCCAAATGTCTGTAATTTTCGAATTTTTGGCTGAAAATTGGTTCGACTCACCGATTAAGAATCCGTGGTCAAAATCGATTCTGTCCGACCGTCCGTTAACACGATAACTCTCGAACGGAATGAGCTAGGCAGTTGAAATTTTCAGAGTAGGTTTGGGAGATAAATATCTCGGTTAAGTTCGTTACTGCGCAAAACAAATTTTTTTTTTACATTAAAAATTTCAAGTCCAATATTTTTTTTAAGATGCAGTTTCATCATAGGAATCCATTGATATCATTTTCAACTCCAAGAAGCTAATACTTTCGGAGATATGATTTTTCAAATTTCAACATCGTAAACTATGATTTCACAGAATGCTGTCATCGTATCTATGAATTTGATGATCCGCGTTCATGACACAGGATATACCCTAGGTAAGTGTGTCATCATTGTCATATATTAGTGTTCTGTGATTTCATAGAGAAATAGAAGGTATTTTCTCTTTCCACAGGTAAGAGACATGTTAAACTAAGTATGATATCATATTTATTTCTAGTTCTATTCGAAATTCTTGATGTAAAATACCTCCTGTTTTAGAAATCAAAGTATTATTGAATGAAAAATGAACAATGAAACAACCTCAGCTATCGTGGATTGCTGTTGGATAATCCATATGATGATGGAAATATATACTTTGGTGAGTTAATAAAATTGGGTTCAGAATATCTCCAGTAAAAACAAAACTGGAATATTGACTAAGTTCCAATTGATATAATATAATTTTCAGAGTAGACTTAAGGTTCTTTATTGGGTAGAAACGGTCTGGTGGTTTCGGATTAATCATTTTTGGCACTGTGGCTTTTTTTTAATGATAAATTTTGAGGCATTAAAGCATTGCATATTGCACATTTTTTTTAAATGAGAATTTTTTAAGCATTGCAGATTGCTCATTTAATCTTGAAAATAAACTATTATTTGAATTTTTTTCCTTAACAATGCAGTTGATATCCATTGATATCATTCCCAACTTTCAGAAACCAATACTTTCGGAGATATGATTTGTCAAACTTTGAACAAGAGCATCAAAGCTCCTGTGAGGGCTTTCTCACTTTTTTTTCAAATGAAAAATTTACTTGCGAATAAAAATTATAGTATATTACGCACCGAGGGAGAAAAGTAGGACATTCACGCCCGCGAATGATTGACAATCGCGGGTGAGGATGTCCTTTTTTTCTCTCTAGGTGCGTATACAATTTTTTGCTTCTCCGTCTAATTCACTTTCATCAGAGTTAATCAAATCCATTTTTATTATATTTGTCGGTATTCACTGAAATAATTAACCTTTTTTTGACTCAGCTGTCATCAACTTGAGATATAAACACGCGGTTGCTAGGTAACCGGGAGATAAAGTAAAGTACCCGCATGCGCACATTTGCCATCTCACCGGGAGAGAATCGGGTACTTTTGTCCCGTGTGACAGGGACTAAAAGTGAACTTTTCATCCCGGAGGAGAAAAAAATCATTTTCACGCCTGTGTATTATTTCTTAATTTGTTCTGCTAGTCGTTTTTTGAGGTATTTGAAAAAAAACAATCTGAACTAAGAGTCCATCTCTGGATATTGAGATTCTTTTATACTGAGAGGATTGAAACTGATGTTAACAACTGATGTTATCCTACTGGGTGCAACATTCGGTAAGTTAGTTAGATGTTATTACACCATGATGGAGGTTATGTAGTATGATATTCTGAAATTCGAGAATAGAGAGCAACATCAATAAATCCTGAAGATTTTCGTTATGTGTCTGACGAAGGAGTCTGATACAGACTCTGAAAGTCCGAAACGTTACGAAATAGTTGTTGAATCGTTGATGTTGTCTCGTTATTGTTTCTTAGGCGATAGATTGCATCTGACAAATATCTTGTGTTTCTTACGCAGAAGCAATTCACAAAATAATAAATTTTTTATTTTATAGATATTTTTTCACAATGTGGGAGAAAACCTCAGAAAGAAACCATTTAATAATGAATAGCTCTCCCACAGTATCCTTTAGTGATTACCATGCTCTTGTTTTGAATGTGTTTCGATATTTTGGATGATCAGAGTTATTGGTTTGTTTGTAAGATATGCATAATAAATTATTATTTTTAGCTGAATTTTTTTGTCTTTTAATCCGGAGTCTCTATATTCTCAATTCAATACTATGACCAGCCTTTGTTTATCTGAAAATGAACAACAACTTTCCACGTGGCAACATCCAGAATATTCCAATAATATTACCCCTCTTTGTGCTATTCTAGCTACCGCGCTATCCAGGAAGGAATTCATCGACAAATTGCTAAAAAGGGGGATCTTCCTTTGATATGTAGGGTGTGTGTCCTACACCCCCTTCCTACACACACGACTGGGCTTCAGTTCGGGGAACTAAAAGAAAGAACACTGACTAGAATATTCAATCAAATCAACTTAGTCGGGCTCTCTTTTTTCATCATCAAAGTAGTCGCGAAATCCAGAATATGTGACCCCTTTACCGATCACGCTGGCGAAAATCTACAATTTAACCTTGTTATCCACCGGAATCGGATTACCGGAAGTATGAGTGTGTTCTGAAATTTACTGTCACTTTCCGGTGAAATGGAAAGTTTTGTTACAAGTTCGGGGAAAATAGGGGGTAAACTGGTATCAAGGAGTGACGGATATGTTTGGGATGTTTCTTAGGCGACTTTAAGAATTTTCGAGAAGAATACGATTGATTGTTATTGGAGTAGGTACATTGGGTGGATTTTAGAAGGCTAACAGACCATTATAGCAAAAAATAATTTACTAGCGGCCCGGTACGTGCTTCGCTACGTATAAAGTGAAATAATAAATACCTTCAATTGGAATATCAAATTCATTTATTCAAACAAAAAAATATTTTATTAATTGCTAGGTAATTTAAAACTTAATCCAAAACATTTGGATAAACAATATTTTTTGTTTTTCCATTTTGAGCATGAATAAATAAACGCTGGGGGTTTTTCATTTTCGACCATTAATTTTCTGCTATGTTTTTGCGCGTATGTTCTGGGGAAAATCGCGTTATCAATTTGCCCAAATGTCTGTAACTTTCGAATTTTTTGACGAAAATGGTCTCAAACGATTTGGTTCGACTCCCCAATGAAGAATTCGTGGTCAAATTTGATTTTGTCTGGCCGGCCGTTGCCACAATAACTTGAGAACGGAAACAGTTAGCGACTTTTTCAGGCTAGGTGGCGTATCCCAATACGACGGACAAGTTCTTTAATGGGCATAATCGGCACAGTGGTTTCTGAGTAATAATTTTGTTTTCAACCAATATGAATCCGATCGAATTGAAACTTGGTGAATAGATGTAGAATATAAACCTAAGCACGTTTGTGAAATTTTGTGAGAATCGTATCGCTAAAAAAAAAATACAGGTTAATATTTTTTGTCACGATAACCTGAAAACAGAATGAGATAGCGATTTGAAATTTTTAGGTTAGGTTGTGCATCTGAATGCGACATTCGTGTTTGTTTATAAGAATACTCAGCCAATCGGTTTTGGAGTTATACCCATCTGAAAATTGAATGTTATTTCCTCAATAACTCGAAAAATATCGAACCGATCCAATTCAAACATCGTAATTAGTTGTAGAATGCCAACGCAAAAGTTCTTGCAAAATTATGTGAGTATCGTTTTACTAGGAAATTTTCAAAAAATAATTGAACATCACTGAAAAAAATTCTATGTATCAGAATCTATTCATCCGACATGGCCGAAATTTTGCGAGAGCCTTCTGAAACTAACTTTACAAAAAAGTTCCAAGTTTGAACACGATCGGATAATAGATAATAGATAGGAACTTATGTGTGTGAAGTTGGCCCAGCACTTTTTGATTTTCAAAAAAAAAAAATTGTGCTGAATTGTGCTAGGTTTGTGCTGCTTTGTGCCGTTGAAATTTCCTTTCTATTTCATGTGGTTCTCAAGATATTTCAAAAATCGATAAAATGGGCTAGCCCAGCACTTTTCGAAAAATTAGGTTTCAATGGCTGAAATAGATTGTGCTATGCATGTACTGAGTTGTGCCGTTCGAATTTTTCCGAAAGTCCCACTAATTTCGCAGAAAATCGAGAAGTAAAAAAAAAGTTAGCCCAGCACTTTTGTTTTTTCTTCTCACAAATGAGTGAAATAACTTGTACTACATTTGTGCTGTCTTGTGCCGTAAATATTTTCACGAAAATTTTTCGAATTTTCTGTGAAATGGCGAAAATGAAAAATGAAGTCAGCCCAGCACTTTCGAATTTTTCCATTGGAAACATGCTCAAAAAATTGTGCTACACGTAGTATAAGTTGTGCCGTTGAAATTTTCACGAATATCCTGCTAATTTTCCAAAAAATTAAGAAATAAAAAAAAAGTTAGTCAAGCACTTTCGTTTTTTTTTGACGAATTTTTTTGACCTAATTGAACTGCATTTGTGCTGACTTTTGCTGGTCATATTTTTCAGGAATAACTTTCAGTTTTCCCTATAAATGGAGAAAATAAGAAAATTCAGTAGATTGTTTGAAAACTTGCAATGCGTGGCAACAGTGTGCGTGAAGTTCGCCCAGCACTTTTTGATTTTCGAAAAAAATTTTCTCGTACTCAATTGTGCTGGGTTTGTGCTGCTTTGTGCCGTCAACATTTTTCTTTTATTCCATTTGGTTCTCAAGATCTCTCACAAAATGTGTAGAACCGGCCAGCTTAGCACTTTTCGGAAAATTGATGTAAAACAACTGAAATAGATTGTGCTATATATACATTGAGTTGTGCCGTTCGAACTTTTCCGAAATTTCCTCCTATTTTGCAGAAAATTGAAATTAAAACAATTTTGTATCAGCAATCATAATTTTCATCTTCAATTTGTTTCTTCTAATCGTGTAAATTACGGAATTAGATAAGGGAAATCTGTAAAGGGCAACGTAGCAACAAATACTATTCTAATCGTTGAGAACTGCAACCCACAACGCTCTGATCATAACTGTCAACTGTCACTACATACTCCATTCGTACTAATTTACGACATTAACTGCCGCGAGGTTCGATAGCGCTGTTGCCAGAGTTCAACTTTCAGAGCAGAATATCCATAATATAGTTGAAAGTAGATTGTCGACAGATTTCATTATTTTATTGTTTCTTGCGAATATGAAATTGACAGGTTGTACAGTGTATCCGAAATTTGATGATCACTGAGAGCATCTCAAGAATCATAAGGGTTAGAAAAAAAAAATTAAGGATACCCTTTTTTTCGAGATAATCAATTACCAGCAAAAAGATCCCAGATATCTTGATTGGTTATCAAGTTACAGGGTGTTTCTGAAAAATTAGTATTTCAAATATTTCGATATACTGGGTGTCTCAGTGTATCTGTTCCAATGGCATTTCGAAAGATAAAAATTTGAAAATTTCATGTTCTCCAATTCCTTCAAGGAACCTTCAACTGGGAAAAACAGATATTGAAAGTCTCTTACTATTTGTATTTTCACTAGTAGTATTATGATCAAAAAAAAATTGGTTCAAGCACTGACGTGAAGTCAGGAGCTTTTGCGCGTATGTTCTATTGTCCATACTCCTGTAATGAACACTCTTCTTAATCGAATTTACCATGATGAATTCTATTGTCCATTCTCCTGTATTGGACACTCTTCTTAATCGAATTCACCATGATGAATTCTATTGTCCATTCTCCTGTATTGGAGACTCTTAATTCGAATTTACCATGATGAATTCTATTGTCCAGAATGGACAATAGAATTCATCTTGGTAAATTCGATTAAGAAGAGTCTCCAATACAGGAGAATTGACAATAGAATTCATCATGGTGAATTCGATTAAGAAGAGTGTCCAATACAGGAGAATGGACAATAGAATTCATCATGGTAAATTCGATTAAGAAGAGTGTTCATTACAGGAGTATGGACAATAGAACATACGCGCAAAAGCTCCTGACTTCACGTCAGTGCTTGAACCAATTTTTTTATTTATAATATCATTTAAATTAATATTGTTAGACTTTACTTTGAAAGTTCTAAGCTATACTGACTTACAGCAAAAATATTATAAAGAAAATAAGCAATTGGATAGTCAAACTTCTTATCATGGGTAAAAAACACAGCACAGCGTTTAACTATATATTTAATCAATGAACAGAAGTATAAACTTGAGTACAACTTACTTACAGGAGATCGTTAAATGTTACATGAACAGAAAAGGAACTCGGAAGCCAAGCAGACCATGCTGCACACAGCCTGTTGAGCACAGAACATGAACACAGAAAATATACATATATGTACCACAGAATTGTTCTTCTTATACCCCCCCCTCTCAATTCTACGATACATGATACACATCAAACAACAATCATACCCAAATCACTTCTCAACTTATTAAATTTCACATGATTAAGACCTTTCGTGAGAATATCGGCTATTTGATTCTCCGAACAAACATATTTTAACAAGAACTTTCCCCTACTTACTAAATCCTTAACAAAGTGAAATTTCACATCTATATGCTTAGTCCTCCTTGTTTCAGGAGTACTACTCACAAGGATACATGATTGATTATCTTCCATTATTGTTATCGGAAAAATCACTTTGCCCAGGAGCTCCTGTAAGAGCTGCCCTACAAATAAACATTCACAAATACAGGCTGATAAAGCTATATACTCTGCTTCACAGGTTGAAATTGCAACCATAGGTTGTTTCTTCGAACACCAATATAATATATTTGAGTTCATTTTTATCAAAAAACCTGACACACTTTTTCTGTCATTGACATCTGACGCAAAGTCCGAATCAGCATATGCAATTAATTCAATATCGTCACCTTTAACAAAGCATGAACCCAAATCCTTAGTACCAGCTAGATATCTTAAAACATTTCTTAACTGTTTCCAATGTGATTCATCATAACAACTCTGAAATCTGCCAAAATAAGCAACAGAAAAACAAATATCGGGTCGTGTACTTAACATTAAATACATTAAACTGCCAACAAGTTCCCTAAATTTGAGTTCGTTAGAGGGATTAACAGCGATATTCTTCTTCAAATTCAAATTAGGCTGAATTGGTACAGAAGCACATTTCGAATTTTCCATTTGAAAATGTTTCAGCAAATTTTCAACTAGTCTCTTTTGAGATAATTTTAACGTATTACCATCTCTCCTAATTTCCATTCCAAGAAATGTAAAGTTATTGCTATCAGGAAAAACTTTCAAATGAAAGAATTTCATCAGACCATCTATCAAAAATTTAACATCGTCTTCACTATTTGAGGCCACTAACATATCGTCTACCCAAATCAAAATATAAGTAAACTGATTATAATATAAACATGGATCGATTTTAGATCTTTTAAATTTCAATCTAGATAAGTTTTCATTCATTAACTCATTGAAACATTTCGGACTTTGTTTCAGTCCATACAATGCCTTAACTAATTTACAAACTTTATCTTTTGGCACTTTCAAACCACATGGAGGTTTCATATAAGCAACATCATGTAATGGACTCGATAAGAATGCAGATTTGATATTAAGTTGTAACAATTTCATTTCGTATTGAACAGATAACGATAATATTGTTCTCAACGTAAACATTCGAGCCACTGGAGAATAAAAATTAGAGTCGTCTGAATCTGGTTGTTGAAAATCTCTTTCCACTAAACGTGCTTTCTTTACATAACAATTGTCAATCAATTTGAACGAAAACACCCACCTTGAGTCGATAACAACTGCATCTGCAGGCTTATCAACAATTTCCCAATTTTTGTTTGCCACCAGTGAATCCAGTTCTGCATCTATAGCACTCTTCCACTCTTCATCAGTACTTATGGCTTCATGGTATGATGATGGAACTTCTGATGGGATAGTTCCTGCTGATAAGGCCATCATCATCTCAAAATCTTTGAAATGATCAGGAGGTTTTCGTTCTCTTCTACTTCTTCTCAGCTCAGGTTGATCATCGGATTCACCACTCTGTTCGCCCTCAGAGACTTGATTACTGCCTCTCCCAGGTTGATCATCGGATTCGACACTCTGCTCGCCCTCAGAGACCGCTCTACTGTCCATGGGCTGTTCAGACCCCTCAGCAGCTGCTTCTCCATCATGGCTGGAATCTATAATGTAATGCATTGAATTAAAAGATTCATCAAAAATAACAGACCGAGAAGTTACGACTTTGTTTCTTTCTTCATTCCATAGTCTATACCCATTGTTGCAGTACCCAACAAGTTTCAACTTTCTGGAACGTGAGGACAACTTTCCATTCCGATCTTCAGGAGGTATCAGAGCATGAGCAGTACAACCAAAAATATGTATTTTCCCCATATCAGGCTTTGACCCATACCAAAGCTCAGCCGGTGTTCTTCCATCTGGTATAACTGATGTTGGTGTACGATTCAACAGATATGTACCTGTCAGAACAGCTTCCCCCCACATCTTCTTGTCGAAATTAGAATCAAAGATCATGCATCTCGTTTTCTCCATAATCGTTCTATTGAAGCGCTCAGCAATTCCATTTTGTTGCGGGTTGCGTGGAATAGTATACACTAGCTCAATTCCTTTTTCAGTGCAGAATTTTCTTATATTCATCGATACATACTCTCCTCCATTGTCGCATCGAATTCTCGATATTTTTGTGCTGAACATAGCCTCAGTCATTGCCACATATTTTCTCAGGCATGACTCCACTTCGCTTTTCTTCTTTATCAAATATACAACGGCAAAATGGCTATAATTGTCCAAAAATGACACAAAGTATTCATACCCATCATGTGTTGAAGGAGTAATTTTTCCACAAACATCAGACGAAATGCACTCGAGTATTCTTCTTGGCTTCCTTTCTTCTGGTAATTGCTTCAGGAACTTGTTGTTCGTCTGTTTACCTTTCAAACATGCTTCACAGATACCATCTACAGGAAATCTGCATGAATGTCCCATTCTTCTATGCCACAACACATTTGTGTTTTCTACTAGATTGGCTTCATGGAATTTCCTTATACGTAATCTCAAAATAAACAGATTGCCAACACGATGACCTTGTAATAATATTTTTCCATCTTTCCAAATGTTGACAATTTTCTCATGAAATTCAACCTTCAATCCTGACTCTACCATCTTCCTTACCGACAGTAAATTGTGGAATAATTTTTCACAGGTGAACACGTCCTTTAATATAATTGGAGTGTTGTTTTCCGTGATAAGAGGTAGATCACCTGAAGTTGCCGACGTCACAGTTTCACCTTCTTTTGCTACATTTATGGTATGGGATATCTTCTTCAAATTTTTACAAAAGCGTCCATATTCTGCTTTCATTAGGTGATTTGAACTTGAAGCACCAGAATCGATCACAATTTCTTCATTTGAGGTTACATTTCCAGCAAATATGGATTCGTCACTTTGAACTACTTCAACGCTTTTCTTCGACGGGCATTCACACTTCATCACAAATCGAAACTATTTAAATTAGAAATGTCAATTTTTACATGACTAACCCGGACTTAGCCATTTAACCCTGCTATTTTGCCGGGTTAAATTTGTATAGTTTTAACCCAGGGTTAGGCTCTAAATCTTGAAGGTGCAAGACCTATTATCAATTTAACCCTAGGTTCAGAGTTAATCCGGATTTAATTAGATAACCCGCATTCGTGCAAGTGGGCCTTAGTGGCCTACATGGCCTAAAATTCCTCTCTACCCATCACAGGATTTAATATCCACAAATGAGCCTCTCACCTTACAAGATCAGAAGCCTTCAGCAAAATTTCAGCGATATCATATTAAAAATAATACATAACCTTTCAAAAGTCCCCTCTGGCAAATATACTCCTCTGAAGGCACATGGATCTCTTGAAGAAGAATCGCCTTCTCTATTTCGCAAAGATATTCACTCTTGTTCATAGAAATCCCTTCAATATTTAGTTGCCTCCTCCTAAGGAGGATCTCTTTCAAAACCAGGTCTGACCACTAATGTAGGGCTATCATCTCCCATAGATTTGTGATGAAATAAGACGATTTTCCCATAATATACGAGCGGAAATATGTCATCATGACATTCATATATTTATTTTTGAAGCTTCTCGCAAAAATACGACCATAGACTACATATTATCATACGACGATTCCCATCCGCTACACTTGGCTACCACTACGTTATCGAACTCACAAAAGGCTACCCGGTTCTCCAACAATATAGATCCGATCATGTTCAAACTTGGAATTCTGCAGTAGAGTTAGGTTCTGAAGGCTGTTCCAAAATTTCAGCCATGCCGGACGAATAGTTTATGATATATAGATTTGTTTTCAATAATTTTCAACTATTTTTTTTTAAATTTTCTAGTTATACCATCCTCACGAAATTCTGCGAGAATTTTCGCGTTGGTATTCTTCAACTAATAGTAATGTTTGAATTCAATCGGTTTTGTATTCTTCGAGTTAATGAGGAACAAAAAACTACCAAATTTCAGAAAATTTTAGATGGCTATAACTCTAAAACCGTTTGGACGATTATGCTCATAAACAAACTCAAATGTCGCATTCAGATGCACAACCTAACCTGAAATTTTCAAGCCGCTATCTCCTTCCGTTCTCAGGTTATCGTGACAACAAAAATATTTTTTAATAATTTTTTAATAATTTTCTAGCAATACGATTCTCACAAAATTTCACAAACGTGCTTAGGTCTATATTCTACAACTATTCACCAAGTTTAAATTCGATCGGATTTATTTTGGTTGAAAACAAAATTATTACTCGGAAACCACTGGGCCGATTATGCCCATTAACGAACTTGTCCGTCGTATTACGATGCGCCACCCACCCTGAAAATTTCAAGTCGCTAGCTCTTTTCGTTCTCAAATTATCGTGGCAACGGACGGCCGGCCGGACGGCACCACAGAATTAAATTTCACATTTGGGCAAAACTATAACGCGTATGTTCCCCAGAACATACGCGCAATAATGCTTAATATTTAAACTCTTCTATTCGCTCAAAAACCTTTAGGTAAGTAAGACATTTTTACTCTACTTCCATTAGTTAAATTTTTATATTTGAACACTTTTTACTGTTCACATGAACTTTCGAAGAGCTTGATAACTCTCTCTGAAATTTCGATATTCTTACCGATGGAATAAAAAGCGAAGAACAGAAACATTTTTTATGAAAACCGAAACAAAAATAAAATGGACATTTCGTGTGAAAAAGTTAAATAATTAATCTTATTAATCGAACGGGATTCAGTCAGTTGCAACATATATAACTAAATGAGGCTCTATTCGAAAGGATATTTTGTGAGATATCTTGAGAACGGAATGGAATAAAACGAAAATGTTGACGGCACAAAGCAGCACAAACCCAGCACAATTGAGTACGAGAAAATTTTTTTCGAAAATCAAAAAGTGCTGGGCCAACTTAACGCACACTGTTGCCACGCATTGCAAGTTTTCAAACAATCTACTGAATTTTCTTATTTTCTCCATTTATAGGGAAAACTGAAAGTTTTTCATGAAAAATATGACCAGCACAAGTCAGCACAAATGCAGTTCAATTAGGTAAAAAAAAATTCGTCCAAAAAAAAATGAAAGTGCTTGACTAACTTTTTTTTTATTTCTTAATTTTTTGGAAAATTAGCAGGATATTCGTGAAAATTTCAACGGCACAACTTATACTACGTGTAGCACAATTTTTTGAGCATGTTTCCAATGGAAAAATTCGAAAGTGCTGGGCTGACTTAATTTTTCATTTTCGCCATTTCACAGAAAATTTGAAAAATTTTCGTGAAAATATTTACGGCACAAGACAGCACAAATGTAGTACAAGTTATTTCACTCATTTCTTAGAAGAAAAAACAAAAGTGCTGGGCTAACTTTTTTTTTACTTCTCGATTTTTTGAGAAATTAGTGGGACTTTCGAAAAAATTCGAACAGCACAACTCAGTACATGCATAGCACAATCTATTTCAGCCATTGAAACCTAATTTTTCAAAAAGTGCTGGGCTAGCCCATTTTATCGATTTTTGAAATATCTTGAGAACCACATGAAATAGAAAGGAAATTTCAACGGCACAAAGCAGCACAAACCTAGCACAATTCAGCACAATTTTTTTTTTTTTGAAAATCAAAAAGTGCTGGGCCAACTTCACACACATTAGGAACTTGCAGTTTTCAGGGTAGGTTGCGCATCTGAATGGGAGCGTTAAGTTTGCTGTTGACCATAATCGGTCCAATGGTTTCAGAGTTATATCGATCTGGAATATTATTTCCCCGATAACTCAAAAAATATAGACTCGATCGAATTGAAGCTTGGTAACTAGTTGTAGAATATCGACATAAAGACGTGTGTGAAATTTTGTGAGGACCGTACCGCTAGAAAATTTTTAAAAACTTACGAAAAGAAATTGGTTCAGGCACTGACGTGAAGTCAGTAGCTTTTGCGCGTTAATTCTATTGTCCATTCTCCTGTATTGGACACTGTCAATCGAATTCACCATGGTGAATTCTATTATCCGTACTCCTGTATTGGACACTCTTAATAGAATTTACCACGGTGAATCTCGATTAAGAGAGTGCCCAAAACAGGAGAAAGGATAATAGAATTCACCATGGTAAATTCGATTGAGAGTGTCCAATACAGGAGAATGGACAATGGAATATACGCGCAAAAGCTCCTGACTTCACGTCAGTGCTTGAACCAAATTTTTTTTATTAACTTCAGCCAACACATAGCCATGAAAATAGGCGCAAATATAGTATAGACATGAATAAAAGTGAGAAAGATCTGTGTATTGGCGCTTTTGTCAAACTACTAGAGGGTTATTATTCAAACTCTAACAAATCATATCTCCGAAGGTATTGGTTTCTCAAGGTGGGTTTCACGAAGCTTCGATTATCTTAATTGTGGATATAATTCGTTGGTTGTATCAAAAATGAACTGGAAATTTACATAGTATCACACTGATTTGGCAATTAAGAGCTTTCGAAGCTTTGTGAAACCCACCGTAAGAGTTGGGGATGATATTAATATATTCTTGTGTTAGAACTGCATCATTAAAAATTTTGACAAATCATAACTCCGAAAGTATTGGTTTCTCAGAGCTGGGAATGATATCAATGGATTGTTATGATAGAACTGCATCGTAAAGGAAATTAAATTCAAACATCATAAAGATATTTAAATTCAACAAGAGTGACAAAAATTATTAATCCAATTAATCGAAAACCACCAGACCTATTCTACCCTATAACGAACTTATCCGAGATATTCATTCCTCAAATCTACCCTGAAAATTATATTATATCAATTGAAACTTAACCAATATTCCAGTTTCATTTTTACTGGAGATATTCTGAACCTAATTTGATTAACTAACCCTAAGTATATATTTCCATCATCATATGAATTATCCAAGGGCATTATATTATCACCCAAAAATTATGATATCCTATCATCCTCATAATTCTATGAATGAACACAGATCATGAAATTCATAGATACAAATACGGACTTTAATTTTCGTTTACAGCATTCTGCTAATCATAGAACTACGATTTATTATGGAAATTTTTAAGAATCATATCTCCGAAAGTATAGGTTTGTTATAGTTGAAAATTAAATCAATGTATTCTTATAATGCAATTTCATCTTAAAAGAAATTGAATTTTAAATTTGAAAAGTTAAAATAAAATTATTTTTTCATTACTCCGGAACCATTTTGCAGGTTGTGCCCAATAAAAAACTTAACTGACATATTTATCTCCCAGACCTATTCTGAAAATTTCAACTGTGTATAGCTCATTCCGCTCGAGAATTATCGTGTTAACGACCGGCCGCACAGAATCGATTTTGATCATTTCTTGATCAGTGAGTCGAACCAAAACATTTAACATTGAATGGTTTCATTCTGGGTTTTCTCTCCCAAACTTTCAGAATAACAATCGACAAAATAGTTCTGAAGATTTTTTCGTTAAGCGTCTGAAGAAGGAGTCTAATATAGACTCCGAAACGTTACGATATAGTTGTTTCTTCGTTGATGTTGTTTCGTTGTTATTTGTTAGGCAACATTGTTCAATTGATTGCTTCTGACAAGTATCTTGTGTTTCTTATGCAGAAGCAAATCACAAAATAATTAATTTTTTAACAAAATCCAGAAAGAAACCATTCAATGATGAATATACCTCCCACAGTATCCTTTAATGTTTACTCAAAACATTTAGGACTATTTTCATCGAAAAATTCGAAAATTACGGACATTTGGGAAAATTGATAAGCACTCTATTCCGAGGAACAAGAGCGCCAAAAATACATATTGTAATAAGGGCATAAGAAATTCTCAGTGGAACTAAACCGCGACAACAAAATTGAAAACCTAAAACACGTACCAAGAACACCACGATCAGATGAAAAATGAAATGACAAAGTGAGGCCGTTGTACGCCTTCCAAAACAAAAATATTCTTGCTAAATCTAGCGGCGGTATGCTCGGAACTCCACCTGAAACATTAATTTAACATTAGACCAGAGAGCGAGGACGTGAAGCAGGAACGACATGGACACGACAAGAGGGAGAATATATACGACACGAGAGCGATCGCTGTTTAGTATGTGAAACGTGTAAGACGCCCTGGGCGCGCATTTACGGATATGTCCCCGAACTCCAGCCACCTCCTCCACCCCCAACATTCCGGACGACCGCCACAAGGGGTTGATAATGGATATATTGTATCATCTTCGGGGGACCGATGGACATCTTACTCATTCCACTATGGCTCACGTCAGCAGCTATCGATGACATATTTCACAGCACGTTGGTCTTTTTTCAACCTTCGGCTCGGATGTTATGACAACCCGATTAATGTTTTCAATGATGACACCTTTTCAGACCTGCGAGTGACAAATGTATGTCGAGGGGGTGTTTTGCATAAGCTTTCTGGATGTTTTATGTTGGGCATTGGAGGTTTGATGCAGATATGGGAGAGATTTTTCTACGTTCGAAGTGAGTTTGAATGCGACTCAATTGGAATGAATGGAATTTAAATCAATGAACATTCAAGATGGTCATCCGTGGATGCACATAATAATGTAGGCAGACGAGAATAGCATATTCTAAAACAAGTTGCAGAATGGGCTTCTATTCAAACACAAATGCGAAATTCGAAAACGAGCGAGTTTTCGAACGCATGAGTGTTGGAATTGCCTTCTGCAACGAGTATTAGACGATATTTTCTCTATTTCAGGCAAATTTTGTAAAGTATTGTTGAAATTTAATGAAAAATTCGGATTTTAGATCCTAGTAACTTTTGTATTGCATCTTGGCAGTTGGTGTGACTGTTACGAAAGTTGACAGATTACGGAATTTTAATTGTACGTAGGACATCGAGATCAGATTTAAAACAGTTTCCTAGCAGAATGAATGATTCAAAATTAGGAAATCTCTAGGACCTAATTTTTTAATAAAAATTAAACTTTTCCTGTCAACACCTATTTCACAATATCCAGATTATATTATATTGACAATTGACGATTGTTGAAATTTGATAGGGCCGAATGTCAGTGCTGACTACCACAAAACGAAAAATATAAGTGGAAACAATGCGGGAATGAGTTCATTACAGCAAAGTTTTTAGTGCTGTAATGAACTCATTACAATACTGGAATAGAGGAAAATATATAAACAAAGTGGGAAACCACTGTGGACAGGAGCTGGTGCTCTTATTCAAACATTGACAAATCATCTCCGAAAGTATTGGTTTCTCAGAGTTGCGAATGATATCAATGGATTCTTATGATAGAACTGCGTCATAAAAGAAATTAAATTCAAACATCATAAAGAAATTTAAATTCGACAAGAGTGCCAAATATTATTATTCCAATTAATACAAAACCAACAGACCAATTTTAAACAATAACGAACTTATACGAGATATTCATTCCACAAATCTACTCTGAAAATTATATTATATCAATTGAAACTTAGGCAATATTCCAGTTTTGTTTTTAATGGAGATATTCTGAACACAATTTGATAAACTTACCAACCTATATAATTCCATCATCATATGGATTATCCAAGGGCATTATATTATATTATAATTTCCTCTAATTCTCATAATTCTACGATAGCTGAGGTTATTTAATATGATCATTTTGTATTCAATCATACTTTGTGTTCTAGAACAGAAGGGGTATTTTATATCATGAGTAACGTAACGAACCAGATGTAAATTCGACATTTCTCTTGTAGGTAGATAAGATGACTCATGTATGAATACAGATAATATAATAATTCATGGATAGAATAATTACAACACTCTGTGAAAACATAGTAGTACGATTTATTTTAAAATTTTGAATAATCATATCTTCGAAAGTATAAGCTTATAAGAGTTGAAAATGAAATCATTGAATTCTTATGATGTATTTGCGTCTTCAAAAAAATTGAATTTGAAATTTGTAATGTAAAGAAAATATTCAACAGTTTAGCTCATTTCGTTCGAAATTTATCGTGCAAACGGCCGGACAGAAAATATTTCGTCCACGGATTCTTAAACAGTGAGCCGAACCGAATCTTTTAAGACCATTTTCATCCAAAAATTCGAAAATTACAGACATTTGGACAAATTGATAAGCACTCTGTTCCGAGGAACAAGTGCGCCAAAAAGCACTGACGTGAAGTCAGTACTCTTTGGCATGATCACAAATTCTAATTGGATGGTGAGTGTTTTGAGCTTAGCTAAGTGGATTAAGGATACAGTAACAAAGTCTACACAGAATACAACTGACTCTCCTAAGTTAAACGAGCTCCTAGGTGCATACGAGGGATCTCCTTGGGAAAGACCCAGGAGGGGCATTATAATCATAATCATGTCATTAGCAAGCGCGCCAAAGCAGATTGACCCCACATCAGTGCTCTTTTAGTTATATCATAGTGATATGAATCTGCATTGGCACACTTGGTAATAACATGATTATAATTTTACTGACCTTCATAGGTCTTCCACAAGGAAATCCCTCAGAGGCTGCTGGAGCATCAGCAATTTAGGAGAGTCAGTTGTATTTTGTGTAGAGTTTGTTACTGTATTCTTACGCCAGCATAGGCACAGCTCTGTTAATTTTTGAAACAACAGTGAATGGTTGCTACTACAGTCTGAATAGATCTTTGGCTTGTTCTATCCACTCATCCTTCAATTCAAATTTGCCTGAACAAGCGCGTCAAAAAGTACTGAGTTCACGTCAGTACTCTTTTATGTCTTTTCAAGTTTCCTGATCATTCTGTTCATTATAACAGTCTGGTCTACGCCAATTAATGTAAAAAAAAGATTGTTGTCGGAGAATCACCTTAGGAACACAAATGCTTACGCCTATTCTTTAGATCTGAATGAAATTTTATATATATGTTCCAAATATAGTTATTTATAGATTCGTCCCAAAAAATAGAGGACTTAAACAACTCACTACCAAACTCCCATAATCACTCAACGGATTCACTTGCATTCTAGCACACAAAACACCATAAACAGCTAGCTTACTCTTGCGCATGTGCAGTTTATTCGTCACTAATAGTACATAGTGAAACAACGCTATTTCCCCTAAACTGACTGAATTGCCATGAATGTTCACTCACAATCTAATCCATACAACCTCTTCTCAAAATCACAAACCTCATAAAAAATTCTTATTCTCCAGCACCAGGGGTTCAGGAGAATATCGCAGCTTCAATCCACGCATGCGCGAAACCTCTCAAGGATGAGCTTCTGCCACCTCAATGCCCCACTCCTCTCAGACGAAAATTTTAGCAGCTCAATCACTCTTCGTCTGTTCATGCGCATAACGAAAATAACCCGAAAGGGGCAGCATGAATTTCAAAATTGGCCCAAGAACCCCGTTATGGACAGTCCCCTTAGCCACTACGCTGTTTCCTCGAAAATGGCTTGCACGCACACTTAATTGACACGGGGTGGTTGATTAACAATAAAAAATTCCAAAATTCGTTCACCCACTTCACAAACATTTAATCGCCACCGTACTTACACGTCTATATTTAAATTAGGTGTTCTTGTACAAATGCTATCGATCGCAATAATCAGATAACACACGTGTAGGATTCGAAAGTAAACAGATACCTATGATTCACGTTGAGAACAACTGAAATAATTTGTCCAGTTTTGAAAGTTCTGAATTGTAATTTTTTTTGTGGCACCTAGGAGTCTGTTCTCAATAAAATTTTTCATGCCCAAAGAGGTCATTATTGGTCACCTAAATGCCAAAATTACTCAATCCGATATTTGGTTTCGGAACTCCAAGCAAAATATTCCAAAAAATAGTTGATCATTTTTTGAATTTTTTTGCAGTCATGCAATCCTTACGAAATTTTGCACAAGTGTTTGTGTCGATCCTTAGCATCTTACTACATAACTACCGAGTTTCAACTCAATCAGATCAGTATTTTTCTAGTTAATGTGAAAAATAAATTTTAAAATGTTCGAATTTGTCATTTCCAGATAAATAAAAAAATTGGTTGAAGCACTGACGTGAAGTCAGGAGCATAATTCGATAAAGGGTGTTCAATGCAGGAGAATGGACAATAGAACATACGCACAAAAGCTCCTGACTTCACGTCAGTGCTTGAACCAATTTTTTTTTTCGTAATTTTTTTCAAATTTTCTAGGGATAGGTACGGTTCTTACAAAATTTTTTTTTCGCTATTTTCTTTTAATTTTCTAGAGTTACGGTTTTTTCAAAATTTTAAACACGTCTTTATGTTGAGTTTCTACTACCAGTTACCAAGCTCCAAATCGATAGAATCCTTATTTTTTGAGTTATCGAGGAAATAATATTCCAGGTGGGTATAACTCGGAAACCGTTAGACCGATTATGCCCAAAAACGAACTTAACTCTCCCATTCGGATAGGCAACCTACCCTGAAAATTGCAAGTCCCTATCTCCTTTAGTTCGAAAGTTATCGAGGCAACGGTCACCCATCTACTGAACTCGCACAAGAATGCTCGAATCTCCAACAATATTCAACCGATCATTTTAAAACTTGAAACTTGGCAGTACAGCTAGGTTCTAAAGGCTCTTGCAAAATTCAGACGAATAGTTACTGATTGATATATAGAATTTTTTTTTCAATTTTCAATGATTTCTTAAAAATTTTCTACAAATACTATCCTCATGATATTTCGCAAGAATTTTCGCGTTGGCATTCTACAACTCATAACCATGTTTGAATTCAATCGGTTCTGTATTTTTCGAGTTAATGAGGAACAAAAAACAACCAAATTTCAGATGGCTATAACTCTAAAACCGTTTGGCCGATTATGCTTATAAAAAAACACAAATGTCGCATGCAGATGCACAGCCTAACCTGAAAACTTCAAGCCGCTATCTCTTTCCGTTCTCAGGTTATCGTGAAAACAAAAATATTTTTTTTTTTATTTTTGAATAATTTTCTAGAGATACGATTCTCACGAAAAATCACAAACGTGCTTAGGTTTATATTCTACAACTATTCACCAAGTTTCAATTCGATCGGATTTATATTGGTTGAAAACAAAATTATTACTCGGAAACCATTGGGCCGATTATGCCCATTAACTTGTCCGTCCTATTGGGATGCGCCACCTACCCTGAAAATTTCAAGTCGCTAGCTCTTTCCGTTCTCAAGTTATCGTGGCAACGGCCGGACGGCCGGCCGGAAAGAATCAAATTTGACAACGAATTCTTCATCGGGAAGTCGAACCAAATCGTTTGAGACCATTTTCGTCAAAAAATTCGAAAGTTACACCATTTGGGCAAAATGATAACGCGATGTTCCCCATAACATACGCGCAAAAACTTCGAAAGCATATTAACGTCGTGATTCTACAATTTGGTGCTAAGTCTCAGATAGATGGAGAGAGTAGTTTTGGAAATATTAAGAAAAATTGGTTCAAGCCCTGTGGACAGGAGCTTTCTGGCGCTCTTGTTTAAACGGACAAATTATATCTCCGAACGTATTGGTTTCTCAGAGTTGGGAATTATATCAATGGATTCTTATGAAAGAACTTCATCTTAGCAGAAATTGAATTCAAACATCATAGAAGAATTTAAATTCGACAAGAGTGCCAAAAATTATCAATCCAAAACCAATAGACGAATTCTACCCAACAATGAACTCATCCGAGATATTCATTCCTCAATTCTATGATGAACGATAATATATACATGTATATTCTTTCCTCAAATCCACTCCAATATTCCAGTTTTGTTTTTAGTGGAGATATTCTGAACTCAATATTATTAACTTACCATTATCATTCCCATCATCATATGGATTGACCATCGGCATGAAAATATAAACCAACAAAAAGTATGATATTATATTATAATTCTCATAATTCTACGATTGCTGAAATGAATTAGACAACGTCATGTCTCAGGAAAATAAGTTGACATTATACTAATTCATAGAATAATTATATCATTCTGTTAAAACATAGAAATACGATTCATTATTGAAATTTTGAAAAATCATATCTCCGAATGTATTAGCTTGTTAGAGTTAAAAATGATTTCAATGGATTCTTATGGTAAAACTGCATATTGAAAAATATTTGGAATTTGTTATGTAAAAAAAAAATATTGTTTTGTTACTCCGAAACCATCTGTTCGATTTTACACAATAATAAACTTAGCCGAGATATTTATCTACCAAACCTACTCTGGAAATTTCAACTGTCTAGCTCATTCCGTCCGAGAGTTATCGTGCCTACGGCCGGCCGGACAGAATGAATTTCGACCAAGGATTCTTGATCAGTGAGTCGAACCAAATCGTTTAAGACCATTTTCATCGAAAAATTCGAAAATTACAGACATTTGGGCAAATTGATAAGCACTCTGTTCCGAGGAACAAGAGCGCCAAAAATGCTACTATAAATGGCCAAAACTCCGAAACAACTGGGTGGATTTTGTTGTATCGAGATACTTATGGCTCAAACCTACCTTGCAAATTGCAACTCTCTAACTCATTTCGCATTTGGGTTAGTAAGAATACTGTGTGCAAACGCGCCCAAATAACACAACCGTTTGGATCCCATGAATAAGCCATCATCTTCCCTGATCTTGTGAGTAAACGGATCAAACTTTTTGACACAATTATATTAAACGATACCAACATTTCTGGACTATTCTATATTTAAGAATTTCTCTAGTAGATTTGTTGGCAAAACTCATTATTCTACACTTGTTACAGAACGAGCGCCCGAAATTTCGTAAAGTCACGTCAGTGCTTTTGAATTTTTTCGAAATAATATTGAATATATTTCAAACTTTCTATATCTGCACAACTAATTTAATATTCTCAGAATTATCGGAAAGATCTAAAGGAAGTTGAGACAGCAACCTTTATTGCTTGGCGATATTGGCAAGCGAATGTATATTGCCAGCAATTATAAAATGCTTCGACTATGGGAGCCATAATATTTGCTTTCATCCATGCCGCCAAACATCTTAGAATATACTTTCTCTTTCATAAAAATATATACTACGATTAATGACGTTTAGATCTATATGTTCAAAAATTCTATTGATTTTTCACAGGTTTTAGGTCAAGGGTTATTACAAAACTACCAGTCTTAAAAAAAGTTTCACTAGTTTCAACTTTATTTTAAAGTCATCTTCTGGGTGAATTGGAAAACGAGAACTACTATTCTTTAACTTCATGCTCTTAATTAAAAAATTACATTACATTACTTCAAAACAAAATAAACAAATATATAATTTATAAGTGAAGAAGCAAAGTCGGTGATAAAATTTTATTGGTAGAATTTGAATTTTTGGAATGAAAATAACTTTTATCATGGGAGATTGTCAAATCTTCTTTCAGAGCCCTGAATAAGACATTAAAAGAAAGTTGAAACTAGTTTGACTTTTTTGGAGAAAGTTGGTTTTGTAATGACCCCTGATCTAAAATCTACAAAAAATCAATTGAAATAATATACAGGGGGTTTCTGAATTAGTCCGACAAACTTTAAGTGGTGATTCTGTGATGAAAATTAGAGTGGGTGTTTGGTATACATTTTTTGAAACCTCCCCCCGGAAAAGTTACAGCCCTCCGAAGACTAACCAAAAAAATTGTTTAATGTGTGTATTATTTGTCAATAAAATTACTCATTTTGGGATTTTTTCAACCCTGAAGTATGCTTAGAAGAGGTTGAAATCGTCAACCCATAAGATTTTTTTTCTTACAACTTTTTTTTGGATAAATATTTTTCTTTCAAGAAAACATGGCGAAAAAGTCCAATTCATTTACTAACTTTTTTATCTCCACAAGTTTTTTCAAAAACTTAATAATAATAATATATATATAATAATAGATATATAATAATATTGTTATCCAACATGACCATCATATGTTCACAAAAAGAAGTTCTCCTATCAAAATCGTCTTCCAAGAGATACTGGGTAGGTTTAATTTAATAGGGATGTATTTTATTCTGTTTTAATATGTTTAGCATCACATCTAATTTCACATCCTCACACAGTGTATTAAAAGATGCTATTTAATCTGCCTTAAATGCCCTCATCAAGAAATTAGCGACTTACTCCATTTTGTGTTCGGGTGTTATCTCCGTAACCAATCATTTCTAAAATTGTTATTTTGTGCATTTCCGTTAATCGAACCATTATTCAAAATTGAAGTTAATGATATTCAAACACAAATTATACCATTTATAAACTACAACTTCTCAGCACAAAACAATTTGCGAAGGCGTTCTAAAGAAACTAAAATTACCACAGAAAGTGTTTTACGTAGTTTAATGGTAGCATCTAGAAAACCAAATGTTATGGTTTTTATTCATTTTCTTTCTATTACATCTTGAAGGCCAATAAGTTTAGTATTATTGTAATAAGATTTGGAAATATTCGAGGGAATATTATAATGAATTTCGGCAATCATATGATTTTATTTTTGTCTATTTTCAGTTTTGCAATAAACATGAAAGTGATGACATTTCTGAATAGAGAATGACGCGACCCTTGTTACGATGTATCACAAGCGCATACAAAATTGGGGGTTGCAGGTTGGGTTCGCAGAATGACAATTTAAAATTTGAATTTGAGGTGTTTCAAACTGCTTGTAAAATTGAATGGCCCTGTATTTTCTATTGGACCTTCATTATTTGAATGGATTTTCATTCTCATTATTTTCGTTCAAGGAAGGACTCTAAATATATTTCGAAAATATGAAATATGAAGAATATGTTCAACTCCAGAGTATTTTTGTACCAATGTAAGATCCATAATAAGTTTCCATTCTTCATTTCCATTAGTTCTTAATGTTTTTTTTATTACTGGATATTCTATGGCAATATTAGTGGCGTTCATTTGTTTTCGAAATATCGTCTACCACTTAATTATTAAGACACGATGTATTTACGTTAATATTCACCGAATTTTACTAAAACAAGTTTTGGTGGGGCGACTGAATATTTATATTTTCTGAATTATCTTTGGATATATTTATAAGTCGTAATAAGTATAAAGGTATTGTTCAGTTCGTGAGTTTTTATAACATTACTATGTCAAGTAACATTATGGAAACGGAACCAGCAAATATTAGGAAGCAGTTTGCTCTGTATATTATAAAAGTGTTGATTGGCCAATATTATTGGATCAACAGCTTAATGCTGGGTGAAAAATCACGATAGAATATCAATGCAACTTCGAGCAAAATGGAGAAGAATAAAAATTACGGAAGAACATCACGAATAACTCGTTCAATATGTGGAGGAATATAATAAAATTACGCTAAAAGAGCTCAGATAAGAATTTTAAACAGAACTTCAAATTCTTTCATAACCTGAGTGTTGGCGGAAACATTTGGAAATGATTGCTTTAAACTTCAAAACAAGTAAGCAGATAACCTGAAAGAATGAATACTGACTAAACGAAATTATGATATTGTTCAAAATTTCATGCTTTTATAAATGAACCGATAAGGGATTCTTGAGAGAAGAGGAAACGACAGAATCTACAATAATTCTTTCAAATTTTCCCCTGCAACGTTCCCCCATGAAAATTGATTAAAACTCCGGAAAGTTGGAGGATTTCACAGTACCTATATATTATTCAATAGTGGTGAAAAATACGGCGAGTCCTGAGCCTATCCTGATATATTTAATCCAGTGGTCGCGGGTGCCGAGACGTCCAGGCCAGGCGCACGTGTTGTACAAGTCTCCCCATTCTCCCGTTCTCCCATCTTCTCAACCCCTTGCCGCCCGCGGCCTCCCCCATGCCGGACATTCTCGCTCTGACAATTTATTACTTATACATATAAATTCCTCAACGTAACTCAGGACGCTAATAGCGTTCCTTTCTGTATTCAAACATTACCTCTGTGCAGAGGAGGAAGGCCAGGGATTCGCTGATGGAGTGGTTCCTGCTGGATGAAAAATAGGGGACTGTGGGTTGTATTTGATTTTCTGGGAGAAATATGCATGTTGTTCTGATGATTCTAAGGTAAGGCGGCTTTCGAGTGGAGATTTGTAGGCCGGGTTTTGTATTTCGTCGCTTTCTCTGATGTTTTGCATGGATCAAAGTTGGCCGGCTCGACTTTTTGTGGAGATTATTAGAAATTTCTTCTATTCAATGATATTATTCGTGAACTAGGTACAGTTACGCGAGATCCGTTGTTAATTTTTGCCGGTTTTATGTGGACGAAGTGTCTTAGCAAAAAATTATCCAGAACAAAGATTTATAATAATAAATAGAGCAGTGTGGGGAATGAAGATTGCACCAATGGAAATTCGTCAATATTTTGGAGTTTTTATTTCCTGTTTCCTATGTACTAAGTAAATAATTTTTTCTCTCAAACTCTGAAAAATATCTGTAAAATAAAAATATTATTAGTTTGTAAATCTACGTTAGAAACACAAGATATTTGTCAGAAGCAATGTATAGAACAATGTTGCCTAACAAAAAATAACGAAACAACATCCACGATAAAACATATTTCATAACATTTCAGAGAATGGACCAGACTCCTTCGGAGAATATATGAGACTTCTTCGTCAGACACGAAGCGAAAATATCCAGAATTATTTTTTGACAATTTTCGATTGTCAGAATAACGCTAGGTGTCCGACGAAGAAGTCTGATATATTCTCCGAAACATTACGAAATAGTTGTTTTATCGGACTATTCAAGAAAAAGATGGAAAAAAAACTGAAAATCGGTGAAACCACTATAGGAGCGAGCAACCAATTTGTGCTTTCAGCTCTTCGGAAGAAAATAATGGTATCGGCACGGAGGAAGCATAAGCAGCATGTGGGATGCGGTGCGTTGTGGTGTAACCTATTTTCAATTCTTCTTTCTATCTTTTCCTTGGTTTCTTGCTTACCCTGTCCTGAAGAAGCCCAATTAGCAGAAATACGGGTCGGTAGGTACCAGCAGAATGAATTTTCTCGGCCCCTTTTGCGGGATTAGCCGACAATCTTCCTCTTTTTAATATACTTCTATACTCCATTCACTTTTATAAAGTCTCTCGGTTGGCCATGATTTAGGTCCATCACGTTTTTGTAACTAACACAGAGGCAGGCTGGCACTGCTGAAATATCGTCAAGGTCAAAACAATTCGCCGAGACGTTGCCAATTTCTACTCTCAAACATAACATAATCATAACATTGAAATCTGCAATAGGAAAACTTCATTCTGACATGTTGAACTCTCGAATGGAATGGCTTAGTTTCCTATCATTATATTTTATTAAGGTATAAGATTCATAAGAACGAATCGGGTTTCGTATAGTACTACTACATTTTGAAACTGGTGTATTTCAAGTTGTGCAACAAGGTATTTAAATGTCTTCTTGAGAAAAGTTGGGAATTCCATAGGTACGTCTGTTCGTTTAGAAGTTTTCGTACTGGGTTATTCAGGTAATTTTATTCTTTTTGGCGCTCTAGTTCCTCGGAACTGAGTGCTTATCAATTTGCCCAAATGTCTGTAATTTTTGAATATTTCGATGAAAATGGTCTTAAACGATTTGGTTCGACTCACTGATCAAGAATCCGTGGTCGAAATTCATTCTGTCCGGCCGGTCCGGCCGGCCGTAGGCACGATAACTCTCGAACGGAATGAGCTAGAGAGTTGAAATATTCAGAGTAGGTTTGGGGGATAAATATCTCGGCTAAGTTCGTTATTGGGCAAAATCGGACAAATGGTTTCGGAGTAACAAAAAAAAAAATTTTTTTTTACGAAACAAATTCCAAATTAAATTTTTTTTAATAAAAAGTTTTGTCATGAGAATCCAATCATATAGTTTTTAACTTTAACAAGCTAATACTTTCGGAGATATGATTTTTCAAAATTTCAATAATAAATCGTATTTCAACGTTGTCACAGAATAATATTATTCTATGTATGAATATGAATTGTCATAATGTCAAATGATGTTCCTGAGACTAATCAATCGAAGAATTGTGAGCGAAGTGAGAAAAATCTCAGATATGATTTTTCAAAATTTCAATAATAAATCGTATTTCAACGTTGTCACAGAATGATATTATTCTATGTATGAATATGAATTGTCATAATGTCAAATGATGTTCCTGAGACTAATCAATCGAAGAATTGTGAGCGAAGTGAGTTAAATCTCAGTTGTTTGCTCCGATATTAGTTTTTCTCAGAAAATTTTTACATTTCGGAACTGAACATGAAGTAAGAGATCTGAGAGTAGTGAGACTGCTTTTCATCCATAGACATAGATATAACTCTCGAACGGAATGAGGTAGGTAGTTGAAATTTTCAGAGTAGTTTAGGGAGATGAATATCTCGGTTAAGTTCGTTATTGGGCAAAATTGGCCAGATTTAATTTGATTTCTTCCATGGTGCTTTTCTCATTCTCATGATTGCTCATTTAATCTTGATAAATAAACTATTATTTGAATTGAATTTCCTTTAGGATGCAGTTCTATTATATGAATACATTGATATAATTCCCAACTCTGAGAAACCAATACTTTCGGAGATATAATTTGTCTGTTTGAACTAGAGCGCCAGAAAGCTCCTGTCCACAGGGCTTGAACCCATTTTTTTTTCAAATGAACTATCACAAAGTAACGAACTACTCTATCCATTATTTTTCAATAAAATTTCAACACTTGATTCTTGATTTCCATACAAGAAAATACCATCATTGAATCTTCCAACCAATTTATATACGTGAAATATTTCCAGTAACAACAGGGTAAACATTTTCTTCTACAGTCGCCAGGACTGTCGAATTATTGAATTCACATAATATCTTCTCAAATTCATTATTTTTCCGAAGTAAATTCACATTGTGAAAATACGTAATTGCTATGACTTCTATGTAGAGAGGACAACGTTGCGTAGTTATCTGACAGGAAAATGACTATTACCTGACATTTTCGAAAACTACATGGTGAAATGTGTCAAATTTTCATGGCCAACCGGGAATCTTTATAAAAGTGAATGGAGTATATGCACTATCCTCATTACTATATTTCATATCCTCGGCTTGAGGTAGCATCGCACAGGCTGCTTATGCTTCATCCGTGCTGATGCCATAGTTTAAAGGTCCCTAGAACTGAAGGCACAAATTGATTGCTCGCTCCTGTTGTGGTGTCACCTATTTTAAATCCTTCTTTCCGTGTTTGCCTTGGTCTCTTGGTTGCCCTAAGCAGTAGCAGCCAATTAACTTCTGCTAATTGGCGTGTTTCTACACGTGTCGGCAGATACCAACATAATGATTTTTCTGTGCCTTTTTTCGGATTTATTCGATAAACTTTCTCATTTTTAAATATGTTTATATATTATATTATTAGGAATTATATTTAGGTAAGCAGCTTTGGGCGAGTTCAGTACCTGGTAGGTTGACCGCTCTGGCTTTCAATTTGAACAGCGCACCAAAGCTCCTGGCCACAGTGCTTTAGCAACTTTTTCTTACCGCAATATACCAATCAAATAATGTGACGTTAGAATTATAAACTTCTGTGTACAATTTTCAGCGTGTTATCTTCTCTCTCTCTCTCTCTCTCTCTCTCTCTCTCTCTCTCTCTCTCTCTCTCTCTCTCTCTCTCTCTCTCTCTCTCTCTCTCTCTCTCTCTCAATTTTTTAGTACCTATGAAACGAGCTTTTGAGCAGTGTACAAGGTGTCTCTGAATAAGTGCGACAAATTTCAAGGGGTGATCCTGTGATGCAAATTAGGGTGGGTACATATTTGGTATACAATTTTTTGAAAAACTTCCCTAAATACTTACTTACCGGAAAAGTAACACCCTTCCGAAGATTAACAAAAAAAAATGGGGAAATTTTCAGAGTAGGTTTGGTAGATGAATATCTCGGTTAAGTTCGTTATTGGGCAAAATAGGCCTGGAGGTTTCGGAGTAACAAAAAAAATATTTGATTTCATATAATACTCTAATTATAATTTCCTGATGTATGTAAATCCAACATCAGATGGATCATAGACCTACGTTCTGAATTTAATTACGAAAATTCTTGGAAATTGACGCATAGAAGCCAAATTGGAAAAGTGGGAAAGCCCTGTTAACACGAGCTTTGGCGCTCTTGTTCAAGCTTTGACGAATCATATCTGAGAAAGTATTGGTTTCTCAGAGTTGGGAATGATATCAATGGATTCTTATGATAGAACTGCATCATAAAATGGATTACATTAAATAGGACATTGATATCATTCCCGATTCGGAGAAACCAATACTTTCGGAGTTATGATTTGACGGGAATGATATCAATGGAGTCCTATTTAATTTAATTCATTTTAGGATATTTTTTAATTTTTAAGATTCAAGTTCTTGCTGAGATACTCTTTATAAGAGAGATGAATATGAGGGAGGAGTCTACGGAAAAGTATCCCTTAAAACACAGGTGTCGCAATTTACACTAACTGATAGCTCCGGAATGAATCGTAACATTTGACCGAGGAATAATAGCGAAGGACCATCCAGCATAAGGGAAACCAAAGAACATCGAGGACCAGTGGAAAATTTGCATCGCCCTATCTCAGGCCTGATATATAGCAGGGCCTTATCTACGCTGTCCACCCCTGCCGGCCACTGTAGCAAGTGCTAAAGTTTAATTTATGTGCCGAGCACACTGCATTGTCATGTCTTACAGATCACCAGGACCACCCTTCACCACTAAATCTAACAATTTTTTAGGACGTACGTCGTCCCCCCTACGACCATTGATTAGAATAATTTCTTAGGGGCTGCCAGAGGGGAGCTGAGGAGCTTGATTTTTCTTCCGGATGTCGTTGATTTACGGATGGAAGAACGTTTTGGGACTGTCTTATTTTCTGGATGGGGGTGTGACTGAATGATGTTCATTAAGATGTTTCGCGAAATTGTGCGATAGTTGGAGGCGTGCTTCTAATTGTGAACAAAGAGATTTAGTGGATGATTGTAACATCGTGATGGCCGCTTAATTATTTTTTCCATTTTCCGAATTCCGATGATGATAACAGTAATACGTGGGGCTGAGAATTGTATTCAAATAATTCGAATATTCGTTTATCAAAAATTCAAATATTCGACTATTAAATAGTAAAATATTCGTAAGGCCTTAGTTCATCTTGGGCAATACATACTCAATTGATTTATATACAGGGTGAGTTTTTAGGTTGTATACGTTATTGCCCTCATCGAACACTTTTTTCGTTTAACATTTTTCAGAATCGGCTCAGGTAAAACGTTACAAGCGTTTAAAGATTTCACAATTTGTTAATATGCTCCTCCATTTAGTTTTACTATTCATCAAAGAAAAATTTTACTGAAATCGAGTAATTACCGTGTTTTAATTGGATCGGATTTGTATATTTCGAGTTATAGAGGAAATAACAACGACAATTCAGAACTCCAAGACCATCTGGCAGATTATACCTATACAGGGTGAGTCTTTGACCACTGCATTAATTTTAACCAAAGATTCCTCTCATCAAATGAAACACTTTTTTCATTTACCATTTTTCAAGATTCAGCTCAGGTAAAAAGTTACAAGCGTTTAAAGATTTCACAATGTGCTAATACACTCCCGCATATAAATTATCTATGACATTGTTGGCGGACGAGAATAAGGCATGGTAACGTGGTTTACAGCTTGATTCGGGATTCCAACGCTCAGGGACGGATCCATAAAAGTAGTGAAATTTCTGGAGTTTTCCATTTTAAAACATCCAATGAAGAATATCTCGAAAACGGTGCGTTTAAGGAGAAATGATGAAGAATAATATAATGTTCTAAAACGATGAAATATTCTTGAAATGACTCAAGAAAAACTTTATATGTTTTCCTTATGCTAATTTCGTTTAGTTTTATGAATCCACGAGTCCATAACTAATAATATTCATTTTATTCGAAAAAAGGATGTCAAAGCAACAAAATAACAACTGATTTTTGTTAAAAATTTCAACAGCCTGTATCTTTTTACCTGAGCTGAATTTGGAAAAATGTTAAATGAAAAAAGTGTTTCATTTGATGAGAGGAATCTTTGGTTAAAATTAATGCAGTGGTCAAAGACTCACCCTGTATAGTAACGAACTGAAATGTCGCATTCGGATGCGCAACCTATCCTGAAAATTGCTATCTCTTTCCGTTCGAAAGTTATCGTGAGATACATAGATGATATTTTTTCATCATTTTATTATAATTTTCTAGAGGTATTCCACAACTAGTTACCAAATTTCAATTCAATCTATCTATATTTTTTTGAGTCATCGAGTAAATAATATTCCAGTGGGTTTAACTCCGAAACCATTGGGTCCATTATGCCAACAATGAACTCAACTGTCCCGCACGTATGCGTAACCTACCTTGAAAATTGCAAGTCACTAGCTCTTTACATTCGAAAGTTATCGTGGAAACGTCACCCATCCAGCTACTCACCTCACGCAAGGCTGCTCGGATCTCCAGCAATATAGATCCGATCGTGTTCAAATTCGGAACTTGGCTTTATAGTAAAGGTTTGAAAGCTCTCGCAATTCAGAGATGTAGGACGAATAGTTTTCGATTACAGGGTGCTCCATAATTAGACCGACAAGCTTCTGGTGGATGTTCTGGAGACTAGACCCTCTGATGATGACGCCCAGGCAACACTTTCAGTCAAACCATTCGGTGCGTATTTTTGATATTAGCCAATGTGTAAAATTTCAATACTTTAAGTGGAGCCGTTTTGGAGATAAGTGACAAAAAGTGTTGCCTGGACGTCATCCTCAGAGGGCTCTAGCTCCTTAACGAAGCATTTATGCATTATATAATTTGGGACAAATGTGTCCAAAATAATGTTTAGAACATCCACTAGAAGCTTGTATTTTTTAATAACTTTTTTTAAATTTTCTCGTGTTACGATCCTCACATACCTGCATCTTTATATCGGTATTCTACAACTAGTTACCAAGTTTCAATTTGATCGGATCTGTATTGGTTGAAAAAAATATTTTTACTAAGAAATCGTTGAGCCGATTATTAGCATTAACAACCATATACATCGTATTCGGATGCTCAACCTACCCTGAAAATTCCAAGTCGCTATCTCATCCTGTTCGAATGTTATCGTGACAACGATCGGCCGGACAGAATCAAATTTGACCTCGAATTCTTCATCAGTGAGTCGAACGTTTGAGTCCAATTTCGTCAAGAAATTCGAAAATGGCATTTGGAGAAAATTATAGCACGCTGTTTCCCAGAACATGCGAGCAACAAGCTTAATGTTGAACATAATTTTGTGCGTGTACTGTTGAATGAATGCTGTCTTTCATAATGTATTTATTATTTTATTTTCTTTGTTGTTTAGGATATTGAATGATTAAATCAAATTCTCTTTAGATTATGAAATAAGATTAAATTAGGAAAAATTACTGAGATGAATGACAGATCAAGAGATTAAAAAAGAAAAGTAGGAGTATATAATTTGACTTTTGTTTTTGCGCGTATGTTCTGGGGAACATCGTGTTACCATTTTACCCAATGTCTGTAATTTTCAATTTTTTGGCCGAAAATGGTCTCAAACGATTGAGTTCGACTACCTGATGAAGAATTCAATCACAAATTTGATTCTGTCCGGCCGGTCGGCCGTCCGGCCGTCCTTTGCCACGATAGCTTGACAACGGAATGAGATAACGCCTTGAAATTTTCAGGGTAGGTGGCGCATCCCCACGGACAAGTTCGTCAACGGGCATAATCGGCCCAATGCTTTCTGAGTAATAATTTTATTTTCAACCAATATAAATCCGATCGAATTGAAACTTAGTTGTTGAACATGAACATAAGCACGTTTGTGAAATTTTGTGAGAACAGCATCACTAGAAAATTAAAAAAAAATTATTAAAAAATATGTTTTATGTCACGATAACCTGAGAACAGAAAGAGATAGCGACTTGAAATTTTCATGAATGCAACATTTGAGTTCGTTTATAGGCATAATCGGCCAAATGGTTTGTGAGTTAGAAGAAATCTGAAATTTGCTTGTTATTTCCTCAATAACTCGAAAAATACAAAACCGATATAATTCAAACTTGGTTATCAGTTGTGTAATGCCAATGCGAAAATTCTAACATTTTCGTGGGGCTCGTATAAGTAGAAAATTTTTAAAATCATTGAAAATTATTGAAAAAATTCTCTATATCAGTAACTATCCGTCCGACATCGCTAAAATTTTGCGAGTGCCTTCAAAACCCAGCTCTACTGCCAAGTTTCAAGTTTGAACATGATCGGATATATATTGTTGGACAATCGAGCAGCCTTGTGTGAGTTTAGTAGATGGATGGGTGATCGTTGCCGCGATAACTTTCGAACAAAAGGAGATAGGAACTTGCAATTTTCAGGGTATGTTGCGTATACGAATGGGAGTGTAAAGTTTGATTATGGGCATAATCGGTCCAACGGTTTCAGAGTTATACCCACCTGGAATATTATTTCCTAGATAATTCAAAAAATAAAGACTCGATCGAATTGGAGCTTGGTATCTAGTTGTAGAATATCAACATAAAGACGTGTTTAAAATGTAATAAGAACCGTACCCCTGGAAAATTTAAAAAAAATTGATTCAGGCACTGACGTGAAGTCAGGAGCTTTTGCGCGTATGTTATATTGTCCATTCCTAATTTGGACATTATTGGACATTCCTAATCGAATTTACCATGGTAAATTGTATTGCCCATTCTCCTGTATTGGACACTCTTAATTCGAATTTACCATGGTAAATTTACCATGGTTGCTAGCAAAAAAATGCTGAAATATGGATCTACATTTGTGTATCAAACCTTTTTTCTTGAGTTAAGGTCCATAATACAGAAAAGAATGTGTAAGTGGTATGAACTATTAAATTTTGAATTATGAAAAGAGGATAGTATTCTATTAATATATTTTGAACTATTAAAATAATTTGTTCGTCAGCCTCTACCTACTCAAATATCAGGAATAAATGGACAATCTGCTGTGATTGTCTCCAGCCTTGCCTAGACATTTCGATGATACTTTCCTTAGGTATTTCGAGTTGTGAAAACTATGCACCGAGTGTAAGTTGCAACAACCCATTCCACGAAGTTGAATCATTGCAGATTGCTCATTTAATCTTGATAAATAAATTTAATGACAATTTTTGAATTTAATGCATTGAAGCATTGCAGATTGCTCTTTTTTTTAATGATAATTTTTGAAGCATTTTTTTGTAAACGACACTGATTTTAAATTTAATTTCTTTCATGATGCAGTTCTATCATAAGAATCCATTGATATAATTCGGAGATATAATTTGTCTGTTTGAACATGAGCACCAAAAAGCTCCTGTCCACAGGGCTTGAACCAATTTTTTCAATACAGAATTTTTTCTATTTGAATTGAAGTCGACGGAAAAATCTTGTAATCAACTCGTTGATTAATAATCTCGTACATTAACATTGATAAATCTCGATCGTTAATCGCTGTCATTAATGAACAAATGGATAAAATAATTATTTCGTAACGTTTCAGTGTCTGATGAAGGACTCTGTTTTAGGATCTGAAACGTTCATCCTTCGTAGATTTCAGGAGTGAGTTACAATAGGCGTTTCAGCACTATAGAAACGTAATATTCATGGATGTAATAAGCAAGACCACATATCATAAGTAACGGTGAACCGGGACTCCAGTTTCCGTGAGATAGGACTTTATTAAATCGCCCCCTACGTGTTGAAGCTCTTACGGCGAGTCGAGCTAAACATTCCCCGAAAGCAAAATTTGTGGAACTATGTTAACAATATACAACTTTAGTGGGGCACAAAGTATTCAGGTGTAAGTCCTGCGTTTCAGCAATAAAATTAGCAAGTTTGTCCCCCTACGCACTATGAACTTGCTATATTAGTATTTTGTTTGGTGAGATATACAGCTACACACTCATATAACTTTATGGTTTGCTTCTTCCGTTGACAATCAAGAATTCATTGTTCTATAGCATAATTTTTTGATGAAAATGGTCTTAAACGATTTGGTTCGACTCACTGATCAAGAATCCGTGGTCAAAATCGATTCTGTCCGACCGGCCGTAAACACGATAACTCTCGAACGGAATGAGCTCTACAGTTCAAATTTTCAGAGTAGATTTGGGAGATAAATATCTCGGTTGAGTTCATTATTGGTCAAAATTGGCAGAAGGTTTGGGAGTAACGAAAAAAAAAATTTTTTAGATTACAAATTTCAAATTAAAATATATTGATGATGTAGTTTCATCATAAGAATCCACAGATATAATTTTCAACTCTAACAAGGTAATACTTTCGGAGATATGATTTCCCAAAACTTCAACATTAAATTGAGTTCACCGAATGCTGTCATCGAAAATTAACGTCCGTATCTATGAATTTCATGATCTGTGTTCATACATGTCATCACACAGAATATACTCTAGGTAAGGTATATGCTGTGTGTCATCATTGTCAAATATTAGTGTTCTGTGGTTGTCATCTCATCTACAGATAAGAGACATGTCAAACAAAGTATGATTGAATGCAAAATGACTAGTGAAACAACCTCAGCTATCGTAGATAGCATCCATATGATGATGGAAATATACACTTTGATAAGTTAATAAAATTAGGTTCAGAATATCTCCAGTAAAAACAAAACTGGAATATTGGCTAAGATTCAATTGATTTAATATAATTATTTTCAGAGTAGATTGGAGGAATGAATATCTCGGTTAAGTTCGTTATAGGGTATAATCGGTCTGGTGGCTTCACACGAGAGCGAGATTTTTCTCGTCTCGTCTCGTTCTCGTGTTGGAAAAGCGAGACGAGACGAGACGAGACGTTTTGAAAAATATTATAGGCGATACCGAGACCACATACAGCGCAACCCGAGAGTCTCGTTTTTGGTATCGTTAAAGAATTAAATACAATTAAAGAAGAGGTCTACATAGAGATCAATATATATTACAAAATATCAACTCTTGTGACTTTCTGTGGAATATTTTATTTTAAATTAAAATAAGTTTTCCAATTTATTAATTATTAAATTAAATTAAATATTAAATTATTAAAAATCTTATAATATTCATTATCGTTATTCATAATTAAGCGACATGAGACGAGTCAACTGATATCGAGACGAGACCGAGACTTGAACGAGACTAGATTTTTTAGGAATTGGCGGGAACGAGATGAAATTTTCTATATTCTCGCCTAGTCTCTTCTCGTGTGAAGCCCTATCTGATGTTTTCGGGTTAATAATTTTTGGCACTTGTTGAATTTGATTTCGTTTATTATTTTCTGAATTTAATTTCTTTTATGATGCAGTTCTATCATAATAATTCATTGATATCATTCCCAAGTCTGAGAAACCAATACTTTCGGAGATATGATTTGTCAAAGTTTGAACAAGAGCGCCAAAGCTCCTGTCCACAGGGCTTTTACAAAATTTTCCAACTGTCTCAGTGTTTCAATACTTGTATTATTCAGTGAGAGTCACAGAGCAGTGGTGTAAATCGCATGTCACTCTGGGGATTGGGTCATTGAACAATCAAAATGATAAATAAATTAAAAGAACCTCAGTCTTTCAGAATGCATATCTGATAATCTATAGATTTTTCTTCGAGTTGAAAAACATTTCCATCAGCTCGATATCTATGAGGAAAATATAAAAAAGCACTAGCGTGAAGGCATACTCTTTGGCGCGCTTATTTACGTTGAACAATTTTAATTCAATGGTGAGTGCTTCAAGCTCAGTGGGTTGAGCGAACCGGAGATCTAGTCAGAAGGCAGTTGCCACAATTCACTGTTAAGTCAAATAATAACAGTGCTGCGCCTGAGCTAGCTTAAGGATACAGTAACAAATCCTACACAAGACACAACTGACTGTCCTGATTCGCACAAGCTCCTAGGAGCTTCTAAAGGGTCTCAATGGGGAGGACCTAGGAGGGGCAATATAATAATAATCATGTCATCAGCAAGCGCGCCAAAGCAAAGCTTTCCCCAAATATTGCGATATTCAATCATAAAAAAAGTTCAATGTTGCACTGGTATACCTTTTTTTGCAGAATTAATGGTAAACATAAATGGAGGAATATCTTCAACCAAAAAAAGTTACTGACCATTAAGTGCTAGGGTCAACCCGTTCCTGGCTGTCTTGAATACTTATAGGGAAGGTGTTGGAAACAAATTATTACTGATATTTGTATTGATTCAAATTCAAAAAATTACCAGAATCGGTTGAGTCGTTCGGAAGTTATCACAAAAAAACCGAATTATGGGAGTACCATTTGGAGGCTCATATCTTCGCAGGGAGGCGTCGTAGGAATTTTTTTTTAGCATTCCTGACTCATCTTTATATACTCTACTTTATGTACAGCTGAGAAAGAGTCACGTAGTGCCGGGACACTCTGTATATCGTTGGTATCCAAACACCTACTATAATTGTATCAATAATGACAATAACTAGTCCACTTGAATCCAATGGGTCCTTAAATTCAGATCAATGATTTATTTACACCGAATATAATCCTATCATCTCTTTGATTACGTATGATGGATAGTGATTACTCTGTGCATCAAGCAAGATGAAACCCATATATTTATACGTATATAATTTTTGGCTTCAGAATGCGTGATACGTTCAATTTGTTTCGAGCGTTTCAAAGTGAGATGGAGAATAATAAAAGTTGTATCAAATATACAAGGGACAGTTTGCGTGGAACGTGAAAAGTATGTATCCTGAAAATCTCAACCGACCATGAAGTTTCAATAATTTTACCCCAAGTAATGATCGAGAGCATCCTGGATTATAAAAGGCACTGATTCTACTTCAGATTCAATTTCGACCCTGATTAATAGATAAGACATTCCAAGCGACAACTAAGAGTAGATTGATCGATTCCAAGAGCAGTTTACGTGGGTTTATTCGAACCCAGAGTTTCCTTTTGCTGATGACATTCAGATTGAAGAAGAAATTTGAAATTCGTGACGAAAAAATAATATTCATTCTTTTATAGAGGACCTTCCATCTTCATTATATGTCATGAAGAATGTTTCGCCAAACACCTCCTACATCCTTATATTTGCACAAAACAAACTTTATATAAATATTTATTATTCCCCTTTCAAAATGTATTGAATCTCACCATATGTTCCTATACAGGGTAAGTTATACATTAATTTTAACCATTGATTCCACTCATCAAATAAAACACTTTTTTCATTTACCTTTGTGCTCAGGTAAAAAAATACAGTCTCTTGAAATTGAAAAAATAATCAGTTTTCCTTTTGTAGCTTTGACATGATTATTCAGATTGAAATTAATTTTGGTGTAGAGTTTTCTATAACTATGATACATAATCTCTTGAATCTTGAATCGATTTAAGAATACTGAGTTGATTTATAAAATTTAAATATTCCTCAAAATTTCTCCTAAAAGGCACCGTTTTTGAGATATTCTTCATTGAATGTCATAGAATCTGAAAAAGGCATAGACTGCTCAATGAACTAGTAACCTCCTTATCTCACATAATATTTGTATGCATTTCAATCTCGCTTGTTTCCAAGTTAATGGGTTATATAAATATCTTAAAATGGGATAAGTGAATACGCTATAACTTAAGTTTATTGGAGTTTTTGTTCCTCGGAACAAAGATATGATTGGTCAAAGTTTGAACAAGAGCTCCAGAGCACCTGTCCTTAGGGCTTCAATTTCTTGCATTTTTGCATGTACCCTGTACATGTTCCATTTCAGATAAATATAATGAACTCAGGTTTATTCTCCTATAACATCCTATATATTTTTCAATAATTCGATTAATGTCAAGTATTGATGAAACTTTTTCAAGAAAACTTTTGAAAATTCTCGACATTTCGACAATTATTGGCTCAAATGGCGTTACATGTGCATTACTGAATTCGGAATTCGGATCTATTCATAGCTACAAACAAATGGGGCTTTGAATTTAAAACAAGCACTGACGTGAAGTCAGGAGCTTTCGCGCGTATGTTCTATTGTCCATTATCCTGTATTGGACATTCTTAATCGAATTTACCATGGTGCAAAAGCTTTTGACTTCCCATCAGTGCTTGAACCATGTTAAAATCGATTGAGCGTGTCCAATACTGGGGAATGGACAATAGAACATACGCGCAAAAGCTCCTGACTTCACGTCAGTGCTTAAAACAATTTTTTTTTTCGTAATTTTTAAAAAATTTTCTAGCGGTACAGTTCTCACAAAAGTTCACACACGTCTTTATGTCGATATTCTACAACTAGTCAGCAAGCTTCAATTCGATCGAGTCTATATTTTTTGAGTTATCGAGGAAATAATATTCCAGAAAACTCCGAAACCGTTGGGCTGTTTTGTCCAACAGCGAACTCAACTCTCCCATTCAGATGCGCAACCTACCCTGAAAATTGCAAGTTCCTATCTCCTTTCGTTCGACAGCTATCTAGGCAACGGTCACCTATCCTGCTACTGAACTCACACAAGGCTGCTCCACTCTCCAACAATATAGATCCGATCGTATTCAAACTTGAAATCCATGGTCAAAATCGCTTCTGTCCGGCCGTTAACACGATAACTCTCGAACGGAATGAGCTAGACAGTTGAAATTTTCAGAGTAGGTTTGGAAGATAAATATCTCGGTTAAATTGGTTATTGGTCTAAATCGGCCAGGTGGTTTCGGAGTAACAAGATAAAAAAAAATTTACAGTACAAATTTTAATTTCAATTTTTTATAAGTTGCTGTTTTATCATAAGAATCCATTGATGTCATTCTCAACTCTAACAAACTAACACTTTCGGAGATATGATTTTTCAAAATTTCAATAATTATTCTCAATAATTCCATAGAACACTCTGATTATAATTTGCTGATGTATGTTAAGCCAACATGGGATGACTCATAGACCTACGTTTTGAATTCAATTACGAAAATTCTTGAAAACTGACGCACAGAAGCCAAATTGAAAAAGTGGGAAAGCCCTGTGGAAAGGAGCTTTGGCGCTGTCGTTCAAACTTTGACAAATCATAACTCCGAAAGTATTTGTTTTTCAGAGTTGGGAATGATATCAATGTATTCTTATTTAATTTATTTTATTTTATGATGCAGTTCTATCACCACTTTTAGAGACATGATTTGTCAAAGTTTGAACAAGAGCGCCAAAGCTCCTGTCCACAGGGCTTGAACCAATTTTTTTTTTAATACATACTCCAAAATGTTTTTTTATGCTTTATTACACGGTGCAACTTACCTAACTGATATGTGTAGAAATTTGTTACCGTAAATGATTTTCATTTTTATTTTCTTCGATTTTTTACACCATCATTTAAGTGAGTCTTCTAAAGCATAAAGAGGGAGTGTTCATTTAAAAAAAAGATGACGTCATTCTTTAAAAATGAATGACGTCAAAAGTAAATTATATGGTGGTTAATTAAAAAACAAAATTGACCTGTCCGAGCTATTGGCTTGACAACATTCAATACCACAGTTATGAATTTTGCTCCTTACTTTATCCACACACTGTATAGTTGAGAAAGAACCCATAACGTTGTGGCGCGACTTATTACAGCAGTTTCAGATCGATGATGGCTTCGCCAAACGCCAAATCTCATATGAATGTCCCTATATCCCGCGACCAAGACAATGAAATAGTGTTACATACGCGTAAGACTCCCGTCCAAGGGGTAGCCCCTTCTACCCCTCGGTGAGTGCGTGTCAGCACACATACACACCCTCCTAGGCCTCTAGATCAATACCTCAGGGCAGCGCTGCTGGACCCAGGTCCACCAGCCTACTTTACATTTCCTTCGTCTTTCCTCTCCTTCCCCCTTCTTCATTCTCCCGATCTCAGTGAGAACGCAGCTTAGCTTTCTGTGCTCGTTGCCCTGCTCTGAAACAGGAACGGACTGCGAAGCGTCCTGTGCATGCGGACTTGAATATTTTCTTCGTGTGAGTGGTATCCAGTGGTTACGCGGAGGTGCTAAAACACGGATGAGAGGGAACAAAGGACAGTTTAATAAAGGGAAATAATTACGAAGCTCGGCTTGATGGTGGAATGGGCGAAACTAAAACTTGATTAGAAACAGAGCTTGATCTCAGGAAACACGGTTTTTGTGCTGTGAAGGATGTATTCTGAACCTCAAAGCTAACTATGAAATCTATAGATTTGTCAGGGTTGTGTTTTGTGTTCGAATATTAACTCCGTAGAGTAATATTTACTCCATTGCGTTCGAAAACTGAAAGGTTGGGTCAATTTTACTCCATGACTGTCGTTCGAAATGTCAGAGTATTCGACTCCGAGTTCATTTCACTCCTGTCAAAATTGACATAACTCATGGCACGGAAAATCTATTATCTCTCTCTCACTGTTTTATGAATATTCTGTGAGGTAATTTAATAGTTTTAATAATGCTCACAATATATAGTTATGTTAAGAGTTGCATATATGTGAAGAAAACAATAATAATAGGTTGTTTCTTAAACCAACATAACCTATTTTCCGATATTGGCACCTTCTGTCACTGTCAGTGTTAGTGTCAGAGTAAACTCCAGAGTAAATCTGTCAAACCTTCAAAAACTCTACTCTACTCCGTGGAGTTAATTTTCGAACACAACCCAGGAGGCATAAACCAAATTTTGTTTTCTTCGATGACACTACTGGGTTGAAGATTGAGAAACACAGTGAAAATTGCACGAGAAACAGTTGATATAATAGGCATTCACGAAGGTTGAATAACGCTATTAATTCTAATGAACGAAAACATGGAATGTGGATCTACAGCTACACCATTCATTGATTACTGTAACTCGATTATCCTTTTTATAGATCTTAACTAACTAATATGAACTAACTTCAGAATCTGAAATTTTGTCAAGAAATAAGTTGATTAAAGGCGCGTTTATTCAGCAACTAAGATAAAATAAGGAACAAATTAAAATAGAATAAGGATTAAGGGTTAAAAGGATGGGTTTGTACAGATGATCAAAAACAAACTAAGAAATAAGAATCAACCAATCAAATCGCATTTTCCAAAAAAAATAACATAAAATAAGAAATGAAGATGAGAGTTGACCAACTTTAGTTCTTATTCTTCTTTCTTATTTCATCTTATTTCGTGCATAAACGCTCTCATAGAAATGTATATGTTCAACTTTCTTATTTTATTTTAATTTGTTTCTTATTATATTATATCTTATATTATTTACTGTATAAACCCGCCTTTAGTATTACCGAAAACAAGAGAAAATAAACCAAAATATGGTACATCGTTCATTGTCAAACCAAGGCAATAATATAAATATTTCTCGAAAACCAGCAATATGATGTGTCAGTTCTTATATTATTATTATATTATTATATTACGAATATTGGAGAGAGAGAGAGAGAGATAAACTTTATTGGAAGGGTCCAAATGGCTATAGTATTTGGTGTTAGTATAGATGTGTATTAATTTAGGTTCATTAAAAATTCAAATAGAGGTGTTTCTGGAAATTTTCTTTTTGGTGTGGTGTTCCTATCATGTCTGTGCATAAGAGGTTGCATGATATCTCTGTTGTGTTGGCCTGATATGAATTTTTTGCCCAATCTATTCATCCTGTTTACGAATATTATATCATTCGAATTCATTGAGTTCAGTGAGTCAAAAACAAAAAAAATTGAAGAATTAATAACAAACACTGACTTGAAGTCAGGAGCTTTCGCGAGCATGTGGTGGCTCGAAGATCCTTTCAATTTAATCGGATTCTGATGGATGTGAAATATAGAATTTTTGATGAAAAGAATATTTTATTTTTTGAGTTATCGGGAAAATAATATTCCAGATGGGTATAAATCCGAAGCCGTTGGGCCGATTATGCCTTACAACTCAACTCTCCCATTCGTAGGCGCAACCTACCCTGAAAATTGCAAATGGCAACGGTCACCCATACAGCTACTGAACTTGGCTGCTCGGATCTCCAACAATATAGATCCGACTGTGTCAAACTTGGAACTTGGCAGTAGAGTTAGGTTTTGAAGGCTCTCGCAAAATTTCAGCGATGTCGAACGACTAGTTTGAGATATGATATCTTTTGAACGATTTTTTATAAATTTTCTAGTAATACGATCCTCAAGAAATTTTGCAAGAAATTTTGCGTTAGCATTCTATAACTAACTGATATGTTTGAATTGGATGGGTATAACTCCAAAACCGTTTGCCCGATTATGCCTTAACAAACTCAAATGTCGCATTCAGATGCACATACTACCCTAAAAATTGCAAGTCGCTATCTCTTTCCATTCTCAGGTTATAGTGACATAGATATTATTTTTTATATTTTCTAGTTATACGATTCTCACAAAATTTCACAAACGTCTTTGTATCAGTAATCTACAACTAGCTACCAAGTTTCATTTCGATCGGTATGTATTGGTTGATGTCAAAAGTATTACTCGGAAACCGTTGAGCCGATTACGCCCATTACTGAACTTGTTCCTCGCATTGGGACGCGCGACCTACCCTGAAAATTTCAATTCGCTATCTCTTTCCGTTCTCAAGTTATCGTGGCAACGGCCGGACAGAATCCGATTTGACCTCGCATTTTTCATCAGGGAGTCGAAACCAATCGTTTGAGGCCATTTTCGGCAAAAAATTCGAAAATTACAGACATTTAGGCAAAATGGTAACGCGATTTTCCACAGAACATAATGTTTGGCGCGCTTCTTCTACTGGGCAGAGTGCCTATAAATTTGCGAAATGTTGTAATTTTCGAAGAGTAGGTTGCGCATTCGAATACGACCAAATTGTTTTGGAGTTATACCCACCTGGAATTTTGTTGTTATTTCTTCTATAATTCAAAATATACAAATTTTATTCAATTAAAACTAGGTGATTACTTGTAGAATGCCTACCCACTAATTTTCACGGAATTTCTTGATTATCATATTCTAGAGTTACTTGAGGCGTAAGTTTTTTCGTATTTCAATTCCAATAGAATACATATGTCACAATTAAAATTTCTGTGATCATATACGATTCTCTACTGAAGTCTGTCATTAAAATGGTATGATATGTATTCATATATCTTATAAAAGCTGAGAAAACGGTATATCGATGCTAATTTCGAAGTAGAGTGTCGAATAGAGGTGAGTAGACCATAGAACATTCGCGCAGAATCTATCACTATCATGGGGTACAGTTTTTTTTTACATAAACTATCTGAAATCTGACCAATCTCAATTAATTTACCAACTTTTCTGATGTCTGTATTTGATTTATCCCAATATACGATTCCCACCATTGAGGATGGATTCTCCAAGAAGCTAAAAGACATCATTATTCTTGTTTACTGCAATCAATCCATAGATTTTTACTACTTTTATATTAATATTGTCGTATTGATAGCAATATACATCGGATTTATTCATTTAGTACACCGTGCGGCTACGAAATTTTTATCAGAAAAAATCAATAAAATATAAGTTTACTTCAAGGGGTTAAAACAAGGTTTTGAAATGAAGAAGAATATCTAAACTTCAGGACCCATCATCGTGTCGATATAGCTTTCGGAATATATGTCATTTTTATTACGCTCGATGCAATTTTCTACGACCAGTTGTTCGTGAGTTATAAAACAATGATGGTGGAAACGTGAAGAAGCGAAATTAATAGGTGTTGATAAAGAATAAAGGATATTGATAAATAGTAAATACATGATGGTGTCCAAATAATCGAACTGCATAAGATTTGCATTACTTAAATATATATTCATGAGATACTCGATTTATTATATCTAATCTGGACGTGCCTGAAGCGCATAAACTACTTGAGATTAACTACTAGGAAGTTGATTTAGAAAGTATAATATTCTTTGTACCACTGAACCTTGAGGAACATCACAAGAAAACCATGTTCAGTCTACATGACAGAATAAAACCAGTGAGTATCAATACTAGTATCGTTTTTGTAATAAAATGAGGTTATGAAACCTTAATTTAAAAATTTTCACATGTTTTTCAAATTTAAAAGATTAATATCTCGAGAATAAGGGTGGCGATACATGTGCATTACTGAATTCAGAATTATATTATCTATCCGTGTCAAGACAAAAATAGGGGCTTGCAATTCAAAAATAAAATGGGTTCAAGCCCTGTGGACAGGAGCTTTCTGGCGCTCTAGTTCAAACAGACAAATTATATCTCCGAAAGTATTGGTTTCTCAGAGTTGGGAATTATATCAATGGATTCATATGATATAACCGCATCATAAAGGAAATTCAATTCAAATAAAAGTTTATTTATCAAGATTAAATATGCAATCATGAGAATGAGAACTGCACTATGGAAGAAATAAATTAAATCTGGCCAATTTAGCCCAATAACGAAGTTAACCGAGATATTCATCTCTAAAATCTACTCTGGAAATTTCAACTACCTACCTCATTCCGTTCGAGAGTTATATCTATGTCTATGGATAAAAAGCAGTCTCACTACTCTCAGATCTCTTACTAACTTCATGTTCCGTTCCGAAATGTAAGACTTTTCTGAGAAAAACTAATTTCGGAGCAAACAACTGAGATTTTTCTCACTTCGCTCACAATTCATCGATTGATTAGATAATGTCACAGGAACATAATTTGACATTAGGACAATTCATACATAGAATTATATCATTCTGTGACAACGTTGAAATACGATTTATTATTGAAATTTTGAAAAATCATATCTCCGAAAGTATCAGCTTGTTAGTGTTAAAAATGATATGAATAGATTCTTATGATAAAACTGCTTATTAAAACTAATTTAATTTGGAATTTGTTTTGTAAAAAAAAATTTTTTTTTTTTTTACTCCGAAACCATCTGTCCGATTTTGCCCAATAACGAACTTAGACAAGATATTTATCCCCCAAACCTACTCTGAAAATTTCAACTCTCTAGCTCTATCCGTTCGAGAGTTATCGTGCCTACGGCCGGCCGGCCGGAACAGCCGGCCGGACAGAATGAATTACGAATTACGATTCTTGATCAGTGAGTCGAACCAAATCGTTTAAGACCATTTTCATCGAAAAATTCGAAAATTACAGACATTGATAAGCACTCAGTTCCGAGGAACTAGAGCGCCAAAAATATCGATGATGACATAAGAAATGGTAGAAAAATATAAAATACGGGCAAATGACCTTAAAAATTTATTAAAGCAGTGTCAGGAGCGTTTGCGCGCATGTTCAGTAGTCTATTCACCTCTATTAAACACTCGTAATCGAATTTATCATCAATATAGAACGTTTGTTCGGCTTTATAAGATATGAATACATTTCGTACCATTTTAAGGACTTGAGTAAAGAGAGAATCGTCTAAAATCAAATAATTTTTAATTATGACATATCGCTTCTCCGGAAGAACAAAGACGCAACTGCAAACTGTCAGAACCTCAATCGTCTATCTTCAATCGGGTCATTAAGGCTGAATAATAGTTATTCAGCCTTGATGGCGCGATCTTCAGAAATAATGAATTTCAGTTGTTCTCGTCATTAAGGCTAATTGAAGATTGACGATTGAGGTTCTGACAGCTTGCAGTTGCGTCTTTGTTCTTCCGGAGAAGCGATATGTATTCTATCGGAATTGGAATTCATTTAATATCTAATAATATACGAAACAAACAATACTGCGTAAATCCTCTTGCCGTATTTATTCAACGGAGTATTAGATTTAAATTCCTTTTAAAATTTCGGAATTCACCCAAGTCTACTCGGATCTCCAACAATAGATATCCGATCTGCATGATTGTAGAGCTAGGTTTTGAAGGTTCTCGCAAAATTTCAGCGATATCGGACGAATACTTTCTGATATATAGAATTTTTTTCAAGGATTTTTTATTAATTTTCTAGTAATACGATCTTCACCAAATTTTGCAAAAATGTTTGGGTGAGCATTCTATAACTAATTCCCAATTTTGAATTGAATCGGCGTAGTATTTTTTTAGTTATTGAGGAAATAACAACCAAATTTCAGATTGATATAACTCCAAAACCGTTTGGCCGATTATACGTTTTGACGAACTCAAATGTTGTATTAGGATGCACAACCTACCTTAAATATTGTAAGTTCGTATGTCTTTCCTTTCTCAAGTAATTGTGAGGTAAATCATATTTTCTAATAATTTTTGAAAAATTCTTTAGTGATACGATCTTCACAAAATTTCACAAACTTCTATGCGACGGTATTCTACAACTGCTCACTGAGTTTGAATTCGATCGGATGTATATTTTTTGAGTTATCGAGAAAACAATATTCCAGATGGGTATAACTCTGAAACTGTTTGGCCGATTATACCCATTAATGTAACTGTCCCATTTGGATGTGCAATCTACCCTGAAAATTGCAAGTCATTTACTATTTCCGTTCGAAAGTCATCATGCCAACGAACACCCATCCAGCTTTAAGGTTCCAGGTTTAAGTTTTTTTTGTGCTTACGACTTTTCGTAAAAAACTGCGCGTCGGTATTCTACAACTAATAACCATTTTTGAATTGGATTGGTGTCATATTTTTTTGAATTGAGGACGAAAAAATAGTTGAAAGCCCTGTGGACAGGAGCTTTGGCGCTTTTGTTCAAACTTTGATAAATCATATCTTCGAAAGTATGGGTTTCTCAGAGTTGGGAATGATATCAATGGATTCTTATGATAGCAGTGCATCATAAAATAAATCAAATTCAAAAAGTGTAATTTAAAGAAAAATAAGAATACCTAATTATAGGTAGATAAGATGACATGTATGAATACGGATCATATAATAATCCAAAGATAGAATAATTAGAGCATTGAATTTTTTTTTTCATATCTTCAAAAGTATTACCTTGTTAGAGTTTAAAATGATATCAATGGATTCTTATGATGAAACTGCATCTTATAAAAATTGAATTTGAAATTTATGATGTAAAACAAAAAAATATTTTTTTCGTCACCTTGAATCCATCAGGCCGATTTTTCACGATGATGAATTTAACGGAGATATTTATTGTCCAAACCTATTCTGAAAATGTCAACTGTCTAGCTCATTCCACTCGATAGTCATAGTGTAAACGGCAAGCCGGACCGGCTGGCTGGACAGAATCGATTTTGACCCCGGATTATTGATCAGTTAGTCGAACCAAATCGTTTAAGGCCATTCTCATCCAAAAATTCGAAAATTACAGATATTTGGGCAAATTGATAAGCACTCTGTTCCAAGGAACAATAGCACCAATAAAAACATTATTTCAGATAGGCATAACTCCAGAACTGTTTGACCAATTATGGCTATTTACGAACTCAAATGTTACATTTGGATGCTCAGCCCACCCCTAAAATTGCAAGTCGCAATCTCTCTCCGTTGTTAGGTTGTCCCGAGATGAATAATATGTTTTAATAATTTTTTTAATTGATATGATTCTCATAAAATTGCACATACGTCTTTAGGTCAATATTCTACTCACCAAGTTTCAATTCGATCGGATCTGTATTGGTAGATCGGGCCGATTATGCCCATTAACGAACGTCCGTTGTATTGGGACGCGCCCCCTAGCCTGAAAAATTTCAAGTCGCTATCTCTTGCCATTCTCAAGTTATCGTGGCAACAGTCAGCTGGATAGAATCAAATTTAACCTCGAATTCTTCATCAGGAAGTCCAGCCCAATCGTTTGAGACCTTTTTTGACATTTTGTCAAAATGATAACGCGATGTTCCCTAGAACATGCGCGCAAAAATAACCAATGCAAGAAGAAGACCATGAAGGAGATGTATGTACCTACCTATATTTGAGGTTCAATTTGGGTACACAGCATCGAAGAAGTACTTTTAAGTTGATTGCCGTAATAATAAAATTTCAAATTGTAAAAACTGTAAATGGTCATACTCTAAGCCTAGGAAATAATTGTAAGGTTTTTTTCTGGGTTTTCTCTCCCAAACTCTGGAAAATATCTATAAAATAAAAATTAATTATTTTGTGATTTGTTTCTGCGTAAGAAACACAAGATATTTGACAGAAACAATCAATTGACAATGTTGCCTAACAAACAACAACGAAACAACATCAACGAAGAAACAAGTATATCGTAACGTTTCGGAGTCTATATCAGACTCCTTCGTCAGACGCCTAATGAAAATATTTAGAATTATTTTGTTGATAGTTATTTTGTGAAATTCAAGAATTGTCAATAATGAGTATACCTCCCACGGTATCCTTTAATGATTACTTAGGAAATAATTCACAGTTACTCGAAGTTTATTATAATATAATAGTTTTTTATTGAATAAAATTTTTATTCATTCAATCCTGTACCTTGTGGAGCGCCACATCAAAATCTTCTTCTGCCCATTATGAATTCACGCACACATGTAGCAGTATAAATACAAAATAGGACATCCATCTAGCCTATTAATTAAGCTGTACAAGAATTCCCTTCGTTTTCTTCCAGATAAACGTGTACCAGAATGGACAATTAAACCGGGAACATTCATTAAAAATCCCGCATCCTGATTTACGTCTCTGATACAAGAGATACGCAAGGATATTCTGCCTTATCTGGCCGTGTAAGGGGTGCATGAACTGTTTGGCGGTCTGCAATGGAACTTCTCTGGTTCGTATGGAACGGCGAAGGGCGTACATTTACATCGCCAAGATAGAAGGGGAGGATAATATATAGGGGCCAGATTTGCATCGGCCTAACGAGTTCGAATGATGGCCGGACACACGGGAAACTAGGAACAAGGAACTGTTTTGAGGAAGTATCCACACGATAGCAGAGATTTATTGGAGATTGCGTTTCTCGGACTGGACTGGATAGGGAGATTTGCTGTCGTGGATTTGGCCGAGGGATATACGAATTTTGTTTTCGCTGTTCGGACAAGTTCTGTCGATGAATAATATTGTTTCTACAGGGTTGGGAGGAAATTCAGGGTTCTATCTTGTGAATTCACCTTCAACTATAAACTTAGAAGTAGCATGAATGAAAATAATCGAACTCGAATGGAGAAACCTCTCCAAATATTCCTGAAACTTCCTTCGAACGATTTTCTGTCGAGATGTTTTCATTTAATTTCGATTGATTCGTCATCGATATTCATCCTCTCTGACTGTCAATTCTTCAGTTGTTCGAGAGGAGCACTGTTAACTTGGAAATATTCGAGAGTATGGTCGAGTAGTTTGGTTCTGTCTGTTGACATCTTACTTATCGAATCCAGTCAATATACCGTGATAAACAACACACAAATTGAGATAGAAAATATCAACATAGGGTTACCTCATGGATCAGTCCTTGGATGAATTATTTACTTGTTGTACATATATACCTAGTTCATAGTGAAATTTCTCAAGCTAAAATGGAAACAATTTGTATATGCAGGTGATACTCTATTCTGGTTTGAGTTGTCTGTGGATTGGTTTTAAACACTACACGAGTGACTACATTTTTCTCAACTACAATTTTTGTTGTCTGTCATATATTTCGGGAATTATTTTTCCATCTTCTGAGATGAAACGTTACTATAAAGCATGCTATGTATACTCTACTCAAATATGGGCTGACATTACGCTTAGTCTTAACCAATCAATGAAAATAAGGAGTTGTTAATAAGGGTTAGGTCAGTGTTATATTAAACAAGTACTGACGTGAAGTCAGGAGCTTTTGCGCGTATGCTCTATTGTCCATTCTCCTGTATTGGTAAATTCGATTAAGAGTGTCCAATACAGGAGATTGGACAATAGAACATACGCGCAAAAGCTACTAACTGCACGTCAGTGCTTGAACCATTTTTTTTTTATATTTGGATTTATGTCAAAGTCGTGTTCCACGTTCACAGTAGATTTAAGTATTGAATATGCTTTCCACGAAGTAGATGATTTCCATTTCATTGATAAATCATGAGAATATGCCAGAAATACGTTTTCCGTGAATTAATCGGTCTTCTTCGCTTCTTTCCAGTCCATAAAATGTGTGTAGCATTTTCCACATTATGTATCCTTTGATTTCTGAGATAATAAACTTTTGGGTATTGTTTGAGCTGATTCAATAATTTCAGGTGGAGTATTTTCAAATTCCAGTTCTGACTTGCTTGACGCTTCCATTTTTTTTTTGTTTCAGCGCTAAATATTGAATTATTTATTTCAACAAGCACTGACGTGAAGTCAGGAGCTTGAACCAATTTTTTTTCTCATAATTTTCTAAAGGTACGGTTCTCACAAAATTTTACACACGTCTTTACGTCGATATTCTACAACTATTTACCAAGCTTCAATTCGATCGAGTCTATATTTTTGAGTTATCGAGGAAATAATATTTCAGGAAGGTATAACTGAAAATTGCAAGTCCCTATCTCCTTTCGTTCGAAAGTTATCGAAGCAACGGTCACCCATCCAGCTACTGAACTCACACAAAGCTTCTCGGATCTGTAATAATATGGATCCGATCGTGTTCAAACTTGGAACTTGTCAGTAAAGTTAGGTTCAGAAGGCTCTTGAGAATTTCTGCGATATCGGAATAATAGTTACTGATATATAGAATTTTATTCAATGATTTTCAATAATTTTTTTATATTTCCTAGAAATACGATCTTCACGAAATTTCGCTAGAATTTTCGCGTTTGAATTCAACAAGTAATAAGTATGTCGGAAAGAATTTTTCGATTTATTGAGGAAATAATAACCAAATTACAAATGGGTACAACTCCAAAACCATTTGACCGATTTTGCCTACAGACAAATTCAAATGTCGCTTTCAGATGCACCTAACCTGAAAATTTCAATTGTCTCTCTTTCCGTTCTCAGGTGACAAATAATATTTTTTAATAATTTTTTCAAAACTTTCTAGGATATGATTCTCACAAAATTTTACAAACGTCCTTAGGTTGTATTCTACAACTACTCATCAAGTTTCAATTCGATCGGATTTGTATTGGTTGAAAACAAAATTATCTCTCGGAAACCGTTGGGCCGATTATGCCTTTTAACGAACTTGTCCGTCGTATTGGGACGCGGCCACCTACCCTGAAAATTTCATCTGTTTCCGTTCTCAAGTTATCGTGGCAACGGACGCACGGCCGGACAGAATCAAATTTGACCACGAATTCTTCATCAGTGAGTCGAACCCAATCGTTGAGACCATTTTCGGCAAAAAAAATCGAAAATTAAAGACATATGGGCAAAATGATAACGCAATGTTCCCCAGAACTTATACGCACAAAAATTATAAAAACATATAACTTGAGAACGGAAAGTGATAGCGACTTGCCATTTTTGGCGCATCTGAATGCAACATCTAAGGTCGTTAATAGTTACAATCGGCCGAACAGTTTTGCAGTTATACCCATTCGAAATTTTGTTATTATTTCCTCAATAACACAAAAAATACGGATCCGATCCAATTCGAACATGTTAATTAGTTGTGGCTGACGTGCAAATTTTTGCGAAATTTCGTGAGGATCGTGTCACTAAAAAAAAATTTTTTGTGAAAAAAAAGTCATTAAAAAAATTCTATATCTCAAAAACTATTTAGTTTCTTCTATGATGAAGTTATATTATAAAAATCCATTGATATCGTTCCCAACTCTGAGAAATCAATAATTTTGGAGATGATTTGCTAAAGCTGCTGTCCACGGGGCTTTCCCACATTTTTTCTATATAATCATTTCCCTCCGAGTTACATCCTGTTGAAAAGTAAAATGAATTCAACGTATATCCGTGCATCCCTTTACTTCTGGGAGCAGTTTATATCTATACCGTCCAGGGATTCATCGCGTCAACCGTCAAGTAGCTTGATTTTTTGACAAACTGATTGACTTGAAAATCAAGCTCGTGACAAATTACATACTTGATCTTGACTCGACTTGATTTGAAATATGTATTACTTGACTTGATATCAACCTGCTCGATATTACTTGATCTTGAAACGTATAGTACGAGTCGCACGGCGTATCTTCCTGCAAGCTCGTGCGCGCTTAGCCAAAATACGGGGGTTCCCCGAGCTCCGAGCTGACTGAAGCGATAGGACAGTCTTCCGTATTCTATTCTATGCGAATAGAATTAATTTTTGTCCAAGTGTGTGACTCGTTACAAGCAAGAAAGAATTCAGAGAATTTTTGAACTCGATAATAATCCTAGTAGAGATGAGACTGATGAAAAATTAATTTGCAGTGTTCAATCGGATAGATATAAAATTATCAAACATCACCAAAGAATCAACTGGATGTTTACTGTGTTGTTTCAATCTTACATCCCCGTCATAAAGTGCAAACATTCTCCAATACAAGTTGGGGAAAAGACTTGAAGAAGGAAGCAGTCAGAAATTTTGAAAAAATTTTCAAAACAAAATATTTTCAGCTAGGTCTACAGAGCACAGCAGCATCATCTTTATCTTCATCTTCATCTTCAAAGAATAAATACAGTGAATTTGTCATCGATCTGCTAAGTTTATACAAGTAATCTCCTGTAAATCGAGCAAATGAAGTGTCTTGGCGTTATGAAATAGACAAATTCCTGTCTGAACCACGTGCTGACAAATGGCCAAATATTTTTTTATCAACACCAGCATCTTCAACTCCTGTTGAGAGACAGTTTTCCAGAGCTGCTCTGACTATTACAAAAACCCGCAATAGATTAGGCGACATCTCTGTAAGATGCCTCATGTGGCTTAGATCCTGGATGGAAAATAATGTAATCAAACAGCGCTTGGAAGTTTCTCAATATTAAGAAACTATATATATTTTTTTTACTTTTATTTTGTTATGTTTCATAGCGATATCATATGTGTTTCCTTTCAAAAATGGATTTTCATGCATAAAAAAAATTTTTTGTGAAAAAAAAGTCATTAAAAAAATTCTATATCTCAAAAACTATTTAGTTTCTTTTATGATCAAGTTATATTATAAAAATCCATTGATATCGTTCCCAACTCTGAGAAACCAATTATTTCGGAGATGATTTGCTAAAGCTCCTGTCCACGGGGCTTTCCCACATTTTTTCTATATAATCATTTCCCTCCGAGTTACATCCTGTTGAAAAGTAAAATAAATTCAACGTATATCCGTGCATCCCTTTACTTGTGGGAGCAGTTTATATCTATACCGTCCAGGGATTCATCGCGTCAAGCGTCAAGTAGCTTGATTTTTTGACAAACTGATTGACTTGAAAATCAAGCTCGTGACAAATTACATACTTGATCTTGACTCGACTTGATTTGAAATATGTATTACTTGACTTGATATCAACCTGCTCGATATTACTTGATCTTGAAACGTATAGTACGAGTCGCACGGCGTATCTTCCTGCAAGCTCGTGCGCGCTTAGCCAAAATACGGGGGTTCCCCGAGCTCCGAGCGATAGGACACTCTTCCGTATTCTATTCTATGCGAATAGAATTAATTTTTGTCCAAGTGTGTGGCTCGTTATAAGCAAGAAAGAATTCAGAGAATTTTTGAACTCGATAATAATCCTAGTAGAGATGAGACTGATGAAAAATTCATTTGCAGTGTTCAATCGGATAGATATAAAATTATCAAACATCACCAAAGAATCAACTGGATGTATACTGTGTTGTTTCAATCTTACATCCCCGTCATAAAGTGCAAACATTCTCCAATACAAGTAGGGGAAAAGACTTGAAGAAGGAAGCAGTCAGAAATTTTGAAAAAAATTTCAAAACAAAATATTTTCAGCTAGGTCTACAGAGCACAGCAGCATCATCTTCATATTCATCTTCATCTTCAAAGAATAAATACAGTGAATTTGACATCGATCTGCTAAGTTTATACAAGTAATCTCCTGTAAATCGAGCAAATGAAGTGTCTTGGCGTTATGAAATAGACAAATTCCTGTCTGAACCACGTGCTGACAAATGGCCAAATATTTTTTATCAACACCAGCATCTTCAACTCCTGTTGAGAGACAGTTTTCCAGAGCTGCTCTGACTATTACAAAAACCCGCAATAGATTAGGCGACATCTCTGTAAGATGCCTCATGTGGCTTAGATCCTGGATGGAAAATAATGTAATCAAACAGCGCTTGGAAGTTTCTCAATATTAAGAAACTATATATATTTTTTTATTTTTATTTTGTTATGTTTCCTAGCGATATCATATGTGTTTCCTTTCAAAAATGGATTTTCATGCATAATAAATATCACTATTTTTTGCAAAGTTCATTCTCATTTCATAATTTATTGATATGCACACTACGCAATAAAAGTGTTAAAAATCAAGTAGCTTGATAGAAGTACCATATACTTGATAAATAAATACTTGACTTGACTTGACATTGAACAACTACTACTTGAATCGAACTTGACTTGATTTCTAGTCAAGCCAAGTCAAGTAGCTTGAATTTCAAGTCAACCCGTGAATCTCTAATACCGTCTTCAAGAAGATAAACAATATATATGTATAAATGTTCGTGGGAGTGGAATAAATTTGGAAAAAAGACGTTAAGTCATTCCTTCAAGCAAAGTTTCGCAACTTTATTGTTGCTTCTTCAAAACTCTACAAAGAACACATAGATAATTAATATATAACAAAAATAAATAATAAGTAACATTATAATACGTCGGAAGCGGCAAACCTCCGTCAATTTTCTATTCAAAATTGGCGGACTGAAATTTCATTGAATAAATGATCGCACAAGTCAACTGGTTACTCTGTCTGTTATTCTGTCTGTCTAAGAACTGACTGTTTGGGTTTAAGTGCTATCTACCATAACATCCTGAATTTGTTTTCCCGGGGCGGAATTTAATGTTTGTGATTTAAGTAGATTTTATTTATATTATTTTGTTTGTTTCATTTGTGTATCTCAGCGGTATGATGAATTACTTGTGGGGCTGGTAGCGTCCAGTCTTTTCAGTACATTCAACAATCAAGAAATTAGTTTTGATACATCTGTACGCCAGCAAAGCACCTAAATATTTATTTTTTTTTTCATATGACAGAGTAACCAGCTGACTTGTGCGATCATTCATTCAATGAAAATTCAGTTCACTAATTTTGAATGGAATATTGATGGACGTTTGCCGCATCCGAGATATTATAAAATTATAATCTTTATTTTTGTTATATATTAATTATCTATGTGTTCTTTGTAGAGCTTTAAAGAAGCAACAATAAAGTTACGAAACGTCGCTTGAAGGAATGACTTAAGGTAGACGCTTACTTAGGCGAAGCGCCGCGAACGGAAGCGCGGCGAGGAGAAGAGTCATTTCGCCGAGGACCGCACATTGGGACGAAGCGTCAGGAATTGAGTCCCTTGAATCTTTTCAGTATCATTTGAATATTTCATATCGTGCGGTCAAGATGAGCAGCTCGTCCTCTGAAGACGATCTGTTTGTTTTGGGTTTGATTTCCAGTATGAAAGAAGAAAAAATTGGTTCAAGCACTGACGTGAAGTCAGAAGCTTTTGCGCGTATGTTCTATTGTCCATACTTCTGTATTGGACACCCTTAATCGAATTTACCATGGTAAATTATGTTGTCCATTCTCCTGTATTGGACACTCTCAATTCGAATTTACCATGGTAAATTCGAATTAAGTGTCCAATACAGGAGAATGGACGTCAGTGCTTGAACCAATTTTTTTTTCGTGACTTTTTAAAAATTTTCTAGGGGTACGGTTCTTGAATTTTTTTTTTTCGTCATTTTTTTCAAATTTTCTAGGGATACGATTCTTACAAAATTTTGAACACGTCTTTATGTTGATTTTCTACTACTAGTTACCAAGCACCAATTCGATCGAATATTTATTTTTTGAGTTATCAAGGAAATAATATTCCAGGTGGGTATAACTCGGAAACCGTTAGACCGATTATGCCCAAAAACGAACTCAACACTCTCTTTCGGATACGCAACCTACCCTGAAAATTGCAAGTCCCTATCTCCTTTCGTTCGAAAGTTATCGAGGCAACGGTCACCCATCTACTGAACTCGCACATGAATGCTCGAATCTCCAACAATATTTAACCGATCGTATTAAAACTTGAAACTTGGCAGTAGAGTTAGGTTATGAAGGCTCTTGCAAAATTTCAGCAATTTCAAACGAATAGTTACTGATATATAGAATTTTTTTTTTTTATTTTCAATGATTTATTAAAAATTTTCTACAAATGCTATCCTCACCAAATTTTGCGAACATTTCCGCGTTGGCATTCTACAACTAATAACCATGTTTGAATTCAATCGGTTCAGTACTTTTTGACTTAATGAGGAACAAAAACCACGAAATTTCAGAAAATTTCAGATGGCTATAACTCTGAAACCGTTTGGCCGATTATGCTCATAAACAAACTGAAATGTCGCGTTCTGTTGTTCATCCTAACCTGAAAATTTCAAGCCGCTATCTCATTCCGTTCTCAAGTTATCGTGACAACAAAAATATTTTTTAATAATTTTTTAAAAATTTTCTAGCCATACGATTCGCACAAAATTCCACAAACGTGCTTAAGATCATATTCTACAGCTACCCACCAAGTTTCAATTCGATCGGATTTATATTGGTTGAAAACAAAATTATTACTCGGAAACCACTGGGCCGATTATGCCCATTAACGAGCTCGTCCGTCGTATTGAGATGCGCCACCTACCCTGAAAATTTCAAGTTGCTAGCTCTTCTCGTTCTCAAGTTATCGTGGCAACGGCCGGACGTCCCCAATGAAGAATTCGAGGTCAAATTTGATTCTGTCCGTCCGGCCGTCCGGCCGTACGGACAGAATCAAATTTGACCTCGAATTCTTCATTGGGGAGTCGAACTTAATCGTTTGAGACTATTTTCGTCAAAAAATTCGAAAGTTACAGACATTTGGGCAAAACTATAACGCGTTGTTCCCCAGAACATACGCGCAAAAAGATGGCAATAAAAAATGCGGGTCAGAAACATAAATTAAAGGAGGGAAACGTATGGTGAATTTCATCACTTCTTTTCCGACTTCGGACAAGATAAAAAGAAATATTTCAAATGCAACAGCAAGCATTTCCTACTGAATACTACCACTGACAATAGAACACGGATCAAGAATGCAATTTTGACTCTTCTCTTCGCCGCGCACTTGGGCGAAGCGTCAGGAGAAACTCAAACCATGACATGTCTGACAACGAGACCGAAACATGAGTTGAATGAGTTATCCAAACCTTAAAATCCCAAATCCACGAAATACCTCCCGAGTACCTCACAACTCCTAGGGAAATTAAACATGTCATCAAGTCCCTCAAAAACAAGAAAGCCCCAGGAATAGATAAAATCAGAAACCGCACCCTAAAATCACTCCCGCGGAAAGCTATTGTCCAACTCACTCACATCTTCAACAGTTGTCTCAAATTATCATACTTTCCATCCACATGGAAAAATGCTATCGTCCTATCCTTTCCAAAGATCATAAATATGCCACAAATTACCTTCCCATTAGCCTTTTACCGACAATTTCAAAGCTACTCGAAAAGATAGTCTCAAACAGAATTGAAGATCACCAAAACATTCACAATGAAATCATTGATGAACAATTCGGATTCAGAACGTCCCACAACACAACCCTCCAACTGGCCACAATCACCGATCAAATCACAAAAAATTTCAATTTCCGAAGAGTCACGGCAATGCTCAATTTAGATATCGAGAAAGCCTTTGACACCATGTGGCATGAGGGTCTCATATTCAAACTCCTTCAAACCAAACTCCCAATACACATAATCAAAATCATACAATCCTACATCTCGGACCGAACATTCCAAACCAGGGTAGAAAAATCCCTTTCCAATAAACCCCCCATCCCGGCTGAGTTGCCACAAGGAGGTATCCTCCCCAACCTTCTTCAACTACTACATAAACGACATTCCAAAAACAGACAGAACAAAACTGAAAATTTTCGCCGACGACACCGCGGTAATAGCAGAATCTCTCCATCCATCTCAGGCAGACAAATACATACAAGAGCACATTCAGAAACTCGAAAAGTACTACGACAGATGGAAAATCGAAATAAACGCTAATAAAACTACTCTGGTACACTTTACGCACAGGATAAAACGAAAACCGACACCAACCGTAACATTCAACGGCCAGACCATAAAACAGCAAAACACAGTCAAATATCTCGGTATAACCCTAGACGAAAAACTGAACTATAACTCACACATTAACGACTTATCGCGAAAGCGTAATCCAACGTAACATTTTCCCCTTACTGAACAAGCATAGTAAGCTAAGCCGGAAATCAAAACTTAGAATTTATAATCAAGGAATCAGACCAGTGTTTTTATATGCGAACCCTATTTGGAGCAATACATCGAACACAAATTTCAAAAAGTTACAGACTATTCAAAATAAATTCCTCCGAATAATTTTAAATAAACCAAGATACACTAAAATTGAAGATCTACATAAATCCGGAAACGCGGATACAATACATGACATAATTAAAAGTCAGACAATAAAATTTTACAAACACACGACGAAGAAACTGGAAAAAATACAACATCTCGGGACAACCACGGCGGAAAACACAAACATCAAAATTAAACATAAATTATCCCATCACCTCATCCTGCAGGAAGATTGTTATCGTTAAAACGATAACAAGAACTCCTGAAATCCTTCATCCCATCTGAGGATTTCTTCTCAAAGTATATGTCTTTTATTTGTTTCGACATACCTCTAGAAAAATTGTCACATTCTTCCACACACCTTATGACAGATATATAATGTTATATCTTTAGATAAGATCCCAGAGATCAGGCACTAAATGTAAATCCTTAATTTAAGCGATTATTTCTTGTATATTTCCCCTTGTAAATAGACCTGTATATATATATAGTTTAAGAAATGTCAAATTAAAAATTGCTGAAAAGCAAAATATGTCTTTTATTTGCTTGACGAAGCGAAGAGAAGGGGCGAGTCGGTTGACGCGCGAATGATCTTCGAAGCAACTAGGAGTCGTTTGTCCTGACGCTTCGCCCAAGTGTGCGGTCTCAGGCGAAGAGAAGAGTCTAAATTGCATTCTTGATCCGTGTTCTATAGTCAGTCAGTGGTAGTATTCAGTAGGAAATGCTTGCTGTAGTATTTAAAATATTTCTCTTTCTTTTGTCTAAAGTCAGATAACAAGTGATGAAATTCACCGTGCGTTTCCCTCCTTGATTTATGTTTCTGACCCGCATTTTTTATTGGCATCTTTTTCTTATTTCATAGTGGAAATTAAACCCAAAACAAACAGATCGTCATCAGAGGAAGAGCTGCTCATCTTGACCGCACGATATGAAATATTCAAATGATACTGAAAAGATTCAAGGGACTCTCAATTCCTTCCGATACGCGACATGACGCTTCGTCCCAATGCACGGTCCTCGGCGAAATTTCTCTTCACCTCGCCGCGCTTCCGTTCGCGACGCTTCGCCTGAGTGAGCGTCTACCTTTACGTCTCTTTTCCAAATTTATCTCACTCCCACGAACATTTATACATATAATTGATAATAAGGAATACGAAATAGTCAAATTAATAAACAAAATACTCGTGTAAAAATTGGTTCAAGCCCTGTGGACAGGAGCTTTCTGGCGCTCTAGTTCAAACAGGCAAATTATATCTCCGAAAGTAGTGGTTTCTCAGAGTTGAGAATTATATCAATGTATTCTTGTGATAGAACTGCATCATAAAAGAAATTCAATTCAAATAATAGTTTATTTATCAAGATTAAATAAGCAATCTGAGAATGAGAACTGCACCATGGAAGAAATCAAATTGAAATAGCTGAAATGAATTTGACTCTGTCTTATAGAACAGGATGACATGTACGAGTATGAACACAGAGCATATAATAAAGCTTAGATAGAATAATTATAGCATTCTGTGAAAACATAGAAGTAAGATTCATTATTTAAATTTCGAAAAATCATTTCTCCGAAAGTATTAGCTTGTTGGAGTTAAAAATGATATCAATAGATTTTTATGGTGAAACTGCATCTTAAATAAAAATTGAATTTGAAATTTGTTACTTAAAAAAATATAAATTTGAAAAATAAATTCCAGAATATTAAAACAGATTCTAATTACAATAAAAAACAAGTTTCGTATGACAATTGCCCAAAATATGTTTAAAGTACCTATAAATAGTAGATATTCCATAAATCATGTATGAAAGAAGAGAAGTAATAATGAAAAACTACCATGTAATCGATCAAAAATTTCCTGATCTACGTTCACCAAATTTTCTCCTCTCTCGAACTACAGAATTATGCTTTCAATATTTACGTAATATTTTCGAACATTTTTGGGTGAGGTCCCCGTTGCATCGCCAAAATACGAGTATTTCAACACCAACATAATATTTTTTAAGTTTTAATATTCCGTTCCGTCAGTCCCGTCATCAAGTGAGAGAACTGAGCATGATGAAAAGCAGTCTCACTTCTCTCAGATCTCTTATTTCATGTTCCGTTCCAAAATGTAAGACTTTTCTGAGAAAAACTAATTTCGGAACAAACAACTGAGATTTTTCTCACTTCGCTCACATTTCGGAATACAATTTATTCTCATAATTCTTCGATTGCTGGAATTAATTAGACAATGTCATGTCTCAAGAAAATAAGTTGACATTATAACAATCCATAGATAGAATAATTATATAATTCTGTGAAAACATAGATTTATTTTTGAAAATTTTGAAAAATCATATCTCCGAAAGTATTAGCTTGTTAGAGTTAAAAATTATATCATTGGATTCTTATGGTAAAACTGCTTATTGAAAAAAAATTGGAATTTGTTATGTAAAAAAAAAGTTTATTTTTTGTTGCTCCGAAACCATCTGTCCGATTTTGCCCAATAACGAACTTAGCCGAGATATTTATCTCCCAAACCTACTCTGAAAATTTCAACTGTCTAGCTCATTCCGTTCGAGAGTTATCGTGCCTACGGCCGGCCGGACCAGCCGGACAGAATGAATTTCGACCACGGATTCTTGATCAGAGAGTCAAACCAAATCGTTTAAGACCATTTTCATCGAAAAATTCGAAAATTACAGACATTTGGGCAAATTGATAAGCACTCAGTTCCGAGGAACTGAACATGAACATCTCTGTATATTGTTGATATATCCTGGTAGAACCAAGTTTCTTTCCATAAGATCAAACATTGGAAAATCATGTAGAGTCAGTACGACGCTCTTGTCTGTTCAAATTATCCCGACGTGTATAACACGCTTTACACAGTGAATATCCGGGTTGGATCCGACCAGTTCTTTGAAGAATCGCCGTATCGGCAATTCCACGGTGGGATATCGTCTGAAAAGTGTGCTGACCAACATCTGACTGATAAATCCGGACTGCCCATTTCTCCAGGACTCGTTTGGCATCCGATCGACGCGAACTGATCATTATCCACGCAGTCAATTTGACTACGTTCGGGATATAAGCGACGCCATGAGGCTTTTCCACTTTTGCTCCTTTTGGACCAAACTTGAACTGGACTCGAATAAAAGAGAATCACTGAAAGAACGGAGAAAAAATTTCTTCGAAAATGAATACTGGAATGAATGTTTCCTGATTTATTAACGACGTAATCATTAAAGGATACTGTGGCAGGTATATTCATCATTGAATATACGAATCTCAGAATAAAAATCAACAAAATAGTTCTGAAGATTTTTTCGTTAAGCGTCTGAAGAAGGAGTCTGATATAGACTCCGAAACGTTACAATATAGTTGTTTCTTCGTTGATGTTGCTTCGTTGTTATTTGTTAGGCAACATAGTTCAATTGATTGCTTCTGACAAATATCTTGTGTTTCTTACGCAGAAGCAAATCACAAAATTATTATTTTTTTATTTTATAGATATTTTTCAGAGTTTTTGGGAGAGACAACCCAGTTAGAAACCTTTCAAACAAAAATAAATTATGATATTAACTAGATGATGAAAACGATTGAATTATTATGAGATCTACTACCTTTGTCACCATCAAAGATTTCTCATCAGGAGGTTCATTAATGAAATTATTTAGTAGTTCTGGCGTCAAAGTTTTCGCCTTTTGAGCTACAGGTTTCTCTGATTGACGTGTAAGAAACGCACTTAATTTTGAATATTTCTCTATATTGATTCCATTATTTATGTTGAGTGTGCTTCTTAGCATGGAGCAGAAAGTCCATAGAGACGATGCTTTATTTAGCGCTAAGTTCACTAAAATATGCCAAAAGAACATTTGCTGCTTCTCTTATTTCTGGAGGTGTACATAATAATTCATCTTCACTGTCTGAATTAATCTTTTTCAGCAAAATTTTCACGGTAATTAGGTATCAACTTAATTTGAAAACATCAAACTTATTCAGGTGATATTCGACTATTGAATAATTCCAAGAATAGTAGTGAGTTATATAGTAGTGAGTTATTATAACTCACGTTGTTTGTTTACAGATACTATTAATTTAATGAAAGCAATTGAATAATGAATATATAATTTAATAGGAGTGGATAAATAAATATATAGAATACTACTTTAAATATGAACGTGAGCTATGATCCATAACTCACTAGTGAGCTATGGATCGTCTAGGAGGTAAATTTTCTTAGTTCCATTTCAACCATAAAGACTTTTACTTCCTTTGAATCACTTCAATCAACCCCTCTGGATACTTAACACAGCCTTTTTTGAATTTTTGCTACTCCTTTTTGGTGAACAACCAGCAACTTTTTTGAATAAGTTCAATCCTCTTTCGGCCAATTCCATGAAGACTGAGGAATCTCGGAAACAAACTGGTACATCGCTATTGTATTATTGTTCAAAATGTTCACTCTATAACAATTTGATTGATCAAGTAAGGGTCTTTCACTCACTCACTCATTCGTCCTGCTAATTATTTCTTCTCAGTTTCTCTTTGTGAATAATTTTCTATTTTTATTGTCCCTCATCATTACTCTCCGCCCCACAGTCGGTCCTTATTCAGATCAAATGTAATTATTTGCTGAACGGTTTCAATGAAAATGAACTACACGTCTTCCTACACGATGAGCTTGGCATTTCACTTTTCTTGTCTTTACGCGCAGACCTTTCGCATTTCTACCCTGTACGGTGTTTTTCAATCGGGTTTTAAGCTGTGATTTTGCATATTTCTCTCAGTATGGCTTATACCACATGAAACTAGAGTTGTCAATCTTCATATTGATATTTGATATTGATTTGGTATTATTACAGAATTACACATGCAGGTATAAATATATAACATGTTCGATATTATTGTATTGAATAAATTGAATTGAAATCGCGTGAAGTCCCATTCTTGACCTACTTCACCACCTGCCTCCGCGAACAATTCAGATCATAGAATATTCAATTGCGGATCTCTTTCTCACTCAATGTTCTACACCCCCTCGGCGGTCATCCCCCATCGATACATCTCGCAGCATCCAGCAGTCGACCAGAGTATACACAAGCAGGTCGGTTTCATTACCGGCCAATGTTGTTCGAAGGTATAACGAATATATGCAAGTAAATTTAACAGCTTAATCGCGTATTCAGAAGCGACCTGTCCAAATAGCCTTTGGTCAGCAAGCAGAGAAGAGGTTTTTCTGGAAGCGGTGAACGCAGGGCCCAGAACGCAAGAGGGAAGAGCAGGAATGTCGACTAACTAGCGGGGATCGAGGGGCAGGGCGCAAGCCATACATTAGGTTATCCAATATTCCACTCTGGTGGGCGAGCGCTCTAGGCATGCAAATGAAGTTAGTGTCGCTGGAGTCCCAGGGGGAAGGGGGCCGGAGGAGGAGGGGTGAGGGTGGTGGACGCACACACGACTTGGCTCGTGCTATTGATTAAAGACGGCCGTGGTCCAGCGCGTAATTAGCCCCTTATCTCAGACTCCCTCCACCCCGCCTCCCATCCGCCGCTTGCGATCCCCCTGCTCAAATAGGTAAGATCGTTTAGCTTCGCTTCGCTCCCGCGTATGTAAACAATTACGCTACCCACCAGGTGGATATTTGATCTAACGGTGTTCTAACGAAGTGTTGACTTCCGCTGTGACATCAAGGAGGCAACCTGCGGTCCAGAACTTGGTCAGTTCTGATGTTCAGGAAGTGAAGTATAATGTGGAATATTGAGAAATTCAAAGGGCAATATCAGGAAGGAGAAGAAAATATATCTTCCTCGGAATAATACACTTAAAAAAGCAAAGCTGTATTAAAAGTCAATTTCATGCTCTTACCGAATTAGGTTGTAAAGGTGGGTTTATACAGCAAGTAAAATAAGAAACGAATAAAAATAAAATAAGAACTACGGGCTAAAAGTTCAGTGAAATTCACTCTATGAGCATACGCATTGTAACTTTCCAAACAAAATAAAAGAAAAAATAATGAGGAGAGTTGGCCATCTCTAGTTCTCATTCTTATTTTATCTCATTTCGTATATAAACGCTATCATTGAAATGTTCATGTTCCTTATGTGTTTCTTAATTTATTTGAATTCGTTTTATTTTATTTTATTTGCTGTAGAAAAATATTGTATGGTAAACGTGTATAAGTGCCTTTCTATAATTATCGGGCGTGGATATCGAATGGAAGATTTTGAATAGCAGAATGCAATATGGCTGAAGTAAGAATATGGCAAGTTTAATATCATCCCAAATTCCTGAGGTTCAAACGTTCAAGGATAATCCTTGAATGAAAAATCCAATCGTTATTTCACATCTATAGACACTACTATCTTAGAACTTGGTTGGATCATCATTCGTCGGGAAATTAGGATTTCAAGTAATAATGTTTCTGGATCTGATAAATGATTCATGCCAATTTGAGAGTTGAATTGGCCTTTTGGCGCTCTCGTTCCTCGAAACATAGTGCTTATCAATTTAATAATGATTTTTGAAAACTCTAAACAGCGTTCATGGTCATAGGAAGAACTGTCTGAGCTCCGCGGGACTCGTTTCTCGATTAAAATCGAGCGAATGGTGGCATATGATTTCACGCTTCAAATTTTCACTGGCGGGGAAAGGCTGAATTCCTTGCCTTGTCTCATAGGTGGCGTGGGCGTTTATGTATAACCGCCCAAGCCAGCTGTGAGAGGCTTAACACGGTTCAGTTTAGTTGTATTTGTTGGGAAGCTACAGAGTACTGATGAAGGCCAAGAAGCCAGAAACGCGTCTGCTCTTACTTCTAGGCAGATCAATGAAATCCCCTGGGGTTTATTTGACTTGTGAAATATATGCATAAGAATATTAATTATACGAAGTCATTATGAAGACCCTATTCGCAGGAACGCTCTGGACTTGTTGGCTTATCAATTTGCCCAAATATCTGTAATTTTGGAATTTTTTGATGAAAATGGTCTTGCACGATTTGGTTTGACTCACTGATCAAGAATTTGTGGTCAAAATTTATTCTGTCCGCCCCTCCGTTAACACGATAACGGAATGAGGTAGACAGTTGAAATTTTCAAAGTAGGTTTAGGAGATAAATATCCCGGTTAATTTAGTTATTGGCCATAATAGGCCTGATGGTTTCGGAGTAACAAAATAAATATTTTATTAATTGCAAATTTCAAATTCATTTTCTTTAAGATGCAATTTTACTATAGGAATCTATCGATATCATTTTCAACTCTAGCGAGCTAATACTTTCAGAGATATGATTTTTCAAGATTTCAATAATAAATCGTACTGTTCTCACAGAATGCTGTACTTAAAAATTCTATCTATGAATTATTATATGATCTGTGTTCATTCATAACATCTTATTTTCCTGTAAGGGACATGTCATCTAATGTTGCTTTAAGGGACATTTCAAATTTATTTCTGGTTCGTTATTCTTGATATAAATACCCCTCCTGTTCTAGAAAACAAAGTATGATTGAATGCAAAATAACCAATGAAATAACCTCAGCTATCGTAGAATATAAACAAAATTCGAATATTGGTAAAGTTTCACTTGATGTAATATAATTTTCATAATAGATTTGAGGAATGAATATTTCGGATAAGTTCGTTATTGGGTAAAATTGGTCGGTTAGTTTTGGATTAATGATTTTTGGCGTTCTTGTTGATTTTAAATTCTTTCATGATGTTTGAATTCAATTTCTATTATGATGAAGTTCTATAATACGAATCCATTGATATCATTCCTAACTCTGAGAAACCAAATGTTTCTGAGATATGATTTGTCAAAGTTTGAAGAATAGTGCCAAAGCACCTGTTCACACGGCTTTCCAACTTTTTAGCTCAATAATGGCCGTTCAAAGTTCCAGCTCCTAAAAAATGTATCTCCAAAGAAGCCATTCATACTTCTAGCACGCATAACTAGCTATAGCGTCTACCAGAGAATTGTTTTAAATTCAACAATTATTCACGTTCAATACAGATAAAATATTCCGAAGTTAATATAATTAGATGAGATAGATGAAACCTTGCGCTGCCCAAATTCCTCAATCCATGGCTTATCGGGAACCTATGCAGAAATTTAATAATATATCATTCCAAACATTATTGTAGTTTATCAGGTGCAGCGATATACCACTGGGTCTAGCCACAACAGAGCCCCGAGGTCATTCAGGTGAAGTGTCAGATTAGTTGGGACAGACTTGAAATTTTGGCAACTATTGCAAACATTTGATTTCAGAAGGAAATTAGTTTGAACTCGATGAGATAAGATATTATATTACTATTGAATTTTACATGAGTAGAGCTACTCAAGAAACATAATATATTTTGTCTCATTAGTACCTGTTATGAAATTAATAGTCTAAAACTAAATTTTAATGTTTATATTGGCATAAATAAATAAATAATATGTCTTTGATCGGATATAATCATTTTCAATTCTGAAGGATATTTGGATATAACGGGTAGGTACGCCAAATAACTTTTTTTTTTTTAAATGCAATAAAAAAAACTACTGAATATTTTCTCAAATTTCTTTTTTTATTGGAAAGTACAATCCTTCTGGTTAATAATAGAAAATAATTTCATTCAAATGGCTGCCTCGGCTAGACATGCAGTAGCCTACACGATCGGTCCAATTTTTAAGCACATTATCGATTGTGTGCAGCTGTATTTCACCAATGGCTTCACGAATATTGTCCTTTAAAGCGTCAATTGTCTCTGGCTTGTCGGCGTAACACTTATCTTTGACGGCACCCCACAAATAATAGTCCAACGGTGTCAAATCGCAGCTCCGAGGTGGCCAAACAACATCAGCTCTGCGGCTGATAATGCGATCTTCAAAACAGGGCGCAAAACATCGAGTGTAGCTTCTGCTGTGTGGCACGTAGCGCCGTCCTGTTGAAACCAAATGTTGCCAATATCCTCCTCTTCAATTTTTGAGAAACAAAAATTCGTTCAACATGGCCCGGTAACGATCGCCATTGACTGTAACGGCCACTCCTTGCTCATTTTAGAAGAGAAATGGCCCAATTATGCCTCTGGACCAAAACCCGCACCAAACAGTGACTCCTTTTGGGTGTATCGGCTTTTCAATGGATGCGGGCGGGTTTTCTGTGTCCCAAATGTGACAATTCTGCTTGTTTACATACCCGCCAAGATCAAAATGTGCTTCATCTGAAAAGATGATTTCTTTGTCAAAATCGGCATCTTCTGTAAGTCGATCGCAGGCCCACTTAGCGAAGCGAAAACGCATTGGATGGTCAGTTGGCTTCAACTCTTGAACCCATTGGACTTTGTATGACGTCATACCAAGGTCTTTATGCAAAATTCGTCTCATTGATGTCTCCGAAATGTTTAATTCTTGAAAACGACGGTGAATTGATGTTGATGGCGCTTCACGCACACTTTCTGCCACAGCAGCAATATTCACGGGAGTACGCACTGTTTTTGGCTTTTCACGCATTGGTTTATCGATGAGGATGCCAGTTTCTTCACTTTTTTCACAAGATAACGAACATACGGAGCTGACGGTGCTTCTCTTCTTCCAAAATCCGTGCGCTATTTTCGCACACATTCTGCAACATTATCATGATTTTCAAAGTAATGTCGCAATATTTCCCAGCGTTGCTCAAGCGTATACACGACCATATTCATTCAGCGGAAGGATAAAACTAATTATCTGTCAAATCAGACATGAGTGTTACCATTCACGAAATAAGCACTAGTTGAAAAAAAAACGTTAGATGGCGGACCCTGTATAACATACAAATTAAGATGAAATTGAGTGTAAGGAATCCTAATATAAATTTCAATATCATTTAGAGTTATTATTGGAGAGAAAAAAATCAATAATAATTATTTCGTTGTTCCACCACTTGCTGATCCCGGATGAATCCAGCGGATAAAATATCTGCTGAATAAAATGTGCTCAATAATCCGGGAGTTTACCTGTTAGTTTGAACAAATGTGAGTAACACAAATGTTGGAGATATTTGTTGAATATGTTATAAAGAACCTATACGAACAGTATTGATTTTTGTTTAGAAATATGCAATCCAAATAATTGTTAAATATTTGTCAAAAAATATACTTTTCGTAATTAGTATAGAAGCTTAATATATTGAAAAGCAACAAATATTTTATAATTTGGAAACATTCATTTAGAAAACCAACTTCAATGATACGTCGATCAGGCGAAATTTTCGACTGAGATTACATCCATTATGTTAAAAACTAAATAAATAAATATGTGTTAAAATTAGAGCAGTAAAATGGCGGAAAAACAGTACAGGAAGAATAATTTTTCAATAGTTCTCCAGACAGAACGAAACAAACAAAAAATCATAAAAAGAACTGACGTAAGGTCAGCAGATCTTGCGCGCATGTTCCATTGTCTATTCCGGCCTCATACTAAGGACATCGAGCTGAAATTCGGTACTTAATTGCTAAAAGGTGGCTCGGAAATATGTGCGGAATTTCAGCTTATTCCAACATATAGTTTCTGCAATGTAAAATTCTTGCAGAAATTTTTTTTCTAGTGTTACGATATTCACGAAATATATATAGCCATATAACAAATTATTGCGTCAGCATTCTTCAAGTAATTAAAAAATTTTAATTGGATCGGATTCGTATATTTTGAGTTATTGAGGAAATAACAACCAAATTTAAGATGGGTATATTACTCCGAAACTGTTTGGCCGAATATGCCCAACAATGAACTTCTGTCAAATTCAGATGGTGAAAATTTCAAATCACTATATCTCTATCCGTTCGAAAGTTATCTTAACAACGATCACCCATCCAGCTATTGATCTCACTCAAGGCTGCTCGGATCTCCAACAATATACATCCGATCGTGTTCAAATTTGGCTGTAATGTTAGGTTTAGAAGGCTCTCGTAAAATTTCAGGGATATCGGACGGATTGTTCCTGAGTAACAGTTTGTTTTCAATGTTTTTTATTAATTTTTGTAGTGGATCCTCACGAAATTTCACAAAAATTTGTGCGTTGGCATTCTACAACCAATTTACGATGTTTAGATTGAATCGGACTTTTTTGAGTTAGTGAGAAAATAACAACTAAATTTCAGATGAGTATAGCTCCGAAGCCGTTTGATAGATTATGCCTATTAAGAAATATAAATGTCGCATACTGATGTGCAACCTACTCTGGAAATTGTAAGTCAAAATCTCTTTCCGTTATCGTAAGAAACATATAACTACAACTACAACTAGTTGTCAAGTTTCAATTCGAACGGATCTTTATTTCTGGAGTTACCGAAAATAAAAATATTCCAGATGGTTATAACTCCGAAACCGTTGGGCCGATTAGGCCGAACAACGAAGTTAACTGACCTCGAATTCTTCATCAGTGAGTCGAATGTAATCGTTTGAGACCATTCTGGGCAAAGAATTCTAAAATGACAGAAATTTGGGCATGTTCCCCAGAACATGCGAAGAAGAAGGAACAGTTCTACTATTTATCATAAAGTTTGATTACCTTTAAGTTTTCTCTTTATTCATTAAATCATTTTGTCAAAATTATGAATTCATCTTAATAAATTCCAAATACCTACACTACAATACATATAGGTAGGCAAGAAACTAGGGCGCATTCGCCATTTTGCAACACGAACCCTTGCTTTTCATTAATACCCGATATCTCAGTTATTATTGGTATAAAAATCTCATGCTGATGGCCATTGTCAGAGTATAATCAAATGATGTTTCCAACAAAATTTTCGAACCAATGTTATTGAACTTATCGCTCGAAATTTTATTTTTTGGCTCGCTTGTTCAAATGTCTCTAATTTTTGATTGTTTTCCGAGAATTGTCTCACGATTACTCTCGGACGTAGTGTCTAACCTAATCATTTAGTGCCATTTTCAGCTAAAATATCTAAAATTACAGACATTTGTACAAAATGAAGAAAACTGTTCCTTCGAACGCGCGCAAAATCAAGAATCAGAAAACTGCTTGTGTAAATTTGTTTTGGTACAAAAATCCTGAATTGATTAATTACAATTTTCTTTTAAATAAATGATAAAAATATAATTATATATTATTATATTTAAATTTCAACTCAAGTTTTGAGGATTTGATGAAAAGTGCCCTGAGGTATAACGTTCTCATTTATACCTAGATTGATAAACATAAGATTGAATAATGGATTGTCCAATGTCAGCGCGAGGACCTGGACATTACCCTGTTTCTTAATTGAGGGGTAACCTCGAACAGAAAGTATAGGAAACACAACTCATGTCGATTTTGTATTAAGAACACATGACAAGTGATATATTCCCGAATAATTGCATCAAAGCATCACAGCATGTACGAAGAAATTTCCTAATAGAATTTGCGAGGTGAATGGGAGAGGTATTATCGGAGAATATAATTCAACCAACCTTTTCTAGAAAGCGCCTAATAGTATTCAACTTTATTGTTATTCTAGAATGAATATACTTACTCATAATATCTTCAGAATGATGGATGTATCACAAAATATCACTTTCACCAAATATTCAAGAATTACCATCACCGTTCAGTTGTATTCCAATTAACCAAGCGCATTCGCCATTTTGTAACATTTACTGAATGCTGGGTGGGTCGCATATCTGAAAAGTTAAATTTAATCTCTTCTCTCAGTCATGTTAAAATGAATTTGAGGGTTATGTCTTAATGTTGGCTCCAAATGGATCAAGGTCAACATAAATTCTTGATTTCTCAGTGTCAAAGTTCCAAATGAACTTGTCCCACTAAAGTGCCCCTCTATCCGTTTCCCCTTTTTGGAGCGTTTGTTCCATATGGGCAACCATATGGTCTCAACCGTTTTGGTTCGACTCACCGGTCAAGAATCCGTGGTCAAAATCGTTTCTGTCCGGCCGCAAACACGATAAATCTCAAACGGAATGAGCTAGACAGTTTAAATTTTCAGAGTAGGTTCGGGAGATAAATATCTCGGTTAATTTCGTTAGTCGTTTTCGGAGTAAAAAAAAATTTACATTACAAATTCCAAATTCAATTTTTTTTAAGATGTAGCTTCATCATAAAAATCCATTGATATTATTCTCAACTCTAACAAACTAATACTTTTGGAGATACGACTTTTCAAAATTTCAATAATTAGGTAATCGTAATATTATAATTTCATAGAATGCTCTAATTATAATTTGTTGATGTATGTGAATCTAACATATGAGGTGAAATTTTTAATGTTGCAGTTCTATCATAAGAACGATTGATATCATTCCCACCTCTGAGGAACCAATACTTTCGGAGATGTGATAATTCAAAGTTTGAATAGTAGCTGGTAGTTTGACAAGAGCACCAAAGCCCATGTCCACAGAGCTTTCCCACATTTTTTACTGAACTTTTCTTCATAGGTTTGCTTTCTTAAGCCGCAGTTAAGCTTAAGTTTCAGGGTAGTATTAAGTACTATGAATACTCAACACTCCATAATTTGAGGACTTACAGTAGTTGTATTATCTAAAGCTATGCAGAAGAACGTTGACCTTTCATTATTTAGGTACTATTTATATTATTTTATTATTTTTGGCGGTCAATCTCGTATTTCTTATCAATAGAACAATAACGAAACAACATCAACGATAAAACAACTATTTCTTAACGTTTCGGAGTCTATATCAGATTCCTTCGTCAGACACTAAACGAAAATCTCCAGAATTATTTTTTTATGATACTTATTCTGAAATTTGAAAAAATAATTCGGAAGATTTTCGAAGGAATCTGATATAGACTCCGAAACGTTACGAAACTTACCCGAGATATTCATCCCTTAAACCTACTCTGAAATTTTCAACTGTCTAGCTCATTCCGTTCGAGAGTTATCGTGTGAACGGCCGGCCGGACGGCCGGACAGAATCGATTTCGACCATGAATTCTTGATCAGAGAGTTGAACCAAATCGTTTAGAACTATTTTCAGCCAAAATTTCGAAAATTATAGACATTTGGGCAAATTGATAAGCACCCTGTTCCGAGGAACTAGGGCACCAAAAAGTTACAATTTGCCTAGGATATTGTTGGCTGTTTCCTCCAAGCAGCATCATCTCCTCGACCAGGTGAATTTATATCTTGGAGACCCGGAAATGTTTCTCGCAGAACTAAGATGTACATTGGTCGCTTAGTTACAAACTCAAATAATTCTGGAGCGCAGTGACGAGCCTGCGTTATTTGTTAGGCAAATGCCCATTACGCAAGTAGAGAGCGTGACGCACGTGGAATTTAATTTATCTGTTGTCCGAGTAGTTTGGGCTTACTGCATGCTAATCCAGTTGATGCCATAAATCAATTACAAGTCCATGGCAGGGCAACTTCTTGCGCTAACGAACTTCTCTGAGTAATGGCAGGTTTATATCAAGATTATTGTCTTGTTTGAACTTGAAATGAGATATAATTTCTTGATTCTTGTTAAACAATGAATTTGTGTTTACCACTATGTTTTGAATTATCGAGATAAGTCCAACGAAGTATTGGCGAAAAAACTTGTTTTGTTTTGAGTTTCCTCTGTATAACACAATTGAATTCGTATAAAGTTACATGTAAATATTCGAAAAATGATTTGTAGTTTCTGACAGTTTTCATAGAAATGTGTATTATACTCATGTGTTTTCTGCTTTCATCTTGAGCCAATCTGTAACTTTAATAACCTTACAGGAAAATTATCCTTCTGTATTTAGCGATCTGTAACTTACAGATATTCTTAAATCCTTACGAGTACTCGAATGGCGGTCGGAAAGCATATCGGAAGCTGTAATCAGACCTATTCTGTTTGCGTATTGCTATAAACATTGCTATTAAAGTCATATTGCTATCTTCCTAATTTTTAATAATATGGCTAGGGTATAAAGTATTCTCACTATAAAAGTAACTACACTCTTGTCCACTATAGTTTTTTGTCATCTGACATATGCTTCGGAAACAAAGTAAGTTTGGTAAGTTTCGGAAACGAAGTAACGCTTCGTCTTTGAAGATGGAAACTTTGTTTTCGAAACATATGTCAGACGACAGTAGTGGACAAGAGTGTAGTTACTTTTATAGCGTTCATAATAAGTCCACAGTGAACTCAAAATAGAATATATAAAGTATTCTGTTCGGACTGTTATGGCAATGTTGGTTATCATATTTTCTGCCAGCAATATTATTATATGAACATATAAATAAATTTATAAAATTCCCTCGGCTCTTCGATTAAATCAAAATCATTCATGATTTTGTTAAGGTTGTATTTATAGTTATTTAATTTTTTCATCCACACTGAGAGAAATGTTAGAGTTAATAATTAATAAATCTTTATTTGGGACAGTTTTATTTGTCATAAATAAATTTTATTAATTATTAATAAATGTTATTAATAGTTAGAACAACTTGATATAAACCTTATTTCTCATAAATATTCCATTTATTTGGGCAAGATTTATTAATTAATAATAAATCTTGATTATACTTGAATAAGTGTTTATTATAGCTCGCATCCTGATCGTTCGACGTACCCCACCCCAATGGCCATTATACCGAAATGCGAATCTGAAAACTTTGTGCGATCAGTCACATTTAGTAATCTTTAATTGGTCTGTTGGTTGTTAGGATAGTGCGTGATATAGGTGAGAGGACAGAATGGTTGAATTCCAGACATTTTTGTTTCAAAATGGTTTGAGTCACTCAAAAAGTACATTCGAAGGTAAGGCTTAGTTTTCATATAAAATTTTCAATTTAGATTAGCTTAATCACTGACACTGATTCTCAAAATATTTTGCTCAATGATACTGCATGACATAAATACTACGTAAATATATTTTCTTTTCCAAAATATGAAGTAAGTCTTAAGAAAACTTGGAATTCTTGATAATGGATTTCTATTTGCTGGAGTTTTCGGTCAAATTCACTTGTGAATGTAAATGTTTCTTTACGATTAATCAAAGTTGTTAATATGTGTTTATTAGAAAAAATTATAAATCCATTTGATACCATTCTCGAAAATGTGGTGAAATTTATTTTTGAATATTTATAATTTCCAGAAAATCAGTTCTTTATTTCAATGCTATTAGTTTTTCATATTGAAATTTCAAAAAACCTGAATACGAATATGAATTTGATATGAATCAGAAAAGCAGTTTCGTTATTATTTATCAATATTGAAACTTGGAGAAATTTTTGAAGGTTAAATGTTTTTTTTTCTTATTATTTTCCAGTAAATGCACCACCCCTATAGTGATAGTGACAACATGAGGCACCCTATAGAAACTCTCTTCGCAATTCTTCGAACTGGCTCCTGTAGTTACATACCATCGAGATTTTGGCTGAATTCTGCATCCATAGAGATCAAGAAAGAAGACTACATGGAAAACTACCACAAAATATCATATGGGAATTGTTATTATATAAATTTTAGAAAGTAATTCTTTTTTGCAATATTTGTATACCTCAGTTTCCATTCAACTAATCATATTTATTGTAAATTAATTTCTTTCTCGAAAAAAACATTCATTTACTGTACATAACTGATTATTTAATAAAAATATACAATTTTTTTATAGTGAATTTTTCTCTATTCATAGTAAATATTAATTTTTGAAATACATTTTTTTCTGAAATATATCTTTGTTTATTATGAGAATATTGATATTCATTGAAAATAAATATTTTTTCCTCATAAATAACATTTATTTATTATAAATAATTCGTTATTGGATGAAAATAAACCTTTTTGATGTAGTGATAAAATTCATTATCTATGAATGAATCGTATATTAATAATCAATATATATTAATTTTTCACCAATATGTATTTATTTTTAAAACTCAAACAAATCCATTATTTAGGACAAATAAATATTTATTACGCCATATATGAATAAGGGGTTTATTTAATATGATTAAAGTTAATAATTTATAAATAAACTGTTCTCTCAGTGCAGTCGGTCAGTCATGGAATGCATATCTCTAACTTAAAAGAAACAGTATCTCTCCCAGTTTGCTCATGATCAAATAAATAAATGAAGAAAATTCCCCCAGCTCTTCAATTAAATCAAAAGCAGGCCTCTTATTATTAAGGTCTAATAGTTTGTGAACTCTCTGCCATATTCCAAATCTTGTTGTGATCTTTGCAAGTACTAATATGAGGTTGCTGAGATAGCAATATGGATAGCAATATATTTATGAAAAAAAATTACAGATCATGTTGCTCAAAATCGATGAACCGAATAGCAATTTATCGAATCTTGCTATGGAAGCAATATCTTTTTCTTAGCAATATTGCTATGTGCAAACGCAGAATAGGTCTGATTGTGAGGTTATTTTGAAGAATTATTGTATGGTTTCGCGGCGTGCCTTTTGGCGCTCTAGTTCCTCGGAACTGAGTGCTTATCAATTTGCCCAAATGTCTGTAATTTTCGAATTTTTCGATGAAAATGGTCTTAAACGATTTGGTTCGACTCACTGATCAAGAATCCGTGGTCGAAATTCATTCTGTCCGGCCGTCCGGCCGGTCCGGCCGTAGGCACGATAACTCTCGAACGGAATGAGCTAGACAGTTGAAATTTTCAGAGTAGGTTTGGGGGATAAATATCTCGGCTAAGTTCGTTATTGGGCAAAATCGGACAGATGGTTTCGGAGTAACAAAAAAAATTTTTTTTTTACAGAACAAATTCCAAATTAATTTTTTTTTTCAATAAGGAGTTTTACCATAAGAATCCATTCATATCATTTTTAACTCTAACAAACTAATATTTTCGGAGATATGATTTTTCAAAATTTCGATGAATTATTCTGTGGCTATTCTATGAATTGTTATAACGTCAACTTTGACGTTGTCTCATTGTCATTCATTCCAGTAATGGTATCAATATGAGAATTATAATATTATCCTACTTTTTGTTGGTTGATATTTTCATGCCGATGGTCAATCCATATGATGATGGGAATGGTAATGGTAAGTTAATAACATTGTCATTCATTCCAGCAATCGTATAAATATGAGAATTATAATATAATATCATAGTTTTTGTTGGTTGATATTTTCATGCCGATGGTCAATCCATATGATGATGGGAACGGTAATGGTAAGTTAATAATATTGAGTTCATAATATCTCCACTAAAAACAAAACTGGAATTGAAGAATGAATATCTCGGATGAGTTCGTTGTTGGGTAGAATTCGTCTATTGGTTTTGGATTGATAATTTTTGGCACTCTTGTTGAGTTTAAATTCTTCTATGATGTTTGAATTCAATTTCTGCTAAGATGAAGTTCTAAATTTCAATAATGAATCGTACTTCTATGTTTTCACAGAATGCTATAATTATTCTATCTAAGCTTTATTATATGATCTGTGTTCATACTCGTACATTTCATCCTGTTCTATAAGAGAGAGTCAAATTCATTTCAGCTATTTTAATTTGGTTTCTTCCATGGTGCAGTTCTCATTCTCAGATTGCTCATTTAATCTTGTTAAATAAACTATTATTTGAATTGAATTTCCTGTATGATGCAGTTCTATCATAAGAATACATTGATATAATTCTCAACTCTGAGAAACCAATACTTTCGGAGATATAATTTGTCTGTTTGAACTAGAGCGCCAGAAAGCTCCTGTCCACAGGGCTTGAACCCATTTTTTTTTCCCGAATATGAAAATGTTCATATTCAAGAATAATAATCAGATCGCTTAGATTTTTGGCTTATTCTTTGAGCATGATGGAGACTCGTAATCTACTAAATAAATGAAATTACACATGACTTGAAAATCATTTTTATTATAAGAGGAACTGATCAAATGGATCCATTTGAATGCCGGATGATCAATTTATCAGCATCTTCAAATTGAATAAGATTTAGTGAATATCTATAACCAGTCCTATAAACAAGAAATGCTAATGCCATTGCATTAGCAGGAAAGGTATTATACTTTTTGCTATAATGTATGTATGGTGGGCGATATTTTTGAAGAATATAAATTGGCTTATACATTTTAGTTATTAATATGTGCATTTCTTTCAAATAATACGGAATATTTATACGAAAAGCTTTTTGGCGCTCTAGTTCCTCGGAACTGAGTGCTTATCAATATGCCCAAATGTCTGTAATTATCGAATATTTCGATGAAAATGGTCTTAAACGATTTGGTTCGACTCACTGATCAAGAATCCGTGGTCGAAATTCATTCTGTCCGGCCGGTCCGGCCGGCCGTAGGCACGATAACTCTCGAACGGAATGAGCTAGAGAGTTGAAATTTTCAGAGTAGGTTTAGGGGATAAATATCTCGGCTAAGTTAGTTATTGGGCAAAATCGGACAGATGGTTTCGGAGTAACAAAGAAAAAATTTTTTTTTTACGAAACAAATTCCAAATTAAATTTTTTAATAGGAAGTTTTATCATAAGAATCCATTCATATCATTTTAAACTCTAACAAGCTAATACTTTCGGAGATATGATTTTTCAAAATTTCAATAATAAATCGTATTTCAACGTTGTCACAGAATGATATTATTCTATGAATTGTCATAATGTCAAATGATGTTCCTGAGACATTATCTAATCAATCGAAGAATTGTGAGCGAAGTGAGAAAAATCTCAGTTGTTTGCTCCGAAATTAGTTTTTCTCAGAAAATTCTTACATTTCGGAACTGAACATGAAGTAAGAGATCTGTGAGTAGTGAGACTGCTTTTCATCCATAGACATAGATATAACTCTCGAACGGAATGAGGTAGGTAGTTGAAATTTTCAGAGTAGTTTAGGGAGATGAATATATCGGTTAAGTTCGTTAGTGGGCAAAATTGGCCAGATTTAATTTGATTTCTTCCATGGTGCAGTTCTCATTCTCATGATTGCTCATTTAATCTTGATAAATAAACTATTATTTGAATTGAATTTCCTTTAGGATGCAGTTCTATCATATGAATACATTGATATAATTCCCAACTCTGAGAAACCAATACTTTTGGAGATATAATTTGTCTGTTTGAACTAGAGCGCCAGAAAGCTCCTGTCCACAGGGCTTGAACCCATTTTTTATCAATCAATATATCGCATCTCATAGTGCATATTTCATTTCCTTCCTTCCTCTCTTAACAATATGTAAAGCTCCAATCAGAGATAATTTTAATTAAATATATTGCGATGATAATTGAAAGTGCTACACTCTACGCAAATATCTTCAAATTAAAAATAACTCTACGGTTTTAGGTTGTCTTCTCGATAAATTTATCAAATTAGTTCAAATATAGCAGGAATTTTCACCATTGATCACTGCACGAAGCTCATACTCGACAAAAGTAGGGCCCACAGATCAATCAAGATCCTATCGGATAGCCAAGCCGCCTTGAAGGTCTTGACTTCATACAACTGCAAGTCTCTGCTTGTGCAGGACTGTCGGACCGCACTTGCTAAACTGGGATAGCTGCAGGCTGCAGCTCATATTGGTCCTTGGCCACTCGGGTATAGAGGGTAATGAGGTGGCAGACTCATTGGCGGCACGAGGGGCTTCCAGGGGGCCCATCGGACTTGAACTGGCCTGTGGCATTCTCTCAAGATATCAGGGAGGGAGAACAACAGATGGTTGGGCCAAAAAATCCAGGAAATCTGGAGCGGCATACCTGGACACAGACATGCTCGCTCAACAATTATTGGCCCATCAGCTGAAAGAGCCAGACAATGGCTCAGATTCTCTAGGTTATACCTGAGAATATTAATAGCTGGGGTTGACTTAGGACTCCGTGTTCAGAATATGCCTGGTGAATACGTGGCACTGGAGCGCATGCGCGTAGTTTTCTACCCCTTCCTATTTTCATGTCCACATTACGTTGTTCTATTTGAACTTATAATATCCATTATTTCTTGGCGCTCTAGTTCAAACAAACAAATTATATCCCTGAAAGTATTGGTTTCTCAGAGTTGAGAATTATATCAATGTATTCTTATGATAGAACTGCATCATAAAGGAAATTCAATTTCCTTTATAGGAATAGTTATAATAGTTTATTTATCAAGATTAAATGAGCAATCTGAGTATGAGAACTGCACCATGGAAGAAATCAAATTAAAATAGCTGAAATGAATTTGACTCTCTCTTATAGAACAGGATGACATGTACGAGTATGAACACATATAATAATTTTGTGAAAACATAGAAGTACGATTCATTATTGAAATTTAGAAAAATCATATCTCCGGAAGTATTAGCTTGTTGGAGTTGAAAATGATATCAATGGATTTTTATGGTGAAACTGCATCTTAAATAAAAATTGAATTTGAAATTTGTTCCTTAAAAAAAATTTTCTTTTCGTTACTCCGAAACCATTTGGCCTATTTTGCCCAATAACAAACTTACTACCTACTCTGAAAATTCCAACTGCCTAGCTCATTCCGTTCGAAAGTTATTGTAACATAAAATTTTTTTTAAATTTTCAAATTTTTTTTTTTACACTTTGCGGTAACCGGGTCAATACGAAACCACACATGCGTATAGAGGACATGATTCTACAATTTGATGCTAAATTTCAGAAAGATCGAGTGATCGGTTTCGAAATATTCATAAAAAATATTTTTACTAAAATCGGCCATAGCTCCGAAACCACTTAATCGGTTTCGCCCATTAACGAACTTGTCCGAGATATTTACGCACCAAACGCACCTTGCAAATTTCAATCCTCTAACTCCTTTCGTTCGAGAGTTATCGTGCCTACGGCCGGTCGGCCGTCCGGACCGGCCGGACGGAATCGATTTCGACCTCGGATTCTTGATCAGTGAGTCGAACCAAATCGTTTGAGGCCATTTTCAGCCAAAAATTCGAAAATTACAGACATTTGGGCAAATTGATAAGCACTCAGTTCCGAGGAACTAGAGCGCCAAAAATGAAGCTATTCAAGATTTCGAATATTTTTATGAGGAATATGCTAAAAACACCCTCAATGACCAATCAACTGTGACGGTAATCATTGAAAACGATACCAATTCGTCCGATTCTATAAAAAATGTATTCGACGATAGCCTCTATAAAACATCAACAATATCTTCGAAACATTGGAAAGCTGAGTTTGAAGAATATTTGCTGTTAGGAAGAGCAAATAGAAATCAAAATATCTTTATAGTGTCCACCACTATAAAGATGAAGTGCATGAAAAAGTTCTTCCTACACTTTCCAAGATGGCCAAGGATTTATTCAGTAAAATGGCTACATTGGTACCTGTTGAAAGATTATTTTCCACAGCACACGGAAAAAATAAAATACTTGTTTCAATTCTATACATTTCATTTCAAGCCTTAGTTAGATTTGTATATCCCTTAGACGATATCTATTTCAATAAAGATTATCAAATTTTCAATTCCATTGTCTTCAATGTAACAAATTATTATTCAATTTTAGGATGCTGCAATGCTCATTCAAAGAGTACTGTAGTCCTTATTCCACAAAAATGTAGTCTCAAATAAAATAAAATGGTTACTTAATCACAACATATGGAGATTAGAATTATGTATAGCATTTAATTGCATTGAAAATTTGGTAGGATAATATTGAGATTATTGAGAATATAATTAAGTAGAAATATCATCGGATGACATTAAAAATATGGAATAACTATATTGAGAATATGAACTCTTGAAGTGAGTCGTTCTACTTTTACATATAATTGAAGTGAGTATTTGTCTACATCATTAAGATTATAGTAAGCCTTACAGTAATATTGTTTTATTTTAAATTCAAGCATCTGATATTTTTGAAGATATTTGTGATATTTGTATTGGTATTTTGAATATGTTTATCCTAAGATGATAATATTCAATATATTTTTATGCATATTTTCAAATTCAAATTCTCCCAAGTGTTTATTATACCTACTATAATGTCACCATTCTCTTTATTCAATCGGGAATCCTTGGGCTTTGGCTCGGCAACAGCTGGCCAACATATATATTTTCAGTTTTTTTCTTGTTGGGCAATTTTGCCGAATAATTCGAAATAGTTTTAAACATCCGTAGGTATACAAAAAAAAATACAAATCAATCTACAAAACGAAAATTTATTAAATCAGACATAATAGTTCTTGGTGTATGAAATAAATATATTAGGCACCCTTCAAAATAGATAACAGAACATTCCTTACTCTGAACAATGTGAGGCAGTAAGGAATCAAAAATAATTCTAGCAGTCTTTTTAATCACAGCACTTGTTATCTGATAGATAAAAATAAAAATAGTATGCATAAGAAAACTTTGATATAACAATGTCTGAAAACGAAGTGTATTATGAGTCTTAACTTTGTCAAATACAACGGACGTTGTTCTTATATTGTCAAGCGTATCACCTTGCACCACCAGGTATGGCTGAACAGTTTACTTATGGACATAGGATCTTTCAATACAAGCATCCACTCTCGTCTAGACGTCTCCAGAATTCTGATATAGAAGGGAAAATTGTAAAAAACATAGCATATTAAGTAAATCATATGTATTATATAGATACCACGGATGTGACCACGGATGGACTTAACAATAGGTGCTCGAAACAATTTTTATTTTCGATTTTTCAAAAAAAAAATATAAAATCTTAATAATTTCTTTTGCTTGTTATATAAATGTTATACAAATATAATACGTAGAAATATCCGATTCTTTTCCGGTTTTTTTTAAAACAATATAACAAGCGAAATTATGAGAAATAATTCAATAAAAATGTTCTCAAGTAAAGTTATGTTGATCCACGTTATAGAGAGAGAGTTGAATAGATTTAGACCAAACAGATTGGGTAGCCCACTGTTTACATGAATTTTAAGAGAAAGGTTATAACAGAAAATTCTTGGACTCACCTGAACATGCAAAAGGATTCCCCGAATACTTACTTGAATTGGGAATTTCCAATGTTCTTCCCCTTGGTGGAAGCATATAATTCAGCAAGGTAAGTTGTAGAGGAAGCTTTTCATCTAAAATAAATCACGGGTTGATTTAACATTGAATATTAGGTTGAAGGTCAAATATTTTGAACTTACCCTCATCGGTTTTTTTGAATAACTGCCTGTACAAATTTTGGGCCGTATTGTCCTTGTCAATCTTATATTTTAGAACTGTGATGAAAAATGATTGTGATTGTGGGTAGATTTTTTGAAAATCCAAGTTGATCTGTTAAAAATTTGAGATAGTAAACTGATGATTAAATAATGTGGCATTCGTTTTAAATATAGATAAATTACTGTTTGTAGGACTCACTAAAACATATGCTCTAAGGTCATTTAAATGGGCCAAGCTTGAGAAAATTCATTTAAATTTTACATCTATGACAAAAGGTATGCCAGCAAAAACATTATAGACTTACCTTTAAATACTTGAATCACATATTCAGAACAACCCCAATCCTTTAGTACTGCAGTAATATCCATCTCCGAAATGTTCTCCTGCATAATGCCGTGATATACTTATGAGTATTACTTATGAGAACGATATACGAGAGCAAACTCAGAAAACAGAAACACACGCGCTGGAAGGCGGAAAGAGAATAAAAACCTTAGAAACTATTAAAAAGATAGTTCTGATCTGCACCCTGCACCTGTCCGTTCCTCCCGTTTCAGATTGGTTGTTATGCAAAGCAAAATACTCGGTTTGAATCTAAACAGGACGACTGGTTATCAGATCAAGTAAATCAGAGGAACTTGAAGATTATTTTGAGCTTCTACTTAATCAAAAATCATTAGAATGAACATTCCATATTGCACAATATAATAAATATCCTAAGTTTTATTCAAGTTGGCGAATTTTGTTTTTATGATGCATGAAATGAAGTAGTCTTAATATTGAAATATGGTATATTTGGATCGAATATGCGGAAAACTCAGTTTGAGTATAGGAGTATCCTCAGTATAAGGTGCTGTAGTCTCATTCGAAGTACACTTGATATTCACTCTGAAAAGCCTATACATTCTGAAATGAAGATTATCATTATTTAAACAAAACGGATTTTTAAGTTTGAATGAGAAATATTTTCTTAAAGTAAACATTTATGCTGAGAAAATCAAAATCAACATTTAAGCATTTGAAAATTTTCAATTTGAAATATTTTTCATCACATGAGAATAAAAACTCTCAGAACAAGTAAAAAGAAATAAGAATATTGGAATATTTTGTTTGAGTACATAATTGAAAGATGATGCACTGTGTTTAAAATTATGAAATTTATGTAGGTACATGTAAAAATATTTTTGCATAAGAGCGTAATGAATTAAAATATAGCTATCATTTAGTTTATAACTATTACCCTTATTGCGCGTATGTTCTGGGGAACATCGCGTTATAGTTTTGTCCAAATGTCTGTAACTTTCGAATTTTTTGACGAAAACGGTCTCAAATGATTAAATTCGACTCCCCAATGAAGAATTCGAGGTCAAATTTGATTCTGTCCGTCCGGCCGTTGCCACGATAACCTGAGAACGAAAAGAGCTAGCGACTTGAAATTTTCAGGGTAGGCGGTGCATCCCAATACGACGGACAAGTTCGTTAATGGGCATAACCGGCCCAGTGGTTTCCGAGTAATAATTTTGTTTTCAAACAATATAAATCCGATCGAATTGAAACTTGGTGGGTAGTTGTAGAATATGAACCTAAGCACGTTTGTGAAATTTTGAGCGAATCGTGTGGCTAGAAAATTTTAAAAAAATTATTAAAAAATATTTTAGTTGTCACGATAACTTGAGAACGGAATGAGATAGCGGCTTGAAGTTTTCAGGTTAGGATGTGCACCAGAACGCGACTTTTCAGTTTGTTTATGAGCATAATCGGCCAAATGGTTTTAGAGTTAAAGCCATCTGAAATTTTCTGAAATTTGGTGGTTTTTCGTTCCTCATTAACTCGAAAAACACTGAACCGATTGAATTCAAACATGGTTATTAGTTGTAGAATGCCAACGCGAATATGTTTGCAAAATTTGGTGAGGATAGCATTTGTAGAAAATTTTTAATAAATCATTGAAAAAAAAAATTCTATATATAAGTAACTATTCGTTTGAAATTGCTGAAAATTCAAGTTTTAATACTATCGGTTAAATATTGTTGGAGATTCGAGCATTCTTGTGTGAGTTCAGTAGATGGGTGACCGTTGCCTCGATAACTTTCGAACGTAAGGAGATAGGGAAATGCAATTTTCAGGGTAGGTTGCGTATCCGAAAGGGAGAGTTGAGTTCGTTTCTGGGCATAATCTTTTGGGAATTGGTCTACTCTCGTCTCGTGTGAAGCCCTAATTGTAGTTGTTGTGTATTGTTTACAATAAGTCCACCTATAGAACTCTAACTAGAATACTCATATACTATGTCTTTGTGGAAATGTAACAAAAAATATACCTAATTTACGATGATACATTCAGGATGATGAAGGAGATCAATTCTACCACCCTAAGAAAATAAACCTACCCAAAAAAATGCGATTAGTAGCATTAATGAACGAAATACTTTGACAGATCATTTCCATCCCAATTTTTTTTTCAACGTAAAGAAAATTAAATTGACCTATCCTCAAATTTCTAGTCCACTGTGCTCAACGTCTAAACCAACTTGCACACATCGTCCTAAATAAATATAATCGCAACGAAATACTTAATTCAAATTAATACGTAACCTGCAAAATAGAGCCGTTTCCTCATCGAACCAATCTAGATCTAGTGTCTTGTCCAAACAGACGCAACATGGAAGACAAACCACTGGACACGCATTTGTGTATGTGGAGGATTAATGGTCAATTCCGTCTTCAAATTGAATTTTAATTGACAAAGGATTTGGCCGAAATTGGATCCGCAGTAATGCTCGGATAACTGTTCAGTTTAAGTGTTAAAAATTCCCGGGACTTGATTTGCAATTAAATGAAGATTTCGGGTGCGTGTTAGGGTCCTCTGATGGGACTAGAACTGAAAGAACGCGAATTGGTTCTTTTACAGCTGCAGGTGGAAAGGGGAGATCCCAAAGGTGTTGGAAAGGTAGGCGGGATAATATTACTTCAATTTATACAGTGGAAACTACAATGTACCTTTTTCAAAGCACTTTCCCGAATGTCAGAAATTCTCGAATTTTAAGCAGAAAATGCTCTGGAGAAATTATACAGGCTGGGCCACGGTCGATGGTACCCTGTACTTTTACGAAGAACGGGAAGTACGATTTTATTGAAAATTTGGTTCCTTGGCTAGGAACCACTGCTTCATCGGTCTACAATATTTTAAGCACTGCGGTGTTGCCACTTATATCAAATAGTACCAACTATTTTGATATTTCAAGTGTATATTATTGCTGTTTCTGATTCACCCTAGCTTCCTGATTATTTCCGTGTCGAGTTCCGCGCGCATCCCTACCTGTAGCAGTTTTCGAGTAATAATGAAAAATGGCGATACCGTTGTTGATAAATCAACAAGTCCAGAGCGTTCCTGCCAATAGGGTCCTTCATAAATAGCTTCGTATAATTAATATACTTATGCATATATTTCACAAGTCAAATAGAACCCAGAGGGTTCATTGATTTGCCGAAAAAGCAAGAGCAGACGCGTTTCTGGCTTCTTGGCCTTCATCAGTACTCTGTAGCTTCTCAACAAATTCAACTAAACTGACCCGGGTTAAGCCTCTCAGAGCTGGCTTGGTCGATCATACCTAATCACCCACGCCACCTATGAGACAAAACACGGAAATCAGCCTTAGTTGAATTTGTTGAGAAGCTACAGAGTACTGATGAAGGCCAAGAAGCCAGAAACACGTCTGCTCGTGCTTTCTCGGCAAATCAATGAAGCCCCTGGGGTCTATTTGACTTGTGAAATATATGCATAAGTATATTAATTATACGAAGCCATTTATGAAGGACCCTATTGGCAGTAACGCTCTGGACTTGTTGATTTATTAACAACGGTATCGCCATTTTTGCGCGTATGTTCTGGGGAACATCGCGTTATAGTTTTGCCCAAATGTCTGTAACTTTCGAATTTTTTGACGAAAATGTACTCAAACGATTCAGTTCGACTCCCCAATGAAGAATTCGAGGTCAAATTTGATTCTGTCCGGCCGGCCGTCCGACAGTTGCCACGATAACTTGAGAACGAAAAGAGGAAGCGACTTGAAATTTCCAGGGTGGGTGGCGCATCCCAATACGACGAACAAGTTCGTTAATGGGCATAATCGGTCCAGTGGTTTCCGAGTAATAATTTTGTTTCAACCAATATAAATCCGATCGAATTGAAACTTGGTGAGTAGTTGTAGAATATGAACCTAAGCACGTTTGTGAAATTTTGTACGTATCGTGTGGCTAGGAAATTTAAAAAAATTACTAAAAAGTATTTTTGTTGTCACGATAACTTGAGAACGGAAAGAGACAGCGGCTTGAAGTTTTCAGGATAGGATGTGCACCAGTACTCGACAATTCAGTTTGTTTATGAGCATAATCAGCCAAACGGTTTTAGAGTTATAGCCATCTGAAATTTGGTTGTTTTTTGTTCCTCATTAACTCAAAAAATACAGAACCGATTGAATTCAAACATGGTAATTAGTTGAGAATGCCAACGCGAAAATTCTTGCGAAATTTCGTGAGGATAGTATTTCTAAAAAATTTTAAAAAAATCATTGAAAATTGAAAAAAAAATTCTATATATCAGTAACTATTCGTTTAAAATTGCTGAAATTTTAGAAGAGCCTTCATATCCTAACTCTACTGCCAAGTTTCAAGTTTGTAATTTTCGAATTTTTGGGTGAAAATGATTTAAACGATTTGGTTCGACTCACCGATCAAGAATCCGTGGTCGAAATCAATTCTGTCCGGCCAGCTGGCAGTAGGCACGATAACTCTCGAACGAAAGAAGTTAGAGGGTTGAAATTGCAGGGTAGGTTTGCAGCGTAAATATCTCGGACGAGTTCGACGAAATCCACCAAGCGGTTTCGGAGTTAAGGCCCTTTTTAGTAATGATATTTTTTATGAATATTTGCGAAACCGATCACTCGATCAATCTGAAATTCAGCATCAAATTGTAGAATAATGACTTCTATATGCATGCGAAGTTTTGTTTTGATCGGGTTGCAATAAGGTATCAAAAATTTTTTTCTTAATTTTTAAATTTCGTTTCTACATTAACTCTCGAACAGAATGAGCTATGCAGTTGAAATTTTCATAGTAGGTTTGAGAGATAATTATCTCGGTTGAGTTTGTTACTGGGAAAAATTGGTCTGATGGTTTCGGAGAAACGAAAAAACAATTTTTTTTTACAACACAAATTTCAAATTTAATTCCCTTTAAGATGCAGTTTCACCATAAAATTCGTTGATATCATTTTCAACTCTAGCAAGCTAATACTTTCGAAGATATGATTTTTCAAAATTTCAATAATCGTATTTCTACGTTTTCACAGAATGATATAGTAATTATTCTATGTATGAATTGTTATAATGTCAACTTATTTTCCTGAGACATGACATTGTCTAATTCATTTCAGCAATCGTAGAATTATGAGAATTATAATATGATATCACACTTTTTGTTGGTAGATATTTTCATGCCGATGGTCAATCCATATGATGATGGGAATGGTAATGGTAAGTTAATAATATTGTCTGAATATCTCCAGTAAAAACAAAACTGGAATATTGGTGTATTGGAGGGGATTTAAGGGAAGAATATATATTATCGTTCATCATAGATTTGAGGAATGAATATCTCGGATGATTTCGTAGTTGGGTAGAATTTGTCTATTGGTTTTGGATTGATAATTTTTGGCAATCTTGTTGAATTTAAATTCTTCTATGATGTTTGAATTCCATTTCTACTTAAGAATCATTTGATATAATTTCCAAATATCAGAAACCAATACTTTCGGAGATATAATTCGTCTGTTTGAACAAGAGCGCCAGAAAACTCCTGTCCACAGGGCTTGAACCAATTTTTATAAGATAATTTTTAAAGCATTTTTTTTAAACGACACTTTTTTTAAATTGAATTTATTTCATGATGCATTTCTATCATAGGAATCCATTGATATAATTCCCAACTCTGAGAAACCAATAATTTCGCAGATATAATTTGTCTGTTCGAACAAGAGCGCCAAAAAGCACCTGTTCACAGGGCTTGAACCAATTTTTCTTAGCAATATTGCTATGCGCAAACAGAATAGGTCTGATTATGTTGCCAAATAATCAAGTTAAAGAAATTACTCCGCCTGGATGTAACATTTCTGGATATAATTCTCATCCAAACGAACAAACCTTACTACATCCTACGCACTACATAGGGACATCATAATTTTCAGCAGCCTCCTCCAACATCACCCCACAATGAAAATGAATGATGGAGTGAAAAATACAGCTCAAGTCTCGGTCCTTCGGACAAATATACGGCAAGCAAATAACGTGCGTTATATGACCTCGTAAAATACATTTTATGGCGGTCAGCTGGTAGTCTTGGACATTAATCAAAAAAGGTCGAAAACTGACTATTTTTATTGATGGGACCTGCAAAGAATCATAGGGGTAGCGAGAGAATTGTGTCACGTCCACTTACTCTACACACATTCACGGAGAAAACTGATAAGCTTGGAGAATTCAAAGCAGTTTTTTCTGAGTTGACGATCGAAAAAGGGGTTTATTCGAGCTTCTTGTTCAAATATGTTCAATATGAATTTAAATTTATTGAGAATTGGATTATTGTTAAAATTCGATTAGGTGAAATACATCGTGCATTCCGTGTCACGATTCTTACGAAAATTCTCAAGAATTAGCGCAGTATATTACAACTATTTACTTCTTCACAGCAATCATTTTAACATCAAAAGTAAGCTAGTCCGCACACGGGCATACCAAATTGACAGGATTCCAATCTCCTACACTCGGATTCAATGAGAGCCAATACTTTTGGAGATATGATTTGTCAAAGTTTGAACAGGAACGCCAAACCTCCTGTCCAAAGGGCCTTCCCACTTTGGTACGGTCCTCAGAAAGTTCCACACGCGTCTTTATGTCGATATTCTACAACTAGTTACCAACCTTCAATTCGATCGGGTCTGTATTTTTTGAGTTATCGAGGAAACAATATTCCAGATTGGTTTAACTCCGAAACCCTTTGGGTCGATTATGCCCAACAACGAACTTAACTCTCCCATTCGGTTGCGCAACCTGAAAATTGTAAGTCCCTAACTCTTCTCGTTCGAAAGTTATCGAGGCAACGGTCACCTATCCATCTACTGAATTTACCCAAGGCTGCTCGGATCTCCAACAATATAGATCCGATCACGTTCAAACCTGGAAGTTCGATGCCGGACGAATAGTTTCTGATTTATAGAATTTTCTTCAACACATTTCAATGATTTTTATTAAATTTTCTATTGATACGATCCTCACAAAATATTGCTAGAATTTTCGCGTTGGCATTTTACAACTAATAACCATGTTTGAATTGGAGCGGATCCGTATATTTTCTGAGTTATTGAGGAAATAACAACAATATTCCTCCGATTATGCCCATTATTGAACCGCATTCGTATGCGCAGCCTACCCTGAAAATAGCAAGTTACTATAACTTTCCGTTGGAAAGCTATCGCGACAACGGTCACCCATCCAACTACTGAACTCTCCCAAGGCTGCTTGGCTTCTAATATTTTTTCAAGATCACCAACAATATGCAGTGTGGAAAAGCCAAATGGAATAAAATCATTGTCTTGGTTACTGTACATATTTATGGAATATTCGGTGAAATTCAAATTTTCAATTGTCATTCTTCTCCGTGAAAATGCGAACCCAATCTTCAACCCCCTACGAAAGACAAGTACAATCCCCAATTCCTCAAATAGGAAGTTTGAAAGGCCGCGTCATTCTCTATTCAGAAATGTTATCACTTTCATGTTAATAATGCGATAGCAAAACACAAAATATAAATAAATAAAATCATGTGATTACCGAAATTCATAATAATATTCCCTCGAATATTCCGAAATTGTATTGCAATAATGCTAAACTTATTTGCCTTCAAGATGTGATAGGAATAAATTGGTTCAAGCACTGACGTGAAGTCAGAAGCTTTTGCGCGTATGTTCTATTGTCCATTCTTCTGTATTGGACACCCTTAATCGAATTTACCATGGTTAATTATGTCGTCCATTCTCCTGTATTGGACACTCTTAATTCAAATTTACCATGGTAAATTCGAATTAAGTGTCCAATACAGGAGAATGGACGACATAATTAACCATGGTAAATTCGATTAAGGGTGTCCAATACAGAAGAATGGACAATAGAACATACGCGCAAAAGCTTCTGACTTCACGTCAGTGCTTGAACCAATTTTTTTTTCGTGATTTTTTTTAAATTTTCTGGAGGCGCGGTTCTTAAAAATTTTTTTTTCGTCATTTTTTTCAAATTTTCTAGGAGTACGGTTCTTACAGAATTTTAAACACGTCCTTGTGTTGATTTTCTACTACTAGTTACCAAGCTTCAATTCAATCGAATATATATTTTTTGAGTTATCAAGGAAACAATATTCCAGGTGGATATAACTCGGAAACCGTTAAACCGATTATGCCCAAAAACGAACTCAACTCTCCCATTCGGATACGCAACCTACCCTGAAAATTGCAAGTCCCTAACTCCTTTGGTTCGAAAGTTATCGAGGCAACGGTCACCCATCTACTGAACTCACACAAGAATTCTCGAATCTCCAACAATATTCAACCGATCGTGTTAAAACTTGAAACTTGGCAGTAGAGTTAGGTAATGAACTCTTGCAAAATTTCAGCAATTTCAAATGTATAGTTACTGATATATAGAATTTTTTTTTTTTTTTTCAATGATTTATTAAAAATTTTCTACAAATGCTATCCTCACCAAATTTCGCAAACATTTTCGCGTTGGCATTCTACAACTAAGAACCATGTTTGAATTCAATCGGTTCAGTATTTTTCGAGTTAATGAGGAACAAAAAACCACCAAATTTTAGATGGCTATAACTCTGAAACCGTTTGGTCGATTATGCTCATAGACAAACTCAAATGTGGCATTCATATGCACAACATAACCTGAAATTTTCAAGCCACTATCTCTTTCCGTTCTCAAGTTATCGTGACAAAAAAAATTTTTTTTAGTAATTTTTTTTAAATTTTCTAGCTATACGATTCGCCCAAAATTTCACAAACGTGTTTAGGTTCATACTCTTCAACTACTCACCAAGTTTCAATTCGATCGGATTTATATTGGTTGAAAACAAAATTATTACTCGGAAACCACTGGGCCGATTATGCCCATTAACAAACTTGTCCGTCGTATTGCGATGCGCCACCCACCCTGAAAGTTTCAAGTCGCTAGCTCTTTTCGTTCTCAAATTATCGTGGCAACGGACGGCCGGACAGACAGAATCAAATTTGACCTTGAATTCTTCATCGGGGAGTCGAACTAAATCGTTTGAGACCAATTTCGTCAAAAAATTCGAAAGTTACAGACATTTGGGCAAAACTATAACGCGATGTTCCCCAGAACATACGCGCAAAAATGAAACAAAATACCATAAGTAATCATTCAAGGATACTGTGGGAAGTATATACCATATTATTAAATGGTTTCTTTCTTTCTTTCTGGGTTTTCTCAGAAAAGAAACCATTTAATAAAATACCATAATATAGTGTTTCAAGATAGTACCATACTACGTAAAACACTTTTTGTGGCAATGTTAGTTATGATTGGTTACGGAAATAACACCTGAACACAAAAAGAAGTAAGTCGCTTGTTTCATGAGAACTCCGAATTTGCTGCCTATAACCCAAGGGACAATAAGCAAAATAGAGAAGCAGATTCGCGAGTTTTGGCATGTAGAGCAGATTAAAAAAGCAGCTGCTAGTGTGAGGATGTGAAATTAGATGTGCTGCTTAACTTCGAAGAAAATCCACATAAATCGAGTATCCTCCACACCATTCAATCAGGCCTATTCGCTAAAGGTTGACTTGGAAGTCAACGTTGATTATTTGACATTAGATTGTCAAATTTCATATGAATCAACCTAAAGTCAACTTTTCCTATTCTGTATCAGTTGAAATCATATCAATTGTTGACTTCAAGTCAAGACGAAGTCAAGAATCTACAAATATCAACATGTACATAGTTTTGGTATTCACTAACCATAATTTTAGTTGATTTGTAGATATATGTAAACAAATGTCAATGGACTCCAGGCAAGTCCTTCGAAGCGCTTGCCAAGATATAAATTGTTGACTTGAAGCAAAATAAATACAGTGGTTATTAGTGTTGGTACTATATATATGGATTATTTAATATTTTTTTATCTTATAAGAGAAGAATTACAAAAGTAAGTTCAATATTTAATTGAAGATATATTCATAAAATGAAATGAGAATGCATTTTGTAATCTTACATACTATTATTTCGGTAGAAGAGGTCTGCATATAAACTGCTGGTAATTAAGGGACGCAAATAATCCTCTTACATTTTCTGATGGCCACTTAAACAATTTTTTTTGCATTTCCAAAGAAGTGTTTTGGCTAAATTACTCCAGGCTTCTTATTTCACACTAGGCTCATCTTTTCCATGTCTAAGCACCTCATTGCTCTCAATAAAAGCGATGAGGGCTCTTAGTTGTTAACTACTGGGTTTTTTACTGTTGGGGCCATTTACCAATTAATATTATTAATCAACTAGTACTTATTTGTACAAACTGTATTATATTGATATCAAATTAAACGTTTGTCAAAATAGTGTTCCTTCCGTACTTTCTCCCGCATCTAAAAACTTCAGATTATTGGAATAATTCGAAAACTATAGGTTAGAATACACAGTAAAACCAAAGAGTACAACTGATAAAATTTAAATATTATGAAACTTAAGAACTACTACGCTGTTGTCAGATTAATATATTGAGTTTTCTTGTCAATGTTGACTTATTGTTGGCTTTGGTTTCAACATGAGTTAGTGAATATGAAATCAAGTCAATGTTGTTATGAAAATGAGGTAAATCAACTTGACTTCAAGTCAACATTGATAAATGTACATAGATAGTGAATAGGCATGATTGTCACCCATACATCGATTCTAAACATATTTAAACCAAACAAGATGAATTCCTATAAAATTATACATACCCACGAGCTCTTGGAAGATTATTTTGAAAGGAGGATTTATTTTTGTGAGCAAATGATTGCCGCCTACTGGTCTACCAAAAATCCTCATTGGACAAGAGAGAAACACACGTAATTCCCTCAAAAGGTTAATGTTTGGGCGGGAAATGTTTGAAACTATCATAGGCCTATTTTTCATTGAAGGCAATTTGAATGGCGATAAATACGTTGTCGTTCCAACTTTGGCAAATTTATATCCCGATAAAGGAAATACTGAAGTACCACGGAATACAATATGGTTCCTGGTTCCAACAGGATGGAGCACCACCAAATTCCCAACGAAAGGTCCGGCAGTACCTCGACGCAATATTTCCAAATCGGTGGATATGAAGGCGCGGAACGATCGAATGGCCTGCGCGATTCCCCTTATCTTAACCCGTTAGATTTCTTTTTATGGAGATATGTGAAGAGCATTGTGTTCAAAACTAAACCCCTTGATTTGAAAGGCCTAAAAGATCAAATAACGCTTGCGATTAGGTTATCACTCCTTAAATGTTGAATAATGTTGGAAGACATTTTTATTTGAGGTTAGGATAATGCAAGGCGTTCGCGGTGAACACTTTGAACATCTACTTCATTAACATTCATAATTTTTTTGCTACATTTTAGTTTTTGATATTGTATCAAATTTCACTAATCACTTGACTCCAATTTTTTTCAATTTTATTTTTGCCAACAACATGAAACTTAGGACATTTCTGAATAGAGAAACGAGGTTTCCGAGTAATGATTTTGTTTTCAACCAATACAAATCCGATCTTATTGAAACTGGTGAATAGTTGTAGAATATGGACCTAAGCACGTTTAAGAAATTTTATTAGAATGAATAGAAAATGAAAAAAAAATATATGTTTCATGTCACGATAATCTGAGAACGGAAAGAAATAGCTAAGTTGAAATTCTCAGGTTACATTGTGCGTCTGAATGCGACAAATCAGTTTGTTTATAAGCATAATCAGCCAAACGATTTTGAATTTATATCGATCTGAAATTTGGTTGTTATTTCCTACATAACTCGAAAAATACAAAACCGATCCAATTCAAACACGCGAAAATTCTTGCAAAATTTCGTGAGGATCGTGTCACTAGAAATTTTTTAAAAAATCATTGAAAAAAATTCTATATATCAGAAACGATTCGTCCGACATCAATGAAATTTTGTGAGAGCCTTCAAAACCTAACTGTACTGCCAAGTGTGAGTTCAGTAGCTGGATGGGTGACCGTTGCCTGGATAACTCTCGAACGAAAGGAGATAGCAATTTTCAGGGTAGGTTGCGCATCTGAATAGGAGAGCTAAATTCGTTATTGGCCATAATCGGCCCAACGCTTTCGGAGTCATACCCATCTGGAAATATATTTGCTCGATAACTCAATGAATATAGACTCGATCGAATTGAAGCTTGCTAACTAGTTGTAGAATATCGACATGAAGACGTGTGCAAAATTTTGTGAGGCCGTACCACTAGAAAAGTTTTAAAAAATTACGAAAAAATATTATATATCTCACGATACCTTGAAAATGGTTTGGGAGTTATATCAATCTGAAATTTGAGAATATCTTCAATAACCAAAAAAATAATATGCCGATTCAATTCAAACAAGGTAATTAGTTCTAGAATGCCGAAGCATAAATTTTTATAAAATTTCGTGAAGATCCTATTACTAGAAAATTAAAAAAAAATAATTGAAAAAAAATTTATAATAGTTGTCCGACATCGCTGAAACCTTCAAAACCTTGAATGTCATGATGACATATTAAATTATCACATAAATTCTCGGGTCGATTTTTTCATAACACAATAGAATCTATGGGAGATGACATCGTTTGGATTGGCCAGACCTGGATCTATATTGTTGGATATCCGAGCAGCCTTGGGTGAGTTCAGTAGCTGGATGGTGACCGTTGCCTCGATAACTCTCGAACGAAAGGAGATAGGGATTTGCAATTTTCGGGGTAGGTTGCGAAACCGAATGGGAGGGTTAAGTTCGTTTTGAGCATAATCGGTCTAACGGAGTTATCTCCTTAACTAATAATTTGTAAAATTGTTATTTTGTGTATTTCCGATAATCGAACCATTATTCAAAATTGAAGTTAATGAAATTCAAACATTAGACATTAAATGGTTTCTTTGTGGGTTTTCTCTGCCAAACTCTGAAAAATATCTATAAAATAAAAAATTAATTATTTTATGGTTTGCTTCTGCGCAAGAAGCTATTTGTCAGAAGCAATCCATCGAAACCATTTAATGATGAATATACTTCCCACAGTATCCTTTAATGATTACTTACAAATTAGACAATTTATAAACTACAACTTATCAGTAGGATTTTTTCTGGGTTTTCTCTCCCAAACTTTGAAAAATATCTATAAATTAAAAATTGATTATTATGTGATTTGCTTCTGCGTAAGAAACACAAGATATTTGTCAGAAGCAATCAATAGAACAATGTTGCCTAACAAACAATAACGAAACAACATCAACGAAGAAACAACTATATCGTAACAATATTTTTCAGAGTTTGGGAGAGAAAACCCAGAAAAAAACCTTTTAATAACGAGTATACCTCCCACAGTATCCTTTAATGATTACTTACAACTTATCAGCACAAAACAATTCGCGATGGCGTTCTAAGTAAACTAACATTACCACAGAAAGTGTTTCACGTAGATTTCATGGTACCATCCGGAAAAAACGATATTATGGTATTTTTGCGCGTATGTTCTGAAAAACATCGAGTTATCATTTTGCCCAAATGTCTGTAATTTTCGAATTTTTCGGCTAAAACTCAAATTATACACAAAAAAGAACTCAAAAACTATAGTTTTTGAGTTCTTCTTTTACACAACCGATCCAATTCAAACATGGTTATTAGTTGTAAAATGGCTACGCGAAAATTTTTGAAAAATTTCGTGAGGATTGTATCACTACAAAATTTTAAAAAATCATAGAAAATTATCGAAAAAAATTCTATATATCAGAAACTATTCGTCCGACAACGCTGAAATTTAGCGAGAGCTTTCAGAACCTAATTATATTACCCAGTTCGAAGTTTGAACATGATCGGATCTATATTGTTGGAGATCCGAGCAGCCATGTGTGAGTTCAGTAGCTGGATGGGTAACCGTTGCCTCGATAACTCTCGAACTAAAGGAGATAGGGACTTGCAATTTTCAGGATAGGTTGCACATCTGAATGGGAGAGATAAGTTCGATGTTGGCCATAATCGGACCAACGGTTACGGAGTTATACCCATCTGGAATATTATTTCGTCGATAACTCAAAACTATAGACTCGATCGAATTGAAGCTTGGTAACTAGTTGTAGAATATCGACATGAAGACGTGTGTCAAATTTTGTGAGGACCGTACCACTGGATATTTCTTTAAATTTTACGAAAAAACATTATGTATCTCATGATTCCTTGAGAACGGAAAGAAATAGCGACTTGCAGTTTTCAGGGTAGATTGCGCATCTGAATGTGACATTCAAGTTCGTTAACTAGCATAATCGGCCAGATGGTTTTGGAGTTATTTCAATCTTAAAATTGGCTGTTTTATTTTCTCAATAACTCAAAAAATACAAATCCAATCCAATTTAAACATGATTATTAGTTGTAGAATGCCAACGCGAAAATTCTTGCAAAATTTCGTACTGATCGCAGCACCAGAAAATTTTTAAAAAATCACTGAAAAAAAAATTGGTTCATGCACTGACGTGAATTCAGAAGCTTTTGCGCGTATGTTCTCTTGTCCAATCTCCTGTATTGGACACTCTTATTCGAATTTTTCCATGGTAAATTAGATTAAGATTGTCCAATACAGGAGAACAGACAATTGAATTCACCATGGTAAATTCGATCAAGGGTGTCCAATACAGGAGATTGGACAAGAGAACATACGAGCCAAAGCTTCTGACTTCACGTCAGTACTTGAACCAATTTTTTATTTTTTTCTATCACATCTTGAACGCAAATAAGTTTAGTATTATTGCAATAAGATTTGGGAATATTCGAGGAATATACTAATGAAATTTGGTTATCGCATGATTTAATTTTTTTTTCTATGTTGAGCCTTGTAATAAATATTAAAGTGATAACATTTCTGAATAGAGATTGACGAGACCTTTCAAACTGTATCAAAAGTCCACACTTCCTATTTCAAAAATTGGGGGTTGTTGTTGTCGTTGAAGGTAGGTTTCGTATTTTTACGAAGAAGAATGACTGTTTAATAATATTTTTCATAAATATGTACAGTAACAAAGATAATGAATTTCTTCCATTTGGCTTTTCCTCATTGTATATTGCTTCTGATACATATCTAGTCTTTCTAACGCAGAAGCAATAAAAAATATTGTTTTTGTCATAGGTATTTTTAGGAGGTTGGGAGAGACAACCTAGGAAGTACCATTTAGTGATTAATTCACCTCCCAGAGTATCCTTTAACGATTACGTGAAATATCAAATTTATACTCGTACATTTTTCCAACCTACCCCATACCCGTTTGCATATTAAAAATCCGATATTCGCGCCAATAAATCCGTTATTTTCCCAGCCATTCCACCCTAGAAAAATAGAATCAATTTCTTTCCCTTCGGGACATTCAACAACAAAGTACAAGTTAACTCAATTAGAAATTCAAATGACGAATATATCTACGCCGAAAACTTACCCGCACAACCTGTAAATGGATGTGAATTGAAATGTAATATTTTCGTAGAGACCTAAATCAAGCACCGGACATTCCGATTAGAACATGAAGGTGGTAACTTTTCTGAGTAATGCATGACGAGACCTTTCAAACGATGTATCACAAGCCCATACTTCCTATTTGAAAAAGTGGGGTTGTACCTGTCGTTCGAAGGGGGTTGAAGGTAGGTTTCGTATTTTTACGAAGAAGAATAACTATTTAAAATTTTGAATTTGAAGTCAAATAAAGCATGTAGAGTGGCAGGTGCACTTCGCGACGTCGTATTCAACAACAAATATATGAGTAAACATTCAAAGACCAGGATCTACAAAACTTGTGTCCGGTCTATCATGACATACGCCATAGAAACCAGAGCGGACAACAAAAGAACTAAGTCCATCCTCAGAACAACTGAAATGAAAATACTAAGAACCATATCTGGATATACGCTGAGGGACAGGAAGAGGAACAAGGCCATCTTAGAAGAGTGCCAAATCCAGGACATTGTCAAATGGGAAAGAGCACGACGACGATACTGGAACAACCATGTCAGCAGAATGAACACGGGAAGAATAGCTAAGATCGCCCGAGACGGAATCCCAAATACCAGAAGACCCATCGGCAGACCTCCCAAACGCTGGAAAGACTCCTGGGTGTCATACTTGAACACTAGAGGATTAGAGTGGAATTTACAATTAATCATTAAAGGATACTGTGGGAGGTATACTCATTATTGAAAGGTTTTTTTTTTTTGGGTTTTCTCTCCCAAACTCTGAAAAATATCTATTAAATAAAAATTAATTATTTTGTGATTTGCTTCTGCGTAAGAAACACAAGATATTTGTCAGAAGCAATCAATTGAACAATGTTGCCTAACAAACAACAACGAAACAACATCAACGAATTAACAACTATATCGTAACGTTTCGGAGTCTATATCAGACTCCTTCGTCAGACTTTTAATGAAAATCTTTAGAATAATTTTGTTGATAGTTATTTTGTGAAATTCAAGAATTGTCACATTGATGTTGTTTCGTTAATGTTTGTTAGGCAACATTGTTCAATTGATTGCTTCTGACAAATATCTTGTGTTTCTTACGCAGAAGCAAATCACAAAATAATTAATTTTTATTTTATAGATATTTTTCAGAGTTTGGAGAGAAAACCCAAAAAAAAACCTTTCGATAATGGAATTTACAAGCCTCAGGCTTAACATAAGATGAAGAAGAAGAAGAAGTGTTTCGGGCTTTTTCATAAATATGTACAGTAACCAAGATAATGAAGTAATTCCATTTGGCTTTTTCACACTGTATATTGGTTCTGATACAATATGTCTAGTTGTCTAGTCTTTACAACGCAGAAGTAATTTTAAAATATTGAAATTTTTCTTGACATAGATATTTTTAGGAGTTTGGGAGATATATCGCCGTATTCACAAAGCATTCAATCTCCGTCCTACTACACAGTCCTAACTGAGGTTCTCAGTTAAGGATAAATAAGAATCGCAACCTCATTTAACGTGAAAATTAACGTGAAATAGGCCTTTTTGACCACCGTTACATACGTTAACTGAGATTGCGATTCAAATGTATCTTTAACTAAGGATCTCAGTTAGGACTAAACGGAGATTGAATGCTTTGTGAATACGGCGGATAACCTTGGAAGGAACCATTTAGTGATTAATTCACCTCCCAAAGTATCCTTCAATGATTACGTATCAAATTTATACTCGTACATTTTTCCAACCTACACGGAAAAAAAATATTGCATCTAATATATGAGATTCATATATTGACTAACTGAGTTTCATATACTCGGCGTGACAGAAGAACGCACATCTAATCTTATCTGACTGCAGCACCTATTCATAACGCGCATCCGGATCTTGAAACTAATCTACTTTCATATTATTATTAACAGTCAGGTCTGAAGGATCTGATGATTTTGACATATTGAACTAGAACCATCGTATACCAATGTTGGATCCCGAGCATATAAAGTTGAGAATTTAATCAGATTAACAGTATACCAACGATTTTGAGTACTTACTAGTGCGTCCCGCTTTCGAACCTAGCATTATTGTCATAAATGGGTTATATTCCAGTCATATTAGACTTATGATTCAGTTATATGAATTTAGTAATCTCATCATATAAACCTGTAATCTTGAATCTTGTAATATAGAACTAGTAACCTCGTCATATGAGTCTTCATTTCTCGTTTATCTGGCAGATGATGATCTATTATTATATTTACGTGTGAGCCCGGAGAACCGAAAAAAATTATTCGAAAAAGAAGTTTTTTCGAATCATTTTGATCATTTCTTCAGGCACATCCATATGTATCAGATGAGATCAATATCAGCCAGATGAACAAGAAATCGAACATCATCAGAATATATAGGAATATTATAAAAAAACTGAAGTCAAACAAAAACGATTGTATCCTGGGAAAATTTATTGATCTCTTCACATAATGAAAATAAACATCTGAAATTCTAACATAGAACATATTCAATAAAAATTAATAACAATTCTTGTGCCAGTCTGTCACATATACATAACACTATAAAATATTATAAATAACATAAAAAATGACTAGCTTTAACACTACAAAAGGTATATATACATTAATTTGGTAATACTGAAGTCAATGAAGGGTTCGTGTTTTAATGAATTTCGTTCAAAATGGACTCAAATTCTGATCCCTCAGAAAAAGAGTTAGTATATCCGTCAGTGTCTGTAGATTCGAATATTGGAGTTTGTCCAATACTGGGAGGTTCGTACTGAAAAATAATTTTCTATCGACAGAATAAAAAGAACCATTTGGAAAAAAAATTTTGGAAGCTGCAATTTGATGATTCTAATATTAGCATATCATTGATAGCCTTGAATAATGAATTTTATCGGAAAATTTTAGAGTTTTTGAAAAATGTAATCAGTTATACAAATTCGAATCATAATAGGTACTACATAATACTCACACTGACACTTCCATTTGTTACATGAAGAGCGAGTACCGTTTGAAATTTAAGGCGAGGACCAATCTTCGGGATCAATATTTTCAACGTGTCCTGGCTAAGCATTTTAACGGACCCTTGATCAATTCCCTCATCTGCAAGAAAAATATACATAAGATAAGCAAATAAATAAGGGGCTGATTTTTTTCAAAATGGTTTTATTCCGTAATTATTCTTATGGATGTATGAATCATAATCATCAAGAATCGCATCTAAACGTATCCAAAGTATTTTTGAATTCCCCCATGCCAATGTAAATATGTAATTAGATGTTCGATGTAATTTCAAATTAAAAAGCTGTTTGAGTTATAATCATCTTCATAGATTGCAGATATGAACTGAGATTTTAATTGAATGTGTAATTTTGATTTTTTGGCAATGTTAATGAAGGAAAATTTTAAAACGATCACTGATGATTTTCATTCATAACAAAAACATTTTTCAATACTCCAATTTCTTCATTTTCCATTATTTAAAATGATAAAAAATGTATTTTTGACGTTGTTTTTTTATAGCTAACCTAAACTAACCTAACCTAACCTGACCAAATATGTAAAATATATTGAAAACTGGTGAGGGGCGATAAACTGCAAATTAACCTCATATTTTTTTTTATAATTTCGAACATCTACAAACAATGTGCCTGTATAATATTATTGTTTCAGAGAAAGTGGTTATGATTCATTTAGCCATTACTTCAATTTTCGTTTATAAATCAAACCAAAAGAAGATACGAAATAACGCGGATAGTATAATTTCATCAGTATCTCTAAAAATAAACCAAGGATATGGTATTAAATTTCCGCTGTCTCTTATAGTTTGAAAGTTGTAACAATGAAACATCAAATGCGTCCCCCTGAAAAAAAACAATTTATTCTCAGAGTTGGGTATTACTGACGTATATACATAATTAACAAAAATTAAAGATTCTGATGTATGAATGTACATGAATTCATAGCCGAAGAATTAAAGAAAATATTTTCCAATTATCATGCACTATCAATCAATAAGCGAATGGCGTATAGGTACTTACCTATCTTAAAATATATTCCAAATTTAAATCCTTCAGGAAGGCTTCCATTCTTGAAATCACTCACTTAAGTAGGTATCTATAAGTATACATTGTTCTGCGCACAAATATAAAAATAATAAAATATTACTGAATCGCTTCACAATGGAAATGCCCTACACAACATGACAACTTCCGCAACCTACTGCTAGTTTGTGAAGATTTAGGCGGTCATTGGGTCATTATCTTCTCTTCTTGAACAACGAATGTTCATTTCGAACAGATGGGATAATTCCATTTATACGACGGGAATACTAGGACCGTGCAATATTTTATAGTATGGTTGAGAATATAACGCGTATATAATGCTCTATTCGATCGATTAGCTAGAAATCTGTCATTGGACCACGATTTCTAGAAAGATTGATTTTTTGATTCGTATCGGAAAGGGTTTCTAAATCATTGAAACAATATATCGATAATATAGGAAATTCATGTTACTGGTATATGTTACATGTTCGTACGACGTCGTTCTGGATCATTTTTTTCCGTGTACCCCATACCCGTTTGCATATCAAAAATCCGATATTCGCGCCAATAAATCCGTTATTTTCCCAGCCATTCCACCCTAGAAAAATAGAATCAATTTCCTTCCCATCGGGACATTCAACAACAAAGAACAAGTTAACTCAATTAGAAATTCAAATGACGAATATATCTACACCGAAAACTTACCCGCTCAACCTGTAAATGGATGTGAATTGAAATGTAATCTTTTCGTAGTGACCTAAATCAAACACTGGACATTTCCGATTGGGTTTTGAAGCCGGCCAGTCAGGCAGGTAACCTCCCGAAGCCAGAAAAGGATTGTAACAATATAGCACATAAATTTGGTCTTATTGTGAATCGTGAAAAGATACGATGTCCGTTGGAATTTATTATGGAAAACAGCGGGTTGAGTTTCACGTACGATTAAGTACAAATGGGACAAGTTTCGAATTTGCCTTATCGAGGTGTCATCGTATAAGTTTTCAAGTAACGATTCTGTCGGAACTAGTATTCTGGGATTATCCGAATTGTAACTACTTTGCTCAATTGGATTCAGAGTCCCCTAAGTACTTGTTGGAAAGATATTAGGCTATCTCTACATCTAATGCATGTGAATTAAATGCGATTGTGTGTACTTCCGGTTGAAATGAAATAGCCGGAGTTAAATGGAGTTGATTCGGGAGTTTTCTTCAAAGTGGTTTTTGGTTTAATATTACCAAATACTGAATCATGATGGAATCAAATATTGGAGTAATTTCTGTAACTTACCTTCAAATTTCAAATCACCCTAAGAAATAGGTGCACGTTAATTAAAAATTATGCACGGTATTAGACTTATTTATTGAATATTGTAACGCGTTTGGATGTGCACAAATTTTTTTCGATTTCTCATGAAAATTAATGAAATGCATCTTCTTTTTGGCGCTCTTGTTCCTCGGTACAGATTTTTTTTCATTTGTCTTATGGTTTTGCTAATTTCATTTCTATCTGTTGGATACAGAAAGATAGACTTACTATTTTACTATATATATTATGTAATTTATTATATTTATTTAATAAATTATTATTATTAATATTGCTTAATAAATTCTATTTTATTTATTTATTAAATAGTATGTTGCGCATCTGAATGCGACAGTTGAGTCCGTTAATAGGCGTAATCAGCCAAGCTGTTTTGGAGTTATACCCAGCTGAAACTTTGTTGTTATTTCCTGAATAACTCAAAAAATACAAAGCTGATCCAATCTAAGTTTGGTAATAAGTTGTAGAATGCCGACGTGCAAATGTTTGCGAAATATTTTTTTAAATTCTTGAAAAATTATTAAAAAAAATTCTGTTTGTGGGTTTCACGAAGCTTCGATTAGCGAAATCGTGGATTTAATTCGATGGTTGCATCAAAAATGAACCGGGAATCGACATAGAATCACACTAATTTGGCAATTAAGAACTGTCAAAGCTTCGTGAAATCCACCATCTGTATCTCAAAAACTATCCTTCCGATATGTATATACGATTGAATTAAATCATGATAGCTAGTTCTAGAAACACAAAGACTAGTGTGAAGTTTAGTGAGGATCGTTTCACTAAAATTATACTGATCAGAATTCATCTCAGAAACTATCCGTCCAATATTGGTAACATTTTACGAGAGTCTTCAAAATGTAATTTTGCAGATAAGTTTTAAATTTGTTGATAAATTGTTGAGTTATTGAAAAAATATTGGCCAGGATCCTTATGCGAGTTCAGTTGCTGAATGAGTGAACGTTGTCACGATAACTTTTTAACATAAAGAGATAGCGACTCGCAATTTTCAGAGTAGGCTATGCAGTGTGCATCCAAATGCAACAGTTATGTTCGTTAATGGGCATAATCGGCCAATCGGTTTCCAAGTTATAACCACCCGAAATTTTGTTGTTGTTTCCTGAATAACTCAAAAAATCCAAACCCAATCCAATCATATCTTGATAAATACTTTCGGGGAGAAAACCGACGCACTAATTTTTGAGAAATTTCTTTAGGATCGTACCACTAGAAAAATAAATAGAAATATTTCATAAAAAAAAGAATGAAACATTTTCTTCAGAAACTTTATACGTCAGAAATTATTTGTCACATTCCCCTGAAATTTTGCACAATCCTTCAGGCCAAATTTTATTTTCGCAATATTTTCAAAAATACAGATCCGCTCGAATTGAAATCTAGTAATCGGTTGACAAAAGACAGCTTGAAGGTCCATGCTGTATTAGCTGAGAGTATGTGAGTCGTGAATATACAGAAGAACATGCGCGTAAAACTTCCAGATTTCACGTCAGTGCTTTTTAAGAATTTTTATTTCTTGCATTGAAATCCGTTGCATAATCAAACATATTCAACAATTAAGGAACAAACATTTCTGTACTATCCTTTACAATAATATACCTTCGAAATATATATTATTCCAAAGGTATATTGCAAAATTGTTTATTCCACAAAGCGACCTAAAAGAAAAATTCCCGAAGAGAACAAAAAAAAACATGAATTAATTTAACAAGCCTAACATACTGAATCCTGAAAAACTCAAATCAACAAAATCCGAAAGAAACATCCTGAATGAGTCAACTTTGAACTTTCGCCAGTAAAAAACTCGTATAATTTCTCCGCGTGTGCCCCAAGTGTGAAACATAAAAGCCGAGCAGTAGGAAATTAAGGGTGAGCGGACAGTGGCGCCCTTGGTCAGTCGACCTCTGCACTTGGCACGGGTCACATCGGCTATCCATCCTTTTGTAAAGGGATTACAAGGCAGAGAGTGCTCTTGGAGCCCTTCACTCATCTTGTACGATTTATTAGCGGACATTTACGCCACTTATGACCACGTTACCACACTGTTTTCGCTGATCAGAGATAATTAATATGCCCTCCACTGGAAGAACTAGATGTGCTCCTAATTACCCCTCAAGAATAATTCGTGGTGAAGGGAGTTCTTTAGACTAATCGGTAACGATTTTATTATCCACATTACTTATGTATTCGGTTGTGTTCGGAGACTCCAATTTGTCAATTTCTATGCCTAATTGTGTTGTTAACTATTTATTTTAATAGTTCATACCTCTTGGTCACCAAGTGGTCGTTTTTCAACCGTAATTCATTAAATTTTTGAGTTTCGACGATAAAGAGCTTCTATTGTCGAAGGATATAGCTACATACTTCTTTAATCATAGCATAGGTACATTTTTTTCAATGTTTTCACTGATTAGACATAATTAATATGCCCTACACTGAAATAACTAGATGTCAACCTAATTGCCCCTCAAGAATAATTCTTGGCAAGGGACTAATCGGTAATGATTCCTTGGTCCACATTAGTTATACTTACAGTGTAGCAAAGCTTATTTACTGTGTTACTGTACATATTTATGGATAATCCCGAAGCACATCATATTCAAATTTTAAATTGTCATTCTAGTTCGTAAAAATGCGAACCCTACCTTCAACATCCTTCGAAAGACAGGTACAACCCCCAATTTTCAAATAGGATGTTTGGGCCATTCAGAAATGTTATCACTTTCATATTTATTGCAAAACTCAAAATAGAAAAAAATAAAATAATGTGACTACCGAAATTCATTATAATATTTCCTTGAATATTCCCAAATCTTATTACAATGATACTAAACATATTTGCCTTCAAGATGTGATAGAAAGAAAATTAAAAAAAAAGCCATAACATTTTGTTTTCCAGATGGTGCCATGAAAACTACGTAAAACACTTTCTCTGTCAATGTTATTAATTCCTTTAGAACGCCTCCACAAATTGTTTTGTGCTGATAAGTTGTAGCTTATAAATTGTCTAATTTGTGTTTGAATTTCATTGACTACAATTTTGAATTCGATTAACGGAAATGCAAAAAATAAAAATTTTACTAATGATTGGTTACGGAGATAACACCGGAATACAAAAAGAAGTAAGTCGGTTGTTTTATGAGAAATTTGCCGCCTATAACCCAAGGAGCAATAAGTAAAATATATAAGCAGTGTTGCGATTTTGGGCTATGTAAGGCAGATTAAAAACCAGATACATCGGACAATTTCCTAGTACTCAAGGTCCGATCCATTGCTACATGACCTAAGACAGCCACTTCCCTCGCTTCGTCTCTTTCATGCACCCTCTTTTTGCTTCCGACTAAACCACTAGCATCAAATTTGGCAACCAATTGCACAACGTAAGCAGTTGTTTGCTTTATTCCTAAGAAATATTATTATAATTCCCACCCTTTCTTCTTTAAGAGATCCATGCTACTACAAATTTACAATCGCTTTGACACACTTTTAACGTTCTCAAAAATTCACGATAGACTAAGGTAAATCAAAAACATGGTCCGTCTACTTTTTTTGACAAGAAATTAATACTTTTTTGGAAAAAAAACTTGACAACATAACTACTACATACCTTTAAAATGTGTCGGATACGAAATATATGCTCTAAATAAATTTCCCATTGCCTCTTTCACTATTTCCGCTGTTATTTCATTACCGATGGATATTTTGAAGCGAAATTTTAGGGTCAGATAGTACTCGATACGATCTTCAAAATTAGTTATGGCAACACCCCTCATCCCTATTCAAAATCAAGGTGTTGTACTCACCCCCGCTAGGGGGTTGAAGTTACAGGGATGAAAAAAGCGGAAAAGTTCTTCCCCCTCGAATCAGAAATTGATAAGTCCGAGCGATTTTCAACATTTTCATCTCAAAGTGGGAAAATCGATGTGTTGAATTTTCGTTGGACCACCAGGTATATAAAACCTAGTCGGATTAGTCACACCATTTATAACTCAAGGACGGTTGGACCTATTCTTATGATCTTTGATTCCTTGTTGTTGGCATATAAAAGACTAAATGAAATATCGGAAAAATCGCGAAAGAAAAATTTGGAAGCAAATTTATTTTCTCATACATTTTGTATGGAACACAATATTTATTTATTCTGGGGCGTCCAAAGTTCGCCAGTTCAGCAAAAATGATATAAAATACAAAATACAGATTTCATTTCGTACCACATTCGAAGCTGTGGAAAAAGCGTAATATACTTCGCTCTGACGGGACGGGGGTCTTCCGACCTCACTGGTTTTTTTCTTCCATCTCGAGAACCTAATACTTCGAGGAAGCGTACGCATTGCCAATCATCTGATTGAGCCTGAATCCCATCTCTTCAGATTATTAAACCTCCCCATCGAGGCTATTCTTATGCAGATCCTATGTAAATCCGCACCAAGATAATATTCAAATCATATCTCCATCAGCAAGGTCCGGCCAATCCACAGATATTATATTTACCCAACTTAATTGGCTCCGAGAATTAAAACTGTTTCTCGAAGTTCTAACACGTTATACATTCGGAATTGTTGACGAAACAAATATGACAACTTGTTTAATGTAGAGGATGAAATAAATGAGTAAATTTTCATTAGTAATTCCGTAGGTCCACTCTTAAGCAAACCTCGTATAATTAAATTGTCATAGCTAATCCGCCGCCTTGGGTCATACATCACGTGACCACATGTCATGGCATCCTCGGACACCATCATTAATTTAACAAACACCGCCCTTACGGGGATGTAAGGCAAGGGGGGGCCTGGTCCAGTAACCCTTGCAAGATATCGGGAGGATCTGATAATATTGAGGGCGATTGTGGGCTAGCATACCCATCATCGCCTTGTAGGATTCTTTCTTAATGAATATTCAGTTTAGTGAACGTCCAGGTTTTCTTGGGGTTTTTCGGATATCCATACAGAGTGTTTTCGCAAGTGATTTCTATCGCGCTTATTGACCTGAACAGAGGGGTAGCGGGATCGAATCTCGGAGCGGCCGAAATAGCTTTCTTTGAATATGTCATGATGACATACTGAATTATAACGCAAATTTAGGGCTTCTCGTCTCGTCTCGTTCTCGTCTCGTAAAAGCGAGACGAGACGAGACGAGACGTTTTCAAAAATATTATAGGCGATACCGAGACCACATACAGCGCAACACGAGAGTCTCGTTTTTGGTCTCGTTAAATCTTTTGTATGAAATTTTATATACGACTCGACACCTACAGAAAACAATTGAATATGAAGAGTTTCCACTATAATTACCAATATATTTTGTCTATTATGCATCGATCGTTCTAGAAATACACAATTTTTTAGAAGATTATTAATTCGTTATGACCTTGCGATAATTGAGATTATTTTTCAAGAAAAAATATAATTCACAACCATAAAAACGGATGCCATTATGAATTCAATACTTAACGGACAACTTTTATTGCCCCTAAATCCCAATGCTTTAAATTTTCGTCTCTATCAGAACATCTGGAGAAATTTATTCTCTTGTTCTCCTTGTAGTGAAGATGTGAACAATTATTGTATACATCTGTGGAACTACGTATAATAAAATTAGTAAAGAAATGATGCTATTCAATGTTTCGAAAAATGTTATGAGGAATACGCCAAGAACACTCTCAATTATCTACCCACTGGGAAGGTATTCTTTTAAAAAATGTATCGACATCGATAGCCTATTTAACACATCAACAAAACTTTCGAAATATTGGAAAGCTGAGTTTGAAGAATATTTGCTGTCAGAAAGAGCAAATAGGAATCAAAATATTTTACAGTGGTGGAGAGTGATGAAAAAGTTCCTCCTACACTTTCCAAGATGGCCGATGATTTATTAATGGCTACATCCGTACCTGTTGAAAGATTATTTTCCACAGCAGGTATAATCATGGCAAAAACACGTACATCATTGAAAAATGATGTGATGCAAGCGTGATTATGTTTGAATTCTTGGTCATCGAGTAATATAAAAGTTGAAATTGTCATTGTTTAAAATTAAAAATTATTATGTATATTGTATATGTACAAATATGTTTGTATAAGAGCGTAATAAATATAGCTTTACAAAATGATACATTATTGTATACCATTTCGTTTATATATTATGATATTTATTATCGTTATTCAGAACTAAGCGAGACGAGACGAGACAACTGATAACGAGACGAGAACGAGACTTAAACGAGACTTAATTTGTTGAGAATTGGCGAGAGCGAGACGAGATTTTTTATACTCTCGCCTACTCTCGTCTCGTGTGAAGCCCTACGCAAATTTTCTGGCTCATTTTTTCGTTCTTTCATACAATAGAAAATGTGGAATATACCTATGGTAGATGATAGTCCTACATTAGGGTCCTGTAGAGGTCTTCGAACATCTGAAGTTCTGAATAATCATCGCTTGGATTGGCCAAACCTGGTATTGAAAAAAACAATCCTGGCCTTACAAGCTACGACATTTTCCTTTTTTGAATTGAAATATTAGCGGAGGTGATTCTTCTTCAAGAGATCCATGCGGCTACAGAGGAGTATATTTGTGAGAGGGGACTTTTGAAAGGTTATATATTATTTTTAATTCGTTCGTTTTTCTCCTCTCCTCGATGTTCTGGGGAACATCGCGTTACCTTTCGCTCAAATGTCTGTAATTTTCGAATTTTTTGGCGAAAATAGTCTCAAACGATTGGGTTCGACTCCCCGATGAAGAATTCGGGGTCAAATTTGATTCTGTCTGGCCGGCCGGCCGTTGCCACGATAACTTAAGAACGGAAAGAGCTAGCGACTTCAACATTTCAGTGTAGGTGGCGCATCCCAATACGACGGACAAGTTAATGGGCCTAATCGGCCCAATGGTTTCCGAGTAATAATTTTGTTTTCAACCAATATTAATCCGATCGAATTGAAACTTGATGAATATGTAGTTGTAGAATATAAACATAAGCACGTTTGTGAAATTTTGTGATTATCATATCACTAGAAAATTTGAAAAAAATTGTTAAAAAATATTTTTTATGTCACGATAACCCGAGAATGCGAAATGCGACTTGAAATATTCAAGTTGGGTTGTGCATCTGAATGTGACATTTGAGCTCTTCTATGAGCATAATCGGTAGAACGGTTTTGGAGTTACATCCATCTGAAATTTTGTTGTTATTTCCTCAATAACTCAAAAAATACTGAATCGATCCAATTCAAAGATGGACGTTCGTTGTAAAATTCCAGCGTGAAAATTTTTGCGATGTTTCGTGATGATCGTATCACTAGAAAATTTTTATAAAATCATTGAAAAAAATTCTATATATCAGAAACTATTCCTCCGACATGGCTGAAATTTTGCGAGAGCCTTCAGAACCTAACTCAACTACCAAGTTCCAAGTTTGAACATGATCGGATCTATATTGTTGGAGATCCGAGCAGGCTACTTTATGCAGCTACTTTATGCAACAGAATAAACATCAAATACGTATAAAGAAAATAGAAAATATATCATCAGATAAAATTATTTTTGCATCATACCCAAATATTAATGGCCTTACAAACAAATTAAAAATATATTCAAAGAGGAAAACGTGAAAAGTGCAGTATATAATACAAAAACTCTTAGAAATCTATACAGCAAAATAAAAGATCCAATCCCTGTACCCTTAAAAAAGTAATGTGGTATACCAGGTGGAATGTGCAAGTTGTGATAAAAGTTATATTGGACAAACATCCCAATGGGTCAATAGTAGGATTGCACAAATCAGACATAACCAAAAACCATGAAATATGTGCACTGGCTACATATTAAAAACAGAAAAAAATTATCAGAAAAGACTCATCCATGAAATGATTCAGATTAATAAAAGTGAAAATGCTATGAACAAGAAAATGGACACAAGCAAATTAAGTTTTATATACATCTATTTATTGGAAATGTCTAGACATGAGGTTTTTCACGATGGCCCTCTAGATGAATAATAAAACCAAAAAATAAGAGTTGGCAATATAACATGTCAATAGTTTTATTGAACGTCAATTTTATTTAATATCTGTTTTTTGTTATGATGGACGTTTTTGCGCGTATGTTCTGGGGAACATCGCGTTATCATTTTGTTTTATAGGCACAATCGGCCAAATGGTTTTGGAGTTATACCCATCTAAAATTTGGTTGGTATTTACTCAATAACTCGAAAAATATAAAACCGATCCAATTCAAACATGATTGTTAATTGTAGAATGACACCGCAAAAATTCTTGCGAAATTTCGTCAGGATCATATCACTATAAAATTTTTATAAAATCATTGAAAAAATTTCTATATATCAGAAACTATTCATCCGACATCGCTAAAATATTGCGAAAGCCTTTAGAACCTAACTCTTCTGCCAAGTTCCAAGTTTGAACTCGATCGGATCCATATTGTTGGAGATCCAAACAGCCTCTTGAACTCACATGTGAGTTCAGTAGCTGGATTAGTGACCGTTGCCTTGATAACTTTCGAACGAAAGGAGATTGGGACTTGCAATTTTCAGGGTAGGTTGCGCATCCGAATGGTAGAGTTAATTTAGTTTTTGGACATAATCGGCCCAATGGTTTCGTAATTATACCCACCAGATACGTCAAAAAATATAGATTCTATCGAATTGAAGCTTCGTAACTGGTTTTACAAAATCGACATAAAGATGTGTGAAAAATTTTGTGAGAACCGTACCCCTAGGAATTTTTTAAAAAATCACGAATAAAAAATTGGTTCAAGCACTGACGTGAAGTCAGAAGCTTTTGCGCGTATGTTCTATTGTCCAGTCTCCTGTATTGGACACTATAGGACAATAGAACATACGCGTAAAAGCTCCTCGCTTCACTTCAGTGCTTGAACCAATTTTTCTTTTCAATCAGGAATATCTCCGAAAGTATCATGCAGATGCAGATGGCCCATTTACGAAATCGACGAGTGGTATGCTTGGAAAGCTATCTTGTTTACGATCGGACGGACAAAATTGGATTTGTCATGAATTTTTCAATGATTTTCAACGAAATTCCTTGAGAATTTTTGCGTTGGCATTTAACAACTAATTACCATATTTGGATTGGATCGGTTTTGTATTTTTCGAGTTATTTAAGAAATATCAACCAAATTTCAGATGGGTATAACTCCAAAACCGTTTGGCTGATTACGCCTATAAACAAAGTCAAATGTCGCATTCACATGCACAACCCAACCTGAAATTTTCACGTCCCTATCTCTTTCCGTTCTCAGGTTATCGTGACATAAAAAATATTTTTCAATAATTTTTTTAAAATTATCTAGTGATACGATTCCTACAAAATTTCACAAGTGTCCTTGGGATTTCATTCTAAAATCACACACCAAGTTTCAATTAGATCTGATGTATAATGGTTGAAAACAAAATTATTACTCGGAAACTATTGGGCCGATTATGCCCATTAATGAACTCGTCCGTAGTATTGGGATACGCCACCCTGAAAATTTCAAGTTGATATCTCTTTCCGTTCTCAAGTTATCGTGGCAACTTGAGGTCGGACAGAATCAAATTTTCATCAGCGAGTCGAACCCAATCGTTTGAGACCATTTTCGGAAAACTAATTCGACATTTGGGCGCGATGTTCGCCAGAACATACACGCAAAAACAGAAAATGATGCGTTTGGAGTCCCTTGAACAATAACAACATTTTTAGAGAACCACACCGATCCTTCGGCATACACTGATCAACAATTGCTAGGGATCACTTATGAACTTCTCTTCATTTGTATTTTTTTCAAGTTATCTCGTGAATATCTGTACATTATATGTTCTCTAAGGACAAATTAAGATGTTTTGAGTTGATTATATCAAATTTTTCCTCACTTCATTGGCTCTTGTTCACAAAATCGATTATTATCTGTAGGCTGTTACATGTGGAGTGAAAAGCAATGTGGTATTTGTTATTAAATCTGTTTTTTACTCTCGTTCAAACACATAAGGTGACAATAATTGAAGAAATGAGAACAATATTAGCTTATCAGTCATGCCGAGAAGACGTTTGGCTCCTGTGCAACTGGACCAAATCATACGGTGGATACAGGAAGGTTTGTCCCAGCGAGAAGTGTCCCGGCGGTTGAATGTTTCGCAAAGTGTCGTGAGTCGGGCTTGGAATAGATTCATCCAAAACGACTCAGTAGCTTATGTTCATGGGGGAGGTCGGCAGCGCAGTACAACAGCTGCCCAAGATCGTCTTTTGGTCCTCAATGCTAGGAGAAATCCCACTTACCCGGCGTCGCGGCTCAATAGATCACCGAGAGTTGCAACAGGAGTTCTAATTTCGAACCAGACTGTAAGACGACGACTACATGTTCGTGGTTTGAGAGCACGTAGGAGGGTACAACATCCCCGTTTGAATAGGGAACACCGGGTTCATCGACGGCAATGGGCTGAGGAGCACCGCAATTGGACAGTTGAAGATTGAAGCCGATGTTTATTTACGGATGAGTCTAGATTTCGTTTGGTCAACTCCGATGGACGTATTCTTGCTCGGAGGGAAAGAGGTCGAAGGTATGCAGAACAGTTTATGGTACCCACAACAGCTTTTGGCGGAGGTTCTATATGTGTATGGGGAGGCATTTGTTTGAACCAACGCACAGAGTTGGTTGTTCTGCAAAACACCACAATGACCAGCCAGAGATATCACGATATGATTACTGAACCCATAATTGTTCCGTTTGCGGCTGCCTTGGGCGAGAATTTCATTTTAATTGACGATAATGCCCGTCCACACCGTAGTCGTCTGGTTAATGAAGCGCTAGAAACTCATGCTATTGATAGGATGGACTGGCCAGCTCGCTCTCCAGACATGAATTGCATCGAACATGTCTGGTCTGAGATGTCTAGACAATTGTCAACCTTAGAACAACCGATCAATAACCTGGAGGACCTTTCTAACGCTTTACGGGATATTTGGACGAATTTGCCCCAAAATTTTATAAATCGTTTGATTGAAAGTATGCCTCCTAGGGTAGAATGCTTGAGACGAGCTCGTGGGGGGCCAACTAGGTACTAGCTTAACCGAAACTTCAGCCTTCTTGTGGTGTCATCATAAAATTTGTATGTTATTCAAACACAGAATTTTGAGTGTTCCTAATAAAGTCTTTTTTTCTCTCCAACTTTCTATTTTTTCATTCTTTTCTCAAGTGAACCATATTATCAACTGAAAATACTCTGATATCTGACTAAATTTATAATCTTGGAGCGAATAATTCAGAAATAAATTTAGAAAAAGTAAGTGATCCCTATCAATTGTTGAGCAGTGTATTTCTGGATACAGTTCAGTATTCAATTATTTCAATTACTCCAGATAACCAACACTTATTCAAATCAGATTGACGTATAACGGCGCCTCGCCAGTAGCCTCAACCTTAAAAAATATCTACCTGAGTCGTAAATTCGTAACGGGCCACATCCAGCATGTGGAGAAAATTCGATTCCGATAAAGAATAGACAGAGTCCATCCTCGGGATAACGTATTTCCTCAACAATGAGGGGTGGAAGCAAAGGGTAACGAAGATTACCAGACGCTTCTGCCTCAAGATTTATAATCCAAATAGGGGTACAAGTTCGTTTAAAGTGGAGTACGTATCGCAACCCGCTTTGTATCGGAATTTGGTTACGTCGATGCATATGTGTGATTTATTTACATTCGCTTAGGGGATGGGGTTGATCGGAATCTGGTTAGGCTGATTGGTAGGTTCACATGGAGATTAGATGTTGGAATCCCCGCGGATATGTTGTATTGTGTTAGTAGAGATGGTGTGAAAGATGCTGTGTCGACCTTTGCGGTTTTTGTTGGTAGAATGGCTGAAATTGCGTCATGATTATGATCAAAATTTATTCGCGGATGAGTTCAAACATGAAATATATTGACCAGTGAAAGAAAGATTTTTTCAGCTTCATTATGTTCTGGAAAAAATATTTGTTCAAGAGTGAACTTAGATTTTTGGGCGCATGTTCTAGGGGAACATCGTCCTATCATTTCGTCCAAATGTCTGTAATGTTTGAATTTCGAGCTGAAAATTGGCTAATAGACTAATTCGGACTCCCTGATCACGAATCCGGTGTCAGATTTTAGGGTGCCGTCCGGCCGGCCGGCCGTACTTCCGGCCGTAGGCACGATAACAGGAGCACCGAAGGTCCTATCGACTTCAAACTTTCAGGGTAGGTTTCTGATTAAAATGCGACGGTTAATTTCGTTAACGGGCAAAATCGGCCGGACGGTTTAGGAGTTATAGACATTTAAAATTTTGAGGTTATTTCCCTGATATTTCAGGAACTAAAGAAGATGTTGAATCGAAACTTGGTAGTCAGTTCGAGGATATAAACGCGCAACTTTTGGCAAAATTCTGTTATGATCGAAATGTTGGTAATTTTTAAAAAAATATTTCTTTTAATTTTTTCGAAAAAAAAATTTTTTTTTCGTGAACTATTCATCAGATTGCAACAAAAACTTGTACTAACGTCAATTGTAGTATTTTGCAACATTGTGCAAAATTTTGGCTCCATACGATTTCAATTTCTGGAGATATAAGACAAAATGTGTCAAATTTCCTGGGTCTCTCTCAGTATTTTCATCGATTATTCTATGAACTCTTTGAATTCCACCGAAAACAAATTCAAAGACATAAACATAAAGAATCAAGTCATAGTTTAGACGTCGAAAGAAGGACGATGTTGATCGACTTGAAAAGGTACCTATTTCAAGAAATGCAATAATGAAATGCTTAATTTATGGATATAATATTATCTAAGTATTGTTGGGATCGGGCAGTTGGAAAATTTTTTAATAAAAAAATTTGTACCGACGTTAAATCAAGCATTCTACACGAGTGTGCAAAATTTCAGTTCGATACGATCTCAATTCCAGAAGATATTGCTTAAAATTCACATTCCAGCGTGTTTTGACGTTCTATGGTCACAGAAAATCGTCACAAAAATCTATTTACCTCATTTGACGGCTGTTTGTCAAATCAATTAATTCCAATAATTGATGTCAGATTTCCTACATACCAAGTTCAAACACATTTTATTATATGGAAAACACTTATTATGATCACGTTCTACAGGAATTGATACTAAATAGAAGCTAGATGAAGATTATTGTAATGGAAAATTTGTGTTCCAGAATAATATTAAGGTATTCAACATGATACTGCTTTTTTTCTTTACTGGTCAGTACGGGCCACAAGGAAGATGAACATGCGCCCAATAGCTCCTGTCCACAGGGCTTGAACCAATTTTTTTTTTGTTTTCTCTCCCAAACCCAGCAGCTTTAGCATTGTTCCATTGTCTACCCACGCCTCATACGAAGTCTGAAATTCAGTAGTATATTGTTGAATGGTGTCTCGAAGGTATGCACGGTAGTTGAGCTGATTCTGACGGTGTCTGAGATATAACATTTTTAACGATTTGGTTCGATAACTCCCGGACGGAATGAGCTAGACAGTTGAAATTTTCAGAGTGGGTTCGGGAGATAAATATCTCAGTTGAGTCCATTCTCGCGTAAAATCGGCCGGATAGTTACGGTGTAGCGAAAAAAAAATTTTTTTTTTACATTACAAATTTCAAATTAAGTTTATTTAAGATGCAGTTTCATCATAAGTATCCATTGATATCATTTTTAACTCGAAAAAGCTCCGAAATACTTTCGGAGATATGATTTTTCAAAATTTCAATAATACATCGTTCATCTATGTTTTCACAGAATGCGATTTCTATCTGTCTTTGTTCTATCTGTGTTCACTGTTCATACATGCAATCTCGTCTACCTATGATATACATGTCCAATGTATGTCTGTTCTAACAACCAAAGTATGATTGAATGCAAAATGACCAATTATAGGATATTATAATTACACCTACCCTATATGCCCTTGGATAATCCATATGATGGAAATATATAATTTTTTAAGTTTATCAAATTGGTTTCAGAATATCTTCAGTGAAAACAAAACTGGAATATTGGCTAGGTTTCAACTGATATAATATAAATTTCAGATGAGATTTGAGGAATTAATATCTCGGATGAGTTCATTATATAATTTTAATTTAGTTTGTTTTATGATGCAGTTCTATTATAAGAATCCATGTATATTATTGACAACTAGGGCACAACTAGGGCACACGAGACGAGAGTAGGCGAGAGTATAAAAAATCTCGTTTCGCTCTCGCCAATTCCCAAAAAATTAAGTCTCGTTCAAGTCTCGTTATCAGTTGTCTCGTCTCGTTTCGCTTAATTCTGAATAACGATAATAAAATATTTATTATCGTCATCTTCATCATCATTCAGCCGTTCGCGTCCACTGCTGAACATATGCCTCCCTCATTACTGCCCATCCTCTTCTATCCTGAGCTTCCTTCATCCCTTATGATGCTAAATATTATAATATATAAACGAAATGGTATACAATACAATAATGAATAATTTTGTAAAGCTATATTTATTACGCTCTTATTCAAGAATATGATTACATTTACATATCATTTTTAATTTTAAGCACTGATATATATCAACTTTTAAATTACTCGATGACCAAGAATTCAAACATAATCACGCTTGCATCATATCATTTTTCAATGATGTACGTGTTTTTGCCATGATCATACCTGCTGTGGAAAATAACTTTCAACAGGTACGGATGTAGCCATTAATAAATCATCGGCCATCTTGGAAAATGTAGGAAGAACTTTTTCATCACACCACTGTAAAATATTTTGATTCATATTTGCTCTTTCTGACAACAAATATTCTTCAAACTCAGCTTTCCAATATTTCGAAAGTTTTGTTGATGTTTTAAATAGGCTATCGATGTCGATACATTTTTTAATAGAATTGAACAATTTGGAATAGTTTTCAAAGAATACAGTGGGTAGATCATTGAGGGTGTTCTTGGCGTATTCCTCATAACACTTTTCGAAACATTGAATAGCTTCATTTCTGTTTTATTATACGTAGTTCCACATATGTATATACAATAATAGTTCACATCTTTACTACAAGATGCGCAAGAGAATAAATTTCTCCAGATGTTCAGATAGAGACGAAATTTTCAAAGAATTGGGATTTAGGGGCAATAAAAGTTGTCCGTTAAGTATTGAATTTATAATGGCATTCGTTTTAAAGATTGTGAATTCTATTTTTTCTTGAAAAATAATATCAATTATAGCAAGGTCATAACGAATTAATAATCTTCTAAGAAATCGTGTATTTCTAGAACGATCGATGCATAATATAGACAAATATATTGGTAATTATAGTGGAAACTGTCCATATTCAATTGTTTTCTGTGAGTGTTGAAAAAAGTCGAGTCGTATATGAAACCTCATACTAAAAATTTAACGAGACCAAAATCGAGACTCTCGTGTTGCGTTGTATATGTGGTCTCGTTATCGCCTATAATATATTTGAAAACGTCTCGTCTCGTCTTGTCTCGCTTTTACGAGACCAGAACGTGACGAGATGAGAAAAACCTCGCTCTCGCGTGAAGCCCTACTGCCAACTCTGAGAAACCAATAATTTCGGAGATGAATTGTCAAAGTTTGAACAAGAGCGCCAAAGCTCCTGTCCACAGGGCTTTCCCACCTTTTTCTAGTTAAACGATCCTTACAAAATCCTGCAAACATTTGCGCGTCTGCATTATACAACTAATTACCATGTTCGAATTGGATCAAATCTGTATTTTTTGAGTTATTGAAGAAATAACAACAAAATTTCAGATGGGTATAACTCGTATAGTCGTTAGAACGATTATGCCTATTAACGAAATTAAATAACGCATTCGGATGTGCAACCTACCTTGAAAATTGCGTTTTAAGTTATCGTGGGATACATAATATTTTTTAATAATTTTTGTTTTTTCTAGTGATACGATACTCACGAAATTTCACATACGTTTTGGTGTTGGTATTCTGCAACTATTTTCCAAGTTCCCATTTGAGCGGATGTGTGCTGTTTAAAAACAAAATCACTACTCGGAAACCGTTCGCCAAATTATGCCCATTAACAAATTTTACCGTCGCATTCGGATTCGCAACTTACCCTGAACATTTGGAGTAGCTATCATTTTCTTTCGAAAGATATCGTCGCAAAGGCGGGATATAATAAAATTTTACCTCGAATTCTTTATCAGTGAGTCGAACCTAACCGTTTGAGACCAATTTAGGTAAAAAATTCGAAAGATACAGACATTTGGGCAAAATTATAGCACGCTGTTGTGGATGTAGACAATGAAAAGAGTTGGAATTGTTGAGGTGAATTGAATCAGACATCTAACATAGAATTTTCCACCGAACATACTTATATGTTTGCTTGTTCTCCTGAACAGAGGAACTACACTCACTGATGATGAATCCGAATTCTCTCTCTCAGAAACAATCCGTCAGATATGGCAGAAATTTTGCGAAGGCCTTCAAAATGGTTCAGGTTATTTCGTTGAAAAGCTTTAAAACCCAAAATCTCAGCAAATTACATTGAATATGACCACAAAAAAACTAAGAACAGGAACGTATCACAAAAAATTACATAAAATTAATTCGTTTATTTGTTACTGTCTTGAAACAAATGTGTCATTTGAAAGAAAAACTTTCAGTTTCGCACTAAAAACTCGATATTCTGAGTAACCCTAAAAATAATAAAATTAAATGAGTTATTTCAAATAATTATTGAAAGGGAACAACCACACCAAATTTAATCAAAATCGGAATCAGAACAATAAAGTAAGTGTTCAGTACATGGATCGATGACCGCTCTGGCTATGAATTTGAACGATCGTGACAAAGCAGACTGACCTCGCGTCAGCGCTTTGCCAAGTTTTTGCGCGTATGTTCTGAAGAACATCGCGTTATCACTTTGCCCTAATGTCTATAATTTTCAAATTTTTTGCCGAAAATGGTCTTAAACGATTTGGTTCGACTTCCCGATGAAGAATTCGAGGACAAATTTGATTCAGTCTATTTATCAGAAATTATTCATCCAACGTGGCTGAAATTTTGCGAGAGCCTTCAAAACCTAACTCTACTGCCAAGCTCCAAGTTTGAACACGATCGGATCAATATTGTGGGAGATCCAAGTAGCCCTGTGTGAGTTCAGTAGCTGGATGGGTGAAATATATTTTGTTAGGAAGCAGTTGTATGACATCGCTGAAATTTTGCGAGAGCCTTCAGAACCTAACCCTTCTACCAAGTTTCGAGTTTGAATACCATCGGATCTATATTGTGGGAGATCCGATTAGCCCTGTGTGAGTTCAGTAGCTGGATGGGTGAAATATATTTTATCAGGAAGCAGTTGTATGACATCGCTGAAATTTTGCGAGAACCTTCAAAACTGAATGTCACGATGACATATTAAATTTATAAATTTTCGTGTAGATTTTTTCATAACACAGTAGAATCCATGGGAGATGATAGCCCTACATTTCGTTCCTGTAGTGGTCGTCTAACATCTGAAGTTCTGAATAATCATTGTTTGGATTGGCCAGGCCTGGTTTTAAAAGAGATCCTACTGGCCTTATAAGCTACGAAATTTTCCTTTTTGAAGTCAAATATTGAAGGGATTTCTAAGAACAAGAGTGAATATCTTTGAAAACTAGCGGAGGCGATTCTTCTTCAAGAGATCCATGCGGCTACAGAGGAGTATATTTATGAGAGGAGACTTTTGAGAGGTTATGTATTATTTTTAATTTGTTCGTTTTTCTCCTCTTGTCTTTTCATTTGTGCGGGTATGTTCGAATTTAAGCTTGGTAACTAATAGAATATCGACATAAAGACGTGTAGAAACGTTAAAAAAATTAAGAAAAAAAAATTGAACCAATTTTGGCGCTCTTGTTACTGGTAACAGAGTGCTTATCAATTTGCCCAAATGTCTGTAGATTTCGAATTTTTGGCTGAAAATAGTATCAAACAATTTGGTGCGACTCACTGATCAAGAATCTGTGGTCGAAATCGATTATGTCCGTCCGTCCGTCCGTTACCACGATAACTCTCGAACGGAATGAGCTAGACAGTTGAAATTCTGTTGAGTAGGTTTGGGACACAAATATCTAGGCTAAGTTCGTTATTGGGCAAAATCAGACTGATGGTTTCGTGATAACGAAAAAGAAATATTTTTTTTACATTACAAATACAATTTTTTTTAAGATTCAATTTTATCATAAGAATCCATTGATATTACTTTCAACTCTAACAAGCTAACTCATTCGGAGATATGATTTTTCAAAATTTTAATAATACATCGTACTTCTATGCTATCACAGATGCTGTCATCAACCCATGACAGATATGTCGAATATATTGATTTCCGTTCTAACCTAGTATGATTGAATGCAAAATGAACCATTATAGGAAATTATAATAACCCCTACCCTATATGCCCTTGGATAATCCATATTATGATGAAAATATTTATTCAGAATATCTTCAGTGAAATCAAAACCGGAATATTGGCTAAGTTTCAATTGATATATTATATTTTTCAGAGGAGATTTGAGGAATGAATATCTCGGATAGGTTCGTTATTTAATTTTAATTTAGTTTGGTTTATGATGCCGTTCTATTACAAGAATCCATTGATATCATTCCCAACTCTGAGAAACCAATAATTTCGGAGATGAATTGTCAAAGTTGGATCAAGAGCGCCAAAGCTCCTGTCCACAGGGCTTTCCCACATTTTTTGATGCAACTGACTGATAGCCGGCATAACCTCATATCAATCCGTATCAAGAAACCGCCAAAACTTCCTCTTCCTTACGGGACCCGAATCCGACCGATACACATACGGTAGTTCAACCCCTTCTCGAACACATCACGGAGAACATCCTTTGTCTGTATAACGTTCGTTTTTGAATCAGAAGATGACTCTCCCCTGAACCCTTCCGCATCAAGATGCACACAATTAGTCGAGGTCTACTGCTCGGAGTATCGCAGCAAAAACTGCGAGTTATCAAAAGGGATCGTGGTACAAAAAGTCCCAGAGTGGCGGTATACGTTACGCAAGTTCCATGGGGGTTGATTGTCTAGAAAATAATTACCCATTACTGTTAGGTGTTATTAATCTCACAGTTATGGTGGAATTTTTTCGGGTCCACCGGTCCGGCAGGTTTGATTTACAAGGAGGCCTCAAAAAATTTTCATTAATTTTAGGTAGTTACGTGAATTTCGAAGTTACTACGTTTATTTAAACCCGGCAACTTTGATATACATGTAGGTTACGTGGGATGAATATTTATGATGGATTATAGGAAATTTGTAAACATTAGCCGTTGTCATCATTATTTTGGAAAATAATTATGAAAGCACGGATCTGGCATCCCCATACAATACTTAGATTTATGGTTATCAGAGATGGCCCATATGAAGAATATTTTAAACTGGCATTACGCATATTATTTGCCCGAAGTCCTAAAGTTACAATAATTTGGGCTTCATGATATCACCCTCTAAATTGAGCAAAAATATGTTCTCTGAATAACCTGAACTCATAATATCAAAGATTTTTTTAATTTTATTCAAAATTAACCCACCATTGAAGAAGCCGTACTTAAATTCAATTATGCCGATTCGTCTTTCAGATCAAATAACTTGAAATTTGCAGTTTAGGTTTGAGGCCTCAATCAACTGGTCCATTTCGTGAGTGGGATAAATCTATACTCATTTGAAATTTAATGTTTCCAAAACTACGATTCTGATCAAATTTAAATTTGGTATTAAGGTGTAGAATAACGACGGTGTAGATCACTAATCTGTTTGAGGATCATATTGCCACAAGTAATAAATTGCAATATCTCAAAAACTTTTCACCTGAATCCGCAGGGTACAAATCTTAAATTTATCTTAAAAATCAGCCACATAGCATTTTTTACGTAACAGAAAATAAGAAGTCAACTTGTATTTTATCGGACGGAGAATGCAATTTTGCAAATTGCTCAATTGGTATTGACCATATTTGACTGCATTTATTGAAAAAGCAGTTGGAACTTGGGAATTTCTATGCAAATTGAAACTATGTTAGCTATGATTTTCGAATACTGTCAATGTGACAATTCTCGAATTTCAGAATAACTATCAACAAAATAATTCTAAAGATTTTCGTTAAGCGTCTGACGAAGGAGTCTGATAAAGACGTTACGATTTAGTAGTTTCTTCGTTGATATTTTTTCGTTGTTATTTGTTAGGCAACATTGTTCGATTGATTGTTTCTGACAAATATCTTGTGTTTCTTACGCAGAAGCAAATCATAAAATAAATTATTTTTCATTTTATAGATATTTTGTTGAGTTTGGGAGAGAAAACCCAGATAGAAACCATTGAGTGATGAATATACCTCCCACAGTATCCTTTAATGATAACTTAGAAAATAAAGTATTTTCTGGAAACTACATAACTGGGGATGGCATCTATGTCAACCATTCATTCATTGCTTTATATATTTGATTTACTATTAATAATATTTTGGGTCATTGAAAAATATCAATAGACGAAGATACTTTGATAGATTCAATGAACTCGATCAAAAATATTGAATGGTTTTTTCTGGGTTTTCTCTCTCAAAAAAAATATCTATAAAATAAAAGAATTATTATTTTGTGTCTCTATTTATCAGTGACCCAATACATTAATAAGAAATCAAGTTAATAGCAACGAATAGTTCTTTCACTTAAGATAACACCATTGAATGATGCAATTTCCAGAAGAATCTTATTTTCTGTTATGATGAAAAAACTCCGATAAAAATCATTGAATGATAGAACTATTTTGAATTTCATGTGATGACCTTAACAGATTCCGAAAATAACAATTCCATCCCCAATTTGCAACTCTTCAACAACTAATTAGGTTCGTACTCAAGCAAGTCATCTCTAACAATTGTAATTTTTGTAAATAATTTCTCCAGGGAAAATAATCGTCCTCATCTGCTGTGGAAAAGGAAATGATGATATCAGAATTGCTCTCCCATAAATCCTTATAACCAAGCTACTTCCCTCCATCACCGGAATTCAGCTGTATCAATCATCTATTTCATCGGAGCATACATCAGTTCAAATAATCAAATAATTTTCATCTAATGTGGTGTAAATGTCTCTGAACGGGTTGACAATTTAGAACCCCTAACTTCAGGTTCGATAAAAATATTGTTTCTAGCTCCTATAAAGCTCCTTTCTAGCGAAATATAATTATAAAACAAGCATCTGTAACCGATAAAATCTTTCTTTTAATTTCGATAAATGACTGGACCAAAAAAAACTCCCACGTAAATCTGTCCTATCTGCATGCCTATCATAGGATTTTCATACAAAGAGGCAACATATAAAAGGACTGGAATAAATTGCAGTGTGATATAAAAGATTTGGTTGACCAGTGGTCAGTTCGCCTTTAACCTCTGGCGCGTGTTCAAGATTTATCCTCTTTTGAAGCCTCGCACCCTTTCGCTTTGGCTTCGTGTCATTAGAAAGAGTTCGTGCCTGAATGATGACCAGCGTAATACGAATGGTGATTTCAGTGAGCTTATATTCTGCAGGTGTTATTCAGTTTGATTTTAGGGGATTTGTATATCGTCATAATGTGATATTGATTAATCTATACAAGGTGTTCCATGAGGAATGGTCCAAACTTCACTGGAAGATAGGGGACATTATAATATTCAATGTTCTCTCTACACCAATGGTGTTTCGGATATACAGGCAGCCAGAGTTGAGACTTTTCAAAACACTGGTATTTGAAATAAAAAAAAAACAATAAATACCTATTCTATTCTGTATTTAAATATCTATTTTTTAAAAAGCATTTCGTGATTTGATTGAAATACCTTTTCGGACATATGTGGGTAGTTCTCACGAAATGTTCCACTTTGGTGTTCATGACAGTTTTCTGCTACATAAAGCTGGTTTAATCGTTTAATTCTCTATATTATATCCTTTTGAAATGTAACAATCACTATAAAGAATAAAGAATTGCAAAATTTCAAAAATTTTAATTTTCAACGCTAGTTTTCTCTCCAGAAGAATTGAAAACCTCACCTCCGTGACTGTTCCTCTTAGTTATCGCATTGTTCTAAACTTAAAATTATAGCTTTAATGGAATTCTGGCAGAGCGTATTTCTAGTTCATTATCCACAATTAACTAAATAATGTTGACATGATAAAATCTCAAGAAAAAAATTATCGGTGTTCGAATTATACTTATATTAGTCGATATTCCTGCATTATCTATCACCTCCGTGAAGCGACATTGTAATTTGACTCTTTAATCGCAAGATGACGGTATCGTCATCGTGGACCGCCTGGAATATTGGTTGATGCGCAGGTAATACTGACCACTTGAGATTTGAACTTCAAAGTGTAACTTATTGGTTAAATTCTTACCCAAGTGATAAAGACGTGTATGGGAAATTTGGGATTCTCACCTCCGTGAAGATGAATTGTAAGGTAGGAGATTATTTTATTCAATTATTTGTTATCTGAATATACTTAATTACGAAAGTTATTTAATGAGTTAAAATATTGTTTTGAAGCCTTTTCCTTTAAATGAGATATTCTATAAAAAAGTAAAATTTCTCACCTCCGTGAATCTCACCTCCGTGAATATAGTAATTCACGGAGGTGAGGTACTCCTCACGGATGTGATAATAATATTCTGTTCCTCCTTTCAGGACATGAATTCTAACATTATTAAAAAAAAAATAAGAAAAAAGTTACTGCATCTCATGAAGAACAGAAGAAAAAACAACGAAAATCTATGAGATGACTTCATGAAGCCCGAAAAAATGATCCTGAATTATACGAAGAAGAAAAACGTAAAGAACGAGGGCTATTATAAAAGAAAAAAGGAAGGAAAAATTAAAAATATTCTGGATATGTCCGAAAGAGAAAAATTGGTTCAAGCACTGACGTGAAGTCAGGAGCTTTTGCGCGTATGTTCTATTGTCCATCCTCCTGTATTGGATACTCTTAATCGAATTTACCATGGTGAATTCTATTGTTCGTTCTCCTGTATTGGACACTCTCTTAATCGAATTTACCATGGTGAATTCTATTGTCTGTTCTCCTGTATGAGACACTCTTAATCGAATTTACCATGGTGAATTCGATTAAGGCTCTCCAATACAGGAGAATAGAAAATAGAATTCACCATGTGTTGTCTCGTACCCCCGATTCTAAGGGTCCTAAAGCCTTGCCACTATGAAGACCTTGGTCTTGGAATATTTCCGGGGACTGGTTGTAAATCAGACACGAGACTTTGTATAGGTACGTTGAGACTGTGTCGGATATTTCCGGGCTCTCAACGAACTGGATATAACACGTTGATGATATATCCCTATATGAATAAAAGACGTAGGTATATGCTTTCTTTGATCTATTTACAAATTATACATATACATCTGGATCTGGTTGTATAGATTTCAACAACTCTTACGATATTCCATGAGCTAACAAAACACTTAAAGAGGCGATATTACACTTATTTAAACTTTACTCACTCTTTACTGGTACGTTCTTATTTAACCAGAGCGCAATGCTAACTAACTAAACTCCTTGAAATATTCAAAGAGGTAAACATTTTCCTTCCCTTAATATCATTACGACCAATCGCTATGGTCCCTAGTCATTAAACTGATGATGGTCACTCTAATCTATTGCTAATTTCCTAGTTTGGCATTTTCAGAATTGAACCGACAATAAACACATTAGAAATGGAACTTTCAATTCACGATATTACAAATTATTGCCCCTAAATTGTCCTATCCGAACCTTCCTTGAACTTCATTAAAGAAAGTAGCAACCGTCCTTAAAATGCCATTAGATTTGTCGGCGTCCTTCTCACTACGGAGTAATATAACCTTACCTGGTACTTCCGATGTCTAGGTACTGATATGAGCGTTAACATGCCGGCCACCTTGAAATAGGTTTGCCTTAGGCAAACCCTTTTCAACCTTTAATCCTCCAGACCATCTATTATGAACGATATAGAGTGACCAAATCTATGAATATAAAATACAATTTTCTTACCCTAATTTTCTGTACACTTACATACTATCTTACGCTACATTAATACAAACAAATAATAAACATATATATACAATAGAAATGCCATTATATTGGCAGTGGAGATATTCGCCAATGTTCGCCAATCAAAAAATGAGTTGGAGTTAAGGCCCTCAAATCACTGGGGTCTTCAGACAGCGGTGTAATAGACCTCGAATTTAGAATCACTTCAATTTCTGTCGTGTTTGTTTTTGCTGATGCATTGAGTACGATTCTCCCTTTAGTAGCGGAGCTACAGTTTTTTTTTTATCACAGCCATGATGTGGCAGGATAAAATGTTTCCTTTTAATTTCGCGAGGGCGTTTCTGCCTTGAGTTGGACGTCATCATGCAGCGGCTCATTGGATTCGTATTTCCCTCTGCATTTAGTTTCCCTGATATTATCCAGCCTAATTTCGTTTTCTGCAGTTTGGCCCGATGTCCCGGTACCTCGATTTGCCCAACACATAAAAGGTCGAAGAAAACTTCGACACCCAATAGTGCATCTATAGGTTTCGGTTCATTAAATTTCGGATCGGCTAGACTTATGTTCGGGGGTATGCGAAGAGTATTTTTCTCAATAAACTGATTCGGAAGGTGTTTGCAGATTTGTGGTATAATGAGAAAATCTACAGTTTCGCGATACCTTTTATCCTTTGAAAATATTTCTGCTTTCAATGAATGTTTGACTCTAGTTTCGATTTGGTTTAGACCTTCAACCGGTAAATCTAATTCTTTAGTTCTTAATTTGAGGCGATCAGAGAACTCCTGCGTAATAAAGTTCGATTGAGAACCACTGTCCAATAATACTCTCGCGTCCACCATATTTCCGTATTTATCCTTCATTTTGATTACAGCAGTCGATAACAAAACTGGTGAAGCTAAAACGACCTGATGTATTTTAGGATTATTGGTAATTCCGATCGTGTTTGACGCTTCGTTCTTGTCAGTGGTCTCAATGTGTAGCAAGGAATGGTGTTTTCTACCGCATTTTCTGCATCCGTTCGACCTACAATCCTTAACTCTGTGTCCGTATCTCAAACAATTCCAACATAATTGAGCATTCTTCACCTTCTCCCTTCTAAGATTGATATCCATTTCCCTGAATTCATCACAAATATTTATATTATGTTGACCCTTGCAAATAGGGCATTTCGTTAAATGTTGCGTGGATGTGAAGGTGTACCCTTTATTTGTCACCATACGTTGCGTCGCATTTTGACTCGTGTTCTTACTGCTCCTATCTGTATGTATTGAAGCTACCTCTAGAATCTGACACCGTTTTTCGAGGAATTCCATAAACTTTTCGAATTTGGGCATTTCCGTGCCCGATATGGAATCTTCCCACTCTCTATGTGTGCTAGGATGTATTTTTCTAGACATTATGTAAATCAGTAGCGTATCCCATTGCGAAACTGGTTCACCCAATGAACTCAAAGCTCTCAAATGCGTCCTGATGTGATCCACTAATTTCCGCAATTCATTTCCCGTTTCTTTACTAATTTCCTTCAATTGCATAAGCTGTGTTATGTGACTTTGAACTATTATCCTTTTTTGATTAAACCGTTCGTTAATTAATTTCCACGCGACATCATAGTTCTTTTCTGATATTTCTAACGCGTTAATAACAGACGCGGCTTCATTTTCCAAGCAGGATCTAAGATAATGCAGTTTTTGTATATCCGATAATTCTGCATTATCGTGAATAATAGATCTGAATGAATTATGAAATCCGATCCAATTCTGATATTTTCCGTCAAAATGGGGTAAATCTATCTTTGGTAGTCGGATACTATTAGTGTTTTTCTGCGGTTCGGCTATCATTTCCATCATACTTTCGGCTTTAACCATTACTGAATAATAAAGATTCGAGAAGTTTTCCAACTCGTCCGAAAAATCTTCTTCCAACTGCTCTATTTCATCTTGAATTTTTTCGAACTCGTCGAGTAACTTCTCTGCTCTTTTGAATCTAAACTTAATTTCCGCTAAATTATCCTCATTCTGAATTACGAATTTACTAAAAATAGTTAACTTCGCCTTCACGGAGGCTCGTTGCCTTTTCAAATTAGTGATGTCCACTACACTCATTATGAAATTAAATTGATTCTAAAATATGAAACGGAATATAGCAATAAAATGACAGAAATTGAAACTATCCAAATTACAAAGTACGACTTATCTCTTTTCCTGCTCTGAAGACTCCCTTGATTCGCTTAAACTTGACTTCACTTGCACCTTATTTTCACTTAAGAGGTCAAAAATGTTCACTACACTTCACACCTGACGATCTGCTTGCTCTTGAATGTGCTCTTGCTTCTGGAAGTCCTGGCTGCTCTTCACACGTGCTGGTTTGGCAAGGAACCTAAGTCGTCTTCTTCTTTCTTTGTTCTTGTGAATTGTAACCTGCTGCTCGATTAGTATATCCGGCGTGATTTTCCAAATCTCCTGGTATCTATCCGCTTGAAGGAACAAAGGTTCTGGTATCTCTATCCGCTTGAAGGACCAAAGGTTCTGGTATCTCTATCCGGCCCGAAGGACCATATGTTGTCTCGTACCCCCGATTCTAAGGGTCCTAAAGCCTTGCCACTATGAAGACCTTGGTCTTGGAATATTTCCGGGGACTGGTTGTAAATCAGACACGAGACTTTGTATAGGTACGTTGAGACTGTGTCGGATATTTCCGGGCTCTCAACGAACTGGATATAACACGTTGATGATATATCCCTATATGAATAAAAGACGTATATGCTTTCTTTGATCTATTTACAAATTATACATATACATCTGGATCTGGTTGTATAGATTTCAACAACTCTTACGATATTCCATGAGCTAACAAAACACTTAAAGAGGCGATATTACACTTATTTAAACTTTACTCACTCTTTACTGGTACGTTCTTATTTAACCAGAGCGCAATGCTAACTAACTAAACTCCTTGAAATATTCAAAGAGGTAAACATTTTCCTTCCCTTAATATCATTACGACCAATCGCTATGGTCCCTAGTCATTAAACTGATGATGGTCACTCTAATCTATTGCTAATTTCCTAGTTTGGCATTTTCAGAATTGAACCGACAATAAACACATTAGAAATGGAACTTTCAATTCACGATATTACAAATTATTGCCCCTAAATTGTCCTATCCGAACCTTCCTTGAACTTCATTAAAGAAAGTAGCAACCGTCCTTAAAATGCCATTAGATTTGTCGGCGTCCTTCTCACTACGGAGTAATATAACCTTACCTGGTACTTCCGATGTCTAGGTACTGATATGAGCGTTAACACCATGGTAAATTCGATTAAAAGTGTCCACCACATGAGAATGGACAATAGAACATACGCGCAAAAGCTCCTGACTTCACGTCAGTGCTTGAAACAATTTTTTTATATTAAGGATATATGAATTTTTTTTTTTTATTTAAAATTTAACATCCGTGAATGCCGGTTTCATGAAAATCTCATTATTTCACAAAATACCAACGAAAGTGTGTAACCTTAGGCATAAGATTAATAAGAATTAATTTCTGGTTTAGGATATCTAAAAATAAATTCGATTATTGTTAATTTATTTTTTTTCAAACTAAAATGCGAAAGGGGAACATTTGGTGGGAATTACCCATGTATTTGCAAAATGCAAAATACTTTTTTACAAGCTTTGTCAACATTAATAAATATTTTGTATGAAAATATATTTCATTGATATCCAAATAAACACGGTATCATATAGCCATGCACTGAAGGTCATGTTAGCATTAATAACGACAATAATCTTCAATCACAAACGCATAAAAATAAATTTTATCTTACTACGATTACATTTATTTATGGCCCGGCGAACTTCGCACCGTCTAAGTTAATAAAAAAAAATGCTCGGCATGAATGAAGTTTTATCATTATTTTCGATTATTTGCACATTATGTTGCTTACTTACAAAACAGAGTTTTTCTGAAATACTGGCTATTTATAAGGTTTCAATTTGTTTTTGACAGACACGCACAGTTATGATACAGTATCTTAATCACTATTGAAAGGTTCCAGAAAATACTTTATTTTCTAAGTTATCATTAAAGGATACTGTGGGAGGTATATTCATCATTCAATGGTTTCTATCTGGGTTTTCTCTCCCAAACTCTGAAAAATATCTACAAAAGGAAAATTAATTATTTTGTGATTTGCTTCTGCGTAAAAAACACAATATATTTGTCAGAAGCAAACAATTGAACAATGTTGCCTAACAAACAACAACGAAACAGCATCAACGAAGAAACAACTATATCGTAACGTTTCGGAGTCTATATCAGACTCCTTCGTCAGACGCTTAATGAAAATCTTTAGAATTATTTTGTTGATAGTTATTGTGAAATTCAAGAATTGTCACATTGACAGTATTTAAAAATCATAGCTAACATAGTTATACTTCGCATAGAAATTTCCAAGTTCCAACTCCTTTTTCAATAAATTTAGCCAAATATGTCCAATACCAATTGAGCAATTTGCAAAATTGCATTCTCTGTTCAATAAAATACAAGTTGACTCGTTAAGTTTCCTTTTAATATAATCAGGTTCTGTCATTAGAATCTTTGTATTACACCAATCCATCATGTGATCTCCTTGGATAGTACATACATGTTCTGCTATTTTTGATTTCTGTATGTCTCTATTTCTCAACTTATTCTTATGCTCTGACTTTCTTACTTCTAGTGGTCTTGATGTTTCTCCTGTGTATGATTTACCACAAAGGCAAGGAATATTATATACACAGTTTTTTTATTTTTGTTTTTCATTTATGGGTTTTGTTTTCGTTAATAAAAACCTAAGATCATTTTGTGTTTTGAAGACGATTCTTATATTGAACTTAGAACCGATTCTTCTAAATTTTTCAGAAAGGCCACGAACATAAGGGATCACATTCAACAGATTGGGTTGCTGTTCTTATTGATTATTCTGTTGTACTTGTTGATTATTTTGTTGTTCTTGATTATTTGCTCTTCTATCTAAATTCATGATACATGTATTTATCAATTGCCTCGGATATCCATTTTCTTCAAGAAATGTTTTGATGAAATCAATTTCATTATTTCGAATTTCAAGAGTAGAACAATTTAGGTTCGCTCTATCATAAAGTGTTTTAATAACACCTCTTTTCACACTAAGCTGATAGTTTGAATAGAAATTTAAATATGTATATATATTTGTATGTGTCTGCTTCCTGAATACACTCGTTTCGAAATGGTTCGGATACTTAATTATCGAAACATCCAGAAAAGAAAGCTGATTGTTTTTCTCTATTTCCAAAGTGAATTTTATTGTAGGTTCCTTTGAATTTATGAAATCGAAAAATGTGCCTAACTCTTCTCTACCATGTTGCCAAATTACAAATATATCGTCAACATATCGCCACCAAGCTTTTGGTTTCAACAAATATGTATCCACAAATTTTTCTTCAAAATTTTCCAAGATTATATTACTCATGACAGGTGATAAAGGCGAACCTATTGCCATTCCAAAATTTTGTCGATAAAAAACATCTCCTAGTTGGAAATAGGTGATATTCAAACAAACATCAAGCATTTCCATAATATCATTGGCATTAAATTTTGAATCTTTAATTATCGAGTCATCATTTCCTAATTTCGTTCGAACTATTTGAAGCGACTTATCGACAGGAACATTGGGGAACAAACTGACAACATCAAAGCCCAATAAAATGTCATTTTGGTTTAAATTTGAATTTTGTAGTTTTTCAAGAAAGTGTTTGCTGTTCCTCAAAAAACTTTCTTTCTTTCCTGTTGATGGGTTTAAAAATTGAGGTAGATACTTCGCTAAATTTTGACATGGAGATCCAATAGAACTTACTATTGGTCTCAGTGGAATTAGAGGTTTGTGTATTTTTGGAAGACCATATAAATGTGGTGGTTTACTGTAAGATGGCATGAGTTCTTTTTTCTGTCTAAACGTAAGGGTTTTTGAATGCTTTGATAAAATGTTTTCGACTTTTCTTTCTGTTATAGAGTTGGGATCTTTATTGATTTCGGTATATTTGTTCTTATCGTTAACAATATCCAAAAGTTTATAATGATATTCATTTGAATCCAAAATGACTGTAGCGTTTCCCTTGTCAGCAGGTAAGATTTTAATATTGTTATCTTTTTTTAAGTGAGATTATAGCTTGTTTTTCCATATAACTTAGGTTTGAAGTTGTTTTGATAGGCTTCTCTAGTAACATTTCGTTCAAAACTCTGAATTCGTTTGACTTTTCAGTTGGAACTGTTTGAGCTGTTTTCTCAATAGATGTAATAATGTCTAGTATGGGGACATTTCTTGTTGTCACTGAAAAATTTAGTCCCTTTGATAAGATTCTTTTTTCACTTTCATTCAAACTTCTTGAAGATAAATTTATAACCGTTTTATTGACGAAGTGGTGTGAGATTTGTTATAATCTCAAGTACCCTGGTAGGACAGGTTCCGATAGCTCCAGTGATACACGTACAGGCCAGCCTTTGTACTTGTCATTTAGGTAAGTTGCACCTTGTAATAAAGCAGAAAAAAATTGGATGTCACTCTGTAAACATAGTGAAATAGTTTATTATTATTATTTATTAATAATGTTTATGCCATAAGAGTTTTGAAATTTTCAGGGTAGGTTGCGCATCTGACTGCTTCGTTAATATGAGCATATTCGCCCGAAAGGTTTCGGAGTTGAAATTTTGTTTTCATATAATACAGATTCGATCAAATTGTAACTTGGTATCTAGTTGTAGAATGCGAAATTTCGTGAGGATCGTAGAACTACAAAATTCTACAGAAAATTCTTAAAAAATATTCAGTACCTATCATAGAAACTGTCAGTCCGATATAACTGGAATTTTGCGAAAGCCTTCAAAACCTTATTATACTGCCACGGTCGAAATTTGAACCTGATTGGATCTATATTGTGGGAGTTATTGAAAAATTCGTGAAAATATCTGAGAAACTTCATGAGGTTTGTATAACTAGAAAAAAAAATTGGTTCAAGCCCGGTGGACAGGAGCTTTCTGGCGCTCTTGTTCAAACAGACAAATTATATCTCCGAAAGTATTGGTTTCTCAGAGTTGGGAATTATATCAATGTATTCTTATGATAGAACTGCATCATAAAGGAAATTCAATTCAAATAATAGTTTATTTATCAAGATGAAATGAGCAATCTGAGAATGAGAACTGCACCATGGAAGAAATCAAATTAAAATAGCTGAAATGAATTTGACACTCTCTTATAGAACAGGATGACATGTATGAGTATGAACACAGATCATATAATAAAGCTTAGATAGAATAATTATAGCAATCTTTGAAAACATAGAAGTACGTACGATTCATTATTGAAATTTAGAAAAATCATATCACCGAAAGCATTAGCTTGTTGGAGTTGAAAATGATATCAATGGATTTTAATGGTGAAACTGCATCTTAAATAAAAATTGAATTTGAAGTTTGTTACTTAAAAAAAAATTTGTTTCCGTTACTCCGGTACCTTCTGGCCTATTTTTCCCAATAACAGACTCAACCGAGATATTCATCTCACTAACCTACTCTGAAAATTTCAACTGCCTAGCTCATTCCGTTCTAGAGTTATTGTAGAAAACAATTTTCAAAATTTTTTTTTTACATTTTGCGGTAACCTGGTCAATACAAAACTTCACATGCGTCTAAAGGTCATGATTCTACAATTTGATGCTAAATTTCAGATAGATCGAGTGATCGGTTTCGGAAATATTCATAAAAAATGTTTTTACTAAAATCGGCCATAACTCCGAAACCTCTTGATGGATTTCACCCATTATCGAACTCGTCCGAGATATTTACGCTCCAAACCCACCTTGCAAATTTAAATCCTCTAACTCCCTTCGTTCGAGAGTTACCGAGCCTACGGCCGGCCGGACAGAATCGATCGACCTCGGATTCTTGATCAGTGAGTCGAACCAAATCGTTTGAAACCATTTTCAGCCAAAAATTCGAAAATTACAGACATTTGGGTAAACTGATAAGCACTCTGTTCCGAGGAACTAGAGCGCCAAAAATACAAATATTTCGTCAAATATAATTTTTTTTGAACTAATATTTCGGAACCTATTTGTCAGATTCCGCCGGCATTCCGCACACACCTTCAAACCAATTTTTATTTTACCAATATTTTCAAAAATACTGATCCGACCGAATTGAAATCTAGTACTCGGTTGAAAAAAGACGGCTTGAAGGTTCATGCAGAATTTCATGACGGCGTGTGAGGCGTGAATAGACAGAAAACCATCAGCGCAAAACCACCTGAAATAAATAAATATCTCGGTATAAATTGTTATAATGTCAACTTATTTTCCTGAGTCATGACCTTGTCTAATTCATTTCAGCAATCGTAGAATTATGAGAATTATAACAACATACAACATTATACAACATACGTCGGAGAAATATATTATCGTGTCCCCGTCACAGAACATCACCTTTAAAAAGAAGTTTTAGCTATAATATTTGTAAGCTGTACAATGGTATTCCTGATCATTTGAAGGTCTTGAATCAAAATATGTTCAAGAAAAAGATCAAGACTTATCTTCTCGATTCCTTATCAGCATAGTTTCTCTGTCGTCTCTGCGAATTTTTGTTTGTTAAAATGCTTATACTTTATATTTTTCTCTTGTTGACTTTTTTACAATTTTCTCTTTGGTTTCAAAATTGGATTTAGATATGTTCAAATGTGTATTTTGTATATAACAAGGGTTAAGTGGTAGAACACCTTCGGGTGAACTTCCCCTTGAGATTTCTTGTGAAATAAAGACCTTATTATTATTATTATTATTATTATAATATGATATCATACTTTTTGTTGGTTGATATTTTCATGCCGATGGTCAATCCATTATGATGATGGGAATGGTAATGGTAAGTTAATAATATTGTGTTCAGAATATCTCCAGTAAAAACAAAACTGGAATATTGGTGTATTGAAGTATTGGAGTGGATTTGAGGAAAGAATATATATTATCGTTCATCATAGAATTGAGGAATGTATATCTCGGATGAGTTCGTTGTTGGGTAGAATTTGCCTATTGGTTTTGAATTGATAAGTTTTGGCACTCTTGTTGAATTTAAATTCTTCTATGATGTGTGAATTCAATTTATGCTAAGATGAAGTTGAAGAATCCATTGATACCTATAATTCCCAACTCTGAGAAACCAATACTTTCGGAGATATAATTTGTTTGTTTGAACAAGAGCGGCAGAAAGCTCATGTCCACAGGGCTCGAACCAATTTTTTTAAGAATTTGTTTCTGAATGTTATCGTGCTTCAAAACGACTGACTCTACAGACGGACAGTATTAAATTTACCCACGAATATTTAATAATTGCGTCCAATATCATCGTTTGATACTATTGAGTATTCTCCATAGATTCGAATTTCCAATCGTACGTCCAACGTTATATGAATAATTGAATCTGTGCCGCTACAGTTAAAATGAATAATACCCCAGAAAAAATCAGTCTCCTCGTACCTGGTCAATCGGAAGTGTCCGAAGAGGGTGACGTGATTAGGGTGCTGTTTAAATAGTAACGGTGACGGAAGGCCAGGAAGGGTAGCCTCTTCTCCAGATTCGGCAATTGTCATTTTTAGCGGGACAGTCAATAACCCTTCTGGCCTCTGGCAGGACAAGGATGATAGCCCATTGTGAGCTTCAGTTCGTAAAATCTGAATGTAATGTTCCCATGGACATCAAGATGATCCTGTGAGATTCAGGTGAAAAAATGGGATGATGTAACGGACGAATATAATTCTGGTTAGAGGAGGTGTTCATTAAGGTGTCCATGTATCAGTAGGAGAATCCAAGCCATCCATGCATGACCGTTAATTATGATATTGTAGTAAGAGGTTATTAATATCTATTATCCACTATTAATTATGTGGTTAGATGTATAATTCATCATATGATATCTGGTAATGAATTTTAAGAATGTGGCGAATGTGAAATAGTGGCTAATAATTTGTATATTTTGTCTATTCATATTCAATAATAATATATAATATAATAATAAAGAGTTTATTAGACAACATTACAAAGTCAATAAACCCGAACGAGACTGTGATTTATTAAAAATTTATAACTGTGTACAGCTGTTAAATTAAAAATATTTGATTCTAACGGCAGAACAAAAAAAAAATAAAGATATTACATTGAATGAAACCAGTTTCTTCAATACCCTAGTATGAACCTGAATTCCATATGGAAAAAACTAAAAACAAAATGTCAAAACTGGGCAAATACGTCCTAATCGGTGGTTCTTTTTCTCCATTATCGGTGGTCTTATCCAGCTTCGGTGGTTTTATCCTTTATCGGTGGTCTTGTCCAGTATCGGTGGTTTTTGTCTTCGTCGGTCGTGTTATCTATATCGGTGATTTTTGTTATTTTCAGAGATGACTAAAGCGTTCATTTTTCAGTCATTCCATTCCAAGCTTTATTTATATATATATACATATATTTTAATCAATTTTCCCATGTGGAATTTATTATTTTATGTACCAATGTCCGATTTCCTAACTTAAACCATTTTTTCACTTCCTTCTTAAATTTATTTCTAGATCTTATTTCTCTTACTGTATGGGGTAAAATGGGGTACAATCTTGATGCTATATAGCCAAAATATCTTTGTCCTATCCTTTTCATTGCCCTTGGTCTCTCAAAATTGTCCATTTTTCTTCTAGTTGGATAATTATGTTCCTTCAATGATATCGTCATTTTCTGTTGGAAAATATCAATTATTATTTTCTGGGCATACAATTGTCTTATATCTAGTACTCCGGACATATCATAAATGGTTCGACTTGAAAATGTTATTTTTTTGCCATACATAATTTTCAAGATACGTTTTTGTAAAACATCGGAACATATTTTATGGCAGTCTAAAACGCCTCCCCAACCAACGATACCATAAGAAAGCTGAGACTGGACTAGTGCATCATACAGTATATGGAGATGTTTAATAGATTTGATCTTCTGTTGGATAAACCTGAACCCATACAAAATACCTCTAAGCTTCTTATTCAGATAGAACATATGTTCATCCCATTTCGGATGTTCATCCATAACAATTCCCAGGTATTTGATGGAGTGCACCTTTTGGATTTGAAGTTCTTCATCAATCTTCAAAACCCCAAATTCTGATTTCTCCATCTTATTTGAGGTAAAGGTCATGTATCGTGTTTTTTCCGGATTCAAAGTGAGTATATTCAATTGGAACCATAGTTTGAACCTGATGAAATGTTCACTCACTTTTTCCTTCAGTTGTTCCCAGGTTGCATCCTGATAAATTACTGGGGTATCATCGGCGAAAGTTATGGTTTGACCACTGCTATTCAATTCAAATATACTATTTATATACAAAATAAATAATATCGGTCCAAGTACAGTGCCCTGCGGAACTCCATAAGAACATATGTTTTTATTACTGTATTTACCATTAATTGACACGATTTGAGTTCTATTTGAGAGGTAACTGTTGATGTTTCTAAAATTTCTGAATAAAAGAATGATTAATTTTCTAGGGAGAAAAATAATATCTTGGAAAAGGGAAAAATCAATAGATAAACAGATTTCTAGCCGGTGCGTCTCTGTCGATCTGGACGAAGCGTTTAACACGGAAAAAGTATGGAGTTATGGAAGTTGTGGAACAGGGTGCTTAGTCCACTTTTATTTCGGGTTTATATCAACAGCCTGCTAAAATCCAAAAGCACTGGATACATGACATGAACATTAAAATCAAAGTTTAAAATGATTTTGGAGAATTACAAAAATGTTTTCAAGCAAATAAGCTGAATGAATTTGGAAAAAATCAATACTTCTCCTTCTACACGAGTTCAGAGTCATGAAAACATACTTTAACACCAAATATCATACTATTCAATACCTTAATTCAATCCCAGGATTCCCAAGTCAACTGCGGAATCATAGGATGGAGAGGTCTATGATACTTACCTAAAAAAGTTTGAAAACTATATCACTTATCGATAGTTCATGATTCAATACAATTATACACATAATTCAAATCATTCTGAATATCTTCAACGAAATAGAAAATGAATTAAAACCGCCACAAGAAACAGAGATCACACTACCCAACTTTGAGACCAAAGAAAAAGGATAGGCCAAAGATCCCACAATTACCTTGGCCTAGGGATATATTATTAGATTATTATTATTATTTTTTTTTGCGATCGAGAGGAAAAACCTTTCATAGGCCCGACATGAAAGGGTCTGCTTCTCTCAGGAGTAAGAGACTCCAGATGTTGATGGTTACTCACTAAAACACCTCTCGCACGTTCCTCGGAGTAGTTCTTCGTCCTGCCCATACAGCGTCTCTTAACAAAAGAGATGAGCTGCAAGCGGCCTTCATAGTTGATGGAACCTGATGACTCGAAGTGATCCGAGCAACACCGCTTTCTGCATTCTGTGAGCTAAATCCTCGGCCAGAGATCTGAAGGCCGGAATAATCTTCAACTCGGTCACGTAGTTTGCTCTCATTCCGCCTAGGCATCCTATTATTAGTATGACCATCCTAACCTTATGCCTTGGATACAGGATCCCAAGTTCAAACATTAAATCCTTGTATTTCTCCCTCTTCTGTTCTTCTTTCATCACCACATTATTTTCTGCGAGGGACGAAAATTCGACGACAAACTATTCCTTGAGTTCTTTGTCCAGCAGAAGTATATCTGGCTTTATGGCGTGGATCTGCCGAGTTGTTGGAATCGCATAGTTCCAGTAGATGCGAGCCCTGCTATTTTCAACAACTGTTTTTTTATTTAGTATTATTATTATTATTATTTTTCCTACTTTCCAATTTCAGGAATAGCGTAAAATGGTTTGATAAGTCAAATTAATTTATATTTTCAAGGGACATTTTTCCGTAATTTTATTGTTTTATTATTCCTCGTTATCAAGCATCGATATTTTTTTAAACTGCAAGCCCCTATTTTTTTCTTGCCATAGATAGATCACAGAATCCTGAATTCAGTTGGGAAATTAAAGTGCAATTTCTGGCAATCATTCTCGAGATATTATTTTTTTAAATCTGAAAAACATGCGAAAAGTCTTGACCGAATAAACACATTTTATTGCAAAAATGATACTTGAAAGTGTGTTACAAAAACTCTATGATGTCACAGAATGCTGTCATCGAAAATTAACGTCCTTATTCGTGAATTTCTACTACGTAAGGTATATTCTGTGTGTTATCATTGTCATATATTAGTTTTCTGTGATTGTCATCTCATCTACAGATAAGAGACATGTCAAACAAAGTATTATTGAATGCAAAATGACCAATTAAGCAACCTCCCTATCGTAGATTGGATAATCCATATGATGATATTTTGATAAGTTAATAGAATTGGTTTCAAAATATCTCCAGTAAAAACAATAGTTTGCACATCTTAATGGGAGAGTTAAGTTCTCTGTTGGCCATAATCGGCCCAACGGTTTCGGAGTTATACACATCTGGAATATTATTTCCCCGATAACTCAGAAATATATAAACTTGATCGAATTGAAGCTTGGTAACTAGTTGTAGAATATCGATATAAAGGCGTGTGTAAAATTTGGTGAGAACCGTTCCCCTAGAAAATTTGAAAAAATCAACGAAAAAAAAACTGGTTCAAGCACTGACGTGAAATCAGGAGCTTTTGCGCGTATGTTTTATTGTCCATTTTCCTGTATTGGTCAGTCTTAATCGAATTTAGCATGGTAAAATATATTGACCATTCTCCTGTATTGGATACTCTTAATCCAATTTACCATGGTAAATTCGAGTATGGACACTATAATTCAGCATGGTAAATTCGAATTAAGAGTATCCAATACAAGGGAATGGACAATAGAACATACACGCACAAGCTACTGACTTTACGTCAGTGCTTGAACCAATTTTGTAATAATAAAGTGTTCTTTCGTTGAAGCCTCAATTCAATTTACACATGCTTTTTAAATTTATAAAATTTATATCTTCAGGAATTTATCATATTTATCCAAGTCAAGAAAAAAATCAGGGGCTTGAAATTAAAAAAAAAACTTTGACGTCACTGGTAGAAAAATAAGAATTTCGGGAAAATGTTCCTTAAGAAATAAATTACTTTGACCTATCATACAATTTTTCGATAAACCTGAATGGGGACAAAATAAATCCATTATTATTCCATACTTTTGACGCTCACTGTTTTTCGAATAGGAAATAATTCAGATTTTTGTGGAAATTGCAGTATCTGTTTGCTATTTGTGTTAATCCAAACGTAAGTTGTATTATGCAATCAAAGTTGAAAACAGATATGGGTATTACAAAAAATACAATTGAAAATATGAAGTGGTAGAATTAAGTTGAAAAATTGGTTCAAGCCCTGTGTGGACAGGAGCTTTTTGGCGCTATTGTTCAAACAGACAAATTATATCTCCGAAAATATTGGTTTCTCAGAGTTGCGAATTATATTAATGGATTCCTATGATAGAAATGCATCAAGAGAAATTAAATTTAAAAAAAGTGTCGTGTGAAAAAAATGCTTCGAAAATTATCTTATAAAAAAAAGAGCAATCTTCAATGCTTCAATGCCTTAATCCTTCAAAAATTTTCATTAAATTTATTTATCAAGGTAAATTGAGCAATCTGCAATAATTCAACCTCGTGGAATGGGTTGTGCAACTTACATTCGGTGCATAGTTTTCGCAACTCGAAATACCTAAGGAAAGTATCATCGAAATGTCTAGAGCAAAGCTGGAGACAATCATAGCAGATTGTCCATTTATTCCTGATATTTGAATATGTATAGGCTGACAAACGAATCATTTTAATAGTTCATAATATATTAATAAAATACTATAATACTATATATATAGTTCATACCACTAACACATTCTTTTCTATATTATGAACTTTAACTCAAGAAAAAATGATTGATACACAAATGTAGATCCATATTTCAGTATTTTTTTGCTAGCAACATTAAGAAAATACTGTATATAGGAACATGTCTCACTACTTAAGGAAGTAAAAGGTAATATTAACCTCAGTGGTTAACGAACAGTAATTTCTTTTGATGATTCCATTATGTTCTTCTTTCCTATTGCCTCCATAAACTACAACAAAACAGTCTTGTGTATATTCACAAATTTAAGAATCGAATACTTGCTTTCCAAGAGAAAATAACAACTTCGAATTGACAATCTCTATTAGCTAGAAAAGATGACATTTATGAATAGTGATCACATACAGATTCTGTGTTCACATTATGTGAATACATAGAACTTACGATGTATTATTGAAGCTTAGAAACATCATATCTCCGAAAGTATTAGTTTGTTACAGTTTAAATGATAACAATAGATTCTCATGTTGAAACTGCATCTTTAAAAAAAGTCATAATGTAAACAAAAATATTTTTTTTCGTTACTCCGAAACTATTTGACTGATTTTGCCCAATAACGAACTTAACCGAGATATTTATCCCTCAAACCTACTCTGAAAATTTCAACTGTCTAGCTCATTCCGTTCGAGAGTTATCGTGTTAACGGACGGCCGGACAGAATCAGTTTCGACCACGGATTCCTGATCAGTAAGTCGAACCAAATCGTTCAAGACCATTTTCAGCCAAAAATTCGAAAATTACAGACGTTTGGGCAAATTGATAAGCACTCTGTTCCGAGGAACAAGAGCGCCAATAAAAGAACATGTGGACACTCGTATGACCATACCACAATATCTTAGCAATTATTTGACAAGAGTGGCAAACAAACATCACCGCGTCAAGAATCCTCACTTAACCCATCATAAATATTTGCCAAACGTCTAAATGACCATCCGTATATGGGCACGCTCGAAAATCATATTTCATAACCTTACGGCTTAAGCGTATAACATGTCAAGGGTGTCCGCCACCCAATTATTATTATTGTGCATGTTTTATTCCCCAAATGAAATAACGACAATTTAATAATGGCCGGTCAGAAAGAGCAACTTTGGAATTCACGTACCGTCGAAGGATTAGCCCGACCAGAACTTGCTCCCGTTGATAAATGACCCCTGGTCAGCCTGGATTAAGCCTGGAGTGACAATCTAATAAGCACGGAACCGATTTCCAAGTGGCTCCCCGAAAAGTGCGCCAGTTTTCATTTCCTGTTAGGGAATACTGGAAATTCAGGATTTCCTTGCCTATTTCACCTTCTGCCACTTTATGTCTTTATAATACGTTCAGCATACTTGATTTCTGATCTAACGGGGTGTTCTAGTTTACGACTTGTTTTGGGAGCCGTTTGCCGTTTGACATTTTTGACCAACAGGAAGTTTGAAAGAGATATGTTTAGTATTTGTATGTTTCCGGTTGGTCCTTCATGTATTCCCACGTTCTTCCTGAATTTATCATGTTACTGTTGTAGTGCATAGTTTATTCAATATGATTGTCAATAGGAGTAATTTAAGGCCGGTTCTACTTTGACCATATGAAGTGTCTTTTGTTTTTCATCCAGACTGTAGGTATACTCCGTTCACTTTTATAAAGTCTCCCGGTTGGCCATGACATTTTGACACATTCCACCGTGTATATTTTGAAAATTCTCTTTTTCCTGTCAGATAACTACGCAACGTTTTCTTCTCTACATAGAAGTCGTAGTGATTACGTATTTTTCACAATGTGAAATTTCTTGGGAAAAATAATTAATTTGAGAAGATATTAATTATGTGAATTCAACAATTCCAAAGACCTGGCGACTGTTGAAGAAAATTTTTCCTCTGTTGTTACTTTGGAAATATTTCACGTATATAAACTGGTTGGAAGATTCAGTTATGCATTTTTCTTGTATGGAAATCAAGAATCAATTGTTGAAATTGTTGAACATAGATCATGGATACAATAGTTCCCGCTACTTTGTCTCTGCTTCTTCAAAACTGCTTTCGGCATTTTCAATTTCGAAGAGAAGAGTTCTTTATTATTCTAAGATAATGATCGGTGATAATATCTTGTCTAAGATGAAATATTGTGTTGATTGTTGAGATTAGAAATTGGCAACGTCTCATAGAATTGTTTTGACATTGACGATATTTCAGGAGTGCCAACCTGCCTTAGTTTTAGTTACAAAAACGTGATAGACCTAAATCCTGGTCAACCGGGAGACATTTTAAAAGTGAATGGAGTAATATATCTACATATATAAACTGCATAACAATTCAAGCTGTAATTGCTTGTATACTTATAACATATTATTATCTTTAGATATTATGACAAGTAGACACAAATCGGTAGCAATAGTGAAAACAAAACGTAAGTTTCAATTCTATTTAGTTTCCATCTCCATAACCAAATTGACCTCCATTGTGAGCACTATTTCCTTCATAATTCAATAACTATTTGTGCTCAAATATTATTCGATATATAAATCTGTTTTTACCTCGTGTCATTTTGGACATCAAGCTATAGGTACTTGAATAATATTGAATACAATGAAATATTTTAAGCAAGTATTACTCAAAATGATTTAAACGAACCCAAGCTTTTCTTCGCATATTGGTAAATCCTAATTCAATATTTCTCTTATTTTCTGAAATATCTGCTATCATAAGATGCTAATTCTTTTTTTATCTTCTGAAATGGCTGAGATAATCCATTGGAACATGTATACTGGGACACCCGGTATATTTCCATTATCATATGGATTATCCACGGTCATTTAAATATCACCAAGTATGATATCATATTATAATCCTCATAATTATACGATAGCTGAAATGAATTTGACTATTTTTTATAGGAAAACAAGTTGACTTGACATGAACGAGTATGAACACAGATCATATAATAATTCATAGATATAATAATTATAGCATTCTGTGAAAACATAGAAGTACGATTTATTATTGAAATATTGAAAAATCATATCTCCGAAAGTATCAGCTTGTTAGAGTTGAAAATGATATCAATAGATTTTTATGGTGAAACTGCATCTTAAATAAAATTGAATTTGAAATTTGTAATTAAAAAAAATATATATTTTTGTTACTCCGAAACCATGCCCAATAACGAACTTAACCGAGGTATTTATCTCCCAAACCTACTCCGAAAATTTCAATTGCATAGCTGATTCTGTTCGAGAGTTATTGTAGAAACAAAATTTTAAAATTTTTGAAATTTTTTGTTGCCACTTTACGCAATCCGATCAATACAAAACTCCACATGCATTTGAAGGTCATGATTCTACAATTTGATGCTAATTTTCATATAGATCGAGTGATCGGTTTCGGAAATATTCTTAAAAAAAGTTTTCACTAAAAACGTCCATAACTCTTAAACCGCTTGGTGGATTATGTCTGTTAACAAACTCGTCCGAGATATTCACGCTCCAAACCTTCCCTGAAAATTTTAATCCTCTAACTATTTTCGTTCGAGAGTTATCATGCCTACGGCCGGCTGGACTGACCGGACATAATTGATTTCGATCAGGTATTCTTGATCGGTGAGTCGAACAAAATCGTTTAAGACCATTTTCATCCAAAAATTCGAAAATTACAGACATTTGGGCAAATTGATATGCACTCTGTTCCGAGGAACAAGAGCGCCAAAAAGATAACAATATTATAATCTTGGATTCAAATGTTGAACCCATTAACAGGAAAGTTTCTTGAAGAACAGCAAAGACTTTATCTAAAAACTACAAAATTCAAATTTGAACCAAAATGACATTCTAGTATGTTTTGATGTTGCCTCTTTGTTCTCCAAAGTTCCTGTCAAATAGTTCGAACGAAATTAGAAAATTACTCGGAGATTAAAATTTATAAATTTAATTCATTATGGAAATGCTTGAGGAATGTTTGAATACCACCTATTTCCAACTAGGAGATGTTTTTTATCGACAACATTTTGGAATGGCAATGGGTTCTCCTTTATCACCTGCCATGAGTAAAATATTCATGGAAAATTTGTGAATACATATTTGCTGAAACCAAAAGCTTGGTGCCAAACTTTTCGATTGCATACATTCAAAAGAACCAACAATAAAATTCAATTTGGAAATAGAGAAAAATGAGGATTTACTGAAAATGGAAATATTCTATTTAATATTAAAAACAAACAATGAAAAAGCCTAAGTAACTTATAATTTTCAAGAATTATCACCATTTATACCGAAAAAATAATATTGAAAATTCTCAAATGTCAGTTGCAGAGGAGGTTGGAAAACAGTTATTTAGATGCATATATATCGATATTTAAAACCATTTGTTAGTCAAAGAGAATCAAATATTGTATATTGAACGTAATTTGATAAATTCAAACAGATACTTACAGACAAGAGATGCTGAATAAAATTGTTTGTTCTCTATAGAATGCAGGTTTCATTTCTAAAATTGATTTCAAATCGATATCTATACGCAATGCGGTCTCGAAATGCTTAAAATATGGTATATTGGAAGTATTCTAATTATGGTTTGCCCATCAATTAGCGTTCTCTGGCGATGAACGCTTTTAAGAAATAAATAAGAAATTTTTCACTCATTAAATGTTTGTATTCCGTTATTAACTATTTTTTGTTGACGCCTGAGGATTTTAATATACAACAAACTGTTTTATTCCTTATTGTTTTTGGAGATGCGTGAAATTCCTTGCATTTCTTCGAGTTATTCATGCTCGTTGTTGATATATGTATATGTGAGTTATTTATTTATTATTTATTTGACGTATGTAAACATATTAAACTCTAATAACATAAATAAACTATCTATCCATCTAATGAATTGGGAACAATATTTTCGGAATTCAGATATGGAATTTGATAACTGATTAGTTGAATTTCCAGAACAGTTCTACATATGTTCTAAGGTTGAATTAAATAATAGCGAGTACCTGGATGGGTGACTGCTCTGGCTATAAATTTGAATAAGCGCACCAAATCTCCTAACGTCAGTGTTTTTCTAGTTGAAAAAGCATTATATCATACTGTTATTGTACTAGTGTTTAAAATTTGAATTATTGAGAAAAATAGCCAATTCATGTAGCTAATTATTTATTCTCGCTCAGATTTAAGTCAATCAAATCTCATCCAATATTCTTACCGCCTGAAAAGAATCAATTTTGAATAGAAATATGGAATACACCTCTAATAATTGTCCCAAATGTTTCACTTAAAAGCAGTTTTCCAATGTGAAATTGAAGATATCTTGTTTCCACTCTCGTCTCTCCAATCAGGACCGTTTGTCCCGTTGACATTGATTTATAAACTCCCAAATGTCCATTCAAAACTTATTTCGACAATTCCAATTTTACGTGGCCTCAGCCCATAATATCTTCTAATTATAACGTTAGACACACAGTATAAAAGGAGATGCTAACGTATAAATTCTTAGCCCGATAACAGTGTAACATTAAACGAGCTCTTAAACAAGCAATTCCAACAAAGCTGTTTTAATAACACAATAGGCCCAGTCTTCCCTCGTGTTGAGTTATGTCCCGAAATCAGACAAATCAGTGAGAATATCTCCCCGATTTTCTCATACGCAACCCCCTGATGTACGAAACGTCAGCCACGGTTATCTATCATCTTGTATGGGACCCCTATAATGCGAGGATTCTGCCCTCCTGCTCTGGACCTGTATTCACATTTCTATACATTCACCTGATCTCAAAAACCACCTAGCACTGCTTCGTGAATTGGGGTGGCTTCCGGTATTGTTACCGGAAACTGTTGTGAAGGGAAATTACCCTTTCGATTCCAGATCGGATGGTACCTTGTGCACTGATGGAGGGATGTGTGATCCCATTGAAGTGCGTTGAAATAGAATTTTATATCCTGTGAGAGAAAAACTGTTACCTTTATCTCGATTGGCAAGGTGCTGGGAGTAAGAAATGTGTTAAATATGATACATATGGGCCTATTTTAAACAATTGGGATCCATATACAGGGTGAGTCTTTGAGTTGTATATTAATTTTAACCATTGATTCATCTCATCAAATAAAACACTTTTTGCGCGTATAATCTCGGGAACATCGCGTTATCATTTTGCCCAAATGTCTGTAATTTTCGAATTTTTTGCCAAAAATGGTCTCAAACGACTAGGTTCGACTCACCGATGAGGAATTCGAGATCAAATTTGATTCAGTCCGGAAAAATCATTGAAAAAAATTCTATTCTATATATCAGAAAGTATTCGTCCGACATCGCTGAAATTTTGCGAGAGCCTTCAAAACCTAAGTCTACTGCCAAGTTCCAAGGTTGAATATTATTGGATCCATATTGTTGGAGATCCGAGCAGCCTTGTGTGAGTTCAGTAGCTGGATGGGTGACCGTACCCTTGATAATTATCGAACGAAAAGAGATAGGGACTTGCAATTTCCAGGGTAGGTTGCGCATCCGAATGGGAGAGTTAAGTTCGTTTTTGGGCATAATCGGTCCAATGGTTTCGAAGTTATACCCACCTGGAATATTATTTCCTCGATAACTCAAAAAATATAGACTCGATCGAATTGAAGCTTGGTAACTAGTTGTAGAATACCAACATAAACACGTTCGTGAAATTATGTGACAATCGTATCACTAGAAAATAAAAAAAAAAACTATTAAAAATATTTTTTATGTCATGATAACCTGAGAACGAATAGAGATAGCGACTTGAAGGTTACAGGTTAGGTTGTGCATCCAAACGCGACATTGGAGTTTGTTTATAGGCATAATCGGCGTAACGCTTTTGGAGCTATACCCATCTGAAATTGGGTTGTTATGTCCACAATAACTCGAAAATTACAAAACCGATCGAATTCAAACATGGAAATTAGTTGTAGAATGCCAACGTGAAACTTCTTGCAAAATTTCGTGAGGATCGTATCACTAGAATATTTTTGAAAATTCATTGAAAAAAATTCTATATATCAGAAACTTTTCGCCCGACAGAACCTTCAGAACCTAATTCTACTGCCAAGTTCCAAGTTCGAACATGATCGGATACATATTGTTCGAGATCCGAGCAGCTTTGTGTGAGTTCAGTAGCTGGATGGGCGACCATTGCCTCGATAATTTACGAACGAAAGGAGGTAGGGACATTTTTCAGGGTAGGTTGCGCATCCGAATGGAAGAGTTCGTTTTTGGGCATAATCAGTCTTATTGCAAGTCTTGCAAAGGTAACTCACGACACAAATTTTTCAGAACATCATCCGTTTGCAGCTCACCATCTGAAGCCACATTTCCACTTCATTTACATCCAGTTCGAAAGGCGACATGAATAGTTGGAATTGAATTTCGCGTAAACGGAAATCCTCAAATCTTGATGTGAATTCAGTGTTTAATGAAGACAATTCCTGTGCTAGTTCATATTTGGCGAAATTTTTATGAGCGGCCAGGGTAGGAAAATAATATGTATTTCCCCTAAGAATTTGATTTTTCCACAACTGAAATAAGCTTTGGAAAGACATGACAGCAGTGAATAGCTCATGGGTAAATTGTCCTTGTTTCTGCATGTTCGAATTCAATTTGTTCAAGTACCTGGTAACATCAACCAAAAATGCCATAGATAACCATGTCTGATCCACCAAAGGCTGGACCATAACTATAGTTTTACTTTCATTTCCATGAAAGTTTTCCATTCCACTTTCATAGAATCTCTTCAACAATGTTCTCTTACTGAGCCAGCGAACTTCACAATGTAAAATAATATCTTCATATTCTCATTCCAAATCGTGAAGAAATTGCTGGAACTGGCGGTGATTCAATCTGTCTCCATTACGTGCTTAAATTTTAACGATTTTGCACAAATATTTTTTTGATTCAGCAATGAAATTGCCTGAATATTATTTGATATGGTATATTTATGAAGCAAATCTGCGGGTGCGTCGTGTGTGAGATACAAATCATTGGCGGGTCAAGGTGATTATATTCGTGGACCGTAGGTTGCTCATGTCTAGACTAGACGATTACAATACACCCAAGGTTAGAAAAATTAGGTCATAGTCTTCAATAGTAGAAGCCCCTATGATACTCACAGAACACTAACTATAAGAAATGAACTCCTCACTAATCGAAGGCAACACTTTCAGTCTCCATGTTTGATTGCAAGGAATGATCGAACGGGGGAATTTTGAATTTACATACGTATTCAAGTTGCTAGTACTTTTCCTGTATTGTATTCTCCTTCAATGTAAATTAACCGCTTCTATTATAAATCCTGATTATGCATATATAATTTATTATTGAATGCCATAATTTACATCGAAAATTAATAAATTAGAGAAGGGAAATGAATGATGAAATTTAGCATTTGATTTATTGTTTGTAAATACTCAACAAATATGAAAATATTTCTTAAAACAGTAAATTCATTCAATTGAATAAATCATTCAAAAATATTCAGATAATTTAAAAGAAACATGCTTCAAAAAGAACTTTCCAACAATATCACATAATATCCCAGTGCTCTTCAGTCGGGCAGGGATCATCTCTTCAGGCTGTCAAATCCTTGAGGAGTGTACATGAAAATAAAAAAATGGGTTCAAGCCCTCTGGACAGGAGCTTTCTGGTGCTCTAGTTCAAACAGACAAATTATATCTCCGAAAGTATTGGTTTCTCAGAGTTGGGAATTATATCAATGTATTCATATGATAGAACTGCATCATAAAGGAAATTCAAGTCAAATAATAGTTTATTTATCAAGATTAAATGAGCAATCATGAGAATGAGAACTGCACCATAGAAGAAATCAAATTAAATCTGGCCAATTTTGCCCAATAACGAACATAACCGAGATATTCATCTCCCTAACCTACTCTGAAAATTTCAACTACCTAGCTCATTGCGTTCAAGAGTTATTGTAGAAAAACTTTTTTTAAATTTTCAATTTTTTTTTTGATACTTTGCGGTAATCTGATCAATACAAAACTTCACATGCGTATAAAGGTCATGATTCTACAATTTGATGCTAAATTTCAGATAGATCGAGTGATCTGTTTCGGAAATATTTATAAAAAATATTTTTACTAAAATCGCAATTGCAAATTTCAATCCGCCAACTCCTTTCGTTCGAGAGTTATCGTGCCGGCCAGCCGGCCGGACAGAATCGATTTCGACCTCGGATTCTTGATCAGTGAGTCGAAGCAAATCGTTTGAGACCATTTTCAGCCAAAAATTCCAAATTTACAGACACTTGGGCAAATTGATAAGCACTCTGTTCCGAGGAATTAGAGCGCCAAAAAAACAAGTTTCGTATGACAATTGCCCAAAACAGGTTTAAAGTACCTACAAATAGTAGATATTCCATAAAACATGTATGAAAGAAGAGAAGTAATAATGAAAAATTACCTTGTAATAGATCAAAAATTTCCTGATCTACGTTCACCAAATTTTCACCTCTCTCGCTTTACAGAATTATGCTTTCAATATTTACGTAATATTTTCATAATTTTTGGGTGAGGTCCCCGTTGCATCGCTAAAATACGAGTATTTCAACCCCAATATTTTTGAAGTTATAATATTCCCTTCCGTCAGTCCCGTCATAAATTGGGAGAACTGAGCATTCTATGTCTATGGATGAAAAGCAGTCTCACTACTCTCAGATCTCTTACTTCATGTTCCGTTCCGAAATGTAAGACTTTTCTGAGAAAAACTAATTTCGGAGCAAACAAATGAGATTTTTCTCACTTCGCTCACAATTCTTCGATTGATTAGATAATGTCATGTCTCAGGAAAATAAGTTGTATTATGACAATTCATACATAGAATAATTATATCATTCTGTGACAACGTAGAAATACGATTTATTATTGAAATTTTGAAAAATCATATCTCCGAAAGTATCAGCTTTTTAGAGTTAAAAATGATATCATTGGATTCTTATGGTAAAACTGTTTATTGAAAAAAAATTAATTTGGAATTTGTTTAGTAAAAAAAAAATTTTTTTTGTTACTCCGAAACCATCCGTCCGATTTTGCCCAATAACGAACTTAGCCGAGATATTTATCTCCCAAACCTACTCTGAAAATTTCAACTGTCTAGCTCATTCCGTTCGAGAGTTATCGTGCCTACGGCCGGCCGGACAGAATGAATTTCGACCACGGATTCTTGATCAGTGAGTCGAACCAAATCGTTTAAGACCATTTTCATCGAAAAATTCGAAAATTACAGACATTTGGGCAAATTGATAAGCACTCAGTTCCTAGGAACTAGAGCACCAGAAGCAGCATCAAAACTTACAAAGAGAATGTATAGAGAAATAAGGGTACTGTTATTGGTATTCAAATCAGAAGAAGTTTTTTGAGCATAACAATAATCATCGTGGGCAGTTACATAGGGTTAAAATCTAGGGATATCTTCATGATGAAGACGTGTAAAAACTCTTGAGAAATGATCACTGCATAAACGATAATTAATGTCATTAGTGCTTGGACAGATACAACTAGCGTGCTTCCAAGCTGCCCCTCTATCGATATTCCTTGGAAATATGAAGTACTTTTTCTGCTTAAAACCAGCAGGGAGATGCGAGTGAAAAGCTCTCTTTCAAAATAGAAAAATGGAAAGGAATAGGTTTTGGACATAGGAGATACTAGTGAATTTTCTGGCATTTTGAAAATAGAATAGAATAGGGATGATGAAAAATTTAGCAGGACTCAACCAATCAGATTACGTATCAAAATAGAATAAATAGATTGAATATTCTACACTCGGCCGTTCTTTAATTTTGAATATTCCGCTGACTAGACTGACTTCCAACAAAAATCTTCCAATCTTCTCAGTTGTCCTTTGTTTTTTGCTTGAGTAAATGTCAATCAGAAGTATATTGGTTATTTTCGGGTGGACTGTCACTTTGATCGAAAATTCTGAGGTGGCCCTGTTTGGTTGCAAGTTAGGATCATAGAACCCCGAGTTTCACCCCACTTGTGATACTGAGCGGGAAACAGTACAGCCACTAACTTTTACCGTGTTTCCACCTGGCCCAGGGTTATTGGAGCAGCCTAACTCGATATAGGTATCCCCCAAAACAATACGGGACCCGTCTGGAGGTTTACCCCGCCCGGCGTGAGAACCGCGTCCCAGCTCGCGGAACGCGAACCCGCGGAATTTTTGGCAGTCGTCCTTGGCAGTGAACCGGGCCGGTGCATCTCGCGGAGCAGCTCCGACTTGACCTTGGCCTTCGCCGAGATGCTGCACGTCGTCTGGAGTTCCAGTTTTTTTCCTTTCGCCCCGCTGCTTCACTTTCGTCGTCGACAACGTTGTTGTTGGCGGATTTTTTATTTGTTATGTTGGGTTAGGTTATATGTGCTGGCACCTTTAATAACTCTCCGCTTAATAGGTTTTTTACACTCGGGTGAGTTTGAATGGGCGTATCGCTTGTTAGCAGATCCCGGGATGGGCGAGTTTCGGTCCCGATATCGCGTAGTGAGGTGTGGGACACGGAACGTTTTCATTAAATCGTTTCGGAATTAAACCACTCCGTGCTGGCCGAGTCGGATTGATTGGGGGTAAACTGATGCCAGTTTGGTCGTCATCTAATGTGATGATGCGGTAATTGGGATAATTTTTACTGGGATGACTTGCTGAATATTGGATGCTAATATCCAGAAATTTGCTCATCATCATATATTGGGTGTCTCAACCAACTGAAGTGAATCCCTTTCATCAATTATAAAACACTGGGAACGTCCTCCACGAGGTTCAAACTCAAGGAGCAAGGACGAAGTAATCCTTCAATATTCCAACTGTGGGAATTCCTATGACAAATAGTACCCTCCACAAGAACACCGTACTAAAATAAGCTGACATATCTATCAGCAATCGGGATTCTAGGCGTTTAACGTATGGACCACCTTTTTCAAAAAAACTAACGTCGAAAAGTCTTCTCCGAAACCTCGAGAAAATTACCTACAAGATCAACCAAGAAAATCTGAGATATTTTGTACTTTGCCCTCTGGAAGAGTTGAAATCTCAGTTGGTTTAGAGACTACACTCTGTTGCCTGAGTAAACTGCTGCAGTGAATTTCGCACCAGCATCAGCAACCTGGTCAGGAGTGGCTTGTGGTCGAGGAAAGTCGAGTTAACACTTAGGAGGACAGGATTTTTGGCAAGAGTTTTGAAGAATTTGACCTTGCCTTGTCGGAAAACCGAAGGGGTCGTGTCACATCCGCTGAAGGCATGGAGAAACAAGATGTGCCGTTTTGCACCTCAGGATAGCTTGCTGTTTTTAGGACTATAGATAACGGTTTGCTGATTGTCCTTCACGCGTTTCATTAGAAATATGTTGTCAATTAACTGATCTTCGCTGTATTATTTGGTCGGTCAGCAAAACGATTAAATCTAAGTCCTCCCCCACAATGAACACATTCCCACCATGCCTGAATCTTTCCACCGCGGTTGCAACAATCATGGTATCTGCATCCTCACCGGCCTGTCTAAATTGAATGCCTGCACCTATGAACTTGTCCACGAGCATTGCAATTAAGCGTTTCTTGTTGTTTCCGTCAGCAAGGAATCGTTCTTTCAGCATCGCTGTCATCGATTCATCAAATATCACACTGCCTAACAAAATCTTTGGGTGTTTCTTTCAACCAATTCTACACTGTTTAGAAACACCTTCTTTTTATAGAAAAGTAACAAACTCGATTAGGTGACACGTAGTGATCAACTAAGTACTACAAAAAAAATCATAAACTTAGTGATTAAAGTTATGAATACCTATACTCCATTCACTTTTATAAAGTCTCCCGGTTGGCCATGATTTAGGTCTATCACGTTTTTGTAACTAAAACAAAGGCAGGTTGGCACTTCTGAAATATCGTCAAGGTCAAAACAATTCTCTGAGACGTTGCCAGTGTCTAAACAATCAACATAATGTTCCTTCTTAGACAAGATATTATCACAGATCTTCGAATAATCTGCAATAGGAAAACTCCATTCTTTCTTAGGACTCTCCAATGAAATTACTTATTATTAATGTAGGCTTATATATTGACAATTCCGAAAAGTGGGGAACTCCATAGGTATGTCTGTTCGTTTAGAAGTTTTCCTGCCGGGTTATTCAGGTACTTTCATTCTTTTTTCAAATGAACTATCACGAAGTAACGGACTACTGTATCCATTATTTTCCATTATAATTTCAACACTTGCTTCTTGATTTCCGTAAAAGAAAATAGCATAACTGAGTATTCGAATCAGTTTATATACGTGAAATATTGCCATAGTAACAGATGAAAAAATTTCTTCAACAGTTGCCAGGTCTTTTGGAATTGTGTAATTCACTAATATCTTCTCAATTTAATTATTTTTCCTATGAAAATTCACGTTGTGAAAAATTCGTAATTACTACGACTTCTACGAATGACAACGTTGCATAGTCATCTGACAGGAAAATGAGCATAACCTAACATTTTCAAAATATACACTGTGAAATGTGTCAAAATTTCATGGCCAACCGGGAGACTTTATAAATGTGAATGCAGTATATACATGAAGATATTAAAGTCAGTTCTCAATTATTTAAAATAACTTCAGTTTGAATTCAGTTTGATTACGTTCACTTTTGCTTGAAATTAATAATAGGTCTGTTTTAGCATGAATTCTGAACCGTTCGAAATCGGACGACTCATACTCAATCGAGCATTTATGATGAAAATACTCAATCGAGCATGCGTCGTTCAGTTCTGGACTGTTCGGAACCGGGATTTATCCCATTCTAAAACAAACCTAACAAAGGGTTTTCCGATAAGAGGTGTTAATTTGATATTCAAATAATAATGCCATTTTTCAATATAAATGATCGGATGTTTATTTCATAATAATGAAGAAGCTATGCCGTTAATAGTGGAAAATAACATCAGGAAAATGACCACCACGACCACGCTTACAGGACCATATCCTTTTAATGAAATTTTCCATAACCAAATCGCAAATTGGCTGCTCTATGTCCTCGATAGCCTCACGAATTCTATCTTTGAGGTCTTGAATCGACGCTGAGCTATTGACGAAGACCTTGTCTTTCACGGGGCCCCAAAGGAAGAAGTCGCAAGGTGTTAAATCACAAGATCACGGTGGCCAATTGTGATCACCTCTTCGAGAGATAACACGGTCCGGAAACTTTTCCCGCAAAAGATCAATGGTTTCGTTGCTTGTGTGGAACGTAGCGCCGTCTTGTTGAAAGTAAACGTTGTCCAGATCAATACCATCCAATTCCGGCCATAAAAAATCACTAATCATCTCTCGATAGCGCAATCCATTCACCGTAACTGTTGCTCCAGCCTCATTTTCGAAACAGTAAGGTCCGATGACTCCGCCGGACCATAAACCGCACCAAACAGTCACACGTTGAGGATAGAGAGGCTTTTCAACAATAACTCTTGGGTTTTCCGAGCCCCAATTTTGCTTGTTTTCGAAGCCACCGAGATGGAAATGGGCCTCATCACTCAAGATGATTTTTTGATGGAATTCCGAATCATTTTCATGCATTTCAACGACCCAATCAGCAAAGACACGACGTTGTTGATGATCGGCCGGCTTGAGTTCTTGTGTTAACTGAACTGTATAAGCCTTAAGACCCAAATCTTTATGCAAAATACGGTGTAATGACGTTTGTGGAATGCGTAATCCCAAAGAACGACGAGGAATGGACAAACCTGGGTTTTCTTCAACACTTTCGGCTGGCAATATTCTCGGCTGTTCTTGAGCGACGTGCACGGGTTTTATTCCTCACATAACTAACTTGTCCCAACAGCTCGAATTTTTCCACCAATTCCTTGATTGCGGTCCGACAAGGTGCTTCACGAAGACCCAAAAATATTCGAGTTTTACGAACCGTCTCTGCCAAATTTTCACCATTTTTATAGTGAATTTCAATAATTTCAATGCGTTCTTGAAGCGTGTATCGTTCAGTTTTTATTATGGCGTAGTTTCTACTTCTCAAATGTCAAAAAACAACAGTTACGGTGAATGGATTGCGCTATCGAGAGATGATTAATGATTTTTAATGGCCGGAATTGGATGGTATTGATCTGGACAACGTTTACTTTCAACAAGACGGCGCTACGTGCCACACAAGCAACGAAACCATTGATCTTTTGCGGGAAAAGTTTCCGGACCGTGTTATCTCTCGAAGAAGTGATCAAAATTGGCCACCGAGATCGTGTGATTTAACACCTTGCGACTTCTTCCTTTGGGGCCACGTGAAAGAGAAGGTCTACGCCAATAGCCCAGCGTCGATTCAAGACCTCAAAGATGGAATTCGTGAGGCTATCGAGGACATAGGGCAGCCACTTTGCGATTTGGTTATGGAAAATTTCATTAAAAGGATATGGTCCTGTAAGCGTGGTCGTGGCGGTCATTTTCCTGATGTTATTTTCCACTATTAACTGCATAGATTCTTCTTTATAATGAAATAAACATCCGATCATTTATATTGAAAAATGGCATTTTTCTTTGAATATCAAAATAACACCTCTTATTGGAAAACCCCTTATATCGTTATAAAGGATGTTACAGAATTATCTCTCAGATGAGATCCATGAAAATCATCTGTATACTATTTGAGGGTGCATATTCTGGGGAACCGCGTGCTATCATTTTGCCCAAATGTCGGTAACTTTCGAATGTTTTGCCGAAATAGTCTCAAACGATTAGGTTCGACTCCCTGATGAAGAATTCGAGGTCAAATGTGATTCTGTCCGGCTTGCCACAGTAACTTTAGAACGGAAAATATAGCGACTTGAAATGTTCAGGGTAGGTGGCGCATCCAAATACGATGGAAAAGTTCATTAATGGGAATAATCGTCCCAACGGTCCCCGAATGTTAATTTTGTTTTCAACCAATACAGATTCGATTGAATTGAAACCTGGTGTTTAGTTGTAGAATATAGACTTAAAGCAATTTTGTGTGAATAGTATCAGAAAATTTTTAAAAAATTATTAAAAAATATTATTCATCTCACGATAACTTGAGAACAGAAAAAGATGCCGACTTGTAATTATCATAGTCCGAATGATTCGTTTCAGTGTTAATATAGGCATAATTGGCCTAACAGTTCTGGAGTTATACCTATCTGAAATTTTGTTTTTATTTCCTCCTTAACTCAAACAATATGAAACCAATCCAATTGAAACATGGTAATTAGTTGTAGAATGCTGTGAGTTCAGTTGCTGGATGGGTGACGGTTGCCACGTTCACTTTCGAATGGAAAGAGAAAAAGACTTGACATTTTCGGTGTAGCTTGCGCATCCGATTTTGGAGTTATGCACATCTGAAATTTTGTTGTTATTTCTTCTATAACTCAAAATATACAAATCCCACCCATTTAAAACTCGGTTATTACTTGTAGAATACCGACGTGCTCATTTTCGCGGAAGTTCGTGAATATCGTATCACGAAATTACTTGAGAAGTTATAAGTCTTGTCGTATATTATTAGATATTTAACGAATATCATTTCCGATAGAACATATCTCAGAATTATAAATTCCGTAATCATAGACGATTCTCTCAATACTCAGGTATGTCATTGTAACGGTATGACATGTATTTATATCTTATAAAAGCTGTGAAAACGGTCTATATCGATCGTAAATTCGATTGAGAGTGTGCAATAGAGGTGAATAGAAAATTATTAACAGTAATTTTGTCGGTTTAAGTTTAAATTTTCATTTTTTTCAGCTATCTTGAAAATTTTCATATTTCAGAAACTATGCTCGATCGACTTCGTATGGCGTAAGGCGTGAATAGATAATGAAACATGCGCGCAAAAGCTTCTGACTTCACGTTCATTATTATTGCCTCAACAACTCGAAAAATACAGAACCGATACAATTCAAATATGGTTATTAATTATAGAATGCCAACGCAAATTCTTACGAAATTTCGTGAGGCTCGAATTACCAGAAAATTCTTAAAAAATCATTGAAAAAAATTCTAAATTCTATATATCAGAAACTATTCGTCCGGCATCGCTGCAATTTTGCGAGAGCCTTCAGAGCCTAACTCTACTGCCAAGTTCCAAGTTTGAACACGATCGGATCCATATTGTTGGAGATCCGAGCAGCCTTGTGTGAGTTCAGTAGCTGGATGGGTGACCGTTGCCTCGATAACTTTTGAATAAAAGGAGATAGGGATTTGCAATTTTCAGGGCAGGTTGTGCATCCAAATGGGAGAGTTAAGTTGGCTTTTGGGCAAAGTCTGTCCAACGGTTTCGGAATTATATCCACCTGGAATATTATTTCCTCGATAACACAAAAAAATATAGACTCGATCGAATTGAAGCTTGGTAACTAGTTGTAGAATATCGACATAAAGACGTGTGTAAAATTTTGTGAGAACCTTACCCCTAGAAAATTTTTAAAAATTACGAAAAAAAACATTGCTTCAAGCACTGACGTGAAGTCAGTAGCTTCTCCATTCTCCTGTATTCCAATACAGGAGAATGGACAATAGAACATACGCGCAAAAGCTCCTGACTTCACGTCAGTGCTATAACCATTTTTTGGCGCTCTAGTTCCTCGGAACAGATGCTTATCAATTTGCCCAAATGTCAGTAATTTTCGAATTTTTGGCTGAAAATGGTCTCAAACGATTTGGTTCGACTCACTGATCAAGAATCCGAGGTCGAAATCGATTCTGTCCAGCCGGCCGGCCGGCCGTAGGCACGATAACTCTCGAACGAAAGGAGTTAGAGGATTGAAATTTGCAAGGTGGGTTTGGAGCGTACATATCTCGGACAAGTTCGTTAATGGGCGAAATCCATAAAGCGGTTTCGGAGTTATGGCCGATTTTAGTAAAAACATTTTTTATGAATATTTCCGAAACCGATCACTCGATCTATCTGAAATTTAGCATCAAATTGTAGAATCACGACCTTTATACGCATGTGAAGTTTTGTATTGACCGTGTTACCGCAAAGTGTAAAAAAAAAATAAGAAATTTTAAAAAATAAATTTCTATAATAACTCTCGAACGGAATGAGCTAAATGAGCTACGCCGTTGAAATTTTTAGAGTTGGTTAGGGAGATGAATATCTCGGTTAAGTTCGTTATTGGGCAAAATAGGCCAGATGGTTTCGGAGTAACGAAAAAAAAAATTTGTTTTTAAGTAAGAAATTTCAAATTCAATTTTCATATAAGATGTAGTTTCACCATAAAAATCCATTGATGTCATTTTTTACTCCAACAAGCTAATACTTTCGGAGATATGATTTTTCGAAATTTCAATAATGAATCGTACTTCTATGTTTTCACAGAATGCTATAATTATTCTATCTAAGCTCTATTATATGCTCTGTGTTCATCCTGTTCTATAAGAGAGAGTCAAATTCATTTCAGCTATTTAAATTTGATTTCTTCCATGGTGCAGTTCTCATTCTCAGATTGCTCATTTAATCTTGATAAATAAACTATTATTTGAATTGAATTTCCTTTATGATGCAGTTCTATCATAAGAATACATTGATATATTTCTCAACTCTGAGAAACCAATACTTCAGGAGATTTAATTTGTCTGTTTGAACTAGAGCGCCAGAAAGCTCCTGTCCACAGGGCTTGAACCAATTTTTTCTATAAAGCTTGAATTACTTCCAAAGTTAATATGATTATTTCCAATGTTATTCGCGCAGACATTGATACAGGTACACCTCGAGATTTACTGGGAGACCCAGTCAATCAATCAATCCAACATCTGTTGGGACCATTTTGCGCTAATCCAGACACCCAAAAAAATAAATTGTGAGAGTTCAAGGACCACAATTCGAAAATGATTTTTCAATAACCAATAATGACCGAGCGTAGCAAGGCGAGCGATAAAACTCGTTAAGATTCTTCAACAAAGTTCAAACTCCTAGCAGAATGAGAAAACATAAAAAAACAACCGAAAGCCTTGAGACGTTCACGAAAACTGCCCGGGCCAAATACTGACGATATAGCGATGCAATTTCATGGCCCATACAAAGATCATAGACTGCAATCCTAGTATACACGATTCAAGGGTATTAACTAGAAGGTCACCTGGTTTTTTTTCCCGATAAAATATGGCAGTCTTGATGAAGACTTGGCGCATTTTTCACTCTCCAATTGTTTGCAAATTATCTCTGATGCGTCTTGCATTTTTGGCTGTTTATTGGCATGCAGAATGGGATTCATTTTCGACACAAATAAAAAACTAATCTAATCACTATTCGTTCTGGAGTAGTTTTGAATGAATTTATAATCGAAAACAGGAGTCCAATCAGCAACACTACGTATTTAATGAAGAACTATGTTGTGACTATTCGAATCTCAGTGGGAGTTCCCAGTTGGAGTATTGCAATTTATATTATATAAAATTATGATTATCTTACCGACATGATTCATCTGTTCTTGCTTGAATATGAAATCGATATTTTGAGTTCTAAATCTAGAAATCATCCCAAACACTTTATCATTGCCGTTATAATATGAATTCCTTGTTTTGCCATTAGCACGCTTGTTAGTCTGAACATAGCGCCTATCAATTTAACCCAAATGCCTGACATTTTCAAGGTTTTGTCCGAAAAAGGCTCCACAAAATTTAGTTTTTACTCACTGAAGAAGAATTCGAGGTCAAACTTAATTCCGTCCGTTCGACCGGCTGCGAGCAAGATAACTTTCGAACGAAGTGAGTTAGACTGTTGAGATCTCTAGGGTATGTTTGGAGTCCTAATGCACCGGTTAAGTTCGTTGATTTCATTCGTTGGTTTCGGAGTTATAGCCATCTGCAATATTGTCTTCTCAATAACTCGAAAAATACTGTTCTGATTGAATTGAAACTAGGTAGTTAGTTGAAAAATACCGACACGAAGACTTCAAACGACAAGAGTCTGTATCACACGAACTATTTGAAATCGCTGAAATTTCGAGAAATACTTCTGAAGCTCATTTTACAGCATGGTTTTCGATTTGAACTCTATCAGATCAGTATTTTTCGAGTTATTGGAAAAATAATCGAATAAATAATACTCATACAGTCGAACAGTTTCATTTCGGTCGAACAGCAAAATGTTCATAAAAATTACAGTTCAACGAATATAAAAAAAGTCCTGTAGACAGGAGCTTTGGCGCTCTTGTTCAAATTTGGACAATTCATTACCGAAATCATCAATTTTGCAGAGTTGGGAATGATATCAAAGGATTCTTATAATAGAACAGCATCATAAAAGAAACTAAATTAAAATTAAATAACGAACCTATCAGAGATATTAAGTCCTCAAATCTACTCTAATAAATATATTATTTCAAATGAAACTTAGTCAATATTCCAGTTTTGTTTTTACTGGAGATTTTCTGAACCCAATTCTATTAACTTACAAAGTAGGTATATATTTCCATCACCATTGGAAATCATTGAATAAAATTCTACATATCAGAAACTATTCATCCGACATCGCTGAAACTTTGCGAGAGCCCTCAAAACTAACTCTACAGCCAAGTTGCAAGTTTGAACATGATAGGATTATACTGTTGGAGATCCGAGCAGCCTTGTGTGAGTTCTGTAGCTGGATGGGTGACTGTTGCCTCCATAACTTTCGAACAAAAGGATATAGGGACATGCGATTTTCAGGGTAGGTCGCTCCCGAATGGGACAGTTGAGTTCGTTTTTGGGCATAATCGGCCCAATGGTTTCGGAGTTATACCCACCTGGAATATTATTTCCTGGATGACTCGAAATATATAGACTCGATCGTTGAAGCTAGCTAACTAGTAGTAGAATATCGACATTAAGTCGTTTGTAAAATTTTGTGTAAACCGTACTCCTAGAAAATTTTTAAAAAATCATTGAAAAAAATTCTATATATCAGAAATTATTCGTCCGACATCGCTGAAATTTTGCGAGAGCCTTCAAAACCTAACTCTACTGCCAAATTGCAAGTTTGAACATGATCGGATCTATACTGTTGGAGATCCGAGCAGCCTTGTGTGAGTTTAGCAGCTGGATGGGTGACCGTTGCCTCTATAACTTTGTAGCGAAAGAAGATATGGACATGCGATTTTCAGGATACGTTGCGCATCCGAATGGGAGGGTTAAGTTCGTTGTTGGGCATATCGGCCCAACGGTTTCGGAGTTATATCTGGAATATTATTTCCTCGATAACATAACAATTTAGACTCGATCGAATTGAAGCTTGGTAATTGAGCCGATCAGAGGAAAAGTAGTATAACTCACAAATCTCGAGTTATACCGATAATTTGATACCTAAGAACAGTGTCTGTTAGTATTCCATATAGTTTGATCCAAATAAATAAATAAATAAATTTCGTTCTCTGAATGAATGGTATAAGCCGAAACAATTTTGTGGTCGATTTAGAGCTTGTTGTTTTCTTAACTGTCAACGAAATACCTTGATTTTTTAATCCGTTGATAGATAAAAACCTCAATTTCCCAATAAATCACTTAAGTGGAGTTATATCGGCATAAAGACATACTATGTATCTCACGATACCTTGAGAACGAAAAGAGATAGCGACTAGCAATTTTCAGGGTAGGTTGCGCATCCGAATGCGACATTTAAGTTAGTTAATTGTCGTAATCGGACAAACTGTTTTGGAGTTATACTCATGTGAAATTTTGTTGTTTATTTCCTCTATAACTCAAATTATACAGAGTTACTTGAAGCATGAGTTTTTTCGTATTCCAATTAAAATATAATTAAAAATTGGTTCAAGACCTGTGGACTGGAGCTTTGGCGCTCTTGTTCAAAATTTGACAAGACAAAAGTATTAGCTTGTTATGGTTTTTTTCCGTAACTCCGAAACTATCTGCCCTATTTTGCCCAATAACAAACTTAACCGATAACTCTCAAACCTACTCTGAAAATTTCAACTGCCTAGCTTATTCTGTTCGAGAGTTATTGTAAAAAAAAAATCATTTTACGGCAATCCGATCAATACAAAACTTTGCATACGTATAAAGGACACTATTCTACAATCTTATGCTGAATTTCAGATCGAGTGATCGGTTTCGGAAAATTTCATAAAAAATGTTTTTACTAAAAACAGTCATAACTCTGAAACCGCTTAGTGGATTTTGCCCGTTAACGAAATTCGTCCGAGATATTTACGCTCCAAACCTACCCTGCAAATTTCAATCCTCTAACTTCTTCCATTCGAGAGTTATCGTGTTAAAGGACGGCCGGCCGGACAGAATCGATTTTGACCACGGATTCTTGATCAGTGAGTCGAACCAAATTGTTTAAGAGCATTTTTAGCCAAAAATTCGAAAATTACATACATTTGGGCAAATTGATAAGCACTCTGTTCCGAGGAACAAGAGCGCCAAAAATTCTGGGATCATAAACTGTCCCTGCAGTCTGTCATTAGAATGTTATGAAATGTATTCATATATTATAAAAGCTGAGAAAACGGTATATGGGTGATTCCGTTCTAACTGTGATATTTAATGTCCTGTATTGTTTGTTCTCATAGGTCATTAATTAATAATCAATTTATGAAATTTTTATGCTTATTGGAAAATTATGAACATATTTCAACATTATTTTCATATAATATAACTTGCCACTCACAGAAAACTTACAATTTATCACTTAAATGTCAGTACCATGTACATTTCTAGAATTTATTTATTAAAGGTCAGTACCGTGTCATGTCCATTTCTAGAATTTATTTATAAATTGTTAGTTTTTTTTGTCGTAATAAATGATTTAAACTAATTATGTACCTCATAAATTCTAATGTTTATGATCAAACTGAACAAAATTGGCACATTTTTTGTTTAATGCATTAAGTTAACATTGAATTCCGGTTCAATAACTTTTGTCTTTAAAGCTTTACTTTACTTAATACATTAAATAAAAAATGTGTCAATTTTGTTCAGTTTGATCATAAACATTAGAATTTATGAGGTAATTAGTTTAAATCATTTATTACGACAAAAAAACTAACAATTTATAAATAAATTCTAGAAATGGACATGACACGGTACTGACATTTAAGTGATATATTGTAAGTTTTCTGTAAGTGGCAAGTTATATTATATGAAAATAATGTTGAAATATGTTCATAATTTTCCAATAAGCACAAAAATTTCATAAATTGATTATTAATTAATGACACATGAGAACAAACAATACAGGACATTGAATATCACAGTTAGAACGGAATCACCCATATGTATAAATAGGTATCGATGCTAAATTAGTAGTAGAGTGTCTAATAGAGGTGAGTAGACAATAGAACATACGAGCAAACGTTCCTGACTTCACGTCAGTGCACATTAAACAACAGTCGTGGACAAATATCTATATCTCCCTCACTTTTTTCTAGTAGTATGTGTCGCATACCGGTATGTATTTTTCGAAGATGCGGAAATCATCTTTAATAGTCGTTCGCCCGACTTGGCGCCAATTTTGAAACAGTTTACTTGACCCACATCCATGAGGGTTCCCTCACCGTTGAGAATCTGGACACTCACAATCGTATCATTTTACTACGACCTTTGGGTTGTGCCATACGATGACAAAAACCCAGGTACCTACCTCCTTAAAACGTGTATGGAATAAAATTTAAATCATTCCGCACGTGGTTCTCTGCTACGGAAGACCCCTTTCTGCCGGTCAACCCGCCTCATCAAAGTTCATAATGGTTCAGCAGTGAAAAATGGCGTTAAACTGTAGGATTATCGGCATAACGATGAACTGATGATGTTGAGTAATGATTATGCATTTTTCTAGTGGTCGAGTGTTTTAATACACCATTAATTTACATTGTATTGTTCGTTGGGGAGTTCGTTATGGTATTCAAACAAGTTGAAAAAGCACTGCGGCCAGGAGCTTTGGCGAGCTTGTTCTAATTTATAGCTAGAGAGGTTACCCATTCAGGTACAACTCGCGCAAAGCTGCTTAACTCCAGGAAAAAATATCTGCAGGTCGCTTTATTAGGAGGTGGAAAGACCGGCCCTTATACTATGCAATGTCTGTGAGATAATTATACGGTATACATGAATCGTTTTTTTCGGCATAAATACTTTAGATGTTTGATGCTATACATATACTTGGTATTTGGATCACATTCTCACATTCTCTTTATGAACAATCCTTTGGGCGCACGTGTTCCGCAAGGAACAGCGTTCTATTATTTTGCCACAATGTCTGTAATTTTCGAATTACAGCAGATCTACCCAGAGGGTAGTGGACACCATTCACTGTCGGGTCATACATTAACAGTGCTGTGTCTAAGCTAGCATGAGGATACAGTAAAAAAATGACAAAGAACACAGCTGACTCTTCTTAGTCGCACTAGCTCCTAGATGCTTCTGAGGTATCTCCTTGGGGAAGACTTGGGAGGGTCAGTATAATCATAATCATGTTTATAACACGTGCGTCAATTGCAGATTGACTTCACAATGAAAGAAAAAGGCTAAGAAAGCAGTGACGTGGGGTCCATCTGCTTTGGCGCGCGTGCTATAAACATGATTTGGATTATACTGACCTTCCCAAGTCTTCTCCAAGAAGATCTCTCAGAAGCTCTCAGGAGTTTGTGCGACTAAGAAGAGTCAGTTGTGTTCTCAGTTAACTTTGTTACTATATCCTTTTGCCAGCTTAGACACAGCACTGTTACTTTACAACCCGACAGTGAATGGTGACCACTACCCTCTGGGTAGATTTCAAGCTCATTCTATCTACTGAGCTTGAAACACTCATTATTCAATTCAAATTAGCCAAAGTGCCAAAGAGTACAAACTTCACGTCAGTACTTTCTTATATTTTTTCTGAATAATTATAGCAATCCTCGACCTTTCCAAATGCCATCTACTACTGAATGTTATTACAAATAAACTCCAAAGTAATATGGCGACAAAATAATGTGAGTTTCTGAAAATTAAGATATATGTGGGCAATAAAAAATACGATGGATTATTACCTACCGCTTAATCTTTATATCTTATTCGGATGTTACCGTTCAGAAATCTCTCTCTTCGTTTGGAATTCCTTCGGGAACGGAATTGGTCTGAATAACTGATGGCAAATTATCATCAAATATGTTATTCAAACAAAATGACAGATTGTCACAGGCGATAGGTCTCATTCAAGTGTCAAGATCATAGAGGAACATGAAATTCTTGAATTACTAACTTCATGAGATAATTTTGAGTTGAAAATCAGAAACTGTTGACAACTTGTTTGGTCGAATGTGAATACAGTGGACCAATTCACCCCGATCGTTGGAATATTTGGATATTTCGGCAATATATTCACCAATATAGATCCGATCGAGTTCAAATCTAGAACTTTACTGTAAAATAAGGTTTTGAAAGCTCTCGTAGAATTTCAACCATATCTGACGGATAGTTTCTGAAATACAGAATATTTTTAATATTTTTTTTTCAATTTTCCAGTCATGCGATCCTCACAAAGTTTTGCATAAGTATTCGTATCGTTATTTTTCAACTAATTACCGTGCTTTGATTCAATCAGATTAGTATTTTTCGAGTTATTGGGAAAACAAATTTCAAATGGCTATAACTCTGAAACCACTCAGTGGATTTTGCCCATTAACGAACTTAGTTGGCTTATTTCGACTTCAAACCTACTCTGCAAATTTCAACTTTCGAACATATTGAGTTCTAGCGTAATCGTGCAGACGGCCGGCCAGACAGAATCAAATTTGACCTCGGATTCTTCATCAGTGAGTCGAAACGAATCGTTTGAGACCATTCTCGGCCAAAAATTCGAAAATTACAGACGTTTGGACGAATTCTTCTCCTTCTTCTACCGCGGTGCCGTCTCAGGCTGAACTGAGGCCTTCAGGCCCATTGTTCTCCCGCTTGCCAAACTCGTGAGACTCAGTCCAAGAAAAACGCTGACAGGAATGCCGCGAGCTTAAAAGGAGAAGTCCCTCTCACCGTAGGAATCGTAGGTGTTGGGTTGCCTAGGTGTATGACCCTCAATTATTTAAGGTTGTTACAGTCGAACAGAATATGTTCAGCTGTTTCTTCCATGCTCTTGCACCAGCGACACAGAGCGCTATCGGCCAATCACATCCTATTCAGATGTTTGTTGAACTGGTGACCAGTTAGTAATCCAGTCACCAGGCTCAATTCTCTTCTTTCGAGTGAAAGAAGTTTCTTTACTTCAGACTTTGACGATGGTTTCTTAATGAGAAGCCTTGACTGCCTGAGTCCTACTCCCATGTTCCATACACTGGAGAAATTCTTGTCCAAACGATTCTTGAAGAATGTTTTAACAGAGGTACGACATACCGGAAGTGAAGGCTCAGGACCTATATATGGTATCCGAGCCCCCTGCTTCGCCAGCTTATCTGCCTTAACATTACCTGAAATCTCTGAGTGAGCCGGACACCAGATGAGTTTTACAACGTTACCAGCGCCCAGCCTTCGCAGAGCCTTCCTGCATTCGCCTACTAAGTAGGAGTTTATTTTCACATCAGATAGGGATTTTAACGTTCCTTGACTGTCACAACATATATATATGTACTTGCCAGAGTATCCTAATCGGATGTTTTCCAACGCGCAGACAAGAACAGCATATAGTTCTGCCTGTATTATCCAGCAGTTCTTCCCGAGAGGGATGGACATGCTCACTCGAGGTCCCACAATGCCTGCACCTGTCCCTGTAGTCGTTACAGAGCCATCTGTGAACCATGTGGGCCCCTCTGGTTTAAGGAGATCACTCCTTGTATCCCCTTGGTCTCTATCAGGAACAATCACCCTATAGGGTTCGTTAAAGCAGAATAGGGAGCCCGCACGGTCATTCCGCTGTCACGCCACTGTCCCTGTTCCCAGAATCTTAAAGCTGTCTTCATAGCCCCCTCCTCAACTACAAGATGCAGGGGAGGTAGCCCCAGCAGGCACTCCATAGACGAATTGATAGGCACTCTGTTCACCAGAACAGCGCGCAAAAAATTCGAGAGAAGCACTGACGTGAAGTTAGGAGCTTTTGCGTTCATTAACTGCATTAACTGTCTTTTTGGCGAGAAATTACTCAGTGAGCGGGGATTCAAACCCGGATCGCCTGCGCGGCAGTTGAGTATACTCTAACATCTCGGCCATCGAGGTGTTGTTGTTGTCTTCAGGGACTTCACTTCAACATGCTGTATTTCGAAAACAAAGTTTTTCCGGACATAGATTCTTTTGACGTAGAATAAACCATTAAATTTTTTTCAACTTAGTTTCGGGGCACACTGTAGATATATCCGATACCATTGCAGATTTTCCCGATTCACGAACTTGATCAGCGTATTCAGGCATCAAACGTACCCTGCACATTTCAAGTCTCTAAGTTCCTTCTATTGGGGTTGTTGTGATATTGAACGAATGGTCAGAATTCAAGTTGAGAGTAAGTCATATTAAATCGTTTTCAACATTTTTGAAACAAGCACACAAAGAGAATCACTTTTAAAAACATCCGTTATTTCCATTTTTTGCTTTTCTTTTTGGCGCTCTAGTTCCTCGGAACTGAGTGCTTATCAATTTGCCCAAATGTCTGTAATTTTGGAATATTTCGATGAAAATGGTCTTAAACGATTTGGTTCGACTCACTGATCAAGAATCCGTGGTCGGAATTCATTCTGGCCGGCCGTCCGTAAGCACGATAACTCTCGAACGGAATGAGCTAGAGAGTTGAAATTTTCAGAGTAGGTTTGGGGGATGAATATCTCGGCTAAGTTCGTTATTGGGCAAAATCGGACAGATGGTTTTGGAGTAACAAACAAAAATTTTTTTTTTACGAAACAAATTCCAAATCAAATTTTTTTATAAGCAGTTTTATCATAAGAATCCATTCATATCATTTTCAACTCTAACAAGCTAATACTTTCGGAGATATGATTTCTTAAATTTCAATGTAAATCGTATTTCACAGATTGATATAATTATTATTCTATGTATGAATTCTCATAATGTCAACTTGACAGAAGGGAATATTGTAACTTCAAAAATATTGGGGTTGAAATACTCGTATTTTAGCGATGCAACAGGGACCTCACCCGAAAATGTTTGAAAATATTACGTAAATATTGAAAGCATAATTCTGTAGTTTGGTGAACGTAGATCAGGAAATTTTTGATCGATTACAAGGTAATTTATAATTACTTATCTAATAAACTATTATTTGAATTGAATTTCCTTTATGATGCAGTGATATCATATGAATACATTGATATAATTCCCAACTCTGAGAAACCAATACCAGATATAATTTGTCTGTTTGAACTAGAGCGCCAGAAAGCTCCTGTCCACAGGGCTTGAACCCATTTTTAATCTTCATTGCAGACATTACGAATCGCAATCAGAAACACCCTGCATATCCGGCTCCGAGAATTTAAAGAAATAAAAGCAAGCAAGACACATTACAGCTTCAAAAACTCTGAAGAAATGAATTTTCTCAGAGCCATGAACAATGATTTAGTTAAGAGAAAATAATAATTCTAGTGATACGATCATCACGAAATTTCGGAAAAAATTTCGCGTCGGTATTCTACAAATTAATTGTCATATTCGAATTGGATCGGATTTTTATTTTTTGAGTAATTGAGGAAATATCAACAAAATTTCAGATGGGTGTAACTCCGAAACCGTTCGGTCGATTATGCTTATTAACGAACATAAATGTCGCAATCGGATGCGCAACCGACCCTGAAAGTTGCTTATTGCTATCTCTTCCCGTTCCCAAGTTATCGTGAGATATATAATATTTTTTAACAATTTCATTATCATTTTATTATCATAAATCACAATACTAACGAGGAGGCAGGGTTCTTTTGGTGAGGTTTTTCCCTGAGCTCTTGTAACTAACATACATCGAATTGTATGGTACCCCGTTACACTAACCTCTCCTAATACTTTTTGGCGCTCTAGTTCCTCGGAACTGAGTGCTTATCAATTTGCCCAAATGTCTGTAATTTTCGAATTTTTGGCTGAAAATGGTCTCAAACGATTTGATTCGATTCACTGATCAAGAATCGGAGGTCGAAATCGATTCTGTCACTTTTCTAGTGATACGATCCTCTCGAAATTTCGCATACGTGTTTGTGTCGGTATTCTAAAACTAGTTATCAAGTTTCAATTCTATCAGATCTGTAATGGTTGAAAACAAACTTAATACTCGGCAAAAAATCGAAAATTAACATTAGGACAAAATGAGAGCACGCTGTTCTCCAGAAAATACCCTCAAAAAACTTAATAATTTTTGAAATTTTCTGGTGTATTGAAACAGATAAATGAAACTTACATATAGTTATGACCTAAATATTGATAATGTTGATAAGAAATATTGATTATAATAGGTAACAACTCGATTATGTCGTACGATGCTAGTGATTGTTACAAATTTCATTATAATAATACACACAAAATGGATTGTTTTTATTAACATCTTCATGGTATTTTATTAATTTATTAAAGATATGTGTGGTTACCATGTGAAACTTGATGTATGATGTTTGTTCTTGCTAATAAACTTCGATATTATTATTATTCTGCTGGGATTTCCAGTTTGTTTAATGAATTTCCATGAAAATACCCTCAAATATTATTATTTAGTAATTTCCATGGATATCCATAAGAATATATTTCATCGCTTTACATCAACGAACACTTGAAGAATACTCCAAGAAGTTCCATCTTCGTCCATTATAATCAAATTCAAGAACCGTTTTCTCGCAAACCCCTCGCAAAGAAACCCACTCGCATAACAAATCCAACGGTTAACGATGTACGTCCTTCTTCAATTACGTTAAAACTGACCCCTCCATTAAAATAAATTTACTATAACATTATAATACGGTCGTTTTAATTTATAACATACGGAGTTGGCAAAAAACGCACAAGGAGGACAGGTAAACAAATTTGGTAGGCAGGTCAACAGGCGTTCAAATTGTAATTTAGAATGTGTGTAACACTTTTTAGCGAACCTTAAATCATGTAAGTGTCCGCTGGCCGGCAAGGGTTGATCGGACCACCCCTGGGCTTGACCACCAGGTAACGCACGCCGCACCTTTGAACCCTGAGGGGTCCTCTTTCTTCAATTGCGGCATGTAGGAAATGCAGCATTTCCTTACGGTAATTTATTTCCTCTTGGATAGCTACACGATTGGGATACTTTCTGGTTGCAGTGCAGGACATTTGGGAAAAGAAGGAAAGGAATATCGCATTGTATTCTAGACTACCGTTAATACATTGTTCTGAGTTTCTTCCAGCAGTTGTCTTCAACTATTTGATGTGTTTTGTTGGGTAGAATTCCAGGTTTTCCATCTGCTCAGCTGAATGGCAATGTTTGGGGTATAGTTCTTCGTTAGGTCGACTGAGGGGTGGAAAATGTTCTGATATAAGAATATGAGTTTTAGGAAAAAGATTATCTGAACATACACAGAGACATATCGTCAGTATTAATTTTATTTACTAAATGGTTCCTTTCTGGGTTTTCTCTCCCAAACTCTATTAAATTTAAAAAAAAATGTTAGTTTGAAATACTTGCTTCTGCGTTAGAAATACAAGATATTTGTCTGAAACAGTATACATATAGAGCAATATTGCCATACAAACAGTAGCGACACAACATCAATGATAAAACTACTTGATATTTAGTAACGTTTCGGAGACTAAATCAGTCTCCTTCTTTTGATACCAAGCGAAAATGTTCAGAATTCGAAAAAAAATTTTTTCGTTAATCTGAAACCACCGCTTTCTCCAAATGACGCACTTAACCGAGATTTCCATCTCCCAAACCTACTTTGAAAATTTCAACTGTTTAGCTATTGTTCCGAGGAACAAAAGCTCCAAAAAGGAAAACTTATGGGGTCGACTTGTATTTTGTTGAACAGAGAATGCAATTTGCAAACTGGAATTGACCATATTTGGTTGAATTTGTTGAAGAAGGAGTTGGAACTTGGAAACTTCTATGCAAATTGAAACCCTATTATTATGTTTTCGCCAAAGACTGTCACTGTGAAAAATTCAAAATTTCAGAATAGGTGTCGAAAAAAATTGGTTCAAGCACTGACGTGAAGTCAGGAGCTTTTGCGCGTATGTTCTATTGTCCATTCTCCTGTATTAGACACTCTTGATCGAATTTACCATGGTAAATTATATTGTCCATTCACCTATTTTGGACACTCTTAATTCAAATTTACCATGGTAAATTCGAATTAAGTGTCTAATACAGGAGAATGGACAATATAATTTACCATGGTAAATTCGATTAAGAGTGTCCAATACAGGACAATGGACAATAGGACGTACGCGCAAAAGCTCCTGACTTCACGTCAGTGCTTGCACCAATTTCTTTTTTATATATATTTATTTTAATTTTAGGAGGTAAGGTTCTCATAAAATTTCAAACACGTCTTCATCTCGATATTGTACAACTAGATACCAAGCTTCAATCCGATCAAGTCTATATTTTTTGAGTTATCAAGGAAATAATATTCCAGGTGGGTATATCTCTGAAACCGTTGGGCCGATTATGCCCTTAATCGAACTTAACACTCCCATCCGGATACGCAACATACCCTGAAAAGTGCAAGTCCCTATCTCCTTTCGTTCGAAAGTTATCGAGGCAACAGTCACCCATCCATCTACTAAACTCACACAAGGCTGCTCGAATCTCCAACAATTTATATCCGATCGTGCTCAAACTTGGAAGTTGGCAGTAGAGTTAGGTTTTAAAGGCTCTCGCAAAATTTTAGAAATACGATCCTTACGAAATTTTTGCGTTGGCATTATACAACTAATAACCATGTTTGAATTCAATCGGTTTTGTATTTTTCGAGTTATTGAGGAAATAACAACCAAATTTCAGATGGTTATAACTCCAAAACCGTTTGGCCGATTATGCCTATAAACAAACTGAAATGTTGCAGTTAGATGAAAAACCTAACCTGAAAATTTCAAGTCGCTATCTCTTTCCGTTCTCAGGTTTTCGTGACATAAAAAATATTTTTAATAATTTTTTAAAAATTTTCTAGTGATGCGATTCTCACAAAATTTCACAAACGTGCTTAAGTTCACAATCTACAACTATTCACCTTATTTCAATTTGATCGGATTTATATTGGTTGAAAATTAAATTATTACTCGGAAACCATTGGGCCGATTATGCCCATTAACGAACTTGTCCGTCGTATTGGGATACGCCACCTACTCTGAATATTTCAAGTCGCTATCTCATTCCGTTCACAAGTTATCGTGGCAACGGACAGCCGGGCAGAATCAATTTTGACCTCGAATTCTTCATCAGCGAATCGAACCTAGTCATTTGAGACCATTCTCGTCAAAAAATTCGAAAATTATTCGACATTTGGGCAAAATGATAAAGCGATGTTCTCCAGAATTGCATATAGCGCAAAAATGATTCTGAAGATTTTCGTAACGTTACAAAATAGTTGTTTTATCCACTTTTCTTACTTGTTTCTTAATTGTTTTTTTAGGCAACATTGTTCTATATAATTGAAAATTTCTTTCTGGGTTTTCTCTCCCAAACTCAGAATTATTTTCGTTAAGTGTCTGACGAAGGAGTGTGTCACCGTTGATGTTGTGTCGTTATTGTTTGTTAGGCAACATTGTTCGATTTATTGCTTCTGACAAATATCTTGTGTTTCTTACGCAGAAGCAATTCACAAAATAATAAATTTGTATTTAACAGATATTTTCCAGAGTTTGGGAGAGAAAACACAGAAATAAATTATTTAATAATGAATGAACATCCCACAGTATCCTTTAATGATTGTTTATTGTTCTACAGTGCTTCCCAGCAAGTCCACACCAAGAGAGACTATTCCATTATGTTAATATTTCCGGATTTTACTTATTAAAAGAAGTAGATGCATCAAAAATGACAAAAAATTATATAAAAGTCAGCTGAGTCTGACTTCCGGTTCGAGCGGAAAACGCCATTTTTAACCAAAAATGTCGACTTTCACGGAAAATTTGAACTTTTTGTATGGAACGCTGTTTGTAAACTTGCTTGAAGTTGCAATTTACATCGATATGCAAAAATTCAGGTCGGAAAACCTCAAAAAAATTTTTTACTTTTTTTGCTTATAACTCTTTTAAAAATTGAATAATTACTGAACGATTTGTTCGATTTTTCACAAGTCTGTGATCATAGAAAATAATTAACTGGCATTGAAATTGAACTAACGATGGATATTCATGACAAAATTTTATTTCAATCGAAAATCTAGCTATGAATTGGCAATTTGCAGCAAGATTTGCATTCTTGGGATTCTTTGACATGAACTGAATGTGAAATTGAAAGATTTTAATGACGAAAATAAGACTATTCTCATTATCTTTGTATCTTAGTATCTTTGCACCAGAATGACACTACTTTTTAGGGAAAATTTGAACAAATGTCGAAAAACCAAGTTCAAACAAAATTGGCTAGTTGCAATCATATTCATGCTGACACTTATGTCGTCTAGTTACTGAAAAAAAAATCCATTAAGTAATAATGCAATGTTTGCAAGAGTTATGAGCAAATAGAAAAAAAAAATGTTGATTTTCCGACCTCAAATTTGGCACATAGATCTAACCGGAAGTCTCAGTTGGCCGAGTTTTATATCATTGCGCGTATGTTCTGGGGAACATCGCGTTATAGTTTTGCCCAAATGTCTGTAACTTTCGAATTTTTTGACGAAATTGGTCTCAAACGATTCAGTTCGACTCCCCAATGAAGAATTCGAGGTCAAATTTATTTCTGTCCGTCCGGCCGTCCGTTGCCACGATAATTTGAGAACGAAAAGAGCTAGCGACTTGAAATTTTCAGGGTGGATGGCGCATCGCAATACGACGGACAAGTTCGTTAATGGGCATAATCGACCCAGTGGTTTCCGAGTAATAATTTTGTTTTCAACCAATATAAATCCGATCGAATTGAAACTTGGTGAGTAGTTGTAGAATATGAACCTAAGCACGTTTGTGAAATTTTGGGCGAATCGTGAGGCTAGAAAATTTTAAAAAAGTTATTAAATAATATTTTTGTTGTCACGATAACCTGAGAACGGAAAGAGATAGCGGCTTGAAAATTTCAGGTTAGGTTGTGCATCTGAATGCGACATTTGAGTTCGTTTATGAGCATAATCGGCCAAACGGTTTTAGAGTTATAGCCATCTGAAATTTTCTGAAATTTGGTGGTTTTTTTTTCCTCATTAACTCCAAAAATACTAAAACGATTGAATTCAAACTTGGTTATTAGTTGTAGAATGCCAACGCGAAAATGTTTGCAAAATTTGGTGAGGATAGCATTTGTAGAAAATTTTTAATAAATCATTGAAAATAAAAAAAAAATTCTATATATCAGTAACTATCCGTTCGAAATCGCTGAAATTTTGCAAGAGCGTTCATAACCTAACTCTACTGCCAAGTTTCAAGTTTTAACACAATCGGTTGAATATTGTTGGAGATTCGAGCATTCTTGTGTGAGTTCAGTAAATGGGTGACCGTTGCCTCGATAACTTTCGAACGAAAGAAGATAGGGACATGTAATTTTCAGGGTAGGTTGCGTATCCGAAAAGGAGAGTTGAGTTTGTTTTTGGGCATAATCGGTTTAACGGTTTCCGAGTTATATCCACCTGGAATATTATTTCCTTGATAACTAAAAAAATAAAGATTCGATTGAATTGAAGCTTGGTAACTAGTAGTAGAAAATCAGCATAAAGACGTGTTTAAAATTTTGTAAGAACCGTACCCCTAGAAAATTTGAAAAAAATGACGAAAAAAAAAATTTAAGAACCGCACCCCTAGAAAATTTAAAAAAAATCAGGAAAAAAAAATTGGTTCAAGCACTGACGTGAAGTCAGAAGCTTTTGCGCGTATGTTCTATTGTCCATTCTTCTGTATTGGACACCCTTAATCGAATTTACCATGGTTAATTATGTTGTCCATTCTCCTGTATTGGACACTTAATTCGAATTTACCATGGTAAATTCGAAATAAGAGTGTCCAATATACTGAACTCACACAAGAATGCTCGAATCTCCAACAATATTCAACCGATTGTGTTAAAACTTGAAACTTGGCAGTAGAGTTAGGTTATGAACGCTCTTGCAAAATTTCAGCAATTTCGAACGGATAGTTACTGATATATAGATTTTTTTTTTTTTATTTTCAATGATTTATTTTGTATTATTTTTGATGCACCAACTTTTTGTGATCAATAAAATTCAGAAATATCAACAGAAAAGAAAAGTCCCTCTTGGTGCGGAGTTGTTGGGAAGCACTGTATATATTGCTTCTGACAAATATCTTGTTTTTCTAACAAAGGAGCAATTTCAAAATACTTATTTTATAATATGTTTTCAGAGTTAGGGAGATAAAACCCAGAAAGAAACCATTTAGTGACGAATTCTACCTCCCAAAATATCCTTTAATGATTGTGTTTTACCGTTGAGAAAATGATGAATCCCAATTAAAAGTCACTCCTCCTGAAGACAACAACGAAATAAATCGTGTGCAACCAGCTCCGAATCAAAGTAAGTTCAAGCATAGAGGGATAACTGAAGTAATCTCCCCTCAGATCGGATGCCATTATTATATACATAGTATATAGATCACTGGTGTCCAATAGCCAAAGAGGGGTAGCGGAGAAAGCGGAGACGCATTCCTACAATGGCTCAAAGAATTTCACAATGGAACCCTCAAGGTTCTCAGGATGTCAGTTGAGCGCATCCATCATCTCCAGATACAATGCACCCTGTTGCACCCTCCGGCAAATAATCGATATTTATGTCGTACTCCTGAATTTTTTTAATTGCGACTTCGATGAAGATTTTATCCAATTGATTGAGAATGATTCATCATCTTGAAATGTGTTCGAATACGTTAGGGGATGATATTATACTGCTAACTGAATTTTCTGGTTGTACAATTTACTTTTCATATTTTTGGCGCGCTTGAATGCCTATCGTATTTCTATATTTTTGGATTTTTCGGCCGAAAATGGTCTCAAACGATTGGGCTCGACTCGCTGATGAATAATCCAGAGTCAAATCTAATTCTGTCCGTCCGTAAGCACGATAAACTATCCGAACGAAATGAGTTAGAGAGTTAAAATTTGGAGGGTAGGTTTGGGCTATCAACATCTCGGTTCCTTAATGAGCGAATTCCACCGAGTGGTTTTGGAGTTATTCGTCCAAATGTCTCTAATTTTCGCAAGCAAGGTTGTTGATTGAAAAATACCGATACGTAAACTTATGCAAAATTTTGTGACGGAAGAAGATAGCGACTTGCATTTTGCAGTTTGTGCATCTAAATGCGACATTTGTGTTTGTTAACAGGCATAATCGGCTAAATATTTTTGGAGTTATACCCATCTGAAATTTCCTCAATAACTCGAAAAATACAGAAACGATCCAATTCAAACTTGGTTACTAGTTGTAAAATGCTGGCTCAGAAATTCTTGCGAAATTTTGCGACAATCGTATCAATAGAAAATTTCAAAAAAATAATTTAAAATCATTGAAAAAAATTCTATATATCAGAAACTGTTCGCCTGATATCTCTTAAATTTTGCGAAAGCCTTCAAAACTTAACTCTACTGCCACTGTTTGAACACGATGAGATGTATGTTGTTGAAGATCCGAGCAGCTTTGTATAAGTTCAGTAGCTGGATGGGTGACCGTTGCCTCGATAAGTCTCGAACGAAGGTGAAATTTTGAGGCTTGGTTGCGCATCCGAATGGGAGAGCTAAGTTCGTTGTTGGGCATAATCGGCCCAATGGTTTCGGAGTTATAACCATCTGGAATATTATTCTTCCGATAACTCGAGTAATACATACCCGATCGAAATGATACTTGATCTAGTTGTAGAATATCAACATAAAGACGTGTGTGGGGTTTTATGAGGATAGTAACACTAGTAAATTTAAAAAAATATATTAAAAATATTATTTACGTCACGATAACCTGAGAATAGAAAGATATAGCGATTTGCAATTTTCAGGGTAGGTTGCGCAGTCGAATGTATTCATAGGCATAATCAGCCAAACGGTTTCGGAGTTATACTTATCTGAAATTTGGTTGTTCTTTTCTCATTAACTCTAAAAATTCGAAACCAATACAATTCAAACATGGTTATTAGTTGTAGAATGTCAAGGATCGTATCACAAGACATTTTTTTAAAAATCATTGAATGAAATTGGTTCAAGCTCTGACGTGAAGTCAGTAGCCTTTGCGCGTATGTTCTATTGTACATTCTCCTGTATATTTGGAGAAATGGTCAATAGAACATACGCGCAAAAGCTCCTGACTTCATGTAAGTTATTAAACCATTTTTTTTTAATATCTAATAATATACGATCATACTCATGTAATTTAATGAAAAATGAAAAATATCACTAATTTCGGCTACGGGAATCGATCCCGTTATCTACTTGCCAAGAAGCCAATGTATTCCAACATTATTCAACATCTCAGGAGTGATCGACCTAATCGCAAGCGTTATTCGATGTTTTAGGTCATTCAAATCAAGGGGATTAGTTTTGTACACAATGATCTCCACATATCCCCATAAAAAGAAATCTAATGGGATAAGATCAAGGGATCACGCTGGTCATCCGATCATTCCTCGCCTACCTATCCACCCATTTGGAAATATTTCGTAATGCCGAACATTGCGTTGGTAATGTGGTGGTTCTCCATCCTGTTGGAACCATATCGTATTCCGTAGAACTTGAGGATCTCCTTGATCAGGACATAGATTTCCCAAAGTTGGAACGACATCATTTTGAAGTAGCGCTAAATAATTATCGCCATTCAAATTGCCCTCAATGAAAGTATATGACATGGTGTCAAACATTTCCTGACCGAACATTAACCTTTTGAGGGAATTGCGCGTGTTCCTCTCTCATCCAGTGAGGTTTACCAGCACTAGTGATGTGAAATACTCGAGTTTTTAAGTTAAGGACAAATATCCTGGAAAAATGTCCGAAACTTTCCCCCAAGGTCGAGCATTTTGAGTATTTAAGTATTTACGGACATTGTGGAAAAATCGGGAAAAATATGACAATTGTCGCATGTTAAGTTAAAATATCAACAATTTGAGGCATTTAAAGAAATTTTTCATGGTCAATTGGAAATAACAAATAACTTATCATTGAATGAGTTATTATCGTGTTATTTTTATTGAGTATCAGTGATAAAGGACCGGACCCAGGTTCTGAATTAAGAATTAGTATTAGAAAAATCGATTTAATTAGACTGTTAAATAATAAAAATTAACTTGTTTAAAAAAAACTTTGTATAATTTTCCAATTGGTTCACAGATCGTTAAGAACCTTCGATCCAAGTAGAAAAGAATAAACTGCTTAAGAAAAAACTCTGTATAATGGCAACACAAATCGTTAAGCATCGTCGATCCAAGTAGAAAAAAATAAACTTCTTTAAAAATTTTTGTAAAATTGGCATCTCAGATCGTTGAGCATCTTCGATCCAAGTAGAAAAGAAGAAAAAATATCGGACAAAAGGAAAATTTTCAAAAAATGTTTAAGTAGAAAAGAAATTTATGATATTTATCCAGACATTTTCGATAATTTCCATAAATACTAAAAAACTCTAAATGTCGACTGTTTTTAGAAGTAATGATAATTTTCGGACATTTTTCAGTATTTATCAGAGGAGTATTTAAGACATTTTCCACACTCACAACACTAACCAGCACAGAACACAAATAATACCAGACCTGACAAATACAGAGGAACGGATCGGGTGCTGACTGGACAACGTCCGAATCTTTGGTCTGACGTTGATTCTGAATGCAGCCCTGCATAATCTGTGTTATAACACATAACCTTATAATTTAAACATTTCTCTATGTTCATGTTCAGAAATTAGGGATATATTTTATTTTCATATTTAATTATTTGAATAATTATAATATAAGTATGACTTATTAGTCTTCTGAATAATATTTATTCTTTATAATAACAAATGGCACCATCAATCCAAAACAGAAACGAACAGTCAACAGTCAGTTGAAGTTCACACTTTTAGAACAAATGTACATCTAGAAATTGTCAATAACCAGGCTTTAGTATTGTTTTCACTACACTAAATAATAACGAGTGAATGGAAAAGTTCAAATACTGGCAAGATGGACGAGTTTGAGCAATGTGATGATTTGAAAAAAGGGATACGCGCTTGCTTTGATTCGTAAGTACCTTTAGTTTGGTAAGGGATGAAATATTGACAGCCATATTTTGTTTCAACTCTTTAGGTGACTAGTAACAGTTATATTGTGTGCATGTTGTAAGTTCACAACCAACTGAGGAGCTGCGTTTGTGGGCTGTTTTCAAGCAGCTAAGATAAAAAATCTGTCTTGTACAGATGTTATACAACGTCCACATCCAGTATGATTTCCGGCCGTACTCCAACATTCCCTGAAATGCCTTCATAACCGACATATTACACCCAGCTGCATTGATTTGTCTCATGCCAGCTTGAAGCAGACCTACCACTTGATTTATCTTTTCTAAAGTTGAATGACGTTTCATTGTACCATCTATTTTCAAGTCAAGTGTTTTTATACCTTCAGTTATTCCAAAACTTTTTGACAAGCTATTGTTCTCTTATGCATCATAGAAGTGTTCAAATGCCATTTTTGAGAAACAGCATGGTTTTGTAAGGTGCAGATCTAGTGCAACCCATTTATTTGTTTTCATCGAAAGTGTTGCATCTGCTATGGAGGAAGGTGGTACTGTTGACGAAGATGCTTGAAAGGCATTAGACATTCATGATCACTAAATATTGTTAAAGAAGCTTTACCTTATGAGTATCACAGGCGCCTCGCTACAAAATTCAGAGACTGAAACGATTTACCTAACTCTGAGTTAATTTTCTCTAGCGCAGTGCAATCGAATACAAAATGTAACATTTTAACTCCAAGTTACTTAACTCTTTGCTTAATATTTTAAACCTGTATTCCACGCAAGTGGTCATTAGAGAGTCGTTCGATATTGAATAAATAACAACTGCATTTCAGGGATATATGTACTGGATGTTTACAAAGGTGTGTCTCTTAGAAGGAAACAGAAATCAACAATATATTCCGTATCCCTTATCCCAATGAAAAATTGGAAAAAGCACTGGTGAGAAGTCAGTCAGCTTTGCGCTCTTGTTTGTGTTTCAGTCTTCAAAAGTATGCTATCGAAACCAATGAGAGTCAATCCATGGGGAAGCACCATGTTAATTAAAAAATTTCCATTCAAACATAATTTACCTAATCCAACTTCCTTTAAATCTTGTTGACTGATGTTTTTAGATTGCGACTTGATTCTCTTCAAGAATTGATTTAAATTCTTCTAGTGAAAATATCCTCTCAAAACTATAAATGAACCACAAACATGTGGGTCGATCTATTGTTTTGAAAATATTGCGAACATAAAATTTCAAAAATGAATAACTTAATAACCATTAGGCTGATATTGCCCATTCACGATCTTAATGGTAATCAAAATTTCATCATATACAGTGCGCGTCAAAATTATGGAACAAATTCATTTTCTCAGAAGAAAAATATTTGGCAACAAAATCCTGAAACAGATCAATTTTTGTTTCACTTTTACCAAATTTTTATGCATTTTTGAAGGATTTTTGTTTCACCCTGTGCCATCTAAATTTTTTGAATAGGGAAAGTGGGTCATGTGGTACTTTTTTGGCAAGGTCTTTGTATCTTCTTTAAGGCGTGCAGAAATTTTGAAGAAAAAATTTTTCTTTTTTGAAAAATAGTTGGTTCAAAGAGGTTTTCAGTATGTGCACTTTGTCATGGCTCATTTACTTTGAGACGATGGTACCTGATGAAATTTGTCACCGAATGAAAGTCGACTATTACAGTTTTGTTCATGCACAACTTTCAACCCCTACGAACACTTTAAAATGGACAAAAAATGGGGGGGTGGGCGTGAGGGGGTTGAAAGTTGTGCATGAACAAAACTGTAATGATCGACTTTCATTCAGTGACAAATTACATCAGGTACCATCGTCTCAAAGTAAATGAGCCATGACAAAGTGCACATACTGAAAACCTCTTTGAACTAACCATTTTTCAAAAAAGAAAAATATTTTCTTGAAAATTTCTGCCCGCCTGTAAAGAAGATACAAAGACCTTGCCAAAAAAGTACCACAGGATCCACTTTCCCTATTCAAAAAACTCAGAGGGTTGATGGGGATGGCAGAGGGTGCAAAAAAATCCTTCAAAAATGCATAAAAATTTGGTAAAAGTGAAACAAAAATTGACCTGTTTCAGGATTTTGTTGCCAAATATTTTTCTTCTGACAAAAATGAATTTGTTCCATAATTTTGACGTGCACTATATATAATGGGGAATTCGCTCCAAATGAAAATGAAGTATTATTTATGAAATATCTTTGAAACATAGCATTTCAAACTACACAAATACCTAGTTTGTCAATCCTAGTAGGAGTAGTAGGCGCTATTGCCAATTTGTGTACTAGAAACAAAGTAATTTTAAATACTAATTTAGATAGTTTTTGAAGCGAATTTGAAAAATTCATAAATGAAAATCACAATTTTTCGGTTTAATCTTGCATTTGCCGTAATAACTCAAATGGAGAAGGATTTCCCATTATGTTCAACTATCAGGATACGTTTGTGCAATCGTGTAATGCTCAATGGTTACATACTCGCATCTGCCATATGACATAATCATGTAACATCATTACTACCGATTTAGCGAGCATTATGATCCTCTGATCTTTCTAGATACGATGGAAATTGTCTTGTGAGTGGGTTTCTGTTGAACAATTAAGCTATTACTTTAGTAATTTTTTTTTTCAGATCACGATATCCGGATGTTGAAGGGAAATTTGAAAACCTTGAGGTGAAGATTGAAGATGTGGACATTGCTGAACACTTCATCGATATATATGGAGTACATGACAGAGAAAAGTATACTGTTAAAACTGAATATGATCACTTCAGTGGTTTATCGGAACAACTTGATAAAGAGACATTTGGCTCTCCCAAATCTAGAGAAAAATATCAACAAGAAACTGCCAGTTCTGAAATATACTATAATAGTTCAATTATTGGAGACGCAACAGAAGAACACAAAAATTTTTCTTCCGAACATATGCAGCATAAATGTGAGTTATGTGATTATGTCGCAAAACGCAAAATCTATGTAAAATATCATGTAAATTCTGTTCATTTGAATAAAAGACAACACAAGTGTCACTTATGTAAATATTCTGCAAATCGAAGAAATCATCTCAAAAGGCACATAGATACAGTTCATTTGAATTTGAAGCATTATAAATGTGATTTATGTGAATATTTCACAAATCAAAAAGGTCACCTCAAAAGGCATGTAGATACAGTTCATTTGAATTTCAAGCCACATAAATGTCACTTTTGTGAATATTCTGTAACTCGGAACATTTATCTCAAAAATCATATCTTAAAATTTCATTGGAATGAACAGTTTACGTGAATTAACAAAGATGTCTCAAAGATCATATAAAATTTTCTAGTTTTGAGTAAAATTGAGTAAGGGTTTGTAACTTTTTACTCTTCTTGATTTTGATCATTTTGTTGAATACGAAAAATTATATTGCAAAATCTTGGAGTGAAATATCTGTGATAACTAAATATATTAAATAATACAGTTAATAATGATTTAACTACTTTTGAAGGCTCTTGCAAAATTTTAGCGATATCTGAACTGTGGTATAAATCAAAAGATAACAAGAAAATTATATATACCGGGAGGCCCACCACAGACGCGGAGCTCGTTTTGAGGGAGTAAATGAAGATATTTTGGGATTTTTTTTGTGATGTGTGTAGGGTGTTCGAAAGCATAATTTCAAATCATTTTCATATATACAGGGTGTTCCAAAACAAAGATATAGACTAAAGTTACAATTTTTTTAATTATAACACCCTGTATTTGACATAAAAATGGAATGGCAAGCTCAAATTATGATGAGTTTCTTCAGATCAATTTATACCTCAGAAGTACCATTTACGAGAAAATGGCGAAAAATTGAAAATATGGAGTTTTTTAAATAGCAATTAATGAAGAAACCAGTTACGCCAGCGATACAGACAGTAATTTTTTGAGTAGACATATCAGCTACTCCTATACGGACAAAAAAAAATTAACTCTGGAATATACATAGTGATCATAATTAATTTTCAAACAACTACAAATAATGGTCAAAAACTTTGTTATTTCAAATGGCACAACCGGTATTTTTATATCTCTTTCAACGTAAAAATTTATTTCGAAACTATCTTCACAAGGTTTTCCTACACCTGAACCATCAATTTTCGACCATTATTTGAAGTTGATGTTTGAAAATTGATTATGATCACTCTGTATATTCCAGAGTTAATTTTTTTTGTCTGTATAGGAGTAGCTAATATGTCTACTCAAAAAAAAAAATTTCTGTATCGCTGGCGTAACTGGTTCCTTCATTAATTGCTATTTAAAAAAAAACCATATTTTCAATTTTTCGCCATTTTTTCGTAAATGGTCCTTCTAAGATATAAAATTATCTTAAGAAACTCATCATAATTTGAGTGTGCCCTTCCATTTTTGAGGTCTAATACAGGGTGTAACAATTTAAAAAATGTAACTTTGGTCTATATCTTCATTCTGGAACATCCTGTATATGTATATGAAAATAATTTTAAATTGTGCCTTCGAACACCCTACGCACATCACAAACAAAAATTTCCCAAAATATCTTCATTTACTCCCTCAAAACGAGCTCCGCGTCTGTGGTGGGCCACCCGGTATATATTATAGTTATTGTGAATGTTCTATGAATGGTGTAGGTTATTATTTAATTCAATCTTAGCAAATAAAACTGTGCTAGGAAAATATTCTCTCCAATTCATTAAAACATGTACAATATACCCCATTTTGCACAATGCGAGCCAGTATTGCATATATCTGATCTGAAAACATCTGTTTGAATTATTCAGAATATGTCTAATATACCATATTTTATTATTTGTACATCTCATTTTGAAATAAAGTACTATTATTATTTGAGTCTCTTTGATCAACGAATGGTTTTCAATATTATGCATCTAAATCACGGTTTTTCAACCTCCTCTGACACACATGAGAATTTTCAAATAATTACAAAATTAGAAGATCATATGGATTCTGTGTATCTGAATAAAAGAGAACACAAGAGTCACTTATGTGAATATGCTGCAAATAAAAACGGTTTTCTTAAAAATCATATAGCTTCAGTTCATTTATTTGAATGACGCTTATTTCCTCTTTGGGAACACTGAGCGATGAGGTGATCTAGCCCGACCACGCAGAATATTTGTTGATGGTTAAAATCAATAAATATTTCACCGTGTGTCTTATTGGCAATTAGCACAGTTCACCTCATTGAATGTTCACTGGTTGGTGGTTTATCTAACCACACTAAACCAGGCGTTTTCAGTCCGTAAAGGTAGTATATAGGCAGATGGCATTGCCATTCCTGACCCTCTTACGGCAAAAGAATGAACATCGCTCAAGGTTTCTTCATTGCAGAGAGTCGGAGTTCGTAAGGATTTCCATATAGGTGCGGCTGGTGGGATTCTTTCCCTACCAGTTCGCGACCGATGGATTCAAGTTTCCTAGAACGCCTTCGTTCTGATTCAGTGTTGGCTAAGTCACACTGATGATTGGTCATAACCATGAAACCCCGGGTTTGTGTCTGCCCTTGAATGACGTTCCTCTTTGGGAACACTGAGCGATGAGGTGATCTAGCCCGGCCATTAAAAATCAGAGTTTTGTGTGAGGTGTGTGATTTTGAGAGGACTCATAGCCTCACAACATCAACTCAGCACCAAATCCATGACCGCTAGACGTAAACCAAACCCAATATAAGCCAAACAACCCAGAAAGATCCAATACTCCTCTGCGCATGCGCAATCTACTCGTGGCTGAAACGCCTCTCAATTTCTCTGATTCTTCAACACCTGGGGCCCTATATTACGAATTATCACGAATGTTTACTCGTTCCGCAATTCTCAACTAACAGATGATATGATTTAGCGACACGAGCGCTCGAAATTCTAAACGAGTGCTATATACAACTCGTTTTCGGAAGAATTCCACCAAATTCTCCATTCAATTTCAGTTGATTATGCAAGCCTCTACACATTTTGTTTTTGTAACCTGAAATCTGTTATTGGTAAATAAGTTGGTATTTTTACGGTGTGATTAACAAATATATTCAGTAAAAATAATTAAATTGTCAGAATTATTATCATTGTCGATATTTTAAATAAACCAGAAATATTGAACAGATTTGTTAGATTCCCATAAACATTGGCGGAATTGAATAGTAGGTATAAGGCAAAGGTATATTTTAGAATATTTTCAATATTGCATATTGCAAAACTTTCTCCAAGTTTTCCATTCTTTTTTCGGTCCAGGAATACTATTTAACATTATACTCAGTTCCTCTTTCATAGGCATTCCGAAGAAAATTCTTTAAAAAATTTCCCGCTCAATAACTGAGACTTACAATTTAATTTATGATTACTTCTTTCTTATCGATCGAAGCAAACAGAAAAAACCAAATAAATCGCTCAACCTCAACAAACAATAAAATATCGTTTTGATTATGAAGAAGCGAAGCCAATAACATACATAAACACATTCAAATTTCAAATGTAACTGTTGCCAAGTCTTCAGACGACACGAATTCATTTAAGTCATCGGTTATTTCGAAGGGACCATGAGAATAGCAATTAAACTATCGTTCGCAATTACCACCGTTCGTTTTCGTTTCGAGTGGTAGAAAACGAGTGAAGTTAAGAATAGAGCCACTGGTTCAAGAGATATCGCAGCTTCAATCTACGCATGCGCGGACCCTCCAAGGGAATTCTATGGAGGAATAGCATCCTGCACCTCAAAACTACAATCCTCTCAGACGAAAACTACTGCAGTTAAATCGCTTCTCGTCTGCTCATGCGCATAACGAAAAATGCTCGAAAGAGGTAGCATGAATTTCAAAATTGGTCTAGGGCCACGGTATGTAGTCTACCACTCGGAAACAAGGCTATTTCCCCCAAACTTATACTTGTCCGTGCACAGAATTGCCATGAAGTTTCTTTTAAAACCTCACAATAACGGTTGAGCACCAGACCCATGACTGATAGTCCTAAAACCCAACAACATTCACTTCTGTTCTGCGCATGTGCACTCGTTGCTGAAACTCCTCAAAATCACACACCTCACACAAAACTACTGTTCTCCAACACCATTGGTTTCCAGGGGATTCTATGGAGGAATAGCATAGCAGTTAAATCACTGCTCATGCGCATAACAAAAATATGCTCGGAAGGGGTAGCATGAATTTAAAATATGTTTGTTTCGGAATTTCAAGCACAATATTCCACAAAATATTAGTAATTTTTGAATATTTTTTAGTCATGCGAACCTACTCAGATTCAATTCAATCAGATCAGTATTTATCGAGTTATTGTGGAAACAAAATTTAAAAAATTTTGAATTTTTTTTCCTGTTTATATCTATCCGATTAATGCAAAACTTCGCTTGCATGTAAAGGTTATGTGTCTACAATTTGACGCTGAATATCAGATCGAGTGATCGGTTTCGGAATTATTCTTAAAAAACGATTTTAACTGAAAATGACCTTAAATTCGCAACCGCTTGGTGAATTTTGGCCATTAACGCAAATTTCAACCCTCTAAATCATTTCGTTCGAGAGTTATCGTGCAAACGGCCAACCGGACCGGGCGGCATATGGGCAAAATGATAGGCACACTGCTCCCTGAACAGCGCGCCAAGCGCCAAAAATTACAACCAAATATAAACTCGGAGAAGTTATAATGGGAAAGGTTGCTCAGAACAAAGTGAAAAAAATCTTATAAGAATTTATTATTTATTGTTATAGTGCTTATTTCATAACAATTAGTAAATAGAAAGATAGGGACAGTATACATTTAAGTTAAAGCACCCAGGAAAATGAAAAACAAATTTCTCGGTGCCTAAAAGATCATGAATATATTTTCACAACACTTATCATAGATTTGTGCTCTAGAAATTAAAAATAACTTTTATTAAATTCAATACAATTGCACAGAACTGAAAAATAAAATTCATAAAATCGAAAACAAAGAAAGGGAAGATAACTATTTCGAAGGTAAGAATTGTCTAATATATTCATTCTTACATTTTCTAACGATACCTAAAGTTACTAAATCGTATAAAATATACAAAATTGTATGACACAATGGCATAATAAGAGATCTTGTACATCAATATAAAAAGTGTTATCATTGATCATAATAAAAGTACACTTACTCCTTAATTATGAGCTGTTCTTTCTAAACAGCATATGCTTGGAACATTTGAAACTATATACACAATTATATTACAGGAAGGAAATTACAAGAAGAAATAAATAAACTGACTTCAACCCTGTATCATCAAAAACTGAGTAACCGATAGGGCAAAACTGTTATATAAAATTTATAAACCACACAAAATCAGCTACATCTATTACTAAATTTCATATCTAACTATTAAGCACCATAAATGTTTGACATTTTTCAATAATTTATTTTACCAACAAAATAACCAGATAGTCGATTAAATTATATTCATTCTTTACTTATGCAATAAATGATCTTTCTTAATTTGATTTAGGTTTAATCTTCTACTAAATGGCACATTAATATTAAAAATCACATTGTCAGTTTAGATAAACTTTTTACAATGCCTTTTGTTTTGAAAATTTAGTATATGTAATGTGTGTTTCAAGTTGTCTTTCAGTTTCGAAATTTTTTCATGAAGGGATGTTCATTTGGAATATTGACTCTGGTAATAAAAGAGAATATACTATAAATTTTTGTATTATGCATACTATTCTTGTTTGATGGTCGCATAAAAACCAGCACCTGTTGTGAATTACACGATTTCAACGGAGTCTACATAGGAGCAACTACAATTTGGAATATATTCACAAATAACACATGAGATATTTTGAATAATATTCAATTGTAGACAAGAAATTTTCTTTGAGAATTATATAGGATGCAAGTTGTAGAATCGTTCACAATCGAATATGAAGTGAGTTAAATCAAAATTTCACTCACCGCACCAAAGATTATAAATATCGAACAAAAAGTTCAAAATGTGAAATTTCCAAAATTGATAATTGTTCAACAAAATGGCAATCATAATTTTTCGTACTACCGGAAAGCTATGAGGACAACCAATGAATAATTATACAGTTTATGGAGGAAAAATCATTCAAATTCGAAATTTGAAAAAAATGATATATTTAAACTTGGCACTTGAACTGCGCATGGTCAATTTTGACACTCCTTGCTATGGATATTCCGAATTGTGAGTTGACTTGATCCTTGGAATTTTCAAAGCGTTTAGTTGTCAACTATGAATTTCCGTTTTCTGAAATATTACAAGGTGTTTCATATGCACATTGACAAACTTCCGTTGTCTGTTTTGTACCATGAATGATCTATTCTTCAAAAAAAAAAAAAAAATGCTTGGCGATCATTTTGCTTCATCATCCTCTTAGTTGTGTCACCCAATGTATGGTTAACATAATGGTGCGCAGCTATTTACATGACACTTGAAGTTTGACGAAGCGCTGCTGGTGTATACTCATAATTATAAAACAAAAATTGATGTGGCCAGGAAAAAGGTAAAAACAAAGGGTTGAAACTCCTGGAAAAAATATACCATTGAAAAATAGTAAAGGTTATTCTGTCAAAATCACAATGGCGTTCCTATAGGGCTAAGATACTAATATCGCATATACTCGGAACCCTTGGTTTAAAAAAAAAATGAGAAATACTTTTCAGAATATTATAGTGTGGACCTCGCAGAATAAATCAAGTTCCATTTTTTGAATGAACAAGAGTATATTTTAATGAGAATTGAATGAGTATTCGAAAGATGTCTGAATTGTAAAATTATAACAGTTTCGTTTTTTTTTTGCCCTTTGCAACCCTTATTGGAAGGCCACTGGGCCCTTTTAAGGAACAACCATTATATCGGAGGAACATTAAGGTATTTTGACTAAATTAAAAGATCAAAATCATGGATTCTTTTTCATAAATACAAAGAATTGGAATTCTTTTAAAAAATAGCCTTTCAGGATAGTGTTAATGCGAAGTTTCTCTCTAAGAATACGGTAGAATATCCTCCTGAAATTTGTCGATACTTTTATGAAACACCCTCTATAACATAGTCTAAAATGAGATAATTACTTCAAATTTCAACCAGGGTAACTCGTGACTGTTTTTCGAATTTGTTTATTTATAAACAATACCAACATCTCATACACATACTAACTTTTCCGCTCACATCAAAGCACAGCATCAATGCGATTTTGAAGTACTCAAGTGTGTAGTCTCGCTACGTTTTGGAGGGGGTGGTGGTGGCCTTTTGCACTTGCCATAATCACATGATGCCCTAATGTCACTATTTCTATGAATAGGGCTAGTTGCATATTCGACTACAGTATCAGGAGTTTCCCTATATACATTTTCATATACGTTGTTTGGTCCGTAGTGTTCTTGAACCCAATTCGAGACATTGTGCTCCTTATAGTCAGGCAGAAGCACTGGAGGATCTCTAAAACCCAACACTTCATGAGGAGTTGTCGCTGGTTCCAATTTACATTTCTGAGCAACCTGCCACTTTTTTCTCATCACTCTTTGAAGATCCTTCAAGAAGTCATGAGGTGGTTCTACAAGTTTTTTAGGACTTGACAGTTTTGTAGATTCGGATCGTTTTGGCGGTGCCGGTCTTTTGGGTAAAGGTGGTACTTCTTGTGGTGTTAAATTGAAACTAATCTTCTTATTACTTTTCTTGGGACTCGCGGGTTCTTGGAACGCAACCTTCCTCTGCAAATGCGGCGAATTCTTAACCTGATTGTAAGGAGTACTTCCATATATCGAATTTCCAGAAGAACCCGAACTGCTAGAAGCTATACTATTCGAAGAAATTTGTCTAGGTAAGGAAGACTGCCTTAGAGATGATCTCAGTCCATTGTTATTATTGAAACTAGAACTTGGTAAGGTGCTACTTTGTCTGCTACCGTATTGTGGAGGGTTTATATAAGCTGGAGGTTGGGAATTACCGTTCGAATTATAAACTTGTTCCGTGCCGTTTCTGTCGTGGTTTTGAGCTTGAATTTGACTATTTTGAACGGAGTGTGTTGGACTAAATGTAGCTGGTGGGTTCAACTGTGTTGGTGTGCTGCAATTAGAGCCAGAATTCGAGATAGGCGGGCTGAAGCAAGGTGTGTTCAGTCTTGAGTGTGTTGGTGTCGCATCCGGCGACATCTGGGTTGGTGTTCGGTTCGGACTCAGTACATTCGTTGGTGTTGATGCAGAACTACTGCTTTCCTTCCTGCGCTTGATTGTGCCGTTGTCTTCTCCGGGTGGTGGAGGCAGAGACATGAGAGATAATTGACTTCCTGTGAGTTCTGAACCGGTCATCGGGGGAAGTTCATTCGGATTTGGTGGTGGTGGTAAACTGTCTAACGATAGATTCGAGTTGTATACCTCTGGTGGTGGTGGCGGCAGCTGGTAGGAGGGGGAATCATTGATTACTTCTTCAGTCGTTTCTGGGGGCGGCGGCGGTGGCAGTGAAATTATTGAATCAGTCTGGAAAAAAAAAAAGGTTTTAGTATTATGCTTCTAATCACAAATATTCTCCATACACACAAGTACTGTCTAGTTCTCATGTCATAGCCCTCAAAAAAAATTAGATCTCAAACAATTTGCCTAGTGAAAATAGTAGACATCTACACAAAATAAATTTAACTGAGAACTGACTATGTAATTCCTGAAATTCAGTATTGAAACTGAATTATTAAATTTGTTCGTACAAAAAGATGGAATTGAAGGATTTTGACATAAATCAAATAGATCGCTTACTCATTAAGAACTTAAAAGTTTAAATATATTATGAGTAGGAATTTCCATGATAGTATTTATCTAGAATGCTCACAAATATTTGAACAACATTCAAATATTGGTTACAGTCAACATCAAAGTCGAATTTAAGCGGGTAACCGGAACAAAATGGTTAAGTCCAATCCTTTGCTATCATAACCCATCGGTTTTGTGGTTAAGTGGTTAAGAACAAGGGGGAAACCGCTGACAAAAATTTGTACAACGGAATTCCAACTCAACCGGAATTTCATTGGAATTCAATAGGAATTCTCATTAGGAATTCTTTTGAAATTCTATTGGAATTCTTGTACACCAGAATTCCTAGCGGTCTACCCCTCGGTTAAAACCAACTATTTGGAGCTGTATACATGATTGTCCGATAGGTGTCGCACTCTAACATCAATAGGAATTCTTAATAATTCAATAGGAATTCTGCGGAATTCCATGGAATTCAATAGAAATTCCACGGAATTCAATAGGAAATCCAGGAATTCAATAGGAATTCCTAGGAATTCCATGGAATTCTACTTTCTTGTACACCAGAATTCCTAACGGTTAACCCCTCGGTTAAGATCAATCTCTTGCTATCATAACCAATCGGTTATGAATAGCAAGAGATTGGTCTTAACCACCCTGTCCCAGTTAATCGCTTAAATCCGACTTATGTGTATGATTTCAATAGCATGATTTTTTGAACAACTTGTAGCGGTATGAAACCTTTTTACGCTGTTTTGTAGTTATGCAACCCGTGATGCGTTGAAAGTGAATGGATAGTCGCGGCATGGTTTGAGATTTTGTCGTGTACCTATTTCGAGTCTAAATTGAAATTGTATCATCTTGTGAAACCGTATTGATTTCCCACATTTAATTTTTGAATATATGTATTTTAGAAATCATTTCAGTATAATTTTGTTTAATACCGTGAATATACTGTTATAATTCTGTAGGACCAGAATTTTCTGTGATTGGGTGTGGCAAGCTTCCGGGGAATTACGTTCTCTTGATTTTACGGTCGAACTCTTGAGCGAAATACTTCTCTGAAAACCATCTCGATAGTTGAGATGAAATAAATGTTGGTCAGAAATCTATCAACAATTTGTGTGAAATGTTTGTAAATATATACGTCAAGCGACTGTGAATGATTTTGAATATGTTTTTGTAGAGTTGAAATTGATTTTGGTATAAATTATCTAACGCGATGATTTTAGATTGAAATTAGTTAATATGGTTTTGCAAGCCATTTTTGTTAGAAAATAATCCGCCGTATTCACAAAGCATTCAATCTCCGTTAAGTCCTAACTGAGATCCTCAGTTAAGGATAAATAAGATTCGTAACCTCAGTTAACGTATGTAACGGTGGTGAAACAGGCAGTGAAACGTAAACTGAGGTTACGATTCTTATTTATCCTTAACTGAGGACCTCAGTTAGGACTTAACGGAAATTGAATGCTTTGTGAATACGGCGGAATGTAGAGTAGGTACCTTCTGTTTGTTATTTTGATTCCTACTAATTTTTCTGGTATATCTTAATATATATATTTCTTGTGTGCGTGTGTATGTGACTGAACTCCTCCTAAACGACTGGACCGATTTTGATGAAATTTTTTGTGTGTGTTCGTGGAGATTCGAGAATGGTTTAGATTTACAATTTGGTCTACTGGAAAATGTTTTTGGCGTTGGAGTTTGAGTTGGCGTTGAAGTTGGCGTTGGGGTTGGAGTTGAAGTTGGAGTAGGTATTGTGGTTGGCATTGGTTATGGAGTTGGCGTTGTAGTTGGAGTTGTAGTAGTTGTAGTTGGATTGGAGTTGGAGGTGGAGATGGAGGTGGAAATGGAGATGGAGGTGGAAATGGAGATGGAGGTGGAAATGGAGATGGAGGTGGAAATGGAGTCGGAGTCGGAGTCGGTGTCGGAGTCGGAGTCGGAGTCGGAGTCGGAGTCGGAGTCGGAGTCGGATTCGGAGTCGTCGGAGTCGGAGTCGGAGTCGCCGGAGTCGGAGTCGGAGTCGTAGTCGGAGTCGGAGTCGGAGTAGGAGTCGGAGTCGTAGTTGGAGATGGAGTTGGAGTTAGAGTTGGATTTGGATTTGGAGTTGGCGTTGGCGTTGGCGTTGGGCAGGCGTTGAGGAGGCAGTACGAAGTCTGCCGGGCCAGCTATATGAATTTATTATTGATGATTGTTCTGAACGAATCAGGGGAGAGTTTCTTTAAGTTTCGAGGTATTGTGTGCCTCGTGTTTTTTCTTGGCTTAATGAATTCCGATGAATGAAGTTTGTGTACTGTTAACTTGAATCCCCAGATTCCTACAGAGGAATATGGTATTTTGGAAAGTAATATTTGTAACACTGTTTTTATTATCTAGTTTTTGGCTGTTACCAAAGCTATCTATAATTCTTGACTGGGATCCAAGCTGTACCTCCTAAAATATTTTGTCTGGGGCGAAAAAACCTCGTTGTTACGTTTTTGTGAGGCTGCATGCCTAATACTACTTAACTGAAGCTATTGTTGGATTTAGAACCCTACATCGTGATTTCCAGTTTGAAGAATACATATTCACTACCCTATTTGGATTTGGACGAATTGCCTGTGACTGATATAACTAGAAGAACTGAACGAATTGCTAGGGAAAGATTAAGATTATGGTTTCTTTTGTAATCAAAGGAATTTCTTTATTAAAACCTTTAAAAACTATAAGTAATCATTAAAGGATACTGTGGGAGGTATACTCATTATTCAACGGTTTTTTTCTGGGTTTTCTCTCCCAAACTCTGAAAAATATCTATAAAATAAAAATTAATTATTTTGTGATTTGCTTCTGCGTAAGAAACACAGGATATTTGTCAGAAGCAATCAATTGAACAATGTTGCCTAACAAACAACAACGAAACAACATCAACGAAGAAACAACTATATCGTAACGTTTCGGAGTCTATATCAGACTCCTTCTTCAGACGCTCAATGAAAATCGAGAGAATTATTTTGTTGATAGTTATTTTTCAGAGTTTGGGTGAGAAAACCCAGAAAAAAAACGTTGAATACTTTAAAAACTATCTCTAGCAATTATCACCTATATCCAAGGAAGCATTATTAATTCGTTGACCTCCCATCTAGTCGGGCAAACAGCCTAAAGGGGGTCAACGTTACAAACTGCTTAATTTAAAACCTGCTAACACCACGTGACGGGACACTATTGCTAAGACTATTGTGTTACATGGTGTAACTATTGCATTACATGGAGAAACCATTGCGTTACATGGCTAATCTATTGTGTCACATGAAGATTCTACTGTGCCGGTGATATTAGATTCCAAAATAGCAGGATAGTTATTGAAGAACATTAAAAACTGAAAGACTATTTTTTAACTCACCATTGATGAAGGTATGTCCATTGCAGGCGACAATGGGCTCATGGGACTCCTGACAGATACATTACTTGGAGACCTATCTTCAAACGATGGATTTCTCTCTCCAAATGGCGAAGCTTTCTCCCGAACAGGTGTACCACACAAGGGTGTTGAGTTGCCACTGCTTCTTCCACCCATAGATTCCATGGAGCCCCTAGATTTGTAAGAGAGTTGTCTTTTGAGTGTACCAGAATTCGAAGATTCTTCAGAATTGTTAGATTTCCTACGGCTGTGTCTTCGGGTGAGGGTTCCTGTGTTGGTGTAAGTATGGTTTGGCGATGAAACGGATGTGGAATCTGACTCGTCCCTAGTCTCGCCGACTTCTTTGAGTTGTCTTGTCATATTGGTCAGGGGAAGATTTGGCTTCATGGAAGGTTTTCTTTTGATTGTGCCTGGAAGAGCAATTTGGATGAACAACAAGAGTTTGAATTATCAAAATCAACTTATTGGATGACCTTATTTGTTTGATTGTACGCCAACAATTATCTTTTCGGTTGTTTCAGTCAAAACTACACCTCTCAGAAACTTAGATCCTCATACACTCATCACATATGTGTAAGAAATAATACATGATATACGCATCATAGATTCCGGGAATGTTAATTCCCTTCTCAATTTTATTATCCAACAATAATATCATCATTTGCAACTAAGTAAAAGCATGTATTCCTCAAGTTCCTCCCTTCTAGAGGAAAAAAAACAACTTTGAATGAGGAATCTAAATGAATATGCCCAATGCCTACAAACTGAACTAAAAGAAAGAACCATATTGATATTTGGAAAAGTCAGGGAAACCGTTAGGAACCACATGGCCCTTAGAAGGTTTTAAAGTTAATAGCCCATAGAAAATATGAAATATCTTATCTATTTCTAGGTGGTCGAGGAGGCGTCGAGAGCATTCAAAAAATTTCAAACAAATATTATGAATATTCTGGACGAATTTTCAAAATTTGTAATGTAAAGAAAAATTGAAACAAAACAGCAATCTTACCCATTGGAAATTCAGAATCGAAAGCGTTCTCGCAACTTGAGGGTGCGCCATCGCTCATACAACCGCTTGAACTGGAACTGCTGGCTCTGCTATGTCTTCCTGAACTTATTTCACTGGGTGCAGAATAAGTTTCACTTTGTGTGCCGTAGCCAGCTTCACTGCTTTGGTATCTACAAGAAAAATAATAATCCATACTCAAGTTCAATCCACAAGTAAATGGATGTACCAATAGCCTTATTGATTACATTTTTCACATTTTGATATTGGAAATGAGCAAAACCAGTGAAATAAACTTGAATAATTTGTAGATAGCTCAGAATAGGGCAATTAAAATTCTTTTCAATCTTGATCAACGAACAAACACCGATAACATGTATAAAAGGCAGAAACTGCTAAAAGTAAGAGAGATAATAAAACTGGACAGCATCAAACTAATTTATAAAATAAGTAACCGGCTATTGTGCCCGAATATCCAACTTGTACCTAATTCTGCGTTATATGGATACAACATACGCACTAAACAACATTTTCAGGTGATGCCTGCTGCTACTAATATGGGAAAAAAGAAGATCACTAGCTGTGCAGTTGATTGGTTCAATAAACTTCCGTTAAAAATAAAAAGTGCAAATATTCTTAAAACATTTTCCAGGATGAGCAAGTCCTTCCTTTTTGAACTGAGATCAGACCTGTGATAAACTAATGTGATACCAAGAACGTTGATTCTTCCTTTAATTTTTGTTCCCTTGTTTTTTGTTGTTTCAAATTTTATATCAAAAAAATGATAAAAAAAAGAAAGGAAATGAAAGTATTTGTTATAAGTTGAAATATTATTATACACGATATATTTTAGGTTATTGTAAATGATATATTTTAAGGAAGCTTACAGTATATGATATTTTGTGAATGTAAATTTGCTTTTGAACACCTCTTTAAATGTTAAGTGTACCTGTAATAGGCTTTTTTTGGCCTCTTGGGTCCTAATAAATAAATTAAAAAAAAATTGTAATGTGATTGTGATGTAGTGTAGTATAATACACTCACATGCAAAAAAACCGCAACTAGATCAAATTTGAGGTCTCATAGTTATTTATTTTTAGTTCAATTTTCAAAATTGTTTCCGCCAAATGAAGATAAAATTATTCATTTTAAGTTACACATTCAGCCTTTTGTAGAATGCAGGCTTATTGGTCATTATATAGGGATAATTAGACGTTTGTTATTAAACCCTAATTTTGAAACATCATACAAGGAGTGGACTAGGTTGTACATTTGAATGCTTCCATTTTTAACACCCTCTGTATGATAAGGAATCAAACAAAACAAATTTGGATACCTCGAACATTAAGCTAAAGAAAAGGTACTTTTCAAGATATCCAAATTTGTTTTTCCAGGAAAAGGAAAATAATCGAAATCATTCGGGATATAGAAGAAACGAAATATGATTTTATCGCAATTTTCATTAGGCTACCCTAGTTACAAACATGACATTTATAAAACTAGGGTAGGCTAATGAAAATTGCGATAAAATCATATTTCATTTCTTCTATCTCCCGAATGATTTCGATTCTTTTCCATTTCCTGGAAAAACCAATTTGGATACCTTGAATACGGTTCATTTTATCGACAATGAACAAGAGTACCTCTTCTTTAGCTTAATGTTCAAGGTATCCAAACTTGTTTTTTTTTGACTCCTTATCATACAGGGTGTTAAAAATGTAAGCATTAAAATGTACAACCTAGTCCGCCCCTGGTAAACTAAACAAGCTCATTTAAATTTAAGGGCAGCATTTTGAGAGGTCCTTTATACTGTTTACCAAATCAAATTTTCATTAGATTATATTGAGTAGTTTAAAATTCATTCCAGTAAAATGGATTTCCAGTGGCGTCATTTAGGAGGCCGTATCTTCGTAGGGAGGGCCGCTAGGAAAAAAATTATGGGAACTTGCCATCTTATTTTTTTATGTTTTATCTGAATCCGAGAGATTTCCCACATTTTCCGGGACACCCTGTATATTGATAAACTTACCCTTGAGTTGGTGTTGTTACATTGCTAGGTACTGCTATTGAACTAACCGAACAACTTCTTGCATGTGCCAGCTGGTCCAAATCTTCTTGTGCCAACTCCTCCATCAAACTTCGATAATTATCCATTAATTGTTTTCCATATTTAGCTATCCTCATTCCAATCATCCAGGCCTCCAGTGATTGTTGATCCTCAGCACAAAGGTATTTTATATATTTTGAGGACTTTGGTTCCTGCAACCTAGGATGTTTGATTGCGAAGCAGTAATCTGAAGGGGCTTTGTACTTTTTCTTCCATCCTAGTCCATAGTACATCTACAAAATATTTATAATTTAAGATTCGCCATACACATAAAATTATTCATTCATCAATTTGGTAGAACCGCTAGGAACCTTGGTTAATATCACAGTTCGCCAATAGATGGTGTTACCAAAATAAAACACCAAAAAATATATTTCACTGAACACACTATATACTAGTGTCTAACTACACTTCGTCCACTACAAATTTTGTTGTCTGACAAATGTTTCGGAAACTATATTTCCATCTTCTGAGAAGAAGACAAGACGGTTGACATTATACCCTTAAGCCTTAGTCCTAAAAATATTCGTGAGAAAAATGACTTGTTAATAGGGGTTAGATCATTCTTGAGTAAAACATCTTTTCTCTTATACATTTCCGTACCTTCAAGTGTTCCTAGGTACAATTTATTGGAATTTCTGAAATTGAGTGTCTGGTTTTTAAAACGTGATTTGCAACAGCAGATTTATAGCAGTTTGCTCTATAGTGTGCGAGTGATTCTGGTTGTTTGCTCGATATAGCATTTGTTGCAATCTAATCATTTAATTTCATATACTATACCCGATTTTAACATGTCAGGAGTTTCATCGAATGTGTTTTCTACAAGTTGTTCATTTTTTGTGGAAGTTTTGATAGCCAGTCTTATATTAAACTGTTTGAAGATATTCTGAAGTTTGTTGTTTGTTTTGGATGAAACGTGAAAGCTTGGAAACCTTTTTCCGTTATTAGCTTTTCGTTGAGGTTTTGTTATCAATCTGTTAGATATCAAATTTAAAAATGAAGATCATCAGTTTTTAAGTAAGGGTCTGAAATATAGCCTATACCTACGCCAAAAATTTGAACTGAATCCACGAAATATAAAGTGCAATTTTTAGATTTAGACGTTTCTTCATTCCTTTAAATCTAAAACCTTCAAAAATCTCAACCATTATCATCAGAAAATTATTAAATAGCTGAAACAAAAACTCTGCTTTTATTTGAAATCAGAAAAAGGTAATTCAATTGTCATTATCTCGAAATCTGATTACGAGAAGCCGGTGAATGGTGAATAAACTCATTACTGAAGGTCCTTATTATCAGAAACTGAAATCCAACCCTTTGAATAAATGCGTAACACAATCTAGAGAAACATTGAAAAAATACACAACTACATTGAAACAGTAGGACAAAGTTAAAAATAACAAATCCAAATTTACCGAAAATGTATTGTCTACCCAAAATTCATAAACCCGGTAAATAAATGAGACCGATCGCCTCGAATTTAAATTCGTCTACCTATATAATCTTGCCAAATACTTAGTTGATAAAAAGATTTAACAGCTTCTAAACTCTTCAGACATTGGCAACAAAAAATTCATACAAATTAATTGATAAATGGAAATTTTTAAAAATCAATGATAAAGCGGCTCATTTTGTGGGACGTAGTTTCATAACATTATTTCCGAACCTTCCTAGTTGACACCCTCAAATAGATATTAATGAGTTGATGTTAACCTCGCTTTGCATGGCGCAAAATATATTTTCTTTTAACGATGAATATTGTAAACAGTCTGTACAGCCATGCCATGGGTAACCTAATTCTTCCCCCTTTTTAGCTAATCTGTTCTCCAGCAAAATAAAACATACAACACGGTAAAAGGTCTCCAGGCTTTCACGTTCAATCCGAGAACAAACAACAAACACCAGAATGTTTTAAAAAGGTTAGTATAAAACTGGCTTCTAAAACTTCCACAAAAATTAAACAACTTCTAGGAAATACACTCGATAAAACTACGGACATATTAAAATCGGTTATACATGAAATTAAATGTTCAGATTGCAACAAGTGCTACGTTGGGCAAACAACCAGAAACATTCTCACACGGTATAAAGAGCATACGGGACACATTCGGAACAATAATGTCGATAAATCTACTGCTGCAAATCACGTTTTGACAACTGGCCAATCAATTACCGAAAATTGCGTAAAATTGTTGAAAAATTCTAATAAATAGTAATTATGAACACTTGAAGGTATCGAAATGTATAAACGAATAGATGTTTTACTCAATGATGATCTAACCCCTATTAACAACTCTTTGTTCTCGCTAAACGATCTATGACTAACACACACGTGAGTAGAGTAATAGATAGCATGTTTTAGTAACGTTTCCGTCAGATGACAAAGTTTGAAGTGGGCAAGAGTGTATTTACTAGTGTAGTGTTCATAATAAGTCCTCATTCCTAACAGCGAAACTAGGTACTGCAATTTATGATTATTGAAGTATTAGAGATGGTTTAATACTGTCTGTATTGTGAGAAACCGATATTACTTGCTCATTTTACAAATAATAATCGTAATACTCATATGATTTGAATCTATTTATCTGCATGAGTGCATTTATATTGGGGATATAGTCATAAATTCACTTGGCTATGTTCAACAATGGAAACCTTGTCAACTGAAAATATTTACACCAAGGATTATTAAGTAATAAAATTAATATCTTAGCTATAATATTTCTGTAACCTTGAATAAAATATCAGCATGGCTGCAGTTCCGATTCATAATGTAATAAAATAGAAAACCTCTTGGGTGTTCTGGTGAGAATAATTACGAATGATTGTACTGATTCAAATATACTTGGTATAATTGCTTTCGATAGTTAATTTGAAAAGCAATAAGCGTTTTGAAAGTACAAGATAATACCACTTCAATTAAAACAATCCATTTCACCAGAAAACATCCTAGAAAAAGTTGATTAATGAAGAAGTAAGTTATGACGTGATGAAGTAGACATCAATCAATGATAAAATTAATAATGGCCTGAATAAATGTGTTCGATGAGTTTTTGTCGTTTTGCAACGTTTTCATGGGGATGTTTCATAAAAAATTCGAAAATGGATATAGAACCCATTAAAAAATTAATGATAGCACAAAAAATTGCTCAGTAAAGGTTGCGAGAGTGGAAATATATTCATTCAATTTTGGAGTGACTTTCCATTGCGGGTATGGAACCTAACTTCTAGTCGTCACTTTATATGGTTCAAAGAATATTTTCATCGAACAGCGAAAAATTTCGGCGATTTTCAGGATTTTTACAACTCTTATATAAATACGCTGTTTTACATCAAATATTTCTTTTTGATGTGTTTGATCTCCTGATAAAGGAGATGACTCACTATTTAACACCCTGTATACAGGAGATCCCAAAATTAAGATGAAAATTCAATGATTTCTACATAAAAAAAATAGGATAAAAACTTCTTGTTTGTTTTAGTAATACAGGATGTTGAAGTGAATTCCTTGAAGATAGTTATTTTTATTATTTACGAAACTGATGGAGGAAAATGAGTGAAAATGTTATATTCCTGAGATTTTTGGATCTCTATTATGAAAAGAACTACAGCAGATGGCGCAGGACAATTAAGTGACAGGTTAAACCGGGGGAGGCTTTAGCAAAATGCTCGATTTTTTATGTTGGAATATTTTGAGTATTTTAAATACAAAATATTGTAGATCTTTTACAAAAAAAAGGATATCATTCTTATGTCCCTATGATGCACTGTTTTCGTTATCTTCAGGAAATTCACTTTAACAGCCTGTATTTCGAAAACAGAGCGTTTTCGTGTCTAGTCTTTGAACGTAGAATATACCATTAAATTTTTTTTAACTTGAATCGGGATATCCTGTATATCACAACATTATATCTCATGTGTTCCTTCAACATGGACATTCTCAGACCCAACTCACCTGATTATTATCAAACTTGGCCAAACAGATGAGATCCTTCGCCGACCTAACTTTTTCCTTTGGATAGTAATATAATCCAGAGGCCCTAAGAACAAAGTGGTATTTTTTCCATCCCTTCTTTGATTCCGCCTTCAAATACAATGGTCCTTCTATTTCTGGTATCACAATAGAGGTGGAAGAGAAAAATTCTTCCAGTAAAATATTTCTGGAGTGTTCATCGAACTCAATATTGTCTCTGCGATCGGTAGATGTTAACAGGATTTTTTCTGGTTGGGTGAAGAGCTTGATTTTGTCCATTCTTTCGGCGAAGTAAACCTTATTTTTGGATTCTCTGGTCCACATCATGAGGTTGTCTACGAGGAGCTCGTGATCTTCGTATATTCGTTCTAGAAAAAAAAGCAGAATGCAACTGAACATAATATACATTTATAAAAATAATTCATCATTTTCTCAGCACATTATATTAAAATAAAATTTGGCGAGTGTAAACAATATCTCATCTCATGCTTACCCATATAGAGATCTGGTAAATTTTCCACAATAGCCCATTTTGGATCCATCTGTACATGATTTTTATCCGCTAATAGCCTTGTGACATAGGAGCACAACATCTTTTCGTCGACAAGAAGGGACTTGGCGGATCCATCAACTGTGAAAACTTTAACGAAGAGTTTTTGGATGTTAGCTTCTTTGATTTTCTCCATTGCCATTCTAATTTTTTCTGCCTTAATTCTTGTAGCGTCATCCTGGAAAAAGTTCAGTATCTTAATGGTTTATTAATGTCAGCAATTTCTTCTTAATATTATAATCTACTTAAACTTCCAATAATTGCTAAAGTAGAACTTTTGTTTGGTCATGATTTTATTAATTTATGAGTCCTACACAAAATGGACAATCATTTTTGGCGCTACTATACAGGGTGATTCACCAAGACCGTTCGTTAGAATATTTCAAATAGACTATTTTTGCGCGTATGTTCTGGGGAACATCGGGTTAACATTTTGCCGAAATCTCTGTAATTTTCGAATTTTTTGCCGAAAATGGTCTCGAAAGATTGGGTTCATTCTGTCCGGCCGGCCGTCCGTTGCCACGATGGTCCAATGGTTTCCGAGTAATAATTTTGTTTTCAACCAATACAAGTCCGATCGAATTGAAACTTGGTGAGTAGTTGTAGAATACAAAACTAAGGAGGTTTGTGAAATTTTGTGAGAATCGTATAACTGGAAAATTTAAAAAAATATATCAAAAAATATTATTTATGTCACGATAACCTGAGAACGGAAAGAGATAGCGACTTTTTTTTCGGGTAAGGTTGTGAATCTGAATGGAAAATTTGAGTTTGTTTATAGGCATTATCCGGCAAACGGTTTTGGAGTTATAAACGTCTGAATTTTGGTTGTTGTAATTTCCTCAATAACTCGAAAAATATAAAACCGATCTAATTCAAACATGGTTATCAGTTGTAGAATGCCAACGCGAGAATTCTTGCGAAATTTCATGAGGATCGTATCGCTAGAAAATTAAAAAAACATTGAAAATCATTGAAAATATTTTATATATCAGAAACTATTCGTCCGAAATCACTGAAATTTTGCGAGAGCCTTCAAAACCTCTACTGCCATGTTTCAAGTTTGAACACGATCGGATCTATATTGTTGGAAATTCGAGCAGCTGTGTGAGTTCAGTAGCTGGATGGGTGACTGTTGCCGCGATAACTTTCGAACGAAAGGAGATAGGAACTTGCAATTTTCAGGGTAGGTTGCACATCCCAATGGGATAGTTAAGTTCGTTTTTTGGGATAATCGGTCCATGGACGATATAATTTACCATGGTAAATTCGATTAAGAGAGGAGAGCACAAAAGCTCCTGACTTCACTTCAGTGCTTGTTTAACGTATATTACAGCTGACCAAAAAAAAATGGGTTCTCATTTGAAAAAAATTAGTTTTGAGGTTTATGTCATGACTGACTTTGACATTGAAATAGAAACATCCTGTATGTTCAATTGAATTTTTAATTAATGAAAAAGAAGCATTGGTATGTCTTCTGATCTGTATGAGCTAGAAAATTAGGAATTTTCATGCAAAAATCTACAAGTAATCAACATTGGAATGAAGCCCTATTTGAGAACATTTAACAGATTTCACACGAATTTTAAGAATAATATGTAAGTGACACATTAAAACAATGTAGAATTCAATGGGTAATCTGATTATCAATGAAAAACAGGGTATTACATTTGAAAAACGAAAGTTGGTATCATTTCCGGTCAAACCGGAAGTCGAACAAATCTGAAATTTTTTCCAAGAATTCATATCTCCTAACAAAGCTTAACTATAAAATTTTATGTGTCTATCTCGAGTGTTTTTTTGAAATACCCTAACGAACGTTCTTCGTGAATCATCCTGTATATAACGGGCTCCCTCTGGATTAGAAAAACATCAAGGCTATGACAATGTACAAAAGGAGAATAAAAGAAACCTGGAACTTTTTGGAATAACTTTTGTGTTAGAGATCACTTTACTTAAGTTGATTTGGAATTATTTTTGCGCGTATGTTCTGGGGAGCATCGCGTTATCATTTTGCCCAAATATCTGTAATTTTCGAATTTTTCATGAAAATGGTCTCAACCGATTGATCTACCTGATCAAGAATTCGAGGTCAAATTTGATTTTGTCCAGCCGGCCGTTGCCACGATAACTTGAGAACGGAAAGAGATAGGGACTTGAAATTTTCAGGGTAGATGGCGCATCCCAATAGGACGGACAAGTTCGTTAATGGGCATAATCGGCCCAACGGTTTCCGAGTAATAATTTTGTCTACAACCAATACTAATCCGATCGAATTGAAACTTGGTGAGTAGTTGTAGAATATAAACCTATGCATGTTTGTCAAATTTTGTGAACATCGTATCGCTAGAAAATTTTTAAAAAATTATTAAGAAGAATATTTACGTCACTATAACCTAAGAACGGAAAGAGATAGCGACTTGAAATTTTCAGGTTAGGTTAGGAATCTGGATGCGCCATTCGAGTTTGTTTATAGGCATAATCGGCAAAACAGTTTTGGAGTTATACCCATCTGAAATTTGGTTGTTATTTCCTCAATAACTCAAAAAATATAAGACCGATCCAATTCAAACATGGGTATTACTTGTAGAATGGCAACGCGAAAATTGAAACTGAAAATTTGCAAGAGCCTTCAGAACCTAACTCTACTACCAAGTTCCAAGTTTGAACATGATCGGATCTATATTGTTGGAGATCCGAGCAGCTTTGTGTGAGTTCAGTAGCTGGATTGGTGATCGTTGCCTCGACAACTCTCGAACGAAAGGAGATAGGGACTTGTAATTTTCAGGATAGGTTGCACATCTAAATGGGAGAGTTCAGTTTCTGTTGGCCATAATCGGCCCAACGGTTTCGGAGTTATACCAATCTGAAATATTATTTCCTCGATAACTCACAAAATATAGACTCGATCGAATTGAATCTTGGTAACTAGTTGTAGAATATCGACATGAAGACGTTTGTAGAATGTTGTGAGGATTGTACCACTAGAAAATTTTTAAAAAATTACGAAAAAATATTATGTATCTCATGATTCCTTGAGAACGGAAAGAAATAGCGACTTGCAGTTTTCAGGGTAGATTGCGCATCTTAATACGACATAAGTTCGTTAACTAGTATAATCGGCCAAATGGTTTTGGAGTTATATCAATCTGAAATTTGGTTGTTATTTCCTCAATAACTCAAAAAATAGAAATCCGATACAATTCAAATATGGTTATTAGTTGTCGAATGCCAACGCGAAAATTATTGCAAAATTTCGTGAGGATCGGAGCACTAGAAAATTAAAAAAAAATCATTGAAAAAAAATTGGTTCAAGCACTGATGTGAAGTCAGAAGCTTTTGCGCGTCTGTTCTCTTGTCCATTCTCCTTTATTGGACACTCTTGATCAAATTTACCATGGTGAATTCTATTGTATGTTCTCCTGTATTGGACACTTCGAATTTACCATGGTAAATTCGATTAAGAGTGTCCAATAAAGGATAATGGGCAAGAGAACATACGCGCAAAAACTTCTGACTTCACGTCAGTGCTTGTTGGTTTTTACATATTATTGTACACGGCATTACTATTCATTTGTGAATAAGATTTATTTATTGTATTGTATGTTTCTTGATCTTACCTGTGATTGCAACAGTAAAGTTTGCGGTTTGTTGCCAGCACTGCCTCCACTGCTGGCCGAAGATTCACTGGATAACATGGAAACGGTATCACTAAAGGCGGAATCATTATCAGGAGATTCTGTGCGGACAGAGTCAGTCTTTAAAATCAGATCGCCGTCACCCCCTTGGTCTAATTTGAGCCGGGGACCCTCGGAAGAGGTCCTGATGTGAGCTCTCGATTGATGAAACTTCTGAGCATCTAAAAGAAGAAAATTTAATATCAGTAACCTAGGACGACGAGAATCACTACATAGACTACATGGTACATCACTTCGGGGTCGTATTCTGTCGATTAAATCTTTGCTATACTAACTATGTACCTTACTTATGCGCTCGTGAAGTTCACTCGTCACCGAAAGTGCTCTATATAATGCTTCCTGCACCCAAATCAACGAGCCAAACTTCTGCTCATGTGTACAACGAAAAATGACCGAAAGGGCAGCATGAATTTCAAAATTGGCTACGGTTCAGACACTTCAACTCGGAAACTTCATTTCTCTAAAACTGACTTGCACTTGCATATAATTGCCATGAATTTTCCTTTAAAACCTCACACAGGGCCGTCGCTACCGGGAGGAGGGAGGGGAGCCTCCCCCCTCGGATCATAATATGATATATTATCTCAAAGGGCGTCAAATTGACCGCTGAGAGTTGAAAATGGGTTCAAGCCCTGTGGACAGGAGCTTTCTGGCGCTCTAGTTCAAGCAGACAAATTATATCTGGTATTGGTTTCTCAGAGTTGGGAATTATATCAATGTATTCATATGATATCACTGCATCATAAAGGAAATTCAATTCAAATAATAGTTTATTAGATAAGTATTAATAAATTACCTTGTAATCGATCAAAAATTTCCGGATCTACGTTCACCAAACTACAGAACTATGCTTTCAATATTTACGTAATATTTTCAAACATTTTCGGGTGAGGTCCCCGTTGCATCGCTAAAATACGAGTATTTCAACCCCAATATTTTTGAAGTTACAATATTCCCTTCTGTCAAGTTGACATTATGAGAATTCATACATAGAATAATAATTATATCAATCTGTGAAATACGATTTACATTGAAATTTTAAAAAATCATATCTCCGAAAGTATTAGCTTGTTAAAGTTGAAAATGATATGAATGGGTTCTTATGATAAGACCGCTTATTAAAAAAAATTTGATTTGGAATTTGTTTCGTAAAAAAAAATTTTTTTCTTGTTATTCCGAAACCATCCGTCCGATTTTGCCCAATAACGAACTTAGCCGAGATATTCATCCCCCAAACCTACTCTGAAAATTTCAACTCTCTAGCTCATTCCGTTCGAGAGTTATCGTGCTTACGGCCGGCCGGCCGGCCGGACCGGCCGGACAGAATGAATTCCGACCACGGATTCTTGATCAGTGAGTCGAACCAAATCCTTTAAGACCATTTTCATCGAAATATTCCAAAATTACAGACATTTGGGCAAATTGATAAGCACTCAGTTCCGAGGAACTAGAGCGCCAAAAACCATAGCAAAATGACATAATAATATTAATAATATAATAATAATAATTATTAATTAAGAATAGTTATTGAAATTTTTAAAAATCATATCTCCGAAACTATTTATTGTTTGTTAGAGTAGTTGATAATGATATCAATGGACTTTTAAGATGAAACTGCAAATTGAATTTGAGAATTTGCAGACATTTGGGCAAATTGATAAGCACTGTGTTCCGAGGAACAAGAGCGCCAAAAAATATGGCTTGGCTGTTCCATAGAACTATTGGTTCGAAAAAAGGTGGGTATTTTCCGCTCTTTTTGGCTCGTCTTTGCTATTTCAGACCTTGAAAAGTATCTTAATTGAAAAAATTCACCGCAAAGAGTTGAATTTTTAAACTTGCGAAACAGATACTCCTTAGACGATCTCACGCAATGACAGCCTTATATTCACAACCAAACATGTTCGATATCATGTTTCATGAGAATTCTCACTTGTTTAGTATCAGTTTTCCTTCTTCATCTCACTTTTACAGACCTCATAGTTTAGGCGCCAGCAAGCTCAACGATCTTGAAAGAAAGCATCATTTATTAATATGACCCCCTTTATTTTCTTGGTAATGAGACCGATTCGATGGATTGATATCGTTAATTACTTATGTTGATTTTATAATTGACTGTTGCTGGACAGAGAATAATCGAATGAATTAGATGGTTTCTAGACTTGCTGAACTTGGTTACTTCACATTAGTTCTGGTATACATACAGGATGTCCCACTAGTGCCGCAGCGAACGATATAAGCGTAACGGTCAAAGTTTGGCAAATTTGTTTGATACAAACTTGAATTACTCCAAGAATAGAGCAACCTAAAAATATTTTCGAATATATCGGGCGTCCCACAAAAGAGGAATAGTGATTTTTATTTTTCAAATGGGACACGCTATATTCAGTAGTGTGGAACTTCCTACATGCTCTTGTATACTTTTAACATATCTTTGTTCAACAGTCTTTGAAATATTTGTCATTTTGACAAAAAAATGATACTTGTTAATGCTATGTTATCTAATTATATTTCACGAAGCCTTGCATAAACCAATCACAGCTTTATACAGATTGAAAGACAAGACTTCAAAGTAGCATAGCCAGCTATAATAAAGCACCTCCAGCTTATGAAGTGTCCACAAAAAGACTATCAACATGACTAATTTCAAATCGATTTATCTTCATTTTTACAAATGCAATGCATATCATTTTTGGCGCTCTAGTTCCTCGGAACTGAGAGCTTATCAATTTGCCCAAATGTCTGTAATTTTCAAATATTTCGATGAAAATGGTCTTAAACGATTTGGTTCGACTCACTGATCAAGAATCCGTGGTCGAAATTCATTCTGTCCGGCCGGCTGGTCCGGCCGTAGGCACGATAACTCTCGAACGGAATGAGCTAGAGAGTTGAAATTTTCAGAGTAGGTTTGGGGGATAAATATCTCGGCTAAGTTCGTTATTGGGCAAAATCGGACAGATGGTTTAAGAGTAACAAAAAAAAAATTTTTTTTTACAAAACAAATTCCAAATTAATTTTTTTTTAATAAGCAGTTTTATCATAAGAATCCATTCATATCATTTTTAACTCTAACAAGCTAATCCTTTCGGAGATATGATTTTTCAAAATTTCAATGTAAATCGTATTTCACAGATTGATATAATTATTCTATGTATGAATTGTCATAATGTCAACTTATGACATGACATGGCATTATCTAATCAATCGAACTTGTATTGTAACTTGGGGTTGAAATACTCGTATTTTAGCGATGCAACGGGGACCTCACCCGAAAATGTTTGAAAATATTACGTAAATATTGAAAGCATAATTCTGTAGTTCGAGAGAGGAGAAAATTTGGTGAACGTAGATCAGTAAATTTTTGATCGATTACAAGGTAATTTTTTATTATTACTTATCTTCTTTCATACATGTTTTATGGAATACCTACTATTTGTAGGTACTTTAAACCTGTTTTGGGCAATTGTCATACGAAACTTGTTTTTTTGGCGCTCTAGTTCGATTCTGTCCGGCCGGCCGTAGGCACGATAACTCTCGAACGAAAGGAGTTAGCGGATTGAAAATTGCAAGGTGGTTTTAGAGCGTAAATATCTCGGACAAGTTCGTTAATGGGCGAAATCCATCAAGGAGTTTCGGAGTTATGGCCGATTTTAGTAAAAATATTTTTTATGAATATTTCCGAAACCGATCACTCGATCTATCTGAAATTTAGCATCAAATTGTAGAATCATGACCTTTATACGCATGTGAAATTTGAAAATGTGGTGCAGTTCTCATTCTCATGATTGCTCATTTAATCTTGATAAATAAACTATTATTTGAATTGAATTTCCTGTATGATGCAGTTCTACCCTATGAATACATTGATATAATTCCCAACTCTGAAAAACCAATACCAGAAATAATTTGTCTGTTTGAACTAGAGCGCCAGAAAGCTCCTGTCGACAGGGCTTGAACCCATTTTTCTCATCATTGTAATCACAAAAAGTGAAGTAAAGTGCATAGTGATTACAATGATGAAAAAAATTATATGCATTGCATTTGTGAAAATGAAGATAATTCGATTTGAAATTCGTCATGTTGATAGTCTTTTTGCGAAAACTCCATATGCTGGAGATCAAATATAATTAGATAACATAGCCTCTACAAGTATCATTATTTTTGTCAAAATGACAAATATTTCGAAAACTGTTGAACAAAAATATCTGAAAAGTATACAAGAGCATGCAGGAAGTTCCAGAGAATTGATAAACACTACTGAATATATAGTGTGTCCCACTTGAAAAATCAAAGTCACCATCTATTCCTCTTTTGTGGGGCACCCGATATATTCGAAAATATTTTAAGGTTGTGCTATTCTTGGAGTAATTCAAATTTGCATCAAAAAATGTTGCCAAACTTTGACCGCTACGCTTATATCCTCCGCTGGCGCACTAGTGGGACTGTATATATATATATATATATATATATATATATATATATATATATATATATATATATATATATATATATATATATATATATATATATATATATACAGGGTGACTGGTGTATAGTCCCAACTTTAGTTGTAATTTGGAGACCTCTATACTGATTCAAAATAGGCCATCAAACGTTCTGTTAACGTTTCGTTTTGGCGATATTATTATTATACAGTGTGGAAAAGCCAAATTGACTAAATTCAGTATCTTGGTTGCTGTACATATTTATGGAAAATCCCGAAACACATCAAATTGAAATTTTGAATTGTCATTCCTCTTCGTAAAAATGAGAACTCTACCTTCAACCCCCTTAGAAAGACAGGTAAGTTCCAAATGGGAAGTATGGGCTTGTGATACATCTTTTGAAAGGTCGCGTCATTCTCTATTCAGAAAAATGTCATCACATTCATGTTTGTTTCAAAAATAAAATTAGAAAAAAATAAAATCAAGTGATTAGCGAAATTTGGTACAATATCAAAAACTAAAATGTAATACAAAATGTAGCAAAAAAATTAAGAGTGTTAATGAAGCAGATGTTCAATGTGTTCACCGCGAACTCCTTGGCAATATCCTAACCTCAAATAAAAATTTATTACAACATTATTCAACATTTCAGGAGTGATCGACCCAATCGCAAGCGTTACCTTTATCGGTACGTAAGAAGAAAATTGTGCCAACAACATGATTCATTTCGAGTGGCACACATTCATTCATGAAACAACTATTTTTCAAAGACGAGATAGATTCCTGGAGGATTGTAATTTTATAAGAATCAGTCAACATTTTCAAGAATAGACTAGACTACTGGAGAACTAATAGGCCTGAGTGAATTTTATTCAGTTCGCTTCCTTGTACATATCGTACTGTTTATTTATCTATTCCTGGATAATTTATTGTTTATTTCATTTTAATTTGCTCCACGATGATGTATAATACAATTGCTTTACAGTTACATTTTTTGCAGTTGTTTATGGATAATTTTTAAGTTAGAGTTTATAGGTGATAGGTACCTCAACTCTGTAACTTGGTTTAATAATAATAATAATAATTGTGTTTTAAGAATTATCGTCGTTTTCGAGTTTCAACAAGTTTTCAACAAACGCTCTCCTTGCTGGTTATTTAACATTTTTGTTTGACAAAAAATGATAAACAAATATCTCTTGACATTCCATTTTTGAACTACCTGAATTATTTCATTGAGTCGAATGAGATTCCTTCATTTAAGAAGTATAAGATGTTTGTTAAATATCTTTTCAACGACAACGAATCAGAATTTGATATTTAGTACGAAAGTTTAACTTGATACTTTTAAGAATAATAATAAAAAAATCTTCTGTCTACAGGGCTTTCCCACTTTTTCAATTTGGCTACTATGCGTCAATTTTCGTAATTAAATTCAAAACGTAGGTCTATGACTCATCTCATGTTGGATTTATATACATCAGGAAATTATTATTAGAGTATTCTATTAAATCATATTATAGAATTGAAAATAATTATTGAAATATCATATCTCCGAAAGTATATGTTTGTTAGAGTTGAGAATGACATCAATGGATTCTCATGATGAAACTGCATCTCAAAAAAAATTGAATTCAAAATTTGTAATGTGAAAAAAATTATTTTTTTTTTGTTATTCCGAAACCACCCGGCTGATTTTGCCAAAAACGAACTTAACTGAGATATTTATCTCCTTAACCTACACTGGAAATTTCAACTGTCTAGCTCATTCCGTTCGAGAGTGATCGTGTTAACGGCCGGACGGACGGACGGCCGGTCGGACAGAATCAATTTTGACCATGGATTCTTGATCAGTGAGTTGAACCAAATCGTTTAAGACCATTTTCAGCCAAAAATTCCAAAATTACAGACATTTGGGCAAATTGATAAGCACTCTGTTCCGAGGAACAAGTGCACCAAAAATTGGGATTGCGATTTTAAAGAATTATCGATGCCGTCATATCTCAAATTTGAAATTTGTGACACGCTGTATAACATTTTCTTACATCAAAAACAGCGCATATTTACGACAAAAAAACTGTCCTTGATTTACTGAAATCATTCCAAGTTAGAGACTCGCACTGTATGTACCTTTCCAACAATTCAATCTGAAAACAGATGGAGATAAAACTTAAAAAATATCTGCAGGAAAAACGTTGCCGACGAAAAGCATCGAACGAACGTTTATTTTCACCACAGAGATGCCATAAATCAACCATGATCTCCCCAAAGCCTGTAACGAAAAACGAAAGCAATCCAAACACGGTATCGCAGAATATAGGTCAACAAAAGTATATTTACCGCCATCATTTTCATCTTCGACTTCTGAACCCTCTCGAAATCCAATATTTTCAACCGTGAGATTCAATAAACCGTAAACGAACCCCGAATTCGACGACAGCAATAATGAAGGGATCTTTGATCACTCACCTGAATATCGCTTACTGTCCCTGGCCTGCCCTATTTCCCTTTCGCATTCGTTCTCCAGGGCGTTCAGTTCCCCCAGGATGGCGTCCAGGTCCACGTCCTGCGAGTCCTCAAGATTCGCCATCGAGAACCTGTAACTGTCTATCCTGGGGGTGGCTATTTCGGAGTTCAAGGGTCGCAGCTGGTTGCCCGAGTTTGTGGGGTCCAGGCCCTAGAAAGAAAAAAAAAGATATAAATATGTAGTAATGAATGCCATAGCGTATTGGACTTGGCAAGGAATTGAAACTCCGTAGTATGGGCAAAATGAAATTCGATTTGTGCGAAATTTCAGCGGAATCTGACAATGAGTTTCTAAAATTTTTGAAGACAAATTTTTATTCATGTTTGAAGAAATATATTCATTTGTTTTTCTAGTTCTCGATTCTCACGAAATTTCACAAAAAATAGTGCGTCGGCATGCTACAAGTATTAACCATGTTTAAATTGGATAGGATTAGTATTTTTTGAGGAAATAAACCGAAACCGGTTGGAAGATCATGCCCATTAAAGAACTTAAGTGTCGCATTCGCATGCGCAACATTCACTGAAAATCGCAAGTTAATATCTCTTTCCGTTCGAAAATTATCGAGGCAACCCTCCAGCTACTGAATTCACCCAAGACTGCTCGGATTTCAATATTTTTTCAATATCTCCAACAACATAATCGAATTTACCATGGCAAATTCGATTGAGATTGCCCAATACAGGCGAATGGATAATAGAACATACGCGCAAACGCTCCTGAGTTCACGTCAGTGCTTGAACCAATTTTTCTTTCGTAATTTTTTTTAAATTTTCTAGTGGTACGGTTCTCACAAAATTTTACACATGTCTTTATGTCGATATTCTACAACTTGTTACCAAGCTTCAATTTGTTCGAGTCTATTTTTTTTTGAGTGTTCGAGGAAATAATATTCCAGGTGGGTATAACTCGGAAGCTGTTGGGCCGATCATGGCCAACGGCGAACTTAACTCTCCCATTCAGATGCACAACCTACCCTGAAAATTGCAAGTCCCTATCTCCTTTCGTTCGAGAGTTATCGAGGCAACGGTCACCCATCCAGGTACTAAACTCACACAAGTCTGCTCGGATCTCCAACAAGAGTCCAATATAGATCCGATCGTGTTCAAACTTGGAACTTGGTAGAAGAGTTAGGTTCTGTAGGTTCTCGCGAAGTTTCAGCCATGTCGGATAAATAGTTTCTTATATATAGAATTTGTTTCAATGAACTTTTACAAATTTTCTAGTGATACGTTCCTCACGAAATTTGGCAAGAATTTTCGCGTTGGCATTCTACAACTAATAACCATGTTTGAATTGGATCGGTTTTGTATATTTCGAGTTATTGAGGAAATAACAACCAAATTCCAGATGGGTATAACTCCAAAACCGTTTGGCCGATTATGCTTATAAACAAACTCAAATGTCGCATTCAGATGCACAACCTAACCTGAAAATTTCAAGTCACTATCTTTTTCCGTTCTTAGGTTATCGTGGCATGAAAAATAAATTCGAAAATTCCAGACATTTGGGCAAAATGATAATGATCCCCAGAAGATACGCGCAAAAAATCGTTTATTAGACGCTTTCAATGGTATATTATTCGAGAAAATATAAAAAAAAATTGACATCCAACCTGGAGCTGTGCCGGTTTCTACCGAGGAAAGAACATAATAAAATCTTTACCACAGGTTAGATGTAGCAAGAAATAAAGCGATAAAAATATTTTATAGTTCCAAGACCACAATGTGTGAGAAGAGGCAGAGTTGAATGACCCTTTTCATTTTCCATAATATTCAACGAAAGTTATCAGCGGCTTTTAAAAAGTCTTCTCCAATCTATCATAAAATTCCTACAATGCCTGAAGTCACGTCAAACAGTAATGCAAAGAAAATTAACCAAAGAATTGGTGTCCACCATCCGTGAATTTCAGGGCTTCTAATCCTGATGAAATTGTCTCTCCTTCGAATTGAATCCAGATGTCAACCTTTTTAGAATTATATCTTCAACGTTGCTAGATCGCGTGTCAGAAAATGGTCAAATTACACTGAAAGTAAAGGGACGGGCAAATCTACCTCGGGGCCACAATTATTTTCAGAGATAAGTTTCGTGAAACTTCGTCTATCCCAAGTTTCAACCATGACAGTTCATTAACTTCGGCATTGTGCCGTGGAAGGTGCAGAACTTGCAATTTTCATTTGAACTGTTCCTTCGTTTTTTATGAAAAAGGTGTGGACATATCGGTCGATCTAAATGGGGAAAAATTATGATTAAACGCTTTTTTCCGTGATTGGGTGTGTTACATTATTCAATTCTGATGTAAATTAGGAGATTGTGGAGGAATTGAACTGTTTCCTTAATCAATAACGAATTGATAATGATTTATGAGGGAGTGTGATGACAATATCAAGCTTGAATAATATACAGGTTGAATGTTTGAAACCGTACCTTAGAAGAATATAGAGATTGGAAATCGTATGGTTCTGTAATTTTGGTGCCTAAGTCCGGTGTGATATTTCTAATGAAAATATTTTAAAAATGGCGCCACTTCCGGAAATACCAGAAGTCTACACATACTCTCTTATTGCAAATACGACTACATTTCTTTTATTATGTTTTTGGATTCAGCAGCTAATTTCAGATGAATTTTCCTCAGCAATCCCTAACTGCAGCCGTTCCTCAGATATATTAACTTTACGGATATGTTTTTAGCGGTCTTGTTCCTCGGAAAAGAGTGCTTACCAATTTGCCCAAATGTCCGTAATTTTCGAATTTTTGGATGAAAATGGTCAAACGATTTGGTTCGACTCACTGATCAAGAATCCGTGGTCAAAATCGATTCTGCCCGGCCGGCCGGCCTTTGAAACGATAACTCTCGAATGGAATGAGCTAGACAATTGAAATTTTCAGAGTAGGTTTGGGAGGTAAATAATAAATATCTCGGTTGAGTTCGCTATTGGGCAAAAGTGGCTTGAATTTTTATTTATTACAATTTTTTTTTTATTACTTATTGAAATTCATGATTTGGTAATATATTGTTCATAGAATTAGGTATGTGAGTTTTACTAATATGGTGTATATTACTTCAAACAATTGAATAGGTAATTTAATGCGGTGGAAGTTAGTTTATATTTGAAATAATAATGTATATCAAGTATCTTATGCATGTTTTAGAATGAATGTTATTTGCATAAGTTGACATAAAAGGTTAGCCCAGTTCTGATGATATAGCCATATGAAGATATCAATGTTAAAAAATACGGCTGATATTTATACTGTGTTAGATTGTACCAATTACTAATATTAATTACTTTTCAGCTTATTTATGATGCAGTTCTATCATAAGAATTCATTGATTTCATTCCCAACTCTGCGAAACCAATACTTTCGGAGATATGTCGAAGAAGAATTGACGAGCAACTTTTCAAAACGAAACCATGTGTTCTCTTGTCCATTCTCCTTTATTGGACACTCTTAATCGAATTTACCATGGTGAATTCTATTATCTGTTCACCTGTATTGGACACTCCGAATTTACCATGGTAAATTCGATTAAGAGTGTCCAATACAGTAGAACAGACAATAGAATTCACCATGGTATATTCGATTAAGAGTGCCAAATACCGGAGAATGGACAATAGAACATACACGCAAAAGCTCCTGACTTCACGTCAGTGCTTGAAACAATTTTTTATTTAACAATAAAACATGTGTATGAAAAAAGCAGAGGTAAGTATAACGGGGTATCATACAATTCGATATATGATTATAGAGCTTAGGGAAAAAACCTCAGCAAAAAAACCCTATCTGCCCGTTAGTGTTGTGATTTATGAAAATTGAAATTGTTAACAAAATATGCTGAAATATTAAATATTGAAGGACATATTTTTCTTTACTCTCGAATCTTCCTTCAACAAGCAAAGAGGTTTCTCCAAGGTACCCGAAAGTCAATCTGGAAAAGGAAGAGCCAAAAGGAGAAAACGGACAAATTAAAAATGGAATATACTATATTTTATCAAATAGATTTGAAATTCGCTACCCATTCTAAAAAAGATTCAGAAGCATTATGAATAGCCCTAAAACCATCCTTGAATCTATAAATGCGACAATTATTAACTAAATGATCTATGGTTTCCTCTACTTCCGCGCATTCACAACTAGGGCTCTCAAGTGAGTTCCATCTGAAAAGCAAGCTGTTGCAACGACCATGACCGGTTCTTAAACGATTCAGAATAGACTATATTTTCCTTAGAAGATCAAACACCGGAACTCTATTTGAAGGCTCAGAAATTAAACCTTCGTTGAATAAAACGCAAGAAATTCATTCAGATCGCCAAACTTCCCTGTCACTTTTATTCAAATTGAGAAAACAGTTGGACCATAAAGGGTTTCGTGACTTCAATCCGGAAATCTTATTGTCTGGAATGGAGAATCGGAAATGAATTCGGTAAAGAATGAAATTTATTCCAAGAATCTGAAACAGCAGTCTGCTTGCGAGTGTGTGTTCGAAAGAACTGGCCACCAATGAATAAGTGTAGATCTAATAGTTCCAGTGATGATCCTCATAGATGAATTCAGCTGTGTATCAATTTTTTGAGTATGAGCACTATTAAACCAGACGGACAACAATATTCAGCGGCAGAAAAAACCAAGGCTAAGGGTGCCGTTCGAAGAGTAGCTGCATCAGCACCCCATGAAGTACCAGCTAATTTGTGCAGAATATTATTTCTTTTTTTCAACTTCAGACGCAAGTCATCCAAATGGGCTTTAAAATTCAAAGAGGAATCTAGTTACACTCCTAGATATTTAGGATAAAAATTATGTCTCAAGAAAGAATCACCGTAAGTTACACAAAGAAACTATAATAATGCACCATGAATACCATGACATCAGATATTTCATCAATATTGCATAATCGCCATCAATTTCAACCTCGACATTCGCAGCACTTCCTCCAAACATGCGAATACACATTATGAAGATTTCTAGGAAGTTTCAACAGCCATCGTTTACTTTTATGCGAGTATAATCGATTTCCTTCGCCCGTAACACTAAGCCACAATTTATCAACCTGGGGACCTAGAAAAGCGTGTCAAGGCCGTGATAAGTGGGGAAAATTACCGATTAAACCGCTAGAGAAAATTCATAGAAGGCCTGACATCAGGCGAACCCCTCTCATATTTTCTTGTGAATTATGAGGCACAATTTATTGCTGAAGAGTTCCACAGGAAGTTCTTCGATTTTTTCGCGGAACGGTGTAGAAAGACGTGCTTTGAGAAGGAGAACATGGTTATAGCATTTCCTGGCAGAATGTATCATGGAGATCTAGTTTCACACAATTTCCGATATGTAAGCGGGGACTTATGGATTGGGGGATTTTTCCTGACTTTTCCGAGCCGTTAAGTTTGAAATGAAAATATACGATATCCGTTACCTGGTTGGAAGAGGCTATACACGTTCATTGCTCAAGAAATAGATTTCTGGAATTTTTTACATCTGATTTCCCTTCGTTTTAAGCTACTGATGAATCCTGATACACTTACAAACGGATATTTGGGGCGAAAGAAAAAATTCTCGAATGATATTTTTCATTATATTTTACCGACTATTCCACTCATATCAAAATTTGAACAACCACAGCCCAAAGACAGCTCGTATTATCGCAAAACACTAACTGTGTTCGAAATATGATTGGTCTTACAACTTTGTTGTTTTCAACGACTCAACCATGGATACGGACTGTTTGACAAATGATAAATATAAATTACAGACGTCAACATGATTAATTTTATCCCTGAAATAGTCTAATGAAATATCACTCGTGACTGAATGTATCTCATAAGTCTGTCTTTTATTTCTTAACTCAACTGAGTTGCTTGGAGAAAACACCACTCGTCCTTCGGACTCGTTGTGTTTTCGAGCAACTCAGTTTCGTTAAGAAATAAGTCGACAGACTTATTGCGAAAATTCAATCACTTGTGATATTACTAGTGAAAATATCAACTTTCGATTCCGGAAGATCCTCTTTCCCGCTCAGCGCAGCGAAAGTAAATTAGAGCACCGGAAAAATTTTCCCGAGCCCTAATTTCAATTGCATAAAAAATGACTTAATTTAGTATGAATACGAGAAATATACTGCTCCACAATTCATGCTGCTTTCGGGCCAAATTTCTTATTTTAGGACGCTAATGCGCCACCCCATCATACGAGAATTGTCGATGAAGCTCTGGAAATCCATGGTATTCCACAATTGCCCCTGCCCCCTCGGCTCTACACCTCAATTCCATTGAAAACGCTTGGGATTAGCTACAAAGAGTTTTGGTTTCTCATCAACCACCTTCAAATACACTTCAAAAACTCAGACGGCTTTTACCAAAACTATGGAAAGAGATTGATCAAGGCTAATTCAACAATCTGATAGAAAGTATGCTAGGGCATTGTTAGGCTGTGGTTGATGTTCGAGGAGGCCGCATACTCTTCACTAAACTTTATTTTTTAATTTTTTTGAGTGAACTGATTTTGCACTACAAATACTAAATATGAATTTTCACCTAAAACTGTGTAAGAAATGGGCAAAATAATAGGTTAGATAAGTGAGTAAACATTTAGATTTCTCATATTTACAAAATTGTTGAAAAAAATGGAAACTTTTAAAACAGTCTCCAAATGAACTTTTCAATTTTTGTGGAGCAGAATATTTGCATGGACATTTGTCGATGAGAAAAGTAGTTTCGAAGTGGGTGTCGCGAGGGCTAACCTTGGACCAAAAACAACAACTAATTGATGATACCGAGGGCTGTTTGGAACTGTTAAGGCGAAACTATTTGGCCGATACGATTTTGGATTCACCATTACACGCCTGAGTTAACTCAGCAGATAGTTGAGCGGACAGCAGCCGATGGACCTCGCCCAAAGCGGCCAAAATCGCAACATAGTACTGGCAAGTTTATGGGTTCCATATTTTGGGATGTGTATGTTATTTTATGGATTGATTTCTTTGAAAAGAGCAAGGAAGTCGACCACGATCGCTGCATGGACCAACTTGAACGGGTAAAAGAGGAAATTTTGAAGAAACGCCGCCATATGCAAAGAAAGAAAGTGATCTTTCACCAAGGCAACCTGCTAAAATGATTAATTTTGAGGACTGTATCGTATCCATCAAGATTTGATATTTCTAGCGGAATCTCAAAAATAAGAAATTGAACAAGAGCCTGAATTAAGTGGTTATGTTCCAGAATACACCCCTATGTATGTCAGTAGTTCCCGATAAGCATTTATAAGGATTAGTCTCTCCATACATCATCGTAAATCAAAGTTATCGCAAACTCCAAACCACAGCATTTCCGACACTGTACCGAAAAAAATTCCCGCCAAACTTGCCCCATTGCTCTTTCCGATTAATCCCTTCCTGCATATTTGGTACAATAACGACCCAATTCCGTTTCCGTAACGTAATTTAAGAGCTCCGAAAACGCGGAAATACGACGAGGGGTGAATTTTCAGTCCGGGAGATTTTGGCGAGTTTCGCAGCAAATTTTAATGTATCCATGCCATTAATTAGGCCCTCTCTTCTTTTTTCGAGGATTGTATAATGCACCTCGGGGGTCCACGGTTAGCCTAATTGAATCGTTATTAACGAATCGTCGGAAGGTTTAGCGAAACATGAATGATTTAGAGGGGAAAGTTCGAAAATGTGTCGGAATATTGTATTTACGGAAGAGAATAATCCAACGTTGGCCGGTTAACTTCGTGAGGTGTCTACACGTTGGCGCCAACGCGGTTCTGCGAATAATCGCTTTTTCGCTGCAATGTGGCCGGGTACTTCGTGGAATCGCGATGTGTTCCGGCGAAGACGAATATACTTCGCCGGACTGTCGGTAAACTGACACGATTCAAAGGGTTTTCGACTTCGGTGTTCAGTTCAGTAGCGCTCCAGATTTTGAGTGCATGTTTGTTTTCGCAGGAAATTTACGACTTGTAGTAGATAATTATTCAATCACATAATAATAGCTACTGCTTCCTCCATTTTCCTTTGATAAAACCGACACGCGACGGCCAACAACTAACTTTGGAGCCCATCCACACGTTGGGCCAACAGTGTTGGGGCCAAAGTTGGCCCAACGTGTGGAGCCGGGGTAGGTTTAGTCCCAGTATGGTATCTCAACCAACAAAGTAAACACATACAAGGTTGAAAAAAAATTATCATCAGAACTCTTTATTCAACTATCTGTTTCTACATTATGCTTACTATGCGAATTATGCGATATATTTCTACTGACCGTTATATACACAATTTGTTCTACCAGAAAATATAATTTAAATGGTTTCACCGTGGAGAATGACTTAATGACCGCGCATTTCAACGCAACTTAAGTGTCTTTTACTCCATATGACAAATGCTTGAGTTTTAATGGTGTTCAAACTATTACCCATGAGTGAAGCAGAGACTGAAGACTTTGATAGATCGTTATTTAGGAGTTTCACACTTTGGGGTAATTCGTCAGTATCTGTGATATAGATCTGTAGATCATCAGCAAAAAGTTGGAAATTATACTGAATAAGATTTTCCATGGAAAAGATGCGAAGTGAGAACAATGGAGGCCCCAGGGCGGTACCCTGTGGATCACCAGAGATTGTTTCCATCCTCTCGGAGCAGCTTCAATTTATATTAACTGAGATTATTCTTACCCTAAGATGTGAATCGAAAAAGCCTGAACGCATTTTGGCAAGAAATATGTTGAAGTCAACTATATCACAGGCCTGACTAAAATCTAAAAGTTCCAATACGGTAAGCACTGTACTTAGCTCGGCTAAGGTAGTCAGTGAGTTGGACAAAAGCTGTGGTAGTACTGCAATTCTGACGAAATCCTGGTTGGAAGAATCTTCACGCAAATAGATCAGAATCTGAGAGTGGATAAGCTTCTTGGAGATCTAGGATTCTGTGATAAGAGATGATATGGGTGAACGTCTTGTGGATAGTTGAGATGTTGTTGCTTCGATATGGGTGGCATACTTCCACCCAGTCGAAAAAGTACCACTCGGAAATATTACAGATGTGTAGGCATAGGGAACATCTCATTTATTAACGGTGGATTTCATAATAATCTCAATTGCCAAATCAGTGTGATTATATGTCTATTATCGGTTCAATTTTAATGCAACACTCGAATTTAATCTTCAATCAGGCTAATCGAAGCTTTGTGAAGCCCACCATTAGGATTTCAACAGATCTACATCAAGACCTTCACTTCCATTATCCCAATCCGCTCATGTTAGCTCCATAAACTTTTCCCGGCTATGTTTGATAGCTTTCACATCCCGATGATTGCGAAAATCGTCCGCAAATTTTCGATGAATCGCAGATTATGTAAGTGCACTTAATATTTGTAGATGATTCTTCTTCTTTCTTGAAGATAATCAGCCAAAATGAAATACTACCCATGACCATGCAAATGTATCTATCCTTGCCGTCAACAGACGAAACACAGACCACAGTCTGTGTTCTGATAATATATAGCATTTCCGTACATTGTTTTGAATGTTCCTTCTCCTCAGATGTGTAGCGATTGACAGATATATTTTTTCAACGACATCATCGAAAAATGTTCATATATCAAGAGTGTGAATTGAATCATAAGGAGCTACATTTTGTACCGAATTTCATTTTGAATCGGTTGCTAGGCAACGAATGCAATATCAAATATTTCGTGTTCGATCGGCTCTTTTCGATAAAAAATAAACTAAGGTGAGAATATAACGCCGAAGGACCAACAATGTCATCAGTTTTTGCATTACAAAGAAATCAGATAATTAATACGGAATGTGATAGTGACTTGGAATTGACACCTCCAAGTATAACAGAAGCAGCAAATTTGACAACAACGCAAAATCGTTTTCCAAGAACGTTTTAATGACTTATTTTGGCGACTTGGCGAAAAAATTCAAAAGTTCCACATTATTCATAATAATATAGGCAGATATTGCAAAGTACTTAAAACTGAAAGCATTCCCTAAGCGACAGTCCGACGGCTAAAGACCCAGGAAGTCGAAGATCTTTACAGCAAATGACATAAATAAATTTATTAAAGAAGTCCCAGGTGAGATGCATTTAGCGACAATTGTAAGTTTTATATAGTCATATATGTCATATAATATATATTTAGTCTATATTTTAGGCCGGATTAATTATGGGCATAATGGGTGCATGTAGAAGACTCGAACTACATCAAATAAAAATAAAAAATGGGGAAAGCCCTGTGGCAGGAGCTTTGGCGCTCTTGTTCAATATTTGACAAACCATATCTCCGAAAGTATTGGTTGGGAGTTGGGAATGATATCAATGGATTCTTACAATAGAACTGCACCATAACTGCATTAGATTCAAATAATAGTTTAATCAACAAGATCAAATGAGCAATCTGCAAATGATTTAACCTCATGGAATGGGTTGTTGCAACTTATCACTCGGTGAATTATTTTCACAACTCGAAATACCTAAGGAAAGTATCATAAAACAATTTTTTTTTTACTTCGAAACCATCGGGCAGATAAGGGAGATATTTATCTCCCAAACCTACTGTGAACATTTCAACGGAGTAGCTCATTCCGTTCGAGAGTTATCGTGCCTACAGCCGGCCAGCATTGATTTCGAATCAAATCCATTTTCATCAAAAAATTTGAAAATTACACACATTTGGGCAAATTGATAAGCACTCTGTTCCGAGGAACAATAGTGCCAATTACTGATTTCAAAGATTTGGGTTCAGCTGTTTTAGTAACTATACCAGAGGCTGAAACCAAAATTATACTGTATTTACTGTAACTAGTTTACTGTAACTAGTCCTTAAAAAAAATATGCAAATCTCCGCCCTTCAAATGTAAATGGTCCATGGTTCTTTATGAATTATCAAGAAGGAAAATGTACCGTCCAAAGAAAAGGCGTGGATAAGCTTAGAGGCATGGGAAAAGAGATTGCTAAAAATTTAAAATTGCCAAACCCCGAATCATAGACCGGACACTGCTTTCGTTGATCTTCAGCAATTCTTCTGGATGCTGGTGGTGACATAACTACATTGAAGCGACTCGGTGCCTGGAAGTCCAAGGCATGGCAGTCGCCTAGGGATATATCGATAAATCGGAGAAAAAAAAATTGACGCAGCTAATAAAATAATTGTAAATGCAATACAGAGCATTTCAAATATACCATCGACTTCAGCAATAGAAAATAATTTTTTCATTCCAATAGTTCACCAAATTTTTTCTGAATAAATAATGAACAAAAATTCAATTACATGCATATGTTACACGAAAGGACATCAATTTGATATACCTATTACATAATAATTAATTTTATTCATAAATTCATCATCTAGATGTTGTTTTAGATGGGAGTACTATTTATTGTGGCTTTAATTAAAAACTCCCCAATGTTTGGAAAACGATAAAAAAGTCACGCCCTAAACGTGTCAACCTGACCCCTGTTTTGTCTATATTTTTCCGCTTTCTCTGGTTTCAGGCTCGCTTCGTGGTCATTTATCTTGTCACAGATATCGATCGTTGACCTATTTTTTTCCCAGTAACGTGTTTTATGCGGCAGATTACTCGCATTTCGTAGTAAGTTTTGCACGTAAAATATTAATCGTGCTAATAACACCGAGGCCTTCAACCCAAATATTATGGAAATCAGGACAGGCGTCTACAGGCGGATATGATCGAAGCGTTCTTTCCACTTCTTGCCACGAAAAAATGAATGTCGGAAAAATTTCAAATACTCTAATATATCAAAACTTTGATTTTGAAAGTAACAAATGACGATAATCATTACATAGTATAAAACAAAGTCACTTCCCGCTGTCTGTCTGTTCCTATGTATTCTTAGATCTTTAAAACTACGTGAAGGATTTTGATGCGGTTTTTTTAATAGATAGACTGATTCAATAGGAAGGTTTATATGTATAATACATGCATAATATATTAGAGAAACACTGATAATTTTACAGGTTTCTAATATGTTGTCGTAAATAAACACATTTTTTTGCGCTTACATTGCAAACGCTGGCTGAACGCTACGAGATAGATCAAAATAATGTAGTACAGTATGGTACACCTTAAAAAGGTCTACAAAAAAGTCCGGGATGGTATATGTCTATCTCTTAAGGATAACCCACAATAACCATTTTTTATCCTTTACATTCTACGAGAAATAATGGCTTGATTACGAAGCTATTTTGAGCAATACAGCATTGATCCTTATCCAATTAAGTACCTTAAATGCATTGTGCATTCAATATTGATCAATATGGCCCTTTACAGCATGTTATTTAAATGAATATTTTCGAAGATATCGCAGATTTAAAATGCAGGGACATAGCGGTTGCGGTGGTACCGACCGGGGGGCCAGCACGGCCAGGATAGGGATAGAAATCGAATACAGAGAGCCAGAGAATCATCTGTAGAGCGTGAGGCTCGCCTCAGCTAGGATAGATGTATTGATTCCCCAAATTCCTCTGATACCATCGGATTTACTGATCCAATTTAAACGCCTATAATTTCTGGTAATGATATATTTTGCAATGACCATTAATAAATAGCAGGGTCCAACTTTCAACGCTACAGGCTTATATTTGAGCGTTGAGTGTTTTTCACATGGCCAATTATTTGTCGCTCTTTCAAGAGTAACCTCTAAAGAAAACATGTTTGTATTGTCTACCGAAAAAATGCTGTGATCGTTGTATATAAAGAATTTCTGTATTATATTTAGTATCAGCATTTCAACCGTGCGAAGCCGGGGCGGGCAGCTAGTTACCAACAATTTACAAACATGAATGAAATGAACGAAAAATTTGAACACAAAGAAATAATGTGAGAAATCAAAATAATTTCTGCGCGTTTGTTCCCCCAGGAACAGCATGCTATCATCTTGCCAAATTGTCTGTATTTTTGGTATTTTTGGCTGAAATGGTCTTAAACGATTGAGTTTGAAATTTTCTGAAATTGAGTAGCCAGTTGTTGAAACGTGAATTGCAGCAGCATTTATCGATGTTGTTGTTCCGAATGTGTCCCGTATGCCCTTTATACCGTGGAAGAATATTTCTGGTTGTACTTCCAAAGTAGCACTTGAATCTTAACATTTAATTTAATATACCGGGTAGCCCAACACAGACGCGGAGCTCGTTTTGAGGAAGTAAATGAGGATATTATGAGAATATTTTTGTGATGTGAATGATGTGGAAGTAAATAAGGATATTTTTGTGATAAGTGTAACACCCTCTATTTGACCTAAAACATGGAATGGCAAGCTCAAATTATGATGAGTTTCTTCAGATCACTTAATACCTTAGAAGCACGATTTACGAGAAAATGGCGAAAAATTGAAAATATGGAGTTTTTTTAAATAATAATCAATCTTGTTGTTTGTTTTCGGATGGAACGTAAAACCTTTTACCGTTTTTATTTCCTTCGTTAGGGTTATGTTACTGAAAAGATTTTTATTTTTATGTTAGTTGAAAATTTTCTGGACTGATCTTTGGGCAATTTTGAAAATAATGTTTCTTTCTTTCTTGAAGTTAACAATTTCTTAGCGGAATATTAAATAACCGGTTGACGAGTAAATGTAAGCTGGCTATTTTATGCGACCAGGGCGCTACTGAATCAGAAGAAATGTAAATAGCAGAATGAGTAAGTAGGTTTTCTAAAAATGTCAAAACTGATTTAATTCGAGTTATCTCTAAATCATTTCGAACCTAAGGATGACAAGTAGACATCCTTTTCCATTTCGAAGGTGAACTATAGTAGAAATTGATAGCATGATTTAGTAACGGTTCGTCTTTGAAGTGGACAAGAGTAAAGTTACTGTTCATAATCAGACTGAAGTCAAACTAGAAGATTGTTCCATAAATTGCTTCTGACAAGTATCTTGTGAATGTTTGACTTCTAATGTTAAAGCAATTTCAAAAGAATTGAAAAGTCGTTTTATTTTATACTTATTTTTCCTCGTATTTTTCAGAGTTCAAATTTCAGAATAAATGTTCAACAACAAATAATTCTGAAGATTTTCGCTTACTGATTGTTAGACAACAATGTTCCATACATTGCTTGTGAAAAGTATTTTGATAGAGTTCTATTTCTGATGCGGAAGCAATAGTTATTTTTCAGATTTAGGGAGAGAAAACCTAGGAAGAACATTTGAATAATGAAGAATACACCTCCCAAAGTATCCTTTAATGTGTACATTTGCCGCTTGCCCAAGAGGAAGGTGTTGATAAAAATCTCCGCGAACTCCAATTTCATCCCTCAGAAAAATGTAAAATACCATCTCTCCATTTTCTCTCGAATGCAAGAGGTGATAAAAAATCTCGTTATCCAGAAAGGTCCAATTTGAATTTTCCACGTAGGAAACCGAATCGGAAATATGGAAATGCATGTTATTGCGGCGCGACAGCATTCCACGTTCAACCAGCTGGCCGTTAGTCCTAATCAAAATATTATTTCGAAAATGGAGCGCCGAACGAAGAGCACCAAACGCCCTGGCACCATTAAAATATCCATCTCAAAGCGTTTCCATCCGATGGCTGCTACCAGATTATATATGTCATTTTGTATTCAATCCCTAGATGCCCCGGATGCTGACTTTCATTCACTTTATGTGCGATGAGGTCGGGCCAATGATATCCTGAGGGACGCGTCTCGTAAAAATGTCCCGTATCCCATTATGTGACGTTATCTAAATGTATTTTTATCGTGGATTTTCATCGCGCTGCATCCGGTTTGTTTTTTCTTCGAGAATTCAATTCGGACCTCCTGCGCCAATTGAATGAACCCCATACAGCGTAGGGTTACCGAGTTCATCATGATTATAGGAAATGGAATTCTTACAGTTGCTTCAACAGTTCGGGGGTCTTTATTTAGTTCACGTGGATTTTAAATAGGTAAACTTTGGGTAAAAATTGATAGTATAGAAAAAATAAGACATTTTTTTCTCTGTTTCAGTATCGTATGACTTCATTACAGCACTAAAAACAATGCTGGAATGTACTATTCCCGCATTGTTTCTAGTTATATTTTTCGTTTTGTGGTCAGTGCTGCCAGAGTATTTCGAACTAGAGTAACAGATGATCATCGAAAATAGTAACAGATCCAAGAAAAACGTAACAGAATTATTATTAACCTAAAAATGACCGAATTTGACTATCTATGGTGATTATTACCGCAGATTTGTTATCATTGTGGGGAGTCTTCTTCTTTAATATTCTTCACATACAAAGTTTTCTATTCTATTATTCATACTTCATTTCGTCTGAAGGAAAATCCGATTTGCTTCAAATGGTAACAGATTTCTGCTCTGAGTAACAGGGTAACAGATTACTGTCGATAGTAACAGATCTGTTACAATTGTAACAGATTGGCAACACTGTTTGTGGTAGTCAGCACTGACATTCGATCCTATAAAATTTGAACACACGTCAATTGTTAATATAATATAATCTAGATATAGTGAAATAATTGTTGAGAGGAAAAGTTTTATAAAACATAAGGTAGGTATTAGAAATTTCCTTCTTGCTAATTTTGAATCATTCATGCTATTAGGAAACTGTTTTGAATCTGATTTCCATGCCCTACGTATGATTCAAATTCCGTAATCTGTCAACTTTCGTAACAGTCCGACTTTTTCAGTAAATTTCAACAGTATATTATAAATCCTGCCTGAAACAGAGAAAATATCTTCTAATACTCGTTGCAGGAGGCAATTCCAACACTCATGCGTTCGTGTTTAATAGGAGCCCATTCTGCAACTTGTTTTAGAATCTATTCGTTGGCCGATACCTTTAATTGATATTGATACGAAAGTACACTTTGCAAAAAATTGTTACCGCAGATAACAATTCAATAACACATTCAGGTACTGTAAAAAATAAAAATGGAAGAAAATTATCATTAAAACCCAAAAAACAAATGAAGTTTAGTGCACATGATCAAAATGTAGTCCGTTAACCATTTGGCACTAACTGATTCGAGTGTAAACACTTTGTAGGTACACTTCGTTCAAGGACTTCAGGCCTAATCTGCTCCAGTAGGTCTCATGCATGAATTTTTTTTATTATTGCAATCGATTTACTATATCCATAAGAATACTGAAAAAGTTCAACCACCGTCAAAAAATTCAATTTTCAACGAGAAAACGATCATTCAAATTTAGTTGCACATAATGCCCGTTTAAATGATTGAAACTTGGCGCCAGTCCGTGACGTAGCCCGTCATATCTACTCTCACTCTCTTCTCGCGCCCATTTCACTCTTCACTCACAGTCAGCATTGGCTGTAATAAGCAGATGGTAAATTTTGATTACGTCATCCGTCATAGCAACGATTCAGAAGCGTTTCACCTCATTTGAAATTGCTTCTTGATTTACCGGTTTGCACTACCAAAATATTCAAATTTTATAAGTTATGAAAGTGTATGAGGGCATACATGATGATCTGGTATTGAAGTAGATTCAGAAAAACATAAACATATGGTATTTCGTGTTAGATGCAAGAGACCTAGTAGGTCTTTGAAAGGTTTCTTTCTGGGTTTTCTCTCCCAAACTCTGAAAAATATCTATAAAATAAATATTAATTATTTTGTGATTTGCTTCTGCGTAAGAAACACAGGATATTTGTCAGAAGCAATCAATTGAACAATGATGCCTAACAAACAACAACGAAACAACATCAACGAAGAAACAACTATATCGTAACGTTTCGGAGTCTATATCAGAATCCTTCGTCAGACGTTTAATGAAAATCGTTAGAATTATTTTGTTGATAGTTATTTTGTGAAATTCAAGAATTGTAACATTGACAAAGAGAATAACGCTTTAGGAAAGCTAACCACTAGATGTTGTAGATGGAAAGGCTAGCAGAGACCAAAGTTTTGGAGCAATCCACAGAGTGTGTATGATTTCATCAAAGTTGAATAGCTACATACCGCGGTTTCATCCTTATTAGGAATCATCAGTGGAGCACAATTCAACGCTGATGAAATCAATACTACGAAGGAACCGGTTTAAAGAAAACCAGCAATCACCTGTGAGTAGAATTTAGACACAAGCGACACCTGGAATTCAATCAATGATGAGTATACCTCCCACAGTATCCTTTAATGATTACCTAGTAGGTATCTTTGCCGTAACTCTACCATATTATTTGGCCTATTAAAATAAACATTTGAAACGAATATTTTAAAGGGTAATTCCGCAAAAAGAGCCGAGAAAAATCATGTAATTCTCCGCGCTATCCTCATTTCTATAAACCTTTGATTTTAAATATCTCCGCAAACAAATCTAAGGGGGTCAATTCTAAGGAACGCGGTGCCCATTCAATAGGTCCTCGACGTCCTATCCACTTCCAGGAAATGTGGCGTCAAGATATTGAAGGACGTTTATTCCAAAGTGAGGAGGAACCCCATCTTGTTGCAACCAATATCCTGATGGGGTACATCTGCTTCGTCATCATTTGTACCATTGCTGCCAGAGCAGGCACTAAATGAAACCGCAAATTGTTCAAATAACATTCGGCTGTAAGGTTTTCGTCAAAAAAGTAAGGCCATAGTATCGCCGTCCGATTAACATTCAATTTCTTGCGGCGTTGACTGTGATAGTCTTGACTCCAGTGAGGATTTTCTCTTGACAAATACCTGCAATTTTGACGATGTAGTGTCCCATTCAGGCAACAGTTGGCTTCGTCAGAAAATTGGGGTCTTCATCGCAGCGTAACATTAGTTCTTCGCAAAACTGTTAAAGGCGGTCTGGATCATCCTCTTTTAATTCGTGAATAAGTTGAACTTTGTAAGGATGATAATTCTCTTTCTTGAACAACTCGCGACAAAAGAGCGTTCCACGTTATGATTCAGGGCTAGCTGTCTTGTAGAAAGGTGAGGATTTTATTCAGCTCAAACTAACACATTAAATCTAATTTCTTCGTTTAGCCGAGGTCGATCCTTTTTTTGTCACTTAATTGTTTATAACTATTGCAATTTTTGCGAGCAGTCTTAGCATTTTCTCAAAAACTATCTACATGCCAGTCCGAATCGAATGATACCCCAATCATAATTTTCGGAGAATACGCAAAAATTTTGATCTAAAAAGCACTTGTTGACTAGACCAAAAAGTCATACGACAAACTCCGAAATATACAAGGTTTTTCCAAGTTTCCAACAATGTATTAGGGGACTGGGAATTTATTTCGTTCCATTTTTAATTAACCCCGGTATTTTAAGACACGCCTTTGAATCGTGTTTATGGTAATTTGCGCTCTTTAATTGGTTGAAGATGTTCAAATCTGACAAACGTACTTATTTCTCCTGGGATGGTTGTATTCAGTCTATAGACAGTGGCATACCTGGAATAAGGTGCTAGAGAAAAAAATTAAATGTAAAAGACAGGACCGCATCTGAGCCTTTGTTTTGATGATGAGGTATTGAAAACATCTCTCTGTATACGATTCTCATTTTTCTCGTTAATTAAATACATTGTGCTAGACAGCATTTTTTCTTGTCTTCGCGAGAACGTATGTTAATGAGGAATATGTGAATCATTTAAATTATCAGCTCAGATACGGTCCTGTCTTTTACATTGAAATTAGTTTTTAGCACCTTATTCATAATCGTAGTTTTCATTGAAATCAGTCGAATATTTCGAGAATTATTGAGATTATTTTGTGTTTGGCGCTCTTGTTGTAGGTTTGGGAGATAAATATCTCGGTTAAGTTCGTTAGTGTGCAAAATCGGCCGGATGGTTTCAGAAACCGGAAAAAAAAATTGCTTTACATTAAAAATTTCGAATTATTTTTTTTTTAAGATAGAGTAGATTCATCATTAGAATCGTTTGAAATCATTTTAAACTATAATAAGCTAATACTTTCAGAGATATGATTTTTTTTAATTTCAATATTACATCCTACTTCTGTTTTCACAGGATGCGAATTATATCTATCTGTGTTCATTGTTTATATATGTAATATTATATACCTATGACAGACGTCTCGAATGTCTTTCTGTTCTAACAAAGTATGATCGAATTGGATAATCCATGTGATGATGGAAATTGGAAATATATAATTTGGTGAGTTTATCGAATTGGGTTCAGAATATCTTAAGTGAAATATTGGCTAATTTTCAATTGATATAATATAATTTTCAGAGTAGATTTGAGGAATGAATATCTCGGATAAGTTCGTTAATTTTAATTTAGTTTCTTTTATGAAACAGTTCTATTATAAGAATCCATCGATATCATTCCCAACTCTGGGAAACCAATTATTTCGGAGATGAATTGTCAAAGTTTGAACAAGAGCGCCAAAGCTCCTGTCCACAGGGCTTTCCCACTTTTCAAAGGAAGAATCGAGATATTTTGTTTTTCACATGGCTCTACTGCGCAGAAAAAATGTTTGCCATTCGAATTGATTAATTATTGATTGCCACAGATTTTTTTCGCGAAACTGAGAATAAAAATTGTTTTCATATACAGAGCTATATTTTGATACCCGGACGTGAAAAATCAGGTTTTGCACAGTTTAATCACGGAGTTGCATCACTTAACATAAGTTTTCTTCATTTTTCTACGGAAAACTAATCTACAAAATTGGTTCAAGTACTGACGTGAAGTCAGAAGCTTTTGCGCGTATGTTCTATTGTCCATTCTTCTGTATTGGACACCCTTAATCGAATTTACCATGGTGAATTATGTTGTCCACTCTCCTGTATTGTACACTTAATTCGAATTTACCAATGTAAATTCGAATTAAGAGTGTCCAATACAGAAGAATGGACAATAGAACATACGCGCAAAAGATTCTGACTTCACGTCAGTGCTTGAACCAATTTTTTTTTCGTGATTTTTTTAAAATTTTCTAGTGGTACGGTTCTTAAATTTTTTTTTTTTCGTCATTTTTTTCAAATTTTCTAGGGGTACGGTTCTTACAAAATTTTAAACACGTTTTTATGTTGATTTTCTACTACTAGTTACCAAGCACCAATTCGATCGAATATTTATTTTTTGAGTTATCAAGGAAATATCATTCCAGGTGGGTATAACTCGGAAACCGTTAGACCGATTTTGCCCAAAAACGAACTCAACTCTCCCTTTCGGATACGCAACCTACCCTGAAAATTGCAAGTCCCTATCTCCTTTCGTTCGAAAGTTATCGAGGCAACGGTAACCCATCTACTAAACTCACACAAGAATGCTCAAATCACCAAGAATATTCAACCGATCGTATTAAAACTTGAAACTTAGCAGTAGAGTTAGGTTATGAAGGCTCTTGCAAAATTTCAGCAATTTCAAACGAACAGTTACTGATATATAGAACCTTTTTTTTTTTTCAATGATTTATTAAAAATTTTCAACAAATGCTATCCTCACCAAATTTTGCAAACGTTTTCGCATTGGCATTATACAACTTATAACCATGTTTGAATTCAATCGGTTCATTATTTTTCGAGTTAATGAGGATCAAAAAACCACCAAATTTCAGAAAATTTCAGATGGCCATAACTCTAAAATCGTTTGGCCGATTATGCTCATGAATAAACTGAAATGTCGCGTTCTGGTGCACATCCTAACCTGAAAACTTGAAGCCACTATCTCTTTCCGTTCTCAAGTTATCGTGACAACAAAAATATTTTTTAACAATTTTTATAAAATTTTCTAGCCATACGATTCTGACAAAATTTCACGAACGTGCTAAGGTTCATATTCTACAACTACTCACCAAGTTTCAATTCGATCGGATTTATATTGGTTGAAAACAAAATTATTACTCGGAAACCACTAGGCCGATTATGCCCATTAACGAACTTGTCCGTCGTATTGAGATGCGCCACCCACCCTGAAAATTTCAAGTCGCTAGCTCTTTTCGTCCTCAAGTTATCGTGGCAACGGCCGGCCGGCCGGACAGAATCAAATTTGACCTCGAATTCTTCATTGGGGAGTCGAACTTAATCGTTTGAGACCATTTTCGTCAAAAAATTCGAAATTTACAGACATTTGGGCAAAATGATAACGCGATGTTCCCCAGAACATACGCGCAAAAAACTGAAAATTCCCAGTATTATCACCCATGAAAATTTGACGCTACCTCTCGGACTATTGGATTCAATTTCGAAAAGAACCGATTTCGCTAAAATCGACCTTAGAAATTCTTATAAGAATTTACATGTAAAAATCACCGAAATTGAGCCAGAACCCGTGCTGCCTACCTACCTCAAAGAAAATAAGTTTGTAAAATATCCTCTTAATCGATTCAACAGTTTTGAACTTATAATGGTTTGAAAATTCTATCATTTTCAGGAAACACCCTGTACCTCAGAAACTAGTAGGTACAAGAGATGTTTGAATTTCCATTTCTCACTCCTCCTATGGTCCTCTACCTCAATTACTCCCAGCTCGATAGGTCATTGGTCAGAAATCACCCTGTATACGTCTGACGAAAGCTCGAAGGGACGACCTCAAATATACTCAATAACCTCACAATATCAACTGGATAAAAGTGGGAACTTGAACCCTCTAGATTTAACATCCATCTACAGTTAAAACCGAGACCATAATTTTGAAGGCAAGAACTCACTTCATCATAAATGTTCCACTGAAGGTTGATGGTACATGTACTTGAGGATATATACATAATGTCCTCCGACGTCGTAATCGTGAATATGAAATTTGCATGTCCTTTGTGCAGGAGCACTTTCGAGGTTCCACGTTCAGTACAGCAACAATGATGTATAAGCAGCCGTGATATCAAAAGATTTTCTTTCCGGAAGGAAGAACGATAACTGAACTTTCGATAATGGACTTCCTTTTCATTCCTTATTGCACTTTATGTTACAATGAGTTCAACAATGTGTTATCAGGTTATTAAAACCTGTGTTCACCTTTGATGAGACCGAATGTGATCTATATTGTCTTCAATATATTCCAATTCTCATGCTACACATGTTTATAGGTGGTTGTCACTTGTCAGATTTTTAGGAGAAATCGAAGGTTTTCTTATCTAAGAATCTCGGGTTTTGATATAATCGAAAAACTTTGTGAAACCCGAATTCCGTAATCTGCTTATTAAATATGACAGAAAAATTGGTTAATTGTGAACTGAACGTATATATCTTCGCTAACATAAGAAGGTTCTATGCCATCTATAGGACATAGATTGATAGAAGTTATAATAATTATTGTGGTAAAATGGTTTATAAAATCATTTATATTATGCGAATTGAAATATTTAATGAATGACAGAATAGGCGATGAAGATATTGTGGAGATTCAAAGAAAATCAAGTTGTTTAGTCAGTGTTTTAATATTCGAAAAGGGTTTTTTTCAAAAATGCAGCATAAAGATTATCTAAAACCATTTCATAAGACTCAAGTGAGTATTTAAGATTTCTTAGACAATTTGGTTGAATTTCGAGCGTCAGATAATAAAGCTTTCATATAATTATGTGATGTTGAATCCAGTAAGTGTTTCTGTGGGGTGGATTACACATTGTAAAATCTTTAAACGCTTATAACTTTTTACCTGAGCCGAATCTGGAAAAATGGTAAATGAAAAAGATGTTTCATTTGATGAGAGAAATCCATGTTAAAATTAATGTACAACTTAAAGACTCACCCTGTATACAACGCACCTTTCTTTGAGTTGTACATAAATTTTAACCATAGATTCCTTATCAAATGAAACACTTTGATGAACTTTTTGACCTTGAATGAAAGAATTTGTTTGAGAAAACTTATTTACTCACACAATTATTATGATTTCGCCCTTAATGTAGTATTTGCAAAAAAATTTGTCACGATTTTCGAATAATAAAACACTGAACTTCAACTTGATACCTATTCTATTCATTCATTATAACAGGTTCAAAAGTCGTAAATTAAAAACTTTATCTAGATAGGCCATTTTGTTTAAGTGCTGTATGGCTTTTGCTTTGAAACTTCGTTTTTCCATGATAAAATCGAATGGGGTGCGAAGAACGGCTCAGATTACGACAGGCAACCTCTTTGAACAAAAAGCTCTTTTTAACGCTAAAACAACTTCAATATACGAATACTCCTTTATCTTGCAACTTGTGTATGAAAAATGTTCGTGCATCGGTTTATTGTAATGAGTTGCTAAAGAAACATCAACAAAGTGAATAAAACTTCAATATGCCTAACCATATCTCGCTTTATGAAAAGATATGTTCAGCTTCGCTGCCAGATTCTCGCTAACAAGCTGCATCTATCAGTATGCAAGAGCCGGCGTGTCGAATGCAGTTCTAACAAGTTTGATTGAGCTTCCCAAATTCAACATCGTTTTGGAAGCAATCGAAAGGGAATAGCTCGTGCAAATTAACGCCATTTCATCAAACCGACTATAATCGCATTACACTTGCCGTTCCTGAATCGAATACAATTGCCTAGTCAAAATTTGGTATGTGTTCACGGTAATTTATGGTAACTAAGTCCGCTTTGTGGGAATTCCCAAAGAAGAAGTTTTAATTGATTAAAGATTAGCTTCAAGTAGATGGCGAATATTGGTGTATTATCCTCTGCGCCGAAAAAAATTGCATAACAATAGTAGAATAATTTCCCGTTGCAGTTTTGCTTTAAATTAATATTTGTTCAATAATATATTTAGTTTAAGTTTTCTAGTATAAAGTTAGCTTGATATTCCGTTTGAGCCATTCTTCAGCCTCTGCGAACTTGAGTAAATTCTATGTGCATGATTTCGTGGAGCCGACGTGGCTGAGGTTATGTAACGGTGTGAATTGGGCGTTTTTAGCCATTCGCTGCTCAGATTAACATATAGGTGGTTGTGTTGTCTGAATATTTCTGCATTTGTAAGCAATTGCCTGTTTTGATATTTCTAGATTTATCAAAGGCATTTGATCGTGTGAATACATATATATTACTCAAATCACATCACATACTCAAATTAGAGAAAGGTAGAATAAGGGATAAACAACTAAAACTCATCAAGAACTATTTGAAAAATAATCTTCAAACAGTTAAGATGGTGGTAACAACGAATATCAGTCTTCAATTTTATTAATTTAATTATTCAATAACACTGGTGTACCACATGGTAATATCCTTGGACCATTACTCTTTCTTGTTCACATAAATTATCTTCCATCGGTGCTGCATGACTATATTTTATAAGGATTTTTTGCAGAGCTTGTATCTGTTGCGGATGATGCTTATATTCTCTCCAGATCTCCCTGTTTTGGATCTACTATGGATGGACTGGTGCAACAAAAATCGTCTTGTATTGAATATGGCTAAAACTGAATGTGTGGTCTACAGTATTGATAGATCCCGACTACAATACCACATAATGTTGACGAACAATTTAATGTGTCCACTTCTTTGGGATTCTTAGGAGTTTAACTGGATAATCACTTGAAATGGAACTGACACATTGACAATCTTGTGAAAATACTGAATTTTGTGATATATCCAATGAGTGTTCTGAAAACCAGGACTGATTTTCATACTGTGAAGATAGTATATTATTCTCACTTCAGAGAAAATAATAGTTACTAACACTATATGGTTTTTATATTTATATAAAGTTCTCCAATGAATCCGAATCAAACTAGAAAGAAAACGAACAGTGTTCTATACAATTTGGTGTGAGAAGATCACAACGAATTTAATTCCAGTTCTTAGGAGAATCGTAATACCAAATCTACAAATGACCAAGTAATGTTCGCTAGAGGAAATAATGTTCTGGACGCTTCAGCTTCAGAGCAAATTTAAACTTTACTTAAACTTCGAGTTTTAATGAGATTTAGTCTCGGATCTAGTTCAACCCTCATCATATAAAATAGTTTTAGCAATTTTCAACAAAAGTTACTCGAGATATGTTGAGATTGATTAAAGCAGTTCGCATTTGTTCTCAATTAGTTGGAGCAAATGCATTTTGTATACAGCGAGTGCCAGCCAAACCGAATAAATTTCTATCATGATGCATACTTACGAAAAATACCTGAACTAGTCAAATTTAGATGCTCAAATGAAATTATGAAACATTGAATTATTATTCCTTAAATTAACATCCTTCGAGTGTGAAACATCACAGGAAGATTTTTTCATTCTCTATTCAGAAATGCTATTAATTTTTGAATTCATTACAAATATTAACAGTAACGGAATCAATTACTCTTAGTGATAACATTTTACGTAATGAACTGAAAAATTCTGTTTATTTCAATTGAAAAAAAAATGTTATTCATTGTAGCATCTTGATCGTATTCTAACCGTGAATACAAATGTCTGCCAACGACCTCATCTTTATTGTTATTCTCCCTTTATCATCAGTAGGTTTCGTTTTATATACGATACTTTACGTGTTGGTCATTCTAGCGAACTATGCCTCCCTATAAGGCAAAATTTCGTGAGAATCGCATGATCAGAAAAAATTTCAAAAACTGATCAACTATTTTGCGGAATATTTTGCTTGAAATTCCGAAGCCAAATATCGGATTGAGTCCAGTATTGGCATTTCGACGACCTCTTGGGGCGTGCTAATATTTATTGAAAACAAAACAAATATTCTCAGAAAAAAATTAAAAATTTACAACTTCCAAAACTAGGCAAATTTTTTCAGTTGTTTTCCACTTGAATCGCAACTGTGTATGTATGGCGGCAATGGGATAAATGGGTGAACGATGAGTAGAATTTTAAATTTTTTTTCAAAATCATCTGAAAATAGAGCTACTAAGGAGGAACTGGAGGGCTATATTGCCACCTCATGTAAATTCTGTGAGTGTGCAAGTCAGTTTGGAGGAAATATCGTAGTGTCCAAGGTGGAATGTCCAGAATGTTGTCTATGGGCCAATATTTTGAATTCAGCGCGCCAGGGCAGATTGAATTCACTATGAATGAAGTTAAAACGCTAAAAAAGCATTGACGTGGGGTCAATCGGCTTTGGCGCTTTTGCTAATGACATGAATATGATTATACTGACCCTCCAAGGTATTCCCCAAGGATATACCTCGAAACGTCCTAAGAGCTTGTGCGACTAAGGAGAGTCAGTTGTGTTCGGTGTCGACTTTGTTACTGTCATTGTTACGGTTATCATTACGCCGACATTACGCAGACACGCAGTGTTCATTTTTGACCCGACAGTGAATGGTGGCCACTACTGTCTAACTGGATCTCCGGCTCATTCTATCCACAAAAGCTTGAAGCTTCAATTAATTATATTTTGTAAGAAGCCTAAGTTCTTTTCATTTTGTCGCTGTGTACTATTAGAGCTTTAGCTATTTTTCCATAGCCACTCTCTATCTGTGCCTTCCTTCTAGGATAGAAGGATCTTGAACACCATCAGATCTTTCTTCATAGCCCACTCACTTTTTCGTCATTTATACAATAATCTGGCTTTGACAATGAATAGAAATACTTGTCCATAATAAATGTTATGTTCAGGAACGTAGGTTATCGCAGTCAATATACCAGAACTCAACTTTCTAGAGCTTCGGGAAGTAACCGAAAATTATACACAGATTTGCACCCCTTTTATAGGTGGTGTGGTTTGGTGCATTTCTGAAGTTTTTTGTTTGTATAATAATCTTGAACTGCAAACCAAATTTCAGCTCCCGATGGCATCGGAAAGTACGTTGGTTATATTAGTTTCACATACAGACGTGCTCTCCCGTTTATGGAGGTTGGGGGGTGAAAGATACAGATTCCTTAATTTTTCTGTTGTTTGTTCGCCAATTGTAATCTGCATTCTAAACTTCATATTTCTAGGACTTCGGAAAGTACCCTAGTTCCATTCGTTTTTTATACACACTAGCAACCCCATTTATGGGGGTTGGAAGGTGAAAGTTGCAAATTTCTGAATTTTCCTGTTTTTTCGCTAATTCTTGTATGCCCAGCAAATTTGATATTTCTAGGACTCCGGAAAGTACTCTAGATCAGTCAGTTCAATGTACGGACTTGCATGCCCCTTTATGGGGATTGTAGGCTAAAAGTAAAAATTTTCATATTTTTTCTGTTGTTTGTGTGTTGATTCTAGCCTCTACAAAATTTCATCTCTAGGGATTGGGAAAGTATCCCCCTTTTATAGGTATTGGGGGGTTAAAGTTACAGATGTATTAATTTTTCTTTTGTTTGTGCGCTAATTCTAGTCCGTATGCCAAATTTCAAATTAATAGCAATATGAATATAAAATAAAAAACCTTCCTGCCATTCGAAGGATTTTAAATATAGGGATAACATATTGGCGTTTCAACCTTTCATTTAAGCACCTAAACACGAATTTTTCCATTTGGCCGGGACAGGCTGTATACACAATGCATTTGTTCCAACTATTTAAGAACAAAGGCGAACTACCTCAATCAATATCAACATATCTCGACTAACTTTTGTTGAACATTTCTACCACTATTTTATATGATGAGGGTTGACCAAATCTCATTAAAACTCGAAGTTCAAGTAAAGTTTAAATCTGCTCTGGAGCGTTGGGGGTATTGTTTCCTCCACCGAACATTAGTTGGTCATTTGTAGTTCGTTACCTTCGAGGCCATTTGGTATAACGATTCTGTGAAGAACGTGGAGTTAAATTTGCTCGAAATTGTTGATAAATGAATACTGATTTGCTTTCTATGAAGGAGAAATCGATCGAGAAGTGTTTTTGGCGCTCTAGTTCCTCGGAACAGAGTGCTTATCAATTTGCCCAAATGTCTGTAATTTTCGAATTTTTGGCTGAAAATGGTCTCAAACGATTTGGTTCGACTCACTGATTAAGAATCTGAGGTCGAAATCGATTCTGTCCGGCCGCCCGGCCGTAGGCACGGTAACTCTCGAACGAAAGGAGTTAGAGGATTGAAATTTGCAAGGTGGGTGTGGAGCGTAAATATCTCGGACGAGTTCGTTCATGGGCGAAATCCATCAAGCGGTTTCGGAGTTATGGCCGATTTTAATTGAAAACATTTTTTATGAATATTTCCGAAAGCGATCACTCGATCTATCTGAAATTCAGCATCAAATTGTAGAATCATGAACTTTATATGCATCTGGAGTTTTGTATTGACCAGGTTACCGCAAAGTGTTAAAAAAAATTTAGAAAATTAAAAAAAAAAATTCTACAATAACTCTCGAACGGATTGAGCTAGGCAGTTGAAATTTTCAGATTAGGTTAGGGAGATGAATATCTCGGTTGAGTTCGTTATTGGGCAAAATAGGCAAATTTTTTTTAAGTAACAAATTTCAAAATCAATTTTTATTTAAGATGCAGTTTCACCATAAAACTCCATTGATATCATTTTCAACTCCAACAAGCTAATACTTTCGGAGATATGATTTTTCGAAATTTCAATAACGATTCGTACTTCTATGTTTTCACAGAATGCTATAATTATTCTATCTATGCTTTATTATATGATCTGTGTTCATACTCGAACATGTCATCCTGTTCTATAAGAGAGAGTCTACTTCATTTCAGCTATTTTAATTTGATTTCTTCCATGGTGCAGTTCTCATTCTCAGATTGCTCATTTAATCTTGATAAATAAACTTTTATTTGGATTGAATTTCCTTTATGTTGGAGTTCTATCATAAGAATACATTGATATCATTCCCAACTCTGTGAAACCAATAGGTACTTTCGGAGATATGATGTGTCAAAGTTTGAACAAGAGCGCAAAAGCTCCTGTCCACAGGGCTTGAACCAATTTTTAGGTACAGTTTCAGATGAGGAAATTTTGATGAATATGCACCATAAATGAAATATGTAATTCTTTTAATTTGGCCGAGACACACTGTATGAATGTATTCCCAACTGTAAATAAAGAAATGTCAGATTGATTGAAGTTGTTACCGTTTCCAAAAATTAAAGTTTGATCCACTAGAACATACTCCATGTAAATTAATATTACTCAGGCTCTACATCTGTATGTATCAGCAACATAAAGTCCACATACTTTCAACTGTCAATAAGCTTCAGTTGAAGTTCGTATTCCATATGAATCACATGTATAACAATCAGGGTAAGGTCTACTGACCATAACAATAAGACTCCAGCTGGGAATAATTCAAAAGAAATACACCAAAACTGACAAAAACTCATCACCCCAATATATTTCGTCTCACCTTTCCGAATAACCATCCTTTGAACATAATTCAACATGGAAATATCTAATATTTTCCAATACCACCTCAATATAATCCTCAAACCACTCACACCCCCAACCAAATAGCCGAACCTAAATAGGCCAACGAGAAACGACGTAATTCAGATGAATAGAATTAGGGAAATTTTTTTGCACAAATAACGCGATAACCACGGACTAGCCGGCTCGACACGGCATGGAAGGACGGAGCTGGAATATCGTAGGTAAGGATGCTTCCGTGTATGACGTCAGACTGCCAGGGATCCTTCCGCAGCAGCCCGAATCCTGTTCGGGTCAGGAACAGCGTTGCCAAGTTGTGAGGATTCTCTTCGTGCGGGAGAACGTTTAAGGGAAGTTCTCGCGACCTTGAGGGCAACGCCATAAAAGTGGTACAGGCATTTGTACGATCTGTCCCAATTAATATTTCAGCCCGTTGTCCAACAGTAGTGCATAATATATGAAATGTTAAGGGTTGTTTCTGAGAAGAAACTTGGAGCTAGTCTATATCAGAAAAATCGGAAAAAATGTATACCTTCTTAAGGTTTGTAGTAGTAGGCATGTCGGAAAAAGAATAGTGAATAGTGGTTTAAAGTACGCGAAACTGGTGCATGATCAAATCACTAGAGATAATGATGAAGGCTGTATAACTGATAATGTTGGTCTGAATGTGTCTGTAGAAAAGAAAAGACAGAGTGAGAATTGAAGAACTAAAACGTACGCTAAAGGTAGGATCAATACATCTCATCTGCAAACATTCCTAGAGATGATACCATAGAGATATTTAGCTTTAAAGGATACTTCACCACGATACTGAGCAAAAATTAAAAATGGGAAAGGAAGTTCACCACCCTAGAGATCTACACCTTCACATAGATCTGTACGCTGAACTCCAACGACGACAGGTGAAAGACGATATTGAAGTGCCTGCATGGGTAAACTTAAGAAAGTAGGAAAGACATTAATGTAGCCTAGGGAAGCAAAGCTATAAAGAATAGTTCAGAGAGAAAAAATAAACCAACAGAAAAGCACTCTATCAGGATCTTCCAGGTTAAGAGCCCTCTCAAGATTCCTTCAGAATTTAAGTAGTGAGAAATCAAAAAGTTATGTTGATCTCAGCAAGAATATTCCACATCTCCTCATGGTCTTGCAAAGCACTTCGTGCGATTAGGATTGTCAGAAAACGAGCAATGCAGATTATGTAGAGGAGGAAGGATTCAGAACACCTGATAACAAAGTTCCCTTCATTGAGAGCCGACGCAAAGAGTGCTTGGCCCTTGAAATCATAAGGGATCAGATACCCTCCTTGAAGCAGTCTAATTTATTGCAGAACTCGCGAACTGGACGAACACCTGCAGCTTGGTATACATCTGATCAGTTCCAGAATGCAGGGCTCAATAGATCACAGGTGGCTGTGTATTAGTACCCCTGAATCAATTATGTTATAATAATAAGGATCACTGAAAAATAAAATCAGGAAGAAGAATTGAGGTCTTTCAGAAATGGGAGATGGGTTTCGAAGATTACATTGGAAATAATATAAAAAGACCTAAACTAGTAGGGCCAAAGGTGAAAGATCAATTCAAAATGGATTTCTAGTTGAAAAGTTGGAGAAGGGAAAAAGATCGAATAGAACCTGATGGACGCTGGGGGTATATCAAAGGCAGATGTTAACCACCCAAATGTTTTTGCAGTTCCGCTTGTACCTCGCGTGTCAAGGAGTTGATACCCATTCTGTATATTGGATTATGATTCCAGAAGTTCAAAAATCAAGGTGTGTGGTCAGTATACCTCAACAGAAGGAATTAAACAGCTGAACACTCGTCAGATTGTGAGATGATCCTTCTTGTTGCAGTGACCGATCTTAGCATGAGCCTCTACCATTTTAGAAATAGTTATTACAAATGAGTATAGTGATTGTCTTCTTGTCACTTATCTGGAACGAGATTTTAATAGCGGTGTACACGGGTATTGTCCCAAAATCAGAACAAAGGTTTTTTGTGAGTTACCCAGTTCAGAGCAACGAAGCAGGAGGCTGCGAATACTACAGGCCTTGTCCATTGACATTGACAACGCACTTTCCCTTCTCTTATGCTTTAAATCGATAATGAGAACATTTTGTAGGAGATAATTCACCTTGAATTGAAGAAGACCAAGGCTCTTTGATTCTTATTTGCTACAGGTAGGATTGAATTCGAAACTGAGAAAACCTGAGTATATCCTTAGAAGTTTCCTTAACATTCCTTCGGGACTGTCATCAGAGATGTAGTCTAGGTGTAATTCTGGAAGTAATGAAATTATGTTACCTCGCTAACCCCTGGCCAAATAATTGAACTAACAATCTAACTCCAATTGCGTATTGAAAATATTCGAGTACCCAGATATAACAGCTCTGGATCTTGATAGGAACCTGTAGTCGGCTAAAGAAATAAAAATAATAATTTTAATACTATCCGGAGCTACTTCACTATCTTCTAGTCATGCTGGGACCATCTTGTTATTCCAATAGCTGGGGGTCTGCGTGGCAGACTCCGCAGTTGTAATAAACTGTTACAGAGATTATCCACACAGCTCTGGTGCCGTCAGTTATCAACAGATGACCGAACCACCATACTCTGTTAGCATGCATGATGACGACGATGTCGAATCTTTTATCCGTGAAGTTTATATCTAATCCAGCTCAGCGTACGAATGATGAGGATTTCTAGGAAGTCGGTTTGAACAACTCTTATCTTTATTTACACTCGGGCATCTTGGTTATGATTTCAATTCGGATATATCAAACACACTAAAATCCCTTTCCGATGTCAAGATCAACTCCTATCTAGTGAAATAATTTAGGGAAGCTCTTTGCGCGTGCTGGGATCTGATATTGCTCTGAGGGTTATCTGGCGCACACATAAATACTTGGTAACGTGCAAGCAGATGCATTACCAAATCGAGGGGCATGCTCATTATCCACGAGGAGGTACCTACGCTATCTATCTGTCGTATATCTGTCGACGTTTCCTTTGAGAAGTTATTATTATTTATTATTATTGATAAGGGGGTTACGTTGCACCGCGACCTTGAGATCTATTGTGCCCCCCAACAGAGCTGTTCTCACCATTACGCCATCTACAGCTCGCCCTCCAGTTCCAGAGTATAAATGAACCTCAATATCTGGGAAGGCTTCAAGGATATTATGTCTTCACTCCTACAAGTTTCCTGTCCAAAGCATTCCTTTCGCTCGAGAAGTTACTGGATAGGAGATTCTCTTCTGAATGCAGCACGGGGGACGATCCCAGGAAGTCTAAGCTGTTCATTGAAGAGCCTTCCTCAAATACTGAGGTTAAGAATCTCCTAGCTCTGGAGAGAAATTAACTAAGTCTGGAGACTGGTGCTTTAAAACGCCAAATGGTTAATAAACATTCGAAGAGAATAGGTCAACAGGCTGTTCATTTAGTCGATGGTTCAGGAACATTGATGAAACTACCCAACATATTCTGTTCAAATGAAGCGACCTAACCGAACTAAGGACCATACACCGAGGAAATCCAACACTCACTATTCCGTTGGTGAGAGGAGACTCCTTTCTGGCTACACGCTGCATTTTTGTCGACGTGTCATCTGAGGGGGGGTCTGAGTCCCCCCAACTGGAGGAATAATGGGCCTCAAGGTCTCCGCTCAGCCCAAGTTCGGCGCCGCAGAAGACGAAGCATCTTGGTACGATTTTACTTCGGATATATGAAGCGAATCTCACGAAGAATTCTCAATTAAAATCCATATTCATGTCCACTTTGCAAGTCAGTTCAGAATAAGACAAGCAATATGCTAATTCGTAAAATATCCAGTATCTACAGTAGTTGGTCGAAGGTAATTTTGGAAAAGACTTACATGAGATTCTCCTGATGAAAAAATCAACCGAAATACTTCAAAACCACTAACCCCGTTAATACATATTCCATGCTTCAACTTCCTGCTATTTGTGAAGGCCACAGTCACTGCGGAGCCTCACAGTCCGACAACGCCGCCAGGACGAAGTTCTCTCAGCCCAAGTCGAGCAGGATCACTGGGATTGTGCATTCAGAGAAGTGTTATATTTATTACATCAGTCGAATCTCCAAAGCGACTAATTCCCCGTTGAAGGAAGGGTTGGTTCGAAAGTGTTAAGGCCTGTAGGCGTGATTAAAACCGACATATTCAACAGTGTCCACCCGAAAGTTTCAATAATTAAGGTTAATTCATGCATATGCTGAAATCACGACTTCTCTGAAGTTAGGCTTCACTGATTGGTATTTATTTATTCTATAACTTATTGAAATGGATTCCATCACTGGGAGTTTGGCTTCATTAATTGTTATACATTGTGGAAAAGCCAAATGGAATAAATATTTTTTTTTCTTGACGACACACGTCCAATTCGAATTTTAAATTGTCATTCTTCTTCGTAAAAATGCGAACCCTACCTTCCACCCCCTTGGAAAAGACCACTCGATTTTATTTTTTTCTAATTACAAGTTTGCAATAAACATGAAAGTGATATAATTTCTGAAAAGAGAGGGGGGTTAAAGGTAGCTTCGCATTTTAAGAAGAAGGGTGATAATTTGAAATTAATATCTGACGTGTCTCGAGATTTTCCATAAATATGTACAGTAACCAAGATAATGAATTTATTGCATTTGGGTTTTCCAAACTGTATATTTGCCTTACAATTCATTGAAATAGAATCTACCAGTCGGTAATTCATACAAGACAAATATCAACATAAAAAATATTAATAGAGGAGAAGGAAATATGAACGAATAAAAATGCAAAATAATAAAAAATACTGGAAATTCTAAAACAATAATGATGTATTTCATAAATTAGAGCGAAAACTTTGAGTTTTTATTCTTTCAATTTCGTGTAAATTGCCACTCGGCAATGTCATTCAAACTTTTTTTCATTTTCGGTTCAAATTCGGAAACTGTGTTAATTCTGAAGAAGCAATAACTTTGAGAGAAGTAGGCCATGAACGTGGCCGAGGAAAATTCGCTTTCCCTGGAGGTTTGGAAATGGGAAAACTCGAAACAGAAAATCGGTTCCAGTACCAACTTCCTAGGGAAATTGGGTAGGATCGTATAAACAGGGTGTTCAATAAGCTCTATGACAAACTCTGGCCGATCATTGCTGTGTTTATTGTAAACATTTTGTTTCCTATGAACATAGGTCCGATTCGTTTTCGTTTAGAAGATAAGTATTTCAAAAAATATATTTTTTGATTCAGATATATTGGATAAATTCTTCGATTCTTTAACAGTTAACGATAAAAAATATGAAAAAAACCACAGACGTGAAGTCAGTACTCTTAGGCGCGCCTATTCACGTTGGCTAATTTGAATTGAATGATGAGGGTTTCAAGCTCAGTGGATAGAATGAGGCAGAGATCTACCCAGAGGGTAGTAGACACCATTCACTGTCGGGTCATAAATTAAGAGTGCTGTGCCTAAGCTGGCATAAGGATAGAGTAACAAAGTTGAGAAAGAACACAACTGACCCTCCTTAGTCGCACATGCTCCTAGGAGCTTCTGAGGGATCTCCATGAGTCAGCAGGTTCAGTATAATTATTATCATGTTTATAGCACGCGCCAAGCAGACTGACCCCATGTCAATGCTCTTTTAGACTTTTTCTTTCATTATGAAGGCAATCTGCAATTGGCGAGACACCATTGGTTCAGGAGATATCGAAGCTTCAATCAACGCATGCGCAGACACTTCCAAGGGGATTCTATGGAGGAATAGTATCCTGCACCTCCAAACCACTAACCTCTCAGACGAAAAATCCAGCAGTTAAATCACTTCTCGTCTGCTCACGCGCATAACGTGAATGCTCGTTAGGGGCAGCCTGAACTTCAAACAAATAGGTTTCAGAATTTCATGCAAAATATTCCGCAAAATAGTAGTAATTTGTTGAATTTTTTCTTATCATGTGTTGCTCACGGAATTTTGCAAAAGTGTTTGCATCTAACTACTGAGTTTCAATTCAATCAGGACACGATTCTACAATTTGATGCTAATTTCAGATATATCGAATGATCGGTTCCGGAAATATTCATAAAAAATGTTTTAACTAAAAACGGCCATAACTCCGAAGCCGCTTGGTGGATTTCGCTTTTGGACTTTATTCATCAAATGCTTAACATATTGGTGATTTAATTTTCTTTCTTGCAGTGAATCTAGCATTTTCGTCATTCTGATAGTATAAGTTGAGAATTTCTATTCTTTCTTCCATAGAATAGACCATTTTCGCCCACGTAAGTAAGTCTCAAACCGAATTATGATGCAGAAACGAAAGCCAGAAACACATTTGAGAAAGAATCTTCAAAGAACGATAAGTAAATCGAATGTTTTTAAGGTAAATACTTTCAAAAATTCAAATTGTTCCACCATGAAATAAAAAAAAGTTGAAAATTTCAACTGCGATGTTTAGAGAACAGAAAACGCTTCAGAACTAAAGCACATCCAACATCCTTTATATTCAAAAAATGTTGGGGTTGTTGCCACCCTCAGGTGGTTTTTTCGGAACAATGTTGTCATAGGAATTATTTCTCCCTAATACAGAACTTGGAAATTATTTATGATTTCTTCAAAATTTGAGTTTGGCAGTTTAACTGTCTGTTCAACATCACCTTTTGACGGTTCGATTATTACATTATTTCGTGAATAATGAACCGATTTTGAAAATTTTAACTGGGTGGTATACAGAACATAAATAATTTTCAAACTATCCACCACCCGATATCTCTTCCCTATTCAAAAAATGCAAAAAATGTTGGGGATTGATGCCACCCTCATGGGGGTGATTTTTTCGGAACAAACTCATGATGGAAATTCGTGCCCCTCAAAACAGAAGTTGACCGGTTTTTTTTTAAATCTACAAAATTTATTCGTTTCTGAGTTTAGGGGGGGGGGTCAAATTTTCGTTGGGACACCCAATATATATTTATTTTGAATAGTATATTATTTATCACGTTTAACGTGTTCCTCATGCGGACAAATTTCTCATACATTTTCAACTTCCTTCCATTGGTTTGAGCAGAAGAAATACTTCACTTGGATCTTTTTGGAGAGTGCAGCTTTATGCTAGCATAATTCTGGATAATTTAGCATGACATGGTATACTTCCTTCAAAATTAATGCAATTTTGTGAGGGCATTTAGGTACGTTCAAATTGAATATTATGTCGAACTTGCTTAGTCATCACTGGTTCTGAAAAATCCAGTATTTTTCATCTTCCACGCGTAGATCATCTTTTGTGTGCTTCCATAAAGACTTACATATTATGTATGACGGGGTGAATGACATGTCCGAAAGCAAGTTCTATGGACATTGTATGAAATCCACTATACAATAGAGTTTCGCGAAATTGATAACGGTCATTCTAAAACTCTCTTTTGAATGAAAACGCCGCGAATTTTGCACAAAGGTATATTTATTCTAGGTTTAACACTCAGATGGCGCCATAAGTACAGAATTAACGTTTCTTCAATAAGTACTAACCTTCAAAGATAGCTGTTAGAATTTAATGACGATCTTATGTTTGGTTCAAAAGTTGCAGTGATTTGAGTTAAACTACTTTTTGACGCTCTTGTTCCTCGGAACAATTTGTCCAAATGTCTGTAATTTTCGGATTATTGAATGAAAATGGTCTTAAACGATTTGGTTCAACTCACTGATCAAGAATCCATGGTCAAAATCGATTATGTCCGGCCGGCCGTTACTGCGATAACGCTCGATCTGAATGAGCTAGAGATTTTGAATTTTTGCGCGTATGTTCTGGGGAACATCGCGTTATAGTTTTGCCCAAATGTCTGTAACTTTCGAATTTTTTGACGAAAATGGTCTCAAACAATTAAGTTCGACTCCCCAATGAAGAATTCGAGGTTAAATTTGATTCTGTCCGTCCGGCCGTTGCCACGATAACTTGAGAACGAGAAGAGCTAGCAACTTGAAATTTTCAGGGTAGGTGGCGCATCTCAATACGACGGACAAGTTCGTTAATGGGCATAATCGGCCCAGTGGTTTCCGAGTAATAATTTTGTTTTCAACCAATATAAATCCGATCGAATTGAAACTTGGTGGGTAGTTGTAGAATATGATCTTAAGCACGTTTGTGGAATTTTGTGTGAACCGTATGGCTAGAAAATTCTTAAAAAATTATTAAAAAATATTTTCGTTGTCACGATAACTTGAGAACGGAATGAGATAGCGGCTTGAAATTTTCAGGTTAGGATGAACACCAGAACGCGACATTTCAGTTTGTTTATGAGCATAATCGGCCAAACGGTTTCAGAGTTATAGCCATCTGAAATTTTCTGAAATTTCGTGGTTTTTGTTCCTCATTAACTCAAAAAGTACTGAACCGATTGAATTCAAACATGGTTATTAGTTGTAGAATGCCAACGCGGAAATGATTGCAAAATTTGGTGAGGATAGCATTTGTAGAAAATTTTTAATAAATCATTGAAAATAAAAAAAAAAATTCTATATATCAGTAACTATCCGTTTGAAATTGCTGAAATTTTGCAAGAGCCTTCATAACCTAACTCTACTGCCAAGTTTCAAGTTTTAATACCATCGGTTAAATATTGTTGGAGATTCGAGCATTCTTGTGCGAGTTCAGTAGATGGGTGACCGTTGCCTCGATAACTTTTGAACGAAAGGAGATAGGGACTTGCAATTTTCAGGGTAGGTTGCGTATCCGAAAGAGAGTGTTGAGTTCGTTTTTGGGCATAATCGGTCTAACGGTTTCCGAGTTATACCCACCTGGAATATTATTTCCTTGATAACTCAAAAAATAAATATTCGATCGAATTGGTGCTTGGTAACTAGTAGTAGAAAATCAACATAAAGACGTGTTTAAAATTTTGTAAGAATTGTATCCCTAGAAAATTTGAAAAAAATGACGAAAAAAAAAATTTCAAGAACCGTACCCCTAGAAAATTTTTAAAAAGTCACGAAAAAAAAATTGGTTCAAGCACTGACGTGAAGTCAGAAGCTTTTGCGCGTATGTTCTATTGTCCATACTTAATTCGAATTTACCATGGTAAATTCGAATTGAGAGTGTCCAATAGAGGAGAATGGACAACATAATTTACCATGGTAAATTCGATTAAGGGTGTCCAATACAGAAGTATGGACAATAGAACATACGCGCAAAAGCTTCTGACTTCACGTCAGTGCTTGAACCAATTTTTGCGCGCGTGTTCCGCAAGGAACAGCGTGCTATCATTTCGTCACAATGTCTGTATTTTTCGAATTTTTTTTCGAAAATGGTCTCAAACGATTGGGTTCGACTCCCTGATGAAGAATTCGAGGTCAAATTCAATTCTGTCCGTCCGGTCCGGCCGTTAGCACGATAACTCTCGAACGGAACGACTTAGAGCGTTGAAATTTGCAGGGTAGTTTCGAAGCGTAAATATCTCGGACAAGTTCGTTAACGGGCGAAATCGACTGAGCGGTTTCGGAGTTAAGGCCGTTTTTAATAAAAACGTTTTTTATGAATATTTCCGGAACCGATCACTCGATCTTTTTGAAATTTGACATCAGAATGTAGAATCATGACCTCTATATGCCTGCGAAGTTTTGTGTTGAACAGACGGCCCTAAAGTGGCAAAAAAAAATTTTGAAAATTTGAAAATTTTGTTTTCACGATAACTCGCAAAATACTGATCTGATTAAATTGAAACTCAGTAGTTAGATGCAAACACTTTTGCAAAATTTCGTGAAGATCACGTGACATGAAAAAATAAAAAAATTACTACTATTTTGCGGAATACTTTGCTTTTAATGCCGAAACATATGTTTTTGAGGTTCATGCTGCCCTTTCCGGGCATTTTCCGTATTGCGCATGCGCAGATGAGAAGTCCTTTAACTGCAGTAGTTTTCGTCAGAGAGGATTGGGGTTTTGGGGTGGCGGATGCTATTCCTCCATAGAATTCAGATCCCTGATGAGGGTCTGCGCATGCGTAGATTAAAGATGCGATATCTTCCGAACCACTAGTGTTGGAGAATCGGAGTTTTTTGTAAGGTGTGTTATTTTGAGAGGACTTTTAGCCGCGAGTAGATTGCGCATGCGCAGAAGAGAAGTGACTGTTTTTGGGTTGGATGGGTTATGTTGGGAGGGCTGAGTCGATATTATGAGGTTTTAAAAGAATATTCATAGCAATTCAGTGCAAGGACAAGTCAGTTTGGGGGATGTAGCGTTGTTTCCGAGTTAAAGTGTCCGTACCGTGGCCCTGGGGCTAATTTTGAAATTGATGTTACCGCTTACAGGCATTTTTCGTTATGCGCATGAGCAGATCATCAGTGATTTAACTGGTGGTGTTTTCGTCTGAGAGGATTAGGGTTTTGGGGTGGCGGATGCTATTCCTCCATAGAATCCCCTGTTGAGGGTCTGCGCATGCGTGGATTAAAGATGTGATATCTCCTGAACCACTAGTGTTGGAGAATCGGAGTTTTTTGTAAGGTGTGTTATTTTGAGAGGACTTTTAGCCGCGAGTAGATTGCGCATGCGCAGAAGAGAAGTGACTGTTTTTCGGTTGGATGGGTTATGTTGGGAGTGCTGAGTCGATATTATGAGGTTTTAAAAGAATATTCATAGCAATTCAGTGCAAGGACAAGTCAGTTTGGGGGATGTAGCGTTGTTTCCGAGTTAAAGTGTCCGTACCGTGGCCCTGGGGCTAATTTTGAAATTGATGTTACCCCTTACAGGCATTTTTCGTTATGCGCATGAGCAGACCATCAGTAATTTAACTGGTGGTGTTTTCGTCAGAGAGGATTAGGGTTTTGGGGTGGCGGATGCTATTCCTCTATAGAATCCCCTGTTGAGGGTCTGCGCATGCGTGGATTAAAGATGTGATATCTCCTGAACCACTAGTGTTGGAGAATCGGAGTTTTTTGTAAGGTGTGTTATTTTGAGAGGACTTTTAGCCGCGAGTAGATCGCGCATGCGCAGAAGAGAAGTGACTGTTTTTGGGTTGGATGGGTTATGTTGGGAGTGCTGAGACGATATTATGAGGTTTTAAAAGAATATTCATAGCAATTCAGTGCAAGGACAAGTCAGTTTGGGGGCTGTAGCGTTGTTTCAGAGTTAAAGTGTCCGTACCGTGGCCCTGGGGCTAATTTCGAAATGGATGTAACCATGAGCAGACCATCAGTGATTTAACTGGTGGTGCTTTCGTCAGAGAGGATTGGGGTTTTGGGGTGGCGGATGCTTTTCCGCTATAGAATCCCCTGGTGAGGGTCTGCGCATGCGTGGATTCAAGAAGCGATATCTCCTGAACCACTAGTGTTGGAGAGTCGGAGTTTTTTGTGAGGTGTGTAATTTTGGGAGGACTTGCAGCCACGAGTATGCTGCGCTCGCGCAGACGAGAAGTGAATGGTTTTGGGTTGTTTGGGTTATGTTGGGAGTAATGAGCCGGTATTGTGAGGTTTTAAAAGAATATTCATGTCAATTCAGTGCACGGACACAAGTCAGTTTGGGGGAAATAGCGTTGTTTCCGATTTGAAATGTCTGTATGGTGGCCCTGAGGCGAATTTATAAATAACTATATTCGGTAGATCTATATTAAAATGCGTTCGGATTTGGAGAAGATGCAATTTCGTCCCTAACGGAGGACCCACAACCGAATTTTTTTCTGATCTACGGTAAAACTAACAGCCAAACTGTATTGATAGCTATATTTGTTAAAGGAACTTGAAAAAAAAAAAAGCACTGACGTGAAGTCAGTACTCTTTGGCGCGCGTGTTCACGGTGAACACAAGTGACTCTCCTTAGTCGCACAAGCTCCTAGAAGATTTGGGAGGGTCAGTATAATCCTAATCATGTTTATAGCACGCGCGCAAAAGCAGATTGACTTAACAATGAAAGAAAAAGTGTAAAAAGTCAATCTGCTTTGGCGCGCGTGCTATAAACATGATTAGGATTATACTGACCCTCCCAAATCTTCTAGGAGCTTGTGCGACTATGGAGAGTCACTTGTGTTCACCGTGAACACGCGCGCCAAAGAGTACTGACTTCACGTCAGTGCTTTTTTTTTTAAGAGTAGGTTTGGGAAATAATTATCTCGGTTAATTTCGTTATTGGGTAAAATCGGTTGAAGTTCGTAAGGATCTTCCTATAGGTGGCGCTGGTTAGATTTTCTTTCCAGTACTTCGGCAACGTAGGGCTTAAGTTTCCTGGAGCTCCTTCATTTGTCATTCAGTAGCTAAGTTACGCTGACGATTGGTAACAACCCTAAAACCGGTCCGCAACTGACCTGAATGATACTGTGTGTCTCTCAGTTATTAGCAATTAGCTGAATAATATCCATATCCAAATTAGTCACCCATTGTTTTAACATGCAATAATTTTATCCGGGATATAAATAGACAAAATAGTAGATAATAGTCAGTTATACTGACTGACAAAGAAACTGCAACACCCAGAAGGAGCTGTTTAAATTTAATTTTTTTTTGTTAAAACATAGATAGTATAACTAGGAGTAATTGATTGAAATTTGAAGAAAAAAACGACGGGTTTGCAATTTTTTTTAATGAATTTGTTAATAATGTGTTTGTCCACCGAGTGTATAGATAACACTCCCCAACACATGTTGGCATTGATGCAATAAGGGATGCTATCCCAAGCTGCCTGTAGTACCCAGCCGTGTGGGCTGGGGTAAATTTCCAAGCCTTCTACCTATGATGTCCCAAACATGCAAACAAGATTAACATGACTCGCTTCAAATAAGTTTAAACTAACTCTGGCAACATGAGGTCGAGTATTATCTTGCTGAAAAATTGGATTCTCTAACCGGTTAAGATAAGGGAGAACATATGGCTCCACTATTTCTTGAAGGTAACGCAGCGCTGTCATGTTACCTCAAATAAAGACTAAAGGTGAGCTACTTGCATGTACAATAGCACCTCATACCATAACGCCTACTGTCCGGTGTACATGACGCTCAATATAGAACTGAGGTTCACGTATTTCTCCCCGACGTCGTCTAACCCTTCTTCGGCCATGTGCACCCAAGGAGAAACGAGATTCATCAGAAAGGACGACCTGATGCCATTCCACATTCCAATGTTGACTTTCCCTGCACCACTGTAATCGTTGCCGGCGATGCTCAACCGTCAGAGGTAACACAAGATGGGGTCGATAATGCTACAGTCCAAAAAACCTTATCCGGCGGTAAACCATTCGGACAGTTACAGGATGGCCTTGTTCTCCTAACCACTCATCAGCCAAAGATCGAGTTGTCGCAAATCGGTCTCTAATAGCCATAAGTCTTAGACGTCGATCTTGAACTTCATTTGTGCCCCTTCGACGACCGGTGCCTACTCTTCTTCGATTTTGGGCATTATCAAACCACGCTTGACATTATCTCCTAACAGTGGTTGGATTTCTGTTAGTACGGTTAGCGATTTCTCGAAATGACAACCCAGCCTCCCGTAGACCAATAATTCGACCTCTTTAAAATTCACTTAGCTGGCGATAAATTCCGCGTACACGTGCTCTATGGATTTTAACAAGAACTAATCATCGACTTTGAATCTCCACGAACAGCTGGTTAGTTGGAAAATTTAAAAAAATCGCAAAAAAACGACTACAATATGAAAGTAACATAAAATGTTTACATGAAAAAAACTTCGCGATTTTTTGCTCCGAATTTTAATCATTTACTCCTTGATATACTATCTATTTTTTACCAAAAAAAAAAATTAAAATTTAAACAGCTCCTTCTGGATGTTGCAGTTTCTTTGTCAGTTCGTATATATCTCCAGATCAAAGGCACGTTGATTCCGAAACGGTGCATCTTATTCATGCCGAAAAATAGCCCTTTCACTTGAAGTAATTTCAGAGATAATTATCGCAGATTCCGCATCCTGGCTCAGCCAGCAAAAAATAAATTTCCATTAAAGCGAGGCAATAACTAGAAACTGTAAAGTGCACGAAATGATACAAGGTAGGTACGGAAATAATGAACCATATAAATCTGAGAAAATAAGAGGCTATTGTTCCCCTACATCTTTAATTGCATAGGATTCAATTACTCCGAGCCTCATAATAGCACTCTCAAGTTACTATATTCAAATTTATGGAAGAGAATATTTCCGGATACGAAAGAAAAAATTGCGCGAGAGTTGGTTTGGAATTGAATTTGAGATATTCGAAGGATATTAAATTTGAATAGAATAATCCCGTTCCGTCAGGGATCAACTAATTGAATTCGCAATGTCCTCTGCAATTTTCATTCCAGATACAAACAGTGAATTCTTTTCACAAAATCCTTGCAATTCCCAGACAAGTGAGTTACTTAGTAGGATCTAAATTTTCTTCAGGTCATTATCGTTGTTCATTCAAAGGTTCAACTTTGTTATTCTTAAAATTTGGTGAAAGTTGTCTCAGCTCATATTTTTCCAGGGGCGTCTGGATTTTGAGATACATCTCCGGATAACATTATTGTCAGTTTTTTCAGCATTTTCTTCAGTATAATTTGTGAACTTCAGGCAGCAGAATATTGCAAAACAAGCTTTGAACACTCGTTTGAACAGTAGCGGATTTAGAGGAACATAACTGAGATTTTAACACATAAATTCAAACTACTTTTGAAAACACCCTGTACATAGTCACACGGGTGAAAATTCAAATTGAAAGAATTGCAGAAGGCTACGATGCTTTTTGTAATCTTGATTTTAAATGCAATAATCGTCATAAATGAAAAAAACCTTCCTCAAGTTGAGATCAACTATTTATTTTTCCGAACGTTTAACAAAGAATGAATAGTAAAATAAACAAAGAATTATAAAAAAGGGGGCAAGAAATACCTGTAATATCCAAAGCATATATTCGAAATGTTGACCATCTGCTTCTACACATCTTTCAGCTCGGTGGACTAGTTTACGCGAAGTAACAATTCTCAACACCTCAGCATTAAGGGCTCTTTTACATGCATTCCTTATTTTGATTAAACGAAATATCATAGCCTACTACAATTCTTTCAATTTGAAATTTCAATTGACGTTTTCTTCATCAAATCAAATATAAAATACAAAGTGTATTGCATCGTTGGAAAGGTCATTTTGAGCAGAAATAAAAAAATGCAAAAAATATATAGGTTGCTATTTCAGATAAAAAAAATCAGAGTCACTTCCGGTCAAACCTTAAGTGACTTTCAATTTTTGTTTTTCTCAGTTGACGGTTTCTTGAACGAATTGAAAACCACAAAATTTTCAGATTTTTATTCTCTGAAATGGCTGAGATAATCCGTTGGAACATGTATACTGGAACACCCGGTATATACAGGGTGAGTATATGACCACTGCATTAATTTTAACCAAAGATTCCTCTCATCAAATGAAACACTTTTTTCATTTAACATTTTTCCAAATTCAGCTCAGGTAAAAAGATACAGGCTGTTGAAATTTTGAAAAAAAATCAGTTTTTATTTTGTAGTTTTGACATCCTTTTTTCGAATAAAATGAATGTTGGCGTAAAGTTTCCTATAACTATGATACATATTTTCCAAATAATAGTTATTTTCTACTTCTACTGGTTTTCTAGTTATGGACTCGTGGATTCATAAAACAAAACGAAATTAGCATAAAGAAAGCATTTTAAGTTTTTCTTGAGTCATTTCAAGAATATTCCATCGTCTTAGAACATTAAATTATTCTTCATCATTTCTCCTTAAACGCACCGTTTCCGAGATATTCATCATTGAATGTTTTAAAATGGAAAACTCCAGAAATTTCACTACTTTTATGGATCCGTCCCTGAGCGTTGGAATCCCGAATCAAGCTGTAAACCACGTTACCATGCCTTATTCTCGTCCGCCAACAATGTCATAGATAATTTATATGCGGGAGTGTATTAGCACATTGTGAAATCTCTAAACGCTTGTAACTTTTACCTGAGCCAAATCTGGAAAAATGGTAAATGAAAAAAGTGTTTCATTTGATGAGAGGAATCTTTGGTTGAAATTAATGCAGTGGTCAAAGACTCACCCTGTATAGCATCTCTGAGCATAATTTTTTTCAAATTAAAACTTCAATGATTATTATAGGTTTTTAGTGAAAATATTTGTCAGCAATTCACGAAAAATTGCAAAAATCCATAAACATTTTCTGCAAACTCGTATACATTCCCTCTAGTAATTTGCATAGATCCTAAGTTTCAGATATCCAATAAAGAGTCCAATAAAACGAAGCATTTTCCGACTTACTTATGTCATAGGGGAATATTTTTTTTTAATTTTCGCATATTTTGATAACATCTGATTCGAAAAATTCCCGAGCGAGCCCATATGGAACAGTCGATGAAATTGAAGTCAGGAGGACCGCAATGCCATGAAAAAGGCCCTCCAGTTCCATACACCTTTGCTATAGTTATTTTATTCAGTTTACTTATTTTGTGGTCATATTATATTATATTGTGATTCCGTAGAACAGCCATGAATGGTGGAAGGGTGATTTTTCATTCGAATTCTGAATAATAAGGAATTATTAGAATTTTTATTCACACTCGCACAGTTTATTTGTTGGAAATAATGAACCAAAACTCAACGTCCTGTCAGAAACATTACCGAGTTTTCCTGTAACACAATTAACACCCCCATCGAGTGGAAACGCTAACAATTTTTCAACCCTTTCAAACATGAAAACCATAAAACTTAATTATTTTCATTATGAAGAGGACTGGCTGGTTAATTACGTTCAACATGTGTAAAAAGGGTGCATAAAACGTGATCAAGCATGGGAGTTTTGTCCTGTTAAAAAATGGGAATATTCGCAATATGCAATATTTTCCATAGACGTGCAGTTTAATACCATTATAAATCTGCAACGATTTCAATTGTTATACTAATTCCCCAAACAATAAACGCGTAAAAAGTAATGGAAAAATTATTGAATATCCCCCTGAAACTTTCAGTTCACGCGTTTGAAGTGTATAGAATTCAAAAATCGAATAAAATTGATTTTTTCGGCAACCGTCCGGGAAGTGCCCACTTCCCGAACGATTTTTCTTTCAGAAAGAAGCATTTCCCGGCCTAGTCCGGGAAGTACGTACTTCCCGGACTAGGCCGGAAGAATCACGTCGTTTTGATCATTGTATAATATGAAAATCTTGGTAGGTATATTTTTGATAAATGAAGTTACCATAGCACTGAGAAAACGGCTGACAGTTCATATAAAATTAGTTGTCAACATGTGATATTTTCTGTTCTGTTTAATTTGACTAAGAATCAAAATATATAAAAAAGAAATGTGTCGTCTCATTGATTTGATATTCTACACGGTTGCCGAAAAAATATTGTACGCAACACGCCCGAAAAAGTGTTTTTTTGGACTCATAGACTTCTAGGACTCGCTTACGCTCGTCCTAGAATTTTGTCTATTCGTCCAAAAAAACCCTATTTTCCGGACTTGTTACGTAAATTACTATTTTCGGCAACCGTCCGGGAAGTGCCCACTTCCCGGACGCTTTTTCTTTGAGAAAGAAGCATTTCCCGGCCTAGTCCGGGAAGTACGTACTTCCCGGACTAGGCCGGAAGAATCACGTCGAATTGGTCATTGTAAATATGAAAATCTTGGTAGGTATATTTTTAATAAATGAAGTTACCATAGCACTGAGAAAACGGCTGACATTTCATATAAAATTAGTTGTCAACAATTTGCACATGTGATATTTTCTGTTCTGTTTAATTTGAATAAGAATCAAAATATATAAAAAAGAAGTGTGTCGTCTCATTGATTTGTTATTCTACACGGTTGCCGAAAAAATATTGTACGCAACACGCCCGAAAAAGGTTTTTTTGGACTCATAGACTTCTAGGACTCGCTTACGCTCGTCCTAGAATTTTGTCTATTCGTCCAAAAAAACCCTATTTTCCGGACTTGTTACGTAAATTACTATTTCGGACATTTCAAAATAGTGTATTAAATACGTGATAATCTTGGTTCTTGATATTCAGCTCTGCGTTTGATTTATATTTACTTCCGATGAAAGACGTCAAAATGTGGCAGTTAAGTTTGACAGATATAAGTTACGACTTTGGATTGGCTTGCGCCATTGAAACTGGGTAAATAATTTATTGTTTTCATAGCAACACTTTATCTTTCCCTCCGGAGGAGACGTTACTTTAACAGATTCACTGAACAAGAATATGTAGATATCCGTCGAAAAGTTTCTTAGTTCTTTGAATGTTAAATGGAGTTGAATTAAAATTTTTTAAAATTTTCAGAATATGCTCATCTGAAATTGTATGCTGCTACAAATGAGTGATATTTGATCATTGGACGAACAAGCGCGCTGTAGCTCCGGACGTCAAATTCGATTGACATTTGACTGTATCATATAATATACAGGGTGAGTCTTAGAGTTGAACATTAATTTTAACCATAGATTCATCTCATTAAATAAAACACTTTTTTCATTCACCGTTTTTCCAAATTCGGCTCAGGTTAAAAGTTATAAGCGTTTTAAGATTTCAAAATATGCTAATACATTCCTGCATCTAAAGTATCTATGACACGAGGAAATGGTACGGTAACGTGGTTTACAGCATGATTCGGGATTCCAACGCTCAGGGGCGGATTCATAAAAGTAGTGAAATTTCTGGAGGTTCCCATTTTATAACATTCAATGAAGAATATCTCGGAAACGAAGCGTTTAAAGAGAAATGATCAAGAATAATTGAATGTTCTAAAACGATTGAATATCCTTGAGATTACTCAAGAAAAACTTTATCGGCTTTCTTTATGGTAATTTCGTTTAGTAATATGCATCCACGAGTCTTTAACTAGAAATCCAGTAGAAGTAGGAAAAAACAAATACATATTCGGAAAATTATATCATAGGTATAAGAAACTTTACCCCAAGTTTCATTTTACTCAAAAAAGGATGTCAAAGCTATAGAATAAAAATTGATTTTTTTCGTAATTTCAACAGCCTGTATCTTTTCCGAATTTGGAAAAATGGTAAATCAAAGAAGTGTGTCATTTGATGACAGGAATCTATGGTTAAAATTAATGTACAATTTAGAGGCTCACCCTGTATATTATTTTAGTGATATTTTTTTCGAACTACATATTATATTGAACTCAAAACATCAATTTGTTTATGCCTTTCAAAGGGTACATCCCCCTATTCCAAGAGATATCAAGTAAGCCATTAGGGTGATCAGCAGTTCTGTAATCCGGTATTCTGACATCCCTGAAATGAGATATCTTGTGAATGCCGAGTCAGGTGAGTCTTGTCCCAAAATCGAGGCATGGATTAATTATTCAAGCATTGGGATAACACCATCCCAGAACATTGACTCGATAATAGGAAACATGACTTGGAATTCCCTTAATTCTGTTAGGGTACGTTAACATCAAAGCAATGCAGGGGAACTCTTGTCTAGGTGCGTGTTTTATTGGTTCCAAATTCTATTCACATTTTAAATGCACACCCAAGTGACGTCAGAAGCTGGAAATCTTACCAATAGTTTCCCGAACTACGTAGGCTTACAATCAGTACATACCTGAAACAAAACAAAATTGTTAGTATAAGCTCAAATCAATCAAAATATGGGAACAAATCGATATAATAATTGAAAATTCTTGATTTTCGATTCAGAATTTTTGTCAAACTTTAGATCCCAATCGGAGAGTCAGCAGTGATTTCAATGATCTAGATTCTAGACTCTAAATAGTGGTTGTCGCACTTTTCTTTTTTTTTTTTTTTTTTTTTTTATACAGGAGAAACCCTTTATGGGCGAACCATAAAAGGAACAGTGTGGGAGTCCATCTTCTCCTGAAGATGTTTACCGCACTAAAACTCCTGTCTCCATCAGGGCGTCGATGGGTGTTTTGAGTTAGTATTCAATACTTTTACTCATGTTGTCTCTATTTTTATTTCCTTCTTGAATGTGTTGTTGAAGTGTTACATCTTCACTTCGTTAGATGTCGGTTTCTTCATTGTCCTCCGACAGGTAATAGTGCCAGTTTTGGCCGTTTGATCTTTGTGGGTTCTTCTGGGTCATAGTCCAAAGCCTCTCTAAGTGTTGGGTTCGTGTGGCGTTCTGTGTTTTCCAGGATCCTTTTATTCCTCTGTCGTACTTGATCTTCCATCGTGCTCACCCCAAGGTCTTGCCGGATGTTTCTATTCCTGATGAACCAGGGCGCATCAGTTATTTGTCGCAGTAGTTTGTTCTGGGCTATTTCCAGTTTCTTCATTCGGCTTTTTGCAGTCTCTCCCCATGCAGTTGAACAGTACAACATGCGTGGTACAATTATTGACTTGTATAAGCGTAACTTGTTGCTTATACTGAGCTTACTGTTTCTATTAATTAGCGGATAGAGTTCTATTTTTCTTACAGCAACTTTCTGCATGATATAATCGATGTGGTCTTTCCACGTGATTTTTCTATCAAATACTACTCCTAGGTATTTGATTTTTTCCTTCCAAGGAATCGTCTCTCCATCTATCTCTATTTCTTCTGAGGGTAATGTGCTTTTCTTGCCGAATACAATAGCCTGTGTCTTTCCTGCGTTTACTTTAATTTTCCATTTTTCCATCCATTCCAGGATGGTGTCAATTGCCGTCTGAGCGTATCGGGTTCCTAGATTCAAGTTTTTTGAATGTGCCAGGATTGCGGTGTCATCTGCGTATGTGAACACTTTCGTATCGTTGGGGAGTATATTCGGTATGTCTGCCGTGTAAAAGTTGTACAACTTCGATGAAAGTACTCCTCCTTGTGGTACTCCTCCTGTTATGGGGGTTTTGCGGGATCTATGTCTTCCAATTTTTACTTGAAATGATCTGTTCTTCAGGTATTTTCCAATGACCTTTATGATCGGTAGGCTTATATTAGCTTCTTTCATCTTGTAGATTAGTCCTTCATGCCACATCTTGTCGAATGCCTTCGAGACATCTAGGAAGGCTGCCACGTTTATGTGTTTCCTATTTATATTGTGGATTATATTTTCCGTCAATCTTAGTGTCTGGAGTTCTGTTGAATGTCCAGCTCTGAATCCATATTGTTCTGGTGGAATCACTTTCTTCTCTTCTAGTTCATCTTCTAGTCGTCGTAGTATTAGTCTTTCAACCAGTTTTCCAATTGTGCATAGTAAGCTTATCGGGCGGTGATTCTGCGGGTATAGTTGGTTCTCTCCTTGTTTCGGGATCATTATCACTGTGGCATTCTTCCAGGCTTCAGGGAAGTACAACATTCTCAGTATGCCGTTACAGATGTTCATGATGAATTCCAGGTATTCAATCGGAAGGTGTCGTATTTGAGTGTTGTTTATTCTATCTTCGCCGGGTGCACTCTTCTTTTTGAGGTGTTTGATTTCATCTTTCAACTCGTCGATTGTTGTGGGTCTTATTTGTTCTTCTGTGTCTGTTTGTAGTATTCGTGCTGCGGTTCTTTCCACTCTCTCTTCGAAGTCGATGTCGTCGTCTGGTGTGCGATGCGGTGCGAATTGGAGCTCTAGTGTTTCAGCGAAGGCGTTCGCTTTGTCTTCATCTGCGTATACAATTCCATTCACGCCGTGTAAAGGACGTGATTTGTTGTTCCTTTTCTTCAGGATTCTGTTCAGACGCCACATTGGTTTGTAGTGTGCGTCTTGTTCTTCGCAGTCTTCATTGATGCTTTCTAGTAGCACTTGCCATTTCTCGTTCCTGTATTTCTGTACTTCTTCCTTGACAAGGTTGGCTAGTCTGTTGGCCTCTCTCTTATCTTCGGGATATAAAGTTCTTTGAGCGATTCTTCGTGCTCTATTTTTGTTCCTTATCAGAGCTTTTAGTTCCGTAGGTAGTCTGTTGACTTCTTTGGAACACTTCTTGATTGTTCTTGTGGCTTTTTCCATTGCGGTTTGAATTTCCTTCGTTATTTTTCGGACTTCGAGTTCTATGTCGGTGGTCGTTTGTAGATCCGGTGGAATTCTCTCAGTATTCTTCAGTAATTCGGTGAACTTTCTCCAGTCAATTCTTCTTTCTTCCTGTTGTTGAGGTATTGAGTTCCAGTTATCCAGTGTTAGAATAACTGGATTATGGTTGGAGCTCAGTACCGCCTCGGTGTCAATGGTGGTTGGTTGGTTGATATTGTTAGTTATAAAAATGTCTAAGAGATCTGGTCTACCTGTTGACCCGTAGAACGTCGGTCTGTCCGGTCCGATTACCGAATAATTATTTGATTCCGCGTGAGCCGCTAATGTTCTGCCGCGCGTAGTAGTTACTCTGGAGTTCCAGATGCTGTGTTTAGCGTTCAAGTCACCGCCTAAAATTATTTCGTTGGGCGAAGGGAGTCGCACTTTTCTGATCAAGTACTACATATTTATGACAATATGAGGTATCACTGCGAGACGAAAATTCGTGGATAGGGTAGTTTACACTACCAATCAATCCTGGGCGCCCATACTCGGTGGCAAGGGGGGGCGGGGCTACCTCTAGCTTTTAGGGAAACAACAAAAATCATCAAATGTGCAAAAATTGTTTTGTCAAATAATTATATTTATTGAATCTCTTTATGTCTTTTTATGACATTTATGAACAGTGAACACGGACAGATAGAATTCGCTTTCTGTGAATACATAGAACTACGATGCATTATTGAAATTTAGAAAAATCATATCTCCTGAAGTATTAGCTTGTTAGTGTGGAAAATGATATCAATGGATTCTTATGATGAACCTTCTTCTTAAAAAGAATTGAATTGAAAAGTTGTAATGTAAAAAAAAGTTTTTTTCATTACTTCGAAACCATCAGGCCGATTTTGCCCAATAACGAACTTAGCCGAGATATTTACATATCTCTCAAACCTACTTTAAAAATTTCAACTGTCTAGCTCATTTCGTTCGAGAGTTATCGTGTCTACGGCCGGACAGAATCGATTATGACCACGGATTCTTGATCATTGAGTCGAGCCAAATCGTTCAAGACCATTGTCATCCAAAAATTCGAAAATTACAGACATTAGGGCAAATTGATAAGCACTGTGTTCCGAGGAACAAGAGCGCCAAAAATCAGTTCAACAAATGACATTTTTATTATAAATCAAGGTCCATCAGCGCATAATAACGCAACCTATAATTTCCTTCCATCTGATAACACATTTTGCCCAATGAAAAAAATACAGTTCATCCTAAAATACAAACGTTTAATTTATGAGAATAAAGCGTTAAGAAAACGGTAAATCTTAAACTGCAGCTATATTCTAGCTGGGGGGCCTTTGCCAACCCATGAATAATGAATAGTTTCATAAAATTGCCATTTTACGGATTAATTCTCTGTTCCTTGTTTTATCCGGTGCGAACCCTGAAGTTTAGAAACGCGGATCTTTATCGATTCACGATGTTGCTCCGAGCCGTGTTCTTCGAAAGTGTTGCGAATTTCCTGATTTGATGCAGTATTGGCAATTGGGTCAGATGGTTATAGCGAATGAAGAGATGAATAATGTTATGATTTTATTATTGTCGGCAAGAACAGAGATTTCATTTGGTTTAATTCATCCTCTTCTAAGAGTGATTATTAGCTAGAGATAATCATTTCATTAAATAGTGGAAATCATACCAAGCATCACAATATACAGTGTGGAAAAGCCAAATGGAATAAATTCATTATCTTGGTTACTGTATACATATTTATGGAAAATCCCGAAACACGACAATTTCAACCCCCTTCGAAAGACAGGTACAACACCGACTTTTTCAATTAGGGAGTAAGGCTTGGAGTAAGGGCTTGTGATACATCATTTGAAGGGTCGCGTCATTCTCTATTCAGAAATGTTATCCCTTTCATGTTTATCACAAAACTAAAATAGTAGAAAATAAAATAATGCGATTACCGAAATCATTATAATATTCCCTCGAATATTCCCAAATCTTATTACAATAATATTAAACTTATTTGGCTTCAAAATGTGATACAAAGAAAATTAAATAAAGAAAAAAAGCAGTATCATGTTGAATACCTTAATATTATTCTGGAACACAAATTTTCCATTACAATAATCTTCATCTAGCTTCTATTTAGTATCAATTCCTGTAGAACGTGATCATAATAAGTGTTTTCCATATAATAAAATGTGTTTGAACTTGGTATGTAGGAAATCTGACATCAATTATTGGAATTAATTGATTTGACAAACAGCCGTCAAATGAGGTAAATAGATTTTTGTGACGATTTTCTGTGACCATAGAACGTCAAAACACGCTGGAATGTGAATTTTAAGCAATATCTTCTGGAATTGAGATCGTATCGAACTGAAATTTTGCACACTCGTGTAGAATGCTTGATTTAACGTCGGTACAAATTTTTTTATTAAAAAATTTTCCAACTGCCCGATCCCAACAATACTTAGATAATATTAAATCCATAAATTAAGCATTTCATTATTGCATTTCTTGAAATAGGTACCTTTTCAAGTCGATCAACATCGTCCTTCTTTCGACGTCTAAACTATGACTTGATTCTTTATGTTTATGTCTTTGAATTTGTTTTCGGTGGAATTCAAAGAGTTCATAGAATAATCGATGAAAATACTGAGAGAGACCCAGGAAATTTGACACATTTTGTCTTATATTTCCAGAAATTGAAATCGTATAGAGCCAAAATTTTGCACAATGTTGCAAAATACTACAATTGACGTTAGTACAAGTTTTTGTTGCAATCTGATGAATAGTTCACGAAAAAAAATTTTTTTTTTCGAAAAAATTAAAAGAAATATTTTTTTAAAAGTTACCAACATTTCGATCATAACAGAATTTTGCCAAAAGTTGCGCGTTTATATCCTCGAACTGACTACCAAGTTTCGATTCAACATCTTCTTTAGTTCCTGAAATATCAGGGAAATAACCTCAAAATTTGAAATGTCTATAACTTCTAAACCGTCCGGCCGATTTTGCCCGTTAACGAACTTAACCGTCGCATTTTGATCAGAAACCTACCCTGAAAGTTTGAAGTCGATAGGACCTTCGGTGCTCCTGTTATCGTGCCTACGGCCGGAAGGCCGGCCGGCCGGACGGCACCCAAAAATCTGACACCGGATTCGTGATCAGGGAGTCCGAATTAGTCTATTAGCCAATTTTCAGCTCGAAATTCGAAAATTACAGACATTTGGACGAAATGATAGGACGATGTTCCCCTAGAACATGCGCCCAAAAAAACCATAACATTGTGTTTTCCTGATGGTACCATAAAAACTACGTGAAACACTTTATGTGGCAATGTTAATTTCTTTCGAACACCTTCGAAAATTGTTTTGTGCTGATAAGTTGTAGTTTATAAATTGTCTAATTGGTGTTTGAAATTCATTAACTTCAATTTGGAATAATGGTTCGATTAAAGGAATGTTTACAGATGATTAGTTACGGAGACAACACCCGAACATAAAAAGAAGTAAGTCGCTTGTTTCGTAAGAAATTTCCGAATTTGCCGCTTATAATCCAAGGGACAATGGGTAGGAAGAACTGTGAAAGCTATAATTCACATTCCGGTGTCGTTTACACGACAGTCGTGTAAACGACACCGGCATTCGATTCTTGGATGAAGGCTTGAATGATAGCTTTCACCCAATAATCGGATGCCGGTGACGTTTACACGACTGTGAAGCGAGCCTGTGGGAAAGCTCGAGAATTTGTGTCGTTGCCGTACGTAAAACATTGTCGTGTTGATGTGAAGCGAGCCTAAATCGACATCTTATGATAGGGTTTTCAGAGAGGTGTAAAGACAAAATGTAATCGAATAAACCGCTAACATTCAAGAATTGTTCACCGAGTTTAAAAGCCATAAAACACAAGCAGCAAAAACGAAAAACTAATGTAATATGTCTGCCAAATCTCGAAGAAGTAACTTTTTCTACTAGATTCGGAAAAATTCATCATTCATCCGTTTGTATGCCGCAGATACGTCGCAAAACGCCGTTGCAGAATCACGTACGTGATTTATTTCCGTTCCAGAACGGAATCGTTGGAATTTTACCAACAAAATGTATACTATTGATGACTGTCTGTTATCCCTTGTTATTGGAAAGCTCCCCCTATGCCACCAGTTAGTTAAATTGAATCTGGAACCCCATTTCTCATATTTCGATCTTGCGGTTTCCCGATATTGTACTTGATTAATGTCAAGAGGGAAAACACGTGCAGTTGTGGGACAGTTTGGAGCTACAATTTTGCGATGGTTCAAGGATTAAATTTAAGTTTAATGGGCTTATAATAGATATTGATGTTCAATAATTTATCAGCACGCGTCAGAAATACAAGGTATGGTTCATAAGTTATAACATTTGATACACAGTTTGTTTTCAAATATTATGTCTTTTTACGACTTATCGAATTGCAAATCGCAAGTTCAACCATCTACCTCCTCTAGACATTTATATCAAGGCGGAGGCGATGTAAGGAACATATACGCTGGAATGTACTGGAAACTGAAACACCACCACCCAAGTTGGAAAAGCACTGTGGCCAGGAGCATTGGCACGCTGTTCGAATTTATAGTCAGAGCGGTCACCGATCCAGGTACTGAACTGTCCCAAGGCTGCTTAACTCCAGGAAAAAATGTTCTCCCTATTTCCAAGAATATAAATCCGACCCAGTTTAAATCTAGAACTTTGGCGTACCACATCAAGGTAATACTTGTATGGAGGCCAGGACATAGTGGAATTCTTGGCAACGAAAGAGCATATACTCTTGCCAAACGAGGCTCTTGTCGGCCCAGAGCTGGTGGGAGAGATAACCAAAACTGCTGCTAGAGGAGACGTGTTTGAGTGGATACGGAAACAACACCGGACCAGGTTCTGGGATATTTCCACAGGCCTGAGACACAGTAAGGAAATACTGATATGAGATAATGTCCCACTTACTACAGAACCCCTTCAAACTAAGCAGAGATCAAATAAAATATGTCACTGGACTGATAACCGGTCACTATAATCCAAGAAAACACATACACACTATTGGCATCTTCAGAGAAGAACCACTGTCAGATGGTGCAATGAGGAGGAAAAAAGGGCAGGCATCTCATGCATCCCGGCTATAGTGATGAAAGGGCCTCCAAAGGAAAACTAGTGAAAGGGCTATTCGATCTCCTCAAGACAAATAACTTTTTCATATAACAGATGACCAGGACAGCACAATAAGTTTCATAGGCTGCAGTGCTATGAGTGATCCTTCTATAGAAGGATCACTCATAGATTGCCAGTCACTATAGTGACTGACAATCTAAAATCACCTATGAACACAATCCTAAGGACGTTCTGAAACTATTCACAAGAGTTACAAGGTAGCTTTATTGATGAGCGCACAGAATTGATCGGCGTAACAACGAATCAGTAGATGCGGCAGAAATAATATCACTTTGTAAACAACTTCATAAGCACTCTCAATTCGGTGTTTCGATCAATCAAATTGGTCGACTTTCCCTTAAGACACTAAGTTTCTGGTTAACCCCATAGGAGGAGAACATAAGAATTCTGAAATGGGCAGGTGGCAGACTTCAAATTTTTCCCATATCCTCCAGTTCAACTATTCGCAAGAATATCATTCGAATAATCCCCGCTATTTCGTCTATAATTCCAAGGAAATCCATTCAGTTGAAACCCCATTATATGTCTGATGCACAAAGGAAAATTCTCCAGTAGTTGAGTCGAAATATTTCGAAGAAAATGGAGGAATTCTTCACCTGGAATTTGAGATGGAACCAAAAATAGATCAAAGAGTATGCCGCGCATATTGGCCCAGTCGAAATATTTATCGAGTATCTTTGCTGAAATTTCGTTCTTGGTACAGCGTGAAGATTTTGTTTGGACCAACCACAGGAATTATAAGGAAATTATCCACTCCAGGTACTGAATGTGTCTAAATACATAATAAATAAAGATATAAAATTTTCGTTGTCTGAGAGACACACACAAAAAACTCTTTCGATATGTGGTTAAAGCATATTCCCTTTGACATTAGTTAAATCATATTACCTAACATTAGTTAAAGCATATTCCCCAACATTAGTTAGGGATGAAATTATCCATATATAGTCCATACGAAATAACACTAACCGAGAAGTTGCGTTTACCACACAATCTTCCTGTTTCCGACTGAACTAGGCCACAAAGGATAATAGTAGTGTAGAACACGATTTTGACTTCGTGATTCTGAAACTTCTCATAAGCAATTGAGATAGGTAATAACTGGATTTCGATTCAGCTTTCGAAGGAATAATAAAATCTCCCTCTGATATTCTTCGAACCACACAACGGCAATAAATAGGTCGAAGTTGAATGAAGACAAAGGTCGTTCATGATCTATCACTCTGTCAAACCAATCGGAAATATAGAACAAATGATGAAAGTGCAATGCTCGTCACAAACAAACTGCATCCAACGTATATTTCGTTTTTGATATGGACAAAGATTAATGGAAACAAATTACGTTTCGTGAGAATGAGAGATGCCTTCAGGAAATATAGTGGAAAGCACACACGTAATGTTTGCTTGTATCGTTTCTGTTGCGAACATATGTCATTTCTTGTCATGTTCACGTTGATGGAATGAGAAGACGTTTTCCTATCAGAGACAAGTTTTGTTGTCGTATTTCATCGTGTGTTACTCCGTGTCATCTGCATTTGTTGCATTTTGCGTGTAGGAAGCATAAATCGAATAACTTTTGTTTTGTTTGTTTATTTTCACCCGTGATCATAGGTCATTTTGAAATTTTGCACAATATATACGAATACATGAATAATAAATACAAAATTTCACATACAGAACATAAAATGGAAGGCAATAATACAATAAATCTGGTCAACACTCAGCAATACAAGAATTCATCTATGGTATACATATACAAGGTCCTTTCAAGACTGTTAGACTTTTTGGCGCTCTAGTTCCTCGGAACTGAGTGCTTATCAATTTGCCCAAATGTCTGTAATTTTCGAACTTTTCGATGAAAATGGTCTTAAACGATTTGGTTCGACTCACTGATCAAGAATCCGTGGTCAAAATTCATTCTGTCCGGCCGGTCCGGCCGTCCGGCCGTAGGCACGATAACTCTCGAACGGAATGAGCTAGACAGTTGAAATTTTCAGAGTAGGTTTGGGGGATAAATATCTCGGCTAAGTTCGTTATTGGGCAAAATCTGACAGATGGTTTCGGAGTAACAAAAAAAAAAATTTTTTTTTGACAGAACAAATTCCAAATTAAAATTTTTTTCAATAAGCAGTTTTACCATAAGAATCCATTCATATCATTTTAAACTCTAACAAGCTAATACTTTCGGAGATATGATTCTTCAAAATTTCAATGATAGAATTATTCTGTGGCTATTCTATGAATTGTTATAATGTCAACTTTGACGTTGTCTCATTGTCATTCATTCCAGTAATGGTATTATGAGAATCATAATATGAGGAGCAACTTATCAAAACGCATCAAGTCCAAAAACCATTTTATTGGGAATCAACGAAAAACGATTTTTTCTTCCTCCCTGGCTTATAATTTGAGTATGTCGAGTTTGTTTGATAGAAATTTACATCTAAAGGTAATAACTAATCTCATTTAAATCAATATTGATCAGATATACACAGAAAATTTAATAAACGTTTGGACGTAATGCGTTTTGATTCATCTCATTGTATATAATGCGTTTTGATGTGGTTGAAATTGAAAATAATGCTGTTTGTTGCGATTTTTTATACATTTAGAGAAAACAGTCTGCACAGTAAGTGTTGGCCTGTAACCTAATTAACATGAGCAAATCGATAAAACATGTTTTTGGTTATATTTTATTTCTTTTAAAAATGCAAACGTAAACATAATTCATTGCGATGCGGCTTACATACTTTGGATTTGAATTACAGAGGGACATAATGCCATTTGGAAGATTTTGTTTACATAGGGCTATAGAGCAACAGAAAACATTTCTGAATCCGCTTCAAACTCAATTTCGCCCAAATTGGACATAATGCGTTTTGAAAAGTTACTCCTCATATAATATCATACTTTTTGTTGGTTGATATTTTCATGCCGATGGTCAATCCACATGATGATGGGAATGGTAAGTTAATAATATTGAGTTCAGAATATCTCCACTAAAAACAAAACTGGAATATTGGTGTATTGGAGTAGATTTGAGGAAAGATATATATTATCGTTCATCATAGAATTGAGGAATGAATATTTCGGATGAGTTCGTTGTTGGGTAGAATTCGTCTATTGGTTTTGGATTGATAATTTTTGGCACTCTTGTTGAATTTGAATTCTTCTATGATGTTTGAATTCAATTTCTGCTAAGATGAAGTTCTAAATTTCAATAATGAATCATACTTCTATGTTTTCACAAAATGCTATAATTATTCTATCTAAGCTTTATTATATGATCTGTGTTCGTACTCGTACTTTTCATCCTGTTCTATAAGAGAGAGTCAAATTCATTTCAGCTATTTTAATTTGGTTTCTGCCATCGTGCAGTTCTCATTCTCAGATTGCTCATTTAATCTTGATAAATAAACTATTATTTGAATTGAATTTCCTTTATGATGCAGTTCTATCATAAGAATACATTGATATAATTCCCAACTCTGAGAAACCAATACTTTCGGAGATATAATTTGTCTGTTTGAACTAGTTTACACATATAAGTCGGTTATAATTATAATTTGCATATGACGTTTAGTATTGCTCTCTCAATACTCGTCTACGGCAGGAGATAGTCCATTCTTCTTCGTGTAACATAATTGTGGAAGTCTTCATTTGTTATGAATGTATCCTCTATAAACTTACTCAACTGCAGTAAGTATAAAAAATGAGGTGAGGGTAAGTATCCGTTCTCTCTTGTATACTTCCCAACTGCTTGTTCCACTGCTTAGAGCAAATAGTGTCCTCGCAGTTTGTTTCTGGTTCAGGAGCACCAAGTCACCATCTGCAGAGGCTCCTCACAAGATTACGCCGTATGTCATTTGGTTATGGGATGGAAATTTCTCCCTTTCTATTTAGCATGAAAATCGATTAAGAAAGTCTCCTTCCTACACAGCGCATCTACATAATTCTCCCATCGGAAATAAGACTGAAACTCGTTGCCCAAGCATCGCAAGCTACTATCATCACCACCTCCAGCAGTAAACCGAAGCCTCTGTATTTTTTCTGTATTCAGGAACAAACCGTTTGCACCGAACCATTTCTACGCGGTAATTATGATCGGGTCGATGTCATCTGAAGTGAACTATATGCAGTTGATTTATTTATGAAAGCGGTGTCTTCCACATAAAAACGAATTTTATGAGTAATGACATTTACTGAAAAATCAATCAAGTATAGAAAAAACAACAGTGGTTCCAGTATTGAACCTTGTGGTATTCCTGCTGTTATGTGGTAATTTTTAAACATTAATGTATTTTCCTGTTAACACGACTGGATAACAAGAGATCTGTAGTTGACTATTACATGAATAATAGTAATAATTACGGAGAGCAACAAATTGCGTAGGTTAAGGTATGGACGAGGCGGTTCATACAATCTTCGGGTTGAAGAGGGATAACTTCTGTTATCATTGGATTCATGGAACCTGAGTGTAAAACCTACAAGTCCGATAATCAATGAGACAGCATCACCAATTTCTTAGGAAAAATTTGGCGTCATTTTGTCCACAAGGTTCCTTATCTCTTTCGAATGATTTAAACCATGGGAAAGAATTATGTGCCTTTCCACGTATGTTGTATTCACTATGTCATGGCCCAACTGCATTTAAAATCTAGGATATAATATACCGGATGAGATCTCTAAATGGTGTTTAGATGTATTTCACCCAACAATCGTACTTGCAATAGAAAGATATGTGGAAATGAAATTATCAGAGATGTGATATAGCAATCCACTCTGACAGTCAAGCTGCTATTAAAGCTCTGAGTTCCCATGTTATCGAGTCTAAGCTAATATGGGAGTGCCGAAGAAAACTCAATGAAATAGGCAAGAACAACAGGGTCTGGGTTCCTGGTCACACGGGAACTACAGGAAATGAGGAGGCCAACACACTTGCCAAGAATTTAGTACAAACCTCCTTTAATGGCCCGGAACCCTACTGTGGGGTTGGTAGATACAACTACAAAAGTGAATTTCGGATGAAAGAAGAAACTGAAAGAGGTATTTTCTGGAGATCTATCCCCGGAATCTATCACTCCAAGAAATTCCTTCGGAACTTTCATACTGCCAGATCCAAGAAATATTTGGACCTTAGTAAGAACACGCTGCACCTCCTCACAGGACACTGCGGCCTTAGAAGCCATATGATGAAATTAGGGCTAACAGAAACTGACGAGTGCAGATTCTGTTGGGAGGAGGATGAAACTCCTGATCACATGATAACGGAATGCCTCGCCATCTCAAACCAACGCAAGGAATGCTTTGGGCAAGAAATCTGCAGGAGCGAAGACGTAGCCTCCTTGAAGCAAACCCAGATACTGGAGTATATCAGAACTCTAGAACTGGAAGGCGAGCTGTAGATGGTGATGACATCGACCACTCTGACGGGGGCACAATAGACCTCAATGTCATAGTGCTACGTTACCCCCTTCAACAATATAAAATATATAAGATCGTATTGCTTCAAGATATTCGTTATCGACGGGACTGAACACCTCTTATAATAGACTAGTCAACAAGTGCTATTTGGACCAACTTTTTTCAGCAGTCTCCGAAAATTATGTATGAGGTGTCATTCGATTCGGAATGGCATCTAGATCATTTTTGAAAAAAATGAAGTTCCGCTTGCAAAAATTGTAAAAGTTATCAACAATTAACTAAAAAAAAAGGGGGTTTTAGTTTTTTGTAAATATCTCAAAAACTAATAAAGTTTTTTTCAAATCTGAAAAAAGATTCAAAAAGAGGAGGAAATTTCCAAAAAAAAAGTCTTGACTCCCGAAACTGTATGATAAATATTTATAATTTTTCCAGGGATATGAAAATACGGCCGAAAACGGGTACTCTGGCTTGGAGAAGCCACGTCCACTTCGGGACTTCAACAATAAACATTTTTCAAACATAGTAATTATGAAAAAAAAAAATTGAAAAAATTCAGGCAGCAACTGAATAGATGAATGAATAATAATCCGCTTGAACAAAATTTTTATAATAATTTTTCATTTAGTTATTCAATAGTTAATTAATTACTTTTTTCTGCTTGCACATTAACATTGCAAGTGTGATAATTGCTAAACTATAAGTTTTAGATTTTTCTCCTCTCTTGGAGCAATTCTTCAAAGGCTTAAGAATAAAATCCCGTTGGGAAAATTAAAAAGTCTTTATTTTTCAATTTTTTATTAATAATTTTCGTTGTTGCAAAATTAAAAACTTAAATTAATCATCGAACAAAATCTTTTTTTTTAATATTATTAACGATCCGTTTTTATGACACGTCTTGGCATCAATGCTATAAAATGGTCTATTTCTTCTTGAGGGATACTATCCCAAGCTACCTGTAGTTCATGTATCAGAGCCGCCAAAGCCCATGATGGCTGGGGTAAATTTTCAAGCCTTCTACCCATGAAGTCCCAAACATGCTCTATGAGCGAAAGATCGGGAGATCTGGGCGGTCATGGCAAAAGAATCACATGGATCGCTTCAAAAAAGTTTAAACTAACTCTGGCAACATGAGGTCAAGCATTATCTTGCTGAAATATTGGATTCTCGAGCTGGTTAAGGTAAGGTAGAACATATGGCTCCACTATTTCTTGAAGGTAACGCAGCGCTGTCATGTTACCTCGAATAAAGACTAAAGGTGACCTTCTTGCATGTGCAATAGCACCCCATACCATAACGCCTACTGTCCGGCTTTTGTGACAGAAAGTAGAATAGAAAAAAAAATAAAAGGTAAAAATTTATTTCTTTATAACAAATTGTTTATTGCATAAACAATGAAAAAATAAATAAAATGAAAGTTTTTTTTTATATCGAAAAGAAAAATGAATAATAATTTTTAAAAAAAAATATCGTTCCTTAATATTAATTAGAAGTGGGAGAAAATAATTGTTGATTAACAAATGCGTTTTTAAGCAATAAAAAAATTTTTTTAAGGAACAATTTTTCTTTTAAAAATCATTATTTGTATCAAAGATTGAAATTCCAAAAAAAAATTTTCAATTATCTTATGAACAACGCATTTGTTTATAATAATTTTTTTAACAATTAGAGATAAAAATTTGAAAAAATTATTTCTATGCAGTTTCTAATAACATAAAAACGGATCGTTAATAATATTAAAAAAAAAAAATTTTGTTCGATGATTATTTTAAGTTTTTAATTTTGCAACAACGAAAATTATTAATAAAAAATTGAAAAATAAACATTTTTTAATTTTCCCAACGGGATTCTAGTCTTAAGCCTTTGAAGAATTGCTCCAAGAAAGGAAAAAAATCTAAAACTTATAGTTTAGCAATTATCACACTTGCAATGTTAATGTGCAAGCAGAAAAAAGTTATTAATTAACTGTTGAATAACTAAATGAAAAATTATTATAAAAATTTTGTTCAAGCGGATTATTATTCATTCATCTATTCAGTTACTGCCTGAATGTTTTCAATTTTTTTTTTCATATTTACTATGTTTAAAAAATGTTTATTGTTGAAGTGCCCGAAGTGGACGTGGCTTCTCCAAGCCAGAGTACCCGTTTTCGGCCTTATTTTGATCCCTCTGGAAAAATTATAAATATTTATCGTACAGTTTCGGGAGTCGTGACTTTTTTCTAGGAAATTTCCTCCTCTTTTTGAATCTTTTTTCAGATTTGAAAAATCTTTATTAGTTTTTGAGATATTTACAAAAAACTAAAACCCCTTTTTTTTTAGTTAATTGTTAATAACTTTTACAATTTTTGCAAGCGGAACTTCATTTTTTTCAAAAATCCTCTAGATGCCATTCCGAATCGAATGACACCTCATACATAATTTTCGGAGACTGCTAAAAAAAGTTGGTCCAAATAGCACTTGTTGACTAGACTATAACAGATGTATTGCGCTATTGAGAATACGGTGGCTGAACTCTTACTGAACATTTCCGAATCTGCCAATTTCTCATACGAGTTCGAATTAATTCACCTCTAGTTCCAATCTACGATTTTGACCGACGAACTCATACAGGAAACAGACACGGATTGCACAATCCCCGGCCTGAAAAGCGCGGTGCTACCATCAGGACAGCGCATTCGAAATAGAAGCATCGTTCTTTCTCGTTTGAGTGAAAGAAACCCAGGAGTTCAAGAGCTCCTAGACCTCGTTATTCCTACTCTCCTGAGCATAAAACGCAAAGTTATGATAAAATCTGTATTATCCGGGAGAAGAAGACGGCGAAATTGAAATCTAAAAGACACGGCGGCCAAATTGAAACCGATCTAGATCTCGACGCCACAGCCACAAATGGGGGAACGAAATTACTTGTCGAAAGATCATCTGGATTTGATGCAACTTGAAGAAATGGTAAAAAGTGTTGAAGGGGGAGTCAAGTGGGTGACGCTGCAGAAAATTTTCGCGAGGAGTTGGATTATTCGGGGGAGACTGGGCTTCGATTACTTGTAGGATAAGGACTTGAGTTTTTTTCTACTAAGAAAAGTTCTCGATGATCAATCATTACTGCAGTGTCATCCAGATAAAATACCAGGTTACTCCATGCATGACTGAGAGGTTCATGCTCTAGCGAGGAGAAAATAATGTGTTCCGTGGAATTGATATCATTTTTGAACGCATCAATAATCATTTTTATAACATCAAGAAAATCATTCGTTTATGACTTGTTTGTTCGGTCAAAATTTGCTACCCTAGCATATTTTCCTGGATCATAATATAATAAATATCAACAGAATTGAAACATTAAAACAAAATGATCATACCTTCAAATTAAAATATTGGGGAATAACAAAGATATTCGATGAGTAGTTCCACCACGTATTATTATCTTGGGTGTTTTTTAGCTGCATGAGGTCTTTCATTATTATGTTATTCAATATGTTTTCGACGTCTTTCATCGTGAGTTTTTATTGGAGAAAGAGAAACTTTGAAGGATATCCACGTGAATTTGAAAAAATAGATGGAGCTGCATTTATATTTAGTCTAAGATCCCGCTATACAACGACCTTCACCGAGATGCTTATTTAATGAGACGTATTTTTTATGTTATTAAATATGCCAATAAATATATCCTATATGGGTTGCCTAACAAATTTCAGTCCAGAGTATTTTTAATTAATAATTTAAAAAATTTTTTTTTTTTAAAACATGGCACCGGTGTGATTATTAAATAAATTTGATACCAATCGAAAGTTTGAAGCACATAGAATATGACGACGTTCGGTTGCCTATTTTTTTCCGGTCACAACCACGGGTTGCCAGGTGTAAACAGGTAAATCTATACTAGCATTTTGCAACGGTCTGATTATTGAATCAAACTTAGATAAAATGAAAGATTATTTCATAAGGAACACGGTGGTATAGGGTTGCCTGCGAAAAATCAGTCCCGAATTACGGTTGTCGAATTTTAAATAATAAAATATCGCTGCGAGTGAATGTGTGTGAGAGAGAGGTCCCAGACCAACCATCCCATGCGGTAGAAAAGGACGCAGCGTAGCAGCTGTTTAAAGTCCGCCCATTTAAAGAAGGAGAGTGCGCATGCTATTTGTGCTTGGAAATGAAAAGGATAGCGATAGACTCGTATATGCTGTGCATTATTTTGGAGTAGTTAATTATTATTATACAGAAATAGTTATTTGATTTTTTATTTTTTAATCAATTAATTATTTATCTATGTTTATTGTTTATGTGACACTAAAGTATATACACATCTTTAGTAAAAAAGACAGTTAGAGTAAAACATATATATTACTTATCTGGCAAATTTTATCTTTATTATTGGGAGCCGAAATAAAAACAACAATTAAAAGAATACTTCTGTTTATTGAAAAAAATTTAAAATACAAAAATTTTTAAAATTATTCAGGTTCCGAGTCATCGGACATATAACTCGTTTCATCCTCAGCAACTGTAGCACAGGAATCGACACTAGGATTCAACTGTTGTGGTTCTTCTTCAGCAGTAGATACATCGGTATGCTCCTAAAAAAAAACAATTTTTGCGATTAAATGAAAATGTTTGATTATAAATTTTAAAAAATTTTTGATAAGAATAGTTGATTTAAAACATCCTCATTTAATTATTCCAAAAAAAAAAGGAAATCAGAACATTTTCTTGTTCAATTTTCAACTACCGTTTTTTAAGTAAATTAAAAAAAAAATATGTGTGTCGAAAATTAACGAAACCATAAGTGAGTTTTACTAGCAATTACTTCAACATGACAAAAATATAGAAGATGTATTAGCTTAGATAATTTTAAAGATTCAATTATTATGTACTTACTGTATATTCAGCGATAAATTTAAGAAATTCTTCGTTATATTTTTTATTCAAAACAGTCACTTTTTTGTAGCACGTGGTATGATAACGTACAAATTGGTGTGACGCACTGGGTAGCTCAACAAAATTGTATTTAAAATTTTTTTTTTACGAAAAGCTAACTTTAATGCACAGTTTTCAAAAGTTTCATCATCAAAATCTATCATTCCGTCATCCGAATCACACAAAAAACACTTTTTGGCCATTTTTTCCAACAATAAATAGCAGCACGTTTTTTCACTTGTATCTATAGCGACAATCTACTCCAAAATAATGCACAGCATATACGAGTCTATCGCTATCCTTTTCATTTCCAAGCACAAATAGCATGCGCACTCTCCTTCTTTAAATGGGCGGACTTTAAACAGCTGCTACGCTGCGTCCTTTTCTACCGCATGGGATGGTTGGTCTGGGACCTCTCTCTCACACACATTCACTCGCAGCGATATTTTATTATTTAAAATTCGACAACCGTAATTCGGGACTGATTTTTCGCAGGCAACCCTATACCACCGTGTTCCTTATGAAATAATCTTTCATTTTATCTAAGTTTGATTCAATAATCAGACCGTTGCAAAATGCTAGTATAGATTTACCTGTTTACACCTGGCAACCCGTGGTTGTGACCGGAAAAAAATAGGCAACCTAAGGTTTGCATATTCTATGGGCTTCAAACTTTCGATTGGTATCAAATTTATTTAATAATCACACCGGTGCAATGTTCAAAAAAAAAAAAATTTAAATTATTAATTAAAAATACTCTGGACTGAAATTTGTTAGGCAACCCATATAGGATATATTTATTGGCATATTTAATAACATAAAAAATACGTCTCATTAAATAAGCATCTCGGTGAAGGTCGTTGTATAGCGGGATCCTATACTAATTCAATTTTAGAAATATCAAGAGGTTATTTCCAATCGCACCAGTGTAATTACATCATATCTGATGGTTTCATCCTCTTGGAAAATAATTGAACAAAAGGCTGAGTTAAGGAGTCCAGTCCTTGCGATATACAGGGGATACCTCATATTTAGCGCTCTTGTTCCTCGGAACGGAGTGCTTATCAATTCGCCCAAATGTCTGTAATTTCGCATATTTGGATATAAATGGTCTTAAACGATTTGGTTCGATTCACTGATCAAGAATCCTTGGTCTAAAGCGATTCTGTCCGGCCGGTCAGGCCGTTAACTAGATAACTCTCGAACGAAATGAGCTAGATAGTTGAAATTTTCAGAGTAGGTTTGGGAGATAAATATCTCGGTTAAGTTCGTTAAGGGGTAAAATCGGCCTGAATATTTTGGAGTAACGATAACAAATTTTTTCTAACATGAAAAATTTCAAATTCATTTTTTTTTAATATGTAGTTTCATGAGAAGAATACATTGATATACTTTTCAACTCTAACAAATCAATACTGTCGGAGATATGATTTTTCAAAATTCCAATCTTAAATCGTAACTATGATTTCACAGAATGCTGTAGTGGAAATTCAACGCCGGTATATATGACTTTCATGATCTGTGTTCATACATGTCATCATAGTAATCTCATCTACAGATAAGAGACATGTCAAATAAAGTATGATTGAATGCAAAATGACCATTGAAATAACTTCAGCTATCATAGATAGCTCTTGGATAATACATATGATGATGGAGATATATACTTTGGTAAGTTAATCAAATCGAGTTCAGAATATCTCTAAAAACTGGAATATTGCCTAAGTTTCAATTGACATAATATAATTATTATCATAGTAGATTGGAGCAATGAATATCTCGGATAAGTTCGTAAGAGGGTAGAATCGGTCTGATGGTTCCGGATTAATAATTTTTGGCGCTATTGTTGAATTTCTTTTTTGATGCAGTTCTATCTTAAGAATCCACTGATATCATTCCCAATTCTGAGAAACCAATACTTTCGGAGATATGATTTGTCTAAGTTCAAACAAGAGCGCCAAAACTCCTGTCCACAGGGCTTTCCCACTTTTGGTTGGTTCGAGGTCTTCTGGAAATTAAAAAAATTGACACAAACCCATTTTGTGAGAAATTCGACTCACCTACTTACATTATGAATAATTTTGCAGAAGAACTGCAACAGCAAGTCAATTACTAACCAGATGAATATACCTAGACACACTTATTCACTGAACCAATAAATAACACTCAAATAATGATCTCTTTTTTACATTCTAAAGGCTCATTTGCACTCGTTTAACATAATATTTTACACAATAAACCGTGAATACATAGAAAATTATTCTTAACTTATAACTTCTTAATGTTCTCATTCGTTTTGCGACTTTATAGACGTTTGGACTCTCTGACGTAGTTGCCAAATCTCATGCACAAGGCTTGTATTTAAGAAGGTTGTTGTAATACTAATTATATATTGCTATCTTATTTCAAATTTATTTGGTCGAAATACAGATTGAGGATGATTTTATACAGCATCGAAACTCAAGAATCTCTGTTTTTAGGATTCTATCAAATCCTCTGCTTCTGCAGATAACTTATGGAGCATCTTCTTAACGCCCCATTAGCTCGATAATACCTGCTTAGCTTTCCTATCTTCCAATGGGGTAATGATATCATTACGGATGGAATAGAGTTTGTCTATTTCATGAATATTCAAAACGATAAACCGGTGAAATCGCAAGCAGAAACTGGCAAAACTAAAGGGTGTCGTTTTCATGGGTAGGATTGGATATACTTTCGCTGGATATAACTCGAACGGATTGCTATTGTATTCGCATTCACTCAAACTGAAGAGGTTGCCAAAGGATACAGCTACGTTAAGCTCAATATGCATAATCAAGAGATGATGGTGTGGTGTAAAGTGGAAAGTGATGAATTTCCAGCAGATTCAGATCGCCAATGAGAATAATCATGATGTAGATTCACTAGAGTGTATAATTCATGTGGTTTAGTTCCACCTTCAGGGGTTAGATATACGACGAACCTTTCTTCATTCAATGTTCTAGCGAACTGTGAAATGGAGTTATAATTGACCTTCCGAGGATATTCTTTCGAAATCTCAGAGGAATTAAGTCAACACATATAATTTTTGAAAAATAGGAGGAGGACTTGGAAAAGATGAGTGTTAGCCCTTTGACAAATCATATCTGAGAAAGTATTGGTTTCTCAGAGTTGGGAATGATATCAATGGATTCTTATGATTTATTTATTTATTTATTCTTTTGACTGAGAGTTTTATATGTGTTAGCAGAGTTTGGTGTATGTGGGTACCATACAATTCGATGTATGATACAAGAGCTTAGGGAAAAACCTCAGTAAAAAACCCTGTCTCCCCATGAGTGTAGTGATTTGTAACTATTGTTAACAAAATTTGCTGAAATTTGAAAATATTGATAGGCATTTATTTCTTCAATATGGATTCTTTCGTCAAGAAACGGAGAGGTTTCACCAAGCTACCCGAAACTGAAACCGCATCTTGAAAAAAATTTTGCTCAATAACGAACTTAACCGAGATATTGGTCTCTCAAACTTACTCTGCAAATTTCAACAGTCTAACTCATTCCGTTCGAGAGTTATCGTGTTAACGGACGGCCCGACATAATCGATTTTGACCACGGATTCTTGATCAGTGAGTCGAACCAAAACGTTTGAGACCATTTTCAGCCAAAAATTCAACATTTCATTGTTCCGAGGAACAAGAGCGCCAAAACTTTAATTTTTACCCTGTATAGCTACGAAATTAGGAGAGAATCAAATTTCTCTTTTCGGAATTATTAGTTTGATACAAAATTAGCACAGGACTGTCAAAACCAGATCATCATATCTCTTAAGAATCTTAAGATGGCATGTTCATGTTCTAGAAATTAATTTTAAATTGTGGGATACTAATTTTGGAAATAATTACGATAGTCGTTCGAATTCTCGAATAATTTTGTTTGACATTTTCAGATGTGATAGGAATTCACAATCTTGCATAAATGGAACTGCATCATAAATATAATTGCAGAATTAGAAGAAGAAATATTGTTCGCGGCCATACCACACTGAATATGCTATACCGTTCGAACACTGAAGCCAAGGAGCGTCGGGCGCGGTTAGTATTTGGATAGGTGTCCGCTTGGGAACACCGCGTGCCATAACATTTTTGCAATTTGGCTTATGTTCATTAATTTTACAATAGATTTCCCTCATCAAATAAAATACTTTTTTCATTCACCATTTTTCCAGATTCGGTTCAGGTAAAAAGTTACAAACGTTTGAAGATTTCACAATGTGCTAATACTCTCCTGCATAACATTTACTTATGACATTGATGGCGAACGAGAAAGGTACGATAACGTGGTTTGCAGCTTAATTCCTGATTCCAACGCACACAGGCGGATCCATGAAAGTAGTGAAATTTCTGGAATTTTTGATTTTATAAGATTCAATGTAGAATATCTGGAAAAGGCTGCATTTATGTAGAAACGATGAAGAATAATTTAATTCTCTTAAACGATTGAATATTCTTGAAATAGCTGAAGAAAAACCATATACAATATATGCTTTCTTTATGCTAATTCTATTTATGTCCATATCTAGGACACCATTGGAAATAGGAGAAATCGAATATTTGGAGAATATGTATCATAGTTATAGGGAACTTCACTCCAACGTTCATGATATTCGGAAAAGGCATGTCAAAGCTACAACATAAAAACTATTTTTTTTTAAATTGCAACAGCCTGTATCTTCTTACCTGAAACGAATTTGGAAAAATGGTAAATGAAAAAAGTGTTTTATTTTGTAAGAATTAATGTAAAACTCAAAGACTCACCCTGTATGTATTTGTCTTCTTCTTCCGCTTCACTTAATTTGCATTCCAAATTTTTGATAAGTCGTAATAATTTATTCCGGAGATTCTTTCTGTCGGACGTTCAATATTTCCCCCTGCCATTCCGTTTAAAAGTGCGTGTATTTTGACAGGAGAATAAACGAGGATTTTAATAATTTCGCCTCCTAAAGCCGTTCGCACTCAAGGGATTTAAAAAAGCTGCAAAGTAGAATAGACACAAATTTTATCTTTCGGGACATCCAGGTCAGAATTATGCAATAATTTTCTGAACCTAAGCATATACAGTGTGGAAAAACCAAATGGAATAAATTCATTATCTTGGTTACTGTACATATTTGAGGAAAATCCCGAAACACATCAAATTTAAGTTTTAAATTGTCATTCTTCTTCGTAAAAATGCGAACCCTACCTTCAACCCGCGAACAGGTACAACCCCCAATTTTTCAAATAGGAAGTATGGGCTTGTGATACATCGTTTGAAAGGTCTCGTCATTCTCTATTCAGAAATGGTACCACTTTCATGTTTATTGCAAAACTCAAATTAGAAAAAAAAAATCAAGCGATTAGCGAAATTTGACAATGCCGCTTGCGAACGGCGAACGTAACATGCTAACCTAAAATTCTGAATTGGAATCACATCTCAACTATTCGATTTGAGATTTTCTTGGATGGAAATGAAAAGGATTAATGGATATTTATGGAATTTCCAATAATACTAATAATATTTAAATAATGGGCGATGATCAAATTATGGATAATTTGATATTGGATGCAATTGATGGATATTGAACGAAAGTTGAGTTGAAGTTCAACGTTTCAATAGTGGGATGTTTTTTAATGCTGCATTATAAGAATTGAGTGAGTAAATAGGTTTTCTCAAATAATTTCCTTGAAATTCAAGTATCGGATGATCAAGTTTTTTCTTGTTCTACAATAGATATCTGTCTGAGTAGCTAAGGTCAGGTTTAATTAAAAACTTTTTCCAAATACTGATTCCTTAGATTCATCATAAACAAAAATTGTACTGAAAAGGAACAATTCTACCTCGAGTATCAAACAACAACAAAACATTTCACACATCAAAAGTGTAAAAAACTAAACAATACCCTTTCTCATGTGTACAAACACCCTTGGATCTTCACCAAATTGCGACGCCGCCACATCCTTAATTACGGTATTCTTTCAACTCCCCGAAGAAGCAATTTCATCGTTTGCGACCCCGCAAGTGTCTGAGATGACGAGTGTGCAGAAGCGAACAAATACGCCTGTTCCGATCCCTTTCGTTCCTGGTTATGAGCCCTTCTCATCAGTGGCGGCTCGTGACCTGTTTAAAAGGTAGGTAGAGGTAGTGCTACAGATCGTAGGTAAAAATAAAAATTTGAAAACTTAAATTTAACCTATTCTTTGCGGAAATATAATGAATTTGAAGATTCACGTGGCATCAATGGTTTTAACACGCTCGTTCAACGATAAATATATTTCAGTGATTTGTAATACGGTACACAACTGAAATTTATGGTTCGATATATTATTATAACAAAATTTCGAATGGGTATATCCCGGAAATTGTTTAAAATATTCAATTGAATGAATAGGTACCCAAATCTATAAAATATCCAAAGAACATAAGTTTTCTATGAAAATCCATAGATTTTTTCATCCAGTTTAGTAAATCTGTCATTCGACTAGTGATAGATTTCAGTGACCCAAAATATTATTCTTAGTAAATCAAATAGTCATAGTTATGACTAAATGCTTTAGTTAGATACATACTGTTATAGAATATTTATAAATTTCTAATGCTTTTACAATTAATTACTAATGAACTGAATGCTCAGGCCTGACTGAATTTAATTGATATTAATTTGGAAATTTTAATATTTGAGACTGTTTATAATTGTTTGGGTTCAAATTTGAATGATCTTTGAAATTTTTCAGAATCGATTTATAAATTTTAACAGTACAATTCATTAACCAGGAAGAAAATTTTAAGATAAAACTCTATGACTATGTAGAAGCAGAACAAATCAGGTAATTTTTTCTTTTGGGTTACCTACTCTGTTTATTTCATATATCTCTTTATTTCAGGTTACTCTCAGATTGGAAAATTAATGACTTTTATCAAAAGCATATATGCGTACCCTCTGTTGATTTTCTAGACTTCACTCTCTTTATTTTTATTGATTTAATGGATCTCTTCTTTTCGAAGGATCACCCATACCTGATTATAACTGAAATTTCCACCAATATCTAAGTTGCTTTGACAATTACAAAATAATTCTTTCGCAATTTTCCTCTTGAATGTCACTATGGTCGATAATTTCTAATTTAAGATGTGTATTAAGCTTTTTATTTATTTTCAGATCATAAAAAGCTTCTTAAATGAATGAATATAATACAGTATAACCAAGTTATATCTTAGTATGTTACATTTTCTGAATCAGTTACTGAAATAATGGAATTATGTGTTCTTGGATCATGAGTAATTTTGGTAGATTCGATATGTTTATGAAAGGATTCTACTTGAATTTGGTAATGTATTTAATAGTTTAGCAATTTTTTTTTTAATTAATCATGATTTGTTTTCCAAAACAAAAAGTAACATCATTGAACTATTCATGTAATTGACAGAAAAATAATATATTCTGTTATGGTAAAAAAGAGAGCTGATTTATCGGATATCCCATTTCATCCTTGCTCTTCAAGTATATAACAAAATTTCAGTGAATTCACTCAATATTCTACACCTAAATAATTTCAAATTGATCGAAACTGTAGTTTTGGAAATAATTAGAAATTTTGCTATGTTATAAATAACACCTTTAAAAACATTGTACTCAATGTTTTAAACCCTAAATTAATCAACAAAAAATTAATGCATATCTCCGAAAATCATTGGGCGTTATTTCCCAATATCTCAAAAAATACAGTCCAATCAGATAAATTACTTGAAGTATGCCGACGTGCAAATTGTTGCGAAATTTCGTGATGATCGTATCAATAGAAAAAAAATAGAATTGAAATCTAGTAATCAGTTCAAAATAGACGGATTGAAGGTTCATGCAGTATTTCGTGAGGGTATTTGAGGCATGAATATACAAAAGAACATGCGCGCAAAAGCTCCTAACTCCACGTCGGTGCTTTCCAAGAATTTTTGGCACTCTTGTTTCTCGGAACAGAGTGCTTATCAATTTGCCCAATTTGGTTCGACTCACTGATCAAGAATTCGCGGTCGAAATCGATTCTGTTCGGCCGGTCCGGCCATTTACACGATAACTCTCGAACGGAATGAGGTAGACAGTTGAAATTTTCAGAGTAAGTTTGGGACATAAATATCTCGGTTAAGTTCGTATTGGAGTAAAAAAATAATTTGTTTTCCTTACAAATTTCAAATTTTTTTGAGATGCAGTTTCACCATAAGAATCCATTTATATAATTTTCAACTCCAACAAGTTAATACTTTCGGAGATATGATTTTTCAAAATTTCGTACTTCTATGTTTTCACAGAATGTGAATTCTATTTGTCTTCTATCTGTGTTCACTGTTCATCCATGTGATCTTATCTACCAGACATGTCCAATTTATTTCTGTCCTAGAAGACAAAGTATGATTGAATGCAAAATGACCAATTATAGGATATTATATATCCTATATGCCCTTGGATAATCCATATGATGATGGAAATATATACTTCGGTAAGTTAATCATATTGGGTGCAGAATATCTCCAGTGAAAACAAAATTGGCTAAGTTTTAATCGATATAAGGTAATTTTCAGAGTAGTTTTGAGGAATGAATATCTCGGATAAGTTCGTTATTAAATTTTAATTTAGTTTCTTTTATGATGCACCTCTTATTCGCCAGCCGCCACTGCTTCTTAGGGCTGAAGTTCGGGCGTTTACGAAAGTATTGCGCCTTTGTTTACGCGCGATTGTTTCGCACTTGACCCCGTTCGAGGTTCCCAGCCTAGTTTCGAGTTTCGGAACCAGTTCTCTGCCAGGTTCATTAAGACGATCATCCTCATTAACTCCTTCCGCATTCGAGAGCGATTACGTCTGTGCAACGGTATTCGATGGTCTGAGTCGTAATTCATAACATCGAATATGCGATCGGATCGGCAAATCTTATTCGGTAATCATCAAGATTGCAATCGGTGATGTTATCGAAGGTGCATAGGGTTAAAATTGATTACAACCTTTTCGCCGAAAATGGCCTCAAAGGATTAGGTTCAAGTGTTCAACTGATGAAGTATTCGAGGTCAAATTCAATTCTGTCATGTTGCCAAGATATCTTTTGAACGGAAAGAAATAGCGTCTTCAAACATTCAGGATTGGTTGCACATGCGAATGCGACGGTTAAGCTCGTTAAAAAGCGTAATCGGCCAAACTTTTTCGGAGTTATACTCATCTCAAATCTTGTTTTCTCAATAACTCAAAAATACAGATCCGATCGAATTCAAACTTGTTAATTAGTTGTAGAATGCCGACGCACAAATTTTTGCAACATTTTGTGACGATCGTATCACTATATATTTTCATTTTGTATTTCAGAAATTATTTGTCAGATTCTGCTGAAACTCTGCATAAACTTTCAAGCCACCATTTTACAATCGAATACCAGATTTCTACTCGATTGGCTTTGTATTTTAGCAATTATTGTGAAAACTACTGTGCGAACTACTTCTGAAATTTCAATTATGTATATCTCAGAAATGTCCTCTATAGCCGAGATGATAGCGTCTTTGCCTACCGCGCAGGAGATCGGAGTTCGAATCCTCGCAAGGTAACTTCACTATTTTATTAGTTCTAAAATTTTAATTCAGCCAAAGTTCAATGGATTTTTTCTTCTGTTAACGCTAAAAAGACAGCTTGCAGGTTCATTTCGTATTTCGTGAGGGTGTGTAAGGTGTGATTGGAAGATAGTACATGCGCGCAAATGCTCCTGACTCCATGTCAGTGCTTTTCTGGAATTTTTCATCTTTTTATTGAAGTTCAGAATCTACTTATGAGAATGGTTCCTTTCTGGGTTTTCTCTCCCAAATTCTGAAAAATATCCATAAAATAAAAAAAATTGGTTCAAGCACTGACGTGAAATGAGGAGCTTTGCATGCATGTTCTATTGTCCATTATCCTGTATTGGGCACCCTAAATAGAATTTACCATGGTAAATTCTATTGTCCGTTCTCCTGTATTGGACACTCTTAATCGAATTTACCATGGTATATTCGCTTACCTCTATAGACGCAAATCACACTCCATATGGAATTTCGCCAGATTTGTTTCTACCGTTTCAAGATAAAATTGATGTCGAGGTATGCTATTCAAAATTAAAATAAAAAAAAATGCTTACATATTTTAAATAGGTGCTGTGTTTCGAAGGAAGTTACGATATAATTTATTTGTACCAATGCCACTGGTGAAATGGCTGCTAGCTCGGAAAAAATGGTTGTTATCTTCATGCCGGTCCACTAAACATGCGGGGATCATGATGAAACAAATCGTTTTAGATTCCGACAGAATTGATTTTTGAATGTTTCAACTGTATTATCAGGTATTTATAGTAATTTGAAGAGTTCGTATATTATCTTATGTGTGTGTTTGTGTGTGTGGAAATTCAGGACAACTATGCAGCTCTACACTCAGAAATATCATTGGCGTTTAGCATTACTGGAATTTCAATAAATAAATATGAAAAAGAGAACAAGGTGCCCTAGATTCTCTGATACGGCAAAATCTGGAAATCTTACCAACATTTTGCAGAACTACGAAGGCTTACTACAATTAGTACATACCTGTAACAAAACAAAATTGTTAGTATAAGCTCAAATGATTCAAAGTATGGGAACAAATTGATATAATAATTGAAAATTCTTGATTTTTCGATTGAATTCTGATTTTTTTTCAAACTAAAACAGAGCCTAATCGGAGAGTCAGCTTTGATTTCAATGATTCTAGACCCTAGATAAATGGTTGTTATACTTTTCTGATCGACAAATTCTTGGATTGGGTATAGAGAATACAATCCCGGGTTCTTTTTTCGATACCGGGATTAAGGGATTCTTTATGCACAATCCCGGGATCTCGGGACTATCCCAGGATTAGAATATGTGGTTTCTAAATGAGCTCAAATGGAAAAAAAAACTTGTGTAATTTCCTTAAAAATGTTTATAATGTAAAAGAACAAATCACAAACAATAACAAGAAAGACGAAAAATACACTGAACAAAAACCTATAATTTGAAAAAAAGAATAATAGAAAAACTACTTTGAATTTATTAAATTTGAAGGCAGTGATACAAAAAAAAAGAAAAAAAGCTTTCCTTTTATCATGGGCCGTAGACACATACGAATTGAAGCTAGAATTGTAATAAAAAAACATGTGTTTTTTCTCGAGCTTTCGCTCAAGCGATCGATATTTCTTTCATTTTGCCTGATTTTTCCAAGTTGGGTACAAGAAACTGTGAGAGAAACTTTACCTGATCACCCCCATAGTTTCTACTGCTCTGCAAGCGTTGGGTTTATTTACTGAAACATTTTTTTCCTATTCATTGGAGTTTTGACTACTGAATTAATAATTCGAATCATATTATCATGAATTAATATCCCGAATGTTTCGCGTATACTTTTATTCATATCACCTTCAATTTTCCATAATTATTCCCTTATGAGATCGCGTTTATTAATGTTGCAGACAATCCCGAAAATCCCGGGATTACCCAAGAACAATCCCGGGATATTTGGGGTCAGAAAACGGCCGGGATCCCGAGATTCGGGATCCCTGGATTGTATTCTCTAATTGGGTAGCTGACACCACCTATATCAATTGACATTTTTTATAAACTGTCAAGACGCGATTGCCACATATATTTTGTATTGCAAAAGCAACCAGTAGTGTCATTTATTTATCAACTCAATTAACTATTACCGGATTTCAAAACAACTGAAAATCTTATTAGAAATCAATGAAAATATTCCGGTTTTCAGTGTGTAAGACAAGATCAACGATAAAACAAGCAGTTTGTAACGTTTCGGAGACTAAATCGGACTAAATTTTTCCAACAGATTCTATTTTATTTTTCAATTAGTCTCCAATATAACCCTCAACGACTGAAGCGGATTTTCAACGACCGAGTCGTTTGATAGCTGAAAAATCTGCTTCACTGTCAGAAAGGATAGACGCAGAAAAACGCAGCAATCAAAGACCGGTCTAAAGGTGCGGTTCCTCTAATTTGAGGAATTTTGCAATCATTGTCGGCAATTTAGAAAATGTGTTAATTCCTACTAGCTATGCTGAACATTTATTGTTTCCATAATAAACGAAAAACTTTTCGCGTGGAGTGTGAGCTGGCCTTGAGCCTATATTCATATTCAAGATTGTAAAACTCATTATCCACCACAGTAAATATACTATTTTAATGTGTTCCTGATGAATCCACAGATACCAAAAATTTCGATCCCATGTCTTGGATATCATTTTTTTGCAGTCTATACCTACAATTCTTATAAGTTATATCTTTATGTACCATTGATCTTAGAAAGATTCATTCCATTCTATATTCACCTTCGCCATCAGGAATACATTACCAGGTGCATTCGCTATAAAATCTTTTATGTGTTTTTTATCGGGCACTTTTTGGAATATACCTATCCCACTTTCTGTCGCATGATAAACATCACGAGTTTATGATATCTGCTTATATCAATATTATTTGTTACATTAAATGGACAGAATAATGTGAAATGTTCCTCTCTTTACAACACGCTATGAATTCTGAATAAGTTTTCTTCAACAAATTCGGGCTTTTCTCACACAGCAAACTCAAAGATAAATCTTTAGCAGTTTCTGCCACATCTGACAGTCTCGATGAAAAATGTTCTTCCTAATTCATTTTAGGAACTGACAAAATCAGATTCAAATGTTGAATTGAGAGCATATAGATAAATTAAACAGAACGATCGTGCCTCGGTTTTAATTTAGAATTAATTTTTCTTTGCATTGACAGTAATTTTATGTATATTTGATATACGAACCTTATATTGAATATTTGAAACATATTTAAGTGAAGTTGTGACATAATTCAGATTGCTTGTGAATAACTTCTATGTGCTGTTGCCCGTGACAATGAGGCATTAATAGGCTAGAAATTGAGTGTTAATAGGGGTAGTAAATGGACGATTTCGTGAACTTTCAACACTGTCAATATTCCGAGACCTACGGAAAAATTATAAAAAACATCAACGAGCCGAATTATATCGATGATAGAAAAATCACCTATTTATGTGATAGAAGTCTTTCAGTCCTGAAAATCTCAACCCAGCAGCGCTAGTTTCATTTTCATCAAATTCCTACGCCAGTATCCCGCTTATTCCCCCGTAAATCCCGAAAGATCCTGTCGCAATCTGCATCCAACCCCCCTCGTACCCGGAAATATTCCCAACAGGTTCGGATCGAACTCGTTCCTATTCATAAATCGAGAATGGTGTACAGTTTTCTATCGGCGCGCTCTACCATGACCGGAATAATCAAGTTCAAAACCCGAGCTTCAAACCGTGCCCCCCAGCGCCACTAAACACGATTTAATGGTTCAAAGGAGACCATAATGCACGGTTTAATCGGCCGACTCGCGAAGCGACGACATGAAAACGTCGTGCATGACGCTGCCGCCGCCGTCAGAGCGGTATTTTGCATAACAGGACAACCGCAGGTGAGTTGTTAAGATGACGGTATTGAGGATTTAGCGCAAAAGTGCACTGTGCAACGAAGAACGCCACTTAGGTGGCAAACTATTCGCCAGATGCTACAAGAACGTGGTCATTGAGACTTAGATCACTATTTTCACTTTTCTACAGTTCTTGTCTTTGTTAATAGCCCTGAAAATGATCAAATACATTAAATCCTTCATAACTACCTGAAATTTTGTATACTAATTCTGTATTTGTAAATTAACAACAAGTCAAAACTCCCCAACCTTTCGCTTCTTGCGTCATAAGATGTATAGGGTGTAAAAAAATAACACAAATATCTTTTTGACGCTCTTGTTTTAAAATAGTATTTTCTCACAGGAGCTTTAAGTACTGAAAAAAGTGTCAAATAGATCTGTAAATATTTATTAGAAAGGAATAACAGTGGGAATGCTTTGTGGACAGGATATTTGGCGCTCTTGGCAACTCTGACAAATCATATCTCCGAAATTATTGGTCTCTGGGAATGATATAAATGGATTATTATGACTTCATCTTGAAAGAAATTAAATTCGAACAGACCGATTCTCCCCAATAACGAACTTATCCGAGATATTCATTCTTCAAATCTACTCTGAAAACTATATTATATCAATTAAAACTTAGACAATATTGCAGTTTTGTTTTTACTTAAGATATTATGAACCCATTTGATTATGTAATTTAACAAAGTATATATTTTCATCATCACATGGATTATCCACGGGCATTATATTATCACCTTAAAAGTATAATATCAGATCATCCTCATAATTCTACGACAGCTGAGGTTATTTCATTGGTCATTTTGCATTCAATCATACTTTGTTTTCTAGAACAGGAAGTGTATTTTATATCAAGAATAACGAACCAGAAATAATTTTTACATTTATCTCTCATAGGAAAATAAGATGACATGTAATAACACATATCATATAATAATTCATAGATATAATAAGTACGATTTATTATTGAAATGTTGAAAAATCATATCTCCGAAAGTATTAGCTTGTTAGAGTTGAAAATGATATCAGTGGATTCTTATGGTGCAATTACATCTTAAGAAAATTTAATCTGAAATTTGTAATGTAAAAAAAAATTTTTTATCGATACTCCGAAACGAACCGACATAACCGAGATATCTATCACGTTAACCTACCCTGAAAATTTCAACTGTCCAGCTCATTCCTTTCGAGAGTTATCGTGTTAACGGAAGGTCGGCCGGCCGTACAGAATCGATTTCGACCATGGATTCTTGATCAGCGAGTCGAACCAAATCGTTTAAGACGATTTTCATCCAAAAGTTCGAAAATAACAGACATTTGGGCAAATTGATAAGCACTCTGTTCCGAGGAACAAGAGCGCCAAAAACAACTTTTCGATTATTTAAAACACATAAAACCTGCTTTTCTACACTCGCGCCAACGTTCATATACCGCTTTGGTGCTTATTAATTTGTCAATGTCTGTAATTTTAGAATTTTTGGATGAAAATGGTCTCAAACGATTTGGTTCGACTCACTATTCTAGAATCCGTGGTCGAAATCGATTCTGTCTGGCCGTCTGGTCCGGCCGTCCGTTAACAAGACTCGAACGGAATGAGCTAGACAGTTGAAATTTATAGAGTAGGCTTGAGAGATAAATATCTCGGTTAAGTTCGTTATTGGGCAAAATCGGCCGGATGGTTTCGGAGTAACGAAAACATTTTTTTTTACATTACAAATTTCGAATTAAATTTTTCGTAAGATGCAGTTTCATAATAAGAATCCATTTATATCATTTTCAACTTTAACAAGCTAATACTTTCAGAGATATGATTTTTCGAAATTTCAATAATACATCGTACCATGTTTTCACAGAATGCCAATTCCTTCGGTCTGTATTCACTGTTCATACATGTAATCTTATCTACCTATAACAGACATGTCAAATGTATTTTAGTTCTAACAAAAGAAGTTTGATTGAATGCAAAATGAACAATTATAGTAATACCCCTACCCTATATGCCCTTGGATAATCCATATGATGATAGAAATATATAATTTGGTAAGTTTATAAAATTGGGTTCAGAATATCTTTAGTGAAAACAAAACTGGAATATTGGATAAGTTTCGATTGATATAATATAATTTTCAGAAGTAGATTTGAGGAATGAATACCTCGTATAAGTTCGTTTTTCAATTTAAATTTAGTTTCTTTCATGATGCAGTTCTATTATAAGAATCCATTGATATAATTCCCAACTCTAACAAACCAATATTTTCGGAGATATGATTTGTCAAATTTGAACAAGAGCGCCAAAGCTCTGGTCCACAGGGCTTTCCCACATTTTTATAACCACTATATCAGGCGCAGAGGGAAGCTGTGTAATGATTAGAACAAGTGATGGCCCACGCTTTATCCAACTCCATTCGCACGGTGGAAGACAGTTTCCTAACCATCGCTGCACTTGTAAGTATACACGATACGAGTTTTGTCGAGTATAATCAGCGAATAATAGAAGAGAGAAAAACTGTTGCAGATAATGTTTATTTGTATTTTAGATGTTAATTTTCATTTTTGCATAATTTTTAGCTGGCCTGATGATGGCTTATGGCCGAAATACATAGGTAGCCAATATAATGTTTTTTTAAACGTGTGTTTTTCATTGATAACTGTTAACATTCACACACTTTTGGAGGACTTCACAACCAAAATGATTCTTGGTCCCTCAAGTTTACATCGATATTCCTCAATTTGTACCTCATGTCTATCCAAAAGTTCCAAAATAGGCCTATTGAAAAAATTAATAATGCACTATGTCCTCTTGGGAACAATTCCCAAGATCCCTCTCCATCCAACCTTTGGTGGAGGGATTGAAACGTTTCTTTCAAAAGATAATAACAAAGTTGAGATTATCGAAAACTTCGTAGGCTCCCTTCGACGAAAGTTTCGTCAAGCCTTTCAATTATTAATTCAATTGAGAGCGGACAAACAGATGACTCCAAACAATTCCCGTAATGTCATAGACCGATATTTAATTCGATTAAGAGTTAATTGATTCCTCACGAGAACTTACGGCTTTCCCACAGGAGCTAAATCAATATATAGTGTGAGAGACAATTTGTAATTGACCTTTTTACCAATGATAGGAATATCAGTCTCAATTGACCAAGAACAGGACCAGGCAATATACCGGGTGTGCCAACTGAAAAAGTCAAAAGATATAAAAGTGTTACAGCATCACAAATTATTGTTCCATAATAGCAAATAATAGGGATGCTAAAGGTAAACTGCCGCGATGAGAAATTCGAAAAAAAATTGTTCCTGTGTTATTAGAATGTTGATTTTTTTAAGCAGTCTACTATGTACAGTGTGGACAAGCCAAATGGAATGAATTCATTATCTTGGTTACCGTACGTATTTATGGAAAATCCCGAAACACGTCAAATTAAAATTTTAAATTGTCATTCTCCTTCGTAAAAATGCGAGCCCCACCTTCAAACCCCTTCGAAAGACATGTACAACCCCCAATTTTTCAAATTACTTCATTAACATTCATAATTTATTTGCTACATTTTGTATTACATTTTAGTTTTTGATATTGTACCAAATTTCGTTAATTACTTGATATATTTTTTTTCTAATTTAACTTTGGCAATAAATATGATTATAATAACATTTTTGAATAGATAATGACGAGATCTTCTAAACGATGTATCACAAGCCCATACTTCCTATTTGAAAAATTGGGGGTTGTACCTGTCTTTCGAAGGGGGTTGAAGGTAGGGTTCGCATTTTTACGAAGAAGAGAATTTAAAATTTAAATTCTACGTGTTTCGGGATTTTCCATAAATATGTACAGTAACCAAGATAATTAATATATTCCATTTGGCTTAACCACACTGTATATGTAAAATTTGCCGAGGTGCTTCTTTGGGACCTCTTACTAATATCATAGGAGTGCTCTCAAATTTTTGCCACAGTGAATTTAGTAGAGAATCAGACCTATTCTGTTTGCGCATAGCAATATTGCTACGAAAAAAAAAAAAAAATTGCTTCTACTGCAAGATTCGAAATATTGCTATTCTGATCATCGATTTTGAGCAATATGATGTCATTTTTAGAAAAATATTGCTATCTCAGCAACTTCATAATAGTATAATACTTGCTAAGAGGTTAACAAGATTTGGAATAAAGGCAGAGAACCACTTTTTTCTTCCAAGAATTCGGTTATATTGAAAATAGATAGGTCCTTTAATAAATTAGGTGTATACATATTCGTTTATATTTGTTAAAGGTATTTTAAAATACTTAAATTTAAGTAAATTTCTAAGACTTAGTTCTGACACTAACAATCCCTTCAATTTGTAAACCGAAAAGTTCACAAACTAATCAGCCTTGATAATAAGATTGATGCTTTTGATTTAAATTAAGAGCTGAGGGAATTTTATTCACTTATTTATTTGTTCATGAGCAAACTAGGAGAGATACTGCTACTTTTAAGTTATGAGATATGCATTCGAAGACTGCCTGACTGGAAGGAAAAAATTAAATAAACTATTAATTCGGCCTTAATACAAAGATGACTTTTTTTGATATAATAGAAGAACTGAGGAGAGTATTTGTTCAGGAGAAAACTAGGAGAGATACTGACCCGTTTCCCTTAGAAGTGTGCATTCGAAGCCTGAATGACGGCAGGAAAAAATTAAAATTTAATATTTGTTTAGGTGTTTGCAAGTCTTCAATTTTTCCGTCATGGTAGCGGTTATCAATATTCGGTGTGTTTCCTGAAAATTTATCAATAACTCCATCTTGTTAGTTTCATAAATAACATACTTAGTTTTTCACCTTCGTGACATTTTATATATTTGGTTAGGAATTACGAATAACCACCGAAAAACGGAAGAAATGTTCATCAATCAAGGTTAAATTCTTCTTCTATTTCACATAAAAGTAATGAAATACAGAATTGAAAATTATTCCGGCATGCAAATCTCTGGCCGAGGATTTAGCGCACAGAATGCAGAAAGCGGTGTTGCTCGGATCACTTCGAGTCATCAGGTCCCATCAACTATGAAGGCTTTTATTGGGACGCTGTAAAGGCCTGGTTTCGCTAGTGCGTCGGATTCATGCAGTGACTGCGTGCAGCGAATGCTTGCGTCCGCTGCGTCGTCGGAGTGGTTTCATTAGGTGCAGCGGAACTACTGCAGCCGGCATTATTTTTTGTGTTCTGTGAGTCGACAGTGAAAATTGGTTAGCAATGGAGTATGTACTTGCGCTTCATATTTTGGAAGAAGAGCAGAGAATGAATTGATTTTGAAATATCTGAAGCAAAAAAATTAAAAATGGTGACCTGTGCATTTAATGTATAAAAACAGGGATGAGGAAGGTATCTTCAACAACCTCATAACGATACATCTTCTAGATAATTAAGAAAAATTCCAACAAGAACGTAGAGCTCGAAATTATGAACATAAAATTGTACAAAACTGTTCATATTAGCATAGGAAATAAAAATGTTTTAAAATATAACTTCATTTCAACTGTTTTCTCTCCATTTCTGTAGCGAACATTTTCCATATGTTATCTTTAACATACCTCGCACACATACTGCGTGGAGAACGCTACCACTTTCAACGTCTCATTCTCCAGAGTAAAATTGAGGGAGGAAGAAGAGGAATGGGCAGAAGAAAGTTATCATGGGTTAGAAATATCCTTCAATGCACGGGGATAAAGGACTTCCAAACATTGCAGAATGCTGCATTCAATAGAAACATATGATGGGAATAGATGAGGATGAACGCCTACGCAGGAATCTGCACGGCACTAAAAAAAGAAGATCTTTAACATTATTAGTTTTATAATTATCATGAGATGCATCATATATGCATCTATTTTGCGAAACTAATTCAATGAGATTAATCTCTTCGTCCCTTTTGAATTTATCGACACTTATTTTCTCTTGTTTTCGCTGCAGCGACGTCGCACAGACTGGTACCCCAAGCAGTCAGCCGTTTGGCTGTTGCAGTGCTGTTGCGTCGGACGCTGAAGCGAAACCACTTCTTCGTAGTTCCGAAGTAGCAGTCTATTCGAAAGACGGTGCAGCAACTTTCTGCAGTCACTGCATGCAGCCGACGCACTAGCGAAACCAGGCCTTAAGGACAGGACAAAGAACTATTCCAAGGAACGTGCGAGAGGTTTTTTAGTGAGTAACCAATCAACAACTGGAGTCTCACACTCCTGAGATAAGCGGGCCTATAAAAGGTTTTTCCTCTCCAGCGGATTAAATAAAAATGAAATACAGTGTTGTCAGCTGAGTCAGCTCTAAAAATTAATGAATTTTGACCTACTTGATAGCAATATTGCTGGGACAAAATTGATAACCAACCTTGCTATTACAGTCCGAACAGAATACTTAATACCATATCCATATTGTTAAAAACTAGCAGGATAGCAATACGACTTGAATATCAATGTTTATAGCAATACGCAAACAGAATAGGTCTGAATATCTATACTAACCAAGACTAGCTCCTCATGTTTGCGTACCCGAAGCAGCTTGCAAATTACACAATTATCCAAACGGAACCCATCAATTTAATCATCTTATTACGTATTCTACCATTCTGATCCATCTGCGCACGCTGATTTATACATACGACTTATTTTTAGGAACATCTGGAACTGACGCGGACGCCGCCGAGTTGGTAACAATGATCGGACCGGAAACGCAGCCTCCTAGGGGAGGAATTAGAGTACATCCGGTTGAAATGCCCGATCACAGGCGCGTACATCGATTCAATTTGTCATAAAACGACTGGGTGGAGAGAGAGTGAATGTATTAAAGATCGATTATGATTTATTGACTGGTGGGAGTACCATGGTGTGGATGTTATTAATTCTCGACGTCATCTGGTGTATTTTTACGGCGTGCAGATGCGAAGGTAATATACAATGGACGACACTTTTATGATTCGTTTTATGTGAGATTTGATGTGGTTTTCGGTGTCCAGCATCGCTTGAAGTAAATTGGAATTTTTAACAAATGCACGTAGACGAAGTGAAGCTAGTTTTACAGTTTGGCTTGCAATGTAGAAGATTCTCATCAGTAGTTCTGATTATTTATGTAGATTGCGTTTGGCGCCAAAGAAGTCCAACTAATTCCATTTACATTTTTAACGAAATGTATGAATATGTAATGAATGATGATGTTCTCCGAGTTGAAGATGCAAATGACAGTGGGCAGTTTTCGCTGGAGAATTATAGTTGGTTCAAAGGAATGAAACCAGTATGCAGTATGACAAATAGTAGTACGCTATTTCCAAATTTCACAAGAAGAAAAATGTTCCTATGAACATGGGTCCGGAAATGCTTACCTAGGGTGCTACAGCCCCCTGAAAATGGGCCTCAAGATCAGGATTTTTCCAATTATTTCGGAGCGTAGGTATTAATTTTCTTTTGAATTAATTACATAATAAAGAAGTACAATATCGGAATAAGGTACCTTTGCAAATTGCTGAAAAATATATCTTCTCTTCGAAGAAGATAAAATCAAACTTTTAGTAGTGAACTTGGAGACACTTCCTTATTTGTCTGGATTTGCTAGATTTATTCCAATGATATTTTCAGGTAATAAGGGTCGGTTATGATGAACTTTCAAATTTTTCCACATTAAATTCCTATTGCAACTCGATGAAATGAACCGCATTCAAAATATTTATATTAAGAGCGCAGAGATTTAGTGATCGTGATTTAGATTGCATCTACATCTAGTATGGAGAGAATTTTTTGAATTTGAATAGATGAATGATTTTTGCAGCCCCTATGCAATCTGAATCATCCTGGATTTTTTTTCGAGAATTTCAATAGGATAATCTCATTCACCTCAAAATGATTTGGTTCGCTGAAAATTTGCATTCGTTTAGACCGAAAAATTTCAGAATTATAGGCGAAAAACTATATTCAGATCGCCCCCTCTGAAGAATTGATTTCCCTAGAGTTACATTTTGGATTAATGTTGATATGAACTTCCGCATTAATTTTGAATGTAGAATTTTGTCACCTAATTTCTGGGCACACTGAACGATATAATATAATAGCAGTAGTTGAATTAATATTGGTAGTAATATGTCAAACCTGTACCTCGTTGAAAGAATAACTGAATGTATCAGGCACATTACTCAAACCATAAGTGCGTTCGATGTATGCCAAGAAGCCGACAAATTGGTAGAAGATATCGGCGAAATTCCTCCATTTATCTATTTTATCATTAATTGTCCTGTTTTTTTTTCAGAATATCATTATTTTGGGTTAGTAATGGGGAAGGAGGGAAGAGGGAGGGGAGGTTTCCCCCCATGTTGAACGGAGTTGACACATTTTCAATATAGTTGGCAAAATTTCGAAGCAGTTGGAAAAAGTTCAATGAAGTTGGAATATTTCCTAAAAAATTGTCATAAAATGTGAAGAAATTTGACCGCCTGACCGGATTCGTATTGGCATTGTTTACTATGCTGCAACGCATACATGTTGTTGCAACGCGGTAAAGAATGACTAAAATAATACTCTCTCTACGCAGATATATCTTACCACGACTCAGCACAGGCAAGTGTTCAGACGTAGTAACTATGGTATTATTGATACGCTGCCATTCTCAAGACATTGTTTACCGCGTTCCAGTCCCAACCACGTTCAAATTTGCTTTCTTTTGCAATTTTGCAGTTCGCGTTCATAAAAATAACAATAATATAGTATCGCCAGAAATATTTTATTAAACCACATTAATATACAAAAAAATAATATATAATACATAAAACAAAACACATAAAAATATGAATAGTATACAGGGTGTTTCCTAAACATGCGGCAAAAATTCAGGGGGTTGTTCCTTGGACTATTTTAAGCATGTTTTGTCCTTGGATGATTTTTGAAAAACCTCTTTGTTTCGAAGATACAGGGCGAACAACATTTTTCATATTTTTAAAATTAATAATAGTTTAAATAAAAATGCGTACCGCACTGTGTTTACTAAGTAGGTACAATTTATTTTCAAATTTGTTTAACAACATTCCAATTACTAAAAACGGCCAGTTTTTTGACTAAAAATTGATAAGTGCAGATGGTAAAGGAATACAGATTAAACACGGTTTTCATTTGAATTCGTTTTGTGATGTATTAGCAATTAACATTTTATCTTTGACTATTATGAATCGCTATACAAACGCCGAGATGACTGACTTGCATTTCATTTATGGACTTGCTGATGGAAATTCATTAAAAGCTAGGAGGTTGTACATTGAACGAATTCCTGGGCGTAATATTCCTGACAGAAAATTGTTTCAAAATATTCATCAACGTCTGCATGAAACAGGCGCATTGAAAAAAATGGGGGGACCAGGAAAACCAAACACAGTAAGAACGGTGGAACTGGAAGAGAATGTGCTGGACATGATCGAAGAAGACCCTAGTACTTCTACTCGAAAAATTTCCAATACTTTGAATGTGAGTAATAAGACTGTTTGGAAAATTCTTAAAGACAATTTGTTATACCCATACCATATGCAACGCGTTCAGGCACTTATTCCTACTGATTTTCTCCCACGTATTGCATTTTGTCAATGGCTTTTAACCACATTAGTTCAAATTCCTCAATTACTGACGCTGATTCTTTTTACCGATGAAGCGAATTTCTCAAGAAATGCAATAAGAAATTTTCATAACAACCATGTATGGGCCGACGAAAATCCTCATGAGGTAATTGAAGATCGTTTTCAACATCAGTTCTCATTGAATGTTTGGGTTGGTATTGTGGGTGACTGCCTAATAGGGCCGATATTTTTACCAGAAAGACTTATCGGGGACGTGTATCGCAACTTTTTAGAACAAACGTTACCTCTGTTTTTGGAGGATGTACCATTGGCAATAAGACATGCAATGTGGTTTATGCACGATGGTGCACCAGCGCATTTTAGTTTGGTTGCTCGTGAGTTTTTAACATTAACATACGGAGATCGCTGGATTGGAAGAGGTGGACCTCATTTATGGCCTGCTCGTTCCCCGGACTTAAACCCCTTAGATTATTTCCTATGGGGCCATCTAAAATCATTAGTTTATACCACTCCAGTAGAAAACGTGGAAGACTTGCGAAATCGGATCATTGCTGGGTGTAACTTAATAAGAAATGATCCTGGTGTTTTTGAAAGGGTTCGGCAGTCAATGAGGAGAAGATTGGATGCTTGTATGCTGGGTAGAGGTGGTCATTTTCAACAGTTTTTGTAGGTTGAGTTGAATTTTCATGTAATTTTTCATAATAAAATGTTATTATCCAAAATTTTGTTTCCCCTATATCTTCGAAACAAATAGGTTTTTCAAAAATCATCAAAGGACAAAATATTCTTAGAATAGTCCAAGGAACAACCCCCTGAATTTTTGCCGCATGTTTAGGAAACACCCTGTATAATATAGTTAGTATCATTAAACACAGTTTATTAGACCACAATAAAATACAAAACATTACATTAAATGCAAAATCCACTAAAGTATAATCCTATGGTGTGCATTTACATGTGATTTATTTGCATTTGGTCTATTAAGATCCATATTTTCCTTCAAAGATCTTTGCCTTCAGGATTGTTTGGCATTTATTTCTTGGATGGCCTACCAGCTTGAACACGATTTGCGCCGTATGATAAAAAACGTCTAATTTTTCTTTGGCTCACTGATGTTGGCTGAACAGAAATGTTCTTCTTTAGTGAGGTATTTTTGGATACATGAAGAAAATTAAATGAGTCAGAGGGTGTCATAATTTTGTATTATTAAATTTTTTCATGGCATTAACCATATAAACCGTTATTTTTGGATGCACTAATGCGTTCAAAATTCAAATTTCGATAGAAAAAGTATCATGTTGAATAAAAACATTGCTTTGTTGCTCTGTACTAGTTGGCAAGTCATTTTCTATACCCACATCAGTTGTCATGTCTTCATAAAATTCTGGGGACATGTTTTCTCCTAGAGCTAATTTTGCTAATACTTTTCTGTCATCAGTGATTATTTACACACAGGTCTTAAACGTTATTCCAAACTTATTTTGTTCTTCGATTCTTTGAACAGAGACATTAGCAGAAGGCAACATTTTTCTAAACAGTATTTTTTTCGTAGAGTTCCGGAAATTAGCAAATGACAGCAAGTGTCGTCTTTGATAGGACTCGGAAACACATTGGCGACGAAATCCACCAAGTCGCGCCCAATGTTGAGTTGAAACGCGGAAACAATGCCTCGAGAATGAGCGCGTATCCATAATACAATGAATAGTTACTACGTCTGAACACCTGCCAGTGCTGAGGCGTGGTAAGATATGTCTGGGCAGAGAGAGCATTGGTTAAGTCATTCTTTACCGCGTTGCAACAACATGCTTGCGTTGCAGCAAGGTAAACAATGCCAATACGCGGACGGGATAGCATGGAATAACACCATGTGCCCTTGTACATATTCCTGTTGCCGTAAATTCAATATTCAATAGTTTTCGGCACAATGTGTGTAGCCGGCAAGAAATAATATTATATTATATACACATAAATTATTTATTTTCTTTTACGTTATCCCAAAGTGGGTAGCTCTCTAGATGTTTCAGTTTCGCCAACTGGAGTATGTCATAAAACAAACCATCTGATGCTAATTTGAGCTGTTTCTCACTGTCTAGCGGCATTTTAAAAAGCTTTCATTTCTATCGATTTTAGCAACGTAAATATGTAAGTATGAGTTTGCTCCTTTCTTTCAATAATAGAAATAGATAAGTTTGAATTTCGGACAACTAGATTTGATGTTGTTGTTTTTGGGTTTATTGCAAATGGGCAGTTCTACAGACGGAATACCATTACGCATTACCAGGGACGGGCCTAAGAAGGGGGTGGAGGGGATGACCCCCTCCAATATTGAATGGAGTAGGCAAATTTTTAAAGCAGTTAGAACACCAACCACCTACCTTGAGCTTTCACTGGAAAATCTAAGCTAAGTGTTTTCTCTGTGATCAAACGAATTTTTCTATTATTAAACCTAAAAACTAGTTGTATCAATTATCACCCTATATGCCAGGAAGCATCATTGTATCGTTGACCTCCCAGCTAGTCGGGCAGACATCCTAAAGGGGGTCAGCGTTAACTAATTTCGTTTGAGACTAATCTTGCTGACGACCGGCCGGACGGATATAATTTAGTTTGAGCTCGGATACTTCATCAGTGAGTCGAAACTAAACATTTGGGAACATTTTCGGCCAATAATTCGAAAAATACAGACATTTGGAAAAATTGGTAGGCGCTCTGCTTAGGGCATACTCCAGTCAACGAATTGAAAATGTTACTTCATGATAACTGTTTCGCCTCTCCGACTTCATGAACACACTAAGTACCACTCCTTCACGAAAACTTTCCACTATACCTACGTGTCCCTAATTGAAAAAAAAATATACAACTGAATATTCTCCGGAATCAAGTTCAAACTTGCAACGCTTGGGAAAGCTACGAGAGAAAACTTCAGGAATGGGATTTCGCACCGGGTGGAACAGTTAACTATACATTCCGCTGCCTTGCTCTCGCCATTTTACTTCGCAGGTATCCGAATTTCACCGTAGGGGTTTTCACCTTATTATGCGCCTTTCATTTCCGTTTGTGCGATTACAGGAAATGGGAGATAGTTTTTCAACAGAAATATGAATTAATTTTCCCGGACTCCTTCTGAAATTGAATTGCCAGGATGGAATATAAAATGGCAGGGAAAATCTCCAGGAATTATGGAAGAGGCTCTCACCACCTTAGAGGGCAGTTGCATAAACACAAGCCCTCAGAATTGTATTCGAATAAATCGAGTATTCGAATATTTCAGTATACTAAATTCCAATTTGATGTTAATAAAAAATTCGAATATCGAATATTTGAATATTTAAGTGTTCAGATATTTAAATATTCGAAAATTCGACCATTCGTGTTTTTTGGGGAACAGTGAATTTCTACGTAAAAAAATTGGTTCAAGCACTGACGTGAAGTCAGGAGCTTTTGCGCGCATGTTCTGTTGTCCATTCACCTCTATTAGACACTCTAAATCGAATTTACAATCGATATAGACCGTTTTATCAGCTTTTATAAGAAATGACTACATTTTGTACCATTTTAAGGACTTGAGTAATGGGAAAATCGTCTAAGATCAAAGAATTTTCAATTGTGACATGTATTCTATCGGAATTAGAATTCATTAAATATCTGACAATGTACGAAAAAAAAAATACTGCATAAATCCTCTTGCCGTATTTATTCCTCTTAAAATATCAGAACTCACCCAAGTCTACTCTGATCTCCAACAATAGAGATCCGATCGTGTTCAAACTTGCAACTTGGCAGAACTAGTTTGAAGGCTCTCGCAAAATTTGAGCGATGTCGGGCGAATACTTTCTGATATATAGAATTTTTTTCAATGATTCTTCTTTCTTCTTTATAGTATTACGAAATTTTGCAAAATTTTTGCGTCGACATCTTAGAACCTATTACCATGTTTGAAAAGAATCGGCATCGTATTTTTTGAGTTATCGAGGAAATAACAACAAATTTTCAGATTGATCTAACTCCGAAACCGTTTGGCCAATTTTGCTTCTTAACAAACTCAAATGTCGCATTAGGATGCACAACCTACCCTAAAAATTGCAAGTCGCTATGTCTTCGTTCTCAAGTAATCGTGAGATAAATAATATTTTTGTGGTGATACGATCCTCATAAAATTTCACAAACTTCTTTGCGTCGGTATTCAACAATTAGTTACCAAGTTTCAATTCGATTGGATTTATATTTTTTGGGTAATCGAGAAAACAATATTCCAGATATGGGTATAACTCTGAAACCGTTTGGCCGGATGCGCAATCTACCTAGCAAGTCGCTATCTTTTTCAGTTCGAAAGTTATCGTGGCAACGGCCACCCATCCAGCTACTGAACTCACTCAATTCTCGTCAGATCTCCAACAATATAGATCCGATCGTGTTCAAATTTGTAACTTGGCTGTAAAGTTAGGTTTTGAAAACTTCGGCAAAATTTCTGCGATATAAGACGTATAGTTTCTGAGATATAGAAGATTTCCAATGATTTTGTAAGAATTTTCGAAATTCACGAAATTTCGGAAAAATGTGCGCGTCGGCATCCTACAACTAATTACCATGTTCGAATTCGATTGGTTCCATATTTTTTGAGTTGAGATGGAAATAAAAACAAAATTTCAGATAGGGATAACTCCAGAACTGTTTGAAGGATTATGCCTATTAATGTTGCATTCAAATGCTCGACCTACTCTGAAAATTGCAAGTCGCTATCTCTTTGCGTTCTCAAGTTATCGTGAGAGGAATAATATTTTTTAATAATTTGTTTCTCATCAAAAGCAACTAGTAGCATCTTAAAGGGAATGTTTTGCAGTTTTTAAAACCCTAATTCGATTTCCAGTACCATCATTATTTCCTGCCTTATTGACGCTAGGAATATTTTATTATCTCCCTTCAAATTTGTTATATGGAGTTTAAACTGCAATATGTATGGCAATGAACATCGTTAGCAATAATTTGACATGAATCAATTAGGCATGAAATATCGATTTGAATGTTTCAAAATTTCTAGAAGCATATCGCTTGATACCCAGAAAAATAAGGAAATTTACCAATATTAAAAAATATATTTCGAATACTAATTTTGAACCCTTACAGCGAATCTATCCTAATTAATTTATCTCAGCATCAGCCCATCTCATCTAATTTGTGTACCAAGTTTTATTTATTTCCTTCCAGTTTGTTTGAGTCAAACACATCACGACGTTGATTCCAAATGCAATATCACGTAAAAACTACCTGCAGAATGAAAATACCTGCAAAATTATTTTAATATACAAGCAGACGTTCTCAAAAAACTATGTCTAAGGCAGGCTGTAATTGTTGAATTAAAACTACCACGCTTCACTCAACAAACTTGTTGGTCATGTGCTTGAAGACCAGGAGTAACCACTAATGACATTAATGGGTAGAAGTGGTTTCAATGGTTTCATTATGGTATTAATAATGCTACCCGCATAATTTTACAAGTGCCAGCTCTACGGCGTTGAGTATTCTATGTTCGTATACATATATATAATTACCACATAAATGGGAGGCAATATAAAGGACTGATTACATCTGAGAAATTAATGTAGTTATTTCGTGCAATGTGGAAATTTAAATTGCAATATTCAGACAAGCTGAAAAATTGTCCGGGTAGACATACCCTTGGAGAATTTTAAGTTAATTGATATTTGTGTTTAGATTGTAATGGAATAAATAAATATTTGATGTACTTTTGATGAAAATTATAAATTTTAATTCATATAGTATTTTATATCCTGAAAACTATAACATGGATATAGAAGTACTCAACTTGGCAAAAATACACAAAAAATCGAGGTAAACATATTTTCATCCTTATCATCGTATTTCTAGTGGAAATCCAAGTATGTGGTATTGCTATGTATTTACTACCACCATTTACTGCAGTTTTGAACTTACATTCATTTTCAGACTAAACTGAATACTGAGTATGTTGAAGGATTATTACAGAGGTTGATAACAGTAGGTAAAAATATGAATGTAACAATAATTGTTACGTTCATATTTAATAATTATTATTATCAGGTGTTTCCAAGTAAGTATATCCATTGACATTTGTTAAGTTTATTTTGGTATGTTATGAAACCTTCAAGCAACGTTTTTGCAATAAAAATGTGTTTATTTAGAGAAGACATTTAAAAATTTTCACATGTTTTCCAAATAAAAAAAAAATAATGTCTCCAGAATTATTGACCAAAATGGCGTTACATGTGCCTTACCGAAAATCAGAACTTTATGATCTATCCATGGCAAGGAAAAAAATTGGTTCAAGAACTGACGTGAAGTCAGGAGCTTTTGCGCGTATGTTCTATTGTCCATTTTCCTGTACCTATTGCACACTCTTAATTGAAGAAATTCGGTTAAGAGTGTCCAATAAAGGAGAATGGACAATAGAACATACGCGTAAAAGCTCCTGACTTCACGTCAGTGCTTGATTTAATTTTTTTGTTCGTAATTTTTTTTTAATTTTACACACGTTTTTATGTCGATATTCTACAACTAGTTAGCAAGCTTCAATTCGACCGAGTCTATATTTTTTGAATTATCGAAAAAATATAATTCCTGGTGGATTTAACACCGAAACCGTTGGACCGATTATGCCAAAAACCGAACTTAACCCTACCATTCCGATGCGCAACCTACCCTACATGTCCCTATCTCCTTTCGTTCGATAGTTATCGAGGCAACGGTCACCCATCCAGCTACTGAACTCACACAAGGCAGCTCGGATCTCCAAGAATATAGTTCCGATCGTGTTCAAACTTGTAAATTGGCCGTACAGTTAGTCTTTGAAGGCTCTCGAAAAATTTTAGCAATGTCGGACGAATAGTTTCTGCTATATAGAATTTTTTTCAATGATTTTTTTGAATGTTTCTAGTGATACGCTCCTCACGAAATTTCACAAGAATTTTCGCGTTGGCATTCTACATCTAATAACCAAGTTTGAATTGGATCGGTTTTGTATTTTTCGAGTTATTGAGGAAATAAGAACCAAATTTCAGATGGGTATAACTCAAACCCTTTTGGCCGATTATGCCTATAAATAATCAAATAATTTACATCTTTACAAATAAGGGATGATAACTTCCTCCCGGCAGCTTTAAAATTTTTTAACGGTACTACAATAACTCGAAAAATCCATATCTATTTTAATTCTTGAGAACCTTTGACAGTCCTGCATATTCAGAATAATAGATCCCCTAGAAAATAATCGGAGCATCCAAAAATTTATTGAGCCGATCACCCAGTATATTCTATTAAATTATTAATACTATTCCAAGTTTATTCAGAAATAAATCCTACTCGTGAATATCCATTCTTGACCAATTTGCCTGGCAATTACTATAGTAAGAGGCAGAAAAATTAAGACGAAGATGAATATAATTCAGCGCTTCAAGAACTCCTTCCTCCGAAACTATCGATTATATTTTAGGTATTCAAGTTGTGTATGCTCATATCCTCTTCCGGTTCTTCAATGAAAGCGTATTGCCCGTACGCTTGGGAAGATATTCGAACAATTTTTAATGAAATTTTGAAGCACCAGCAACAGAAGAGAGCGCTTTACTTACGGTAATATTTTCATTGGATCGTTAAATTCACGATAAAGGCGCAGAATGTCGGAATATAAACATGATATCCTTTCATGAAATACATGAATACGATGGAAATATGGAAAACGCGGGAACTCTGCTTGCTAGTGCAGTATATACAGGCTGGTAATCACATGTAAATGAATTAATAGTTCTGATTGTAAGGAAGTCGATGAATATTTCTACACAAATTTCACTAACCAGGTCGAAAACAGATTTTCGAAAACCGTATGTGTGTTTTTTCCGAAAATATTGTTCAACAAAGGCATTAAAACCTAATGAGGGGTCTTCTCAGAAGACCTAAGGAGTGCCGGTATCATCATAATCATATCAACGATGGTGATGCCATTCTTGCAGCGTCTTATCTGATTATTAAACATAGATTTGGGGAATAAATATCTCGGTTGAGTTCTTCGAGGGGCAAAATTCGCCGAGCAGTTTCGGAGTTGTAGTCATCTGAAATTTTGTTTCCCAATAACTCGAAAAATACTGATCTGATCGAGTTGAAACTCAGTAGTTAGTAGAAAAATACCAACTTTCAAATTTCGTGAGGATCGTAGACTAGAAAATTCTTACAAAATTATTTGAAAAAATTTGCTATTTCAGAAAATATGCGTCAGACATCGCTCAAATTTGCAAGAACCTTTAATACCTCGTTTTACAACCAAGTTCTAGAGTTAAACTCGATCGGATCTATATTGTTGTGAGACCCAAAATCACGTATGGGGCATCAGTCTGGTATACAAAAATACACCAGAATAGTACGAGGACCACCCTCGACAAAGTACAAAGGTTTGCCTGTTTGTGTATGACTGGAGTTATGGAAATCTATCCTACCAGGGCACTTGAGATTTTCACAAATTTCACACTCCTTCATATAGTGATAGACACAATGGTTCACGAATCCTTTCCGAGAATATCTAGTCAATGAACAGGTAGTGAGAGTATTAAAATCCAGAAAGCATAGTCCTCTCTTACCAGGTGCATTTCATCAGCCAATCTTCCTAGTGACGAAATGATTAAGAAAGTAAGAACCGAAAAAAACTTTACTACGATGCTAGGAATGAAGAAAGACTGGGACAGGGAATCTACTACCCAAGTTCTCAAAAAATGGCATTAAATGGTACACAGACGGTTCAAAAACCAATATAGGAGCTGGTGCTGGAGTATATGGGGCAGGCACCAAATGCTCACTATCACTAGGCTCCTATCCGAGCGTCTTTCAGGCAGAACTACTGGCAATGGAAAGATGAGTGGAAATGGACCTAGAAAGAAACTATCAGAGGTGTGATATAGCAATCAATCCTGACAGTCAAGATGATATTAAAGCTCTGAACTCCCATGATATCGAGTCTATGCTAATATGGGAGTGCCGAAGAAAACTTAATGAAGTAGACAAGAACAACAGGATCGTCTTTGGTCTGGGATACTGGTCACTCGGGAATTAAAGGAGATGAGGAAGCCAACTCACTTACCAAGAAAGGCCCAAGTGAATTTCGGATGACATAAGAAACTGAAAGATATACATATATACTCTGTAGATCTCTCACAGGAATGTATCACTCCAAAAAGTTCTTTGGCAGTGTCAGATCCAAGAAATATATGGATCTCAGTAAAAACTGCTGTCTTAGGAAGCATATGATGAGATTAGGGCTAGCAGAAACTGACGAATGCAAATTCTGTATGGAGGAGGGTGAAACTACTAATTACGGAATGTCTCAAACCAACGCAAAGAATGCTTTGGGCAAGAAACCTGCAGGAGCGAAGACGTAGCGTCCTTAAAGTCGTCCCAGATACTGGAATGCATCAGAACTCTGGAACTGGAAGGCGAGCTGTAGATTGTGATGATATCGACAGTTCTGATGGGGGGCACAATAGACCTCAAGGTCGCAGTGCAACTTTTCCCTCTACAATAATATACAGGGTGTAACTAAATAAGTGTAAAATATTTAAGGGGGTGATTCCTCATCGAAAAAAAGATAGGATCTTTCATATAAAGAAACTTCATTGGAGCATCCCTTGTTAAGATACAGCCCCTTAAAGGGGGTACAGCAAATTTGTTTAATAATTTTTTTCACAAGCACTAAAAAAGTCACAATATTGAAATTAATCTGATATTTTCTAATACCAAAAAGACACTTAGCCAGTAATTTATTTGGTTTATCCCATGGTAACAATAAATCCAGATCGCATTTATGACGATGTATCTCTGTAGTTTTTCGTAAAATAATGTTTTGCTGCGATCTGGTTTATTTTCGGCAAAAAATTCAAGAAACATTTTTTGTTTAGAATGAAACAGTTTATCGGAAATACATTTTAAACTGGTAAAGAAATAATAACACAAAAAGTTACATTGGAAATAAAGTTTAGGGGTTGCGTTTTCCACCCCTTACGACCATGGGAAAACCAAATAAATTACTGGCTAAGTGTCTTTTTGGTATTAGAAAATATCAGGTTAATTTCAATATTGTGACTTTTTTAGTGCTTGTGAAAAAAATTATTAAACAAATTTTCTGTACCCCCTTTAAGGGGCTGTATCCTAACAAGGGATGCTCCAATGAAGTTTCTTTATATGAAAGATCCTATCTTTTTTTCGTTGAGGAATCACCCCCTTAAATATTTTACACTTATTTAGTTACACCCTGTATAATGAAATATACAATATTGTTGGAGACATTGGGAAAATATTTTACGCGGTGACCGATCTGGCTATGAATTAATTGAACAAGCGCCAAAGCAGAATATACTACCAGTGATCGATACAGAAGATCTGCAACACTTGCAACGAAGAATTCCGATACTACTACCTGAGGCACCCACTGAATTCAAGTTGAAACTTGTAGAATTCCCAAACAACCACAACATTCGACAGACTGCTCCGAATTTTTGGAGCGTGATAACATGTTCTTTGTTTATACTGTCTATCAGGTAATTATCCCGATTATAATCTACCGCACACCTCTTTCAACCTTGAAATTAAGCAGGTCATCCACCGCACGCGCAGTGGCTCTATTTTAGCGTGACTTACCGTTTCGTGTTTTAAATTCGGAACTTGCCAGAATGATGAATTGGAATATTCAATTTGTAGTGGTATACGAGTAGGAAGCAGAATATTTTTATCGTCGGATGCGATTTGATTATTGGATTCACTGGTACACTGACGAAACTGGTTCGATGCCATAGGATCCAAGTTGTGAGTCGAGGTTCTCTATATGAGTCATGAGAAAACTGAGTGTGTCATGTTTTCTTAGAAATCTATATTCTGCTATCGATTGAGATGCGTTCATGAGTGAAAAAAACTCGATATGTAGGTTCATGAATTAATTTGTAGCAACCAAGACTTTCACTGTGGGCATAGTCGTTTCAATTGAATTCAAAGAATAGAAAAATATTGGAACCAAAATTTTACCTCGACATAGGTCATAGCTAATATATTATAAGTAATAACCTTATTAAATAATCATTAAAGGACTAGAATTCATCGCCTATTTCCAACTAGGAGATGTTTTTTGTCGCCAAAATTTTGAAATGGCAATGGGTTCTCCTTTATCACCTGTCATTTGTTGAAACCAAAAGCTTGGTGGCGATATGCTGACTATATAGTCGTGATTATTTGGCAACATGGTAGAGAAGAGTTAGACAAATTTTTCGATTGCATGAATTTAAAAGAACCAACAATAAAATTCACTTTGTGAAGAATAATCAGCTTTCTTTTATAGATGTTTCGATAATTAAGTATCCAAACCATTTTGAAACAAGCACTGACGTGAAGTCAGGAGCTTTTGCGCGTATGTTCTATTGTCCATTCTCCTGCATTATACACTTAAATCGAATTTACCAAGGTAAATTCGAATTAAGTGTCCAATACAGAAGAATGAACAACATTTACCATGGTAAATTCCATAAAGGGTGTCCCATGCAGGAGAATGGACAATAGAACATTCGAAAACATACAAATAAATACATGCAAAAGCTCCGGACTTCACGTCATTGCTGCCAATTTTTTTTTTCGTAATTTTTTTCAAATTTTCTAGGGGTAGGTACGGATCTTAAAAACATTTTTTTTTCGTCATTTTTTTTAAAATTTTCCAGGAGTACGGTTTTTACAAAATTTTAAACACGTCTTAATGTGGATTTTCTACTACTAGTAACCAAGCTTCAATTCGATCGAATATTTATTTTTTGAGTTATCGAGGAAATAATATTCCAGGTGGCTATAACTCGGAAACTGTTAGACTGATTATGCCCAAAAACGAACTTCACTCTCCCATTCGGATACGCAACCTACCCTGAAAATTGCAAGTCCCTATCTCCTTTCGTTCGAAAGTTATCGAGGCAACGGTCACCCATCTACTGAACTCGCACAAGGCTGCTCGAATCTCCAACAATATTTAACCGATCGTGTTAAAACTTGAAACTTGGCTGTACAGTTAGGTTCTAAAGGCTCTTGCAAAAATTTTTTTCCATTTTCAATGATTTCTTAAAAATTTTCTTCAGATAATCCTCACGAAATTTTGCAAGAATTTTTGCGTTGGCATTCTACAACTAATAACCATGTTTTAATTCAATCGGTTTTGTATTTTTCGAGTAAATGAGGAACAAAAAACAACTAAATTTCAGAAGGCTATAACTCTAAAACCGTTCGGCCGATTATGCTTATAAACAAACTCAAATGTCGCAATCAGATGCACAACCTAACCTGAAAACTTCAAGCCGCTATCTCTTTCCGTTCTCAGGTTATCGTGACCACAAAAATATTTTCTAATAATTTTTTTATGATTTTCTAGCGATACGATACTCACAAAATTTCACCAACGTGCTTAGGTTTATATTTTACAACTATTCACCAAGTTTCAATTCAATCGGATTTATATTGGTTGAAAACAAAATTATTACTCGGAAACCATTGGTCCGATTATGCTCATTAACGAACTTGTCCGTCGTATTGGGATGCGCCACCTACCCTGAAAATTTCAAGTAGCTAGCTCTTTCCGTTCTCAAATTATCGTGGCAACGGCCGGACGGCCGGACTGCCGGATGGCCGGCCGGACAGAATCAAATTTGACATCGAATTCTCCATTGGGGAGTCGAACCAAATCGTTTGAGACCATTTTCGTCAAAAAATTCGAAAGTTACAGACATTTGGGCGAAATGATAACGCGATGTTTCCCAGAACATACGCACAAAAAGTGTTTTCAGAAAGCAGACACATACAAATAAAAATTTGAATTTCTAATAAAACCAACAAATTAGTTTGAAAAGAAACACTATGATAGATACGATAGAGTTAATCCAATTTGTTCTACGCTTGAAATAATGAAATTTCTAGTGGATAACGGGTATCCGAGGTAATTCATGCATTTAGATAGATGAGCTTCTACTCAAATAACAATTAATTAAGTACAACAGAATAACCAACAAGAAAAACAGTCCAGACTACTGATTTAGTTTCCGAAACGTTACAAAATAGTTGTTTTATCGTTGATGTTGTTTCGTTACTGTTTGTTAGGCATCATTGTTCTAGTATATTGCTTCCGACAGATATCTTATGATTCTTATGCGGAAACAATTTCAAAATAATATTTTTTTTTTAAACATATTTTTCAGAGTTTGGGAGAAAAGAACCATTTAGTAATAACCTTATTACTTATGACATTAGGTATGACTTCAACTCAAATGGCAAATTTTCGTGTTCCATTAATTTAATCAACTAACGCGTCGAGTGACGAGTGACCTTCCATTTAAAACAGAAATTTGTATTGATGCCTTATGTTTTTTCTCTGAAATATTCAAGTGATAATTGGATAGGTGATTATTTTTTATGATATACATTATTCACCTGAGATTTACGCTTGCTCGAAATGCTATATCTATTTTAGGATCTCTATAGGCGAAGATTTAAATGAGGTGCAAAAAGGGATCCACATCTGTTAAATGCAACTTAGTCGGTCTGACATCTTGACACGCTAGTGGTCTTTGGTCTGCTTCACATGTCTAATGGCCTAAGAAATCTATGATATATTGTGCAAGACTTTGTCTCTCTTCGTTATATTGTTTTCCGGAACACCTATCAATTTGGCCCAATGTCTGTAATTTTTAAATTTTGATCGAAAATGGTCTCAAACGTTTAATTTCGATTCACTAATGAAGAATCTGAGATGAAACAAAGTTGTGTTACTACTACTAATTTTCTTACGGACGGACGGTCCGTAAGCACGATAACTTTCAGACGAAATGAGTTAGAGAGTTGAAATTTGCAGAGTAGGTTTGGAGTCCACATGAGCGGGTTAAGTTAGTTTACGGACATCACATCATCAGCTGGGTGCTTTCGGAGTTATAGCCCTCTGAAATTTAGTTTCCCAATAACATATAGAAATATGGATAGGGAAGGTTTAGTGGGTAATTCCACAAAAGGAGCAGAGAAAAATAATTATGCTGGTACCTGCAGACAGGTGTTTCTGCTAATTGGCTTCTTCAGCACAGGGCAACCAAGAATCCAAGGAAAAGATGGAAATAAAACTGTTATATTTCCATGCTTTTCTTCTGCTCTCAACAAATTGTTGCTCGAAGCATTCGCTGAACTGTTGAATTAAAATGAGCTTCCCACTATACATGGTCATTCTTTTAAAGGGACAATTTCCCTTATATGGGAAAGTAAGATGATATACGCTCATAGAAATTCACACACAGAGGTTCTAGACCATAAACTACTTTTTTTAAATATTGACAGTTTCGGGTTATACCGGAAGTAGCCACCAACTTATTAAACAATATATATGGTCTTCTATGATCATTTTGGGGATATTTGCATTTCAAGGAAAATTTTGTCAGCTGACAGGGGTAGTTTGATGCCTTGTATATCAGTGACTGTTAGAAGTAAAACAATAAAACTTTGGAAGAACCTATAAAAAATGCTGCTTATTCAATATCATCTTTTACATAAATACATTTATGTTCTTCACAAAAGATGAATATAGTTTTTTCAATTTTTCCAAAAAACTCAGGTTTTCCAATGGAATGCTCCTTTTTTCGTTTCATATAGTAATTGTAGACAAAGTTTCCTTTCGATTGACAGGTCATTAAACTATTTAAAAAATGTGAATAACTTGAAAACTATCTATTTTAAGTATGGGTCAATGTCATGTCAATCGAAAGGAAATTTTATCTAGAACTATCTGAAATATAAAAAGTGGGAAAGCCCTGTGGACAGGAACTTTAACGCTCTTGTTCAAACTTTGATAATTCATCTCCGAAATTAGGAATTATTGGTTTTTCAGAGTTTGGAATGATATCAATGGATTCTTATAATAGAACTGCCTCATAAAAGAAACTAAATTAAAATTAAATAACGGACTCATCCGAGATATTCATTCCTCAAATCTTCTCTGAAAATTATATTATATTAATTGAAACTTAGCCAATATTCCAGTTTTGTTTTCACTGAAGATATTCTGAACCCAATTTGATAAACTTACCAAATTATATATTTCCATCAACATATGGATTATCCAAGGGCATATAGGGTAGGGGTATTTATAATATCCTATAACTGGTCATTTTGCATTCAATCATATTTGTTTGTTAGAACAGGAATACATTAGACATATCTGTCAGAGGTAGTTAGGATTATATGTATGAACAGTGAACACAGATAGAACCCAGACAGATAGAATTCGCATTCTGTGAAAACATAGAAGACGATATATTATTGAAATTTTGAAAAATCATATCTCCGGAAGTATTAGCTTGTTAGAGTTGAAAATAATATAAATGGATTCTCATGATGAAACTGCATCTTAAAAAAAAAATATTCGAAATATGTAATGTAAAAAAAATTATTTTTTTTTCGTTACTCCGAAACCTTCCGGCCGATTTTGCCCAAAAACGAACACAACGGAGATAATTTTTTCCCAAACCAACTCTGCAAATTTTATTTGTCTAGCTCATTCCGTTCTAGAGTTATCGTATTAACAGCCGGACCGAATCGATTTCGACCATGGATTCTTGATCCGTGATTCGAACCAAATTATTTATGATCATTTTCAGCCAAAAATTCGAAAATTACAGACAATTGGGCAAATTGATCAGCACTCTGTTCCGAGGAACAAGAACGCCAAAAGAGGCATTATTTTTTAGAAAATACTGAAAAAAAACTATATAAATGATTTGTGAAGAACCTGTGATTGTTGCGAAAAATGATTATGATAACTATAATAAACAGCATTTTTTATAGGTACATACCCCCAAAGTTTTATTATTTTGGGACTAAAAGTAGGATACAAGGCATCAAAGTACCACGCTTAGGCACCAAATTTTGTATTAAAATGCAAATATCTTCAAAAGGATATAAGGATATATATTCTTCTGAACTTGAGCAAAAAAAAAAAAAAGATGGCCATAGTTATGGTTCGATAAAAAAAAAGTTGATAGCTACTTCCGGTATAACCGGACGTAGTAGAAAAATGCCAATATTTTAAAAAAGTAGTTGTGGGTCGAGAACCTTTGTGTGTGCATTATTATGAGCTTCATTTTTGGCGCTCTAGTTCCTCGGAACTGAGTGCTTATCAATTTGCCCAAATGTCTGTAATTTTCGAATTTTTCGATGAAAATGGTATTAAACGTTTTGGTTCGACTCACTGATCAAGAATCCGTGGTCGAAATTCATTCTGTCTGGCCGGCCGGCCGTAGGCACGATAACTCTCGAACGGAATGAGCTAGACAGTTGAAATTTTCAGAGTAAGTTTGGGAGATGAATATTTCGGCTAAGTTCGTTATTGGGCAAAATCGGACAGATGGCCGAAACCATCTGTCCGTAACAAAAACATTTTTTTTTACAAAACAAATTGCAAATTAATTTTTTTTTCTATAAGCAGTTTTATCATAAGAATCCAATTATATCATTTTTAACTCTAACAAGCTAATACTTTCGGAGGTATGATTTTTCAAAATTTCAATAAAAAATCGTATTTTTACGTTTTCACAGAATTATATAATTATTCTATGTATGAATTGTCATAATGTCAACTTATTTTCCTCAGACATGACATTGTCTAATTCCTTGCTAATAGTTGGTTCGACAAACGTCAAAATCGACTTAGAGAGACAAGGGTAAAATAAAAAACCGTCAAATAAACCCCCATGTGGCGATTTTATGTCGAAAAGTGAAAATTAAGAATATATATCCGGCGATCGACAAGATCGTACGAGGAGCCCGATAGCCGGTCGGTATACGCTTTGGGTTTCGGAACGAGAGAAGGCGGGCTCAAATCCCAGAAAGGGAATTACACTTTTTGGCGCTCTAGTTCCTCACTGAGTGCTTATCAATTTGCCCAAATGTCTGTAATTTTTATTTAAGATGCAGTTTCACCATTAAAATCCATCGATATAATTTTCAACTCCAACAAGCTAATACTTTCGGAAATATGATTTTTCTAAATTTCAATAATGAATCGTACGTACTTCTATGTTTTCACTGAATGCTATAATTATTCTATCTAAGCTTTATTATATGATCTGTGTTCATACTCATACATTTCATCCTGTTCTATAAGAAAGAGTCAAATTCATTTCAGCTATTTTAATTTGATTTCTTCCATGGTGCAGTTCTCATTCTCAGATTGCTCATTTAATCTTGATAAATAAACTATTATTTGAGTTTAATTTCCTTTATGATGCAGTTCTTTCATAAGAATACATTGATTTAATTCCCAACTCTGATAAACCAATACTTTCGGAGATATAATTTGTCTGTTTGAACTAGAGCGCCAGAAAGCTCCTGTCCACAGGGCTTGAACCCATTTTTTACTTTACCAAATAATGCTAATTGTCCCTGTATAGTGCGAAGCTCATATTAATTCTCCAGTCCAGCGGATGCTTTCAGCAACAATTTGCTGAGAGCAGGAGGAACTCTATTGATAATGGATGGGGTTAATGATCTGTAGGGAACTTGTAATATCATTCAACTTCGATTACGGCTGCGAAAGCATATTAAATTCGCAGTAACGAACGCGGTTATCTGGCCGATCTATATCACAACCGTGAAATTCGAAAGTTGCGACGGAGATTAACTTCCGTCAGTCATGCCAATCGGCCGAATCCGAAAATTGTCGGAAAAGCGGGCGTTTCGCCTCCATTTGTGCTTCGAACCCGGACAAACAGGGATAACAGGCTGAAACACGATTGGAATCTGATAGGGCGGAAGATCCGGCATAGGCCCGGTTCGTTGATGGCATTCTCGGCGTTTTCATCTTGTCGTTTGGGTTGTTGGAGCCGTTGAACCAATGAAGTAATATCGCTGCCAAACTCATATCTCATTTTACGCGGGATGTTGGGCGATTTTGGGACAAGGAGAGAACAATATTTGATTTTTCATGAGTCAATTGAATCGTCGGTTCTGTGGCTTACATTTTCCGCAGTATTTCGTAGATTTTTATCCAACCACTACTAAAGACGTATGGCGAAATATTCGTCGAATAAACAGCAACAAAAACTGCCTCCTGATACGGGATAACCAGGTTATCCCTCGACTTCCTGCCAACGACTTGATACCAAGCTAGCCTGGAACGTACAAAAAATAAAAATATATATACAGGGTGAGTCTTTGACCACTGCATTAATTTTAACCAAAGATTCCTCTCATCAAATGAAACACTTTTTTCATTTAAAATTTTTCCAGATTCGGCTCAGGTAAAAAGTTACAAGCGTTTAAAGATTTCACAATGTGCTAATACACTCCCGCATATAAATTATCTATGACATTGTTGGCGGACGAGAATAAGGCATGGTAACGTGGTTTACAGCTTGATTCGGGATTCCAACGCTCAGGGACGGATCCATAAAAGTAGTGAAATTTCTGGAGTTTTCCATTTTAAAACATTCAATGAAGAATATCTCGAAAACGGTGCGTTTAAGGAGATATGATGGAGAATAATATAATGTTCTAAAACGATGGAATATTCTTAAAATGACTCAAGAAAAACTTTATATGCTTTCTTTATGCTAATTTCGTTTAGTTTTATGAACCCACGAGTCCATAACTAGAAAACCAGTAGAAGTAGAAAATAACTAATATTTGGAAAATATGTATCATAGTTATATAGGAAACTTTACGCCAACATTCATTTTATTCGAAAAAAGGATGTCAAAGCTACAAAATAAAAACTGATTTTTTTTTCAAAATTTCAACAGCCTGTATCTTTTTACCTGAGCTGAATTTGGAAAAATGTTAAATGAAAAAAGTGTTTCATTCGATGAGAGGAATCTTTGGTTAAAATTAATGCAGTGGTCAAAGACTCACCCTGTATATATATACGTACAACTCTCAGCAACAGTGGCCAAGGGAAAAGAAACCCTCATGATTGCTCGCAAGGCAATTGGCAAAACATGGGGCTTGAGCCCGGGAAACACTAGGTGGATTTACAATGCTTCTGTGAGGACCTCCATTACAAATGCTAGTGCTGTGTGGTGGACAAAAATGAATCAGAGCAGGGCCGTCAAAGAGCTGGAGAAAATTCAGAGACTGTCCTTGCTTTTGTGTTACCGAAGCAATTAAAAGTATTCCAACTGCGGCTATGGGAGTTCTCGTGGGACTCCCTCCCCTTCACCTTCTGTTGAGGGCAGAAGCGAGGGTGGGGACCTACAGGCTGCAGCTAAACGGTGCCCGGAGACAACGGCCATACGGAAACGCTGGAATTGGGGGACCTATAAGTCACCCGATCCTAAACATGGTGAGTGACTAGAGTCTAGTAACTCACAAATTTGATCCTTCATTCAAGCTGGGGATAAAGCCTCCCGCGGAGAAAGGACCCTACAGTGAACTAACATCACGGACGGTTCAGTGATAGGCAGGCGCTCTGGAGCTGTAGTTTATGGGGCTGTACCCAATGTGAGCATTTCGATGTTGCTTGGGAATGCACCACTATATTCCAGACGGAAGTGGTAGCCATCACGACATGTGTCGTGGAGAATATTCGTATGGGTTATTCCAACAGGAACATACGAATTATCTCGGGCACTCAGGCAGCACTTAAGGCAATAGCCAGCTGGATAATTAACCCCAGGCTTGTTCTGGATGCCGATAGCACCTGAAAACCTTGGCTGCCAGAAACCGAGTTGAGCACGGTTGTGTGCCGGGGCACAAAGGGTTTGAAGGGAATGAAAGAGCTGATGCACTCGCTAGAGAGTACTGGGGTATCCCCTTCTTCGAGCCAGAGCCGAAAGTAGAGGTTACCAAATCGGCATCGAAAGGCGACATTGAAATATGGATCGTTCCATAGCACATTCGGAACTGGAACAAAACATCGGGCCAGCGGCATAATAAGTTAATGATGGGGCAGCCCTGCCCCTCACTAACTGAAGAAGTCTTACGACTGAGTAGGAGTAAGCTCAGGGCAGTAACTGACACTGTAAGTTGAGAAAGCACCTGAACAACATGGGGATTCTATGACAAAACACTGTTTGTAGGAAATGTGGGGAGAGGGGGGGCATATGAAACTGTCTCACATGTCATATTTGACTGTCCAGCCCACACACAATGGAGACTTCACTATGGGGGCGACTTCACGACCCTGAGTGCCCGGAACCGTGTACCGAGGTACCTAGTCCAGGGCCTAATCCTACTTGCTAGGGAAATGGACGTTATGTATGTAATACACCGACAAGGCAGTAGGAATGTTACATGAAACCCATGTAATGTCGACGGCGCAGGACTTAGTTCGGTAAGTAAACCTGAGCTGCAGGGGATCGACAAAGAGACCCTATGGAGGCTAGCAACTCGAGCTGAGGGGGATCAACCATGAGACTCTGTCAGCTAATAGGAGACCGACCGAGGTGTCATAAGCATCTCTAGCCTGCAGCATAGGCTACTCGCTCGATCGTTATCGGTCTAACACAAACAAACAAACAACAAGTGATTAAGTGATAATAAATCATATGAAAGATCTTTAATTTTTTTCTGGAATCTATATCGGGTATCGGTTTCCGAAATTTCCTTAGGTTCTTAAGCGTTTTCGCTCGTGATTGTTGGTTTTGATTGTGTGATCATGCCAGACGGAGGCAAGATAGCAATCACCGCCAATTGAACGAATTCGGCTGAGGTCGTATTACTGGTTTACGCAAAGGTGGATTTTCATACGGAGGAATTGCAATAACCGGAACGAAACCCCTTTCAGGTATAGGCTGAATGTCGCAAAGAAAAAACTAAGGGGCGACATAGATCAAATGAGGTCCAGAACCGGAATATTCGACTCAAGGCAACAAGACACGACATAAAATAATTGGACATTGATCATCATTGGATCATGAAGCCATGACTATGTGTTTTAGAATCAAGCCAAACTCATTATCCCAATTTCAGAACATAGTCATGCATAATTCACATATCTCATAGAGAGCTTTCATCTTCTGGCCGAAATATCGGTACCTTTGAAATTAAAAAAAATATAATAAATGTATAGGTGGATTCAATACAATCCCCAAACCACAAAAATATGACACATGGAGATACCTTCTATTAGAACAGCTAAAAAGAATGATAGAAAATCTCAGTTCTGTGTCCTCGGGCTACGATTCAATATCATACATGGTGTCCCAACGAAAAGGATACGAAGCAAATTACGACAGAGCTGTATCCATAAAAATCCCACAATTGAGTGAGGTCGCCTTAATCCTAATACCTAATAGGGAATATCGGGTAACCTATACTTTATTTAGGAGCGCTTAAAGTAATGCTCTGATTGGCAACACAGGATGTCTCAACAAAAATGGCATTTGGTATTTTAAACAGATCAACTAGTTTACATTAACTGTATTAACTTTTTTGTGGCAATGCTGGTGAGCGAAACCCATTAGTAGGACTTGTAATACCAAGCAGCCCTCTGAGGTTTTGCCATAAATTTTATCCTCAATGATGTTATGATATGGAATTATCTGATCCAAACAAAAAATTCAATGTGAATCCCTTCACATTTCCGTATCCTTTTCGTTTTTACGTTCTGCATACACAAACACGATGTATTAAAATTGAAATTCCATCCTCGTAGAACGTTCACGTTTGTTTTTGTTATTTCAAAGCAGATACGCTATCATCCGTCTTATCTCTTCATGGGGAAATATATCTAATTGACATTGAAAAAATTGGAAGTTTGTCGGAAGTGACAAAGAATTGTTGTGCTTCCATATCTCCTATCGGCAAAGTTTACCCATTATATTATATTTATAGATTTATCAGTGAAACTGTTTTTCGAAGTTGATATATTTTTCCAATACAAAATGGCCTGATTTCTTATAGAAACCCTATTAGACCAAGGTCGATAATTATTGAAACCAAAAAATTATAGTAGGATGAGACCCATTGGAAAAGGAAGAGAATATAACAAAAATGGAAAGAAAAATTATTTACAGGCGATCTGAGGCCGGGAAGTGGAAGAGGTGAGTTTTTAAGGGTAAAAAAAGATGGTTTATTTCGATTTCCGGCACAACTGCCAATCCTATGGAAAAAAATTGAATAGCAAAGTTGTAGGTAATAAAAAGATATACTTTTGGATTTACAATTTTTTCACATAACCTCAATATTTATGTGAAAAAATCAAATAACTAAGTTTTTGGTTTTTTGTCTTATACGAAAAGATTTGTTGAAAACTTACCTTTTAAAATCCCAAACACACTGTAATTTTAAATAAAAAAAAATACAGTTTGTTTGGGACATAAAAGGTAGGATTTCACCAAATGTCGTAGGAAATTTTCTTTTTGTAAAAGAACAATAAAAAACCAAAAAATTGGTTTATTTAAATTTTTCACATAAATTTTGAGTTTATGTGAAAAAAGTATGAATAAAAAAGTTGTAGAGCTTTTTATTACCTACAACTTTGCCATTTAACTTTTTTCCATAGGACTTGTAGTTTTGCCGGAAAACGAGATAAACCGTTTTTACCCTTAAAAACTCACTCCCTTCCACTTAAAATTACTTTTCCTTTTGTTATATTCTCTTCCTTTTCCAATGAGTTTCATCGTACTATTATCTTTTTCACTTTTTACCATTTTCAAAGGCTTCATTCAGCACTGAGCTCGAAGAAATTTGTTTCTTTATATTAGTTGATAATTTTCTGAACTATTTGATGACCCGTTTGTTTCGGCAATTTGGAAAATAATTTTTCTTTCTTTCTTGAAATTTACATTGCTTATAGCGGAATATTAAATAACCCGTTAACGAGTAAATGTAAGCTGGCTGTTTTATGTGACCAGGGAGCTACCGAATCAGACGAAATGAAAATATCGGATTCGGTACGTATTCTAAAAATTTCTGAACTGATTGAATTTGAGGTATCTCTATAGATAATATCCAATCATAGAATGACAATATGCCGTCCTTTCAGAATAAAAAAGTCCATCATATATTGTTCTATATATTGCTTCTGACAAATATCTTGTGTTCCTGAAGCAGAATTAATTTTGATGGACTTGAAATATTTCATTTTATAGATATTTTTCAGAGTTTCGGAGAAAGACTCAAAAAAAAAACATTAAACCCTATAAAATGATAAAAAAAACCTTAATCAATATAAATAGCAACAAAAACAGAGATTTTGGTCTAAGATTCTGTATCCGAACGATAGACATGTTACCATGTCGTTAGCAGCTGTGCTCGGGCATTTGCTTCTCGATTTGCTTATTATACAAGTTACTTTGATGGAAGACTTAGCGGCTTAGATCAGAAGTTCGATATTCAAAGTTTACGCTTCGAAGTATGTAGTTTGCAACGATCAAATAAAAAAATCAATCCGCCGTGCGGCATCCAGGGCATTTCTTCGAAACTGCTGGAGGGAAATGCATGCAGCCATGAGACAAAAATCAAGTATTTCATTTACAGAGAATGCGGGACATGCAGGGGCGCACTCCTGTTCAATCGGTGTTTAATTAGTCTTTTAAACTGACGACAATCCGAACCTATTTGTTTGCGAATAGCAATATTGCTAAGAAAAAGATATTGCTTTCAAAGCAAGATTGGAAATATTGCTATTTTGATAATCGATTTTGAGCAATGTGATCTGTCATTTTATAAACATATTGCTATCCGCAAAGAGGATAACACGATTTGGAATATGGCAGAGAACCACAAGAATTCGAAAATATTGAAAATAGGTAGGTCCTTTTATGAATATACATAGTTATACATAATCGTTTATATTTTTTGTTAAAGGAACTTTAAAATACTTCATTTTAAGGAAATTTCTAAGACTTTGTTCTGACACTAACAATCCCTTCTATTTCGAAACAGAAGAGTTCACAAACTATTCAGACTTGATGAGAAGATTGATGCTTTTGATTTAATTGAAGAGCTGAGGGAATTTTATTCATTTATTTATTTGTTCATGAGCAAACTAGGAGAGATACTGCTTCTTTTAAGTTAGAAATATGCATTCGAAGACAGACTGGATGAAAAAAATTAAATAAACTATTAATTCAGCCTTAATACATAGATGACTTCTTTTGATTTAATTGAAGAACTGAGGGAATTTGTTCAGGGGAAACCTAGGAGAGATACTGTCCCATTTCACTTAAAAGTGTGCATTCGAAGTCTGATTGACGACTGAAAAAATTAAAATTAAATATTTGTTTAGGTGTTTGCAAGTCTTCAATTTTTGGGTCATGTAGCGGTCCAATATTCGGTGTGTTTCCTGAAAATTGATCAATAACTCCATCTTGATAGTTTCATAAATAACATAGTTAGTTTTTCGCATTCGTGACATTTTATATATTTGGTTAGGAATTACGAATATCCACCGGAAAACGGATGAAATGTTTATCAAGTAAGGTTAAATTCTTCTTCTATTTCACATAAAAGTCATAAAATACAATATTGTCAGCTCTCAAATCAATGAATTTGGAACTATCTAGCAATATTGCTGGAAGAAAATTGATAACCAACATTACTATAACAGTCCGAACAGAATACTTGATACCATATCCATATTGTTAAAAATTAGGAGGATAGCAATATGACTTGAATAGCAATGTTTATAGCAATACGCAAACAGAATAGGTCTGAATGAAAATAATACCGAGCGGATCGTAAGGCCGGTTCGTCCCTGGAAGCACTTGAATAACGAACGCAATTTATTACGCTTTCGAATGAAAAACTTTTCCTGAAACAATGATTTACGACAAAAGAGGCCGCAGGCACAGTCAGGGTGGAATATTTATTAATACTATGCACATAACACTAAAAAATGTGACTGGAACAATGAGGTTTGATTATTCAAGAGCTACAGGATACATTCATCAAGTCCGTAACTGACTGGTTTATCGACGGTATAGAGAGTAGAACTCTGTTCTCAAATTTTCAACTCAATTGTTGGATATGACAGAAAAACGATATTAGTTCACATATGGCCCAGAAATCCAAGCCAGACATGTCATCAGATGGCGAGTATTTCGAAAAATGAAAAAGATGTGACTACTTATAAGTTATAAGCATTCGAAAAATTTCGTCTGCCTAGAACTATTTACATGTTTTTCGTGACGTAGCACTGAATACCCTCATGATCTAACAATAAATCACAACGGCTTCGATATTTAACTCGTCTCGACCAGCGCAGCGATGTAAAATCATGTTTTAATTCGTTTAAAATATAATTTTACAACGCTGGTTGTGTCGAGTTAAATATGGTACTAATGGACTTATTTTAAAGAATTGGGACCCATATGTTTAGGTTTGATTGAATATGAAACGACATTTTTATTAAACAATGTATAGGCTAAGTAATTTTTCGAGGGGTAAACCGCAAGGAATTCTGGTGTACAAGAAAGTAGAATTCCATGGAATTCCTATTTAATTCCGAGGAATTCCTATTGAATTCCGTGGAATTCCTATTGAATTCCATGGAATTCCTATCGAATTATTGAGAATTCCTATTGATGTTAGAGTGCGATACCTATCGGACAATCATGTATACAGCTCCAAATAGTTAGTTTTAACCGAGGGGTAAACCGCTAGGAATTCTGGTGTACAAGAATATAGAATTCCCATAGAATTTCGAAAGAATTCCTATTGAATTCCTATAGAATTCCAATGAAATTCCGGTTGAGTTGGAATTCTGGTATACAAATTTTTGTCAGTGGTTTCCCCCTCGTAATTTTTACCGATTCAGCACTCTCGAATTTACCATTGTAAATTCGATTAAGAGTGTCCAATACAGGAGAATGGCCAATATGACATCCGCGCAAAAGCTCCTTACTCGTCAGTGCTTGAACATTTTCTTTTTTCGTAATTCTTCGAAAATCTAAGTATCTAATGTTATCACAAAATTTTACACATGTCTCTATGTTTTTTGAGTGATCGAGGAAATAATATTCCAGTTGGGTATAACTCCGAAACCGTTGGACCCATTATGCCCAAAAATGAACTCATCTCTCCCATTCGGATGCGCAACCTACCCAGAAAATTGCAAGTCCCTACTTATTTCCTTTCGTTCGAAGTCAACCATTCAGCTAATGAACTCACCCAAGACTGCTCGGATCTCCAACTATATAGATCCGATCATATTGAAACTAGGAACTTGGCGTAGAGTTAGGTTTTGACGGCTCTCGCAAAATTTTAGCGATGTCCGACGAGTATAGTTTCTCATAAATAGAAATTTTGTCAATGATTTTTAAAAGAATTTTTAGCGATACGATCCCCATAAAATTTCACCAGAATTTTCTCGTTGCCACTCTACAACTGATAACCATGTTTGAATTGGATCGGTTTTGTATTTTTCGAGTTATGGAGGAAATAACAACCAAATTTTATATTCAAAACCGTTTGGCCGATTATGCCTAAAAGCGAACTCAAATGTCGTATTCAGATGCACAACCTAACCTGGAAATTTCAAGTCGCTATCTCTTTCCATTCTCAGGTTATCTTGACATGAATAATATTTTTTAATAATTTTTTTTATTATTTTCTAGTGATATGATCCTCACAAAATTTCTCGAACGTCCTTAGGTTTGTATTTTACAACTCCTAACCACGTTTCAATTCGATCGGATTTGTATTGGTTGAAAACAAAATTATTATTCGGACACCATTGAGCCGATTATGCCCATTAACGAACTTGTCCGTCGTATTGGGATGCGCCACCTACCCTGAAGTTATCGTGGGAACGGACGGCCGGCCTGACAGAATCAAATTTGACCTCGGATTCTTCATCAGGGATTCGAACCCAATCGTTTGAGACCATTTTCGCCAAATAATGATAATGTTAACGTGAACATACGCGCAAAAAGGTACTCTTGATCATAAGCTAGAGTCGACCATTTTCGAGACAAATCAACTTTTATCTTGAAAAACATGGTTAATTTTCCGAAATAATTTTATTTCGTACTAATTAAACATAATTTATTTAAACGTTAGAACAAGTAACGAAACCAAACTTTAACATCATAATTGCAAAGTTTAAAAAATCAATAACAAATCATACAGTTACATTAAATGATGTTAGAGGGTCCTTAAATATAATTTTTTTTTCATGTTTTAGGACGAGCTATCACATCTTGCGTCCTGCGCATATATTATAAAACTCCCTGTATAAACGCAATACTAGCTTGAAATGCTAAAAATAGGGTATATTAGACGTATTCAGATAAATTGGAAAGAATATTTTTGAAATTCAGAGAGTATATCGAATACGATTAGTGTTCTAAGGTTGAATTAAATAATAATCTGCAACGTTCATAGAATATTCACGATTTCAATGATTTTATAGATTATTGTTGATATTTTTCGACTTACATTTCAGTTATCGCTGAAATTTTGCAAGAGCCTTCAAAAACTTATTTAACAGCCAGTTTTAGAATTGAACTGGATCGGATCTATATCGTTGAAAATAGTTTCATTCTATATTTTCAACATATAGGTAGTCTTTTAGCCATCGACTCAGAATTGCGGAAATAATATATAAAATATTATTTCCGCAATTCTGAGTCGATGGCTAAAGAACTTCCGAACGATTTTCGTTCGTGAACTTCAACATCATAAAAATGTTAACCTAGACTGGCGTTTTGAGGTTGACAGATCATAAAAAAAGTTCGAATTGGAAATCCCTTCGGCAATTGAAATTGTTTTGAAACGAGAACTGGAAAAGATGGATGGTGTGAAGTTTGTTGGCAAAGTGCATGGAACGGAATATGTGAACTTCGCGGGGCGAAATACCCATAAATTATGGTGGCTAATTTTAGATATGGGCCTGGCATGCCGAGATACCGCTGTATAATAATTACCGGAGCATCATTTATGGATTGTCCGACTCGGCTGTCGATTCTATCGCGTCAGCATATTTTCATTGTTTACCGACAAACAGAAAAATTTATAACAATTTTCATGGTTCACAGGAACGATGAAAAATGTTATACATTTTTTCATTGTATCCAATTAGGATGCAAATTTTTGTATTAAATAATAATGTTCAGTTTCAACCTATGCGTGCAAAGGAAGATATTGATATTTCCAAGATGATTGTGTGCACCTTAATCAAATTAATTTCTCGGGTTTACAGGCTGATCCAACGAAAACTTAACACCTCGATTTTCCGACTTCAAAATGAAAATGTGGAAAATCACTCGGACCCGTCAATTTCTGATTCGAGGAAGAAGAACTTTTCCGCTTTTTCCATCCCCGTAACTTCAACCCCCTAACGGGGGTAAGCACAACCGCTTGATTTTGAATAGGGATGAGGGGTGTTGCGATAACTAATTTCGAAGATCGTATCGAGTACTATCTGACCCTAAAATTTCGATAATGAAATAACAGCGGAAATAGTGAAAAAGGCAATGTGAGATTTATCTCGAGCATATAATTCGTATCCGACACATTTCAAAGATATGTAGTAGTTATGTTGTCAAGTTTTTGTCCAAAAAAGCATTAATTTCTTGTTCAAAAATTAGACGAACCATGTTTTTGATTTACCTTGGTCTATCGTGAATTTTTATGAACGTTACAAGTGTGTCAAAGCGATAATAAATTTGTAGTAGAATTAAAATGGCGTATTCCGTAGAAGAAAGGGTGGAAATGGTAAAATTATTTTTTAGGAGTAACGACTTTGCGCGAACAACAGCAGCTTTATTTAACGAATGACATCCTGGAGAAAAAATGTATCCGCTGCTTACTTTGTGAAACTAGTTGCCAAATTTGACGCTACTGGTTCAGTCGGAAACAAAAAGAGGGTGCATGAAAAAGACGGAGCGAGGGACGTGGTTGTCCGACCTTGAGATTTCAAAGGGGTTTATCGAGGAAAAATACGGAAGTTTCGTAGGGTTTCGCGTTTTCGGAGCGAAAAGATGGGGGTGTATTTCAAAAAAAATCCCGAAAAGGCAAAAAATCGCCGATTTTGGCAAAAGGAGCAAAATTGTGGAAAGGAATTCGGAGGAACGGTGGCGTTCGGAACGACGGTATTTCCGTGAACGCGAAGACGAGATTCGAAATTAGTCCGTAAAGGAGCCCTTTTTTCCATCCTGTCTTTCGTTTTCCCGGAAGAACGATAGGAAAATGTGACTTTTCGCCAAGAACGACACAATTCTGACGTTTCACGTATTTCTGTGGCGAATTTTAACGCGGATCCTACAAGGTCGACGTTTTCGGTCTGAACGAGCGACGAGAAATGTCAAATCGAATTTGAATTTCGAACGGAATTACTCAAAAATCTTGGAATCGTCTAGAAAAACTGCGAGAAATATGAACGAATAACCGATTTCAATCGATCGCTTGACAGAATTGACGATATTCTGATCATCGAAAGACGGAAATCAAAGTACTAAAAATCTTTATTTGGTACATAATCGGAGTTGATGCACGTAGGCAACTTGGCCGAGTGAGCTGAGAAGTTGGATTGGGAATTTATAGCTCCCGAGCCTTCCGAGCCTGGCGGGGCGGCGGGATCGAATTTCGGAACGTCCCGCTACTCCAGTAAACTCATCTTGGGATGATTTTCCGAGGCTAGGAAAGAAATTTTCTAGTCACAGTAATCGCCACCATTCGCTGTTGGGTCAAAAATTAACAGTGCTGTGCCTAAGGTGGTGAAAGGACACAGTAACAAAGCCTACACAGAACACAACTGGTTCTCCTTACTCGGTCAAGCTCTTAGAGCTTATGAGGGGTCTCCTTGTGGAAGACCCAGGAGGATCAGTATAATAATAATAATAATTAATTTTTTTTTATTATTTCACTTCATACGTAGCGAAGCACGTACCGGGCCGCTAGTATAAAATAATTACAGATTGTCTAACCCTAGAGGTGGCACAACGTCTGGCCTTACAGGCTTTATTCTCTATATGTATTGTAGATGAGAAAGTCGTAAGCATACGCGTAAAATTTGCATTCGATATTAATTTCAATCTCCCGCTTCCACCATTCACAATAAAAAATCCCGCCGTTCTCCATAATGAAATCTCCGATTCGATAAACAGTTCCCAACGGTAAAACAATTAAAATTTTATATTTAAATTAATGAATCATCATTAATAATAATCTCATTAGGTCTATCTAATGGGAGCATCTGGAAAATCAATTCCGATAAGCCTCTCGAACAATCGGATGCAGCCCATGACCTCGATCTCCAAGAACCGACCAGAAAGCAGAAAAATACGAAAGACGGAGCACAATAATTGTAGCAGAAATCCAGTTAGAATCCACCCACGCAAAGCCAACGTACTCGGCTCGCTGCAACGATCTGATGTTATGTTAATGTTATGCATACAGAAATAGCCCGATTCGTCCGAATGCGAATCCAAATAAAGAAAGTGCATGTAAAAATGTTGTAGTTCGGAGCACGAGAAGCTGGTATTGTTTTGATAACCATACGTGGAAACTGGGTGAATATTTTTCATATGCAGATATGTATGTCGAAAGATAAACACTACAGGACCTATTTCTTGTACGAAAATGTGTTTCGCATTCCAGTTCAGTTAGACAACGAGAATTTATACAGTGCGCGTCAAAATTATGGAACAAATTCATTTTCTCAGAAGAAAAATATTTGGCAACAAAATACTGAAACAGGTCAATTTTTGTTTCACTTTTACCAAATTTTTATGCATTTTTGAAGTATTGTGGTACTTTTTGGCAAGGTCTTGGTATCTTATTTACAGGCGTGCAGAAATTTTCAAGAAAAAATTACAAAGATACAAAGACCTTGCCAAAAAAGTACCACAGGACCCACTACCCCTATTCAAAAAATTTAGAGGGTTGATGGGGCCATCCCTATCAACCCTCTAAATCCTGAAACAGGTCAATTTTTGTTTCACTTTTACCATTAAAAGTGAAACAAAAATTGACCTGTTTCAGGATTTTGTTGCCAAATATTTTTCTACGGAGAAAATGAATTTGTTCCATAATTTTGACGCGCACTGTATATACTGCCCCACAAAAGTTAAGGAAGTTCAGAAATTTTGAGACTGTTTCAAAGTTTCCATTCTCTTTCACAATTTTTTTGAATATGAGAAATCTAAATGTTTACTCACTTATCTATCACATTATTTTTTACTACTGCTTCACTTACCAAATATCTCGGGAAATAAGCATTTTAGAGCTGTAGTATGTATTATAAAAAATACACTAATTTTTAACGTAGATTCCAGCTAACATTGGAATAGAAACACACTGTATGTTCGATTGAATTTCTAATTAACGAAGAAGAAGCATTGGTATGTCTTCTGATAGAAGCTAGAAAATTGGGAATTTTCATGTAAAACCTACAAGTTATTAGCATTGGAATGAAGCCCTCCTATTTGAGAAAATTTAAAGGGTTTCTTCAGATTTCACACGAATTTTCTGAGAATAATGATATAAGTGACACATTAAAACAATGTAGAATTACCTGGATAATCTGATTATTCAAAATACGAAAGTTTGTATCATTTCCGGTGTAACCGAATCTGAAATTTTTTCCAAGAATTAATCTCTCCTAACAAAGCTTGACTATAAAATTTCAAGTGTTTATCTCGAGTCTTACTTTGAAATATCTATAACGAACGGTCTTCGTATATTGTCCTGTATATTGTTTCCAACATAACATGTTGATTTCATGACCTTTGGCGAAATATTTGCAGTTTTCCGCTCATAGTAAATTGGAAAATTGCGATACTTGTAGTGTAAAATCCTCCGCAGTCATTTCAAAACATGTATGACATGGTACAATAAATTCCATCAGGCACTTCATCATCATAAAATGTTGAAATTGAGTGTAGGTTCCCGTTCCGTCTAATATGCATAATTAACCCAATTAGACGCGCCACCGCCAAAGATAAAAATTAATTACAAAACAATATTCGGCTTCTGGTTCCTTGAGAAACATACCGGATTCTCGATCAGTTCTCCGAATGCATTATCTGGATATGTCGAAAGTAAACAGCGGAATCTTCACATACAACCAATAAAAAGCAATTGTTGAAGCAAGCGACGTTGCCTTGGAATTTATCGCTTCAATCGCCTTGACACCGAACCAGCTACAATTGAACTTTCAGAGAGATAACGTGTAATCTTTGGGACCTAAGTTCGATCTATCGTCTACAGACTGAAATACCCCAATACAGACGATGGAAAATCAATGGCAGCTTTGGTAAATAAAGATATCAAGTCTGTGTAGAAGGAAACCATTCTTTGATGTAAAATTTTGGAATAATACGTGCGGGAAACGTTGAAATGTAATAACTAAAACTTGTCATAGGTTTTTACATCTCAAAATGCAATGTACAGATACAATATGATAATTATTATTGATTATAAAATTATTACTATTCAAAATTAACGGAATAGCAGAGACCAATGTTAAGAGTAATACACAGAGTGTGTCTTCCTCAAAGTTGAATAGCAGCAGACCGGTCTCGTCCTTATTTGGACTCAATGAAGCATAATTCATTGATTTTCTACATTATATTTTTTATTGAATTTTATTTGGCATGTGCTTGTATAGCATTCGTACTAATAAATTTATCTTATCCTATCTATACTGACACATAGCTATTTGAGAAACCATTAATTCTTGAATAATTGGAAATTAATGATATAAAAATGAAAAGTTCAGTTTTTTAAATAACTTTATAGAAACGTTCCAGTACCTACTACTTCGAATGGAAACAGTTGTTGTATTATACTATTACCAATATGGATACTGTTTTGAAGATCCTTCCTTTATCGTAACCAGTACATACCTGAAACAAAATATATCTTTTAATAACAGTTCAAAATCCATGGATAAAATTAATAGTTGTAACAAATATATAGGTCATTTTTTAAGTGTTTGTCGGTCGCATTATTTGTAAACAGTAACCCAAATGGACTATTGATCTCAACGTCGTTCTCAATAGACTTCTAGAGAAGATATGAGACCCCTCCAATGACACCTAGGAGATTAGATATACAGTGCGGAAAAGCCAAATGGAATAAATTCATTATCTTGGTTATTGTACATATTTATGGAGAATCCCGAAACGCATCAAATTTAAATTTTAAATTGTCATTCTTCTTCATAAAAATGCGAACCCTAAATTCAACCCCCTTTGAAAGACATGTACAACTCCCAATTCTTCTAATAGGAAGTATCAGCTTATGATACATTGTCGCCACATTCTCTATTCAGGAATGTTATCACTCCCATGTTTATTGCTAAAGTCAAATTAGAAAAAATAAAATCAAGTAATAAGCGAAATTAGGTACAATATCCAAAACTAAAATGAAGCAAAAAAATATAATAAATGTTAATGAAGTAGATGTTCAAAGTGTTCACCGCGAACGCCTTCTTAACATCCTAACCTCAAATAAAAATGTCTTCCAACATTATTCAACATCTCGGGAGTGATCATTTTATTTCATCATATCATATGTTGAAGGCAAATAAGATTAGTATAAGAATTGGGAATATTCGAGGGAATATTATAATGAATTTCGGTAAGTCACATTTTATTTTTTTCTAATTTGATTATTGCAATAAACAAGAAAGTGATATCATTTCTTGATAGAGAATGACGAGACTTTTCAAACGATGTATCACAAGCCCATATTTCGTATTAGAAAAATTCGGGGTTGTAGGTACCTGTCTTTCGAAAGGAGTTGAAGGTAAGGTTCGCATTTTGACGAAGAAGAGAGATAATTTAAAATTTGAATTTGACGTTTTTCGGAATTTTCCATAAATATGTACAGTAAGCAAGATAATGAATTTATTCCATTTGGCTTTTCCACACTGTATGATTATGTTTATATTTTTTTGCGGTTTGAACTAATATTTTCAACTGTATTTCTGCAACCCCTGCACCGTCTAATGTTTCATACATGGGTTTGTGATAAAAAGGAGCTTTCGAAGAAAATCACTCAAAACAACCCTTACCACGAACAAAATACAGGAAACTCGACATTATGCAGGGGTATACTAGCAAAAATGGTGGAGATGCTCCCCTTACTATTCCCGCAGACAAAAATGAAATCGAAAATTTCGAAAAATCTTTTGGTTTATTATTCCAAAGGCTTCTTTATTTGATAATGCACAAGACCAAGAAGGCAAATAATCACTGCATATACACCAGCTATGAAAATGAAAATCGAGAATGATAATAACGAATATTTTTCCATAGCTAATATTCGCTGACCGAAGTACTCAGGTTAAGTAATCAATACTAGTGAAGAAGTTTTATCAGCATCCGTTGAATAGGTGGAAGTTTTCGGCTGTACAAATTATGGAGTTCAAAATCAATAAATACGAATATTACGTTACGTCATTTTCTATTGTGATTGTTCCGCTGAAATTTCCCAACCACACTATGTTTGTTCGAGATGAAAGATTAAAATTGACCTGCCTCCGTTATTCCAAACCATGTTGAAGGAGGTCCGCAGTAACCATTATACAACGCATTTTTTCTGCAATTGACATTTCCTCCACAATTGCATTGACCTACGACCTCACGTAGCTTGTTCCCAGGAATTAGAAAGCTGTCACGAGTGAGAATTTCTGCGGTTATTGAACGCCTGTATTGACAAGTCATTTGTATTACGAACAGCATGGGAAGTTTGTTCGTAACACGTCGCTAATAGAGGATGAAGGATACAGATATTGACAAATAAACTACATGTAATTTAGCTTGCCTGGAAATAATAGATTTTCAAATTCAGATCCTGGATTGCTATTTCATTATTTAAAATAACAAGCGCGTAAAAATGGAAAATAAATCTGGAAAGAAGAGGTTAGGTGTAGTGAGAGGCGTGAAAACATGACAATTTTGAATATTTTTTTTTGCCAGTAAATTATTTTATTTTATAAAAGTAAAAATATAGCATCATCAAATAAGGTTTCGACTTGATTTGACAGAAATTTCGGAAAAAAATAATTATGATTTCAAAAGTAGTGGCTGTTTGTGTTGATCCAGTTCCAACCCAAGCTCCTTGCGGTGGCCATCACATATCCTTGGAGATTCATCAAAAATCAATCGGACAAAATAAATTAGCTTTATTAATAGATAATCTAGTGCCTGATCGAAGCTTTTTTTCTTTCTTTTAAATTAACAAAATGGCAGCCTCCAAAATATCTATTTGATGTTGTCTACGTATCATTCTACCTTCTGGCTGGAGTGTTGTAGTTAGCACGTTAACTGCTAGCTACCTGCTCTCGCCCAGTGCGCCCGAGAGCTCTTTGCTAATTTTCGAATAACTCGAAAAGTAATTGTCGGATTTACTTCAAATTTTCAGAGAATATTTCTGAGATATTGCGCTTTAAGAAAATGCAAAATAAAAAGAAAGTTTTTCGAAAAAGCTGACTACACCTAACCCCTTAACGATCAATAATTTTATTCGATTTGTAAAAGCGTACACCAGTGTAATTAATAATTGAGATCCAATATACAGGGTGACTAGTACAACCTTAGTTGTAGTTAGGAGACCTCTATATAGATTGAAAACAGGCCAACAAACGTTCTGTTGACGTTTCGTTTTGGAGGTGCAGGGCGTTTTCTGAAAAATGCGTAAATGTTTAACTTTAGAACTTATGCAGCTTTGGGTTTGTTTTTTTGATTCAGATAGTACTGTGTCAACCTTTATCCGTAAGTAATAATGCATATTGGAGAAATATGCCAGCAGTACGAATAAAGCATATCGTACGTGAAGAAAAATATGGGAAAACCCTGTGAGTTAGAGTTGAAAATGATATCAATGGACTCTTGTGATGAAACTGCATCTCCAAAACCATATACCCAATAACGATCTTAAACGAGATATTTATCTCCCAAATATACTCTGAAAATTTACTCATTCGACAGCCAAATCGCTTATGACAATTTGGGCAATTTGATGAGCACTCTGTTCCGTGGAACGAGAGCGCTAAAAACTTGGCTTATCTCTTCTTTGAAAAATAGTAGTTTCATAGAATAATATATGTGGCACTCGAAATGAAACATGTTTTTGGCAGAATTTCTCCTACTCTTCAAGAATAAATATTAAAAATATTTTTCTTTCACATACAGTGTGTTATTTTCGTACAGACCATGGAGGATTAGTTTTACTTCCCACTCACTTAATTCTCCAATATTCATTATTAAGTACGGATAACGGTTGACATAGTACATTCGCAACCAAAAAACCAACTCCAAAGCTACAACGGTTCGAAAGTTATAGCACTTTAAAATTTTCTGATTTTTCGGACAACATCCTGTATCTTGAAATAGAAACGTCAACAGAACGTCTGATGTTCTGTTTTGAATCAGTATAAAGGTATCCTAACTACAACTAATATTTGAACTATGGGTCACCAGTCACCCTGTATATCAAGAAAACAAAATTTAAAACGATTTAATTGTTAGAATAAAGTTCATTTTCAATGCACATCTATAGATTTTTAAACCAGTGTACTGAATCTAATAATATTTTTCAAGGCCCCAAAATGATATTGATAGTAAATTAAATTCGAATGAATTGTTTACTTAGATAGATCATTGAGTTATGTAGTTCCTAGTTGTAGTTCTAAATATATTGTTCAATGGATTTGAGGTTGAAATTTTGTGTCGATTTCGCGGTGTTCGTCGTTCTCATGAAGAGCATAATGAAGAAAGAAAGATTATATTTTTCAGTCAAAGAGAGCAGTTCAGTTATGGTGTGAAAACCCACTAATATCAATCACAACTCATAATGTAAAAGCTTCCATAAATCATTTTGACTCACAATACTCCAGTTGTGTAACATTAATGAGATACGTATTTCCCATTTCCCAAAAATATGAGCCTCTAAATATGCCAAAGGTTCATCTCATTAGTCATCCAAGCACGGAAGACTTGTTAGTTTAAGAATTAACACATTCGTTCAGTGTGTACTTTACTGCCTACTCGAAAATACCATTCTACAATGTTCGCATACCAGTGTTACAAGCAAACTTTTGAACGTTTTAAACGTTGAATAATGAGAATATTTCAAAGGGTAAGTGGAGCTACAATTGAATTGCAAGTAATAAACTCGGAAACTAGAGTTTTTGAATTGGTCTTTCCGTATAGCATGCATACCTTGTTCCATATTCGGATGCGGATACCCAACGGAATTCACCATAAAACATTTTCATCTGTAGCACATCGTGGGCTTGTATTCCAATAGTTTAAAGGAAAGTATCCGCTAGCATAATCATACTTTGTATGCCTGATTAGCGATTCGCTGACTCAACCCCAATTAATGAGTTTGCTACAGAATATAAAGAATTTCCAGAACATTGGTTGGCTGAAATTCCGTGAATTTTGCGTCCAGTATTAACAGATTAGCGAATGCTCTTTATTCAACCCTTGAAGAACTGACATTAGCTAATTAAGAAGCGGGATTTTCATTGAATTAGCTTCGAGTTCAAAATACAAGGTAATTGCGATGTCCTCTTGAGCACTTGTTCCAAGGCTCTATCATTAGATGCATAAATGACTATATTTAGTGAATTTCGTGCATTAAGTGATGAAAACTTTGAGGAAAAATTCAATTTGTAGAATGTAGTCTCAAATATGATGAGGAGGGGCAGGTTCTTGAAGGGGTAAAATGCTCCCATAAGGTGGAATAACATTTCCAATTGAATTTTTGTTGGCAATTCCAAGTTGAAGACTTGTTTTGTCTTTGCTTTGAATATTCATAGGTTCAACATCCACTTCACGTTAAATCTGTTAAATTAATTTAACTATTACGTTTTCGGCGCTGTTGTTCCTCGGAACAGAGTGCTTATTAATTAGCCCAAATGTCTGTAATTTTAGAATTTTTGGCTGAAAATGGTCTTAAACGATTTGGTTCCACTTACTGATAAAGGATCCGAGGTCAAAATCGATTGTGTCCGGCCGGCCGTTGACACGATAACTCTCGAACGGAATGAGCTACAAAGTTGAAATTTTGCAGAATAGGTTTGGTAGATAAATTTCTCGGTCTGATGGTTTCGGGGTAACGAAACAAAAATTTTTTTTACATTACAAATTTTCAATTAATTTTTTTTGACATGCACTTATATCATAAAAATCAATTGATACTATTTTCAACTCTAACAAGCTTATACTTTCGGAGATATGATTTTTCAAAATTTTAATATTAAATCGTGACTCTATGATTTCATAGAATGCTGTAATCGTATCTATAAATATATCGTTCTCGATCACCGTTTCCGAACGCGGCAGTCAGCGCTCAGTGCCGATGTAGAATTTACATAACCTTATTTTTTACTTGTTTATAATTCGTACTTTGAAAATATTTTATGTTGGAAAACAAGGTTCCAAATCTTGAATTTGTGAATATATACAAGACGATACCAAAAATAATATTGACTTGTTAAATATTGAATAACACATGTATAAATATTGGGGATTATGTTTCAGAAGATTTAGAATTGGTTCATTTTAATGATGAAGTTTATGAAGGCAATATGAAAGAACAACAAAATGGAATCATCAAAAGAAATTACTGTTCGTTGACCACCTAGGTTAATATTACCTTTTACTTCCTTAAGTAAAATGTTCCCATATACAGTATTTTCATAATGTTGCTAGCAAAAAAATGCTAAAATATTGATCTAGATGTGTATCGAATATTTTTTCTTGAGTTAAGGTTCATAATACAGAATGAATGTGTTAGTGGTCTGAACTATTGAATTATGAAAAGAGGATTTTATTCTATTAATATATTTTGTCTTATAATGAGATAAGTTTTCGAATAAAAAAAACAAGAATGAAAAATACATATCTTTCGAACTCCTCAGCCTATATCTATTCAAATATCATTAATGAATGGGCAATCTGAAATTATTGTTTCCAGCCTTGATCTAGACATTTCTATGATACTTTGCTTAGGTATTTCGAGTTGTGAAAACTACGCACACCCGTGTAAGTTGCAACTTGCAACCACCCTTTCCACGAGGTTAAATCATTTCCGATTGCTCATTTAATCTTGATAAATGAACTATTATTTTAATTGAATTTTTTTATGATGCAGTTCTATCGTAAGAATGCATTGATATCATTAACAACTCTGAGAAACCAATACGAAGATATGATCAAAGTTTGAACAAGAGCGCCAAAGCTCCTGTTCACAGGGCTTCCTTACTTTTTTCATTACGTCAGTGCTTACATTATTTTTGTATGCTATCAATTGTTGCAAATATCTGTGGTACTAGAATTTCGTGAATGATCTCAAACAATAACATTAGCATTAATTGTTAAATCTAGTAATATCTGTCCGTCTGGTCGTAAATACGATCAATTTAGAAGCATAGGTACTACTTAGAAACTTGAAATTTGCGGGGTAGGTTTGATGTCAAAATGCAACGATTAAGTTCGTAAATACTCAATATATCATAATATATTATATTAATATCTTATTCCTGTTTGAAATTATTTCGTCCTAATATTTCCCAAATCAGCTAATCTCATAGATTTCAAATATGGTATTTAGGTGTGGAATATCGACTTTTTGGTAGATGAAGAATGTTCGGCATCTGACAAGATCAAGGTTGAACAAACCTAGTTTATATATTGAAAATCTTTCGAACGACACAAAAATATCATTACTGTCCCTTTGGACATATTACTTAGGTTGTACCTACTGTATTCTCGAAGAATAACCCGAACAACGCAGACTGCCAAGTGAAATGCTTATATCAAAGTATGTCACAGAGACAAAGGCACTAATTCAAGTGACATAGCTGTAGATTCTTGATGATAATAAACTGCTATTATCTCATAATATACAACAATTTGCTCGTTTGCGAAATTCCATGTCATTTTACTCCACAATGCGAATTATGAAACTGAATATAACAACGTAACATAAATATGGGAATTGTGGTTGGTTGGTCAATGGTCAAGATAATTCATGCCATAATGTTTTAGAATTAAGGTAAGCATATTTTGGATGAGGTATTATTTTCTCAAACAATGTACGTTTCGGATCGTGAAGCGATTGAGTTATTGAAACCTTCCTGAATTTTTCAGATTTATTTCTGTACAAGAACTCTGGTTTATTATTTTTTATTCAGAATATATCGGTCATCTAGTTTTGTGCACACATTATGTCATAATTTGTTCAAAATTTTCATCAACTGAGAAGATTTGAAGAATTGATATACATAAAATTCGAATCAATTAAAAAATCATGAAAGTTGGTGTATAAATTGAATATTGACCAAATTGCATGAATGCATTTGAATATTTAACTAAACATCTTTTATTTAAATTCATATATGAATACAAAAAATATGAAACAATTCAAAACAAATTATAACAAAATGAAAAATCTGCAGTTAGGTTAGGTTTAACTCTTCATCTCCCTCGTCATTTCCTTAGGAACTCTTTTAGGATACGGTACAATTTATGGAAGTTATTTTGTTCTACAATTCATTTTGTAATTTTGTTGTATGCATATATAATTTTGTGCACTGCTGAATAACTGAAATTTGTGGATGTCACAAAGTTATATATAATATTTTGAGGTTAATAATTTTTTAGAGATTAATTATTGCAATTTCTACACTTTCTGTCTCTAATTTTAACATCCTTTATTGTTAGATGTTCAGAATGTATAGTTCTTAATTAAGAAGGTGATCCACGAAGACCGTTCGTTAGAATATTTCAGAGGAAGACTCGAGAAAATTCAGATTCGTTCGACTTCCGGTTTCACCGGAAATTATACCAACATTCTCGTTCTCATTGATAATCAGATTACCCATTGAATTCTACATTGTTTCAATATATCACTTACAAAGTATTTCCAGAAAATCCGTGTGTAATCTGAAAAAACCCTTTAAATTTTCTCAAATAGGGTTTCATTCCAATGTTGATAACTTGTAGACTTTTTCATGAAAATTCCTTATCTTCTAGCTTCCATCAGAAAACATACCAATACTTCTCCTTCGTTAATTAAAAATTCAATTGAACATACAGGGTGTTTTAATTTCAATGTCAAAATCAGTCATGACAAAAATCTCAAAACTATTTTTTTTCATAGAGAACCCATTTTTTTATTGGTTATCTGGAATCTACTTGATAAAATAGTGAAATTCCCGAGATATTCGGTAAGTAAAGCAGTAGTATGTAGTAAATCAAGTAGAAATTACTAAAACTCGAACAACTAACAGAGAAATTAAAAAAGGTTTTAAGAATTGCAAACTAACTGCAGTTTAAAATGTATTTATAATATTATATAACTAAAAGGTCCTCCGCTGTGATGAATGTATCCGAAGAAATGGCAATCACTTCGAGCAATATTTGCTATGATTCCATTAAATCGTATTAAGTATTCAATTCATTTTTAAACGATATTATTGATTGTTGGAATTTTATAAGTTAGTAAATAAGTTACAGCACTAAAAATGTTGCATTGTTGTATTTGATTAGTAATCAGTGATTTTTGGGGAATTGCTCATCTCATTTTAGAACTTGTATATCTTATTAATAAATGCGAAAGCGAAAATTTGAATCCCTTTTTTTGTATTACACAGGTTATGACGAAAAATATGGTGAAAAAGTAGAAAAATTCAATAAATCCTAAAGACACAAGAAGGGAAAAATTAGTATATTTTGATTTGGTCATATTAAACTAAAATGAGTGTCGAGTGTATCAAATAATTGTTTAGTGTACCATCAATACACTGACAATGTCAAAATTATCACGATGAGAGTGATTAGGAACGATATGAAAAGGAATTTTTAAGGTGGAAGCAGGAGTCTATGATAAAATAAATTAATGAACTTTAATCGCGAACCCACATTCCTTCAAAGTCCGAACGACACCTTTGCGGTAGAATTTCATCTCCCCTTTTCCTATTAGAGTTATCTGTTCCCAGAATGAACCTTTAACACCTCTAAAATTCGCCGGAATTCCAACCATAACTTCGAACTCCGACCCAAACGATATTTGAGAAATGAGATATTGCATTGCACGCCACTGCGTTACACCCCGACGTCGATGACTCATCGAATTATTAACCCTGGGGGTGTCCGAGGGGGATTGATGCATCATCCTGTCTGTCGCTAGCGACAACCTCCCCCTTCCACGAAAGATACACTTATTTATTTTCGGTGGTGTTTGGAAATAGACTGAAGCGTGGAGAATTGTTAAAATAGGTCGTATTTTTCCCAAGTACCCACTAAAGTGAAATACGGACTAAATTTAGAAAGCTCGAGGTTAGTGCAGCATGAAGGAAGGAATCTGAAATGGTAATGACAACGTGGCACGAGAATGCAATTTTAGATTTATTTCTGGTACGTGCCAATGGGTATGGAAGCAACGAAAGCCACATCCGAGATGTGTCTCCATAACTTTAAGGAGATGGAAGAGATGAAATACGATTGTTAATAGATCTCTTGAGTGTATGACGGTTTTGTACTGACAACGGTTGATGAGTGTCTATTTTTGACTCAACTGACATACCGGAGCTTCTAAAAGGTGAGTCTTCTTGCGCACGTGTAGCAGGACGTTATCAGTTTGACCAAATACAGGGATTTCCAATAATTAGAGCTTTTATTTTGAATAGCCCGCTATTTTGGTCGCTGTCATTTTTTTATAGGTGACGACTAAAAACGATTTGGAACGATATACGCTACAATAACACATCGGAATTGACTAAAAAAGGGAAAAGCCCTGTGCCAGGAGCTTTGGCGCTCTTTTTCAATTTTTGTGAAACCATATCTCCGAAAGTATTGGTTTCTCATCAGCGTTGGCAATTATATCAATAGCTTCTTATGATAGAAGTGCACCATAAAAGAAATTAAATTCAAATAATAGTTTATTTATCAAGATTAAATGAGCAATCTGCAATGATTTAATCTCGTGGAATGGGTTGTTGCAACTTACAGTCGATGCATAGTTTTCACAACTCGAAATACCTAAGGAAAGTATCATCGAAATGTCGAAAGCAAGGCTGGAGACAATCATAGCAGATTGTCCATTTATTCCTGATATTTGAATAGGTATAGGCTGATTAAATAATTATTTTAATAGTTTAAAATATATTAATAAAATACAATCCTCTTTTCATAATTTGATAGTTCTTACCACTAACATATTCATTCTGTATTATGAACCTTAACTCAAGAAAGAATATTTCATTCACAAATAATGTAGATCAATAGTTCAGCATTTTTTTGGAGCAACGTTATGAAAATACTGTATATAAGAACATATCTCACTACTGAAGGAAGTAAAAGATAATATTAACATCGGTTTCAACGAACAGTAATTTCGATGATTCCATTATGTTGTTATTTCCTATTGCCTTCATGGACTACATCATTAAAATGATGCAATTCTAAATCTTCTGAAACACCATACCCAATATTTGCACATAAATTATTCAGTATGCAACAAGTCAATATTATTTTTGGTATCAAAACAGTCTTGTATATATTCACAAATTCAAGACGCGGAACCTTGTTTTCCAACACAAAATATTTTCCAAGTACGAATTATAAAAATAAACTAGAACACAAATAAATATGACATCTCTTATAATTAGATAAGATGACATGAATGAATAGCGAACACAGATAGAACACAGACAGATAGAATTCGCATTCTGTGAAAAAATAGAAGTACGATGTATTATTGAAATTTTGAAAAATCATACCTCCGAAAGTATTAGCTTGTTAGAGTTGAAAATTACATCAGTGTATTCTTACGATGGAACTGCATCTTAAATAAATAGAATTTTAAATTTGTAATGTAAAAAATGTTTGAATTTTTTTTTGCCAGTTTATGGCAATCCGATCAACACAGAACTTCGCATGCATATAAAGGTCATGATTCTACAATTTGGTGCTAAATTTCAGATAGATCTAGAGATCGGTTCCGAAAATATTCATAAAAAATGTTTTTACTAAAAACGGACATAACTCCGAAACCGCTTCGTAGATTTTGCCCGTTAACGAACTCTTCCGGAATATTTACGCTCCAAAACTACCCTGTAAATTTCAATCCTCTAACTCCTTTCGTCCGAGAGTTATCGTACCTACGGCCGGCCGGACCCAATTTTTTTCGATCATGGATTCTTGATCGGTGAGTCGAAACAAATCATTTAAGACCATTTTCATCCAAAAATTCGAAAATTAAAGACATTTGGGAGAATTGATGAGCACTCTGTTCCGAGGAACAAGAGCGCCAAAATATAGTTTCCATCACAAAACTTGCTACCACGCTGGAAATTGAGGCATAGAAAATTTCATTCGAATATCTCCAGCCGTTAAAAATATGAAAAATTATTAAATTTGATGTTTTCTAATCACTTAACGCCCTTTATTTTTTGAACAAGACATTTCCCGAATATAGTCGATCCTCTATCGTCTAATAGATTTTCCGCCCCTCAAACTGGACCGCCCTGTATATTGGTTCGAACCTAAATGCCATGAAATTAATTCGAATTACCATAACTATAACAAGAAATTCACATTGTTCACAGGAAAAAGATTGATACAAATCTATAATAATATATATGCATCCAAATTTTCCCAAATACTCAGAATAATATTTAGTCTCGTCTTAATTGGGGAAGAGGTGGGTAGCAGATCATTACTAAATGGGGCATTCTTCTCAATTTCAGTTATTACCCGGTAAATCCGGGTTCGAATCGTTGCTGAGTAAGTCCACTATTTTATTGATTTTTGATATTTGAATTAAGTTGATACCCAATGCAATTTTTTACGTGTTAGCGTGTTAGCTCTTGAAAAACATGCTTGTGTTGGACCTAGCAGAATCAGGATGGGTGAATGTAAACTGTCACGAGAGCTAGCAATTAAACAACCTACTTACTGCCTCTCTTCCCCAGAATCTCTTGTTCTTGAGTAAATATCCACGGGAAAACACTGGAAACGGAAAAATAAACGGGACGCCAACAGCCCCAGAACACACAACATTGTGTGCCTACCCCAATTACCAAAACAAGGTTAAACCTATCTCAGCTTCTGAGGAGTTCTAAATTCTCCGCGCAAGAGGAAAGCGCGTAGAATTTCCTGCTAAGGAAAACCATTAGTTCTTAATCGGAGAGCTAGTGGCGAGTTTGGAGAGAGGACGGAAAGAGGTTTGGGTTTCATAATAAAATAACGGGAGTGTTCATAGTGATATCCATATTTCACCCTGCCGTGCCTTATCTCGGTGGTGACGTGGCCTAAAATCAACTTCAAACATCGAGCCTTCGTTCCCCCTTGCCGCCATTATTAAATTTCGGCTGTTTTGTGTTAGGGAACCTATCGCAAGTATTGTTGATCGGTCCAGGAAAAGTTATGGATGGACTGGCCAGGTCTTTTATGCGTACACAAAGTGTGTTGGGAATTAAGTCGGTTTCAAAGGATGGCGGTCAGAACTGGTGTTCAAAATTAAAATGGGACAATGAACGATTCAATATTCATGATGGAATATATCACGCGCTTGTATAGAGTTTGCATACCGAGAACGATCTTCTACATTGTGTTTGAGCGATATTTCGAGGCAGATTTTCAATAATTTTGCGAGTCGGAAAAATCTTTTGTTGCCAGAGTTGGCTCGCACATCAAAATCGCTGAGATTGCAAACCACAGGAAAATCGAAGTCCCGATGGAGTAATTTGTAAGATTCATTAGTTCCAGATTTTTCACAGATTTTTAGGTTGAGTCTGTCCACCCCTCCCTATACTTTTGATAATAGATTTAAGGGAAAACATTTGTTCAAGCTTTTTCTGCGCATGTTCTGTTGTCTACTCACCTCTATTGGACACTCTAGTCTACGAATTTAGCATTGATATATACCGTTTTGTCAGCTTTTATAATATATGAATACATATTTCATACCATTTTAATTCCTCAGTGACGTCTATGATCACAGAATTTTTAATTCTATTGGAATTGAAATACGATAAAACTTACGCCTCAAGTAACTCCAGGATACGATATTCACGAAATTCCGCGAAAATTAGTGGGTCGGCATTCTACAAGTAATCACAGAGTTAATTGGACCAGATTTGTATATTTTGAGTTATAGAGGAAATAACAATAAAATTTCAGATGAACTCCAAAACCATTCGGCCGATTATGCCAATTATCGAACTTAAATGTCGCAATCGAATACGCAACTTACCCTGAAAATTATTTTTTTTTATTTCTTTATTATTAATTGATAATTATGCATCTCTGTATCGTGAGATACATAATATATTTTCGTTATTTTTTTTCAGATTTTCTACTGGTACAGTCCTCATAAAATTTTACACACGTATATATGTCGATATTCCACAACTAGTTACCAATCTTCATTTCGATAGAGTCTATATTTTTTGAGTTATCGAGGAAATAATATTCAAGATGAGTATAACTCCGAAACCGTTTGGCCGATTTTACCCATCAACGAACATAACTCTCCCATTCGGATGCGCAAGCCTTCAATAATAATTCAATAATACATCGTAGTTCTATATATTCACAGAATGTGAACACAGAATCTGTCTGTGTTCACTGTTCATGAATATCATCTTATCTAGCTATTAGAGACTTGTCAATTCGTAGTTTGAAAATATTTTCTGTTGGAAAACAAGTATCCGATTCTTGAATTTGTGAATATATACAAGACTGTTTTGAAACCGAAAATAATATTGACTGATTACATAATGAATAATTTATTTATAATTTATTTATTTATATTGGGGATGATATTTTAGAAGATTTAGAATTGGATCATTTTAATGATGTAGTTTATGAGGCAATAGGAAAGAAGAACATAATGGAATCATCAAAAGAAATTACTGTTCATTGATCACTGAGGTTAATATTACCTTTTACTTCCTTAAGCTGTGAGGCATGTTCCTATATACAGTATCTTCATAATGTTGCTAGCACAAAAATGCTGAAATATGGATCTACATTTGTGTATCAAACATTTTTTTCTTGAGTTGAGGTCCATAATACAGAAAAGATTGTGTAAGTGGTATGAACTATCCAATTCTAAATTATGAAAAGGGGATAGTATTTTATTGATATATTTTGAACTATTAAAATAATTTGTTCGTCAGCCTCTACCTACTCAAATATCTGGAATATATGAACAATCTGCTATGATTGTCTCCAGCCTCGCTCTAGACATTTCGACATGATATTTCGAGTTGTCATGGTATTTCGAGTTGTGGAAACTATGCACCGAGTGTAAGTTTCAACAACCCATTCCATGAGTTTGAATCATTGCAGATTGCTCATTTAATCTTGATAAATAAATTTAACAACAATTTTTGAAGCATTAAAGTATTGCAGATTGCTCTTTTTTTTAAATGATAATTTTTGAAGCATTTTTTTTAAACCACACTTTTTTTTAATTTAATTTCTTTCATGATGCAGTTCTATCATAAGAATCCATTGATATAATTCCTAATTCCGAGAAACCAACACTTTCAGAGATATAATTTGTCTGTTTGAACAAGAGCGCCAAAAAGCTCCTGTCCACATGGCTTGAACAAATTTTTATGTTTGTATTCTACAACTACCCATCAAGTTTCAATTCGATCGGATTTGTATTGGTTGAGAACAAAATTATTACTCGGAAACCATTGGGCTGATTATGCCCATTAACGAACTTGTCCGTCGTATTGGGACGCGCCACCTACCCTGAAAATTTCGGGTCGCTATCTCTTTTCGGTCCCACGTTATCGTGGCAACGGCCGGTGGCCGGACAGAATCATATTTGACCTCGAATAATTCTTCATCAGGGAGTTGAACCCGCAATCGTTTGAGACCATTATCGGCAAAATATTCGAAAATTACAGGCATTTGGGCATAATGACATGCTGTTCCCCAGAACATTTGCGCAAAAATTTCCATCATTTTTTTGCCCGCTTCTTCCACATGGAACAGCGTGCTATCATTTCGGCCAAATGGAGTTTTTGACCGGAAATTATCTCAACCGATTGGGCTTGACTCACTGATGAATAATCCGTGGTCAAATCTAATTCTTTCCGCCACGATAACTCTCGAAATAAATCAGTTGCAGAGTTGAAATTTGCAGGGTAGGTTAAGTGCATGAATATCCCAGTTAATTTCGTTGAAGGGCAGAATCCGCAGTGGTTAAGCAGTAATGGCCATTTTAATTTTAAGCGTTTTTGCGCGCATATTCTGGGGAGCATCGCGTTATTATTTTGCCCAAATGTCTGTAACTATCGAATTTTTTGCCGAAAATGCTCTCAAACGATTAGGTTCGACACACTGATGAAGAATTTGAGGTCAAATTTGATTCTGTCCGACCAGCCATTGCCACGATAACTGGAGAACGGAAAAAGATAGCGACTTGAAATTTTCAGGGTAGGTGGCACGCCCAAATACGACGGAAAAGTTCGTGTATGGGTATAATCAGCCCAACGGTTTCCAAGTAATAATTTTGTCACCAACCAATACACATCCGATCGAATTGAAACTTGATAGCTAGTTTTATAATGCTGACACAAAGACGTTTGTGGAATATTGTGAGAATTGTATCACAAGAAATAAAAAAAAAATATTAACAAGTATTATTCTCACGATAACCTGAAAGAGATAGAAATTTGCAATTTTTAGGGTAGGTTGTGCATCTGAATGCGACATTTGAGTTTGTTGATAGGCATAATCTGGCAAACGATTTTGGAGTTATACCCATCTGAAAGTTGATTGTTATTTCTTCAATAATTCGAAAAATACGAATCCGATCGGATTCAAACATGGTAATAAGTTGAGAATGCCGACGAGAAAATTCTTGCGAATTTTCATGACGATCGTATCACTACAAAATTTTTAAAAAATCATTGAAAAAAATTCTATGTATCAGAAACTATTCGTCTGACGTCAAAACCTAACTCAGGCCAAGTTCCAAGTTTGAACATAATAATTTTCTTCCGATAGAGGTATATTAATTAGCCGGTGTAGCATACTATGCAGTGTAAGATTATGTAACTAGTCGTAAGAAGAAGAAGGAAGAACAAGAAAGAAGAAGAACAGAAAGACACCATGTCCAGGTCATCCAGGTATATTAAATAAATTACTGTAAATCGTATATAATTTTTCATTGAGTTACTATGGATCTGCATCAAGTAAAACCCGCAAGCATTCTATTTCTCATCAAAATCTAAAATAAATTTCAGCTCGAATGTATTTCGGCGATATAAAGCGCATACTCCGAAAATATTCCACGCACATCTACGCAAAAGGGCCACAATCGCATCACTAATAAGTCATAAATCTAGAGATAAACCTTGTTTATACCGAGTGGCTAGATCCACATCCCGATTTAAATTTAGATGCGCCGTACATTTAATCGAATTTCCGGTTCTCTTTGAGCAAAAACCATTTCTATTCGGCCGATATAAGCGGGCACGTTTTACCGGATTCATAACCCATGGCAATAGCAAAACTTTAAGAGGTGCTGCGAGCATTTGCACCTCTGCATATATTCATTCATCTTCCATTCTGCCGGAGCGTGAGCTGGAAAATTGGTCTGAAAGAAGTATTCTCCGAATTCCGAATGTGTGTTAATTCAGCGTTCGCTTTGAATAGCAGAATAGCATTCTGCTTTTCAGGCTGGTGTTTTTCCTACGGAAATTATCGATCGCGAAGACACCCAACATACCCTGAATACTTCATGTTAGTGTCGGTTTAACCCAGATTCTACTTGCGCTCATACAAGGACGTTTATTTCGTCCAAATTTATATCGATGGCTTAATCTGAAAACTCCAAACATGGTAACATTATTAAGGAAATCGAAACAACAATTTTGATCTGATTTAACTTATATTTAAGAATTTTGTTGGTACTTGTTCCACATAGATGGGAACATTCTACGCATAATTATGGATTTAAATCCAATACTGACAAACAAATCTAGATTTTTCTGAAAAAGGAGTTAGCCGGTATGCAAGCTAAGCCATCGATATGCGAATTTTAAGCTAAGATGGTATCAATTCACATTTGATATCTTAAAATATGAAGGAACAACCCAGTTTTAATCCATAGGTTAAATATCAAATATCGATCTGAATGTTTATGCAGTTATTATACCGTCGGTCTGTTGACACGATAAGTTCGCTGATGGGCATAATCGGACAAACGGTTTCGGAGTTATAACCATCTGCAATATTGTCTCCTCGATGACTCAAAAAATACAAATCTGATCGAATTGAATTAAATCGAATTGGTATTGAATGATTCCTTTGCGGATTTTCTCTCCCAAACTCTGAAAAGTATCTATGAATTAAAAAAATTATATTTTGTCAATTACTTCTACGTTAGAAACACAAGATATTTGTCAGAAGCAATGTATGGAACAATGTTGCCTAACAAACAAGAACGAAATAAACATCAACCATAACAATAAATAATTTGTAAGATAGACTGGAAAGAATATAGAAAATATATGTATAGGTATGCATGATAAAGGGGAAACACAATACATCTCAGGACCTTCCATGTGGTCCGGACCTCCATCTATCAACGAGTCTATCAAAACCATAATTGAACGCATTGACAGATATTCTTGTACAATTTTTTCCTCATCGAATAAACTGGACCATACATAAATATTTGAAAATGGGTTAGCTGGTAATGTCGCAACAGAGATAAAGATCTCTGATTTTATTAGGCAGTATATTTTCAGTCTTTTATTTCACGGTAGCTGCACGAAAACTTGTTATACCACTAATATCGATCAACACTACGCGTTTCGCTCGAAAAAAATTATAACTGTTTTGCAAAAATCCAATTAAGTTTCTGATTGAGATCTGATTGATAAAATATTGAAATTGGCGGATAAATTCATTATAAATGAATAAGATTTTTTTTTCACAATTTTAATCTTGAGCACAACTCATTTTGGTTGTACAATAACTTCATCGGGAACTGAATAATAAATAACAACCAGGTTTGGATGGTGAGTCGTCAAGTTATATATTCATTTTAACCATAGATTAGCAAGTTAAACACTTGGGCAAGTTCTGGGGAAAATCTACCATTTTGCCCAAATGACTGTTCTTTCGTATCTTTTGCCGAAAATGGTCTCAAACGATTAAGTTCGACTACTGGTGAAGAATTCGAGGTCAAATTTGAAACTGTCCGGCCGGCGGTTGTCACTTGGGAACAGAAAGAGATAACGACTTGAAATTTTTTAGGGTAGGTGGCGCGTCCAAATACGACGGACAAATTCGTTAATGGGCATAATCGGCGACATAAATAAGTATGGAAAATTTAGTTCAAAAGAAAATTAAAAAAAAATTATTAAAAAATATTCATCTCACGATAACTTGAGAACGGAATGAGATAGCGGCTCACAAATTTTAGGGTAGATTGCGCATCCGACCGTGACATTTCACTTTGTTGAGAGACAGATCCAATTCAATCATGGTAATTAGTTGTAGATTGCTGACGCGCAAATTTTTGTACAATTTCGTGAGAATCGGATGACTGGAAAAAAAAATGATTCAAGCCCTGTGGACAGGAGCTTTGGCGCTCTTGTTCAAACTTTGACAAATCATATATTCGAAAGTGTTGGTAAGAGCTGGGAATTATATCAATGGGTGACTGTTGCCACTATAACTTTCGAACGAAAAGAGATAGCGACTTGTAATTTTCTGGATTGGTTGCTCATCCAAGTGAGATAATTAGGTTCGTTGTTGAACATAATCGTTCCACTGGTTTCGGAGTTATACGCACTGGAATATTACTTTCTCGATAACTCAAAAAATAAGGACCCGATGGAATTGAAACATGGCATCTAGTTGTGGAATACCGATAAAAAAACGTATGTGAAATTTTGTTAGGATCATATCACAAGAAAGCTTTAAAAAAATTATTAAAAAATATCAGTATTTGAACCAATTTTTTCATTCACCATTTTTTCAGATTTAGCTCAGGTCTGGTCTTCCTAAATAGTCTTTTCAGGCCTACATAGCCGTTGTGGCTTTGGAAAAATGTTGTATAGTGTGCTTTCTCCAGTTCCGCTTATTATCTAGAATTACTTCTAGATATTTGCACTCACTGGAGAATTTGAGAGCCTGGCCACCTAGGACCGGAGTTCTGAGATTCAGATTCCTCCTTCTAGTGGAGAGAATCAAGGTGGTCTTAGAGGAATTGACATTAAGTCCTCCTTCCTCATACCACTTTTTGGTGATAATGAGGGCAGCTTGCATTCGGATACTCAGTATGCCTTCATGCTTACCTCTAAAAGTTATCACTTGGCAGAAGTCCATCCATGACCAGGATCTACAGCAGGGGTGAAAGGACCCCACCTTGTGGGCAACCCCTGGTCCTCAGCGCAGTCACTGTCTCCCCCAGGTAGGCCGTGACGGTTCGCCTTTTCAGCATTGCCGATATCCACTTAGCAGTGGAGGGTTCAAACCCTCTGCGCCCGGCAGCATTGCATATAGGGTCAAAAGCAACCCCAATAGCACGAAACATATCGAGTAGGATTTTTTTGCAGAGAAGGTCCTCTACACCTCTACAATAAGATGGTGGAGTGGATCTACCATGGATATGTCTAATCTGTAGGCAAATTGTTTTTGGTGAAGGTTTATACTTCCTCTCACCTGATTATCTATTATTTTCTCCATGGTTTTTAGGAGAGTTCAGAGGAGCCTTTTCTTACCTACCATTTTGGGTATGGAAACAACACTTGATTCTTTCTATGGCAGGGCTGTGTTCGCCCCCTCAACAACCCATATTTAAATCTGTTCATGGTGTCAGTCATTCATTTAAAGTAATCAACGAATCGTCGACCACACTTTAGTTTTTATTATTTATTTTATCTTGTTCGCAACCTTCATCACGATCAGAGCTCAAACTAATATTTATTTTATGGATGATGTTATTTGGTTCTAATATGTATTTTCTGGATGATCCTTTCAATCGGCCTCACTACAACAAGATACAACAACCGATCTACTACACTGAGGTTCGCCAGGGTAACGAAAATAGCAAATTCCAACCATTTCACCATAATGCGAGTACCTGTGACCCTGGGACCTTCAGCGTATCTCATCAACCATAATTGCATACGCGCATCCGCGGATCGATGTAGATCCTGTTTTTATTTTCGCTAATTGCATTTTTCAATAGGCAATTTATGAAGAGGATAACAGGATTCCGTGTAATACTTCATTACTTCATGCTGGCATAAAATTAAAGCGGCGGACTTCATTAAGTTACCGTGTCCCGCAATGGAAAAATGAGGAGGCCTATGACCTGGGTATTTATGATTGTCACGATCATAACAGGAGAGGTTGTTTTGAAATTCCTTTTGTTGTGAAATCGAGCAGCCGGCTGAATTGGATAATCCGAAATGGCCGAAAGACAAAATGAAGTCAATCAACGAAACAATAACTCTGATATTTATCGCTCGTGACGAAAGAAACAACTGGAATTGCGTTATTGTTATGTTTGAAACGGAATGACTAACGGCGAGCCTGGAAGATCAATTCCACTTAGGACATGTCACTAGGCTTGTTGTATTGTCCTTAATGGATCTGAGAAGAAGGCCTGTAGATACAGGCTGCTTCCGGTAGGAAACGTGTGAACTCTAATGCTTAAGGCAGCGTTCACACAGGCTCACTGCCATTGACTGACAACCACCGACCAAATTTAGGACGCTTGCGTTCTTACGGGTTCGGTCACACACAAAATGGTGTTCATCGATATTTTGTGTGTGACCGCACCTGTAAACTAAAAAGATCTATTGTGCGAGACCATCCTTTATTCAGTTAAGAAGATTCAGGAAGACTATCTTTTTGGCCAAGTTTATACTTGGCTCCTATGTCCTAGAGCGTCCATGCACAAGTTAATCAAATCGAAGCTATTCAAATCTCTTACGATTATAGTAATCATGCGTGCTTTGTTACCATGAAAACAGAGTGTAGGAAAACGACTCAGGAGAATGGAATTGCATAGATTTGGTATGCCCGTGTGCGGAAGCTCAAAGGAACAGAATTGTGAACTCAAGCGCATTTGAAAATGGTAAAAAGTGAAAAATATTAATATTAGGATGACACCCATTGGAAAAGGAAGAAAATATAACAAAAAGAGGGGAAAAATAATTTACGGGTGATCTGAGGTCAGGAAGTGGAAGGGGGTGAGTTTTTAAGGATAAACAACGGTTTATCTCGATTTCCGACAAAAGTCCTATTGAAAAAAGTTATATGGCAAAGTTGTTGTTAATAGAAAGATCTACAACGTTTGTATTTACACTTCTTTCACATAACGTCAAAATTTATGTGAAAAACTCAAATAACTAAGTTTTTGGTTTTTATTTTTATCTTTTACGAAAAAATTTCTTTTTTCACAAAATCCGGTGAAAACTTACCATCTTATGTCCCAAAAACACTTTAAATTTTTTTTGTTGTAAATATTCATGTTTTCACCCTATTTTGACTGAATATCGAATAATCAGCCTAATTTTCCACCCACGTCAAAATATCTCCTATTTTAAAAAAATAATTGAAATCTCTACTTTCTGATGGTGCAAAGAATATACATTACTATGGTAAATTTTCTCAGCAGTGTATCCGGACGATTTTGATCACGGATTCTTGATCAGTGAGTTGAACCAAATCGTTTAGGACCATTTTCATCCAAAAATTCGAAAATTACGGACATTTGGCCAAATTGATAAGCACTCTGTCCCAAGAAAGAAGAGGGCCAAAAAAGGTAGAAATTAGTACGAATGATTGGCTACTATAATTAGTGAAAAAAATTGATGAACAAATCAAGAAGATAAATGATATACGAACAAAGAAAAGACATTAAAGAAGAATTTAAAAGAATAGGAGAAAAATGGGAGAGGAATGTAGAAGAGCAGAGTAAAAGTATCGATAGTGCTGAAATGAAGATACAACAAAGCAGGAAGAAACATTTGGAATGATTATTAGCAAGAAAGTTGAAGAATTTCATGACAATATCAAGAATTTTGTTAAGCATATCAAAATGTTACATAAAATAACAAAAGAGTTTAGTTATGAAAAATAATTAAAAAATTAGTAAAAATTTGGAACAAATAATGGTCATAGGGAAATTAATAAAACGAGAAGAGATGGAAAATGATGACATTTCGCAAAAATGTTGTAGAAAATTGGACAAGCAAGAAAGAAGATATTTGAAAAACACGCGCGCAAAAATAGATTGATCAGAATAAAATAAAATAATAAAAAAACAAGAAATAATACGAAAAGGTATTACTAGTTGTTGGAAGGGAAAACAATCAGAAAGGGAAGATAGAAAGGAACTGAGGAAATTTCACTGGTTTATGGAAGACGAAGAAAAATAAAACAAAAAATTAAAAAAAGTAATTGGCGTCCCAGTAATAGAAATCATAACAATACATATACGTACGTATACATTGAGACATAAACAAAGAACGGTATCGTATCTGAGGCATGTAACGTTCCCATAACCTGAATCAGCACACTCAATTTTCATAGGACAATTCGAACCGCATTGCTCTGCCCATTCATTTCCAGGAGGAGGCGAATATTCATTATGTAGTTAACTTAATTGACGGTCATGTGCTCCAACTACGCATACTTATGAAAATACAGCTCTTCGAGGCACTTGAAAGCCTTCCCCGCGCCGGCATTTAGGAAGATAATGGAATAGTGTAATCGGGTTTCTACAGGAAGTCAGCTGATATCGGTTTGAAGTACTATGGGATAGAAGATACTCCTAGAACGGAATAGTCGAGTGTTACTTGGAATTCGACGAGATGGGTGTTCCATTCGGAGAAGACAAGGAATCTGAGAATAGATAGTATGGGTTGTCTTGGTAGGTATTCAAATTATATTATTTTGCTGCTATGAAACAGAATAATATGCTGGATTTATCACATTCACATTTTTTCAAGCTGGCTCTTTAAATCATCTGCCTAAGGCAGCCTGAGGTTTTTACATTGTAATCGCAATAACAAGACTGAGTAGGAATTGTTTGACCAATCTTGGCAGAAACTACTGAAAGGTATCAATGGATTAAAATTTCATTCAAGTGAATCGAATGTCAGTGGTCAAAATCGATTCTGTCCCGCCGGCCGTTAACACGATAACTCTCGAACGAACGAAGCTAGATAGCTGACATTTTCAGAGAATGTTTTGGAGATAAATATCTCGGTCAAGTTCATTATTGGGCAGAATCGTCCTGGTTGCGTCAGAGTATCGAGAAAAAGGGGTAAACACCTGTGGTAGGAGCTTTGGCGCTCTTTTCCAATCTTTGACAAATCATATCTCCGAAAGTATTGGTTTCTCAGAGTTGGGAATGATATCAATGGATTATTATGATAGAACTACATCATGCAAAAAATTAAAATCCCTTTGCATCTTATCCTTCTATGACGGTCCAATTTTGGCTACAAGTGTTTCAAAACTATCAGGAGTCATTTTGAAAAATTGAGTTGATGAAATAGCCACTTTAATTTATGAAACAAATCTAATGTAATCAATCCAGAGAGAGCTCAAACCAGAATACTCATGCAGGAAATCTTAAATAGTGTTAGTAAAGAAAAACTACCTGTACATTAGTTGGAAATCCCGTCCTAAATCTTCCATAATAATAGAGAACGACTCTTAAATTATGCTCGACTTCCTTGCAGCATTCACTTTCGACTCATTAACCAAAAAACTCTGCCTATGAAGTCAGCGAATCCAAATTTCAAATTGTCTACATGCTTAAATCAACCAAACTCTCCAGAAATACACTTTCAGTTTCGTTTGACATTAATGACATTTATCTTCCAAACTGGACCAAACGCCAGCTACCACAAATAGATGGAACACAGACAGATAGAATTCGCATTCTGTGAAAACATGGAAGTACGGTGCATTATTGAAATTTTGAAAAATCATATCTCCGAAAGTATTAGCTAGTTAGAGTTGAGAATAATATCAATGGATTCTTATGATGAAACTGCATCTTAAAAAAAAATTAATTCGAAATTTGTAACGTAAAAAAATGTTTTATTTTGTTAATCCGAAACTATCCGGCCGGTTTTGCCCAATAACGAACTTAACCGAGATATTTATGTCCCAAACCTACTCTGTAAATTTCAATTGTCTAGCTCATTCCGTTCGAGAGTTATCGTGTTAACGGCCAGCCAGCCAAACAGAATCGATTTCGACCACGGATTCTTGATCAGTGAGTCGAACCAAATAGTTTGAAACCATTTTCAGCTAAAAATTCGAAAATTACAGACATTTGGGCAAATTGATAAGCACTCTGTTCCGAGGAAAAAGAGCGCCAAATATTTTTAAAATTTTTGTATTTTAGAATATCGAAGATTTACATGAATTCAGACAACTTCAGCATTTAGTGCTGTAGAATAAGAATTTAACATCATTGGGTGATTTCCGAGGGTAAAAATAAATTGTAACTTTTGCCCCAAAATCTCCACCAAATAAGCTATGATCGTCGAAACGAAAAATTTGGATTCTTCACCCTCAAATACCTATACAGTTTGAATCTGATATCAATCGTATAAATTAACGAAAGTACAAAAAAATTTGTCAAGAAAATTCTAAAAATAATAATAAATCTGTCAATTCTAACATCGACTAATATCTCGCCGTGTGTCTTTTGTTAATTAGCAATTAGCGATAGTCTAACCTATACGATATTCACTGGTTTGTGGTCTTCTGATATATGTCATAATGTCATAACGGGGTCATCTCGGGGGTCATATAGTTAGTCTGCATTGCAGTCCCTGACTGCCTTTTGCGACAAAAGAATGAACGTTACTAAACATCGCTCAAGGTTTTCGCATCACAGAGGGTTGAAATTCGTAAGGATCTTCCTAGGTGGCGCTGGTAAGATTTTCTTTCCAGTACTTCGTCACTAAAGGGTTCCTTGGAGCTCCTTCGTTTGCCATTCAGCTACGCTGATGACCGGACGTATCTGCCATGAATGACATTCTCCTCCGTCTCCTCTTTGGGGAACACTGAGCGATGACGGAATATTTGTTGATGTTTAAAATCAACGAATATTTCGCCATGTGTCTTTTAGTGTTAGCAATTAGCTACAGTCACATATTCTGTAGAAACTTTTATGTTTAATTTCCAGCGTTTCATGTTACTGGTGGCCTTCAGAGTCTACCAAAACCTTAACACAACTCATCATACCACTCAACCGAAAAATTGATTTAATTGACATAAGAAAAAACAGATGTCATGGATCGTAATCACGAGTCATGAACTCCATATCTGCTCACAAGGGTGTTGCACCCTTTCAATTCAGCCAATGTGACCCCGGTCGAATTATCAGCATGGCTTCGCATCAAAAGCTGCATTATGTCTAAATTCGCCCCTCTACAGTGACATCATTATATACCCCATATTTCCGTAGATTTGTAATTCATATGACGAGTGCGGGGTGGAAAATGTACCATGCCCAGATAATCAAATCGGACGGCCTGCAATTCGGAGTTGCCTTCATGCCACGCTTCCCAGGGGTCATTAAACCCCTCTGACTAATAACATTGTGTCATTTGAAACTTCCAGGAGCCGAGGACTGTCAGTCAGTATGGGGAGGTTGAATAAAGGTGACTTTGAAGATATAGAGATTGATTATGCTGCCAGTTTTTCCCCATGTCTAGGTTAAGTAAGATTGATTAAACTTCCTACACAATTTTCATTTGTCCGGATGTTTTCGAGCATAAAAACATTGTTAAAAAAGACTGACGAGAAGTCAGGAGCTTTTGCGCGCATGTACCATTGTCTATTCGCACCTGATACGATTTTGAAGTCGAAATTCTGTACTCGATTGTAAAATGGAGGCTCCAAGGTATGTGCGTAATTTCATAGGATTCTGAAATATAAAATTTTTGAAGAAACATTTTTTTAAAATTTTTTTTCTAGGGCGATAACGAACTTGATTTTGGAATTGCATTTTTCTCAATGACTTTTTTGAAATTTTCTGCCTAGGCGGAATGAGAGCGAACTACGTTACAGAGTTGCGGGGCGGCCTATAAAATATGATATAACCTTCCTGTTCTTGTTAGCAAACACGTATACTTTTTCATCGCTTGTAAGAAAAAAATAAACGAAGTTCATATTTATACTGGGTGATTCCATATAAGTTTGGTTGTGTGTATTTCGGAAATAACTCGGAATCGCCACAATTTTCTATCTTTTAAGACCTTGGATATCTGTCGCGTTCCTCTTTAACCGCAAACAAGCTTCATTTCCGTGTATCCTTAAGCAATAAAAGAAATAACTCAAAGCGATTAGTTTGACCCATTTATCTCTCCGAATCCTAATTTACAGCATCCGATCTTCGGGCCATCGAAAGCTTACCCGAAATCCCGAAAGAACGGCACTTGGTACAATCAAACACCGGTATAAATCACAATCACCGTCTTACAAATTAATCCTTAACTCTTTCAGTTGTCAACACGAATTATGTTGCTTGTACAGCCGTTCTGGAATAATAAGATTACCCAAAAATATCGTCGGTGTCGAGATTTATCTCGCAAGTGGCAACGAGGGTCTTTCGAGGACCATGCCATGAAGCACGTGCTTAGACAAACACCTAGAACGTTCGGGCGTATCGAGGAAAAGGTAGAATCCTCGTGTGAGCCATAAGCACCTCGTGTAGTGGCGTCCTTATTGCCCCTTCGATCCCGACTTGAAATATTGAATGTATGATACGGGAATGGGATGGAAGATGGAGCTGGCAGAGAATACGGACTTCTGGAGGCGGTCCATGATTTTGAGCCGATGTAGCACGTGCACTTAAGGAACTCGGGTTGTAGTCGTAAATAAGTGAGTGTACAGATGGGTAGATATTTGACGGGTCGAATTCTTTTGTGCGTCCAATGTACTTGTTCATTCGAACAATGTCAAAAAATAATGCCGTCTCGAATATTTAGATGAACATATTTATTTTTGACTGAAACAGCTGTCCCCACGAATACTGCAGAGTATTTAGGAAGTTAAGGCCGGTTAATACAGCAAATAAGATAGAATAAGAAACAAATTAAAATAAAATAAGAATCAAGGATAAAATGGATCGGTTTATACAAATGACCTAAAACAAAATAGGAATGAACCAATCAAATCGCATCTTTTTGACAATTTTATGCAAGTTCTGTGAATTTCCCTCTTTGAGCAAGCGCATTGTCATTTTCCAAACAAAATAACATGAAATAAGAAATAAAGATGGGAGTTTGCCAACTTTAGTTCTTATTTATTCTCATATTTCGTGTGTAAACGCTATCTTAGAAATGTACATGTTCAACTTTCTTATTTTATTTGATTTCTTTCTTATTTTATTCTAATTTCTTTCTTATTTTATTTTATCATATTCTATTTGCTGTAAACTATTTAAGGGGGCGATTCTTGGGTTCATTAAAAAAGTCTTTAAAAGAAATTATGTCCTAAATGTATTAAACTGCGAGATACAGGATGGTTAAGTGATCGAAAAATTATCTTTGTGATATTCTAGATATTTAAGGAAATTTAGTGCACAGCCTCTATTCCTACATTTTCGAATGTACAAAATTTTTGCGTGTATGTTCTAGGGAGCAGGGTGCTATAATTTTCTCCTTATGTCTGTAATTTTCGTTTTTTTACAAAAATGGAATGTAACGATTAGGTTCGACTCGCTGATGAAGAATTCGAGGTCAAATTGGATTCTGTCCGGCCAGCCGTCCGTTACCACGAACTTAAAGAGATAGTGACTTGCAATATTCGAGGTAGGTTGCGCCTCTAAATGAGACGGTTAAGTTCGTTAAATGGCATAATTCGCCAAACAGTTTCGGAGTTATACTCATCTGTAGTTTTGTTCTTATATCCTCAATAACTCGATCAATACATATCTGAGCAAATTGAAACATTGTAATTAGTAGTGAGGATCTGATAACAAGAACATTTTTATTATTTTTTATTAAATAAACTTTTATTTCTCAGAAACTATCGGTCAGATTCCGATGATATTCCGCACAAACCTTCAAGTAGTCATTTTACAATAGATTACCGGATTTCAGATCGATTGGCTTCGTATTGTTGGAAGTATTTCATTTTGAAATTTTAATTCAGTTGATGCCCAAATCATTTTTGTGCGCTATAAATTTGGCCAAATGTGTGTAATTTACTAATGTTTTGCCGAAAATAGTCTCAAATGACTCACTGATGAAGAATTCGAGGTTAAATTTGATTCTGTCCGGTCGACCTAATTGCAAGCTTCATTCGATCTTCTAGGTCGTTCAAATCAAGGGGTTTAGTTTTGTACATAATGCTCTTCACATATCCCCATAAAAAGAAATCTAATGGGTTAAGATCAAGGGATCGCGCTGGCCATTCGATCGTTCCTCGCCTTCCTATCTACCGATTTGAAAATATTGCGTCGACGTACTGCCGGACATTGCGTTGGTAATGTGGTGGTGCTCCATCCTGTTGGAACCATATCGTCTTCCGTGGAACTGGATTTCCTTGATCAGGATATAAATTTGCCAAAGTTGGAACGACATCATTTTGAAATAGTGCTAAATAATTGCTATGCATTAACCTTTTGAGGGATTTGCGTGTGTTCCTCTTTCGTCCAGTGAGGTTTTTCGGTAGACCAGTAGCAGCAATTTTGGCGATTAGCATGGCCGTTGAGGGAAAAAGGTCACTGATCAGAAAACAAAACGTGTACTGATTGGATCACATTTTTATCCAACATGTCCATCGTTTGTTCATAAAAATAAGTTCTCCTATCAAAATTGTATTCCAAGAGCTTCTGGGTAGGCATCATTTCATAGGAATGTATTTTATTATGTTTCAGTATGTTTAGAATCGATGTATGTTTGACATTAATTGTTGTGGAGTCACCTCTACTCGATTTATGTGGATTTTCTTCAAAGTCAAGCATCACATCTAATTTCAATTTCACATCCTCACACAGTGTATTAGCAGCTGCTTTTTTAACCTGCCTTACATGCCCAGACTTGTGAAACTGCATTTCTATTTTGCTTACCGTTCCTTGGTTCATAGGTGGCAAATTCGGAAATTGCTCAAGAATCAAGCGAATTACTTCTTTCTGTGTTCGGGTGTTATCTCCGTAACCAATCGTTTGTAAAATTGTTAATTGTGTATTTCGAACCAGTATTCAAAATTGAAATAAATACAATGCAAACACAAATTAGACACAAACTTCAACTTATCAGCACAAAACAATTCGCGAAGGCGTTCGAAAGAAACTAACATTGGCACAGAAAGTGTTTTACGTAGTTTTCAGTGGTTGGTATGGTATGGTTTTTTTTTTTTCATTTTCTTTTTATGACATCTTGAAGGCAAATAAGTTTAGGATTATTGTAATAAGATTTGCGAATATTCGAGGGAATATTATAATTAATTTCTGTTATCATAGGATTTTATTTTTTTTATTCGATGTTTGCAATAAACATGAGAGTGATAACATTCCTGATTAGAGAATTACGCCTATTCGAGAAATTGGGGGTTGTACCTGTCTCTCGAAGGGGGTTGAGAGTAACGTTCGCACTTTTACGAAGAAGAATAACAATTTAAAATTAAAATTAGACGTGTTTCAGAATGTTCCATAAATATGTACATTGTACAGTCACCAAGATAACGAAGTTAATCGATTTAGCTTTTCCACACTGTACTTAGTTCACAACAAGAAGGGTTGCAAATTTGTATCGCTGCACGATCCCAAAGGATTAGCATTCGTGCAGATAAGAAGACCTAAATTGTCACCCTGTAAAACAACAACAAGGAATCATAGGAAACGGAATCTCTATTTTCGTACATAACCCAATTTATACAATTCCAACTGGCGCCGTACTCGAACCAAAACATGTGTCACAATTCCAAGTACATTAATCAACATGTTCTTTCCCAAAGACAAAGAACACGAAATATGGAACACCGAGCGCGTTCACGCATGCTGAAGCCGCTCGCACACCCTGGCACCCGATCGTTGATTCATCGCCTCAATAAACCAAGACAGCTCTTTCGATCCACCAAACCTGAATAAGCAGAGAAATTCAACTTGACCGATTCATCGACCATGTCGAAATCGCTTCATCTTGTGCACGATGTGGATATTATTATAACCATTTGGCGCCAGTTGCGGTGTTAACGACTCTCAGAGATATGTGAATCGTTTGTATTGTGTGGAATGTGCATAATGAAAAACAAGCGTTCGGTCTGTTCGCCGATGGGAGATACTATGCCGGGGTTATCTCTTGTCCAATAAAAGTTATGTCTTGTAAATTGAATATGTGGGAACAGTTTACGACTATCAATTGGATATTGTAGTGAGTATCGAAGATGTGAATCGACACCGGTATCATGGGTTCTCCATTTGCTGTATCAGGGATCAAGACTTCTCGACATCTACCGATTTGTATATAATGTGCAGGAATAAATATTTCACTATTTTGTTGGCTCGCTGTTCAGGTGAACCGAGAAGTTGTCAAGGTATCACCAATTTGCTCACCCTGTACAACCGTTAGAACCTGGCGATATTATTTCAAGGTTAAATTTCTCATATTGGATCGCAGAATTACTTGGTACAGGCCAATCTTCAGTGATGAAGCTCAATTTACTAAACATGGTGTGTTTGTTTCATACTCACAATTCACACATATGGGATTTCTTGAAATATTATTACTGAAAATTCCATAAATATCCATGAATACATTCATTTCAAAGAGAATCTCAAATAGAAATAATAGAATAGTTTTGATGTGATTCCAACTGACATAATAATGATCCGTAGGTAACGTTCACAGAAAGTCTATGGAATCATAGACTTTATATCTGTCCCCGTTCGCTATTCGCATGCGGCATTGTCAAACTGTGTCCCAGGCATTGGCATATTATTCAATCGAGGATTATGGATTTCATCTATATCTTGTGGAAACAAATTGATAAGCATTCTGTTCCGAGAAAAAAGAGCACAAAATATCAAATACAAAGCGTAGGTCTATGACTCACATCATATGTTGGATGACAGCAAATTATAATAAGAGCATTCTGTGAAATCATAAAATTACGATTAATCATTCAAATTTTGAAAAATCATATCTTCGAAAGTATTATTTTGTTAGAGTTGAGAATGATATCAACGGATTCTTATAATGAAACTTCATCTTGGAAAAACTTGAAGTTGGAATTTGTGCGGTGAAAAAAAATATTTTTTTTTCGTTTCTCCGATACCAATTACGAACCGAGATATTTATCTCCCAAGCCTACTCTGAAAATTTCAACTGTCAAGCCCATTCCGTTCGAGAGTTATCGTGTTCGTTATTGGTAAAATCTATTACATTGCAAACTTCAAATTCAATTTTTTTAAGGTGCCTTTTCATCATAAGAATCCATTGATGTCATTCTCAACTCTAACAAACTAAGACTTTCGGAGATTTCATTAATTGATCGTAATTTAATGATTTCCTAGAATGCTCTAATTATAATTTGCTGATGTTTGTAAATCCAACATACGAGGTGGGTCATAGACCTACGTTTTGAATTTCATTTTTTATGATGCAGTTCTATCATAAGAATCCAATGATATCATTCCCAACTCCAACCAATACTTTCGGAGATTTGATTCGTCAAAGTTAATTACTCGCTAGTAGTTTGACAAGAGACCCAAAGCCCCTGTCCACAGATCTTTCCCACTTTTTATCATAGAAATTACTCTGGGAATACACTATTATAATAATAATAATAATAATAATAATAAGTTTATTTGAAGAAAGTATTCTTTACATCGAATAAACAGAATATATCACAGAGGATCAAATATGCAATATTTGTTCCTGTATGTGACTTTAAAAACAATTATTAAATTCTTAGATTGTTCCACAGAGATTAAACATATGAATACATTATATATAAAAAAAAACAAAAAATTAAACTCTTCATTCTTCCAAAAATTGCCGTCACCACATAGGGATATATTATGCATCTTCTCCTGTTATGTCCACCAGATTAGTGTCCTCATCAGGTAAGCATAAATCTTGTGCGGGTGTATGTTCTCACGTCTTGATCGGGTAAGTAAAATGTCTATATCTGGTATGTGTCACATTATTGAGTTTAAATTTAGTTATCATATTTTAATTATTATTTATTAAATTTCCAATAATCGATCTCCTCTCGTTAATCCAATTTTTTGCCGTTTTCTTAAATGATTTTCGTTTAATAATTTCCTTCAGATGTTTAGGAACCAAGTTAAAAACTTTCGGAGCAAAATAAATATGGCTTCTTTGACCTATACTTTTTTTGAATCTAGGTGGTTGATAAGAGTTTTCCTTATTTCTGGTACCATATTCATGTTGTAATGTGTTTATTTTAATTTTTTCAGATGCAATATCTGCCAAAAGTTTATATGCATATAGTTGCCTTACATCTAGAACTTTTGCAATATCAAACAGTTGTTGACTAGGAAAGGTACGTTTTTTTTGAAATATGATTTTTAAGATCCATTTTTGTATCACTTCCAAACTTCTAATATGGGTTTGATATGCCCCACCCCACCCGACTATTCCATAACTGATCAGCGATTCTATAAGGGCTTGATAGAATATTTTGAGATATTTAACATCCTCAATATGTTTTCTTATGTATTTGAATTTGAAAATAAACCAATGCTATACAGGGTGAATTTTATCTCATGGCACAATTGCATGATTCAACTGATTTGTGTGCTTACACCACCACAAACAAAGCACTGTTTATTTTCGAATCAGAATAATAAAAAAAATTATGTATCTCAGAAACGCTGAAATTTAAGAGAGCCTTAAAACCTTATTCAACAAGTGCTTCATTTGAACTCGGTCGGATCTATATTGTTGGAGATATAGGGGAAATATAGAAAAATTATCACCAATACAGAGGACCAGTTTTCTCCAGTCTCCAAGTGTTTCACGTGTTCATGATGACGATGAAATATTTCAAGGATAATAAGATATCATGCCTTGAATGGCCAGGAAACTCATCGCATATTAATCCGATCAAAAATTTGTGGGATTACGTAAATTATATCACAAAACAAAAACAAACCTAATTGAGACTGTCATCCAAACATGGTTTCGAGACCACCAAATAACTGAAGGTTGTAAAAAACTTATTAATTCCATGCCAAATTGTGTTCATAAAGTTATTTAAGCCAAGGGAGAATATATTTCTTATTGAAACAATTAATAATTGCATAAGTTTTATAATTTAATTTATATGTAACCAATACTTGAATGTTTATTTTTTCAAATTATCATTTGTGTTCACAGTGATTCAAACATTACTGTATTTCCGTTATTCGATATGGAATAAGAGTATCAAATAACTCAGATCACTTTCACTTAACGAAAACATTCGACAACAAAAATATTCGCACATGCAAAAAACGCTAATTCCCACAAGCAGAAAGAAAGAACTCTTAAATCCAACGCAATCTCCGATTTATTTTGATTACGACATGATAACCGAACGGGGGGGCGAAGTTCACACAATCACCAACCTCCTACTCACCACGTTTCGATAGCCCAAATATAAACAATGAACTTTGGAACTCCTTCAATAGAACCTGACTTGGAATTTGATGAACATGTGTTGTTTGTTGTTCTAAGGAAATAACTACAAGATTTCACAACATGGCAACTCGAAACCAGCTTCTTTATTTACCATTCGTCAATGAGTTATGGGCCAGCAATTTTTCGCGAACTGTGTACGATTGCCACACCAGTGCAAGGTCCAAATGTCGGTGAATCCGAGATCTATATTGCCTGCCTGATAATGGAAAAGAAATATATTAAATTGGGGGGGACCTTGTTCTGTGCTTATTCAACCATTCGGCTTAAATTCAGTTAGATTCCACATCATTTATCTTTTGCTTCTTCTTTTCCACTCAATCATTTTTTTCCTTTGACAACAAACTACTGCAGGGCTCGAAGACGTGAATTTATACCTGTTCAAATATAGATAAGGGTGAAATATTTTGTATCGGAGCCAACTAAAGCCTTTCTAGATTTATCCTTTTCCTCGACAACTGGTCCAGAACTCTGGGACAATTTGTTGGAAGCTTTTTATAATGTTTAGAACTAAAATTTGGGAAAGAATCACTCGTTTCGTTTTTTTTGCACGTATGTTCTGGGGAATATCCCGTTATCATTTTGTCCAAATGTCTGTAGTTTTCGATTTTTTTGCCGAAAGTGGTCTCCAACGATTGAGTTCGACTCCCCGATGAAGAATTCGAGGTCAAATTTGATTCTGTCCGGCCAGCCGTTGCCACGATAACTTGAGAACGGAAAGAGCTAGTGACTTGAAATTTTCAGGGAAGGTGGCACATCCGAGGGCACATCCCAATGCGACGGACAGGTTGGCTAATGGCCATAATCGGACCAGTGTTTTCAACCAATATGAATCCGATCGAATTGAAACTTGGTGAATAGTTGTACAATATAAACCTAAGCTCGGTTATGAAATTTCGTATCACTAGAAAATTAAAAAAAAATTATTGAAAAATATTTTTTATGTCACGATAATCTGAGAACGGAAAGAAATAGCGACTTGAAATTTTTATGGTATATTGTGCATCTGAATGCGACATTTGAGTTTGTTTATAGCCATAATCGGTCAAACGATTTTTGAGTTATACCCTCGGTTATACCCATCTGAAATTTGGTTGTTATTTCCTCAATAACTCGAAAAATTAAATTCAAACATGGTTATTAGTTGCACAATGCCAACGCAAAAATTGTTGCAAAATTTTCTGAGGATCGTATTACTAGAAAATTTTGAAAAATCATTGAAAAAAATTCTATATATCAGTAACTATCGTTCCGACATGGCCGAAATTCTGCGAGAGGCTTCAGAACCTAACTCTACTGTCAAGCTCCAAGTTTGGACACGATCGGATATATATTGTTGGAGATTCAAGCTGCCTTGTGTGAGTTCAGTAGATGGGTGGGTGACCGTTGCCTCGATAACTTGCGAACGAAAGGATTTAGGGATTTGCTATTTTCAGGGTATGATGCGTATCCGAATGGGAGAGTTAAGTTCGCATAAGTTATGGGCATAATTCGTCCAACGGTTTCGGAGTTATACCCACCTGAAATATTATTTCCTCGTAACTCAAAAAATATACGCGCAAAAGCTCCTGACTTCACGTCAGTGCTTGAACCAATTTGTATTTCTGTCAATTGGTATCTTCTTTCCATTGATATACCAAATTGATCAAAAAGTTTCCGAACTAGCACAGATGGCACCATAAATTCTAAATCAATTACGTCATTCGATAGCGCCATCATTTATAAAGTTATGTGTTTTTGTTAAAAGATGGAAAACAAGGATTTTGTGGTTTTTGATCGGAAAAAATGTGGGATAGCTCTGTGAGCACGGGGCAAGAGCTTTAGCGCTCTTGTCAAACTACAAGCGAGTAATTATTCAAACTTTGACATATTATATCTCAGAAAGTATTGGGAATGATATCAATGGATTCTTATGATGAAACTGCATCATAAACTGGGTAAACTAGGTTAGATTTCGAAAATTTAAAAATCATATCTCCAAAAGCAGTAGTTTTTTCGAGTTGAGAATAACATCAGTGGATTCTTATAATGAAACTGCATCTTAAAAAAAATTAATTTGAAATTTGTAAGACAAAAATTTTTCTTTTTCGTTACTCCAAAGCCACTGGCCGAGTTTGCCCAATAACGAACATAATTTATATTATATTTATCTCCCAAACCTACTCTGAAAATTTCAACTTTCTAGCTCATTCCGCTCGAGAGTAATCGTGCTTATGGCCCGCCGAACAGAATCGATTTTGACCACGGATTCTTGATCAGTGAGTCGAATCAAAACGTTGGACAACATTTTCAGCCAAAAATTCGAAAATTACAGACATTTATGCAAATTGATGAGCACTCTGTTACGAGTAACAAGAGCGCCAAATATGCGAAAGACTGGCTTGATAAGTATTATTCGGACTCTGCTTGAGGGAAATGGTATAATGGATATCAACGATACTAAATGCAGATAATAGGTATCATTGTTCATACCTTCAACAGACCAGAAACCAATTGGAAAATACTTTAACAAGCATATCAACGTTCCAGCCAAAATAGAAATATCAACAAAAGGAATTCTACAGCAGTACTCTGTCAGTGGAGCTATGAATCAACGATACTTTACATTCCGAACATTAAGAAAATGAATATTATCACCTCTACAGGCAGTAAACCCCATTCATGAATAAACTTTTACCAATAACCACGAAGTATTTCCAGGTTTCTAAACAGTATTCTATACATCGAACTTGCAGTCTATATCGAGGTCTATATCGAACTCGATATCGAGTGTACAAGTCGATTTCAGAAAATAAACCATACCTTTAGAAAATAGAAATATTATATCGAATGACGATAAGAGAAAAAACTGCCATGAAATATTTCCCATTCAAACTGTAATCACCCATTCAAATTAATCATGTGAGTATTAAGGTAACCAACAACTTGTTAAACGCATCAGTTCAGTGAATTTACATTTCCTACAATTGACGAAGAATATAATAATATATAAAATTAGAAAACTTTCTTGGCGATCTCAACAACGCAAAAATCATTCGGAAATAAAATTTGAATAATTAAAGAACAGTGATGGGTATTCAAATTATAAAAGCAGTGATGTTACTCCGAAACCACTAGACCGATTTTGCCCAATTTCGAAATCAACCGAGATATTTATCTCTCAAACTTCTCTGAAAATTTCAACTGTCTAGCTAATTCCGTTCGAGAGATATCGCGTTAACGGACGGCCGGACAGAATCGATTTTGAGCACGGATTCTTGATCAGTGACTCGAACTAAAACGATTGAGACCATTTTCAGCCAAAAATTAAATTACAGACATTTGGGCAAATTGATAAACAATTTGTTCCGAGGAACAAGAGCGCCAAAACTTTTTACCCTGAAGCTACGAAACTAGGGAAGATATCATATTTCTGTTTTCGGCATTATTCGTTTCATACAAAATTAGCACAAGACTGTCAAAACCACATCATCATTTCTCTTAAGAATCTTAAGATGGCATGTACCTACACTGTACATGTCCTAGAAATTAATTTCTCTATTTCAGTATCCAAATTAGCTCATTACAGCACTAAAAACAGTACTGTAATGAACTCATTACCGCATTGTTTTGTATCTAGTTATATTTTTCGTTTTTTAGTAGCCAGCACTGACATTCGATCTTATCAAGTTTCAACACACGTCAATTATTGTTAATATAATCTGGATATAGTGAAATAATTGTTGAGAAGAATAGTTTTATTTTCATTAAAAAATAAGGTACCTACCAGAGAATTCCTTCTTGCTAATTTTGAAACATTCATGCTATTAGGAAACCGTTTTAAATCTGATCTCCATGCCCTACGTACGATTCAAATTCAAATTCCGTAATCTGTCAACTTTCTTAACAGTCACACCAACTACCAAGATACAATACAAAAGTCACTAGGATGTATAATCCGAATTTTTCATTAAATTTCAACAGTATTTTACAAAACTTGCCTGAAATAGAGAAAATATCGTCTAATACCGAGTCTAATACTAGTTACAGAAGACAATTCCAACACTCATGCGTTCGAATTTCACATTCGTGTTTCAATAGGAGCCCATTCTGCAACTCATTTTAGAATATACTATTTAAATTGTGGGATACTAATTTCGGAAATAATTACGATATTCTTTTGAATTCTCGAATAATTTTGTTTCGCATTTTCGGATGTGACAGGAACATTTCGCAATCTTGCATAAATAGAACTGCATCATAAATCTAATTGCAGAGTTAGAAAAAGAAATATTTGTTAAGGCCATACCACACTGAATATGCTAGATACCGTTTGAACACTGAAGCCAAGCAGAGTCAGGCGCGGTTAGTATTTGGATGGGTGACCGCTTGGGAACACTGCGTGCCGTAACATTTATTCAATATGCCTTCTGTGCGTCAATTTTCAAGAATTTTCTTAATTCAAAACGTAGGTCTATATGACTCACCTCATTTTGGATTTACATACATCAGAAAATTATAATTAGAGTATTCTATGAATTCATGGAATTAAGAATAATTATTGAAATTTTTAATCTCCGAAAGTATTAGTTTGTTAGAGTTGAGAATCATATCAATGGATTCTTGTGATGAAACTGCATCTTAAAACAAATTGAATTTGAAATTTGTAATGTTGAAAAAAATATTTTTTTTTCGATACTCCGAAACCACCAAGCCGATTTTGCCCAATAACGAACTCAACTGAGATATTTATCTCCCAAACTTACCCTGAAAATTTCAACTGTCTAGCTCATTTCATTCGAGAGTTATCGTGTCAACGGAAGGCTGGACAGAATCGATTTTGAAAATAGGTTCTTGATCAGTTAGTCGAACCAAATCGTTTAAGACCATTTCCATCCAAAAATTCGAAAATTAGAGACATTTGGGCAAACTGATAAGCATTCTGTTCCGAGGAACAACAGCGCCAAAAAGATATTTGGACGAAATTAAAGCACGCAATAAGAACATTTTTTAGGCGAAGGAAATTCAATATATTTTATATAAATTCTTGCACGGTTGCTCTCATCATCTTGACTCTGTGAGCGAGACCATTTTGTCCATTTAGTCACGTATAGTGAAGGAGACCCCATATATGTGAGCAGAAACGTGTCAATATCTCATCCAGACGGTCTTATTTCGACTAGAAATCAAGACTGGTTACAAAGACATCTAATAATCGGAGATCCCGGCACATATTTGGAACGTCACAACTCCTAAAATGGCCAACCACATGTTCCTTATACGGTCCAATCTCATAAAAAGCAGCAGGGTGGCTATTGAAATAGATTGCGATTCTGTGGTATGCCCGGAATTTCTTCAGGATGAACCCTTTATTGCCAGCTATTCTGATTCCAAGACAGCTAATGAGACGATGAAATTTGAAAGCACAAAGAGGGACTATTCTTTTATATTAATATTGCCGGATTTTACTTATTACAAAAAATTGGTGCATCAAAAATGATATAAAAGTCAGCTGAGTGCGACTTTCTAAACAGAAATGTCGGAAAATTTGAACTTTTTGTATGGAACGCTCTAAGTGAACTTGTTTGAAATTACATTCGATAATTTATATCAATGTGCAAAAATTCAGGTCGGAAAACCTTAAAAAACATTTTTACGTTTTGGCGCTCTAGTTCCTCGGAACTGAGTGCTTATCAATTTGCCCAAATGTCTGTAATTTTCGAATTTTTGGCTGAAAATGGTCTCAAACGATTTGGTTCGACTCACTGATCAAGAATCCGGGGTCGAAATCGATTCTGTCCGGCCGGCAGTAGACACGATCACTCTCGAACGAAAGGAGTTAGAGGATTGAAATTTGCAAGGTGAGTTTGGAGCGTAAATATCTCGGACGAGTTCGTTAATGGGCGAAATCCCTCCAGCGGTTTCGGAGTTATGGCCGATTTTAGTAAAAACATTTTTTATGAATATTTCCGAAACCGATCACTCGATCTATCTGAAATTTAGCATCAAATTGTAGAATCATGACCTTTATACGCATGTGAAGTTTTGTATTGACCAGGTTACCGCAAAGTGTAATGAAAAAATGTTGAAAATTTAAAAAAAGTTTTTCTACAATCACTCTCGAACGGAATGAGCTAGGTAGTTGAAATTTTCAGAGTAGGTTAGGGAGACGAATATCTCGGTTAAGTTCGATATTGGGCAAAATTGGCCAGATTTTATTTGATTTCTTCCATGGTGCAGTTCTCATTCTCAGATTGCTCATTTAATCTTGATAAATAAACTATTATTTGAATTGAATTTCCTTTATGATGCAGTTCTATCATATGAATACATTGATATAATTACCAACTCTGAGAAACCAATACTTTCGGAGATATAATTTGTCTGTTTGAACTAGAGTGCCAGAAAGCTCCTGTCCAAAGGGCTCGAACCAATTTTTTTGCTTAGAACTTTTAAAAATGGAATAATTACTGAACGGAATTTTTTTTTTTGGTAACTAGACAATATTCATGTCGGCATGAAAAGCATAAAACATTATCTTTGACCTCGACATTTGTTCGAATTTTCACAAGTCTGTGATCATAGGAAATAATTAACTGGCATTGAAATTGAACTATAACGGTGGATATTCATGACAAAATTCTATTTCAATCGAAAATCTAGCTATAAATTGGCAATCATATTCATGCAGACACTAATGTCGTCTAGTTACTGAAAAAAAGTCCATTAGGTAATAATTCGATATTTGAAAGAGTTATGAGCAAAAACAGAAAAAAAAATTGTTGGTTTTCCGACCTGAAATTTGGCACATGGAATTGAATTGTTATTTCGAACAAGTTTACTTAAAGAGCTCCACAGAAAAAGTACGAATACTCCGAGATAATGGACATTTTTGTTTGAATATGGCGATTTCCGCTCCAACCGGAAGTCACAGTTAGCCGAGTTTTAAATCATTTTTGATCATTTTTGATGCACCAACTTTTTGTAATCAATAAAATTTGGAAATATTAATATAATAGAAAAGTTCCTCTTGGTGCGGAGTTGTTGGGAAGCACTGTATCTACGAAAGAAAGTTGGGAAAGATGCAACGATTTTTAATATACATTTCTCACATAATCGACAATAGCCAATACAAAGTATTGGCAAGAATGAAATCCCTGTGTGTCATGCTTCTCGTAATTGTTGTGAAATCGTCCACAAATTTCAAATCAATCGCTAGCCTAATCATAATTTAATAAGCTTTGGCAATCACCATAGTTATTTTGGTTTATTTTGATTCACAATATATGACGTGATGATATCGGTTTACCCAAATATCTGTAATTTTTTGCCGAAAATGGTCTTTAACGATTAGGTTCGACTCACTGGTAGATAATTCAATATTAAATTCGATTGTATCCAGCCGTCCGTTGCAAAGATAACTTGCGAACAGAAAGATATAGCGACTTGCCATTTTCAGGGTAGGTTTCGCCTCCATGTGCGACGGTTAAGTTCTTTGTTGGGCATAATCGGCCAAACTTCGGATTTATACCCATCTGTAATTTTGTTGTTATTTCCTTAATAACCCAAAAATAGATATCCAATCAAATTGAAACTTGTTAATTACTTGGTTGTGGAACGCTGACACAAAATTTGTGCGAAGTTGTGAGAATCTGAATCTAGAAAAATAAAACAAAAATTTTTCAAAAGAAAAAGTTTATATTTTTCTTCAAGAATTTTATATCTCAATAGCTATGAGTCAAATTCCACACAAACCGTCAAGCAGCCATTTTACAATAGACTACCGGATTTCAACTCGATCGGCCTCGTATTTTTGGAATTATTTCATTTTAAAATTTAAATTCAGATGATGTCCACTAAATTTTTGTCAACAGCGTTCTATGTACTATGTTCTCTATTCATTCTTGGATCGAAGCATTTAAGAAAAATATTGAAAAACAACCATTAGGCAACGAAAGAAAGTCGAAACAACCAATTCTATACCTGACGAGGCCCGCATAGAAAGAAGACAGATGGGGTACTTGAAAAGAAAGTTGACCCTTGTCTACAGATCTGCGTAGGAGGGTCGTACAGTTGGAACAATATATTTGAGTTGAATTTTAGATCGAGTTTATACTTGCGATCCTAAATAAATGAGAAGGAAATTGTTAAAAATAATTAAATACAACAAAATTGTCGTGTACATTTTGTCTTTCATTAGAAATGGTCATTATTTACATCATGACATCTCTGATATCGACTTCCTTGCATTTCTATCTTCTAGAGTGTTTTACATTTATAATTCTATCCATTTTATTATGCTTCTCGTATATTTACATAGATAACTACTTTATTCAGAACCAACCAGGAGATTACAATGTACAAAGAAAACTTTCTTAAACGCCACACAATATCAAGTCATTACAGTTAATTTTAAATATTTATTCATTCAAACAAACTGATTAACAAAAAAAAATGTTATACTCAATGATTTTCGCCCTTGCTTTGTAGGTCTTTTGATACAATGACTATTGTTAATATTATGTAATTTTGAATAATAGAAATATAATATGCGCTATGCCTAACAAGTCATCAACTAATATGAAGATTTATTGATATGGGTAAATTTAAGAAATTAATTATGAAATTGCTAGCGGAGTTAGAACCATATAATTTGTATGATTACTTCAGCTCGCACAAATTCTTTTAGATTACCCGTGAGATTACCGTGGTGGATTTATATTTGATGCCATTTAATTTTTTGTGAAAGCTCCGGTCTATGTAAAATAGTGATGGACAACAATTAGCAGTTGAAATTGCTACTTCTATTTAAGTATGTTCTATTTATCCGACTCGGAGTCAGATTCCTCAAAAAAGCTTAGCTTTCTACTTTTAGCGGTAATAGCAGTTGAGTGGCGGTTCTGCGAATTCAGTCTACAGAGAGTAAAAAAATTTTGTATTCAAGTCAGACACACTTATTACATGATATTTCGTTTAAGTTTATGGCGCAATGAACAACAAGCTCAACCAAATAGCACCCATGATACTTATAATATACAATATAACTACAAGTTACTCCTCATTTTAATTACTTATTTAAAATCGAGTTTAAAATGAGGCAGTATTTTAAAAAGTAGTTTATTGCTTTCCTTCTCGTTGTTTCATTTCGTTATTTGAAGAAGTAATTGCCTTTGAAATTGGAGAAACCCTCTTGACTCTAAACATTATAAAAATTAGAATAATAAAAATATTCGTCACTAAGATTTTATTTGACACCAGTCTTCTTGATATAAGTTTCCAACAAATTCCAACGATTGGGAATTTATGTGTACTAGTTTATTTTATTGTAATCAAACTAACAATTTTAGGATGAAAAGGCAAGACAAAATGAAGTTGCATATTGAATTTGTCTTCTTGTCAATTTTCTATAAGAAAAATTTTGAAGCATCAAAAAGTTCAGATGCACAATAAAGTAGGGGTTCATTTTTTCACCCCTTCATGATAAAATTTCGGAATTGAAAAACTGCCTAAGATTGTCATTTAATCAGCATTATCTGACAGCCAAATTCTACTAAATTGTTCCGTATAGAAGATATAAAATAAAAACAAAATGTTCTCCCCAAGTTCGAAGGGCAGTAACTTAGAGGGGAAGAGGCGAAGAACAAAAAATTATTTGAAAGACTCCCCTTAATTTTCGTATCACCCCCAACAATCTTTCACAGTAGTTTAGAAAGAACCTGTATATCCCAATGATTAAACCCTCTATTCAAAGATGTCACCCGACTAAACTGCTATTTAGTAGGACTTGAAAAATCACCATCACATTTTACATTGCAAAATATAGGAAATCATCTATATAATCTTTTTCAAGGCATTATAATTTCATCCAAAATGGAAAGATGAATTTGATTAATTAAGGTGCACCCAAAGTATTATCACGAAGAACCAAAATTAACGACGGTAGTCTTAACAACCATATCGCGTGTTGAATTGAATGGTTAGTATGTGAGAACGTTTTAATAAATGAACATCTTCGTGCATCAATCATTCCACTCAATTGTTCCTTACCGAATCGTCCGAATAGGTAGAAACACTATCATCAAAGTTCATCTCGAACTCGTACTCCTTACTCCTAAGCTTGACGGGTTCGGAGGACCGTCTTATCCAAGACATATTCCAATTTCACACCTTTAGAACACAATAAATACCACATACAGCACACTCTTCCAATCTCCGACAAAAAAAATTAAGAACCGGCGTTCAGCACTCACTCAAAATCAACGGTGACAGAGACTATTACTTTCATGTCATTCACAAATTAACTCTCGGTCGCGAGAATAACGCGTGAAAAAAGTTATTAAATCGCACGGTAGACGCACGAAAGTTTGACAGACGGGTCCGGGAGGCGCATAGCAGGCTCAGACGGCTCTCGCACGCTTCGCTCTTCATTTGTTATAGCGACGACGCGCTTCAAAGTCGACTAAAACCCAAATCTAAAGTACGACAACAAGAGCAGTCGACTTGACGGTCGTAGTGCACCACGCTGGATGTGGATTAGTCATCCAGGACCGTGTTCGTCATTTTGATGAGTGTGCGGCACTTGGCTTTCGGGGAGGGGACCACGTTCATGTCGTGTTAATTTTTGGACGCCCCCTATCGAGATAGGTTCCTTCAAAATACACTGCTCAACAATTGATAGGGATCACAAACTTTTTCTAAATTTATTTCTGAATTATTCGCTCCAAGATTATAAATTTAGTCAGATATCAGAGTATTTTCAGTTGATAATATGGTTCACTTGAGAAAAGAATAAAAAAATGGAAAGTTGGAGAGAAAAAAAGACTTTATTAGGAACACTCAAAATTCTGTGTTTGAATAACATAAAAATTTTATGATGACACCACAAGAAGGCTGAAGTTTCGGTTAAGCTAGTACCTAGTTGGCCCCCCACGAGCTCGTCTCAAGCATTCTACCCTACGAGGCATACTTTCAATCAAACGATTTATAAAATTTTGGGGCAAATTCGTCCAAATATCCCGTAAAGCGTTAGAAAGGTCCTCCAGGTTATTGATCGGTTGTTCTAAGGATGACAATTGTCTAGACATCTCAGACCAGACATGTTCGATGCAATTCATGTCTGGAGAGCGAGCTGGCCAGTCCATCCTATCAATAGCATGAGTTTCTAGCGCTTCATTAACCAGACGACTACGGTGTGGACGGGCATTATCGTCAATTAAAATGAAATTCTCGCCCAAGGCAGCCGCAAACGGAACAATTATGGGTTCAATAATCATATCGTGATATCTCTGGCTGGTCATTGTGGTGTTCTGCAGAACAACCAACTCTGTGCGTTGGTTCAAACAAATGCCTCCCCATACACATATAGAACCTCCGCCAAAAGCTGTTGTGGGTACCATTAACTGTTCTGCATACCTTCGACCTCTTTCCCTTCAAGCAAGAATACGTCCATCGGAGTTGACCAAACGAAATCTAGACTCATCCGTAAATAAACATCGGCTCCAATCTTCAACTGTCCAATTGCGGTGCTCCTCAGCCCATTGCCGTCGATGAACCCGGTGTTCCCTATTCAAACGGGGATGTTGTACCCTCCTACGTGCTCTCAAACCACGAACATGTAGTCGTCGTCTTACAGTCTGGTTCGAAATTAGAACTCCTGTTGCAACAGTGCATCAGTGATCTATTGAGCCGCGACGCCGGGTAAGTGGGATTTCTCCTAGCATTGAGCACCAAAAGACGATCTTGGGCAGCTGTTGTACTGCGCTGCCGACCTCCCCCATGAACATAAGCTACTGAGTCGTTTTGGATGAACCTATTCCAAGCCCGACTCACGACACTTTGCGAAACATTCAACCGCCGGGACACTTCTCGCTGGGACAAACCTTCCTGTATCCACCGTATGATTTGGTCCAGTTGCACAGGAGCCAAACGTCTTCTCGGCATGACTGATAAGCTAATATTGTTCTCATTTCTTTTATTATTGTCACCTTATGTGTTTGAACGAGAGAAAAAAACAGATTTAATAACAAATACCACATTGCTTTTCACTCCACATGTAACAGCCTACAGATAATAATCGATTTTGTGAACAAGAGCCGATGAAGTGAGGAAAAATTTGATATAATCAACTCAAAACATCTTAATTTTTCCTTAGAGAACATATAATGTACAGATATTCACGAGATAACTTGAAAAAAATACAAATGAAGAGAAGTTCATAAGTGATCCCTAGCAATTGTTGATCAGTGTAATTGCTGTTCACTCACAATGCGTTGGTCATTCCCGGGTTGTATTACATTACTTACTATTGATGATTGAGAACAGCTCTGATGTGGGGCACAATAGATCTCAAGGTCGCAGTGCAACGTAACCCCTTATCAATAATAATAAATAATAATACTATTGATTGGCAAAAGCAGGTTTTACAATTAGCAGTCAAAACTGCTACTGCTTGAAGAGCAGTTTGAAAATAGCATCTATCCAACTTTATTGTCAAATTACATGATAATTTCGTGTAAGTGTGTGGCGCAAGGAAATTGAAGTTGCAATAAACCGTGATTTAAATAGCAGTAATTTCTATTATCATAAAATAGAAATAACCAAAGTACCTTGATTCCTGTTCGAAACAAAACGCTCTGTGCTTAGACTCTGTACCTGTTTTGGTTTCGATGGTCCCGATTTAAAGGACGATGACTGAAGTGGTTTTCGGGAACCTGGGGATATCTGAACTGATTGGCTTAGCTCGCTTTAAGAAGAAGACATGGATTATCGAGTTATGTTTGGGTTTGCAAGCCACAAAAGAATCGTGTCACAGGTTAATCAATTCTCTGGATTTGTAGTTCCAAGTGTGACGAACCACTCTCAAATAATTCTTTTGCATTGATAATATATTGATAATATATTGATAATATAATGAATATTAAACCTGTCTTTGTGTTTACTTCCTTTTAATAAGGCGATATTGCGATTTTCTATGTATACCTATGGATATTTACCATATACCCTCAATATTTAATATTTCAGCATATTTTGTTAACAATTTAAATTTTCATAGATCACAACACTAACGGAGAGATAGGGTTTTTTGCTGAGGTTTTTTCCCTAAGCTCTAGTATCATATATCAAATTGTATGTTACCCCGTTACACTAACCTCTGCTGATACTTTACACATGCTTTATTGTTAGATAAAAAAAAATGTAATGCTCGAAGTTCAAAAGAATATACAGGGTGAGTCTTTGACCACTGCATTAATTTTAACCAAAGATTCCTCTCATCAAATAAAACAGTTTTTTCATTACCATTTTTCCAGATTCGGTTCAGGTAAAAAGTTACAAGCGTTTAAAGATCTCACAATGTGCTAATACACTCCTGCATGTAAATTATCTATGACATTGTTGGCGGACGAGAAAAAGGCATGGTAACGTGGTTTACAGCTTGATTCGGGATTCCAACGCTCAGGGACGGATCCATAAAAGTAGTGTAATTTC